>CM059556.1:46230060-47502352 GCA_030386875.1 Morinoia aosen | reverse complement strand
ACAAAAATATGATTTTTTTATCCCCCTCGTCTCCCCTTCGGACCCCTCTTGGGGGGGGGGGGTTTCTAGTGCCCGTAGCCCCATAAAATTTTGGGACACAATAGCCCACAACCTAAGAACCCTATTTCAGCAGAGAATAAAAAATCCATAATTTTCACCAATATTGCTCAGATGACCCCCTTAAACCAAGAAGTAGTAAATTAACAAGGAAACATTATGGCAAATAAGAGAAGTTGAAATTCTCAGGAAGAGGACCTGCAGCGCAATTTGCTGGAGTGTGAGAGCATCCCTGTAAATCTGGCTCTCGGGTTCGTTGTAGCGACAGGCGTTGTTGAAGAGGAGGGTGAGGTCAGCGAGGCAGTCGTCCACACTTGAGTAGCTGCCTGTCTTCCACTTGTACAGCACGCGCTCCAGGTCTATCGGGTGCTTGATCAACTGCAAGTAAATCATATTTATTATGGAAATTTACAGGTAATTTATCAAAGTGTGAACGGCAACAACAGAGGTCAGTGCCATCTACTTTTCAAAATTAGTGTGAAGCGCTCGAGGTTTAATATTTTTTAGTTTGCAACAAACTGATTTAAAAATTTTTGATAAGCCATTCATAGACTTTCGACAGCTGTCAATTAAAGGAAAATACTATAACGCACCACAAAACTCTTACAGTTTATTAACTGTTGAGAAAAAATTGAATTACTGTAAAATTCGAAGCGTGAGAGCCTGAAAAAATCAATAAGTTGGAATGGTTGCAGTTCCACTCAACACAGAGCTTTGCTTTTTACCAGAAAAACTTCCATTAGTTTCCTATCACCAGTAACAAAGAAGGACCCCAACAGTCTGCAAACACATGTGGCACCAATTAAAAACTGGCCATAATACAAGGCAGTTTCATTTCCAGGAGTGAAGTATCTATTACAGTTTACACAGGAGTGGAATGTTTTCATCCACTCGACCAGTATTCCAAAGGAGGATAAAACTTAACGCAACGAAGAACAAGATGTCAGTCGTAGAAGAGGCTTGTAGCATACACGACTGGAAAAGAACATTGCGCTAATGATAATGCTTACCAAACCACAAAATTACACTTTAACCTGCTTCCAACACGCGTTGTTTGCTTGGTGCGTGTTGTATAGTGACGCTCTTGTGATATTTATGGAGGTTCCGGCTGCGGAGATTTATGAGTCTCGCTCGCTCGGCACGGTCACATGTATAGATAGAGCTTCCGGCGGAACAGCCCATGCGCGCCTGGTATTTACAAGCGCCGGATAGGTCGGAAGCGCCCCTACTGCCGGGCGGAAGTTCATTGTTCGAACTAGACTTAAGAGCAAGCTGTGTGAACTAGAGATCAGTACAATACTAGTAGTCCTGCTGTTCGTTTTGCTATCCTCTTGCCTGGTTTACGGCTAGGCTAACCGATCTACAAGTGCTGTCCGGTAAACCTTATATCTTGCTGAAATTCCAAGATATTACAGTGCGAAATGAACAAACTAGAAGGCAATGAGCACTAATTTCTAAGACTACACTTATGAAGACAGACAGTATCAGCATAATCCTCCATAGAGGGAAGCTCAGTAACCTTTCAAATGAAGAGGCACTAATGCCCTAACATGCGCTGAGATCTACACCTGCTACACACCTCCTTGAGAGAAGGCAGGCACAACGCATTTATGAAGCAAGACAAATATGCCAAAAAACACGACGCAAGAAAGGAGCAAGGGCTCCGGCGTGAATGAATGATTCATTGCTTATTCGGCTACTGTCTCGTAATGAGAGAAAATTACCCCGTAGTGTACATTTGCCTGGTTCGCAATCCAATAGTTATGTACACCATCCCTGACACAGCTCTTTCCACACCCACTGATAAAACGGATTTTACCTGAAACTATTTAATATTATAACCAACCCCAAAAAAGGATGAACGAGCAAAAAATTGATTGTAACAAAAAAGAACGTTTCGGGTTGCCACCCATCGCGAGCCGAGACCAATTAAGAAAAAAATTAACATTACACTCACACAGATTTTAAATAATTCTTTCAAAAAGTAATGAAGGAAAAAACCGAAGAATGCTAAGACCCAGCAATATTTAGGAAATGTAATACTTAGCTGAGTGTTTAGGGACAGTTAAGTTTTGAAAATGAATGAACAAAAATTCTAAAACATCAAGGTTTAAAACTTTCGAATACGCACGTCGAACATTTCAGGCACGTATAATATTTAATGCCCTAAAATATTAGAATATTAATTTTTTTCCAACTGAATTGTCCAACAATCAGCAAGATCCATATCCACCACCTAAATATTACTTTACCTTGGCGTTTTTCAATGTTTCTTTTTAAATACTTTCTATTTAAGGAAAATTAATTTTAGTTTCTGCGCGTTTAATTTTGTAAATTTTGTACCTTTTTAAAAATTTTCAGGGCCCGTCATGGGTGGTAACCAGGAAGGTTTTTTAAATAGAGTAATTTTTACTCGTTTATCCTTGCCCTTGTCCTTGTATCAAATCTAGGGAAGATTCCCCTAATTTACCTCAATATTAACAATTTATTTTCTATACTCAAACATTATCCGTTTTTATTAGAGTAAAATGAATCAAAAATTATCAGTTTTTTAGAGTAAAAAGAATCAATTGAGCTCCATAAAAATTCACATGACATTAACACGTTGACTGCCTATTGAGGCATAAGAGTAACATTGGGTAAATTGCTCATTTACGTATCGGTGCGAATGAACAGCATTTCATTCGTTTCAACATCTTTTTAGAAGAGATTTAAGCATACGATGTAAAATATTATCATGTCATTACATTTTCACACTTCTGAGGAGAGATACAACTTTTTTTCCGAGCAGTAAAGTTGTTTTTTTAACTCTGCTACTTACAACCTTACTGAATATGAGACCGCTGGCCGCACATGTGCGTCCTACGGCAGTGAACGTGTTCAAATGCTCACTGTTGAAGTAAGGAAATGTACTAAAAAAATACGCTTGCAGTTCTGAACCTATAGTATCATGTATTAAACTAAGTCTTTTTAAAAGTGCATTTTTACAGTTAAGCCAATAATGGAGAGATGATTCAAGATCCTCCAAAACAGGACAAATGCAATATAATTATACTGATGAACTGCTTGAAGAGGAAAAGACACATATCCAGAAAGGATAACACGAGTATTGGCACAGCTGTACAACATTTAACTGACCTCATAGTAGTCCGGGTAGAGAATCTTGGAGGGGAGCTTCATGAACACCTCAGATATCTGCCTGCCGTCCGCGTCCCTGTACTCGACAACAGCGTTGTATACGCTCCTGATGTTACGGAGGGTGCCAGAGGGTGGCTGCTGTTTGGTCTTCTTCAGCTGCAGCACCTTCGAGCTCTGCGCAAGGGTGGGTGTGGTCGAGACGGGCGCCGTGGGAGTTGAAGGCATTGATGCGTTGCCAGCAATGTTGATGAGGCCGCTGCCCATGTTGCTGTCACCTGAGCTGCTTTGGTTGAGCTCGGCCACCTTGTCGCTCAACACCTGCGTTACAATTGGAACAAAACTCAATTTGCATAATCAGTTCAGCAAAAATTTCAAGTAGCTCTTATAACAAGTATCTTGGTGAGGATAGTTGTAGAAAATGTGGAAAAGTAAATGCTATCGTTCACTAAAAACATTTCATGCTATCCCTTTTACGTCTACAAAATGTTTGTTTATATTCTAAACTAATTTAACACCGTACAGTGTATACCTAACCAAGAAAGTGCCCCTCGCATTGGGTGAAGTTTGAACAAGAATGCAACACTACATAGTTTTAAATTTTAGCGTATTTTTAGTTCTAAATTTTAGCGCATTTTAGTGTACATGAAGCTTATTTCCAACAGGGTGCGTACAGGCTCTGAGGTTCAAAATTCCACTACTTTTTCATGACTTTTTATGCCAACCAAATCACATTTTCACTACCTCTCTCTGCCCAAAATAATGTCACACAAAGTTAAATTGCAGCACAATAAATGTATTTCAGTCATAAACTTCACAGAACATTCATCATTACTTGCAGGTCTTGTTTTCATAAATGTGTAAATGATCATCACAACACCAAACAGTGGCGACAGGTCAACAATGGTCCGAGCGAGCGCGTGTCTTCAGTCACACTGAGCGCGTTTGGTTTCACGTGACGCCTGAGAACCAATCAAAATCGCGGACACTAAAGACGTAGCTGTATCAACCAATCAGAGCCCAAGTAACACTCGAAGGTTACTGACAACGCCTCGCTCAACGCGGACCAAACGGAACGAAAATTTTCAACAGTAAAATTTTCTTTTCACGAAAATCCTAAAATTTCATGACTTTCAATGACCATTTTTAAAATTCCACTACTTTCGAGGCCTTGAATTTTATTTTCGAAATTCAACTACTTTCCATGCTTCTCCACGCCTGTACGCACCCTGTTCCAAATAAAAATTACCTTGAATAATACAAATTATCAAAATAAGTATGCCACTAGTTCTCAAAGCTCATCTTGACGTACATGAAAAATAAAACACGTATATTGAAGATACAAAGAGCTTGAGTACTGAAGAGCCTGTAAGTACAACAAAGCCCTCTTCAATTTGTTCTCTTTGAGAAAGTCCTCTTCAATTTTTGGGATTGTACTGTAGCTTTGTTACAGTAAGCGTTCACCACAAAACCTCAAGTCACAGGAAAGTGGGAGCTACCGCTTTCAAGTATTATTCATAAATTTGCACGTTCATAAAAATTGAAGACAAGAATTTTTCATTCATGGAGAATAAAAATTGTTATCGTATTACCAGAATTTAGATTATTAGACAAGCAGATGCATGACGTGACCACAAGACGTTTTGCCTTATGATTCTAAAGCAACCAACAGACAGACCTCTTAGGCTGAAAATATTGATAAACGTCTCTTTCGGGCATAACAGTAATCTTATACAACTGCTGCAATTGTGATAAAAGGAAAATTACAGAGCATTCAAAATAATAAAAATGAAAAGGCGCTTTGTCAAGATTAGCACGCTGACAAATTAGCAGAAAGTTCATTCAGAAAAAACTCTGCATTTTCCACCTGGGCGCTGTAGGTAGAGAATAAGCTGCCATGTGAGCCGAACTATGTTTACACTACACAACAAACTGTACAGACAACAGCATTTTTTCTTTCCGAGCTGCAGTCTGTTTACTCAAATTACCCGCAGAAGTCGGCATCTCATGCCGGCAGGTATCAAGAGGACATAACTCAATAAACAGAATAGTACATCGCTAAATGAAAAAAGCTATCGTTGGGATAAATGCTGCAAAATCTTTACATCACGCTTCCCGATAAAAACTGTAGTAATTGAATTGCAACTTCAATTAAGGGAACTATTTCTTGAAATAAAAGGGAACTATTTTCTAGAAAATAAAAAGTTTCAGAACATAACTTTTACGAACAGAAAAACAAACAAAACAAACATTCCGTATTGATCCAGTAAAAAATTCAATAAGCCAAGTAAAATGAATTCAAAATTGGTCCAATCTCAACTGTACAAAATGAAATTGGTACAATGACGTTAGTTGGCAAGAGTGAAACAATAAGGACCCGCACTGTCAATAACACAATGAACTATAGAAGCACGGAAGCACTGAACTCCGTATAGGATAGGACAGGATCACAGCACGTGATACGACAGGATCACAGCACGTGATACGACAGGATCACAGCACGTGATACGACAGGATCACAGCACGTGATACGACAGGATCACAGCACGTGATACGACAGGATCACAGCACGTGATACGACAGGATCACAGCACGTGATACGACAGGATCACAGCACGTGATACGACAGGATCACAGCACGTGATACGACAGGATCACAGCACGTGATACAACAGGATCACAGCACGTGATACGACAGGATCACAGCACGTGATACGACAGGATCACAGCACGTGATACGACAGGATCACAGCACGTGATACGACAGGATCACAGCACGTGATACGACAGGATCACAGCACGTGATACGACAGGATCACAGCACGTGATACGACAGGATCACAGCACGTGATACGACAGGATCACAGCACGTGATACAACAGGATCACAGCACGTGATACCACAGGATCACAGCACGTGATACAACAGGATCACAGCACGTGATACAACAGGCTCACAGCACGTGATACAACAGGATCACAGCACGTGATACAACAGGATCACAGCACGTGATACAACAGGATCACAGCACGTGATACAACAGGATCACAGCACGTGATACAACAGGATCACAGCACGTGATACAACAGGATCACAGCACGTGATACAACAGGATCACAGCACGTGATACAACAGGATCACAGCACGTGATACGACAGGATCACAGCACGTGATACGACAGGATCACAGCACGTGATACGACAGGATCACAGCACGTGATACGACAGGATCACAGCATGTGATACGACAGGACCACAGCACGTGATACAACAGGATCACAGCACGTGATACAACAGGATCACAGCACGTGATACAACAGGATCACAGCACGTGATACAACAGGATCACAGCACGTGATACAACAGGATCACAGAACACGATAAGAGTACAATGATAGGCAAAGGGGATAAAATACAATGATAGGACAGGACAATTGCATAAAACGACATGCCATGGCGATATAGTGCAAAAACAGAACTGTATAACAAAACATGAAAATAGGTCAGGCTGATACAACAAGATATGTGTTGGGAAACAATGAATGAGCAAGCTAATGAGCTACGATGAAAGGAAAGTTTGAGTATGATAGAACAAGATGAGCAAGGACGATAGAATAAGATGACAGGACAGGATGATCAATCAAGATGATAGGCCAGGACCATAGAGAACAGAATACAATGCTAGAACAAAATAATAGAATATGAAATACGATGATATAGTTTGATGAAAAAACAAGCTGACTAAGAAAAGGATTATGAAAAGAATGGGGAAGAGGATAATGAATAACACAATGAAGAGCATGACAGGGCCAGACCCAGCCTACCTTCTTGAGCGTCTGAGCATCGGAGTGTATGAGCGAGCCCTCCTCGTTGTAGGTAATGCAGTTGTGCAGCATGAGGCGGAAGTCTGCCAGCAGCTCCTTCTCGCTCGCGTAGTACTCGGACTTGATCCTCGTCTCGATGGTCTCCATGTCGATGGGGTGTTCGATCACCTGGTCACACAAGACTGTCATGTACATTTCAAAACGTACACGGAACGAACTAGAATTTTGCAATAATGGAATCACAAAACCTCTCTAAGGACGCAACCGACTCTTGAAAAAATAAGATTACGATACAACGATAGAAAGCAGCGCCATCTCCATACCATGTGAAGGTCAAGCGATCAGGTGACTGGTGAAGGAAATGAAGCGCTACTAGATACATAATGGAACTGATATAAATGTATATGAGGAAAAAGTACACTTAACTGATAGAAAACAAAAATTGCACACTATGTAGAAGGGAAATGTCTCAAAAAAAAGTGCAACCTAACAGAATGAGACCCATAATTAATCTGATGGACAAAGAGCGGACATGAAAATTAAATAGACAAAGTCATAATTTTTTACTTTGTTAATGAATGACATAGGCTTTTTATTTCAATATTGGTCCCGCTTTATATCCTTGAGACCCATTCAATTGTTTGGGATGGAAATCATTTAATTAAGTTGATAAATAAAACTAGCATTAATAACTCTGTTTTCTTGATTACTCAACAGATGTGATAACCGTATCTCTGATACGGGTTTAAAACTCTCCAACTGTTTCCTGCATTAATCCCTCAGATGGAGACACTAAACAAACACACATGAGATGAGGGAAATAAAAATATGCCCACTGTTCAACAATTCATACCCTATTACAAATTTAAATTCAATGTACACTTTTGAGCACTGTGTAAGATTTATATGTGTTAAAAATGATACCGGTTGCGGCGAACGGCAGAGCGAACTACGGATGTCAGGGTATCTGGCGTAATGGTCACACAATTAAAATGGGCGTAACGTGACCATTCCCCCAAGGGTTCAACACAGTAACGCATCAACTTGTTCACGTAACTCGCTAATTATAGCTGCTTTAGTCGATGCACGTCATTCTTAATGTTCCGTCCATGGTGTCAAATCAAAGCCAAATGAAGTATACTCACAAAAATAAGCTAGAATTAGAATCAATGCACAAAACGCTTAGAAACAGTGAGTTTAGAATGTAATACAATAATCAGCACACTACGTTGAAAACTTTTTACGTCATGTGGCACCTTCACGACACATCCAATGACATCCAGAATTTGGTCCGTCGTTCGACGTCATAGACATTGTTGATAGAAGCTGGTAGTCATTTTAAACAACTATTATAACCCTCTCAGTGCCAAAAAAAAGTACACCTGTGAGTCAAATTTGCAGCAAGAGATAGACTATAAAACATACTACATTTTTGGGGCCTCATTGTATCAGGTAGGTGCTAAAGAAATGTCCGATTTTAGAACGGATGATTAAAATTAGATTCGTCAATCACCTAAATTCTGCTTTAATTGTAATATATTTCTATAATTAAACTAAATGATTTTTTTTCAGATTATCTCTGTTACGTTCATATTTTTCATAACATCGCCATTCATGTTTGTTCCACCTAAAGATCACATAAGAAATGTTCAGTTCTACTGTAAGAGTTTCAAAAAGGTGGTAATAGAAGTGTGGCAGCTAACTCTATTTAAAACACTTTTAGAAATGATATAGTAGTGAATGGAAGACGTTGCTACGAATAGTTTTCTCATTTTTAAAGTGGTGATTTTACTTCAAAAGGTAAGCCAAAAAAGGTGGTCCAGGAACACTTGATTCCGATTAGTTGAATGTTGTGTCCGAGAATCCTACTGATACCGCTATGGAACTTGCAAGATAGTAAGACGTGGTTCATACAACCGCAGTACACTAACGGAAGCACATTGGAAAAGTTCCAGTGGCCAGAAAATGGGTTCCTCTCGAGTTATATCCAGAAAATTAACAATGGGCTGCTTGTTGTCAATCATTGCTTTCACAGTTGATTCAAGAATCAATTTTGGACAAGATTGTTACAAGTGATGAAACGTAAATTCTTTATTATAGTGACCATAGTGTTAAGCGACATCATTATTGGATCAGTTGATGAGAATGATCGAATGATTATAAATTAGTTTTAGCCTCCCTTACCTCAACATAGATGTTCGAAGAGAGGAAAATAAATGCACCATTTAATATGGAGTTTAGGGAACACGAAATGTGTGCACAAGGGGTGCTCCCACACAGGATCCCGTACTCATAAAAACAGTAAGTTAAGAAGGAAGATTATGAAACAAGAAGCAAAAGAAGATCATCCTTAACAAAACAAAGAACACCTTATTTCAATAAAAAAATGCCTACCAAACTCTCAGCTCAGAATCCCACATTTCCCCCTGGGAGCGCTAATTCCCACAAATGGAATAGTTGTATCCCCTAAGGCGTCAGTCGACGAGAAAGTCCAGTTGAACAACCGAGAGCAGGACTTCATCTAAAAAATACCATGTTGAGTGTATGGTGAGAAATGTCATTATGAACTAATAGGCTACAATCAAACGATAAATGTTAATGTTTACTGAGAACAACTTCACCGTTTGAAAACAGTTTTTCTCCCAAAAGTGAGCATCGTTGGTTAAAAGAAAGGGCGTCAGATTAAGTGTTAGTTTAAGCCTCCCTAACCGCAACAAAGATGTTCCAAAGAAAGGAAGGAGGAATGTACCATTTACTATGGACTTAAAAGAACGCGGAATCTAAGCACAAGATATTTAGAAACAGTACGTTAAGAAAGAAGTTTATGGAATAAAATAGAAGTTGTTGGTGCTGAAAAACAGAACAGCAGTGAACGGAAAAAAAAGATAGTCCATAACAAAACAAGCCTATACTTTTTCAAAAGGGAGGCCTACCAAACACCTAGCTCAAAACCTTCTGGGAGCTTTAACTTCCATTGATACAACAGTTGTATCCCCTTGAGGGACAGAAAGAGCGTCATCTTCCGTCACGCTAATGCTCGACCTCACTCAACTATGCTGACTAAATTTCTCTTATAAGAACTCGGCTAGGAAATACTGACTCAATCCTCCATTTTTGCCTGAACTTGCTGATTCTGATTTCCCATTTTTCCAGAGACTACAGAACCTTTTTAGTGAACTAAGGCCAACAGCAATAAAAGAGATTCAAAACAAGTTTAATTGACATTTTGATTCTAAACATACAGAATTTTACAAGCGAGGCATTTATAAGCTTGTTGAAAGAATGAGGTTGTTGAAAGCAATGAAGAGAATTAATGTGTTAACTGAGACACGTTAAACTGAAGTTCAATATTCAATTCAAAATTAATTGTAGTTAGCAATTTTAAAAATTACAAACATTAACTGGATCAGGCCTTCCTTTAGCTATAAGTAATTATAAAAAATCGGGTAAGCGACCATGTCGGTCAGCAGCATCATGAAGGTCCCGTTGCAAGAAAAGTGTTAATCAACCAAAATTTCCATAATCATGGGCTTATTCATTTTTACCAGAGATCTTTAAATCAAAAATTACTTTTGCACCAACCTGACACATCAGCAACAAGAATTAAGAGGGACAATAAACATTCTAGCTCCTAGTGAAAAACCCAACACATATGAGAAGACTTAGCCCCACTGGCAGCGAACCAAAGGAACATGAACACACCTGGTAGTAGTCAGGATACTCCTTGCGGCTGGGCTTCTCGATGAACGCAACAATGGGCTGCCGGCCGTCCTCCGTCATGTAGTCCATGAGCGTCTTGAAGAGGAGCTTCGCCCTTCTCTTGAAGCTGAGCTGGCCCGTGGAGGGAGGCCGTCGCCTGCCACTTGCCACGTCCTCCCCCTCAGAGTCGGTGTCAGGCCAACTCTGCGCACCACCTGACGGCGGTTGCACTGGCATAGCGGCCGGGACGACAGCAGGGGTCTTGGTGGGAGACTTGACAGGGATGACGGCCTTACCCTGTGATTGGATTATTTGAGACGCGGCCGCTTGCACGGCGGCTTGGAGGGTGACGGCGTCTCTGTGGATCCTTGAGTCAGGCCGGTTGTACTGCTGGGCGTTGTTCAGCATCAGGTTGAAGTCTTCCTGCAGCTCCAGAAGATCTCCATACTCCCCTTTCTGAAACAGCCAGTACGTCAAAATAAACCACCAAAAAAATTAAGATTCTATTTATATTTCTTAAGAATTTTTAAAATTATCTAAAATTCTTGATGTCAAACCTTGAACAGCTTTAGAACTAAAATTTTCAGTATCTACTGTACCATCAGCATATTTAGATTGACATTGCAGTGATTAGCCTTTACTACTATTTATTTCACTAGGAAAATTTTGCTTTAGAGGTCATTCGCAAAAAGCTTGAACTTAGTTTCACTAACTAATCAACTAAAACCAAATCATGTAGATTGAGGTTGATAATTTAAAAAATGTTTAGAACAAAAGACAAGACAAGTTGAATAATTCCCTTAAAATCAAAATTACATAGAAACAAAGAGGTTTGGAGTTGATGCAAAAAAATCAATATTAAATCGAGCCTCAAAGAGCAAACGTAACCGTTCGGCAATTTCATTGCTGGCTGTGACACAACGATTTACAATCAACAGCAGGAGCCTTGCAGCAGAACATTGGCCACAGCACTGTCACCATGATCATAAGTTCATGTTCCTATACAGGTTGCGTCAAATGACAACGGAGCAAATAAAACGATTTACTGATAAGATCATAAAAAGTAAATCCAAGTGACAAAGATTTTTTATTTTAGAATTTAATTCAAGAGTTTATTTCAGTTTTCCACATTTGAAACCAATATAAAAACGTTCAGACCAGAGTTCTTGGAAGCCAGAATGTTTCAACACTCTAACACTACAGTTAAAGCAAAGTATAGTCAACTATAATTGAAGTATCAAGCTTGTATTACTGCGTATCGATACAAATGAATGGTTGACGTTCAATATTGTAGATTATAAGTTAGTTTGAGTCCCTAACCACAACCAAAGAGTTCTTAAAAGAGAAAGGGTAGAGGCACAATCTAGTAAGGAGTTGAGGGTACAAGGAATCTATGCACAAAGTGTGTTCCCACACTAGATTCCTCGCGCAAAGCAACAGTAAATTAGAAAGGATCTAAAGTAATGTGAAAGTCGAAAAAGGAGGCCCTGAAAACAAGACAGCAGTGAACCAAGAAAGATTGTCAGAAACAAAACTTAGAAGAACATTTTATTTCAACAAAAAGGAAGACTTCTTAAACTTCAGCTCAAGACCTCGTATCTTCCCCTAGGAGAGTTAGTTTCCATGGATACAATAGTTGTACGCTCAGGATAAGAGTTGTAGTTCAAGACAATTGCATTTTTTGTGATATCCCAAAGTTTCATTTGAAATTGATACCTTTTTAAAGTGGCAAAATGTTGGTCAAGAGTTTTTGCTAATGAATGTTCACAAGCCTAAGCTGGAAGAAGCCAACGAGACTTGAATTTACTCAAGAAGTTCATATTTTACTAGAGAACACCAATCACGAGCATTTACTCGACGCATGGAGTCCCGATGATGACACAAAAGAAAGATTATTAGCGCTAGCACATATGAACGCCGGCAAGGTGCCGACACAATGAAAACCTTGAGAATTTTGGGTCGGAGATTAGTGACTATATATTTAGTGGACGAGGACAAGGCTTTAACGGCAGAGCAGTCAGTAACCTGGACAGTACGTAGACGACGGCCCAACACCCGCTCAGCCACGCCTTACACAGTAACAGTCTGGTCATTCAGAGGTTAAAAAGTGATGCTACTCTCATGAAGACACCAGAAACTACATACTACAGCACGCACGAATGTTTTCCCAAGGGTTTTTTAATTTTCCCGTTTCAAAGGAGTTTTTATTTTTGAAAGAGATGAAAATGCATTAATAGAAAATTAATATTTGCACAATTTATGTTGTTTACAAACATAATAAGACATGGAACATATTGTGCTCCCCAACCTCTGCAAACTCATCAGTCAACAATTAACACTCAAGATTGATGTTAAATTCATATTTGCAATCCCAATAATATCAACTGTTAAGTTAAATGAAACAAGTTTCTTCTTACAAGGTTATCATCCAATCTAACAAATTGCATGCTTGTGGTGATCTAATTATTCAATTGTTATTAAAATTTCACGAGGAATTGCAAAAAGCCGTTGCATCAATCAGCGTGTGGCACCTTGATCAGGAATCGTCTCATGCTGATAATTGTCTCAGCGGCAGCCGATGATGACGATCAATTTACTATGCGAGCCTGTGAAATAAATCAGGTTATTTCTCCAAGAAAGCCATTTCACTCCAACCCCTCCCATCCCAATCAATTTTAACCATCAATTATCTATTTACCTAATGACAGCTGACAAGATACCTACTTAAAAGCAGAACTCAAGACAAACAGATTGGAGCACAATCAGAGAAAATACTCGGCGCTATCTATCAAATGACACGAATATTCCATCTGCGTATACAAATATTCGTCAACTTAACTATCGAAAACATAATTTTTGCTTATGTAATTACTGAAAGCGTGCAACCCACAGACACTATGTCGATAGGAAAGTACAAGTGTATAATTACATAGGCTCTCGGAATTCATGACTACTACAGCTTCATGATGGCTCTTGGGCACACGTGAACCAAACAACAGCTGCCTCACCTTGATCTTGTTGCGTATCTGGCTCATGCTGATGGGCTGCTTGATCTCATTGTAGTAATCAGCATGCCAGCGCCGATTGGGCAGTCGGCGGAAGGGCTCGATCAGGTGGTAGTTCGGATCTGAGTAAGAACAGAATGCTTAACTTTGAAAATATAATTGAGAGCCAAGTAGTAGAAATACGTGCTTTCTGTTTTGTTTGTTATCACTTGTTGAATGAAATAGAAATAAAATTAAGTTTTATCTGATAGAGTAGTAAAACTTCTAGGCCACTAACTACACATAGGTGCTTTGATTCTTATTAATAAAGTTTTCTACAAGATTTAATCATGATTTACCCAGAAATTTCTGAGATTTTTAAGTTGGAATTTTCGTGTGGTTGGGATTTTGTGGCGTGGAAAATCGCAAAAAGTATTTACACATTACA
Source organism: Morinoia aosen (assembly GCA_030386875.1). Taxonomy (NCBI): domain Eukaryota; kingdom Metazoa; phylum Arthropoda; class Malacostraca; order Amphipoda; family Talitridae; genus Morinoia; species Morinoia aosen. Next base: position 47,488,206 of record CM059556.1, on the reverse strand, counting down.
ACTCTGATGTAGAAACCAAGTGGGTTAGAGAAATGATGCCTATTCACCATCCAGTAGCTTACACGACAAAACACAATGCAGATCTGTACCTGCTTCTTGCAACACGAAGGAAGAAGATTGAACAGGATAACTTGGCAAAGACAACTAAACGCCACCGTGAGGAAGTAACCAGCACATTCTTACAGCAACAACAAAGAAAAACAACCTGGGTATCCTCACAGAAGATTAGACTTTATTTTACAAGTTAATTAAAGGCTCCCTAACCGTATAAAATAAGTTCTTAAGAGAGGAAAGATTATCATTACTACAATCCTCTTTCAACCACAGCCACTACTTCACGAGTAATTCAGACAGTGAGGCACAGCAAACCTATATGTCCTAGCCCCTCAGTGCAATGCAACAATATTTGGTTTCATGGTTGGCATTGAGAGCAATATTATCATTTTTAAGAAGGAAGGTTTACCACCGAAATCGGTACAATGGCGTTTCAACAGAACATTTTATTCTCTTCATTGTATTTTCCCTTCTTACCGATCATCACTTCTCTTACTTCCATTTGGCAGTGTAGTAGCACGACTTATTTTCTATTTCATTCTAGCATAAACTAAGTGAGTAAGATTGAGAAAAAGAACACCACGCCCTCGGCTCGTGAGTCCACGAGGCATGCCGCTCACAACGAAGCAACTCCCGAATCATTACCATAACATTTTAATCACCAATGTTTCAGGAGCAATTCAACAGTAAAACTTAGAAGAAAATGCTCATAAGAGAGATGTTTGCTATGTATGCTATATTTTGATCGAAATAACGCGTACAGAAGGAGATTAGAAAGAGTTGAGTTTTATTACAGATAGCCAAGACCCTAACAACGAGTCTCATAAAATACTCGTTTTGGAATTTTTCTTTGTCGTTTGACTTGCAGTTTGTCGTCTGTCTTCACTCCAACTACGGTGATCCATTTGGGGTATGAAGCATTCAATTAGAAATACTCAGGATTCATCGCGCTGTTTATCATAAACTGTCGATCACACAATTAAACTGCGTCAAGCCTGCTTGTAGTGAGAGTTTCGTCGAGCTTAACGCAAATGAAGATAAAAGCAGTCTAAGTTTCATATCTTTCTCATTAATTAAAGGAACAAAAAGAGTAAGAATCGCTTCAGTGGTCGGTAGTATCCATTTCGTGAGAATCGAAAGTGGAGGAAGTGGCTACTTCAGCCATTTTGAAACAGGAAGATTCAATGTTCAATAGGTCCATGGGGCCAGAAAGATGTAACTGCTCTACACAATGAATTAAATTTGAAGAAGCACGCTACTAGGAAACACAGCTCACCTAAAGGACTAGCTTAATCTACACAAATTTCTCCTAGCACACTGACTAGGGGCTGCTCGCAAGAATTCACAAAATACTAAGATATATTTAAAAAATTTAGCAGTGGGAAAAACCTAAAACTCATTGGTTAGGATGCCACTTAATTTTGTTCTACATACTCCAAATTTACATAAATCATGAGATGAGACAAAATTTTACAAATTGTACTAACAACTCCAAGTTAAGTAATAATACGATAGAAGTGTGGGTCATCCAGACACACACGCGTATGGGTATATCTTCTACCTTTATTTTGAGGAATGATTCTGTCTAATTTGTTCACATTGAGGAAGTATGTCCGAGTTTGGCACTCCTAAAAGGTGGGAGGAGTAATAATGAAATTTCCAAGAGAAAAGTGGAAGGGACAAAATTCAACAAAGGAAATGAGGGAACAGAAAATTTATCCGCAATTGTGTTCCCCCACCGGATTCCTTGCGCACAGAAGCAGCAAAATTTTAAAGAAGTTTACAAAACATGACAGAAATTAAGGAAAGAAGTAATAGGTACTGAGAGAAGTAATAGGTGCTGAGAGAAGTAACAGGTGCTGAGAGAAGTAACAGGTGCTGAGAGAAGTAGCAGGTGCTGAGAGAAGTAACAGGTGCTGAGAGAAGTAACAGGTGCTGAAAGAAGTAACAGGTGCTGAAAGAAGTAACAGGTGCTGAAAGAAGAAACAGGTGCTGAAAGAAGTAACAGGTGCTGAAAGAAGTAACAGGTGCTGAAAAAAGTAACAGGTGCTGAAAGAAGTAACAGGTGCTGAAAGAAGTAACAGGAGCTGAAAAAAGTAACAGGTGCTGAAAGAAGTAACAGGTGCTGAAAGAAGTAACAGGTGCTGAAAGAAGTAACAGGTGCTGAAAGAAGTAACAGGTGCTGAAAGAAGTAACAGGTGCTGAAAGAAGTAACAGGTGCTGAAAGAAGTAACAGGTGCTGAAAAAAGTAACAAGTGCTGAAAGAAGTCATAAATGCTGCAAGAAGTCATAAGGTTGAAAAAAGTACAGCAGCAATCATTCAAAAAGAAAAAAACCATTTTATTTTACCAAAAGGAAACTCAACTTAACCTTCAGCTTGGGATATTTCACACCTCCAACAGAGAGCACCAACTCCCATAGAGACAATAGTTGTAGCCGTAGCCCCTTCAGAGGACATCCTAACAGCAACAGCCGAGAAAGACCACGCATTCACACTCACAAAAATTAGAAAAAAGCGACCTCCACACACTCACTGGATGGCACGGTGAGGTTTTTTGCGAGTAGGAACAGCTGCCACAGAGGGTTCTCACTATCCACGTCATCGTCATTATCATCGTCGTCAGGGGGGCCAGGCCCCACGGTGGGCACCTCATCCCCAGGGGCCTGGTCCTCCTCAGCGAGAGGCAGCATTGTCCCCTCGTCCATGTTGCGCATCAACTGATGCCACTCGCCTCCCCCCACTGGCTTCCGGCACCTAGGGCGTCGTCAAAGTATATTTTAATATCTTCGTAAGACAGAAAAAAGATAAGAAATAGTTAAATTACATTGTATCATGTGAGACATGTGAATTAACTTGATACCCAACACTTAAAAACTCAGCATTGTGAGTCAAATTAGCTACGAGGCTTTTATAGCAATCTATCGGATTGCCACTGTCGAGTAGCAGTATAGTAGTCAATTTACAGCTCCATTTCCAATGCAGGGATATTCTAAAAGGACTAAAGTGTGTTCTCATACAAGATACCTCATACAGTTGTTAGGGAGGAAGAAAAAGAAAACCTAATGAAGAGACAGCGATGAAAGCATGAAGAGTGAAAGAAGTAAATTAGGCACGAAAAATAGAAGGATCCAAGTTCCAAAAGTCTACCTACAGCTGAGGTAACCTAACATTATCCTCCTGGAGGTACCCGGTTTCAAAACATAGGATAGATAAACCTAACTAAACTTAGGATAAACCTAACTAGACGTGATACAATTTGTATCAGCAACATTGTATATATACACGAGATGCACAAATTTTGCTGTATACGCCGAGCAAACTGTTCAAACGGCTATGTGGTGCGAGGCAACTTTAATATCGTACCAGAGAAATGGTTTATACAAATTCTCTGTGCCACGGCAAAATTTTCGATGTTTCTACCAGTTTGCGTTCTCTGGCAAACTGCGATCTCATGTTATGCCACTTCTTTCTAATCATATCAGCAGTTATGGCTTCATTGTCTTTCTTTATTTTAGTCACATTACTCGCAAGGGCTGCTTTTTTGTATCGTCTATCTCTATATTCGTGGGTTTTTACTGCCCATAAACACCTGTGCGCTTCATGGTTTTGAATTAGAGCAAGCACTTGTTTTCTACTCCAAACACAGATGAGATCTGTATACAATATATACAATACATATGTTGCTGTGACTGCAACTCGCTCAGGGCGAATCGCGCAAAATCTCAGTAAAAACGTGGATGATTCATACGAGCAAGTCGCCTGATGCAAATTGTCACGCAACACAGCGGAAATGTACCACTTCTAAAAGGTCCTTAAGCCTATGGTCAACCCTATGCCACCTAACGGATTGTCACTTCCAACCCAGAGAACTAGGGTATGATCAAACTCACTGGCTCAAACAGTCTCATCCTACATAAGCTGCGGTACCAGAGCATAAGAACACACAAGACAGAGCATGCCAAGCAAGCAGTACACAAACACACACACGAGATCCGACCACCGCACCTGAGCCTGCCTTTCCCTGATGCGATGCAGTCAGTCAGCTCCTGCTTCCTCATGTGCACAAACTTGCGCAGCTTACAGGCGTCCCTGAAGATGCAGCTACCGGGTTCGTTGAAGGTGCACGCGTTGCCGAAGAGAAGGTCGAAGTCCCGCACGATGCTGTCCAAAGTGGGATACTGCTTCCTGCAGAGCTGCTCTGCCATGGTGCGTAGATCTATAGGCTTCTCGATGACCGTGTAGTACTCAGGGTAACGCTGCACACGGCAACGGTCTCGTCACAATATATTACACACACCACTAATATATTATGGCTGGTGTAGAGATGCAACTCAAAAAAAACGTGCTTCTTTTTTTTAAAAAAAAACATGTTTTTTTACAAAAAAACATGGCTAAAAAAAACGTGGGTATTTTGGTTTTTTAAATATTTTGTTTAAAAATAACTCAGGAACGAAAAGAACCACTTTACATTATTTGTTTTCATGTCAGAGTATAAGATAAAACAGCATACTGCTTGATTCATGGTTTTCTATGGTTTAATTGAATTTTTTATTTTCTGTGGTTTCATGTTTTGATATTTCATTTATTTTAAATGCATGTGAATCCCTTTCAACTTCCCAAATAGTGTGTTATAGTATATCTTTACTTATAGTCATTGATAGAGATGTGACCAAAAAACATGCTGTTTTTTAAAAAACATGCTGTTTTTTAAAAAACATGCTATTTTTACAAATAAAACATGGGTAAAAATTATGGATATTAATATATTTTATGTGACAAAAACCAATGCTGTTTTTTACAGAAAAATCATGACTTAAAAAAACATGGATATTAATATATTGTGAGACCAAAAAACCATGTTTTTTTCTGAAACATGTTTTTCTACAAAAAATTCATGACTGAAAAAACATGGGTACTATTATCTTTTAAGTGACCAAAAAACATGCTTGTTTTTTAAAAAAACATTTTTTTACATAAAATCATGACTAAAAAATGTAGACAATATGTTTTGTGTGATCAAAAAAACCCAATGCTGCTTTTTTGAAAAAAACATTGCTTTTTTTACAGAAAAATCATGACTAAAAATCATGGATGTCAATATATTTTATTTGACCAAATACAACCATGCTGTTTTTTCAAAACATCTTTTTCACAGAAAAATCATGACTAAAAATGTGTATATTAATGTATTTTATGTGACCAAAAACCATGCTTTTTGTAGAAAAATGCCTTTTTACAAAAAATGACAAAAAATGGATATTAGTGATTTTATGTAAAAACATTTTTTTGAAAAAGCATGTTTTTTGGTCACATAAAACATATTTACCCATTCTTCCAACAATTTTTTTTTTGTAAAAACGTTTCTTTTTCAGACTAATTTTTTTATTTTGGTTCTATATAGTATTTTTGATGCTGGTTTTGAAAACAGTTTGTAATTATTTTTTCTCCCTATTTTTGTGGTAAACTTTTTATTTTGAACATACCTTTGTCGGCCAAAACGAGACAACTCGTCTTCCTATAAACCATATTTTTTCCCATTTTTTCTCAAAATTTTATTACCAATGTAAAGAGTGTTAAGAGAAATAAAATGCTATTTTATTTTTAATTTTTATTACAATTGTATACCAGTAATTATAATATGCTTGATAAATGAAATTCCTTTTTCCGGCATTTTATTATGAACAAAATCAATTGAAAACTAAGTTCTTAGCAAAAATATAAAACAAATGAATTTTATTTCCATAAATAAAAGAATCGTATTTCCTCAGAAAGTTTCTGGATGAAATTATTTAGAATGGTACTTTTCAAAATGAATGCAAATGTGAATGCAAACAACACCCATCCGACGACAATGGCCGTCAGAGCAAGTCTAGTAACAATGTCCTTGAAATCCCTCAGCTCTACCCTATCGCCTGTGCCAGGTGAACAATTTGATGAGAATACTTGTTTCACACGTAGAATGGCTCACAAAGGCTTAAAATCGACGAGTATATACGTATGTAGCTGGTTTTTGAAGGTAAAGTTTCAGATGAGTATACTAGTCGACGGCTGAAAAACGAACATTTTGTGAAAATGTGTATACTCGTTTCTGCCGGGGAAGGGGGTTAATATCCATTTTCTTCACAGAAGTCATGACCAAAAAACGAATGTTAATGACTTGTAAAAAAAAACATGTTTGAAAAATGATTTTTTTGGTCAAATTAAATATATCAATATCCATATTTTTAGACATGCTTTTTTGAAAAAAAAAAACCTCAATGTGCAGTTTAATGCGCTCACGGAAATTAAAAATTCCACACCAAAGAATCATTAGGAACATATTTAAAAACTTTTGCTAGAATATTCTGCTCGCAGATGCGTTATTTTTAAGTTATTCAAGTTTTAAATTTTTGTCTTTAATAGCAGTTCCATTGCACCTTTGAGCTGTTAGAGTACGCTTGGGTACTTTGTAATTTATTATCGGCCGACCTCGCGGAGCCTGAACCCACTTCTAGGATGTTTTAGTTAATAACACAATACAGGCCATCATCCCAATAATATTAGTGGGACTGGGGTAGTGAATACTATAATCGATATGCAGTTGACATCAGTTTCAATATGGCGGCAACTGTAGAACATTAGCAAAAGCGTAGGAGTGAATACTGTACATTCAAGTATTTACTTCCAAAGCCCCGCTAATATTTTTGGGTGAAAATGTTTATTGTGTTAACTAAAACATCCTAGAAGTGGGTTCAGGCTCCGCAGGGTCCGCTAATAATAAATTACAAGTACCCAAACATACTTTAACAGCTCCAGCTCAAGCGCGCAACTGACTGCTATGGAAGACAAAAATTTTGAAGTTAAATAAATCAAAAATAATGCATCAGCAACCAGAACGGCATTCATGTAAAAGGTTTTTAAACGTGTTCCTTTAGTGATACTTCGGAACAGAATTTTTAATTTCCGTGAGCGCATTAAACTGCATATTGACTAAAAAATGTGGAAAAAATCAGCATGGTTTTATGGTCAGATAAAATACATTAATATTCGTGTTATTTTACAAGTGAATTTTTTTAAACATGATTTTTTTACAAATCAAGATTCTTGATTTTTAATTTTTTGGTCACATAAAATATATTAATATCCAGTTTCTTAGTCATAATTTTTAGTAAAAAAACATTTTTTAGAAAAAACTGCATAGTTTTTTTGGGAACATAAAATATATTAATATCAATGTTCTTTGGTTGTGATTTTTTCTAATAAAAAACATCAAAAGGAAACCATACAGTAAAAGTGGTGGCAGATAACCCACAATTACTATGAGGAGTCTTAAGAGGAACAGCAGGAGCGACAGAACTTATATAGATGGAGTCAAAATTTAGAGCTTACTATCTCTACTATATCAGATCTTTTGGTCACATAAAATAAAATCATAGTAGAGATAGTAAGCTCTGAATTTTGACTTCATCAATATAAGTTCTATGTCTCCTGCTGTTCCTCTAAGACTCCACTCCTCTAGGTAATAGTGGGTTTTTGACTTCATCAATATAAGTTGTGTCTCCTGCTGTTCCTCTTAGACTTTTCTAGGTAATTGTGGATTATCTGCCACAGTTCTACAATATGGTTTCCTTTTGATGTTTTTATTCCAAAAAATCATGACTAAAGAACACAGATATTAATGTATTTTATGTGACCAAAACTAAACAGACATATACCTAACAAAATTTGGGTGTCGGCAAAAAAAAATAAAAAATAAAAACATTTTTTGCAAAAAAAAAACGCCATCAAATAACACAGTTTTTTTGCATCACTAAGCTGGTGTGGTGAATAGTCTAGTTTATAAGGATGTTTAAGCCTCCCTAACCGCAATGAAAGCATTCTTAAATGAGAAAGAATAGAAGCACCATTCTTCATGGAATTAAAGGGAAGTTTCACTGCATCTGTACACATGGTGTGTCTTCACATCCAGAGCATAGAAACTGTAAGACATAATAGTTCATGGAACAAGGTAACAGCTGAACCGTAAGTAACAAGTGCTGGAAAACAAACGGCACTCAACCAAAAAATTAAGGTCTGTAACAAAAAATTCTATTTCAGTAAAATAAAGGCCTACCAAATATTCAGCTTGGAGCTTTGCTTCTTCCCTGAGGGACCTTCAGTTAGTTTGCCAAAATAGCAACACTGTGTACTTTTTTTAAACGAAATAAGATACCAGGTTGTAACGGAAGTTCTGTCCAATTTTTGAGCTATACGTTTAGGGCACGATTACTTCAATTTAGCCTGTTAATGTTGTGTGCTTATCTATGGTAATTAATAAAATATTATTTATTCTTTCAGATTGTGGGATAATAATCATAATTAATAACTATTTTTAGCCCTAATGTACACTTGAAGTTAAGAACATATCAGACATATTTTACTGTTTGAATTTGTAAAGGCAATACGGTAAGCTCAGCAGCAAAAACACTCAAAGACACTTATTGAAATGATGTTGCAAATGAGATGAGAAGACGTACAGAAGATGGTTTTCACGTTTCAAACAGGATGACTTCAGTCTGAAAGACAAACCGAGAGCAGGATGCTCAAAAAAACTCAATTCTGAGCAATTGCAAGCTGCCATTGATGAAAATCCAACCTGCACTACTAGAGAACTGAGCAAAACCTTTAATGTAAGTCATTTGACCATATATCGGGAAATGAAACATGGCAAAATCTCAAAGGCTGGGAAATGGGTCCCACACGTTTTGTCAGAAATCAACAGGCAACAGCGTGTGACCTGTTATGTTTCACTGCGTTGTCGTGAACTTCAGGCACCTTCTTTAGACCAAATCATAACTGGCAACAAAAAGTGGATCTTTTACAACAATAAGCACAAAAGACAGTGGCTAAGTCGTGCTTAAAGCCAATTCCACAGCCGAGAAGTGGACTGCACCCTAATAAAAATTCTTTTGTGTGTATGGTGGGATTTGAAGGGATTAGATTAGATTATTAGTTAGTTTAAGCCTCCCTATCAGCAACAAAGGCTATCCAAAGAGAGGAAGGAAGAAGGCACCATTTAGTATGGAGTTAAGGAAACCCTGAATCTATGCAGAAAGGGCACAGAAACAGAAAGCTAAGAAAGAAGATCATGAAACAAGAAAAAGTTGAAGAAGAAAGTAGTAGGTGCTGAAAAACAGGACAGCAGTGAACCGAAAAAAGATGGTCCATAACAAAAGAAAAACCTATGTTATTTTAACAAAAAGAAAGCCTACCTAACCTTTAGCTCAGGCCCGAATTTGAAGGGAATTGTTCATTATGAATTAATGAATGACAATCAAACAATAACATCTGGAGTTAATTGTCAGCAGCTAACTCGTTTAGAAGCAGTTTTACAAGAAAATCTGCCATCTTTGATCAATCGAAAAAAAGTGATTGAGCAACCAAAAATCAACAAGAGCAACCAAAAATCTCACTGAAGAACTTGGCTGGGAAGTCATGCATCACCCACCATATTCTCCCGATTTTGCTTCAACCGATTTTTATCTTTTCAGGAGCTTATAGATTCATTTAAGGGGATCTACTACCCTGGACTTGACCTAATATACAAAATTTTACAAATTTCACTGTTCACGTTTCTATTGCATCTAGAGGAATGAAAATACATGCAGATATTTAAAATTAAATTCTGGACACATTTGCTTCTATAAAATTTTTCGATTTTTGCAAAAAGAAAAATGTAATGTGGAAATTTACAAAACTAAATAATTTAGTTCAAATCCCTTTTCCTTCTGCAATTTTCAATTTAGAAGCTTGATTTTGGTCTCATCCGACACGGAAAGACTCTGGCACCTCAGAAATGAAGCATTTTTATGAATTTTGAACACATTTTTCAATGAATATTTTAGCAAGAAACAAATTTATTTTTCGAAAAAATATCAAATTTTTCACCATAAAATATAATTTAGAGTTCAAATGGAATTTTGCTTTGCTACTCTGTTCCCACTGCCTTTCCGCGTTGAATGAGACCAAAATAAAGCTTTTAAGTTGTAATTTCTAGAAGGGGTAGCGTTTTGAGGTAATTTATATAATTTTGTATGTTCGCACACTAACTTTTTTCTATTGCAAAAATTGAAAGTTTATAGAAGAAAATAAGTTCAGAATTCAATTTTATCAATCGTAATGAATTTTCGTTTCCCCAGTTGCAATAGTATTTAAAAAACCTTAAAATTTGGAAAATTAGGAATATTAGGTAATTCTATGAATAAAAAATCATGAATTTTTATTATTTCAAAATTTACAAAAACGCTTCATTTTCGATGTTCCGGAGTCTTTCCACGTTGAATGAGACCAAAATCAAGCTTCTAAGTTGAAAATTGCGGAAGGAGCAGGGATTAGAGCTAATTTATATAGTTTTGTAAATTTCCACAATACCTTTTTCCTTTTGCAAGAATCGAAATATTGTATAGAAGCAAATGTGTTCAGAACTCAATTTTACATATCTGTATGCATTTTCGTTCCTCTAGATGCAATAGAAACGTGAACAGTGAAACTTGTAAAATTTGGTAAATTAGGTCAGGTACAGGATAGTGGATCCCCTTAACTCGACAAAGGGTTACTTAATTAAAAGAGGTCGAAATGTAAATAGTTTTTTTTTTCAAGTCTAAACTGGCTAAATTATATGAAGAAGGAATTAGAAAGCTTACTGCAAGACGAGAAGATGTAATTAATAAAAATGGGGACTATGTTGAAGACTATGCAAATAAATATATTTTTGACAGAATTTTTCCTTTGTTTCAAATTAAAAATAATAGACAGAACTTTTGTCACAACCCAATAGATGATTATAGATTAGATTATATGCTATTTTTATTTTAAGCCTCCCTAACCGCAACAAAGACGTTCTAAAGGAAGGAAGGAGGAAGCCCCATTTAGGAAGGAGGAATGCATCATTTCTAATATTTATTACCATAATAAAAACTCAACCTTAAGTGCTCTGAAACAAATTTGAAACAGTTTACAAATTTACGACAGTGAAAATATTTGCAAATAAATCCGTAGATCATTATTCAAAACTTTTACACTGACTTGCCGCCAAATTGCACACATCGCAAAATAATTACGACGTTGTCCATTTGCACCCAAAGCAGCTGAAGCAACAAAAAACCCAGTAACTGCACAAATACGAGTTCCCCCTAGACTCTTGACTACTAACCACGGTAGAGGAGACAAGATGGTCATTTCTATGGAAGAAAATACGCCTTTTGTTCAGCTAGCTAATAGAACAGCTTCATTTCAAACAAACTTCATGACGTCACCATTGCGACATGTCGTTAGGCCAATAGTGGTGCCAGATTTTAGGCTAGCAGTGTTGTCATTTTAGGCTAGCAGTGCTTGCGGTGGCACAGCGGTTAAGGGATCGGACTTGTATGTTGGAGTCGCGGGTTCGTATCACGGCGCTGGCGCTGCGATTTTCCCCGTTGGGTATAAGGGAAAGCTCAAGCACAATACCCCACTCGACCCAGGTGTCGGAAATGGGTACCAGCTTTACGGGGGAACCGTCATGGTGTCCTATATATAGTGTTAGTTATAAGACATTTGAAAAACCAATGCTTAAGATCATTTGTATCAGCCTTGATTGAAAATAAAGCATCCCAAAGATGCCGATGTTTGTTTGTTTGTCAGGTGCAACGTGCGCGCTGCTATCGGTTCATTGTCATGACGTCAGCATTACCACACGGCAGACGAAAAAAAAAGACTGTTTGACTCTACCTTGTTTCTTCTGCCGTGCTGCTTACCTCCTCAGAAGGCAGGATCCTGAACACGTATGACAGAAGCCTGTCGTCCGCGTCCCTGGCGGTGACGATGCAGCCAAAGAGCTCCTTGATGGCAGAGACCTCGTCCATGGGGGGGCCCGCCTCATCCTTGATTAGCGGGGCAGATGCGCCCCGGCCCACGCCGCTGCGGGTGCTGCTGCTCGCACGCTGTAAGGGATCATCGTCACCAAATATACCTTGCTGAACCCATAGCAAAATATTGTGCTACTGTACAGTGTGTCTCCCAAAAACCCAAACAGAGTATTTATTTTCCTGTACTAGTAATACCATCTTAAGAATACCATAAGCTTTTATTTTCAAGCAAAATTATGCAGTATAACTGATTACTACTGATACAAGAAATAATTACTGGTATTAATGATATGGGAAAATAAATACACGTTTCGGGTTTTTGTGAGACGTACGGTATAGGGTGTCCACAAAGAATGTCTCCACTGACCGATACATGTATATATGATACAGGAATCATACTATAGTTTAATAATTCTGATATATTTCTGGTATCAGACATACATACACACATCGGTCAGTGGATACATTTTTCATGGGGACCCTGTCAATTGTCATAACAAAACTACTGGTGCTTGTGTGTAAAAATTGATGACTGTGAAAATTATTTCTCTTACTCTTACTTTGGTACCCGAGTGTGATTGGTGTCTGACAGCACAGAGATAGAGTAGCAACCCAAGAATGGGCCACTCAGCTTGTTCACATTGTCTTAGTATATTTTAATATGGGCACCTGAACTAATGGCAAAATATGGCCTGCAGAACTAATGATAAAATAAGGCCTGCAGAACTGATGATAAAATAAGGCCTGCAGAACTGATGACAAAATAAGGCCTGCAGAACTGATGATAAAATAAGGCCTGCAGAACTGATGACAAAATAAGGCCTGCAGAACTAATTACAAAATGAGGCCTGCTACACCAATCACAAAATTAGGCCTGCAACACCAATCACAAAATTAGGCCTGCAACACCAATCACAAAATTAGGCCTGCAACACCAATTACAAAATTAGGCCTGCAACACCAATCACAAAATTAGGCCTGCAACACCAATCACAAAATTAGGCCTGCTACACCAATCACAAAGATTAGATTAGATTATTAGTTAGTTTAAGCCTCCCTATCCGCAACAAAGGCTATCCAAAGAGAGGAAGGGAGAAGGCACCATTTAGTATGGAGTTGAAGAAACGTGGAATCTGTGCAGAAAGGGCACAGAAACAGAAAGCTAAGAAAGAAGTTCATGAAACAAGAAAAAGTTGAAGAAGAAAGTAGTAGGTGCTGAAAAACAGGACAGCAGTGAACCGAAAAAAGATGGTCCATTACAAAACAAACCCTATTCTATTTCAACAAAGAAGAAAGCCTACACCAATCACAAAATTAGGCCTGCAACACCAATCACAAAATTAGGCCTGCAACACCAATTACAAAATTAGGCCTGCAACACCAATCACAAAATTAGGCCTGCAACACCAATCACAAAATTAGGCCTGCAACACCAATCACAAAATTAGGCCTGCAACACCAATCACAAAATTAGGCCTGCAACACCAATTACAAAATGAGGCCTGCTACACCAATCACAAAATACGGCCCGCTAAACTGACAACAAAATTGACTTGCCAAACCAATGAGAGAATAAGGTTTGCTGGACTAATGATGGACAAATGATACAATAGTTTACCAAACGAAAAAAGAACTATAGATCAAACATAGGACGAGAGGGACACAACCCTTAAACAAAGACCAAACGACAGATAAGGGAGAAAATTAGACAGGAGCAAAATTCACTGCTAGACCACTAGAGAAGGAAATTGAGACAACAAAATGTGCGGCATCTCCGCACATGTCTATCTGTAGTAGCATTGTCTGTATCTGGACGACACCTATAAAGGGCCGCTCTTGTCGAGGCCAGGTGCTCAATCTAACATTATCTCGCCTTCTGCCAACACCTGGCAAAATAAACTCCGCCCAAGCTTCAAAAAAAAAAAAAAAAAAAAAAAAAAAAAAAAAAACAATATACGGGGCAAGTAAACACTTGTGAAGCTTGGGCGGAGTTTATTTTGCCAGGTGTTGGCAGAAGGCGAGATAATGTTAGATTGAGCACCTGGCCTCGACAAAAGTGGCCCTTTATAGGTGTCGTCCAGATACAGACAATGCTACTACAGATAGACATGTGCGGAGATGCCGCACAAAAATTTAATTATTTTTTCAAAAAGGACATGTGGACACTGAAATAAATGATGTAAGGGGATCAAATTAACACAATCACACATTGAGAACAGCACAGCTTTATGCAAGATTGGCAGTCATTCTTATGTTTTTCCGTTTTGCGATTCCTATTACAACCACTAAATTTTCTTCCTACAGGTCAAGTCACATTTCTCTTCAATGTAGGACTCTGTCCTTGAGTGATTTCTTATATCACGATTCATTTTTACTCTAAGATATATTGATGACAAGCTAGAGTCTCAAAGATTATTATTGATTTTTTGTTTGTTCCTGATAATCTTCAGAGCAGCAAGGATCGGTTGGAGACGAGAGAGCCAGTGTTGGCTGGAGTGCCAGCAACAGCTGTATTGAGTAATCAACAGTGTTGAGCAGCATTGATGGAATAAGTTGAGTAGGGAAACATTCTATTATATTTCTTTCCAAACATTTGCCCTTTAGAACCATTATTTGAGGTCACAATGGGTATTTTATCATGGCAGTGTTGAGGCCTGCTGATAGATTTGGGAAGGCTGAGAGGTGAGCTGCTCCGGAGTGAGGTCTGCTGAGAGGTAAGCTTTTGTGGCCTGTCCCACTTCTTTGATGCCACTGTAGTGAAACTAGCCTGCTAATTGTCTCACCACTAGGACGCTGACCTGTCAGGATGCCAACTAGGCAAGGGTTAGCTATTCAGGCTAAATAGCTAGGCCCAGACACTAGGGTAAGGTGCGGCACAGACAAGTAACAATAAATGTATTTAAAACACGGCAAGTATGGTAGACAGAACACATATAATCTCAGGACCTGTCTGGCGGGAGCCGTCTCTCTAAACGAGATCGTAACTGTCCTGCCGAATAAACATCCTACAAAAACACTCTAAGCTACGCCAACTAAAAGAGGCCCCGGATTCCCCAAACACAGAAAAGGGGACTTACGAACATCAGGCAGGAGGACAGCTTTATTTAGCCTGTTCGTAGTCAAGTACACGGTATGAGGGTCCTAACACAACTGACCAGCTCCAGTTGTGCAGCCGCCAACTTTGGCTTCAGAATGGCTTAAGTCAGGCGGTCGCAGTATGGAGCGCTACGTACCGTACAGCACTACCCGCAAGGTACAAAACACGTGGTGAAATAATTTCACTACACCACCTTTTCCAATCCAGTGACTGCTTGGTTCTCCAAGTGATTATTCCTTCAGTTCAAGATTTTACTCAGTTTTTAATTTTCCTCAGTTTCAATATAGCCTTTGGCCAAGATTTTTTGCTTTGCAACTTCATCCAAGATTCTTGAGTTATTCCAAGTTCTTCAATTTTTATTATTGAATTTGTACTGAGCTCTCCGTTTTTTTGTTTCATCAGTTCTTGAAGGCATTTGTAACAGTGAGGGATTCAAGTTTAAACTTTTGTTTATTGTTCAGTTCTGTGCTTTGATTTCTAGTGCCTGGATGCTGGATTTTCATGCACTCTGCTTTGTACGGTCTATGGGATTGCTAACAACCCTTTTCACAAATCTTTACTGTCCCAGATTTTCCAGCAAATTGTTTATTCACAATTTTTACCAGTTTTCCTGAGTTTGCAGCTGTTTGGCTGGTACTATACTGGCCTTACCGGGACATTTAGTCGTGCTGTGTTGGGAGGCACACCTTCAACGCTTTCCCTAACAATATCAAGCTCATAATGCTTCAAGTACCAAGCTAAGGAATATTTTTCCACACTGTTTCACTACTTTTACTGGATCAACAGGAGGGCACATTCTAATCTGCCATGCGTCAACGTTGCTATCAAGACAACAAAATTTAAATTGTATGAGACATGTTAATTCTTTTTTGTACCTATTAGAGATAACCACTTTTTTGAGAACAAATACTCTATACAGGTATTCTATTACCAATACAGGTATTTTATAACCATGCACATCCAAGTCTATGTATAGACTACAAACCTTATCTCAGCATTGTTCTTCAGTGAGCCTTTTCTCTTTAAATATGTTGTGATGGCAGTTAACCCAGTAACAGCCAAATTGTTTTGCTTTGGCAACAAAATATTACAGTAATTTCCTTTAAATTTTCATTCATAAAACCCTATACAGTGTATTTTTTTCAAAGCATTTAGAATATAAGAACGATGAGAGTGATTTCTCAATGTCCTTCAGAGAGGACGTTGGTTGACATAATGTTAAGCAGGAGTAACTCTGAAATACAATCAGTACTATCAACCTTATTTTTCTCCACAAAAAACAATAGATAACAGCCAAAAAAGGCATGCATAAGCCCCTGAAAACATAGGGTCACTTTACTGTTTACATCTCACTGTTTACATCTCAACGGTGATTTCATTATTTCCAAATATCACTCAATACCAAAAAAAAACACATAGGTGGGAAGCCACTCATACCAGCACAAATGAGAGCAAGTGTAGTGAAGATTACGACATAACAGCACAATTAGAACAGATACGGGTACAATATCAATGCAAAAACTGATGCTTAACTTAGCACATGCTAACTCCTCATGGGACATAAGTAGGCAAGTTTAGATTAGTTAGGTTTATTTATCCTGCACTATGGGGACTGGCTCTCCCAAGAGAAATACTGCAAGGTTAACTCAGCTATTGAAGGCAGTTGGGACTTTTATCTTTTGTGCTCACTACGTTCTTTCAGTTTTCATGCCATCTCTGGTCTTCATTGCCTTTCCTCCCTCTTCATTCCTAACTTGTTGTTTCTTTACAGAGTATCCTGTGTCAAAACACACTTTGTGCATAAATTCATCATTCCTCAAAGTCCCCACTTAAAAGTCTCTTTCAAGGAGATTACCTTGGTTTTACACCATCTTTTGAGACGAGTTATGAATCCGAATTACCCAGATTAGCTTCTCCACTGATAGAATGCATGTTCTACCAGTTGGGTTTTTTGTTTTGATTAGGTATCATCATCTTGATTTGATTCATTTTGATGGATTTATTTTTCAACTGAGTACAATTATACCAATTTCTTGTAAGCTTATTTAAAACCTTCATTTGCTCTTTTGAATTAACTATTTTGAAATTAAGTTGCTTCATACTTCTTTTGCAGCTATGTTAGATTTATTTTCTCTGAAGCCTAGTCATGAGAGTTACTTGTATTAATCATTTATCTTCACTCATTTCAACAGTAAAGTCAACATTCATGCACTTTACTCAATCCCATCCTGACTATAATCTCACTGAATGGAAGTTCTATATAGAGTCTATGAATATTCTCAACAGAAGAGAACATTCATTAAATTTCATTAGCTGCCAACAATATCCAAAACATTTTCTTCTATTCTTTGTACCTTTGATTTAGTTATTCTCATTTTAGTTCAAGTAAACTATAAGAAATTTTCTAGTATAATTTCATTACTTAAAGTCCATCTTGATCAAAACCCACAACTTATAACTGGTTATTCTGACGCTCAGAAAACAAGGATTACAAATAGAAGATCAGGCCCAACAAGTAATGAAAAAAATTGTTTACCTTCTTAGTAGCAAATTTTTCTTCTTCCTCAATTTGCTGTTGTTTCTGCTTCTGTTTCTCTTCAATTTCTTTGTGGGCCTTGGCGCTGCTCTCTTTGAACAAGGTCCACAGGTCACACGCATCTTTGTACTCCTCTGTTGACTAGGAATGTCACACAATAAAAATTACTAATCATTAGTTTGAGACTCCCTAGCCACACAAAATGCAATATCAAGTGTATAAAAAGAAAGAACAAATTAGTAAATATTGTAGAAAGGGGGAAATCAATGCACAAGATAAGTTCCCACACAGCCATACTCTGTACATGGAAGCAAGTTAAGAATGAAGAGAAAGAAAAACAAAGCAGAGAAAGCAAAAAACATATGAGAATTGAAAAAATTATGAGGGCATGAGAGAGAAGTCTTGCAGGCATATCTGCAACAGAGGTAACCTAAAACTGGGGCACCAACCCCTATAGCATAGGATAGACAAACCTAACTAATCTATCCACATTGCCTTTTCTATGTATGTCCCCCAAGGAGTCATAAATGCCCACAGAAAATAAGATTTGTATCCATAGATTCATTATCACAAAAAATAATTATCATGATCAGGAAAGATTTCATTTGTTAATAAAACTTCATAAAATGTACAGTTTCAGGAAGTATTTTATTTTGGACACAATGTAACAATTTGACTACAAAATAAATAAATAAAAATGAGACATCACACCAGTTCCTTCCATTCAAAACAGCAACTTCCCTCATTAAACAAAGCCTAAAAGACATAACTAAACCATCTCAACAGTGTATAGTATGCTCAATTACAATGTTAATAGGCCATAATAAACCACAAAACAAAGGGTATAATCAGCAAGACTCTGAAGTTGATGACCAAGCTAAGTTAGAACAACTTTGACCCTTTTTAAACCTTAAAAAAAAAGAAGAGTTTACCATGAAAACCTCAACAAAACTACTCCAACTCAAGACATCCATCAAAGTAGAAATCCAGCACATGTGAGCAGATCAAACCACAATGAACAGCCTAATGTAATTGGAGCAATTTTTGACTGGGTAGCATATGAAGAATGTTGTACTCAAAATGTAGTGAAAATAAAACTGGTATTCCTCAGAGTTGCAAAAAAGGCTTCATCTTTTTTTCTAATCTATTTGCTTTTGTGTGAGTTACCAAAGACCAATTTGAACCCATATTAAGGGCACGGTCTGGGTCTATTTCCGGATGATGGTAGGATTTCGGTTTATAAACTCATCTTATAGAGTATTTTCTTGCGCATCCAACAGTATAATTTGCTCTCAAGTACGTACATTGATTCGTCTTCTAGACAAGGTAAAAGACCTAGCGTGACCTTGGGGCACACCAATGGATGGGTGACCTCCCTCTTCCCCCCTCATTACGAGTCAGTATTAAGTGTTTCTCTACGGGAATAGCCAAAGAGTTCATTCATGGCCTTCCTTGAAATGCCTTAGTACTCAAACGAAACATTTTAACTCTCAGTGTTAATTATGATGATCTGACTGAGTGTTTGTTTTGAGTTCGGCTGCTCTGAGTCATCAGCTAATTAGCTGTTGTGTAAACATATAATCACCTCCCGCAGTTTTAAGGGTACAAGAATGGCAAATATATCATTCAAAAGGGCTCATAAAGAGCTACTAAGCAAAAAAGCTGAAAAAGAAAAATTTATATGTTAATGTAAATAAAATTCTTTTTTAAAAATACTGGTGTTCTGGAATTTGCATTCATTGTTTTTTGATACGGATTCTTTCCCACAGTATTAAAGGTACAGGAATGGCTAATATACCAATCGATAGAGCTTAAAAATAACTTGACTTTTTGATCTTTGAAAAGGCCCATCTCTCACAGTTTTGGAGGTACAGGAATGGCAAATATATCAATCAATAGTGATTGAAATATCCTAGAGAAGTGCTTGTACAGTTTTATGAATTTCAAATCATGTTGAAAATTTTAAGCAAAACGATTAGAAAAAATGGAAAAATGGTCGATTTTTGGGCAAAAAATTTCTCATTATTCAAAAAATCAAATCATTGAAAAACCATACCAGCGGATCTCAAGACAAGACAATTAGCTACCCAGAAAACCTTTATCCAGTTCTGTAACTCTAAAATTGTGGGCAATGGGCATTTTCCCCACAAAAAAAAACACTTTTTCAGGTTTTTTTAAAAAAATTTTTTTGAGTTTAGGAAAAAAACATATGAGTTCAAAAAGAAATGCCACATCATTTGACACCCACTGTGAAAATCTTAGAAAAATCCATCCAGAACCGACGGACTTTTTGTTCTCCGCCAGACCGTGCCCTTGAAAATTATGGGTTTAAAAAATGTGAATTCAAATACGGATTTAAAAATATTGGTTCTTTAAGGACCCATACTTAACCCTTTAATGCCCAAGTGGACTGTACGGTCCTCTTTCAAAAATAACAATATATTGTATTTCTTATTCAATTTGTTCACTAATGTGTCCTTTGAACTTCACTGCCAAGTGGCAGTTCCTTCCACATCTTGATAACAGTGACTACCTAATGCCAGTGTCGGTTTAGTGATAGTAGTTGTGATAACGGTAATATGAGTAATAAAATGTGGGCATTAAAGGGTTAAAAAAATCCCCCAGTTTTGGTAATTTTGTAAACAATTACTTACTCGCATAATTATTTTAAAACATGGGTTCTTTCAGGACCATATTAAAAAAACATCCAGTATTTGTTAATTTTGTAAACAATGACTTACTTGCATAATTAAGATTTTTTATTTACTTCTCCTAGTAGGTTAATTTAGCAATGTAATTAGATTTATACTCACTAATATACAACCAATGGCTGCTAAGAGCCAGTCACTATTGAATAGGTATTTCAAATAATTTTGTAGGGGAACTTTTTAATGGCAATCTTTTTAGAGTCACAAATTAATAGGAGCATTTAAAATAATAAGGATAGAGATCAAGTTCACAGAATATAACATTCATTCATATATTTGCTCACTTTAGTGGGTACTTCATCTGCACTTAAAAACAAACAAGAACAATGAATATCAGATGCAGAATTATGTATAAAAAATTCTAACCATGGTTACATCAGAGCATCAGATAGACTGCTCCAATTTAAGTCATTCTAAATCATGAATTTTATATAATATCCATAACAAACACACATTGGACCAGTCATGGAATGGAGAGAGCAAAAGTGAACCAAAAACTAGAGCTAGAATGAGTTAGGAGTTGCTTACCTTGGCATAATACAGTTTTGCATTGTCAACCAGCAGCTGGATATCATCACAGAAGTGTTGCAGCTCATCATACTGATCTGTCTTGATCTTCTGCTGAATCTTGAGCATGTCAATGGGTTTATTGATCATCTCAAAGTACTGCGGCTCTGTGCGCTTCTTGGGGACTCGCAGGAATGCTTCACAGAGATACACATCCTCATCCTGTTTACGTTGGTTGCGGAGGCAGTCAAAAATGAACTGGATGGTGTCCAACTGAAATTAAATCATTACAAAATTAATTGGGACTGGCTAATTAAAAAATAATTTATAAATTGTGGAAATCTAACATTAATTCCTCACTGATTCGAGTAAAAAAATTTTACCAAATAGTTATAGAAAAATTAAAATATACTTCATCCTTCATGATTTTCTTTCTCAACCTTACAGGCTTATCCAATAACAGAAATTTCTGTCTCAGATCAAACAACAGCATTCAGACTAGTTAATTAACCTCAGACCCCATATATGTACAGCAACAACAGCCTATGAATCAGTTACAGTTCCAGGCCACAAACAAAAACCCATTTACATTAATTAAAAGTAACCAGAATAAAAATAAAATTATAAATGGATTTATATAAACAGCAGTAAAACACAAAAAGCTTCAGCTCACAGCTACTCACCAAAGTTGTGTCATTGCGACGCCTCTTTGGTCGAGTATCAGATGAAGGTGAGGTCTCTGTTGCCCCCTCATTTCTTTTACGCTTCATCATTAAGAAGTGTCTGTAAAAAATGGTAAACTTTATACATATTTACCTCCAATGGACTTTCTTGAAAAACAGGCCTCATATTCTGAGTTAATCAAATGACATAGTAACAGCACTTTAGGTAGTAGCCTTGTGTAGCTCAATTGCCGGAATTTATGCAACATTAGTAGCAACACAACACACGATATTAAGAATGGGGGGGTAATTTTCTCTCAGTCCACTAATATTCATTAGTAAACAAGAAGATACCCAAAACAGTTTGTGACTACAACTTTATGCAAGAGATCTGGCAGGTAACCTAGTAACACTTTGAACATTTCCAACATAATTAAAATGTTTCAGTTGATTCAGTTTTCCACTTGTCTGGATTTGACAGCATAAGCTGTGGCAGTTTCTCATTTGAGCACAACCCTGCCCATCAGAAAATAATGAGTTTGAAGCAGAATAATGAACTTCAAACAACTTTAGTTTCAACTAAAACTCTGTATCCTCAATGCAGCGGTGTGTACTCAACAGACATTAAATCATAAGTTAGCTTTTTTTATCACAATAAAGATGTTCCCAACAGAAGATGAAGAAAGGCACAATTTAGCATATACTTAGCAATAAAACAAGAAACCCCTTCTTTACTTCAATGGAGGGCCTATCCAACCTTCAGCTCAGGATCTCACTGTTCTCAACAATACAATAGTTGTATCCTACCAAGACACTTAAACAACAAAAGTAAACTGCCTAAGGAGGCATTAATTAATGCCAGGTATAAGTCTATATTAGACTATGTAATGAATTTGAAACTTTAGAAATATTCTCATTTAAATTTGAAGCAGAGACAATGTTGACTGAATCAAACAACTTTGAAATTCATGACTCGGCCATGCAGTACCTGTTGTGATTTCAATGCTATTCCCTATGACAAATTTATCTCTTAAACTAGGATTATCTACCTAGCCCTTCCTTGCATAAAATTCAACTAAAAACAATCCTCACTTGTAAATTATAAATGACCCTTCAAATAAAAACCTTCCATATCCTTATGAAGTAAGCATTTCAATATAGAGCCTTCATTTTTAGTAGAAAGCATGATTGAAAATGTATGGGGTCATTCAAACTGAATTAAGACATAAATAGTTCTCAAAACAAAACAAAAACTACAGCCTAAGATACTGCATCTAGACATAATATGAAAGATAATGTAGGTGTGGTCATTGATTGTTTTGCTCTAAAATAAAATTTTTGTAAAAAAGATATTTGAAGAATCACCTACGCTACCTTCACACAAACTCAGTCCTTCTCACTTTGCTGAATACTTCAGATATTTCCAGCTGAATCATTTGCTGAATAATAAGCTGAAAACAAACCAGGCAACAAAAATGTCTATCATATATTCCTTTCAGTGTATATTCCCATTGCTACTTTGTGGTTTGACTACAGCTGATTCACAACTTTGCGGGTTTATAAAATATGTACGTACACAGACAATATTTCACAGAGTTTTCATGTAAGATACACTCATTGACATCATCAGCAGTAAAAGTCATCATCAGCTTCATAATCATCATCATCATTGTTTCTTAAGTGTGAGTACTCGATGGTAGTCCCTATTATTAATAGAGTACTGTATCATAAAAGGGTGAATTATCAACAGTACAGAAAGGGTTTTAAAGGTACAAATACATGATAAATAAATGCGGTAAATATGTTATCCTTAATTTGTGGAAATTCCATTTCCGCTGCCAGTCTCAGAACAGACCAGCCACAACAAATGGGAGAAACAAATGAGAAAAAAAAAACTGAAATTACCTCCTATAAGTTATGAATATTAAATACATCATGTAGGTGCAATATAATGGCACTATTTTAATCTTAAATTATGTGTTGGTATGCTATAGATGGAAGAAAGTGTTAATCATTCAAGTAGTTAAATATTATCTAAAACAAGAGAGAAATATTCAGGCATATCAAACTTTAAAACTAAATTAAATACTTGATATATTAAGGCACAATTACAGTAAAATGTGGGAAATAGTAAAAGCATACAAAATAATACTAGTGTTTAAATTCTGCTAAATTCTCAGATGCATAATATTGCAAGTGTGTAGCATTGTGGAGAAGATTGTTATTCTTCAAACTAGTTTTAATTTGTGTTCTTGGTCTGCTTAGGCAGTTACAGTCATCCATGGCATTATGCATTAAAATTTATATGTAAATTAATGTGACTAAAATTTTCATGCATACCATAAGCCTGTGGATAAAATTTTCTACATCAAAACGGCACTTTTAATAGACTGACAGAAACATAGCATTTTCACAATTGAGAATTTCAGTTAAAATATTGAGTAATTTTCTTAGTATTTCAATATGTGTATAAGAAAATCATTACCTTAAATGAGGAATGCAACAGCCAACCACAGACTAAACTTTTACAATGATAAAAAACTTTGGAAAGCACTGAACTACTAAGGTAATTTAAAACTTTTCCTGAAAGAAAACATTAAAATGACAATAAAACTGTAGTTTTGATTAGGTAAACATGTATCTTATGGACATAACAAATTTATATGTAGCAACATAATTTTGTATATTTTATATCAAATTTTTTACTCCTTCTAATTGAAGGCCACGGAAAGCTTCATTGGTTATTTAGCTTACAATTAACATTGCCTGTTATGACAGCAAGTATTAAGTTTATTTTGGTCTCATTCTTGTAATGGATATTTGTGAATGAGAGGACAATAATCGATTTTCCAATTTTCGCTGCCAAAACATAGTTAATTAGATTGAAATAAAAACTTTTTTTTCTATGCACTTTTCGACATAAATGAGTATTTAACGAGTTATAGCAGTAGGTTTAGTTTCGTGTTCCATAGCACGGTAAATGTGAAGGAGAGAACAATAATCAATTTTCCCCCATTTGGGTGCCTACCTACTGCTTTAACTCGCAAAATAATTATTTGCTGCAAAAAGTGTACAGAAGACAAGTAGTTTATTTTGATGTTATTACCATGATTCAAGCAACAAAAATTTGAAAATCGATTAGTAGCCGTTCATTCAATCGCATTTGTCATCAAAGACGGAAATTAACATACCGCTATAACTCGTAAAAAACTCATTTTGACGGAAAGTGCATAGGTTAAACCTTGTTTATTTTGATCTAATTAACTATGTTTAGGCAACAAAAAGTGGAAAATTGATTACTGACCAACGCTACACTTTTACCCTCATTTTCCCAAAAAAGTCCATAGAAGAAAAGTTGTTCATTCAGATCTAATTAACTCTGTTTAGGCAGCGATAATTGGAAAATCGATTACTGTTCTTTTCTTCACAAATACCCATAGCAGTTCCTGTCATTCAAACAGCAGAAACCATTGCACGCTTGAGCTGTCAGAGTACATTTGGGTACTTTGCAATTTATTATTAGGCGACCTCACGGGGCTTGAACTCACTTCTAGGATCTTCTAGAAAATAACAATAAAGGTTATCACCCAAAAATGAGTTCTAGCGGTATGTTAATTTTTGTCTTAGATGGCTGGAACGCACTCGATCATTTGAGCGTGTCGGAAGGGAGAGTCTATCGTAAACTTTTCCTCCGAACAATTTCTTTCCGCTTTAAACACTAGAGTTGCGGTAAGTAATTTACCGCTATAACTTGTTGAAAAATCATTTGCGCCATAAAGAACATAGAAGAAAAATTGGGTCAATATTGAGTTTAGGTGATCCACCAAAATTAAACATTCTGTTTCTAAGAATCACTGAAGGAGCCCATTTAAAAACGTCTTACACGAATGCCGTTCTGCTCGCTGATACATTATTTCTGAGTTATTCAACTTTGAAGTTGGCTTTTGTGTCATATATATATATATATTCGTCGTATAGGAATTTAATTCATAACGGAAGTGTTTAATTTAATTAATTATAAGCTAACCTCCTATTAAAAACGTAAACAGGTGGGGTCGTGAGGGGGAGCCATAGTTCTTCTAGTGAAAATTATAAATAAAGGTTCTAACCCACCCATAAGGGTGACGTCCGCAATCATGTTTACATCAGCTCCAAAATGGCGGCCACTCGGTACGGTCACCGCCATCTTGGAAGTGATGTTTCTCTGTAGAACGTAAACACTATTAAAGTTAAATAACTCAAAAATAGCGCATCCTTTACTGATTCCTTGAAACTAAATTTTTCATTTCCATGGATATAATAAATTACGCCATATCTTGCACAAACAATAACTTTTTTCCTGCTTGGCGCGCTCCCTGCGCGCGAAAGCATGAGCGACGCTCCTATAACTTCAAAGTTGAATAACTCAGAAATGACGAATCAGCAAACAAAATGGCATTCGGGTAAAACGTTTTAAAATGGGCTCTTTTAGTGATTCTTGGAAATGGAATATTTAATTCCAGTGGATCGTTTAAACTTGATATTAACCAAAAATTGTTTTTTTTTGTAAAATTTTACTATAATGCTGTCAACGATTTTCAGAATTTCATTGCTATAGATAATAATATAGTCGATTTTAAGACGTTTTACACAAATGACAATATGCTCGCATACGCTAAGTTTTCGAGTTATATAAGTTTGAAGTTATACAAATGGCGCTCCTGAATGGCCTTTTTTGAGCAAAAGCAGTCATTGTTTTTGCAATAGAAATGCAAGCTAACCCCCTATTACAAACGTAAAGAGGTTGGGTCGTGAGGGTTAGCCATAGTTCTTCTAGTAAAAATTATAAATAAAGGTTTCTAGTGACGTCCGTTTACATCCACTCCAAGATGGCTGCCGCCATCTTGGGTGCCGGGTGGCGCCATGGCAGCAGCCACCTTGGAATCGATGTAAACGGACGTCCCTACAAACCATTATTCATAATTTTCACTAGAAGAACTGTGGCAACCCCTCACGACCCAACCTCTTTACGTTTCTAATATGGGGTTAGTTTCCATTATTAATTAAATTACGCTAGGCGTGCACGCTTTCTTGGCGCGCACAAGCCCACTTCCAAGTTGAATAATTAAAAAATAACGCATCATGGGGCATTATGTCATTTTCGTAAAACATTCTTAAATGTGTTTCTTTATTGATTCTTTGCAACAAAATTATGGACATTGTTGACAACATCAAAGTAAAATTTGACCTTCTTTTTATCTAATTAACTTTGTTAAGTCACCGAAAGGTGAAAAATCTATTAATGTCCTCTCCTTCACATTTACCCTTGTGATGATAACAATGTCTGAGGAGAATAATTTTTCAGCTGTTTTACGTAGTAATCTAAAATATATTTCTTTTACTATGGTCTATTATGGTGCCAATAGATTAAAAAATTTTTATTTTATTGATTTTGTTCAGTAAAATTTGATATTTCAATTTTAAAGTCATTTTATACTTTTAAAAATTTTTGGCAGCTGAAAGCATATGCCAATACCTTTAGTGAGAGCCTTAGCATTTCCAGCCCAATTAGCAAATAACCTGATATTTCTTCAGCCAATAAACATACTTAAAGAAAAATGTAAGTGATATAAAAGGAATTCATAAGTCTAGTTACATGTTTCAAATGAACATTTCACCAAGTTTGACATGTTTTACCATCTTATATTAATCAATGAAAATAACTGCAATGAAGAATTTCAACACAGGTACAGCTCCCCACCTCTCACTAGGTATTTAAGGCCACTGACCAGTCAAAAATCAAAAATCCATCATATTTTTTTTTTATTGCTCTATTCGATTGAGAAAGTCCTAAACTTCATTCCTGCAAAGCGGCAGAACGATCCGTCTCACCAAAGTATGTCAAATGGGGGTTTGAAAGGAGGGTGGAGGGTAGCTCGCCCGGCCAGCTCGTGCAGATATGCCACGCTGGCTGAGCCGGTTGGCGCTGAGTGTCAGTTTGTTCATAATTAGGTAGGTATCTATCTCCTTGCAAGTCAACACTTTTGAGATTTGGCATGTTGAATTCTCGGTACCTCTACCCCTCCCTCCCTCGGGAGTAAAATAGAGGGTGGGGGGAAGCTCGCCCGGCCAGCTTGGGAAGACGTGCCCAGTGAGCTTGGTTGGTTGCTGCCGACTGTAGGTTTATTCATAATTAGGTATGCATCTATCTGCTTGCAGGTCAAGACTTTTGAAATTTGGCAAGTTGAATTCTCGGTAACTCCACCCCTCACTCCCTCGGGAGGAAGAAGGAGGGTGGGGAAAGCTCGCCCAGCAGGCTAGTGCACATGTGCCAAATAAACCGAGTTAGTTGTTGCTGACCGACGGTTTGTTCATAATTAGATATGCATTTATCTGCAAGCAGATCAAAATTTTTGAGATTTGGCAAGTTGAGTTCTCGGTACCTCCACCCCTTCCTCCCTCAGGGGGAAGGAGGGTGATTGGTAGCTCGCCCGATCTGCTTGCGTAGTTATGTCACGTTAGCTGATCTAGTTGTTGCAGACCGACAATTTATTCAGATTTAGATGGCTTTTTTTTATAGCAGATCAAGATTTTTCTGGATTTGATGTTGATTGCTCGGTACTAATGTAGTGATTTAAGCGTTTGGCTCTGCGTGGCGCTTCCATATCCTATAAGAGGAGCCTACAAGGATGCCAAGGACGTCCCAGCTTATGCTCCTGGTGCGTTTTAGACATTTTTGGTACCACTTGTGGTACTGGTTCCTTCAAGGAACCACAATAACTTCCAAAAATGATATTCAAAACGTCAACACTACCAATTTCTCCAAGAAATGTAGCTTGCAAACAAAAAAAACCTGTCTCGGCACTAAAACGCGTTTTCTGAGCAATACAAATGTCAATATTCAAGCTTCTTCTCAAAAAGTTGTTATCGTAGAGCAATGATTTTGGTATCATTAGATGCGCAAAGAGCTGCTGCATAAAGAGTCAGAGGATTATATTGAAATTCACAGAAGATTTTCAGTTACATTAAAAAATCTACGGAAAAATGAATGACACTTTAAATTTTTTTTTTTAAATTCCATAACAAATAAATTATTGGGAGTTTCAATATAATCCTCTGACTCTTTATACAGCAGCTCTTTCCGCATTCAATGACACCTAAATCATTTCTCTATGATGACTACTTTTTGAGAAGAAGTGGCTTGAATATACCCCATTTTTTCATTACATTTTTTTCGTTATCTCCGTAATTACGGCGAAAACGGAAAAAGTGCCCAATATAACCCTAATTCATTTTCTAAAATACCTACGTATGCAAAATTTCATAGATCTAGATACCATACAAAAAACGGGACGGCCATTTTCTTGATTCTGACTAGACGGTTCCCTTAAACTTTGGACACTTGCTACTAGTAAACTATAAGCAAACTACCTTCAACCACTGTCATCAACTTCCTCTCTAATCGTACACGTTTTATTTGCCTTGAACTTGAACTTGAAATTGAGGGCCGACAGCGTTGGGGCCTTTGTAACGGCCTACAATTCCCTCCACAGTTATCACACAAAGAGTTCAGCGCCTGGTACCAGACTTGTCCACTAAACTACTCAGGATTTACCAATCCTTGTCACAAGCTGCCATTGGATGGCGTCACTGGGATAGCCAGTGCGTCAAAACACCATCCCCAGGCATATTGGGTCATTACTGACCATTCTACCTGACTGGCTCATTCCAGTCACTGTCTCTTACTCCAGGCACGCACAAGAAACAATTTCATAGCTTCAATGATACTCAAATTGCACTCCTGATCCAATCCAGCAAGACAGCTCATACCGCAATCATCTTCAGCACATCTGGCATACCACTCATTCTCTCCATACTGCTCAAGCACCACATTCATAAAACTTTCTCTCTCTTGCTCATACTTACTACATTCCAGCACAAAATGCTCAATTGTTTCCTCCATTCCACTAATACACTGCCGACATAATCTGTTATTATTTTCATTCCACCTCCATGTACGTCTGTTCACACTCAATGACTTACATCTCACAGCAAACAGGAGTTGACTTCCAAAACTACCATCATAGAACATCTCAAACTTAGGTGCTTCTTTTTTCATATACCAGTCAAGTGTAGGCTTCCGCACCATGCTAAGCCTCCACTTATTCAATCCATACTCTTTTGTTTTCCTCTCAATCTCTTTCTTCCACCTCTTGCAGTCCCACTCAGGCCCTACACCTCCAGGATTTATTAAACTCCAGTCATCCACAGGTCTCCCAATTCTAACATGAATAATCTTTTGCATACTAAGCTTCCTTGCATGCCCCCAACACACTTTCTCCCAATAGCTTACACTCAGATTCCATTCAAAAATTCGCTTTACCCATCTGCTATTCTGCATTCTTTCAATTCTCACCTTGTAATTCAGCACCGCCTTCATCATTCTTTCTAAAAATAGGCTCCACCCAAGGTCACCTCTAATGGCTTCTGTAGCTGTCCATTTTGGAGCACCCAATGCTAACCGTCCTACCTTATTTTGTATTACATCCAGCTTTTCAAGATCACTTCCATTCACTGGCAAGAGCACTCATACCATACATGACACTAGGTACAGCAACATACTTCCACATTCCTCTCACACATTCATACTTGTTTGCTCTGTATCTGGCCACGCTACTTAATCGTCCACTCCACTGCATAGCTTTTGCCACCAAGGTGGAATATCAGGGAACTTTATTATGACCAGACACAATGGCACATCTGAACTATGAGTAGCAGTCACACGAACTTTTGTGAACTATTTCTATCCTTCCTGAAAATTTCAATCGGCACCCTATTTTCGATCAATAGTGACCACAAATAGGTAATTAACATGTTATAATACGGGACAAATCATGAAAACGCTAATTTCATGCAGCTTTCCCATGAAAAGTCGAAGAATAAACTACGATAAGACAGAGCGTCGACATAATCCCCGTACGACAGTTTGAAGGTAACTGAACCGCTGTGAGCCCGTGAGTCCGTGACGTCAAAACGAACGTGAAATGAACTTACGTTCGTTCAAATGATTACACATCGTATTAAAATGCATTTTTACACCATAATTCTTTCAGTATTTGGGCGTATCCTAATGTCATTGGAAAGAAAAAACTTTCAGCTTTACGAAGAGGTAATTTTTCATGGAAAAAAAATATTTATAAGTACTTTTATTCGTTATTGTTCCCTGCACACCGTAGCAGACAGAATAAACTCCAGTCTTTTCAAAGGAAGAAATTAGCCTTGCGATCAAGTTCAGGGCATAAAAACCACTTGCTGAATGTAAATGAACTACGGAGTGCGGAGAAGTTCCTTTGACATCATTCCGATGTTTCTTTCCTGCAGCAACAATTTTTCAGTGTGTATGCGGTGTAATGTACTGACGTTAAATTAAGGATATAATGATGTATTGCATTGTAATGAGATATATAAAATTTGAATCCCATGAACGTGGTACGAAATAGTTGAGATGTAAATCAAGTTTTCCCCTTATATTGTTCGTAAAATCCCATAATATATATGTTTGCATTGAAGTGCTTAGATTGCGAATTTTTATTTATGAATAGAAATTCGTTATATCAAGTTAATGATAATCAAGATTTTGCCAGCCAAATAAATGACTATGTTTTAACATCATTCATCGGGAATAGAAATGTAAAAAGTTCGATTCGCGACTCATTCATCTAAAATAGCTACAAAAGTCTGTAAGACAAATTAAAACCATTTAATTTCTGTGCTCACATTTGTGAATGAAATACTCTAATTTTCTAGTGACATGAGCACAAAAACAATAAGGTCATCAATGCTATATATCCCACGGGCTACTGCATTTACTTAAGACAAAGTCTAATAAAGTGTAATAATTATTTTGTGATAAATACGACTACCTATTAGACAATTTTGGCTAGATTTTTATTTATTAACTACAAAAGAATAAGTTCACATGATGTTTTACATTAAAAAAATCTTGATTTGCCATAAAATATAAATGGTTTGATTTGACAAACATATTTTAATCAAAGCCACTTGATAAACTTCCACGAAAAATCTGTAGCTAGGCTATTTCATTTTTTCAAATCGTTTACATGCATATTTGATACGTAGGAATAAAAGATGTCGAATGACGACCTCATACTCATAAGCGCAGAATTTTTCAATCGATATACTATTTTCATTATTAACCCCTGATATCCAAGTTCCTAAGCTCATATTTCAACGTAAGTGCGCACTAATAAAAATGTTGTCAACAATGCATCGTCACTGGTATTATATTATTTTAATTTGTAGCTATACGAATTATGAAACCTCGACTACTGCATGAGAGCTAAAGCTTTTTTTACTCTTTTCTCTCAATAATTGTTTTCGACAATTGAAATGAGTATTAAGATACAAGCATGCTCATCTACTATGTATCTTTATTGCATGATATTTTATAAACAAAATGATCGTTTTGTACATTTTTTTGGAAACAAACTGCTCAGAATTATTTTTTGTCTCACATTATATTCACAAGTTACAAAAATAGAGGAGTGCCTTGCAAGTAATGGCCTGCAAATAACATTTTATTTTCCTATTTTTTGTTTTCTAAGATCGGAAATAAGTTTTTTCAAATGACGCTTTCCAATTTCATTTGGTATACATATGAATAAATGCAAATTCATGTTGAGAGCGAGATACTTTATAGCATACGTTGCACGTTCGTCCAACTAAATCAGGTTCGAAGACTTTTGCGATATTACAGAAATAATTGAAGATTTGTGTGCAGAGCCCATCAAAACTGAAGGCAATGGATGCTCGAATAGTTTGACAGAGCACGTAAAGATTTTAATTGGTGGAAAATATTATCAAATAGCATATCTTTCTGAACAATCATGTTTCGATTATGAGCATGTAATAATTACCTGCAATGCAGGATGCACCACCTTGTGAATTTACCCATCTAGATCTTGTGTGTGCCCATAAAAAATTTTTATTTCTACTACAATGATACCTCATTTTCAATATAATTCAAACAGTGAGATTATACAACTTTTTTACACTCATTAGTACTGTCACCGGCACCTGAGGAAAATTATATTTTAGCTACACGGGCTTAGCGAAAAGGGATGTCTCTATTCTTTTCATAAAATTAAAGTGTTTGCAAAATGCTATGAACATTATAGTTAAATACTCCAAATAACATGCATATATAGAATTGAGTTAGCAGCGAGACTATGAGGGAAATATTGTATTTTTTGCGCAATTCTGAAATGCGCTCTTTTTTACAGGTTCTCGTATTAATTAGAAATAATTAGAAATGTAAAATATAAGTTTTGCACCTCTATATCAATCCATCCAAGTTGTTCAAATTCATTGCTTCATTTGGTAATTTCCTCAACACTCATAAATATTAACGCCTTGAATTTATACCTCCTCTGGATGATTATTATTTTAGTGATTATTCAAAACGTATAATGGTATGCGTCTCTCAGACATTCGGATTTCGGACAGTCCGATCTCGAAAGTTGTGAGGTGCGAAGGCCGATACAAAAGCTCTGACGCTGTCGCCACTCGACTTCAAGTTCAAGCGATTGAGCTTGCAAGGGTTTTTCAACATTTGTGTTGTGATTCACTAGGTTTGTCACTGCTTATATTTTATGTTCATATTTTTGAGGTATAGTTATATGATGCGATAATTTGAGAGAAGTGCTAGTATTAAACTCAGAGTGAGGACATTTAAATGCTCTTTCAATGATGAAGGGTGTGTTTTACTTCGAAGGTAACGCAATTGGGTTTATTCGAAGAATATCCTTAAAAGACAAGAATGTTGAATTTTACAGAGAGCAATGGAAACTTGAAGTTGTTTAAGAACTCAAGCACTAACTAAACTAAATTCAATTTTTGAAAGTTTGAAATCCTTGATTATTTACTGATAAATAGTCTGAAAATTCACCAAATGACAGTGAAAACATTGATCAAATCACAATAAAAAATTTAAAACATGCAAATGACTCTAAATATTATTGTTCATATTAACCATCCATCATAAAATGGGGAAAAAAGTGAACTATTTTTACGGTCATTCAAAAAATTTTTTGAACTTTTTGCTAATTTGTGCCATCCAATCCTCAAATTACACCCTGTTTGCCACTTTCTCACCCTTAGTTCTAGTGCATCCATCTTCACTTATCATACAACCTAGATATTTGTATTCTTTTGTTCTACATACTCGTATTCTGATTTCTCCAATATTCCACAGTCTGTCTCTATCAGTCTCATCACTATTTATAACCATAACCTTGCTTTTGTCGGCACCGAAGTTCATCTTGAAATCTGTACTATATCCGTTCACAATGTCAAGCATCCTTTGCAGTTCATGTCCACATCCACTAACCACAACCACATCATCAGCATACAACAAACAGCTCAGTCTCTCATTACCAACTTTCAGTCCTAAGCCACTCCTTCTCAGTCGAACTGCTAATTCTTCTGTGTACAATCCAAACAACAGGGGAGACAGAGTACAGCCCTGTCTCACTCCTCTAACACTCCTCACTCCTCTAACACTGCCACTAGGTTTGTTTTGGTTTCGACGCCACTATAGACGCAAGAATATAAACAACTTGAAAGCACAAAGTTTGATGGTTTGAATCATGAAATCCAAGATTTTCATGTCATTTATATATTCAGAGAGTGTTGTTTCACATCAGTAAAAGCAAATTCGATAAATTTAACAGAGAGTTGAAACGGCACTAATCACTGTAAGCGTAAGAAAATAAAAATTCACATGAGTCAAAAATATTAGTCATAATATTCAAGGACCATCTTAATATAATATAATCGAGTTTTCAGACTTTCAATCTCACAATTACTCCTATTATCAGAATAATGTTATCAATAGCCATTATAAAATTTTATTTCAAAACTTTAAATCTCTGACATCAAAATTGTAATATGTCATAGTACTGATGTCATGCAGTTCATTAGTGTGCATCTGTATGGTCAAATTTCACTGTAAGTGTACCTTAAAAAGAGTGTTCTCAACACTGCATCGTCGCTGAAATTTTGTGTTCTTTTATAATTGTAGTTACATAGATCATCAAATCCAGATTAAACAGCATTAGGAAAACATTCCCCTCGATCATTTGTTTTCGACTTGTGACATGGGTATTACATAACTCATGTGTGTAAATCATATAAGCGTTTTTACTTTAAGATATTTTAAAAACCAATAATGTACCTTCTTTTTGTACCATCTCTATTGGAAATAAACTATTTTTCTTTTTCGCAATCGCAGGCTTCAAATGTGAACTAATACTAATGCACTATACTAATATATCAAAATTAAACGAAACTATACGAATAACTGACCGAGATTTCTCACTCCTGTGTTGGAACTGTATGTCACTCTATCCAAAATTGGAAGAGATACAATGTACTATTACTGAACTTAAATATAACCTAGACGTGATTAGCTTCACCGAAAACTGGCTAGATGACTCGACTGAAGACATGATTCGATTTGAAAATTATCATAGTTACCATTCGCTAAGAAAGAACCAGCGGGGTGGAGGCATCAGCATATATATATCTAACTACATAGACTCGAGAACCATAGCAAGTGCAACAATGAATCAGGATCATATAGAATCACTCTTCGTAGAACTGTCTAGAGATGGTAAACGCATTGTGCTTGGAACGGTGTATAGGCCTCCTACAGCCTGTCCTATATCCTTCCCGAATGAGCTGAATCGTATTATTTCTCAGTTCAACAGGCCCTTATACAATGACATAATAATATGCGGTGACTTAAATTATGATCTACTGAAACATGAAAGCTATGAACCAATCTCTAATTTCCTAACAACCTTTCAGTCTCAATCCTTCCTTCCGATCATTAAAAAGCCTACACGAATAACCTCAGAGTGTGCTACGCTGCTTGACCATATCTTTATTACAGACCCAAGTGATTTTCTTGCTGGAATAATTACTTCTGACTTATCAGATCACTTCCCAGTTTTTCTTAGTAAGAAAAATGTCTATATTGCTTGCACCAAGGCAAGGGCTGAAACTCATATCGTAAAATAAACGAATCAAATCTTGAAGAAATGCGCACAGTTCTAGAAGAATCAATGCCTACAGTGCACATCTCTCAACAAAACAATAATGCTACGAGCATTGATGAAGCAGTAGTAAAGTTGAGTGAAACTATAATGACCGCATACAATCAGTGTTGCCCAATTGTAACTCGTACAGTTACCCCGAAAAATAAACAAAAGCCCTGGATTACTAGAGACATCGTGATAAATATAAAGAAACGACAAGCGTACCTAGCCCTCCTTTGCGAAGGGCGAATATCTAGAGAAACATATAGCCGATTCAGAAACTATGTAACAAACCAGATAAGAACATCAAAACAGAACTACTTTACGCTCAAGTTTACTCAATTCAAAACTGACGTTAAAAAGACTTGGCATCTCCTTAACTCTTGCTGTAAACCGAATAATGCCGATAAAAAGAAAATTGAATATGTTATTCAAGATAATGTAAAATACCATGAGAAGAAAGAAATTGCTAATCTCTTTAACAACTTCTAAGTAAACGTAGGGAAAACTATAGGTGATGGTATTCCAAGTGAACCTACTGATCACCTGGAATTTCTGGATCATATTCGAATACCCAACTCCTTTTCCTTTACGCCTACAAACTCCTCCGATGTAATTGCGTGCATAAGCAACATGAAAAATAAATCGAGTGGGTTACAAACGTTTCCGACTAAAGTACGTAAAGTTATTGCTGACATTGTAGCCCCGCAGATATCAAATATTATTAACCAGTCTCTCTTACTATGCACTTTCCCGAACTCCCTCAAAGTTGCAAGAGTAACCCCTATCTTTAAAAGTGGTGAAAAAAACTGTGTAAACAATTATCGACCTATCTCCGTACTACCAATTATTAGCAAAGTATTCGAAAAGATTGTGTATAAAAAAGTGTACTCTTATTTTGAACAAAAATCATTTCTTTACGATAAACAATCCGGCTTTCGCTCTAAAAAATCAACAACACGGGCTATATTAAATCATCTACAGTTCCTCTATTCTAATATAGATGAAAGAAAGCCTGTCTTCTCTATATTTCTTGACTTTCGAAAAGCATTCGATTGTGTGGACCATAAAATATTACTCTCGAAACTACACTGTTATGGCATTCGAGGAATTGCCCATGATTGGTTCAGATCATACCTAACAAATCGGAAGCAATACGTTGTCATTGACGACGCAAAATCAGACCCACAGACAATTAGCCATTTAGTTCCACTAGGATCTGTTCTTGGGCCTCTCCTGTTTCTGATTTTTATCAATGATATTGTAAAATCTACATCATTCTTCAAATTCATACTTTTTGCCGATGACAGTACGCTTTCTGCGGTCCTTCCGAACCAAAATCCTGCTATGATTGTGGAGAGTATAAATAATGAACTTCATAAGGTTTCATCGTGGCTCAAAGCTAATAAAATAAGCCTTAATATTGATAAAACAAATTATATTACATTCTCATACAAGAGAGATGTATCTCTCCCATGCATTAAAATTGGCGAAGGTGAAATCGAAGAAACCAACTCATGTAAATTTCTGGGCATCAAAATAGATAAACATCTGACCTTCAAAGAGCACATCACTCATATTAGTTCTAAATTATCAAAATCCATCGGAATCCTAAATAAAGTTAAAAATTTTTTGCCTGAGACAGCTTTACAAATGCTCTACCGAACGCTCATTTCTCCATACCTGCAATACGGAATAGAAGCGTGGCACGGAACTGATAAACATAAAACCAACAAAATTTTTACTCTGCAGAAAAGAGCTGTCAGAGCGGTAAAGAACCTAGAATATAATGCTCACACAAATGATTCTTTCAAAAATTTACAAATACTTAAACTTTCGGATCTCTACAAAATCTCCATCTGTAATTTCATTTACAAAACATTAAGAAATGATGGCGACAATAGCCTAAGACAATTATTGACTGCGCAAACTGGTCATCACGACCATTTAACCCTAAATAGAAGTAAATTCATGCTTCCTTATTATTCAAAGGCCCGGTTGCAACACAGTATCCTCTGCACACATCTAAGTTTTGCTTTTTGCAAAGTCTAACAATAAATAAAATAGCAAGGATAGTCGCTTTTATAAGATCCATTATCAGTTAGTTGTTTATTAAATAGAAAGGCCTAAAATGATATATAAAATTGAACGTTTCGACCACAGGGGTCATCTTCAGCATTAACCAAGATCTATGGAAAACAAAAAATACATTTTATTCAAAATAAGTGCAACAGTAAAAACAAATAAAAAGAAGGGGACGAAAAAGGATGGAGAACAATACTAACATGCTATTAACAGAGGGAATGACGATTCAGTTTCATTTAAAATAGGTTTGTCTTTCATGATAAAAAGAGATTCTAAAATACGAAGGTCTGATTGACTAGATGTGGTTCCTATTATCTGGAAGTCGTCCAAGCGGACTGGCAAGTCGCACTTCTCGGCATGAGTGCGTACCGAAGAGTGAGGGGGAGAAGCAAGGGGATTATTGGTTCGGAAGCTCCTTCCAGCATGCTCCGCCACACGAATATGGAGGGCCCTTTTTGTGGACCCAACATACTCAGACGCACACAGTGCGCAACAGTATTTGTAAACGACGTGCGAAAGCAATGCTTTAGGGAGCTTATCTTTGTAGTGAAGAGTATGTTGGGTCCACAAAAAGGGCCCTCCATATTCGTGTGGCGGAGCATGCTGGAAGGAGCTTCCGAACCAATAATCCCCTTGCTTCTCCCCCTCACTCTTCGGTACTCACTCATGCCGAGAAGTGCGACTTGCCAGTCCGCTTGGACGACTTCCAGATAATAGGAACCACATCTAGTCAAACAGACCTTCGTATTTTAGAATCTCTTTTTATCATGAAAGACAAACCTATTTTAAATGAAACTGAATCGTCATTCCCTCTGTTAATAGCATGTTAGTATTGTTCTCCATCCTTTTTCGTCCCCTTCTTTTTATTTGTTTTTACTGCTGCACTTATTTTGAATGAAATGTATTTTTGGTTTTCCATAGACCTTTGTTAATGCTGAAGATGACCTCTGTGGTCGAAACGTTCAATTTTATATATCATTTTAGGTCTTTCTATTTATTAAACAATTTAAACAATTTAAACAATTTAAACAATTTATTTACCACAGGAGATACAGAGGTAGAATGTTTCTTAAGTCTAGTACAATAGACAAGTTTGAATATAGCTACCTGTGGGCCCGAATAAGTTCAGCGACTTCTGGGGCATCCTACCATCAACATTATTCTAAGGTATACATTAATGTTTAACCTAATTCACTTAACCTAGTTTCACATTAGACTGATCAGTGAGATAATTCAATCGATATCAGATATTTCATTTTACAATATAGGTTATGTGGACTATATTTAACAGTACATTCGATAAAAGATTTAACAGCAGACTGAAGGCGAATTACATATTACCCATGGCAAATTTCATTATTGGAAACAGTCATGTTGGAGACAAGATTTGACTTGGTGATCTTACATGACTAATATTCCGATAGGAAGTGAGTCTCGAGATTTCTTTTGAATAACTTGTAAGAATTACTATCACGGATCTCCGCAGGTATTGAGTTCCAAGTTTTAGTTCCAACGAAGAGGATACTGTGTTGCGACCGGGCCTTTGAATAATAAGGAAGCATGAATTTACTTCTATTTCGGGTTAAGTGGTCGTGATGACCAGTTTGCGCACTTAATAATAGTTTCAGGCTATTGTCGCCATCATTTCTTAATGTTTTGTAAATGAAATTACAAATGGAGGTTTTATAGAGATCTGGAAGTTTAGGTATTTGTAAATTTTTAAATGAATCGTTTGTGTGAGCATTATATTCTAGATTCTTTACCGCTCTGATTGCTCTTTTTTGCAGAGTAAAAATTATATTGGTTTTATTTTTATCAGTTCCGTGCCATGCTTCTATTCCGTACTGCAAGTATGGTGAAATGAGCGTTCGGTAGAGCATTCGTAAAGCTGTTTCAGGCAGGTAATTTTTAACTTTATTCAGGATTCCGATGGATTTCGATAATTTAGAACTAATATTAGCGATGTGCTCTTTAAAGGTCAGATGTTTATCTATTATGATGCCCAGAAACTTGCATGAGTTGGTTTCTTCGATTTCACCTTCGCCAATTTTTATGTGTGGGAGAGATAAGCTTTTCTTGTATGAGAATGTAATATACTTTGTTTTTTCGATGTTGAGGCTTATTTTATTAGCTTTAAGCCATAATGAAACCTTATGGAGTTCATTATTTATGCTCTCCGCAATCATAGCGGGATTTTTGCTCGGAAGGACCGTAGAAAGCGTGCTGTCATCGGCAAAAAGTATGAATTTGAAAAATGTTGTTGATTTGATAATATCATTTATAAATATCAGAAATAGGAGAGGCCCTAGGACAGACCCTTGTGGAACTCCATGGCTAATTGTCTGTGGGTCCGATTTTGCGTCGTCAACGACAACGTATTGCTTCCGATTTGTTAGGTATGATTTGAACCAATCATGGGCAATTCCTCGAATGCCATAACAGTGTAGTTTCGAGAGTAATATCTTATGGTCCACACAGTCGAATGCTTTTCGAAAGTCAAGAAAAACGGAGAAAACAAGTTTCCTTCATCTATATTAGAGTAAAGGTACTGTAAATGATTTAATACAGCTTGTGTCGTTGATTTCTTAGAACGAAAACCGAATTGTCCGTCATAGAGAAAAGATTTTTGTTCAAAATACGAATACACTTTTTTATACACAATTTTTTCAAATATTTTGCTCATAATTGGTAAAACAGAGATAGGTCTATAATTATTAACGCAGTTTTTATCACCATTTTTAAAAATAGGGGTGACTCTGGCAGTTTTGAGAGAGTTGGGGAAGATACCTTGAGAAAGCGAATGGTTGATAATATCAGATATGCACGGTGCTATTATATCAGCAATAGCCTTAAGAACTTTAGCTGAAAATGTATTTAATCCATTTGATTTATTTTTCAAGTTGTTTATGCATGTAATAACATCGGAGGGGTTAGTTGGCGGGAAAAAGAAAGAGTTGGTTTCACGGACATGGTCCATGTATTGCAAGTGGTCTGTAGGTTCACTAACGACACTATCGGCTATATTTTTTCCTATATTTATAAAAAAGTTGTTGAACACTGTTGCAATATCTTGTTTATCATGATATTTTACATTTTCGTGAACGATGGATTCAATCGTTTTTTTAGCGTTATTATTCGGTCTATAGCATGAATTAAGCAGGCGCCAAGTTTTTTTAATATCAGTTTTGTAGTCAGTGAATTTGCGCGTAAAGTAGTTTTGTTTCGATGTTCGTATTTGATTTGTCACATGATTCCTGAATCTGTTATACGTTAATCTAGAGATTCGTCCTTCGTATAGTAAGGCTAAGTATGCTTGACGTTTCTTTATATTGATCACGATATCTTCAGTAATCCAAGGTTTTTGTCTATTTTTCGGCGTAATTGTGCGGGTGATTATTGGACAACATTGGTTATATGCGGTCGTTATAGTCTCAGTTAGTTTTAGTATTGCTTGGTCAATGTTAATCGCATTATTGTCTAGTTCATAGATGTCCAATGATGGCATTAATTCTTCTAGAACAGTTCGCATTGTCCCCAAGTTATATTCGTTTATACAACGATATGAAAAAGTCTCAGCATGTGGGCTGTTGCAGGGACTATAGACATTCTTCTTGATGAGAAACACCGGAAAATGGTCAGATAAGTCAGAAATTATTATTCCTGTAAGAAAATCAGTCGGATCTAACATAAAAATATTATCGAGCAACGTGGCAGATTCGGATGTAATACGCGTAGGTTTCGTGATGATTGGAAGGAAGGAGTTAGACTGAAAAACATTTATGAAGTTTGAGATTTGTTCACAGCTTTCATATTGAAGAAGATCGTAGTTGAAATCCCCGCAAATTATTATGTCATTGTATAGAGATTTGTTAAACTGAGATATTATGCTTTGAAGCTCGTTCAGGAAAGAAATGTTGCAAGCCGTTGGGGGCCTATATACAGTCCCAAGTACAATCCGTTTACCATTTTTCGTTAGTTCTATAAATAGAGTCTCAATATGTTCACGATTCATAGTCGCACTTATAATGTTTTTCGATGATATGTGTTTAGATATGTACGTACTGATGCCACCACCACGTTTGTTGCTACGGAGTGAATGATGGCTATTATAGTTCTGAATTTGAATTAGGTCTTTAGTTGAGTTAAACAACTAACTGATAATGGATCTTTTAAAAGCGACTATCCTTGCTATTTTATTTACAGTATCCTCTTCGTTGGGACCAAAACTTGGAACTCTATACCTGCGGAGATCCGTAAATGTAATTCGTTCAAACTATTCAAAAGACATCTTGAGTCTCACTTCCTATCAGAAAACTAGTCGTGTAAAATCACCATGTCAAATCTTGCCTCCTACATGTAACTAATGATAATGTCATAATGTAATTTGCCTTGGGTAACATAACCGATCTTCAGTCTTCTCTTGAATCGTTTTATCGAACATACTGTTAAATATAGCCGATTTGATCTATATTGTAAAATACAGCATAAAATATCGAGTTCATTATCTCAATGATCAGTCTAATGCGAAACT
Organism: Morinoia aosen; assembly: GCA_030386875.1. NCBI lineage: Eukaryota > Metazoa > Arthropoda > Malacostraca > Amphipoda > Talitridae > Morinoia > Morinoia aosen. The sequence continues at coordinate 47,446,062 of CM059556.1, read as the reverse complement.
AGGTTAGGTGAACTAGGTTAAACATTATTGTACACCTTAGAATAACGTGATGGTAGGATGCCCTAGTAGTCGCTGAACTTGTTCGGGCCCACAGGTAGCTATACTCAAATTTGACCATTGTACTAGACTTAAGAAACATTCTACCTCTGTATCACCTGTGGTAAATAAATTGTTTAAATTGTTTAAATTGTTTGAACAAGCGCACACAAAAAGGGATTGAAAAAAAAACAATCGATTGGGTAGGCAATGTGACATAGTATTTGAAGGAATAATACACCTAGCTTTGAAAAGAAAACAGTTTGAGCATGAAAGTGATGTCGTCATGAATGAGTTTTCTGAACCGTACGGAGAGAACCGATGACATGCGAGATGAGCTAAATGCAACCTTAGTTTGAGTTTCGGACTCTCACCACAATAACCAGATCACAAGCTATTCAATCACCCCACACAAGCCAATGAGCTAGAAACTAGACTCTATCAATTTGTTGAAGGTGTGTTTTCTTATTTCACAATAAGTCAAGGGGAAAAAAGAAAATATTTAAAACCCTCTACTGAAAGGTTTTGGTTCTTGTGCAACGTTACAACTTACTTGCTTCGACCGATGTCCTCGTCCCAAAGTCCATCTTGGACTCCAGAAGCACGCTTTATTTCATTCAATGAGGCCTGATACATATAATTTTGTACATTGTTATTTCAAATTCCTTACAACTAACATCAGGACGCAATTACAGTTACCCCCGGTCAAGCCGGAACTCATTTCCGACACCGGGGTAACGTGGGGAATTGTGGCTGTTCTCTCTTTTCCCAACAGAGAGAAATCACCACGCGGAACCGAGATTCGAACTGCCGACACCATCTCGGAAGGGCGCGTTCTAAGCCACGGTGACCAGTGTTTCTTTCACAAGTGTTTCTTAAATCAATCAAATATTCCACAAGGCGCTGGAGGAGTAAATCTAAATGGCTCAGGTCTGGATATGGTGCCACAACTCTAGAAGGCATCATTAATATATTGGAGAACATTCCTGGAGAAATAGGGGGGAGTTCGCATTGGAAAGAAAGGGAGAAACAAAAAAAGTTTATTTTTTATCAATTTCGTGCATGAAATGTATAAGATTGTTTTTTAAAATGTCATGGGTACAGGTACGTGATACCCATGTCAATTTTTGAAACAAATGATTGAGAAAAACAGTAAAATGCTTGCAGTTTTTATTGTAAATAGTACAAAAACCTGCTTTAGTGGGGTCGGAACTATCAAGACGAGCGCTAACAGTGGCGCGCACGTAGTATACTACTTTAAGGGGGTCCTCCGAGGCCCCTTTTCCCTCCGATGGTCATTTTTCATGTTTTTGTTGGAAAAGGACCCTTAGGGGGTGTACTATTCGGTCCTAAAATTTTATGGTGCTACGGTCAATAGATCCTCCCGCAGGGGGGGGGGGGGGATAAAAAGTAAGGGGACCAAAATATTTAATTTTCGACCCTATTTCGACTTCATACAAAAAGAAAACAAAAGAAGAAATGGAAAATTTGCGAACGTACTTATGTTAGATATGTTTCAAGGATTCTAAAACTGTTTTTTTTTTTGTAGCATAGAAACTCAATGAGTTCTATTCTTTTGAAATAGCAATACCAATGGACTTAAAACCAATATGTCAATTTTTTTTCAAAAACTCAGGCCTGAATCCAAAAAATATATGGAAAAAATGTGTTTCTTTTCGAAAGTCACATTTTATAGTCAAATTTCATAAGAATCAGACTGAAAACAAAAAAATTCATAATTTTTATGAAATAAGTAAGAAAAAATTTTTTCATGGAAATTACAACTCCCGGTGTGAATATGAAGTTATGCATGGAGATTATCGAAATATAAATGAAAACAGCGTTCAATTACATAAATTTTCCATTATATTACACTTCAACAAAAAATTTTGTTTTTGGCCTGTTGTGTAAAGTCACTTACTTTCAAAATTCAAAAGAATAGAAGTCATTGAGTTTTTATGCTAGGAAGAAAACAAAGACAGTTTTAGAATCCTTGGAACATTTCTAACAAAGTTATATTGCCACTTTTTCTATTTTTACACTCTAATTTTTTTTTATCATAGTTCAAATCCAAAAATTTCGGTATATTTGATATATTGGTAAAATATCGCATATATAGAATAAATACAAAATCCCTGAATATAATTTTTTTTGAAATTTTTCAAGGATTCCAAAACTATATTTGAATTTGTTCTAGCATTAAAACTCAATGACTTCTATTCTTTTGAAATAGGGAGAAAAATGACCGAAAAACCTAATATTTCAAATTTTTCGGAAAAATTAAGGCCTAAATCGAAAAATTTCATGAGTTCAAATATGTTTGTCTTGCAAAAATACATATACTGACCAAATTTCAGACCAATCGGATAAAAAAAATATTTTTTCAGGAGGACCCCCTTAAGTTCTTAAGTTTTTTTAAGTCCTTATAACTGGAAAAGTAAGGAGTTTTTGGCATTTTAGCATTCGTGAAAATCGATTTATTTTGAGTTTTTGCACCTATGGTTGAAATTTTTCAGCACGAAACATGGTGTCATAACAGCCCATGTCAATGCTTGTACAAGAGACAGAAAAACATAATGTATTCCCATAGCAAGTTATAAGTTTGATAATGTTTATAAATAAATGAAACGTACTAAATGTAATGAACACATTGGGGTGGAACGCTATTGACGGTCTCCACGTACACTGACGTATGAGCTTTGGCTCTTGTGACATCAGGGAATAATGTTGCGTAATAGTTTAAAGTAAATAATTTAAATTCAGAACTAAAGGGTGGAAATGGTAGAAATTTGAAAGTATGTTTTCGTGCAAACATAACAGAACAGAACTAAATTAACTGCCTTAAAGAGCTTGCTTTAAGCCCTACAACAAATTCATGATATTTCTTACACAAATGTTTGACAACATTAAGAGGAAGTGATGTGTTAAATTACGAGCCGAGCTTATAATTAATGGGTAAAATACGGTATTTATAGCAAAAATGTAAGGCGCATGTTTAGCAATTTTGCAGTAACTGCTGAGCGTAAATTCATAATACTAGCATACATGCATTCACACCACATACGCACACAACACAAACGTTGGATCGAAAATTTAAAAATGCAGGATAATGAGCGAAAAAATTCATAACTCCTTCTTTAGTATGTACTACGACGTACAATTATCGTTGGGGCGCAAAATGAAGTACTATTTTAGTTTTAAATTCTTTCATTGTTTGAGGGAATTTGATACGCGGATGAAGTTTGTTTCACAGTAATAAGGCGCCTGATGATGACAAAGCTTTCGCCTTGCTTAATTTCGGATGAACGGTATGTGACTACGACATTATTTCTCCAATTTGGCTATTGGTTGGTTACAGTGAAGGGAAGAAATTGTAAATTATCAGCATTGCTCCGAGGGAGGAGGAAAATACGTAATGGGCTTTATGAGTGAGGAATCCTTCTTGGATAGGAGCCTATGAGAAGGGTTGCGTGTTTATTTGTGAGAGGGGTTGCGTGATCACTCTTCTTGAATTGATCTTTACGAACAACCTTGTCCGCGAACTTCGTACATTGTGTAACTCTCTTGGAACATATTGAGGAATGTTTCCCCATATTTGGTTGCAATTGTCAATACGCGATAACACTAAAGAATGGCTAATAATCTAGATTTTTCGTTGAGCATACTTTTTATATGATGAGAAAACATTAAAGTTCGTAAATTTCATCGAAAGTCTTCTCAACGCGAGATTTGAAGGACTTCTTCTGATCGAACCAAATGCTTAAATTTTTTACCCATTCTAATGGGTTAATCTCATTATTCCCAACCGTAAGAGTTAGATTCGGAATTAATTCAATTGCATCTTTGGATGCAAAAATAATCCATTGTGCTTTGTTCGCATTCAGTTTTAGACCATTTTGGTCATAGTATGATTTCAGGAAACTCAATAGGGTTTCAGATTTTTTGCGTTTGCGGTAATTGTGCGTTAATTCTGCTGTAATTCCGTCATTCCGCCAACCCCACTCGATGACGAATATCTAGACTCTAACAGTTCGAACACATCCCCTAGAAAACAACATAAAGTGGTCTATTTCCAGGAGACGACAATAAGATAGTCGCCGATAATATCAGCACACACATTGACACTAAACCAAAGTTGATAATTGAAGCAATGTTCTTAACTAGGGTCATTGTCATGCCAATTGAGCAAGGTATGTGCGTCGAAAGTTGCGTTGCGTGTAAAAAAGACATCGACAGTGTAGAAAACATACTTCAAGAAATTTCCATCGTCCTGTTCTTGTCTCAGGTACCCTCGCAGCGCACACAATGGATGTGGTCGGTCGGGAGCAGATCCTGAACTTTCTGAAAATGGAAAGAATGTAGAATTACTGTAGATGGTTGTATACATGCCATACATGCCCTTGTACGATTTTGGTGCGCAAGAAAACAATAAAATCAGGGAAGCAATCATTTCGTACGAGTGCGTATTACAATGAATTGTAAGTTGTCACAAAGGCCTCGACGCCAGCCCACACCTTCATGTTCAAGTTCACGTACACCGAAGCGTCTGAGCATCTATGCTGTACATACTTATGTCCCACAAAACCCGAACCGAGTATTTATGCCCGTATCAGTAATACCATCATAAGAATAACCGTATATCAGTAATACCAGTATAATTTTGCTTGCAATTAAATGCTTTTGATGTTCTTATGATGGTATTACTGATTCGGAAAAATAAGAGCTCGGTTCGGGTTTTTGTTGGACATACTGTATGATGAAGTGCCAGGTGTCTCCTTAAATTTTTAAATAAATTTGTAAATTTTTCGAGCGTAATTTATCCTATGTTATTACAACGGGAACCTCATTGAACACATTGAATTGGTTGGTCCGTCTCTCTTTCACGCTCTCAAAAGAAACTTAACGCGTTAAGTGCGGCGGGTTAAACTGCAGTTCAATTTTCAACTCAAACTAGAATTAATTTTAGAGATCAATTTTGAAAACAACGAACATTAAATAGATCGCGCCTGCATTTACTTTTCATTAAGCATTTATTGAAATTGAGTTGTGACCGCTGGTCAGTCAGCAGCATTATGAATTTCTTCTCAGTGACCACCTATGGGTCACGTCGTACTGAAAGTATTAACGACCGTATCAGTGATACGAGTTTCACAGTGCACAAATATAAGAATATTTTAATCGCGGATGCTATTAGGATGATGATATTTGTTTTCAGTTCACAGTTGGAAAATTCATTCAAGGAAAATATTGAATCCCATCATTTTTGATGTGTCATGTAGACTACTGTAGTTCTGAGAGAGTTAGCCATATCGGAAACATTTTAACCAATCCCATATCTTTCCTGTGCGCTCCTGGGCTGCGTAAATGTTAACGAAAGACAAACCTTTCAAATCTTACAGTCAATTTATATTTTTTAATCAAAATCTACAACAAACGATCAGTTTAAAATCAACTGTCAATTTTTGAATGTTTTTCATAATAAAGCGAGGGAGCGAGTCTGTATATTTTGACGATATATTTTTTTCAAACGGTTTAAATTTCGTTTTGAATCAGATATTTTCGCATCACTGTCAATTTAAATGTTCAAAATGTCTAATTTACACATGCTGACAATAAAAAAGTCCAAAAATATGTGTTTTTAGAATCAGACATGCAAATTTCCTAAATAGATTACATCGTTATATAGTGTTGTCACTCTGATTGTTTTATACAAAGGGAGGGAAGCCAGATAGATTTTTGGGTCACGTGGTTCGTAGGGTTAGTGACGGGTTTATTGTAGAGTCTTACGTAAAGGTTTCTCGTCTAGTTTGGGTACGAGTTTTTATGGTTTTAAATTGAAGGTTTACAAGCTCATTTATAGGAAAATGCAAGTTAATGAGACCGAAAATGTGTGCAGTTTGTATATAATTTTAAGCGAGGAGTTCACCATTCAAAAATAATTTCTAAGAGCTATTGGACTTTCACCCGTTTTTAAAGAATCGCATACTTAAAAATTTTAATTAAAAAGTTTGAATTTCTTTACCCAGAATGATTCTCCTGAGGAACCATCATGCTCACTCGTATTCCCATATTTTGGCCTTAGATCGGAAGACATAAAAAAACGTTTATTTTCCAAGTTGCCACATGAGATACATGTCAACATATTGGGTTTTAAAAAGTTTCTTAATATACGACGTCCTAAAACAAAAGTTCCATACGAAGAGTACTAATTGACAAACCATCAGAGGTGTACAAATAGATAAGCCATACGAGGCATAATAATAGACAAACTATACGAGGTGTACTAAGAGACAAACTCTCAGAGGTGCACAAATAGATAGACCATACGAGGCATATTAATAGACAAGATATACGAGCGCGTACTTATACGCAAACCATACATGGCGTGCTAATAGTCTAACTCTGTCAAGGGTAGTTGAATGAGAAATGAAAAATATCATCTCTTGGACATTTTATATTCCAAGAGATGGCTAACAACTTATAAATAATTCGAATACTGCTAAGGAATTATTCGAAACTCCCAAGTTCTTAGTTGAAATTATCGAAGTAGGAAAAAGACAAAAAACGCTATACGGGAACAGATTGAAACCCCATCGTAAATGACAATCAAGTATTCAGAAAAGGTTAGTCACGAAGTAATTTATAAAGAACATCGAAGTAGGAAAAAGACAAAAAACGCTATACCGGAGCAGATTGAAACACCATCGTAAATGACAATCAGGTATTGAGAAAAAGTTGGTCACGAAGTAATTTATAAAGAAAGAAAGGAGAGGTGGAAGCATTAGTCACTAAATTTTTTCACAAATTGACTTTAGAAGTACTACAGGTGAACCAGCAATACTTCACCTGCTCTTTTGGTTCAAGGATAGACTTCTTGCGGCGTTTTAGGCCTCCCTGGTTCATCAATTCAGTTGTGCACATCGTGCATCAAAGTACGTGGAAATGACCTCCCGTACTTGAGGTGTACGTCTGGGCGGCTGAACAGCGTGGTAGTCGATGCCGCCCCAATGGTTTGTTAATCAGTCCTGTTCAGTCAGGGATTCAGGACCACGTGAATCCGAGCAATATCTGTGCCATCGTCAATGCTTACAAATTTTTGGTGAAACTAGATTTATTGCACATTTGCAAGTATTCTAATCTTTGTTTATTTTCAAAATCATACAGAGTTTAAACAATTATCTTAGTTCTAATCCGTATACTATGGTTAATCGATAAAATTTTTTCGGTTTTAAATTTCGCGTGAAATCATTTTTACTATTTTTCTGTATCCTTTTTGCGTTTCTGTACTGATTCTACAGTTCACAGCTTCTTTTTCTTGTTTTTTTACACATTGTTCATTTGTATCTTTTTCATTGACTTTTTATTCTTAGCTGATAATACCAATTTTGTGTTCTAGATGTTCAGCTTTATGATTGAGCTCTACGTGCAAATTGAGCACAATAAGTAACTATTTACTAAGGCACATTAGTCTTAATAAAAACACTGGATCAACTACAGCCAAGTCTGAAACGAGTTTACAATATCAATCCTCTCATGGTAAAATTCCCAAATTATTCATTTTTCACATAAAATCTAGATCGAAAGATCACTCAGCATCTGGCAACTCTGCATGCTTGCCAGATGCTAAATCGTTTCCAACACGAAATTGCTGTAAAAAAATGATTTTTTTTTTCAGAGAATCTGCCAATTTACAGCAGTATTATGGTCAGGTTAGTTGGACTTGGTTTTCTGAGTCATCGATAAAATAACACCTCTCTATATCACTGTTTTGTCATTGCTTCTTGAAGCAGAGTTTCACATACTGCTCGCGGGACCGTCATTACCATAAAATGCCGTTCCGATTGAACCCTCTTTCGTCTGCTCCCGTGGCGATGTCTCAATACGGTCTATAGAGAGTACGAAGCTCTGTAACGAGAATTGAACATACTCTTCAAAATATACATCTTCAAGTATTTGAAGGTAAGCTAACTTTTTAAAAATTATTTAGAATTAACATTCCAGACGGTGATCGTTTTAAGAAAAACCTCAACTCCTGAGCATACATAATTCGCTTTCGTTAATTCATCGATTAATCCTAGAGGGCTCTAAACAAGTCTAGCTTTCTACAAACATTTGTGCGAGAAAGCAATACTTCCTTGAGAGTTTTTGCGAAGACAAGGTTTTGCGGGCGCTCATTTAGCTCTGTTGGAACCCCAGGGATATAAGCCTCATTGTTTTCTACCACATTGCGCTGCAGCAGAAGTTCGTTTTATTTGCTTACCTTGAAATGTCTTCTATAATTAATCCACCCCCTGCTTTTCCCAGAAGAACACTTCATAAATTTTGCCATGATCTGTGGAGTCACTCCTGGCAATTCAACAATTGCAATTGTTTCTATGAACGAAGCCCTCACCAAGCGGGCACCTGTAATCTACCACTTCTCGGAGCATTTATCGCCACCTAAAACCTCAGCAAATACATAAATGAGTAAAATTTCTTCGTAAATAGTGAGGCCGAGAAGTTTTGACATAATGCAGTTTTTCAGACTAGTGACCTGGTTTTAATTCAAGAGATAGCGTCGGCATTGCATGAACACCAATGTAAAGTAGCATAGGTATTAGAAAATTGCGTTCCTCTTTTTCAAGTCCTGTTATTGAAGAGCCTCGAAAACACTATTTAAGAACACAAAATCTATTGAAATAATTTCGATAAAAAAATCCAGCTTCTACATCACAATTTACGACAAAAAGGCGAGTCCTGACGTCCGTAATTACAGTAAACTAGTAAGCGATGTTGTTCTTGACGCCGAGATTTGACAGCCCCGCTTGCTTGCGCAGCTGTGGCAAAGTCCTTCAAAGCTCAATGACCTCAAAAGAAAACACCTGCGTCTTGCTAGACCCGCGGACTGCGCGATGTTGTGTGCCGTCCGTCCGTCCTTCTGTCGTGGCACTCCTTAAAATAACGAACCCGTCCATAACTGCGTGCCCACTGCTTCTCCAAACGCCGTTACGGCGACAACAGCACAATTCTCCGGACTCGTCAGTCGTGCACACGGTTGACAAGCGCGTTCCTTTTACTGCTGCTTCTCTACTTGGAATTACAGTGCCAGATGTGAAGCAGTAAATAACTGAAGGGTTATACGTCAGGCAGGCATCCGGATGCTCAAGCGAACTCTAAACATCGTTTCTCGATCAAAAAAAGCTATAACCAACTCTAAAAGTTGTCTGCTAAAAAGCTGTACTGATAACCGGTAGCAGAGCGGCGCACTGAGCATCCTTGATCGGCATGGCGTAGCGTTCAAGAACATACCAATGTATTTTTATACAACACGTCATTAAATTTTGAACGTTTTCAATAGAATTCATTACTTTAAGTTATTATCACATTCATGGTTATATCATTAGGCATAAATTCAAATAGTAACGAAGATAAAATGTGGAGAATGGAGAAGATAAAAAGCTTAAGTGAACGCAGCCCGGCGCCTCATTACAATGCCAGGCAGGCACTGCGGGGTATACACAATACGGATTCAACCAGCAACAAGAGAAAGCCAGTCAGCTCCGCCAGCGCAAGCAGCCATTATGCCCAGTGAAACTCATCATCATGTCCATCATCAGAGGTAATCAGGGAGCTGTGAGAGGCTCTTAAGACAGGCTCCACCAAAAAGCGAAGACATCTTTCATAACGACTAACCGCGAAAACCATATTGCAAGTCGCTTTGCATTCACTTGATCAAATGCGACTTCGACCATCTGGAGAAGTTTTTGCACACGCCAGACGCACGATCTGATAGCTCTAGAAACTCGTCGTAACTCCTTAAGCCATCTCTGTAGAATTCAGTAGCGCACCAACCTTCTTTTTTGTGTCCCATTGGTTGCTAAAATACCATTTGAATTCAACGTACATAGATATGAATGTACAAAAACGTAAACTTTTAATATAACAGCCACAAAAAAACTCATGTCTGAAGAAAAAATTAGGAAAACTTTGTAAAATACTGTCTATTCCTAAATTTATTAGAGATTTCACATGCTTATCTGGTATCTCGCTGTGCAATTTTTAGAAATTTTTAAACATATGCCAATCACCGATGCTAAAATGCTGTAAGTGACGTGTCATGGTATAATGAAGCCCACATTTCTTGTATTCGCTTTTGAAATAAATATCAATACCGAAATAAACAAGCAGACAGTAATGAAATAAATACACAAGGGGAAATTACTGATATTGAAACGACTACCTAACCAAATCACGCCTCTCGCTACCACTAAGAAGTCACTTCATGAAGATAACATGCTAACCAAGGTGTTCAACCATAACCTCAGCAGGTAGCCTAATAATTTTTTTAACGAGCACATGGCCACATCAGAGGTTAAGGACAAGCTACCAATGACGTCGAATTATTTATGGTGTACTTAGACTTTTAGATCAAATTAAAACGAAAAACTGAGTTTAAAATTTAGTTATTTTGAAAACGTTTTCATGCAGCCGCGATGTCAGATTTCCTGGCCAAACATGGCACTTTAACCGCTGGCATGGTGGCTATCTGAAGTGAGGTGATCTAGTGAAATGAAGAGGTCGCATCATGGTTCGTTGACGTGTTAGATCTAGCGTGAACTTCTGCCGCGTTTTCAGGAGTGTAGTCTCAAATCAAAATAGTAAAATGTTAATGAAATGGCAAATTCGATGTTAAATGTTGATGTCTATTAAAAATTTAAAATGACGAAATTTCTGAAAAAAGTCGAAAATGTAATCGTAAACATATAAAAATCGAAAAAATCTAAAACGTAAAAAAAATCGAAAACGTTTCGAAGACCAGCTCCAACATCTGTTCTGTAAAATACAAAGTATGATTAATTCAACGCAAGCATAAAAGCACGATCGATAATAAATTCCTGACTATACAAAAAATAATCGTACTTTGTATTTAACAGAACTGATGATGGAGCTGGTCTCCGAAACGTCTTCGATTTTTTCAATAAAATGACTAATTTGAACAGCTTTTTTTCACTTTTAAATTTTTAGTGAATCTGCGAACTAGGCAAAGCGGACATCGGTTTTGATGTCTCTTCAAATGTCCGTGGGCCATCAAAACGAGCATCACCAGTAAGCTGCACTATGCATTAAATAAAGCAATGGGGCATTCTATGTCCTGTCTTCCTCGCAGCCTCTGTCAGGTATTGAAAACAATTTCGTAGGCAAAAGGAATACAATAAAAATATCTTAACAATTATTATCGATAAACCAACACCTACACTCAACTCCGAAACCGGTGACTAAACAATAAAGATACGTAAATATTTTGCTGAATTCTTTTACCTCAATACGATCACTATCTTTCAACCACTCAAACTATATTTAACGCGTTGGTCGATAGTTTTAAATGCTGATGTGGTAGCTGCGAGCGCTTACGTTTGCTGTCAAATATTTTCAAGTACCCCTCACAGATGTTTCACTTTAAATATCACAAATATCGCAGGCAGAAAGAAATGGACGAAAATGGCGAGCACGAAAGTTCAAATTGCAAAATTTTTTGAAAAATGGTTACTCGATAAAATGAACGCGCGCATAAAACGAGCGAAAAAACTTTGACAGCCACCGAGTCTTACGAGTTTACTAAGCACACGAGTCTTACCTCACAGGCATCATCATTGCACGACGGAATAGAAATTTCACACTTTTTGCACTGTGTGTGGCTGTGTTATCATCGAGCGAGCCGGCCCTGATACCATCTAACAATCGATGAACCAAATTCGGCCACCGCCGTTACTTCGGGTCGCCGCGCAAATAGTTTTTTCTGGACCGGTACTTTTCATGACCGACGCTTCAAGCTGAACCTCAACTGAAATTTGTAGTTGCTGCCGGAACACTTGCAGTCACTCAGTGTACATATATTTGTGCTCTCATAGGCGAAGCATGCGCTCACTGCATGCAAGGCAAGGCTTCGTTAGAGGAATGGGACTGTCATGACACCTGATTTAAACACACCCATTCACCAGAATGAAATTTCTCGATAAAAGAATGGATGAATCATTGACTTTAGCTCTATAAATCGGAGGAAGCCGTTGCAATGGTAACCTAAATCCAACAGCGCACTTGACATATCAAGAAAACTAATGCAAGCTGTAGGGCAATACCAGCGTTCGAATCAGAATTCAGCGAAAGAAATTAAACTCAACGGTTAAGAAAATAAAAGACCAGAATGCAAACAGCAGGGAGAGCGTCTCGCGCCTCTGTTTGTAAGATCAATGAGAGAAAAAAATGGAGAACGCAATCCAGCATGCGCGATGCGGGCACTGACTTATCCGGTGACTGACGAAAGTTGTAGACTAGCCGGCTACCTCTGCCCCGGAAAGTTGGGATTAACCAGCCACCTTCCGCAGCGGAATGTTAGGGACAAGCGAGTACCTCTAGCTCCGGAAAAGTTAGGGATCGACAAGCCAGCTCCCCTCCGCTACGGAACGTTGGGGATAAATCGACCATCTTCCCCTGAAAGTTCAAGACTGCTTCGACTCATAATTTTTTTTTGTGTTGATAAAATAACAGACTCAGAAAACGTTGAGAGGTGCTTCTAAATATTACACGGAATTGTGCCACTTTAAATTTGTAGTTCATAGATCGTAATTATTAACATTAATTGATTATACCGTACATGATAGATCGAAGGTAAAGTGAAATTTCTGCTGCCTAAAGGCGCATACGCGTCTGGACGCCCAGACTTACTTATTTACGAAATAATTTGTTCAGCTGACAGCATAGAACGGTAATGCGATATATTTCATATAGAATATTAAAGAACATGTTTATCAAGTAAGTGCTCTACACTGGCAGAACTCGTAATTATTGAGGATTTCCGTAAGCAGTTTCTCACAATAAAAGTGAATGAACTGTGCACAGGTAAAAATATACTTTTCAATAAATTTGGAAGTTACACGAACCATCGCTCATAATGTGAGATGTGCGATGTTCAAATCGCGATAACGTGCGATGCACAATTCATCACCCTTAATTTCAAAAGCAAAGAAACCAGCCTTTCAATTATGCACAAACTCTACAACAAAACCGGAGTTTAGAGCGCAAAGTGTTTGGGAAAATCTTAAAGAATTTAATCGTTTTATATGTGACACCCACACGTTTTTGTTGGTCAGCGGAGTTGCGTAACTACGTGCCAGATTTGCAAACGATTTACGTTGACGTAGCCGCACAACAGCCGTCGTCACAAAGTCTGCGAAGTCGACTTGGCTGCGCTACGCACGTGGTACACAGTACGTAGAGGCAATTCAACGGAAATGACTCGAAATGAATTATGTTCGAAAATCCGACTTCTGATCGGTGCGACATTGAGATGTCAAAATCAATTGCGAAGAAAAAGTAAAATTCACCCGAAAAGAGTGACCTGCGTCTCGACGGTTCCTGTATGCCGCGTAGCCTCAGCGTTTGGCCCTCCAACTCCCTTACTTACAACCCGATAAATTATTTAGTGAAAGGTTCTGGCTCTATTGCTTGGAATAGAAAGCTGGATAGTGAAAAAATTTAAAGCAAATTTTGAGGTTTTACCGAAGGGCACCGGTCAAGAGGCGCAAAGAACTCAATTGAGACGCTGGTGGACACAGTGATTTTGTTGAGGGAGTCTCCTGCGACAGGGTCACTGTCAGCATCACATTTGCAATTCTTTTCTAATGATTTTATTTTTATTTCAATATCGATAGACCTTCTCTTATCACGAGAACTATTAAATTTATTCCGGACTCTCTCTACACATTATACACAAATTCTCGTACTTGTGTTGATGTGCATCGTGACCAATGGGACGGCGCTCCATCACACTGGCTCGAGTGCTAGAAAGAAACCCTCTCAACTAAGCCTAGACTGAATTCCAATTTATGCGTTTGAAAGCGTCTTGTCATGACGATAAAAACATTACATGGAGTATAAAGTTACGTCTTGATTTAAAGTTGGCCATTGGAGTGTTACTTGACATGCGAGACTTACCGGAGATTTTAAATTGAAAATGCTTGCTTTTGGCAGACATATCTTATTTTGGGAGCTTGATTTAATCAAAACCAAAAATAAGTACAAGCTGTTTTTGTTTACCTTTATTAAGTGCATTGCATGGCCAAGAAAGGAGTTATACGGTGTATAAATTTATTGAGTTTCAGTTGGTCTACTATAAAGCAGCTTTCTGCTTGATATTTACCTGGCGTCGATTCTATAAGAGGCTAATATTTTTACCTCCGATTTTGAGCACAATTGAAGTAATTTCCCAAAATTTTAAATGATGAAGGAGGTAGAGAAAACACCCAAAGATTCCTTTCATACTCATTTCACACACTCTCAGTGAGGTTCAGATCTGGATATTAAGGTGGTCAGTATATACAGTACATATATTTAAATAATTATTCATGCCCGCCCTGAAAACCAATCCCGAAGGCTTTAGAACCTTTGAATTAGCACAGTATTGCCTTGAAATTTCCCATTACCATCAGAAAATTGAAGCTCTTCTGAAAAATGAACTCGATCATCAAGCACTTGCACATAGCCCTATGACCACATTTTTTACAGACAAGCGTCGCAAATGAAGTCAACACCATGCAGCAAAACAACAAGGAAGTACCAAATTGCAGTGCTTCATGATAGCCTCGCCCAACTTTAATTATCCCACCTCTCTTAATTAGGAGAATATACTTAAACTCATCGGACTACAAATTATTTTTCTAGTCTTACACTCCGAAAATTTTTGACACACTTGCGTGTGTCAAACGGTTATTTCAGTATATATGGTTGGGTCAATAATGGCCTTATTTTCAAGCAACAGGGAAAGTTAAATCCCATATTCACGTTGCACATGGGGAGAATTTTTCCGTTAAAAATTTATCAGTCGTCAGAATTCGTGATTAGAAAATTATTCTTTTAAAAACTTTAACACATTTATTATTTACATCTTCCAATTTTCAGATATTGTGAGTCAGTATGTGTATTCACAAGCTAGTCTGAATAAGTGAATCATTAGTGAAAATTAGAAAACAGTAGTAAAAATTCGCAATGCTTTGAATTCAAGTGATGAACATTTCCCCACACTTTAGAAGAGCTGCAAATCGATTTCTTTAGCTCACGATCACAGTGCTGAGACAAGTTATTCACGAAACTGCTACTTGTCTGTTGTCGATGAATGCCGGTTTCTCTCATGAAGAATGTTACGACTTAGAGTTGCGACGTAACGAACAATTGGAAAGAATGGAAAAACTATTTTTAAATTAGTAATGTAATGCTAATTGATCGAGCGAGAATTTACGAATCTAGAATATCTTTCAAGATTAATTCCACTTCAAAATGATAGGATAACTGGTCAGCCGTATTGAAACATTTACTCAAGACGAGACAATTATCTCTTAAATTAGGCCTCATGAATACTCACATAACTGACAACCAAAGATCTTGATTTCGTTGCACGATTTCGTTGCAGTTACGAGCCTGAATTCCGATGAAATGGAAAGTTTTTTTTTTCAATCGAATATTGGTATAGTACGGAAAAATGAATTCACTTTGGTTTCAACTCGCGATCTTGTTTCGAACTTCGCCATCTCGTTTCTAAGAAGAAATTATTCACTACAGCGTTGTTGCAATCACACGCGAAAGAATAGGATTTAACTACAAATGGAAAAACTTTTCAGTGTGCAAAATCTATCAATTAATATAGGAGAAAAGATGAACACTTTTTGAATGATACTTAATCCTGCTTCCTGTAACAAACTGTATTGACGGTCTAGTGACAGATTCTCTCCTGTTAAACAAATTATCGTGCATGCTTTTGAGTTGTTTTAGAGACTCAAGATGACCTCTGAGTCCGAAAAGGGAATTTTTATACGTAGTTTGTTAAACTGTTCCGTTTAACTAAGAGGTGCAAATGAAAGATGAATATCGTAGAAATTATTGTGTTGGCCGTTTTGTTAACTATCATCATTGGATTTCTCGCGCACAGCTCTGACTTTACCCCATCCGGCCACAAGTAAAAGGCGTTGCCAGTCTGTTGCAACCTCCTTGGTCTGTTGTCTCGACATCAGGCGAACACACTCCAACATCAAGTTCAAAAAAGGGACATAAAAAATAATGTAAAACCAGAGAACGGTATATGTCTTCCCCTTTTGCAATTATTCAAATTCATAACTAAAGAAAATAAATCCCAACTGAAAAATTTTTACTCGTAAGGTACGTTGTTAACCTCAAATAGCGTTATTTTTAGTCTTACTGGGCATATCCAGGGCGTAGATTTGTACTAGACGCGTTAAGTTTACACATTTCTAGCCCCGACACTGATAACCCTCGACACGGTAATTCAAAAAACTCACTCTGTCTCATTGTTTGGCCTGAAGTAAGACCACATGCAATTAAGTCACATCTGTCGTTCACAGCTCTTTTATGAGTAATGCATTAGGAAGGAACCAAGTCGTACTTGTCAAGCGTATTGTCATCATTGAGATAATTATGTTTCTACGTAGTGCATATGGCCGCGGAAAAAGGGTGGAGTCGAATGATGCCCATGCAGGTTCTCTCTTCGAAACGAACTACGATCCATAGAAAAATAGATTAATCTCACTACATTGCTTATAACATCGATATACAAATCTTCGGAAAAATTATAAGGCTCGTCTCTGCCCAATTCAAATCTCGGTTGCCTCCGCTGCACGCAGGCCTCTTTCACACACATCCGTCCTTTGTGAGGAACTACAGGTGCCTTCTCCATGAATTATTAATATTTTATTTCATTATCTTTTCAGATTTGTTTTATACAAAACCTATTGCAGATAATCTGGTAAATTTCGACAATATTGCCAGTGTGTTAATGCAAATTCTTGATACCTAAGACACCGATACGACTCGCCTGTTTCTCTCGTACTCGATCTCGGCGCTGAGCGTGGGCTCCCCTCAGTAGAGTCATAGCGTGGAGACTGTCATCATCAGAGTGCGAGAGTGTGAGTCTTCTCAGAGTTGTGCACTCGTGAGGGAATGCTGCACGAAAGTGCATTGATATTCAGGGCTTGCATTCGACAGTAATAGTTCGGGTCATTGTTAAATTGAACAATTATTACAGTGTATATTCCAGACGACACGCATTTACTCTTGTATTCAACGAAAGACGTAATGTAGATGTAGCAGTTACAAATGAAACTCGTGCTCTGTGTTTCTTATGTCGTGAGGCATTCATAATGTTGCTAAATTGAGATTCCCACCTGGTTCTCTCTCATCACCTTATTTACTGTGCCTAGCGAAGTGAATTCTGCGGTCTTCCTATGGATTTGAGTTGAGTGCCCCGAACGTTTTTAGAGATAGCGATGCGTTCCATCTTGAATAATTATCCAACAATATCGCGTGCTAGCAGGTTCTCTCTTGATTTTAGTGCCGCGTTTAATAATTATACCTGTTTGGCAAGAGTAGAATGAAGCTACATGTTCAATTTTGAGAATCGCTGTCTGAAGGCATGTTTTGATAAAAGTTTCATTTCTTGGACAAAAACTGATATACGCGCCATGTGCTTGTTAAAAATGATCATACTTATTACCTGCTTTCCCTGGGAGGGGGTGGGGCACGTTAAACAGTCAGTTAATAAAAATTTAGAGAAATAGAGCAAAATGAGGTCAAATGCAATTTGCGGTTCCACAGTGTTATAATGTCTACCCAAAAGGATGTTTAGACCACATGGTGATCAGTGTCAATTTTTATTGATCAGTACACGCTGATCATCGCACACCGTTAAGTAAACGTTGATTACCAGCACGCACTATGTTGACCGCAAGTGACGCCTAATTTTGCGCATAAAATTCCAGCATAACTCTGCACGAGACGACCTGAGCGCGGTGCTGCATTCCCCGAGTTGCAGAGCTTGCGCCAGTGCTGTGCAGCTGCGGCTGTGCAACATGCAGGTCGCAAGCCGCAAAATTTAAATGGACAAATGTTGTGTTACCTTGTCATCAGGGCTGGATTTCTGACTAGTATACGTGGTCGTAGCGGTACAACTAGAGCGGAAGTCCAGAATGGACTTATCAAGCTACACCACCACGAAGTCGTAAATTGTTTAAAAGTCCGCCCTTAGGGCCCCATCTCGAGCCAGAAAGGTCCCAGTTGTAGAATGAATTTGTGGTAGTTTAGTTACAGTGAAATACGAGTATAGGACCTTGAAAACTGTTGATACTCGAACGTCGAGTATTGCTGTTGACCCTGTACAGTTCTTTTAAAAACACTCTAAGAGAAACATTTGTTATCCACTGTATCAGGCAAACGCAAATTATGGAGGCGAAGTTTACCCATCCATAGGTCAACAAAATTTACAAGAAATATAGTGCATGCATCAATACATTTAGTTTACTTTCCCCTCACATTAATTTAATTTCAGGAAAAGTGAGCGCTTTAAACTATTAACTTTATTCCGCCTCCCTCTCATTTTTGAATTCCAACTTAATTAGTTTTTTTGGTAAATCTGAAGGATATGTCAGTTATCGATTTTGTAAATTTCGATGCCTAAGCATAGTTAATTAGATCGAAATAAACAAGTTTTCTTCTACGCACTTTCCGTCTCAAATAAGTATTTTATTAGTTATGGCGGTAAATGACTTACCGCAACTCCAGTGTTTGAAGCGGCAAGTAATTCAAGGAGCACGTCGGACAGCAACACTGCACTGCTCACTCGCTTCCAGCGCGATTGTCATCAAAGACGAAACCAAACCTACCGCTATACCTCGTTAAATACTCATTTGAAAAAAAAAGTGTATAAAAGAAAAGTTGTTTATTTCGATGTTACTACCATGATTCAAGCAATAAAAATTCGAAAACCGACGAGTAGCTGTTCATTCCAGCGCATTCGTCATCAAAGACAAAACTAAACTTACCGCTATAAATCGTAAAATACTCATTTGAGACGGAAAGTGCATAGAAGAAAACTTGTTTACTTTGATTCAATTAATTAGGTTCAGGCACCAAAAAGTGAAAAATCGATAACTGACATATCCTTCAGATTTACCGTTTTTTTAAACCAATGAAAACAACTAACTGTGCTCAAAAGGTCTCCTTTTTACTTTTCCAAAAGTTGAGCTTTTCCCGCCTATTAATTTTACCTCACGTGCACTTGGAAGGAAATTTACCCCAAATTTCTGGCGATAAGGAGAAGCAATCTCGTGCAACCAGCTAAAACACATTATCCTCAAGTTACAAAACTTGGAAAAAAAAATGAAAACGCTAAAATTGTATCTCTCAACGATTATCCTGATTTATAAGAACAACATTCAACTAGTAAATGCTAAGAACAGCTTACTCTTTTTATTCTTACTTACTTTCTCTTAGTTTAAGCATAATTTACCTTAAAATTTACCTATTTACCATAATTTACTTTAAAATTTACCTATTTAAATTAAAATAAAAAATATGGCTAAATGGAAAATGAGAATGGCAATGGATGATAAGATGCCCTAGAATTCGTTGAACTTATTCGGGCCCACAAGTAGCTATATTCAAGTGTGTCCATTGTATTAGACATAAGAAACAATCTACTACTGTATTATTTGTGGTAAATGAAATGTTTATAGTTGTTAAAATTGCTCATCATTTTCTTTTCGCTATCTTGAAGCGACGGGCAAAATCGCTGTTATAATCAATCTGCTTGTGATAAACCAGGCTTACTGTAGACATTACTATTATCAGTCGAATTAGCCGTTTAGAGGAGCGAAATTTATTTAATACAGGTTACTCATCACTGCTTTTCCCACTATCACTAGAATAATTGATAAATAAACATCTTTATCCCTCGAACTCACGCACACACAAATCTCCTCAACGGCTTAAAGCAACATAATCTAAAACTGCGATCAAAAACACTGATTTCAGCCCAATGGTATTCTCAATTGAAGAACGCATGGCATCCCATTAAGTTCCAAGCAAACTACACTCACATGTGCGCATCGTAATTAGGCATACAGGATCTGAATCAACGCACACGCTCATTACGCACACGGAACCGGTCACATTAAGAAATCCTGTCGGTGACACTTAGGAGCGTACACGGCGAGAAGTATGCCGGAGAAACCTGACTATTTATGCCTATGGCTCCCTAGCTCTCGGAGTGGAACTATGTCACCGGCACTGTCTAGTTTACTCTAAACAGCGTCAGCAGCACTGTCTAGTTTACTCTAAACAGCGTCAGCAGCACTGTCTAGTTTACTCTAAACACCGTCAGCAGCACTGTCTAGTTTACTCTAAACACCGTCAGCAGTACTGTCTAGTTTACTCTAAACACCGTCAGCAGCACTGTCTAGTTTACTCTAAACACCGTCAGCAGCGCTGTCTAGTTTACTCTAAAAACCGTCAGCAGCACTGTCTAGTTTACTCTAAACACCGTCAGCAGCGCTGTCTAGTTTACTCCAAACAGCGTCAGCAGCACTGTCTAGTTTACTCCAAACACCGTCAGCAGCACTGTCTAGTTTACTCTAAACACCGTCAGCAGCACTGTCTAGTTTACTCTAAACACCGTGAGCAGCACTGTCTAGTTTACTCCAAACAGCGTCAGCAGCACTGTCTAGTTTACTCTAAACAGCGTTAGCAGCAATGTCAGGTGTGCGATAAATATCCTTGCTGTATCAGTCAACAATCTGCACACACTCACTGGAATTCACCGTAAACAATGCATAAACTAATTACAACATTTCTTTTCCGTTTGTGAATCCTATTATACGCACCAATAAATTTCCCATCGATTTGTTCTAAATAATCAGATAAATAGTCTTTTTTCCTTAGCCTGCAAGAAAAGTCGTGCACGGTGTGCATCAGAATATGTAGGCACAACCACACGTAGTTCTAAAGACAGATTAACCGAGTAAATTGGGACTCATGCACGCCATGGCTGGTATAACTTGCCCACTGCTCCTAATTACTCAAGAATACGAATTCTCTGAATAAAAACGTACATTTTCTTGCATGTTCGTCCACTGGAGGTAACTGAGTATGCAATCACAACTTTGAATGCCAAAATTTTGTAATCTTTGTGCATTTTAGGAAAAAAAATTTCGAGCCTACTAAAGCGGGATTTCATTTTTCGTCCTCTAATTTTTATCTCGATATTTGTTAGGTGTATTTTTGTAATTTTTGATGTATTTTATGAAGTTTATAAAGTTAGTTGAATCGTATTGTTTGATTATCTGGCATTCATATTTCTATAATTTTGTAGTTATATAGTTATTGCAATATAGTAGTTATTGCAGAAATATATAACGCTCTTATTTAGAAAAATGCCCTTACACAACATTCATACCGTATTTGAGCTACGAAATCATCTAAAATTTTGTGAATAGAACTTAAACAACAACCAAATTTTATCGGAAAATACAGAATGTGCTCTTGATACGAGTGTTGCTCTTCCAGGACTTATGACCTCACAGCAGTTGCAAGGGAAAATCATTCCACCGCGTAAAGACGGGTGTACTGTCAATGTCGACCTCTGCGAAACTTAGAGCTGCACTATTCATGTTCGGTTTTGTAACATTTGGCCTTGATCATTTGGAAGAGAACTGTGCGACGTTGAACTGCCAATTTCTCGTGAAATCAAAAACATGCACAAGACTGGGTAAATTCAATCAGTAAGCATGATTCTGTCACTATTCTATGCACGTCCTTCTATGCATTCTATGCTCAGGCGACATAAAGTGCGATGGAAAACTTAAAAACCAACATTCTTGCCGAGGAAAGCACGCGCTCGCGGGGGGTTGCATGACGCAGTCAGCACCTCAGGCACCTGACCGTTGAGAGGCATTGGAGGCAGTCATGGCAGACCGAGCATAGTTTTGCGTCCCTTGTAGCGGTGGTTCCGCAACGTCTGCATCACATGGAATGAAGGTGCAAAGCTACCGCATGTAAACTCTAAGCCATGATTTTACAAACTCTAGAACAAACACAAAAGAAAACCTCAGAGGTGTAAAAATTGAATTGACATTACTAAAGCTTCAAACTACAAAGCAGCGCTGCTATAAACCCGGCACGCAAAGCTCGAAACTACTCCACGCACGCAAGCCTTGAGCTACAATTTAAAAAATAATGTAAACTTGCAATTAATGCCAGGTTTTCCATCGTTGTATAAAAAACCTTCATTCTTAGCACGAAATAGAAAATATTCAACTTTTGAACGTAGGAAAACATCCCTGAAAAAACAAATACATAACAACACTCAATGGAAAATGAAAAAAACTCACTCAAACTCATTCTGGCGTATAATACACTAGATTTCACGCGCATGCACGAGGCGAAGGCACCTACAAGCTTATGGTCAGCGCATTCAGAATAACGTCAATACCGCCACAGGTCGCGTGCTGAGCGTGTATGGGAAGAGAATCACCACCAGAGTATGGTCGCTCTTCCACTGCATTTATTAACTTAAGAATTCAGTCAATACAAAGCTGACCTGTGGAGTGAACCGTGTCTATCACAAGGGAATTTGCGTGTCCACTTCATGTTTCTCTACATTGTTTATGAGAAGAGCCACGGCTCAAAGCGTTTCTGAAATAGAATTTCGATTTTAGCAGAAGAAATGTTTAACAGAATTTTCCCAGAAATTCTTGTACATGAAACCTGGTGAGAACGACACCAAATAAAATTTTTTTATCGCTCAGGTTTTCAATTATTAGATCTTGCTCTATTTCCTACTGAATTAACTCGGAAATGTGGAAGTTGCAAAAAGGCCTTCTGGAGCAACATTCCGAAGAAGCGTTCGCAATTATTGTAGCAGTATTTAGGTATGTTATTCTGATTATTACAGAAATAACATACCTAATTTAGAAAACTTTGCCTACACCATAACCGGCTTCCACTTCCATCATGCTGTCGAACATAGCCTTGGAAAACAAAAAGGGAAATGTGATGTAAGTTGAACAGGAATGGAGACAAAATATAAACTCAATAAAAGAGAAATAAATATCATCCTTCCATTTCACAGAGGAGTTTAGTGCTTCAGTCAAACCTCACTTTCTACCTTACTACGTTGTGCAGCAACGAAAAAATTTCTGAGTGGTATCAAGTATCAAGTGCGAATAAGAACAGGAGCAGTGCAGGAATTTACTTTCGCATAATTACGAATAAACCTGCCTGTATTGCACGCAGTTCAGTCCTACACCTACCCACTCCCGCCCACACGCATTCCTATCACTTCTGGCGAGCCTCTCGCCAGCACAATGCAATATCGATATTTTTCCTTGTCTTTACGGATGTCTTCATCATCATTTATGATCGAGCAATCCTTCGGAACGTTTTAGGTGAAGAAAATGAATATTCATTGTATTTTGTGTTTTCAATTAAATTTTGCTGAATTAATGCTGCATGCACAATGATGATATATCAAAAAGCAATAACCCATTTGAGCTATTCAACGTCTGTGGCCAAGAAACATGGAAGTCACTCAGTGAGAGAGGCTGGCAATAGCATGAACAAAATAAGTGACTTATCAGATCACAAGCCTCTGCCAGTGCTCAGAACAGCAGGACTTTGAAATCGGGAGAAATTGTACCGTTTAATAGTCGGCTGATAAATACTATCAGGTTGTAGCATAAGTCCTGTCCGTTTTTAGGTTGTAACAAGTTAGAACTTGTATTACGGAGTAAGATATAACGTTGTGATCTATTCTGCGAGGCAATCACTATATTGCGATCTTTCATGCACGTTGCAGAGAAATTCATTTAAATATTTAGACATTTTTATCTTCAACCCTTCAATTAACATGGAGCCGTCATCAGAACCCATAAGACACATAATACGGCTTCAGTTTCACAAAGGATCTAAATAGTCAATAGCTTCCAAAAGTATTCAAGAAGTGTATGGTCCAGAAGCAGTAACTGAACGGACATGCAGAAGATGGTTCGAAAAGTTTCGAAATGGGGATTACAGCCTTGAAGATTGCCCTCGAGAAGGTCGTCCTGTTGAGTGCGATGCAGGTTTTTTGGAGGCAACCCTTGAAGCTAGTTTTGTAGTATCCATAAGGCAATTGAGCTTTAAACTTCATGTGAGTGCAACGACAATTCAATGTCCTTAAAGAAGCTGAGAAAAAAAAACTTGGAAAGTGGGTTCCTTATGACCTCTCAGCTGTTAATCGTAAGCAGGGCGTGAATGTCTGTGCATCTTTGCATTCCCGCCAACAGCAAGAACCTTTTCTGAATGAATTTGTTCCCGGGGATGAAAAGTGGATTATGCACAGCAATTTTGAACGTTAAACCAATGGCTAGATCGACGTGTAAAACCGCAATCACAACTAAAACCAGGATTCCATCAGAAAAAAATTTGATGTGTGTTAGGAGGGCTGTGAGAGGAATTATTCACTACGAGCTTCCTGAAAAGAACCAAATAATCACTGCAGAACTGTGCTGTCAACAGTTGCAAAGACTAACTACCGTTTTAAAGAAGTGTCTAGCCTTGATCAGTCGAAAGGGCGTCACCCTCCAGCACGACAATGCGCGTTCGCATACAGCGCGAATAACTTAGGACACTATTGAAACGCTGAAAGGGGACATATTGATGCATCCGCCCTATTCTCCAGATATTGCTTCTTCAGACTTTCATCTCTTTAGGAGTCTAGACAATCATTTAAGGGGAAAAACTTTGAAAGACAAAAATAACATTGAAAATTAATTGTAGGTTTCTTTCATTCAAAAACCGATGATTTCTGTGAACAAGGCATTAAAACTGGTTAGTAGGTGGTCAGAAGTTGTCACTAACGATGGAAAATATGTTGTTGAATAAATGAATGTTAAATAATATGTTTTTACTCTCCTTATCAAACTAGTGAAAAACGGACAGAACTTGTGGTACGACCTGATAATAGTTTTTATAATAAATAACACTAGTAAAGAGCAGATGCTGGCTTTTCCAGTGCATGTGAGGGGTATAAAACATTTATTAAGTTAATAATTTTCAGGAATCTAACTGACAAAAAGAAATATAATAAATTATTTTGAACATGATCAACGCTAAACCTCTAACACTGGTAATTCAGCAAACATTTGGTGAACGTTACGGGGGTGGAACGGAAAACTCCATAATTTCTTTTCTTAAACCAATAGAATCGTTCACTTATAGATGCAGCATAACACGCAAAGCTGCAAAATTCAGGTACTTCTATAAATTACACACAAAAAGAGACAAAACTAGAGGACGATGAAAAAACATACCCAACGACATGCAGCGTGAAATGTTCAAATTCTTTGCATAACTGAGCTTTCGAAAAAACGATAATTTATCTACGTGAGAACGTGATTAATCAATTGATGATGACGTTGAAAAACACATTTCGTTGTACGATTAGTATGAAATATGTAGCTAATTCACGGGACCACGTGCAGCCGCAAAGAAAATTTCGACCGAATTTATCTTCACGTCTAGGCAGGGCTCGGGTGACAGCCGCCGCACTGATAGGCTTTGGTGTACGGAAGCAGGCCCAGAACTTGATGTTCATATCAAATTCCTTCGTAACTTAGCAATTTGGAATGTTGAAACGGAATCTTCGTATTACAATACTCCTCCTAAATGTCAGAGACTTAAAGAATTGTTTTATGGAACTCAATAGTTCTTCGACTATATCTTTAGAACGTACAAAGAAAATACGGTATAGAAAAAATAATTTTACTCATCAGAGGCCAAAAACTAAACACGGATCGAACGCTCAAGAAATTGACTCTCAAATATCGGTCGTCAAATGCCATTCCACGATTCACTATACCTGTTAGATATACCAAGTATGTGTTGTCTAGTATCTATGAGCGACTGAACGAGTGGTCGATGACCGGTCAATCCACGAGGTAAAAGCACCCATTTTGTCTCGTGTACGTTAAGGCCTTGCATACCATCAGTTTCTAATGCTTTTTTTTCTGAAGTAATGTTATAGAGAGAGAATAAATCCCGAAAACTAAACAACAAAAGCCCCACAATAATTAGACTTAGGTTTACCCTACATATCCATGGGCACCTGAGTGTTATGGAGTAACGACGAGAGCAGGTGTCGTTCTGACGCAGTGATATTCCGTAAGCGAGGAAACTAAACGATCACTTGCCCCGCAGCTAGAACAATCATCTTGTAAACTTGTGAACCATGAAAAATCTAGAGCAGGTTGTACACAGTTTTACATATTTAACAAGTAATCTATGCGCAGTTTATACTCATACAAGTTAACATTCCCACGTATCGCAGTAGTTCCACTTTTGCCAGATCTGACAGATTATTTCTGTTTGCTGTCGAAGGTGTGCTCGTACATAAGTTCAGAAATATGTTGAAGAACGAACCTTGCGTTTCCATTCATGTGAAATATGATCTGGTATTAAGTTAAAGGAGGAAGGAAAAAATTAACCAGCACAGGGCAGAAAGACTGCGAAAGCTACATTACTCACACACAACTGCATTTGCCTGAGAGAGTGACGCGCTGCAACGGACTATGCAAGTTATTCACAAGCGAACGCAAGGCAGTGACCTTCAAGCTCTGAATAACTTATGCGCATGGGAGGGTATAGATGAAGCTGAATGCATACGCAGCTCTGGATACAAAAATTGAACTGAGTATAGAGCACTGAAAAGACATTATTGCCCATACTCAGAGCGAAGAAATGCCTCACGTACTTTCAGTAGTTTTTCCTGGACTCTCATTGCAAACTTAAATTTAGGTAATCCATTGAGATAAGAAATTAGAGGGATCAATTTTTTTAAACATCGGATATTCTCTCGAGATTTCTGAATTTTACAGTGACTGGGATCTCTAGAGAGTGATGGGAGAAAGGTTGTGATGGTGTGGTGCTGCGTGGTGGTGAGGGTGATGGTGTGGTGCTGCGTGGTGGTGAGGGTGATGGTGCCAACCTGTTGGGTCGCTTGTGTGCGTGTGTGTGCTTGTGTGTGGGTATGTGTGTAGAGGTGCTATTGTTGCAGCTGTAGCTGTTGCTGTAGTTGATGCTGCAGTTGTTGTTGCTGTTACTGCCTTTAGTGCTGTTGCTACTATTGTTACGGTAGCTGCTAGCACTTTTTCCTTTGCTGCTGTTGCTGCTGTTGCTGCAGTTGTTACTGTTACTCATGTTGTTACGTTACTGTTGTTGTTGTAGTTGTAGTTGCTGCAGTTGTTTCCCTTGCTGTCGTAACTGCTGTTACTATTACTGCTGTTCTGTTGTTGTTTGCTGTTGTATATCTTGCTGCTCTTGTTACTGTTCCTACTGTTTTTTACTGTTGCTGCTGTTTTTACCGTTGCTACTATAGTTGTCATTGTAACTGTTTTTACCTTCGCTGCTGTTGTTTGTTGCTACTGCTATTACTCCTGTCGTTGTTGTAACTGTTGCTTCTGTTGTTGCTCTTGCTACCGCTGATCCTGCAACAGTGACCGCTGATATAGCTGGTATTGTTGCTAGAACTGCTGCAACTATTGCTGCTGCTACAACTGTGACTGGTGCTGTACCTGCGGCTGCTGCTACAACTGTGACTGGTGCTGTCACTGCGGCTGCTGCTACAACTGTGACTGGCTGTCACTGCGGCTGCTGCTACAACTGTGACTGGT
Organism: Morinoia aosen; assembly: GCA_030386875.1. Taxonomy (NCBI): domain Eukaryota; kingdom Metazoa; phylum Arthropoda; class Malacostraca; order Amphipoda; family Talitridae; genus Morinoia; species Morinoia aosen. The sequence continues at coordinate 47,418,502 of CM059556.1, read as the reverse complement.
GCAGTAACTGCAGCTGCTGCTACAACTGTGACTGGTGCTGTCACTGCGGCTGCTGCTACAACTGTGACTGGTGCTGTAACTGCAGCTGCTGCTACAACTGTGACTGGTGCTGTAACTGCAGCTGCTGCTACAGCTGTAACTGGTGCTGTAACTGCGGCTGCTGCTACAACTGTGACTGGTGCTGTAACTACAACTGCTGTTACATTTACTGTTGGCTGGTGTAGCGCCTGTTACCTTTACAGCTGCTGCTGCTGCTACCGTTTATGCCTCACCAACAGTTGCTACCTTTGCTCCTAAAGCTTGTGCTTCTGTAACTCACGTATGTCGTTTTGCATTCACATTGCGACGAGAATTGTAAGGCTAATTTTCAAGTGAAATCACCCGTGATGAACCTAAACAAGCTCTCTGCGGTAGCGTGGTTTTCTAGCTAACAAACACATATTGTCTCTTTGCTACAGTAAAGTGAATAAAAAATCATTTAAATAATATAGCGGAACAAATCGCTTGAAAACAAAGCTCATGTCTCTGGTCAGTTACGATGTACGCAACCGAATTTATCCTCGATTGAATTGTTTTATGTACATCGGGACTTCACTTATTAACGCGAGAAAGTTAGACACTGAACAATATCTCTTACTTGTCACTACCTTCACTCATTGTTAATCTTGTTCCAGTTATCCTACTCAAACGATTCCCAGCTCAAACGTGCTGAAGTTAGTGATAGGACATAGGTTCGTGGAAGTGTTTGATTTCGAAAGGCGCATAAATTTGGAAAGGTACTTAAAGTGCCCTGATTTGCAATGGTTTTTAAATTGCAAATGCGCTTTTTCACAAACGTACTCAAATTTGTGACGTTGCTACACAGTTATGAAATTTTTTAATTCTGTTCAGCTCGGACCTTATATACAGCGCATTGACACCATCGGCTTCAGATTTGTTCCGTGTGTAATTTGGGGACTAATTCGAATTGATATGTCAGAGTAACCGGCACATTCTCGACTCACATTCATCCTACTACCGGTCTCATGTTGGAATTCTCAAAACAAGTATTGCATGATTTTCTACATTTTTATCAACAGCTCTGAAATCTACACATTAGTGCGTACAATCGGTCATTCTTTGCCGTTGTGAAGTACATGTGCTGCTGGGTGTTCGTATCAATCATTATGATCAGAAACAGCGAGAGAAAAGAAAAGATGAAGAAAGAGAAGCTTATCATGAAAATATAATTGACGAAGTTGAACTTGTACGATTAATTGATGTCATTTGTACTACTTTATTGTTGATAGAATCGGCACGCTATCTTTAAATATTGAACATGATAACGAGGAAGTGAAATATTAAATTAACACATTCAATTTACATTGTGACTCGTGACAGCTCTAAATAAATATCTTATTGAAATGATCCCTGAGAGGAAAGTGCTGCGAGTCCTGGAAAAAATGTTAAATTGCGTAAAAGAATGCAAAAGAAAGCAAAAGAATGCCTAGCAGTTCGTGAGGTACATATAAGTATACACAAAAAAGGTAGAGACATTACGCAACGTTAGAACAGTCGATCCTCGACTTATACATCATTTGATGCGAACCTTGGCTTATGCAAATAAAAATTAGTTCTAGTTATTCATGACTCGAATCAAGGGCCGCATCAGCTCTATAACTGGTGGCTTATTTGTATCTGTAGAAGCTGTGGTTCGCCTCAAATGATGTCGCATTCCAGGATCGACTGCATAAGGGTTGAAAACTGCTCACTGAATTATTTTTCACAAAAATTCAAACTTCCTTCCTGATTAACATAATTTTTTCCTAATCCTGAAGGTTTTAAGGTTAATTAAAGCGCCATCAGTCAATCACCACAGAACGAGGTCAACGTAGTTCGCTGCATGATGCGTCTCTGCTGCGTCAAGTGGAAATACTTAGGTATTTGTGGCTGCCCAGTCTCTGTGATATATGACTGTGACACGACGTCTTGGATCGAGTAAAATTAGCATTTTGGTATAAAAATGCGCACGAGTTCATTTGAATGAATAATCTCCGTCAAATTTCAATTTCGATTCTAGCACTACAGCATTGATGGTACAATTTTTTATTGCAAAATGATACCATAAATTTTTAGTTTCACTAGAATTGCAAGTGTAAAGAAAAGCCAAAAGGTTTGTTATTTTATTCAAGAAGTAAAAACTCCAAAACATTTCAGAGGCCAGCTTCATCATCAGTTCTAAAAAGAACAGAATATGGTCAATACTAGGATGGAAAAAGCTCACGATTGGGGCAAAAATTTAGACTCTCTACACACTTAAATAAAAATTTAAGAAACTTAGACGCAATGATTTCAAAACATTAAGAGCAAAATAACTCAACGAACTGTCACTCCCCCAAAAATCATCAGAGATTTAGTGCAGTGACTTCATTATTTCATATTATTGTTCATGGTCTTACAGGAGCTGGTCTTCAAAATAATTTTGATTTTTGGATTTTTCGAGTAAAATAATTCATTTTCTTAGTATTTTCTTTGCTATTCAATTTTCAGTGAATCTACGCTATAAGCAAAGTGATCACCTATCTAGAAATTTTTGATTTGATATTCTCTCAAAATCAACTAATTGACAACATGAAATTATTGAGTGACGAAAGTAATTGATATTGATTGCCATTTTTTCAGATTTCTTGTATTTATCAGATTACCTGTAATTTTGAGATTGCCTATTTTTCAGATTGCCTAGAAGAAAGATTGCCTCGAAGGATTTCACTTCAGTTGCCCAGATTGCTCGACTTGAAAAATAATAAATTGAGTGAAGCCGTTTCTAAAATTGATTTTAAGCGAACCGACGATAACGTCATACATAGCATAATTTATTAACAAATGTGACGCATTCAAACTGCGTTAGCAATGTTGCAACCTATATCATCGCCGCCATACCATCGCCTCCTGTAGAACTTTGTTCGCACTCTATGTTCCTCCGAAGCCAGCATGGCTTTATCCGTACTCCATATGAGTCTGTCCGCACCGTGTAGAGCAACAGCATCATATTTTGATGCTCATCCGCATAATAAAAAGTGAGGGTCACACTTCACAAAAGGTCCAGCGGTCACACAAAGATCGTGGCCTGGCTTCAGAGCGGCTGTAACTCCGAGCGAGACATTACGGCCTGCTCAGCTTCAGTTGGAGCACACACTCGAGTGAGGTCTCCAAGTCGTCACTTGGATGTACGCAGCGTTGCATCTACGCTTTATTATGTGCCGTGTCTTCAACACCGTCATGTGTCTACCAGCTTTCCATTTTCTCGATAATATTGTCTTCTGTACTTAGTAAACTGGTTTGAGGAAAAGTCTACGGTTCAAACGACCAGGATTTAACTAACCTGATCATGTTTCCCTGCCAATAGAATGAAAGGAGCCAAAGAAAGAATAAAAATATTTCATATTTTAAATAAGATATTCGTAATTAAATTTATCTAAAAAAAATTTTCAGCTCACGGATCTTCGGTGTTTTTAGAGTAGTTCACATTGCATAAATTAATAACGGAGCATTTTCATATTATGACTTCTAATATTCATGTAGACAGTACCTGAACTAAGATATTCCTCATGATGACATACAGCATGTTGCGTAATACGACTGACATTTTGAAGAGTACCAAAGAAAAGATTTTGAAAGAAACCACAAAAGAACAAAGCATTTCTGAAGGCCACAATAAATTTCTCAAGTAGCATGATGATTGGCAGCCTAAAATTTACAAGTAACTTTTGAATTTACACGGGAACAAAATCAAACTTCTAAGACCTCAATCTCATTAATTGGTGCTGATGTACGCTGTGTTGATGTCCAATATTGAAGGAGATGCCGTTCGTGTCGTAGAATATTCATGACATCGCGGACCCCTTTTACAGTGCTGCAGGGAAAAATAATCACCTGCGCGATGTGTGCTTCTCAGTTGTAAAGTATCTTAAAGAAAAAAAATAAAAGCATCCTGTCCTTGTGAATTGTAAAAACGTTTCCAGCCGAGTCTGCCTCTTGTGTCGGGAGTGCAGCGTCACATTGCGCGTTGACACTGCAATGAAGAGCTCACTAACACCCGCCCACCCCCTTATATAAAACATTAACTGTGGTGGATTGAACGGACGTTCAATATTTAATTCCCAGTGAACTCAGTTTCAACGTTAATTTACAACGTATATTTCTTGAAACTTGTTTTCGTTCGATTTTCATCAAATATAAGTGGAAACTCAGTTCGTAACTGCCGTTGAGTTACCTAAATTATGGCAATGTCATCTGTGTTCTTCGGTGCATAACCAAGCAGTCAAAGTGTTAGACTAAAAATTTCGGAATGTAAAACATCAAAATAATGTCTACAATTGATATGCTACCATCAAATGTGAAGACTTGAAGCAATAATGTTGATGAATTGCAGAGTGAGAATATCCTGGGTCTACGGTTCAGTAATTTATTGGAGACACATGCACTGCAACATCTCCACAGCAAACCCTGAACAACACCATCTACTGGGTGTTGATCTACCGACTTGAGATCTAAAAAAAATGACGAATTTCTCATGCTTGAAGAACATCACAGTAACATGTCAAGAACAAAACCGTAACATGACAAGAATGACAGTAACATAACTGGAACAGTACAGTAATGCGTCTAGAGCCACAAAATAGCATGCCAGGAACAACACATGAACCAGACAAAACTTGGTTCAAATGAGAAAGATATGTACAACCGTAAAAATCGGTTATGTGATGTAATGTATAATGAACACACGATGCATTATGGAGCAACACAACTCTAATAAAGAGGAAGGATACTTGAAATGAGTTGAAGGACTAATGCTTAGAGGCATTTTCATATCTCGCTTGCGACGTTTACTAAAGATGAATAAGTTCAACGCAGAACTTCCAGTACATCAAATAGGATGACGCGTACAATTATTTCATTACAATTTTAAACTGAGCACGATATAATTTTAAATAGTTTAGATATTATGAGGTCAAGCCAATAGATTATATTTCATCCAAGAGCAGCTCCATCTTACATAGCAGCTAGCTCCATTTAAAATTCAGCTGTGAAAACCCATGGGTTTTTCCATTTACAGAAGCACAAAACTATGCTTCTCAATTAACAAGTTTCAAATCTGCGGTGCCTGCTTGTACGTGCAAAAAAACCGTGAAGCATATCCCGGCAGCAATATTCCACATGCAGGCCTTTCATGGAGCAATACCCCACATGCAGCTCCACGATCACGCAACATGGGTAAATAGATCAAGCAACATGGGTAAATAGATCGCGCAACTTGGGTAAATAGATCAAGCAACATGAGTTAATAGATCACGCCACTTGGGTTAATAGATCAAACAACATGGGTAAATAGTCGCAAGTTTGAGACAACACAAAAAGGGCAACTGTTTTACATTACACATAACATATTGGAGAACGCAGTGGGGCTTCTTTGATACCGAGAGCCAGTGAGCTCAATCTCAGGTGCATGGCGGCTATGCCTCCTTTATAAAATGTAGGAAGCATTGGCGATGGAGGAGCCGAGCGTAGCTTCCGCAAAAAGCGCATTAAGTATAGTCAATAAGAGTTAACAATTTAGAATAGGTACTTATTTCAACAGCTTCACCCCTAGATTAATTTCGAACCTTTTTATGATGGAAACGTGCGAAGATCGCAGGTAATTTCGAATATGTAGCTGGAGAGATAAAGTTGGGGCACACCTTAGGCAGCCCAACGCCCACTATACTACAGGGTATACACTAAAAAAGTAGCTAATATAAAAATGGTGAAGTTTGCAAAATATTAGTGCTCGAAGGCTGAGATGGCTTTCATAAAAAAATCAGGATTTAAACTTTTATTCCATTTCGATAATTTGATCTATTCAGTTTACCTCTCAAACAAATGTAACATTCATCATTGAAAATTGTGTTATCCAACAATATTTGATAAGGACTACTCAAGTTTTGTATTCTGCGGCAAAATAATAACCTCCAATTTTTTTATAAGGCCGTGAGATTTCTTGAAGACATTGCATTTTATCCAGTTTTAAATAAAGTTCTTTTTTTTTGAGAACAAAATGCAGAATTTGACAGTAAGATACTGATGTCGCACACTCGACATTCACAGTGTGAGTGAGTAAAATTTAAAGCGATATTATTGTTGCTTTCGTGAGGACCTTTCAGCCACGAACACCTGAAAAATCATTCTCATCTTTTCTGTGAATCAAAATCAGACAAGGAAATGTTAATCGTTCATTCAATTTTGTTTAGTCACAGATACAGTTTTTATGGTTGCAAACACACCGATGTTGCATGAAACAAAATTTTGACTAACTGTATCTCCACATGAAAACAAAAAGGTACACATCTAAATCTGACAGTAAAAAAAAGCGCAGCATGATTTTTTACGAGCTCAGCATTAAAACAGCTCACAGCCATAGCGTAAACTGAAAGCCAACAAATAAACCACGTCAACAGGGCTCACAGAAATTGAACGCACTTAAACGGCGTAAAGAAATATTTTACTATTAAAACAGCCCAAATAAATAGCACTAAACTAAACAGCTCACATAGATATGTGAGAACTATGCACGTAGATATCTGACACAGCTCGCCTGAAATTACTCATATCCGAGCTCACAGAAACTGCTCATAAATGAAACAGTTCACAGAAGTAGCTAAAACTTTAAACAAACAATTTAAACAATTTATTTACCACAGGTGATACAGAGGTAGAATGTTTCTTAAGTCCAATACAATGTTCAAAGTTGAGTATAGCTACCTGTGGGCCCGAATAAGTTCAGCGACTTCTAGGGCATCCAACCATTACATTATTCTAGGGCGTACAATAAGGTTTAACCTAATTCACTAAGCCTAGTTTCGCATTATACTGATCAACAATATAATGAAGTCGATATTGATGTTTATTTTACAATATAGGTCATATGGACTATATTTAACAGTATATTCGATAATGATTTAGGAGCAGACTGAAAATCGGCGATATTACTCATGGCAAATTGCATTATTAGGACCAGACATGTAGGAGGCAGGATTTGACTTGGTGATCTTACACGACTTGTATTCTGATACAGTTCTAAACAGTTCTCATTAGAAGCTTGCAGTTGGAACTTCTTATAAAAGCAGTTGTTTCTGTCCAAATACTCGCACAAATTGACTGCACAATACTCTCACAAATTGGTTGCACAATACTCTCACAAATTGACTGCACACTACTCTCACAAATTGACTGCACAATACTCTCACAAATTGACTGCACAATACTCTCACAAATTGACTGCACAATACTCTCACAAATTGACAGCACAATACTCTCACAAATTGACTGCACAATACTCTCACAAATTGACTGCACAATACTCTCACAAATTGACTGCACAATACTCTCACAAATTGGCTGCACAATACTCTCACAAATTGACTGCACAATACTCTCAGAAATTGACTGCACAATACCATCACAAATTGACTGCACAATACTCTCACAAATTGACTGCACAATACTCTCACAAATTGACTGCACAATACTCTCACAAATTGACTGCACAATACTCCCACAAATTGACTGCACAATACTCTCACAAATTGACTGCACAATACTCTTACAAATCCAAACTAAAATTTCTCTCGAAACACTCGCACAAACCTCTCCTAATTGACGCACCTCGTTTGAATGACACACAAGAATGGTTCAACAACTGAAACTACCATTGATAAAATTCACGTAACGTATAGGTACAGTCGGTCTTTGAGTTGTAGGATACTTTACGTGCACCTCAATTCATACAAATGACGTTCATCCTTATCCGTTCATACTCAATTCATCCAAACGATAGTCCCAGTAATTCCAGTAATAGGATGTTGGGTTCCTGTTATTAGTAACTCAGACTAACTTCAACCGAATTAGTTGATGCCCGCACAAATGATGTAAAACTCAATTACAAACTATGCTGTAGGACTGTACAAATGATGAGTATAATGCCGCACAGTGTTAATATGAAATGATGCACATGTACTACACCTGCATGGTGATGAACACATCCAGCTGTTCACTGTGTGTTCACATGTGCTAATGAACGTTTGGCCCCAGCATAATACTCTGAGCAAACCGCAACAGCGAGGTACGGTGCGCGCTCTGTTTGAGAACCTAACATTTACGATACAGGGTCATGCTAGTAATAACATAGTTTATTTTGAGCTTTATTTGTGCCTGTAAAACTCGAGCCCATTCATTTCACGCGTGAGGTTTTTCTCGTTAACTTTTTAATTATTCGAGAGTTAGCTAAGGGAATATTCCTTGTGATCTTTTGATGGCAAACGTATTATATATGGATACGGAATTTCCGCCAACAGCTTTGTGAACGATATATTGTCAGCCAATAGCGAAGTGAGACATATTGTCAGCCAATAGCAAAGTGAGACATATTGTCAGCCAATAGCAAAGTGAGGCATATTGTTAGCAATGGCAAAGTGTGGCATATTGTCAGCCAATTGCGTGAGGCATATCGTCAGCCAATTCCGAAGCAAGGTATATTGTCAGCCAATTGCGATGTGAGATATATTGTCAGCCAATTGCAAAGTAAGGCATATTGTCAGCCATTAGCGAAGTGAGGCATATTGTCAGCCAATAGCGAAGTAAGGCATATTGTCAAGCAATTGCTAGGTAAGGCATATTGTCAGCCATTAGCGAAGTGAGGCATATTGTCAGCCAATAGCGAAGTAAGGCATATTGTCAAGCAATTGCTAGGTAAGGCATATTGTCAGCCATTAGCGAAGTGAGGCATATTGTCAGCCAATAGCAAAGTGAGGTATATTGTCAGCCAATAGCAAAGTGAAGCATATTGTCAGCCAATAGCAAAGAGCATCATAGTGTCAGCCAATAGCAAAGAGTGGTATAACATCACTGGACATATAAGCCGAACTTAAGAATCGTACATTGATTAGTTTCATGTACACCAGAGGCCCCAATATTAACGCTACGCAGGTATCATCTTCCTCAGCTGTGCCCGCACAATCCACACGCCTTTCTTGGATACGTAATAGATCAGCATGCCATGTATGGGCTCACTTACGCATAACTGTAAATTGTGGCCGATATTTATATTTACAGTTATGCGATATATGAGCGGATATTTCTCAGGAAAGGACAGAAGGTTAGCTGTCATAAAATATCGTTGAAATTATTTTATTTCAGCCTTTACAATGTCAGTTTAGAGGGATATTTAATCAGTCATCCGGTCATAATGGGCCTCATAGAATTGTTGTGCTCGTAGCGTGGACTGTGTGTCTGAAGAGGCACAGCAGGTACAGTAGAGTTCGTGAAGCAAAAGGAGAAATGGAAGCGACGAAAAGAAATATGAAGAAAATATAAGAAGGAGAAGAAGGAAGGAAAAGGTACGAACGGAATAAAAATAGGGAAGGTACCGAACGAATGAGAGGATAAGGAGGGGAGAAAAAGAAATAAAAGACAGGAAAACGATAGAAAAGTAAATAAGGGAAAAAGAAGAAAGGAAAGAGAAGAAAGGAATGTAAATGAAAAAACGGAAAGGAAGGAAATATAAGAAGTCGCGCACGCCACCACCCCGCAGCTCACACACACACTCGGTACGTGCTGCGGTAGTGTGACACATGTTCCCTGCCTCACACCTGGCGCGGTCTGTGCTGAGGTCGTTTGTGCCATGCATGTTTGGAGCACAATTTATTCTCTTCATCTTGCGCACAAAATTCTGGTAAGTATTATTAATTAATGAAGCAAAATAGAACTCTGATACTGCCCGAATATAGCGTACGTTGAAGCTGTGTAACAATATAGAGTGCAACTTACAAGTTTCGGTACACTGGTATACTGATATGGTCCGATCAGAGTACTGTGTGTTAGCTGATTAATGGGTAAATCTATACAGCTCGAACACTCCGTATTCTGATTAATTTGTGCGCTATTATAATCCAAATACAGCATATTGAATCTAGCTGATGCGTTATTAAACGCATTCCGGCCCCCGAGCAGTTTTCTAAACAGTTTTCTCGCCTCTAAAGGATTCTTTTTCATATCAATAATGTCACCACTTATCATCTTGTACATCATCTTGTTCTCACGTGTTGAAGTTATAAATGCTTTATAGCTGCAACACAATGACGGTTTTTCCCTGGTCAAGTGAGCACCCAATTTCCCCCCTCGTGTAGGGAATTGGGTTACAATTTTCTCTGTCAAATGTGGAGAAGCACCGTCGTCGCAGAGCGGGATGTGAACCCTTCACACTGGGAGCGCGCACTCCAACTCAGCGCACCGCGGTGACCGCAGCCGTGACACGTGCATACGGGCGAGAGCAACGGAGAGGGAAGGTCAAAACGACGGGTCGGGTGTCAAAATTGTCATTTATTACCGCTATTATAAAAATCAGGTGAACGTGATGCCACTAACTACACTTAGCGGCAAGGTAATGCACTAGAATATGTAACTGGCACCTACAACGGAGTGTGCATGCAGTGAGTATCTACGCGAGAACTTGCGATGAGTATATTTCACAGAATACGCAGCAAGTGTCTGCCCCACCATATGCAGCAAGTATTTGCACCACAATCAACATGCAACAAGTATATATTTGCTCCAGAGCTCGCAGTAAATGCACAGAAATTTATTGAAAGTCTACACGAGAATATACAATAAAAATCAGCCCGAGAATTTGAAGCAAGTACACGCAGCAATTCACACAGCGCACAGCTGCACGTGCAATGCGGGCTCTTATCTCGCACATGCTCGCCCCCGAAGAGGGGAGAGAACGAGGGAGTGTGCTACTTCCCAAAAAGTATCTCATAAAATAAAACTCCGTGCTACAAATTAACCTCGTGAGGTAATCTGACTTCATTTTTCGCGCATCCAGTTAAAACGGGAGATGAACGAAATAAATTAGCAGATAAACGATAACAGAGTTAATTAATTGACGCTGGAATTGAGAACACCTGCTGCAGTTCACCTCTCTCTCATGAAATCTTTTAGAAATTTCAATTCCACTGCACCCTACTTAACGTGAACTGTTCGCACTTATCCCAACTAGCTTTGTGCAGTAATAAGTGTGCGAGTCATTATTTTACCAGCACATGCGAGGAGATAATAATGTTCAACATTGGGCTGCACGGTTTGCTATTTTGGTCCACTCAACGAAGTGTGTTTAGTTTGAGGCCCCAATGATCAAAGACGAGCCATGAGTGGCAGGATGGACACTGCTTACCTCTACCTTCACTCGTAATAAAATAGCTTTGTTCCATCCTAGAGCTTCAAATTCGAAGGTTGTCCAATAAAAAACTGCTAAAGAAAACCTTAGATAAGAAGTTCTCTTAACTTAATCTTAACTTTAGAACGTTCAGAACATGCTTAATTTGGTCTCACCACCACTAACAGTGTCACCACCACAATAACACTATAACGCTATCACTACCAACAGAATATTGAAAAAAGTAGTAGAACGCAAAATTCCAATTGTACTCTTAGTTAGAACGTCATCTCCAACATCATTACCACTACCAACAGTACCATCTCCACCGAGAATGTAACGTTCACAACACGAAGTAATGAAGTACGTGTACCACAACCATCACTTTGTACACCATCACTGCACCGCATGAAATTCCAATGATGAATTTTAATTTGGGCTAATTTAGGTTACATATGATCAAGTGTGCGAGTTGATTTTTGGCGCTAATTATAGTAGTACAACAAGGGCCCCACCATATTCAGAACTTAACGTTGTCCCGCCCTCGTCTCCTGGATGAACTAAACGAACATTTATATTTATACTGTCTTGATCCATACAAAGTCCTGGCAAGGTTTCAACTATCCGTACTGTTTCATAAAAATTTCTGGTCGAACATCAACAGCCTGAATTGTTTCAAAAATATTTATTACTAACCGAATTACAACTCGCAGAGTAACGAAGTTTTGTTGTTGATTTTTCTGGTGTTAAACTAACAATCAAATTCTCAAACACGTAGGAGACGTTCATAATTTAAATTTTATATTGAGTTCTACTTCAATGAACTTATCATGAAACGTTACCAAATTTCGGTCACTTCATTCTAAATTGCTTACGTTTAGAAATTTTTACATAGAATTAGAATATAAATTTCATACGGGAAGAAAAAATTTTAAAACGAGTAAATGCTGGTGCTAATAGATGCAGATACGTCGACTACTAATTAGCTTCGGAAGTTAAAGTCTGAAACTTAACACACTCTAATGAGTCCTGGAAAATTACATCCTGTGAACTCATCCAAAGAGGAATCTCTCAACATAGCTGGTCGTGAGTCTCTCATGTGCGAAGGTTAATCAGAGGAATTAATTAACTGAATCATTAGAATTGAAATAACCCTGACAGTGCAGCCCCAGTGAAACCTCGCGAACAAACTTCAAAGAAAGATATTATGAGAATCTAGTTCGTAAATGTAAAGTTGAAACGACTTCAGAAAGTAATAACTTCACACCCGGAACAGCTGGCAACAATAGAACGAACACAACTCTGCTACAAGTGATTGTAGCTGAGCGTCTAGCAGTAGAGCTCAAACCAATCTCATTATAATCGGTGGCAGAGACGGTCTGCACAGCGTGGAACCGACGCTTCAGTAAAAATGAGAGAGAATTTGGCATTTGAGGCAAAAATGATTTTATCATCGCTGCCTGAGTTAGAGACTCAGTATGAAGAGCGTATAGGAATTGCAAAGAAATATGTTGATAAACTATTGAGAAAACACTTAAAAGTTCAAGAGTAAATAGATAAAGAAATTAGTCAGATATCTGAGAACACTTTACAGCAGCGCTTGCACAATCGTCAAGAATCGAAGATAATATGTTACCAAGAAACTCTTAGCATTGCAGCAATATTCGAACATTCATCATAAATGGAATAATCAAAACATAAGAAACTCACCCAGGGAGAGGCGTTGGACCTGCTTAGTTTGATGGTAAAAAAAAATTGCAGATGATTCATGAACGCACTGCAAGAATAGTACGGTCGTTTCTTCTTGGAACAACCAAACAGTCATTCAATTTAAAGATCTGTGTCCTCCGTGGTACAGTGGTTAAGGGATCGGACTTGTATGCTGGAAGTCGCGGGTTCGTTCCCAGCGCTGGCGCGGAGATTTTCCCCGTTGGGTACAAGGGAAAGCTCAAGCACAATACCCCACTCAAACCAGGTGTCGGAAATGGGTACCGGCTTTACGGGGGAACCGTCATGGTGTCCTATATATAGGGTTAGTTATAAGACATTTGAAAAACCAATGCTAAGATCATATGTATCAGGCTTGATTGGAAATAAAGCATCCCAAAGATGCCGATGTTAACCTTTAAAATGTTATACAGGTGCAAAACCTTCAACGTAGGCTTTCTGTGGGGAAAAACAATGGCCTCAGAAATTTCAATATAAGCGCTAATTGTAGCACAGTGAAAAACTTTAGTATTGCTTGTTAAAATATAATGCTAAAGCTTAAAGTAATGAGCAACACGAAAATGATATAAAACACTTAAAACAGTTTGGTTGCTCATCGATGAACCGTGTATAACTATATGGTTAGCGGGTGGTCACGAATGATCCGCCATTGATATTTCCATGTCACTCTATGTGCAGCTACATCGCCTCGCTGAGAGTGTGTTTTTCAAGTTTGAATTCCTTTGAGAATGAAATATTGAACAGGTGTGCAATGATAGACTATCGCCCATTTTTATGCAGTAGATAGATTTGAAGTGTCCATTGGCTCGTTAAGCTTTTTTAACCGCCATCTTGGAAGACTGGTTCAGAATTACTGCACAATAATTTATGGCCCTTAACTTGGGTATTATGAAAACAAAGCCCTTGTCAGGGACTTACCGTTCAATTATATTTTACTATTAGACTGATGTAGATTTGATGGCAAACATACGTTCTAGTTAGATAAAACGCCATCAGATGTTGGTATTTTTGAGTTATCTAGCATTACCATAGACTAAAACCTTACTCCTTTGTATCGTCATTATTTTCTAAATCTATCGCTTTCAATAAGAAAATTAAATTGAATTTAAATGGGCGTTACCGTATGTTTTATAAGTTTTATTTTAGCAATAATTTTCATGTTTGTTGCATTACCGTTATCAGGAATTTTTTTTCTTCTGATTTGCAGATGAATGAGATAACACAACAATGTAATGGTTCCTCCAACCACGCTCCAGTCTTTCAGGAACTAAGGCTGCACGCACCGCTCGTGCTTTGAAGGTACGACGTGGCAGAAATTTCAAGTTTCACGTTCACAACAGCAGTGTATCATATCGATGGCGTTACTGTCACTACGTGGATCTTTTCCAGATAAGCCCCGCCACTAATGCAACACATAAGTTCACCCACTCGTAACTTTCGAAATAAAGCACCTATCGACTTCAAATTTCTCTCAAAGAAAGAATGTTTTCATCATTCGTTTGAGAGTAATTTAAAGTCGATAGGTGCATTATTTCAAAAGTTACAAGTGGGTGAACTTATGTGTTGCATTAGTGGCGGGGCTTAGCAGGAAAAGATCCCACTAAGCTATGCTAAACTTTCATCGCATATTCGTTTTTTAGCTGAGGAAGTAACACACGTGAAGGCAAAACATACATTCTATTCAATGAGAAGATTTAACATCAGACTTATCATTCAAGTTCAGGTAATACGGGAGCTCAAATAATCCCATGTACGAGTATTTTATTCCAAATTCAAATTTTCGCTCAAATAAAATATACTCAGAATTTATTTTCGAGGTGAACTCAACGTTGACAGAAGGTATGACAAACAGCATAACGGTTTGTATTCCAATGCTGTGTAGCTGGTTTCAGTCTTCATGTGTACTTGTTGTATTTGTGTCATCGCATAATTTTACAAGGGGAACACATACATGTGCGCGATGCCTCCAGAAACTCTCATTTCCACCCGTTAAAGTCATGAGAAGCCAACTCAATTAATGTTACTTCACAGCGTCAATAAAATTAAACCTGTAATGACTGTCAATACATCATCAATACTGTTTAACTGCTCTGCAATATTGACCACCACTTGAGGATGTAATGAGACGGTGTTCTAACTAAAGTAGTCGATTTATTCAGTGGTCCGTTTGTCAAAAATGACGGTTTTTGACACGCAAATTTCGTGGTTATTTTCGTAAATTTCATAACATTAATAATCTTGTACTCTCCCAGCTTATCTTAATCGAATATAGCACCAGCCTAACCTACTCTAAACTATTCTTTTCCAACCAAATTTAAGCTAAGCTGTCCTAACCAAATTTAACCTTAGCAAGCTGAACCTATTCCAGTCTAACCGTAACCTAGTCGAGCTTAATCTAACATACCCAATTCAAACTGATCCTAAGCTACCCCAGCCTAAGCTATTCTAGCCAAATCTTTTCGTAGCCATTTCAAATCTAACCAAACCTTATATAACTTGGGCCAAGTACTCGAATTGTGTCTCTGCGCTACGTATCTAATTTTATATCAGAATTATCAGAGGAAAAAATATAACTTAATGTTTAACGGTCCGTCAAAAATGACTGTATTCGGCACGGTGACGGTCGGAGAACAAGTGTTTCATTTACTGTTTTTAGATGAACTTGAGAAAAGTTTCTCATACCACGTAACCTAATGTACGCATGATACGTCTGAATTAAACCAATGCTTCCCACATATTCAGGCATGCTCATGCCATAACATCCCAGGCGTGGTAGGAGGTTTCATGGGAGTGAAATTTAATCGGCTTCAACCTACCGTTGATTCCCCACAGAACAAGCATGGCCAGGCTTGTACAAATCCTTGAAGATATGCTGTGAAAGTTTTCTGTCGAATTGGAAAAAAATATTCACTTTCGGATAGACACGACTAAAAATTTAATCGTTTTTATTTCATCATATATAAGACACGACTAAAAATTTAGGCGTTGTCGAGTTTGTATGGGTCCAACATTAGGCATTAGTACTCGTATTGTATTCTCGCATTTTCTTGCCACATCAATAGGTTAGGATTCTCTTTCTATCATTGGAGCATATTAGTCACCACAGTTCTTCGCACCATTTTCCTTTTCATAATTAATCTCGCATAGCACGAAACCGTCAAAAAATATCAATTATAAAAAGAATTCAGCACAGTGCAACACATCAACGGAAGAGCGCTCGAAGGTGGATACCATCACTAAAATCTGCCTTAGCAGCAACATCGATCTTCCGAGCGCTCTATCGCTCCAACTGCGATCTCCTCCATAATTAGGTTTATGTTAGGTTTATGTGCATATAAACTAACATGTAAACGATAAGTAGACCTAATAAGTATACATTGGGAGTCTATACAACATTACGCATCGCATATGTTATTTGTTATCACTCACAAACAGTTCCACAAGAGGTTTGAGAGAAACTATACGAACCTACTCATTTACTTCCATTTGATTTCTTTGAAACTAGCACTATTGATATGACCAGTTGTATGACGGTATGGCTACGTTGCCAAGTCTAGAATCAGGCCTGGAGATGTAGAAGGTTGAACCGCAGATCTGTGATGCGGACATTACGTGGAAGGTGTGACGGAAGCGGCTATTATTACAGTACCAGCACGACTCGTGAAAATTCTATGGCTAGTATTGTTACCAAGCATTTTATGTCCAATGAAAAAATTCTCCTCTAGCCTGACTTATTTTAACTCAACAAATTTTAACCATATTTAACCTAACCTGACTAATTATATCCATGCCTAACCTAACGTCCTAACTAACCTAAGTCTAGGTTATGATTTCTGTTGTCATTTTCTCACCGTTGTTGTATTATTTGTTATAATTCCAGTACTTCTCTGATACCATGATCTCACCACCGCAACATCAGGAGTTAGATGTCTTACAAGACTCGAATTACTGTCTTTTATAAATCATTTCAATTGAATATTTAGTGAACGCCGCTATCCGTCTCAAAATGAGACATCGACGTTAACCTAATGATATGATTCATTTAGCGAGTAGTAGAATCGAACGATTACACTGATATACCAATTTTAAAAAGTTTCAAATATCTTGGTATCCGATGCTTGTTCCAAGACAAGTGAAACAATCTGATTCAGGATATGAAAACCATTTGTTTTTATCGCCCACAGTATATTGGATATATGTATGCTTTCAACCATTGATATTTCTCTAGACCAATTTATCAATTGGATTTGACATTTTTTCGAGCAACGAAGGACTAAAATACACCAAAAAAAGGTAGAAACAAAACAAGTAGCCTTACCTTCTTGTCTCCACTAAATACGATAAAATTAATAACTCTTGGCAAATTGAAGCTGCGGAATAAGTTCCATATTCAAAATTTTTTCACAACTCTCCCTGCGCGCACCAATAATTAGTACCTGGATGTTCGACTGAACCAAAATTTTTCGTTTTATTTTCCAAAAGCACTGTATCATATCGATATAGCATTACTATCATCACCCTGAAATTTTGTAAATTTTTTTTGTATCTTTTGCTCAGTAAAATTATGTAACCCACTACCACACAAGAAATAAAGTTTATTCAGTGACAAGAGTCCTATGCTAAAAACTAGTCCGATAACCGATATCTTGCCTCACAAACCGAGTCAAAGGCATATTTTTTCTCAACATGTATTGTATCTCGTACACACTTCATTCAAGGGGGTAATTCTTTGGTCCATGTAGCCTACTCTTCTGTCTGCTTACGTCGCTTGAAATGTGGCCTCATCTCCCGCAACTAACCAATTGTAGCCATATATCAAATTTTTGGGTTATTGAGAAACTATGGATCTTAAGTGACGAGGACTATCTTCTGTTGAAAGTTGCAGCTTTTTATCATATTCTGAAGGTATCACCAGAGGTCATCAAGAACGATTTGCTGAAAACATATCGAGAATCCTCTACCAGTTTCTTTTTTTGGATAATTAAGGATTTTAAAACAATCATAGAAAAACAAGCTAAATGCGTTCGTGGGCTCTAACAATTCTCAACAGCCCCGCAACTCACAAGTTCTTTTGGAATCAAACAGTACTGTCATTTTAGAGTATTAATTAACAGTCTTTTGAATCAGTCCTTGGTAATAAGGACTAGTGAAATCTCTGTTTGCATAAATTATGACCTTGTCTGAAGAGCTCAGTCTCTCTGCATAAACGTTGCTGATAAAAACGTGGTGGTTTGCGGGTTGAGTAAGAAAGGGATAATGACTCTAACGTTTCAAATGACTTGGATTTTGTTACATGCAGACCTCGATTGCTGAGAGCATGATCCAGTTTTGTGTACATGAAGCAATAAACGGAACAAGAATATCTCAATGTATTCAGAAGTTTTTAACGAATAATTCTGGGTTCACTTTTCTGTGGTCTACTTGCTCTGTGCATTTGGTGCAAGTCCGACTATATTTCACTTGTTAAGAGCGCAGTGCGACAGATTTACAGCCTCACACACACAGTGATGACGTGGAACATCTGGAGGTCGAGTAGGGAAGAAAGCAGCAAGATAATCTATGGTGAGTAATGGTCGTGTGAAGAGATAAAATGTCATCACAGTCGTGGTACGATGCTCGTTATGGTGTCACACATCCGTAGTTACAGTGTGATAATTAGAAAATCGCTATGGAATTCGTGAAAATCGTACCAAATGTGGAGATTGCGCAGCAAGTGAAGATCGTGCAGTAAATGCGGATCGTAGGACACAAGAAAATTCTGCAACACGTGATGCTCGCAGAACTCGTGAACATCGCAAACGCGTGAGGAAACCTGAGTACGAGATGGTAGTAGAATGAATCATGAATTATAACCGACATTCATGTCAAAACAGAATCATTAGAAGATATGAATGTTATATAAGCACTAAACCATCAGCTACTCGATGGGCCAGGTGGCTTATATAACATATTTCTCCTTTGAATGATTTAGTACTTGTTAAAGAGAAAGTGAGAAACGTTCTTCGTAAAGGGAATTACTCTTAACAAATCGTACATTATACAGATTACATCCATAATTTTGCCATGTTTACTACTGAAAGCAGTATGGAGGATGACAACTAATTTAACCTATCGTATCTTGGATACAGTCAGGACTAGACCCTCGAATCTCGAACGAGGTAACCTGGAAAGCATACCACATTACGCTACTATCATTACCACGGTAGGGGAAACAAGGTAGGGTCATTTTTATGGGGGTAAATACACTTCTTCTTGTTCGGCTAGCCAATAGCAAAGCTTTATTTCAAAAAAACTTTACGACGTCACCAAAACGCCATGTCGTTAGGCCAATAGTGAAGACGGATTTGGGGGTAGCAGTGCTACCAGATGCAATATGAGCGCTGCTGATAGTTCGTTGCCGTGACGTCAGAAAATCCTCACAGTCGACGAAAAAAAGACTGGTTTGACCCTACCTTATTTCCTCTACCGTGATCTCACATGACCTTCGGTCCCTGAACTATCCTGTACACCTTACGAAATTAAACATAGATTTTAAATCATAGCTCACAGTATCCCAGATACTGCACTACTACTTGTAGACTTCACGGTATGCAAAACACGACCCTCGTGACCTTACGGTATAGGAGACACGATCCTGTAGACTTCATTTCATTTGAAATCCTAGAAAAAGGAAAATGAAAAGCTTTGGTTCGAAAGCTCCAATACATGAAATGTGTTACACTATTGGGTTATTAAAATTCCTAACAGAAAGATCCTTAACTGATAAGCATACAATTTTTATTTACCACAGGTGATACAGAGGTAGAATTGTTCTTAAGTCTAGTACAATGGTCAAATTTGAGTATAGCTACCTGTGGGCCCGAACAAGTTCAGCGACTTCTAGGGCATCCTACCATCACGTTATTCTAGGGTGTACAAAAATGGTTAACCTAGTTCACTTAACCTAGTTTCGCATTAGACTGATCATTGAGACAATTAACTCGATATTTTATGCTGTATTTTACAATATAGGTCAAATTGGCTATATTTAACAGTATGTTCGATAAAACGATTCAAGAGCAGACAGAAGATTGGTTATGGTACCCAAGGCAAGTAACATTATGACATTATCATTAGTTACATGTAGGAGGCAAGATTTTGACACGGTGATCTTACACGACTAGTATTCTGATAGGAAGTGAGACTCGAGATGTCTTTTGAATACTTTGTACGCATTACATTCATGGATCTCTGCAGGTATAGAGATCCAAGTTTTGGTTCCAACGAAGAGAATACTGTGTTGCGACCGGGCCTTTGAATAATAAGGAAGCATGAATTTACTTCTATTTCGGGTTAAATGATCGTGATGACCAGTTTGCGCAGTTAATAATTGTCTTAGGCTATTGTCGCCATCATTTCTTAATGTTTTGTAAATGAAATTACAGATGGAAATTTTGTAGAGATCCGAAGGTTTAAGTATTTGTAAATTTTTGAAAGAATCATTTGTGTGAGCATTATATTCTAGGTTCTTTACCGCTCTGACAGCTCTTTTCTGCAAAGTAAAAATTTTGTTTGTTTTATTTCTATCAGTTCCGTGCCACGCTTCTATTCCGTATTGCAAGTATGGAGAAATGAGACTTCGGTAGAGCATTTGTAAAGCTGTTTCAGGCAGAAAATTTTCAACTTTATTTAGGATTCCGATGGATTTTGATAATTTAGAACTAATATGAGTGATGTGCTCTTTGAAGGTCAGATGTTTATCTATTATGATGCCCAGAAACTTACATGAGTTGGTTTCTTCGATTTCACCTTCGCCAATTTTAATGTATGGGAGAGATACATCTTTCTTGTATGAGAATGTAATATAATTTGTTTTATCAATATTAAGGCTTATTTTTTTAGCTTTGAGCCACGATGAAACCTTGTGAAGTTCAGTATTTATACTCTCCACAATCATAGCGGTATTTTGGTTCGGAAGGACCGCAGAAAGAGTACAGTCATCGGCAAAAAGTATGAATTTGAAGAATGATGTAGATTTTACAATATCATCGATAAAAATCAGAAACATGAGAGGCTTAAGAACAGATCCTTGTGGAACTCCATGGCTAATTGTCTGTGGGTCTGATTTTGCGTCGTCAATGACAACGTATTGCTTCCGATTTGTTAGGTATGATCTGAACCAATCATGGGCAATCCCTCGAATGCCATAACAGTGTAGTTTCGAGAGTAGTATTTCATGGTCCAAAAAAATCAAATGCTTTTCGAAAGTCAAGAAATACAGAGAAGACAGGCTTTCCTTCACCTATATTAGAATAGAGGAATTTTAAATGATTTAATATAGCCTGTGTTGTTGATTTTTTTAGAGCGAAAGCCGTATTGTTTATCGTAAAGAAATGATTTTTGTTCAAAATAAGAGTACACTTTTTTATACACAATCTTTTCGAATACTTTGCTAAAAATTGGTAGTACGGAGATAGGTCGATAATTGTTTACACAGGTTTTTTCACCACTTTTAAAGATAGGGGTTACTCTAGCAACTTTGAGGGAGTTCGGGAAAGTGCCTAGTAAGAGAGACTGGTTAATAATATTTGATATCAGCGGGGCTACAATGTCAGCAATAACTTTAAGTACTTTAGTCGGAAACGTTTGTAACCCACTCGATTTATTTTTCATGTTGTTATGCACGTAATTACATCGGAGGAGTTTGTAGGCGTAAAGAAAAAGGAGTTGGGTTCTCGAATATGGTCCATAAATTCCAGGTGATCAGTAGGTTCACTTGGAATACCATCAGCTATAGTTTTCCCTACGTTTACGAAGAAGTTGTTAAAGAGATTAGCAATTTCTTTCTTCTCATGGTATTTTACATTATCTTGAATAACATATTCAATTTTCTTTTTATCGGCATTATTCGGTTTACAGCAAGAGTTAAGGAGATGCCAAGTCTTTTTAACGTCAGTTTTGAATTGAGTAAACTTGAGCGTTAAGTAGTTCTTTTTTATGTTCTTATCTGGTTTGTTACATAGTTTCTGAATCGGTTATATGTTTCTCTAGATATTCGCCCTTTGCAAAGGAGGGCTAGGTACGCTTGACGTTTTTTTTATATTTATCACGATGTCTCTAGTAATCCAGGACTTTTGTTTATTTTTCGGGGTAACTGTACGGGTCTACAATTGGGCAACACTGATTGTATGCGGTCATTATAGTTTCAGTCAACTTTACTACTGCTTCATTAATGCTCGTAGTATTATTGTTTGGTTGAGAGATGTGCAATGTAGGCATTGATTCTTCTAGAACGGTGCGCATTTCTTCAAGTTTTGATTCGTTTATTTTACGATATGAGTAAGTTTCAGCCCGTGCCTTGGTGCAAGCAATATAGACATTTTTCTTAATGAGAAAAACTGGGAAGTGATCTGATAAGTCAGGAGTAATTATTCCTGCAAGAAAATCACTAGGGTCTGTCATAAAGATATTGTCAAGCAGCGTAGCACACTCTG
Source organism: Morinoia aosen (assembly GCA_030386875.1). Lineage (NCBI taxonomy): Eukaryota > Metazoa > Arthropoda > Malacostraca > Amphipoda > Talitridae > Morinoia > Morinoia aosen. The sequence continues at coordinate 47,396,074 of CM059556.1, read as the reverse complement.
AGGTTATTCGTGTAGGCTTTGTAGTGATCGGAAGGAAGGATTGAGACTAAAAGGTTGTTAGGAAATTAGAGATTGGTTCATAGCTTTCATGTTTCAGTAGATCATAATTGAAGTCACCGCATATTATTATGTCATTGTATAAGGGCCTGTTGAACTGAGAAATAATACAATTCAGCTCATTCAGGAAGGATATAGGACAGGCTGTAGGAGGCCTATACACCGTTCCAAGCACAATGCGTTTACCATCTCTAGACAGTTCTACGAAAAGTGATTCTATATGATCCTGATTCATTGTTGCACTTGCTATGGTTCTCGAGTCTATGTGGTTAGATATATATGTGCTGATGCCTCCGCCCCGCTGGTTTTTTCTTAGCGAATGGTAACTATGATAGTTTTCAAATCGAATCATGTCTTTAGTCGAGTCATCTAGCCAGCTTTCGGTGAAGCTAATCACGTCTAGGTTAAATTTAAGTTCAGTATTAGTAAATTGTATCTCTTCCAATTTTGGATAGAGTGACCTACAGTTCCAACACAGGAGTGAGAAATCTCGGTCAGTTATTCGTATAGTTTCGTTGAATTTTGATATATTAGTATACCTACACTCTTGAGAGTCGTTTAGGTTTGGATATATTCTGTAAAAATGATTGAGATCTGGGTCGATTTCCTCGAATATCTCAGGGTGATCAGTCATTTAAAATTAGTAAACAGTAAGAAGTAGGTCCTATATAGCTTAAACAAGAAACGAAGTACAGAGTCAAGCGTAAAGGGATATTCCCGTCTAAAAAGTAGCTTATTAAGTATACCACAAGGTGTCATAATAATCATGCCAATGGGTGAGCCAAAATATTAGAGAAAAACATGGCAAATTTATTTTCTTAGTTAGTCTTCTTTAAGGTTGAAAAGACTTGTGAATACTTGTGGCAAAAAATATAACGATGATAAGTTGATAAGAACACCTTAGAGGTTACAGTCTTTATTTTTATACGTGCACGAGCGTGAACGACATAGTTTCAATGTACACTAACCATTAGACTGAAGGAAATTCTCTGGCACGTGAAGGTAGTAGAGTACATCATGAATTGTAACCGACTTATTTCAAAGCAGAAGCATACGAAGAAATGTATGTTATAAGAGCACTAGACTGATAAACATACCACAGTAGGTGGCATAATAATCATACCAAAGGGTGCAAAAAATATTAGAGAAAAGATGAAGGGAGCAAACAAATTAGAGAAGTTCCTGGAGCACAAACAACATCGTCCAGCTCAGCGGCCCAATGTCGTGATTGCGTATTCTTTTCGCTTATTCTAAGTTGTATTTTTATAAGTTATTTTCCTTCAGAGGAAGATCGTAACTTTTGTCTTTTTGAATAATGTTTTAATTAAGCTGCCAACACACACAGACCACGGGTGCGAGACAAATGATCGAAATTGTTTTATTTAGGTAGATTAATAATAATTCATACTCCATAAAAAATCATGACGCTTTCAGAAACTATATCATATAATTCTCAGAGAATGCAGTTCAAAAAGCAGTAATTATTATGAACGAAAAATCATGACCTTCTTTATCATTCGATGTGTTAAAATTTTTCAACAACGATTCGCAAGACGCGTAACGTGAGATTGTTATAATTCCATGTAACTTTCAGAAACAATAGAATGAAGTAATATTTTCTTACACTTCAGGCTGGAAACAAAGCACTGTTGAACAGAATTGATGCATACTAGAAAGGTGCACAAGTTTGTATCGCATAAACCGCAAGTAATACACGACTGGTGTGGACCCCAAAAAGCAGAGGGCTTTACATTAATCTTGATATTTGTGTCACAAAGATCCCCATTGTAATTGGGATTGACAATATAGTGATTACTTCATTTTGATACTAAGTAAATATTCACAAACTGCGCCACGATTAGGCAGGTAAGATAGAGATGCACACTGACACCTATATGGTCGCGCTTGTGGCTCGAGCAAGAACCCATCTATGAACTGACGCACTCGCTTCCCTCAAGCGAAGGCCTAGCGTAGCTCGATAGTTACTGTAACAAAATCGATTTGATCAAGATCAAAGATAAATAGAAATTCTCCTCTACATGTTCGAAGACTTTGCATTACTTTCAAATATTCTCCCAAATAACTTTAACGTGAAATTTATCAGAGATATCTTCTATACTTCTTCTCTCAAACAAATAAAATTTTAGTCATGATTGACATGGATATAGATTAGTATCTGGCTCAACCAGAGATTTGAGAGAAATTTTGGTATTCGTCAGACGTGATACGGTATCCATGATACCAAGCAAACCTCACTGTGTAGGAGCCACTTACCTGACTTTATAAGGAACCTTGGATACTTCACGAACTAGGCGACCGTTAGGCATTGGAGATAAGACCCTGCAAGCCCCACATTACACAAGGCACGACCTTGCAGACCTCACGGTATCCAAGATACGGTAGGTCAGGGCTCTGCCTCACTAGGCTCCGTTCTCACGCGATAACGAGCGGTGGCCCGCACTGTGCCAGCCAGCCGAGATGTATGCCTACTCTTGTTGTCACATGCTCTACAGTGCATGCTCAACAACTGCATTCTTGTGAGTTACATGATATTATAAATGAAGTCATAAGCTTTGTTGGTACACAAAACCCTGACGTACTAGTCAAGTCACCGTGAGACGTAGTCACCGTTCATTCGAACTTAAGTTTATGTACCAATGAAGCTTATTTAGGGAAGTTGGAAATCCCTTTCATTATTTTGGAGAGATATGCCATTAAATCGGTTGCAGATCGTGCGTATAAAATACGAGGTACAAGTTACTTTCTGAGTAGATTTTATCACACCGAGGTACTACAAATTATTTCACCTAACTTTGTTTCTTCGCTGCCACCACCCATTGGGAATACCAGCAATAGGTATAACAAATTTTAAAAAACACATGGAACCTATTTTAATTTTAACTTAAGCAGCGTAAATTATTTCAGATCGTGCCTTCTGACAGCGACTATCAACGGTATTAGCACAGCTATGCATATTTTGCTCGTGTCAAACAGGTTATTAACCCGTTGATCGTGATAACGTAAACTGAATTTCAATATTAAGCTCAAATTCAAAGTCAATTGTAGTCAGAAATTTTTAAAATAGCAGACATGAACTAGATCGTGCCTTCATTTAACTTTGATTAAGTATTTACAAAAATTTAGTTTGTGACTAATGGTCGGTTAGCACATTATGAAAATTCCCTCCGTGTACACCGGAGGCTCACATCATGACCAACGTACCAATACACTCAGTGTAAAGACCAAACGATTTATTCCTGAAAAAACCGCTAGCACACGCTATCGCCGGATAACTGCAAAAATAACCACCTTTTTATCGCTAAAAACATTCGAATCACTCTACTGGAATCCTCCGATTCAGTTGAAATCTATTTCACTCCGCTAGGAACAGAGGAGATAAAGGTGATGTGGGAGATCCAGGTGGTAATGTTCGTCTGGTAACATTATGAAGGCTGCTTGCATGGTACCGAAGCGCCGTAACGACTGGAGGATCACAAATCTAAACTATTTTGGATTATTTTATTTCCATCGTCACACATCGTTACTGAAGTAGACTGTTTCTTGTGTTCTCATTTATATATCGTAGTTGTGCCGCATGGTTCTTCCATCATTATTGCGATCATCCTTTAAAAATATTGATATTTCATGGTTTGGCCTGTTTGCGTCTTGAATTTCAATATTTTTCTGTTTCTGGAATAATAGTAATGTTCAAATGATAATAATATCAATGTTCCATTCGTCTTTTTTTCAATTACTTTTCAGCTATCGTGATCTATTACCTCTCACTTCAGAACATCATCAATCATTCACAAGCATAAGAAAAGAAAGAAAAAGAAAAAAGAAATACAGTATATTTCCATTATAGATGATACAAAAGTACCATCATTGGTTTTTAAAATATCTTAAAATTAATACACTTAGATGATACACACACACGAGTTGTTAGCGAAGCTCATGCGTGTGCGGTAGGTACATTTAGTCTGATCTTTATCTTGGTATATTGTTAGTTGAAATCGGTGTAGCCCCAGGTCGTTTCACTCGTTGTCTATACACGGAAGAGTATGTCGAATGGGGCTAATAATTCGGTAAGGTTTTAATATTTGTCGTTCTTGCGTCATAAACTATTTTATACCGTGCAATAATCCCTAAATTAGTTTTTTGTACATAATAGGTTTTAGTGTTTTCGTTGCTTGTGTGTATATAGTGTATTAAAAGGCATAATATGTGAATCGTGAAATTAAAGTGCAATCAATTTTGTTTTTAGAGCTAGATTTTAAGTGTTTGTATCATATTGTTACAGAAACCGTTTGGAAAAGCCTACGCGTTTTCGAATTCCCTTTACGCACCCAAAGAACCACGAAGTTCTTTACACGAGTATTGTAAAACTCGTGTCACTAGTCGAAAAGAAATGATTGAGGGCAATGTACTCCTAATCTAGCTTTTAATCTACATTTGATAATACATGTAATGATAATTATAAGAGATAACACAATATCATGGACGATGCATTTTCATTGCGGGGTGAAAACACTTTTGACAGTTTACATGTACATGACATAAAATTTCGCAATTCTTGACGCCAGGAAATAATATATGAAATCGCTTAAATCGGTCAATATTCACAAGTGTCATTTTAAGGAAACATGAAAAAATATATATATATAAATATATATCCATATACACACATACGTACATATACGTATGTATGTGTGCATATATCCATACACACACACACACATACATATATACATATATATATATATAAATATACATATATGTACACATAAGCATGAGGACCAAGAAGATTATAAGTTTTGTATTTCTGATTCAATAATTTTAACATAACGGTCATTAGTTAATAAGCATTTTATTTAAATATAAATGGATGATCGCACAACAAATGTATAGTTTTTACATGAATGCTTTACAATAATAAAGAGATGACGAGTTAGGTAATGTTACAAGTTGAGAGTGCACAGAAAAAAAAAACATTATCTCTAGTAAAATGCTAGTTGTCAGTCTAGTACACACATATGTGCACGTATACATGTAAATATAAACACATACACATGCACACACATACCCACGCACATACACCAAACTCGTAAGCATACACAAATGCATTTCTATGCATCGAGGCAATACGTAGTAATACGCATTATAATACATACGCATTCTACAGAGTGTCATACGCATAGCGTGCACACGTACACATATACACAAGTCAGCATGTGCGCAAATATCAGCGTAAACTAGTCAGTATAAACCAGAATTCCAATCGAGGGAAACGGCTAAAAAATATCTTTATTATAGCATGAATTTTATAAAATTTCGTACTAAAAATTGTGGCACAAAACAGTCTACCTAAAGTCAGAAACATGAAAACGATTGTGGGACGTGAGTAAGAAAGAAAACATTAATGTCCTATAAAGGTTTCATATTAGAAAAAAATCACATTATCTTTGAAATATGGCGCAAATTGTCGGCAATTGATAAGCAAACATAGGTATCACATTATTATATGCATATAACTATAAGCAGAATAAGCATATTACATGCAGTATGAATGGATGAACACACAACGAATTTGTTTTATTTTTTTACATGGATGCTTTACAATTTCATATTAGAAAAAAATACATTATCTTTGTAATATGGTGCAGAATGTCTGCAATTGATAAACACACACACACATAGGTACCATGACGGTCTAGTTTGATGCTTGAACAGAAACGGAGAGGAATGACATAAAATGCAACCTTCGACTGGTTTATCTACTCTAGTGCACACAGGTGTACGTGCACATATACACACCCATGTGCGCACATACACCTATATACGTACACACATATACAAGTAAGCATGTTCGCAAATGACAACGTATAGCGGTCAAATCACAATACCTACGCATACTTCAAAACTGTTGTGTGATGTCTTGAATTATAAGACAATGAGCGAGGGAGATTGTTCAGCAATGGAGATACCAGGCAAATGAGATTCGTCAGTACTTATTCAGTATGTTCTGTAACTATAAGAATTATTTATGAGACACAAGATGACGAGTTATTTTGGCTTTAAATTCTCTCGGTCTTTGAGGGACTTTAATACTCAGGGGAAGTTTGTTCCACAGTAAGGCGCTTGATATGGACAGAGCCTTCTGCCCTAAGTGAGATGAACGATAGTTGACTAAGACATTATTGTTTCTGTTCGGTTTTTGATTGGTTACAGTGGGTGGATAGAAACGCACTATCTCAGCATTGCTCTGAGGAAGATATAACGAGGAGAATACGTATTGGGCCTTCTGCATGAGGAGCCTTTCCCCGATAGGAATCCAGCCGAGTTTATTGAGGAGAGGGGTTACGTGATCACTTCTTTTGAAATTACCGTTGCATACCACCTTCGCTGCAAAATTCATGCATTTTTGTAAGTCCCTTTGAAGGTATTGAGGTAAGTCTCCCCATACTAGGCTGCAGTAGTCAATGCGCGTTAACACAAGGGATTGAATGGCTAATAATCTGGATTTTTCGTCTAGCATACTTTTTATACGATGAAAAAACATTAAAGTTCCGTAGATTTTGTTGCAAGTAGTCTCAACGTGAGATTTGAAGGACATATTTCTATCGAACCAGATACCTAGATTTTTAACTTTTTCTGATGCATTAATTTTATCATTTCCAACTGCAAGAGTAAGATCTGAAGTTTTTTTAATTGCATCTTTGGATCCAAAAATAATGCATTGTGTTTTATTAGCATTTAATTTCAGACCATTTCGGTCGTACCATGATTTCAGGCTAGTCAGTAAAGTTTCGGCTTTAATTTGCGTCTGTGGTATTCCCGATACAGAACTTGTTATTGCAATTTGAACATCATCTGCATACATTGAGATCCGTGTGTTAGAAGGCATTGGAGGGAAACCATTAATGAAAATAGAAAATATAAATCAGCATGTGTCAAAAAACTCTGAAGATAATCTTGAAACGAATTAGTTCCAATTCAATTTCAACTTCAATTATGATTATAATCGTTCAGTGATTCAGTTATCATAATTGAGATGATTTTAATTTGTCATATTTTGATCGTTCTGTGAGAGGGAGGGCTTACTCTGTCTTAGGTTCATGGAATTGAGGTATCTAGAAATAAGGTAGAGTAAATAATTAGCATCTCAACTTTCAATAACACGACGAGATTTTATTATAAATTTACTCCCTAAAGTTTATACCTCATTAAAAGAAATCCTACGCAAGAATCAGAAGTACGAACAGAAAACACAACACGAACACATGGGTTTAGTGATGCTTATCTCGCTTGTAGGTAGCTGAACGATGAACAGAGATAGAGCGCTCAAACTTGTGGCTGAATACGTCACTATTCTTACAAATTGATAGCAAGATTCGCGGAGGTAATAACTATGAATCGTTGAAATGTGTGCGATAGATGATTCAGCGACAGCTTGGAGTCAGGAGGTTAGACTTTGTATTTTGATGATAGAGGGAATGATGACAGGAATTCCAATAAACCGTGTTAAGATAGCAGGGAAAGGAATATCGTAATGCTACCGGGGTTATATATGAGTTCCAAACCTTACGAGAAATGCGAACTCTCTCGTTATGACCCTGTTACAAGACGGTTAAGCACAAAATTCTTAAGCGTGTGATGTCAGCTGATAATTACTCATTTAGATGGTATTTGTAATGAAAATAGTTATGAATATTTAAATGAGCTGCGAATTAATATTCTCAAGAAATAGAATCATAATGAACAAAATAATATTCAAAATTAGAATTTCTGTAGTATCATCGTTCGGTATCTTCGATGGTTGATATATATCAACGTAGCTTGGGTTTGAGCCTAGAAAGTGATATAGAACACGTAACATGACAGAAAACACTGGTCAACAGATATTTTGCAACTCTAATAATACAGTGTGATTTGAATTTAACCAAGTAAGCCAATTCTGAATTCATAACCAGAACTGTTCTATCAAGTCAGGTTTCTGCGTTGCAAACATACTCTTTTGTTACGTATGTATCTGAGCAGCGTCGTATCGGCTACCGCAATGAGAGAACATTGTTGGGTGAATTTAGTTCCTGTGCTCACGTTATCAGATTTATTCAAAACAGTAGTGGTGTTCTGGGGGTGTTGGTACGGAATTACATACACTGATTGATTGTGTGTCAGGCTTATACCTGATTAATTTGTAACTAAGAATATATTAAAGGACATGTGAAAAAATAAATCCAAAACTTCTGTTGCGAGGATGTTTGTACATCCCAGACAACTTTTGTTATTTCTATGGAAAGTTTACTCAGAGCAGCCGAGGGAAAGTTTGACTAAAAGCAGGAAAATGGAAACAATTTTTATTTTGGTTGTATTTGATGACCATGGAAACTCTTTGGCATCTCAAAAATTTTGTACTGTCTGTTCTACGGCGCTCGCACAATGATTAATTGGCAAATGGACAAATGTACCCTTTCCTGTATCGATGGAGCGGCGTGAGCCAGCGAATCCTTTTTTTGATTACTACTTATGTATAACAATTATTGAGGGATTCTCAAAAGACAGGAATTGTGCACATAGATTGTGAGACAGCAATAAAACCAGATCCTAGCGATCCCAGTTCCTCCATCAGATAGTGCAGTTACAGAAGAGGATTCATCGCCTGAAGAGGAAGAAATGAATGATGATGAAATGCGTTTCAGTAAAAGAGGATCCTCTTTATTAATCTAAAAAGATAAAATGATTTTATGACGGACTTATCATTGCCTTTGCAAATGAGAATGCAGAACTGTTTGAGTCTAGACTACAGCAATAGAATCTTCTAGAGAACGACAAAAAAATATCAACTTTTTGTAAGCGCCATGGAGCTAACTTCTATGAAGAAAAAAAGGGGCAATTTTTGTCCTGATGTAAATGACCTAATGAATCAGCTGGAAAAACTAGCATTCAGCTAATAAATGGTGACTATTCATCGCTGCAAGCCCTACAAGGCTCAAAGCTATGTTGACACACAATGACAACAACGAAACCTTCGATTCCTGTCGCACATTTTGTTGGGGGTGACAGGGACATACAACTCAATGGAATTTGTTTGGAAGGTACTCATTACTCGCATCATAAGTGATGCGAGGTGATCTCAAAAGTGAGGATGAAGATCTATCAAGTTATGAGGTGCCGTAGGTTTTTTAAGATACACATCTTGCAATCTCACCTAGATTTCTTCCCATCCAATCTGGTTGACATCAGCGGCGAACAAGGTAAAAGGCTCCTCAAATACATCACAAAGATGGAAAGCAGGTATCAAGTACTCTTCAACGGTACTATGATGGATGACTACTGCTGCTGGTTCCTACAGCGGCAGGACACCTTATCCACTTATAAGAGCGAGTCTCGAACATTTTCGATTCGAAGACATAGTCAAGTTCTACAGCCTATATGCGATGAATATCCTTTCTGAGTCCGTAAAAGGAGTATATAATGTCAAATACGGTGCTCCGATGACACATTTGCCAGAAACGCTTCAATTATTATCATACTCGTAAGAAATACAGTATGATGTGTACATACATACATACTCAGGAACCTCACGAGCTAGGGAAAATCTGAGCTCAGATTTAAAATCAGCGCAGTAAAATTGACCAGTTTCATTGTTATTTCTTGAAGCAGCAGAAGCAAAATTAACATTTGCAAACTAGTGATAATGGCGGGTTTGAACAGAGCTACCAAAGCATACCGCTATTTCTCACTCGAACTTTGTTCTCAATTGAATATTAACGGCTTTTGGTTCTTATGATGAACGTAATGAGATGGCTCGTGGCACACGTATTCGTTTGTGAGTGTGACACTCACTTTGCATAATTTCTTGGATATCAAGGTTAAATGCGTAGCACCTTCAAGATTCATATTAAAAACGGCTCAATTAAGCAAATATGGGAGATGATAACCACTATTAGTAAATGCGAGCTCTGAACATTTATGCTCCGTCGTGACAGCACTCCGCACCACACTGAACAGACTCCTTATACTCTCTCAATCTGATGTAATGTAAACGCCACACGGTAAACGGAACAAGGTAGGGTCGAACCGTTTTTTTTTTCGTCGACCGTTTGGCAATCCTGACGTCATGGCAGCGAACTAATAGCAGCGCTTATATTGCATCTGACAACACTGCTAGCCCCAAATCTGGCTCCACTTTTGGTCTAACGACATGTCGCAATGGTGACGTCATAAAGTTTATTTGAAATAAAGCCGTTCTATTGGCTAGCTGAACGAGAGGAGGTGTATTTTCCCCCATAGAAATGACTCTACCTTGTTTCCTCTACCGTGGTAGACGCTCAATTTCAGTTAGGGTACCTCACAATAGCGCAGGGTGCAGAGAACTACATCGGAGCATCCTGCCAATGTCTTGAGAAACAAGAACTTACGTTAATACGCAAGCAGTAATGTTTAGGCCACCTATTATTTGCTTCATATAAAATATTCTCTAATCAGATAGATGCCTCCGTCCCTAGCCATGATCATGCAGAGTTGCGCTGCCAAAGAATGGAGGGTAATGGAATAGATCATGTGAGCTGCGTAGTGGAATTGATCTTAATTACGACGTCAGACCAATACATGAATAAGTAGAAATGGACATTAAAATAATTTAGTTATATGGGGAATAGGAGCGAGATTAATTATTTTTGAACAAGAGGTCTGGAGTCCGTCGTGGAGAAAGAGGAGGGATGTGTGCGGAGGAGGCATGTTAGCAGCGCTGACAACCGTGATTTGCTTTCTTTTGCTCGAGTCTCTCTGCATTTTATCTAATATTAGATATCGATTTTGCGGACATAACGATGGGAGTAATTCCTTTTTGTTTCGCGTTTTTTTTTTAAAAGAGAAGTCGGGTACGCCTTTTGCCACAGCTCTTGCAGTCCTCTACAGAATTAATTTGTACTTTCATACGTGCATAGTTGAATGATGACAATCATGAAATTTCTTGCCTATTTCATGATAGCAAAAATACGTGTCCCATGTGAGAAAAAACTAGAAGCTGGAAAAATCTCGTACAAATAAATCTTTGAAACGCTACCATTAGTGTTCGTAAACATTAATATACTTTCCGCAACAAGCCTCAAAGACGTCCTTTACAGCACGTTGAATAAATTTGTGGGGAAGTTTGTTTATTTCAGGGATTGTCAAAGTGGGCGCTGCCGCCTCCTGGGGGGTTGGAATCTATCTTGGAAAAATTCTTATAAAAAGCAAATATATCTTTTCGATAATTTGCTATAAATTTTAATATAATTAACCACTGGGGGCGGCAAGATCTCAAGTGGGGCGGTAGATAAAAAGTTTTCTGAGAAGGGGGCGGTAAATAAAATAGGCTGGGAACTACTGGTCTATTATATATTTTTATGCTCTGACTCCTGTAATCCAAAGATAGTAAAGCTCTCACGTTCCTTCTCTCAGTCGTAGTTAATGTAAAGCATCATGACAAAATTACATACTCGTAGATACATACTGGATATTGAGACGTGTATGGAATGTTGTCACGGGATATAATGATTTTCCTTGATTTGTTCTGATATTTTAATGTTTTGAAATTGAAAGAGTCAGGAAGTTTGCATTATGGTTGATGCTTATAACTCTGATCGCTTCATTTTTTCTGTGACACATCCGTAAAGCTGTTGAGGGGCATTTTTCACTTTTTGCAGTTGATAATGTAGAAAAAAACTCTCGAATGATTACTAACTCAAAATTTCAAGGTTCCTTCTTTATAATGCAAATTTACTATCGCTAAGGAAATTAACCACATTCACCACCGCAAAGACTTTAATTCTGATAAATTTGGTGGAGTCACAAGTTTCAGAGCAAATGGATTCACAAGTTAAGTTTCAGAAAATTTGAAGGATAAAATTGCAGAGGAGTTAAACGGCAGTCTTTTGGGTGACTGAGGCAGGCAGGGCACGAGCGGGGCATCCCGGGCAGGCGACCGGGATGGAGAACCCTCGCGAACGCCCAAGGTGCATGGATTGCTGGAGGAAGACTTATAGATTATAGAACTATACACGAATAGATTTTTAATATTATACACAAGCGAATAGATTTTTAATATTATGCACAAACGAATAGATTTTTAATATTATGCACGAACGAATGGATTTTAATATTATGCACGAACGAAAAGATTTTAATATTATGCACGAACGAATGGATTTTAATATTATGCACGAACGAATGGATTTTAATATTATTCACGAACGAATAGATTTTAGAATTATTCACGAATATATTCTAGTATTTTGCGCGAATAGAATTTTAAAATTATGCCCGAATAGAATTTTAGTATTATGCGCGAATAGAATTTTAGTATTATGCACGAATAGAATTTTAATATTATGCCCGAATAGAATTTTAGTATTATGCGCGAATAGAATTTTAGTATTATGCGCGAATAGAATTTTAGTATTATGCACGAATAGAATTTTAATATTATGCCCGAATAGAATTTTAGTATTATGCGCGAATAGAATTTTAGTATTATGCGCGAATAGAATTTTAGTATTATGCCCGAATAGAATTTTAGTATTATGCGCGAATAGAATTTTAGTATTATGCGCGAATAGAATTTTAGTATTATGCCCGAATAGAATTTTAGTATTATGCCCGAATAGAATTTTAATATTATGCCCGAATAGAATTTTAGTATTATGCGCGAATAGAATTTTAGTATTATGCCCGAATAGAATTTTAGTATTATGCGCGAATAGAATTTTAGTATTATGCGCGAATAGAATTTTAGTATTGTGCGCGAATAGAATTTTATTTGTATGCGCGAATAAAATTTTAGTATTGTGCGCGAATAGAATTTTAGTATTAAGCGCGGATAGAATTTTAGTATTATGCGCGAATAGAATTTTAGTATTGTGCGCGAATAGAATTTTAATATTATGCCCGAATAGAATTTTAGTATTATGCGCGAAAAGAATTTTAGTATAAAGCGCGAATAGAATTTGAGTATTATGCGCGAATAGAATTTTAGTATTATGCGCGAATAGAATTTTAGTATTATGCGCGAATAGAATTTTAGTATTATGCGTGAATAGAATTTTAGTATTATGCGCGAATAGAATTTTAGTATTATGCGCGAATAGAATTTTAGTATTATGCGCGAATAGAATTTTAATATTATGCCCGAATAGAATTTTAGTATTATGCGCGAATAGAATTTTAGTATTATGCGCGAATAGAATTTTAGTATTATGCGCGAATAGAATTTTAGTATTATGCGCAAATAGAATTTTAGTATTATGCGCGAATAGAATTTTAGTATTATGCACGAATAGAATTTTCGTATTATGCACGAATAGAATTTTAGTATTATGCGCGAATAGAATTTTAGTATTATGCGCGAATAGAATTTTAGTATTATGCGCGAATAGAATTTTAGTATTATGCACGAATAGAATTTTAGTATTATGCGCGAATAGAATTTTAGTATTATGCGCGAATAGAATTTTAGTATTATGCGCGAATAGAATTTTAGTATTATGCACGAATAGAATTTTAGTATTATGCGCGAATAGAATTTTAGTATTATGCACGAATAGAATTTTAGTATTATGCGTGAATAGAATTTTAGTATTATGCGCGAATAGAATTTTAGTATTATGCACGAATAGAATTTTAGTATTATGCGCGAATAGAATTTTAGTATTATGCGCGAACAGAATTTTAGTATAATGCACGAATAGAATTTTAGTATTATGCGCGAATAGAATTTTAGTATTATGCACGAATAGAATTTTAGTATTATGCACGAATAGAATTTTAGTATTATGCGCGAATAGAATTTTAGTATTATGCGCGAATAGAATTTTAGTATTATGCGCGAATAGAATTTTAGTATTATGCGCGAATAGAATTTTAGTATTATGCGCGAATAGAATTTTAGTATTATGCGCGAATAGAATTTTAGTATTATGCGCGAATAGAATTTTAGTATTATGCACGAATAGAATTTTAGTATTATGCGCGAATAGAATTTTAGTATTATGCACGAATAGAATTTTAGTATTACGCACGAATAGAATTTTAGTATTATGCACGAATAGAATTTTAGTATTATGCACGAATAGAATTTTATTATTATGCGCGAATAGAATTTTAGTATTAAGCACGAATAGAATTTTAGTATTATGCACGAATAGAATTTTAGTATTATGCACGAATAGAATTTTAGTATTATGCGCGAATAGAATTTAAGTATTATGCGCGAATAGAATTTTAGTATTATGCGCGAATAGAATTTTAGTATTATGCGCGAATAGAATTTTAGTATTATGCACGAATAGAATTTTAGTGTTATGCGCGAATAGAATTTTAGTATTATGCACGAATAGAATTTTAGTATTATGCACGAATAGAATTTTAGTATTATGGACGAATAGAATTTTAGTATTATGCGCGAATAGAATTTTAGTATTATGCACGAATAGAATTTTAGTATTATGCACGAATAGAATTTTAGTATTATGCACGAATAGAATTTTAGTATTGTGCGCGAATAGAATTTTAGTATTAAGCACGAATAGAATTTTAGTATTATGCACGAATAGAATTTTAGTATTATGCACGAATAGAATTTTAGTATTATGCACGAATAGAATTTTAGTATTATGCGCGAATAGAATTTTAGTATTATGCGCGAATAGAATTTTAGTATTATGCGCGAATAGAATTTTAGTATTATGCACGAATAGAATTTTAGTATTATGCGCGAATAGAATTTTAGTATTATGCACGAATAGAATTTTAGTATTGTGCGCGAATAGAATTTTAGTATTATGCGCGAATAGAATTTTAGTATTATGCGCGAATAGAATTTTAGTATTATGCGCGAATAGAATTTTAGTATTATGCGCGAATAGAATTTTAGTATTAAGCACGAATAGAATTTTAGTATTATGCACGAATAGAATTTTAGTATTATGCGCGAATAGAATTTTAGTATTATGCGCGAATAGAATTTTAGTATTATGCAGGAATAGAATTTTAGTATTATGCACGAATAGAATTTTTGTATTATGCACGAATAGAATTTTAGTATTATGCGCGAATAGAATTTTAGTATTATGCACGAATAGAATTTTAGTATTGTGCGCGAATAGAATTTTAGTATTATGCACGAATAGAATTTTAGTATTATGCGCGAATAGAATTTTAGTATTATGCGCGAATAGAATTTTAGTATTATGCGCGAATAGAATTTTAGTATTATGCACGAATAGAATTTTAGTATTATGCGCGAATAGAATTTTAGTATTAAGCACGAATAGAATTTTAGTATTACGCACGAATAGAATTTTAGTATTATGCACGAATAGAATTTTAGTATTATGCGCGAATAGAATTTTAGTATTATGCGCGAATAGAATTTTAGTATTATGCGCGAATAGAATTTTAGTATTATGCGCGAATAGAATTTTAGTATTATGCACGAATAGAATTTTAGTATTATGCGCGAATAGAATTTTAGTATTATGCATGAATAGAATTTTAGTATTGTGCGCGAATAGAATTTTAGTATTAAGCACGAATAGAATTTTAGTATTATGCACGAATAGAATTTAAGTATTATGCACGAATAGAATTTTAGTATTATGCACGAATAGAATTTTAGTATTATGCGCGAATAGAATTTTAGTATTATGCGCGAATAGAATTTTAGTATTATGCGCGAATAGAATTTTAGTATTATGCGCGAATAGAATTTTAGTATAATGCACGAATAGAATTTTAGTATTATGCGCGAATAGAATTTTAGTATTATGCACGAATAGAATTTTAGTATTGTGCGCGAATAGAATTTTAGTATTATGCGCGAATAGAATTTTAGTATTATGCGCGAATAGAATTTTAGTATTATGCGCGAATAGAATTTTAGTATTCAGCGCGAATAGAATTTTAGTATTAAGCACGAATAGAATTTTAGTATTATGCACGAATAGAATTTTAGTATTATGCGCGAATAGAATTTTAGTATTATGCGCGAATAGAATTTTAGTATTATGCACGAATAGAATTTTAGTATTATGCACGAATAGAATTTTAGTATTATGCACGAATAGAATTTTAGTATTATGCGCGAATAGAATTTTAGTATTATGCACGAATAGAATTTTAGTATTGTGCGCGAATAGAATTTTAGTATTATGCACGAATAGAATTTTAGTATTATGCGCGAATAGAATTTTAGTATTATGCGCGAATAGAATTTTAGTATTATGCGCGAATAGAATTTTAGTATTATGCGGGAATAGAATTTTAGTATTATGCGCGAATAGAATTTTAGTATTATGCGCGAATAGAATTTTAGTATTATGCGCGAATAGAATTTTAGTATTATGCGCGAATAGAATTTTAGTATTATGCACGAATAGAATTTTAGTATTATGCACGAATAGAATTTTAGTATTATGCGCGAATAGAATTTTAGTATTATGCGCGAATAGAATTTTAGTATTATGCACGAATAGAATTTTAATATTATGCACGAATAGAATTTTAGTATTATGCACGAATAGAATTTTAGTGTTTCATAGTGAAGCCCTGGCCCCGGCTATCGCCACAGATTAGGGAAAACCTAGCTTCACGAGTCGCGTTGACTAGCAACCCGGACAGAGGATCACCGAGGCTAGTCAAATTAATGCCTGCTTCAGACATCGGGAATATTTAGGCCGCCCGACTTACATCTGCCACTCAGGCTACGGCGTGCAGGTGTGCAGGCGAAGTGAAGTCTCCAGAGGCTAGCGCCCACAAGACGAAGGCCGCGCAGGATATGTGCCTTAGCCCATCATGGTTACATGGGCTCTCGAATTGAAAGGCGATTGACGAGGCGCGGCGTTGTGTGCGCAGCTGAGGCTGCAAATGTTCTGCTGCTCTCAGGCATCGTGACTCGACGAAGCTGTTTGTAATGGTCTTCATAGTTTATGAATATCGGGCGGCCTCCCAGAGTGTATTTTTATCTTTGAAATTTAGTTAAAATCTTTTATTACAACTAGCGAAGGCTAGTCTCCCCAATCGCGGAAAAGTAGCGCAAAATAAGGATTTATTTTAGACAGATAATTCCACGGCAAGTTGGCGATGCTCGTAAGTTCTCAAGTAAACCTTTGTTTCTTGCAGACGCAGACACGAATGAATGTAAAATGTCCGCATGTTTTTTGCAGAAAATTCAAAGATGGTGGGATAACGAAGAACATTAGATAGCAAAACTGACCGAGGAACATCAAACTTCGGTGGTTGTACAACATTATGGGCTGGAGTGAGTTCTCAAACCCAAATATTTAGGAGTTTCCCCATTGTAGAAGGAAATAATGTTCATTCTCTCGGCTCTGCTCCGGCTTTAAATGTCGTCGACCATACAACAGCAACTCTGCCACGACGGATTTCCATGTATGTTAGGGCTCAACACAGGTCGAATTCCATAGCCTAAGTGTTGTGCATCTTTAAGGTCAACTTCAGTACTATAGCATGTGCGTACAACTCAAGAAAATAATTAACCCAATGATTATAATTAAAATAATTCGATATTGCGACGTTAGAGCTCGACTTCATAATAACGCTCGTAAAATAAAATCAACGAGAGTGATTTTGATTACTAATTACTAAATCATATATAGCTAAAAGCTCTTCACTTTCTCTTTGCGAGGGTTGAGGCAGCAGGGTTACCATGACGACCACTGACGCCGCTCGCTCCCAACGCTCTCCCCTCGGAATTACTACGCACTTGTGCTCTTTTCTATGGCGCTCTGCTCAACGCCTCCGCACCTGTGAACTGCTACAGTAACTGGTGACATTGAGAGCCGTCACTGTGATGTCCTATTGTGAGAATATCGTCACAGAATGTAAGGGAAGCTGAGTGATGACGTCTTGCTCTTCCATACCCAGGAGAACAAACGTCAGAAATGAGAGAGGTGAAGTAAATATAGCTCGTTATTTCCTACAGAAGAGCTCTAATGATAGAATGAGACCAGTGAAGTAAACAAAACTGTTTCATGCCGAAAAATACTCACAATAAAATGAGAAAATTAGAATACATGCACCCGATTGTTTCATTTCAGATCAACTGAAATGAAACAAAACAAGAGAACGTGTGGGTGTCGCATACATAAGATTTTTCGATGCGTGGTACACCTGGTATAATTACCAAGATGAGTACAGCTATTAAACGATTTATATGCTGTATAGATCAACGCCGAAGTCTGAGACAATGAAGTTAATTTTAAGTACGAAATATTAATTTTTCTCTCTGTGCTCTAGCATTATATGGTTTTACCATTGAAAATATCTAAAAATTTTAAACATGACTACCACGAATAGCAACATCAGCGTTTTGCCTTTCACTCCACAACTGCTTGATATTTTAGAGGAACACTGAAGAATTACGCTCCCCGTTATATTTTATGCTGTAGAAATTACTTCATATCAGAGCCGTCTTTCTGCTCTCAATAATCCCAAGTACACATCTCGAAAGCGAACAATATTTGGGCTAAAATACAGGTCTTGGAAATATGACCTCTTTACGCTTACTTTCTTTGTTATTATGGCATCGTTTAAAAAGAATTAATTAGAGAAGATTTGTAACTGAGGCCACTGCCAGTAGGGATCTAATAACTAAGACAGCGCGTGTCTATACTACGCAAGATCAAAATGATGTGATGAGCTCGGAGAAACAAGATATTTTTACCCAAAAATGGAACATTTTATTTTTTATGTTAAATTTATTTGAATTTAACAGATGCGACCAGATAAGAGGCACTTTAGTCGCCTTGGATGTAATGGTAAACTTGCACAATTATCTACTATGCCGTGAATCCCTCAATTATTTACTACGCAGTGAGCGATACAATTATCTACTACACCGTGAATATTTATAGGTGGTAATAAACCTGTAAATCAATGGATAAAAGAGAACTCTATTTTTTTTACGTTGTAAGCAAGAAAAATCACAGATTCTATGAAGTTCTGTATTTGCAACGCTGTCTCGAAAAAATGGATGGACCTTTATTTGTATCTGAAGCTTAATTCTCTCGCTGCATTCCAGCGAATGCATTGCTACGTGTTCAGAGTAAAACTTGTGAAACTCGTTATTTGCAATTGTCGAGTAGCTCATTTCCACAATTTATCTGACAACTTAATGCTATAACTTATCGAACAACTTAATGTCATAACTTATCGAACAACTTAATGCTATAACTTATCGAACAACTTAATGTCATAACTTATCGAACAACTTAATGCTATAACTTATCGAACAACTCATTGCTATAACTTATCGAACAACTTAATGCCATAACTTATCGAACAACTTAATGCCATAACTTATCGAACAACTTAATGCCATAACTTATCGAACAACTTAATGCTATAACTTATCGAACAACTTAATGTCATAACTTATCGAACAACTTAATGCCATAACTTATCGAACAACTTAATGCTATAACTTATCGAACAACTTAATGCCATAACTTATCGAACAACTTAATGTCATAACTTATCGAACAACTTAATGCTATAACTTATCGAACAACTCATTGCTATAACTTATCGAACAACTTAATGCCATAACTTATCGAACAACTTAATGCCATAACTTATCGAACAACTTAATGCCATAACTTATCGAACAACTTAATGCTATAACTTATCGAACAACTTAATGTCATAACTTATCGAACAACTTAATGCCATAACTTATCGAACAACTTAATGCTATAACTTATCGAACAACTCAATGCTATAACTTATCGAACAACTTAATGCCATAACTTATCGAACAACTCATTGCTATAACTTATCGAACAACTTAGTGCCATAACTTATCGAACAACTTAATGCTATAACTTATCGAACAACTTAATGCCATAACTTATCGCACAACTCATTGCTATAACTTATCGAACAACTTAATGCTATAACTTATCGAACAACTTAATGCCATAACTTATCGAACAACTCATTGCTATAACTTATCGAACAACTTAATGCTATAACTTATCGAACAACTTAATGCTATAACTTATCGAACAACTTAATGCCATAACTTATCGAACAACTCATTGCTATAACTTATCGAACAACTTAATGCTATAACTTATCGAACAACTTAATGCCATAACTTATCGAACAACTCAATGCTATAACTTATCGAACAACTTAATGCTATAACTTATCGAACAACTTAATGCCATAACTTATCGAACAACTTAATGCCATAACTTATCGAACAACTTAATGCCATAACTTATCGAACAACTTAATGCTATAACTTATCGAACAACTTAATGCCATAACTTATCGAACAACTCAATGCTATAACTTATCGAACAACTTAATGCTATAACTTATCGAACAACTTAATGCCATAACTTATCGAACAACTCATTGCTATAACTTATCGAACAACTTAATGCTATAACTTATCGAACAACTTAATGCCATAACTTATCGAACAACTCATTGCTATAACTTATCGAACAACTTATTGCCATAACTTATCGAACAACTTAATGCCATAACTTATCGAACAACTCATTGCTATAACTTATCGAACAACTTAATGCCATAACTTATCGAACAACTTAATGCCATAACTTATCGAACAACTTAATGCTATAACTTATCGAACAACTCAATGCCATAACTTATCGAACAACTCATTGCTATAACTTATCGAACAACTTAATGCCATAACTTATCGAACAACTTAATGCCATAACTTATCGAACAACTCATTGCTATAACTTATCGAACAACTTAATGCCATAACTTATCGAACAACGTAATGCCATAACTTATCGAACAACTCATTGCTATAACTTATCGAACAACTTAATGCTATAACTTATCGAACAACTTAATGCCATAACTTATCGAACAACTCATTGCTATAACTTATCGAACAACTTAATGCCATAACTTATCGAACAACTCATTGCTATAACTTATCGAACAACTTAATGCCATAACTTATCGAACAACTTAATGCTATAACTTATCGAACAACTTAATGCCATAACTTATCGAACAACTCAATGCCATAACTTATCGAACAACTTAATGCCATAACTTATCGAACAACTTAATGCCATAACTTATCGAACAACTTAATGCCATAACTTATCGAACAACTCATTGCTATAACTTATCGAACAACTCAATGCCATAACTTATCGAACAACTTAATGCCATAAATTATCGAACAACTCATTGCTATAACTTATCGAACAACTTAATGCCATAACTTATCGAACAACTTAATGCCATAACTTATCGAACAACTCAATGCTATAACTTATCGAACAACTTAATGCCATAACTTATCGAACAACTTAATGCCATAACTTATCGAACAACTTAATGCCATAACTTATCGAACAACTTAATGCCATAACTTATCGAACAACTTAATGCTATAACTTATCGAACAACTTAATGCCATAACTTATCGAACAACTTAATGCTATAACTTATCGAACAACTTAATGCCATAGCTTATCGAACAACTCAATGCCATAACTTATCGAACAACTCATTGCTATAACTTATCGAACAACTCAATGCCATAACTTATCGAACAACTTAATGCCATAACTTATCGAACAACTTAATGCTATAACTTATCGAACAACTTAATGCCATAGCTTATCGAACAACTTAATGCCATAACTTATCGAACAACTCATTGCTATAACTTATCGAACAACTTAATGCCATAACTTATCGAACAACTTAATGCCATAACTTATCGAACAACTTAATGCCATAACTTATCGAACAACTTAATGCCATAACTTATCGAACAACTTAATGCTATAACTTATCGAACAACTTAATGCCATAACTTATCGAACAACTTAATGCTATAACTTATCGAACAACTTAATGCCATAACTTATCGAACAACTTAATGCCATAACTTATCGAACAACTTAATGCCATAACTTATCGAACAACTTAATGCCATAACTTATCGAACAACTTAATGCTATAACTTATCGAACAACTTAATGCCATAACTTATCGAACAACTTAATGCCATAACTTATCGAACAACTTAATGCCATAACTTATCGAACAACTCATTGCTATAACTTATCGAACAACTCAATGCTATAACTTATCGAACAACTCAATGCTATAACTTATCGAACAACTTAATGCCATAACTTATCGAACAACTAAATGCCATAACTTATCGAACAACTTAATGCCATAACTTATCGAACAACTTAATGCCATAACTTATCGAACAACTTAATGCCATAACTTATCGAACAACTCAATGCTATAACTTATCGAACAACTCATTGCTATAACTTATCGAACAACTTAATGCCATAACTTATCGAACAACTCATTGCTATAACTTATCGAACAACTTAATGCCATAACTTATCGAACAACTCAATGCTATAACTTATCGAACAACTTAATGCCATAACTTATCGAACAACTTAATGCCATAACTTATCGAACAACTTAGTGCCATAACTTATCGAACAACTTAATGCCATAACTTATCGAACAACTCAATGCTATAACTTATCGAACAACTCATTGCTATAACTTATCGAACAACTTAATGCCATAACTTATCGAACAACTTAATGCCATAACTTATCGAACAACTTAATGCCATAACTTATCGAACAACTCAATGCTATAACTTATCGAACAACTCATTGCTATAACTTATCGAACAACTTAATGCCATAACTTATCGAACAACTCATTGCTATACCTTATCGAACAACTTAATGCCATAACTTAACGAACAACTCATTGCTATAACTTATCGAACAACTTAATGCTTTAACTTATCGAACAACTTAATGCCATAACTTATCGAACAACTTAATGCCATAACTTATCGAACAACTCATTGCTATAACTTATCGAACAACTTAATGCCATAACTTATCGAACAACTTAATGCCATAACTTATCGAACAACTTAATGCCATAACTTATCGAACAACTTAATGCCATAACTCATCGAACAACTTAATGCCATAACTTATCGAACAACTTAATGCCATAACTTATCGAACAACTTAATGCCACAACTTATCGAACAACTTAATGCCATAACTTATCGAACTACTCTTTGCCATAACTTGAACAACTCATTGCCATAACTTATCGAACAACTCTGCCGTAACTTGAACAACTCATTGCCATAACTTATGGAACAACTTAATGCCATAACTTATCGAACAACTTAATGCCATAACTTATCGAACAACTTAATGCCATAACTTATCGAACAACTTAATGCCATAACTTATCGAACAACTTAATGCCATAACTTATCGAACAACTTAATGCCATAACTTATCGAACAACTTAATGCCATAACTTATCGAACAACTTAATGCCATAACTTATCGAACAACTTAATGCCATAACTTATCGAAAAACTTAATGCCATAACTTATCGAACAACTTAATGCCATAACTTATCGAAAAACTTAATGCCATAACTTATCGAACAACTTAATGCCATAACTTATCGAACAACTTAATGCCATAACTTATCGAACAACTTAATGCCACAACTTATCGAACAACTTAAGGCCATAACTTATCGAACAACTTAATGTCACAACTTATCGAACAACTTAATGCCATAACTTATCGAACTACTCTTTGCCATAACTTGAAAAACTCATTGCCATAACTTGAACAACTCATTGCCATAACTTATCGAACAACTCATTGCCATAACTTATCGAACAACTCTGCCGTAACTTGAACAACTCATTGCCATAACTTATCGAACAACTCTGCCGTAACTTGAACAACTCATTGCCATAACTTATCGAACAACTCTGCCGTAACTTGAACAACTCATTGCCATAACTTATCGAACAACTCTGCCGTAACTTGAACAACTCATTGCCATAACTTATCGAACAACTCTGCCGTAACTTGAACAACTCATTGCCGTAACTTGAACAACTCATTGCCATAACTTATCGAACAACTCTGCCATAACTTGAACAACTCATTGCCATAACTTGAACAACTCATTGCCATAACTTATCGAACAACTCTGACGTAACTTGAACAACTCATTGCCATAACTTATCGAACAACTCTGCCATAACTTGAACAACTCATTGCCATAACTTGAACAACTCATTGCCATAACTTATCGAACAACTCTGCCATAACTTGAACAACTCATTGCCATAACTTGAACAACTCATTGCCATAACTTATCGAACAACTCTGCCATAACTTGAACAACTCATTGCCGTAACTTGAACAACTCATTGCCATAACTTGAACAACTCATTGCCATAACTTATCGAACAACTCTGCCGTAACTTGAACAACTCATTGCCATAACTTGAACAACTCATTGCCATAACTTATCGAACAACTCTGCCATAACTTGAACAACTCATTGCCGTAACTTGAACAACTCATTGCCATAACTTATCGAACAACTCTGCCATAACTTGAACAACTCATTGCCATAACTTGAACAACTCATTGCCATAACTTGAACAACTCTGCCATAACTTGAACAACTCATTGCCATAACTTATCGAACAACTCTGCCATAACTTGAACAACTCATTGCCATAACTTATCGAACAACTCTGCCGTAACTTGAACAACTCATTGCCATAACTTGAACAACTCATTGCCATAACTTATCGAACAACTCTGCCATAACTTGAACAACTCATTGCCATAACTTGAACAACTCATTGCCATAACTTATCGAACAACTCTGACGTAACTTGAACAACTCATTGCCATAACTTGAACAACTCATTGCCATAACTTGAACAACTCATTGCCGTAACTTATCGAACAACTCTGCCGTAACTTGAACAACTCATAGCCGTAACTTGAACAACTCATTGCCATAACTTGAACAACTCATTGCCATAACTTATCGAACAACTCTGCCATAACTTGAACAACTCATTGCCATATCTTGAACAACTCATTGCCATAACTTATCGAACAACTCATTGCCATAACTTGAACAACTCATTGCCATAACTTGAACAACTCATTGCCATAACTTATCAAACAACTCATTGCCATAACTTGAACAACTCATTGCCATAACTTGAACAACTCATTGCCATAACTTGAACAACTCATTGCCATAACTTGAACAACTCATTGCCATAACTTGAACAACTCATTGCCATAACTTGAACAACTCATTGCCATAACTTATCGAACAACTCTGACGTAACTTGAACAACTCATTGCCATAACTTGAACAACTCATTGCCGTAACTTGAACAACTCATTGCCATAACTTGAACAACTCATTGCCATAACTTATCGAACAACTCTGCCGTAACTTGAACAACTCATTGCCGTAACTTGAACAACTCATTGCCATAACTTGAACAACTCATTGCCGTAACTTGAACAACTCATTGCCGTAACTTGAACAACTCATTGCCGTAACTTGAACAACTCATTGCCATAACTTGAACAACTCATTGCCGTAACTTGAACAACTCATTGCCATAACTTGAACAACTCATTGCCATAACTTGAACAACTCATTGCCATAACTTGAACAACTCATTGCCATAACTTATCGAACAACTCTGACGTAACTTGAACAACTCATTGCCATAACTTGAACAACTCATTGCCATAACTTGAACAACTCATTGCCGTAACTTGAACAACTCATTGCCATAACTTGAACAACTCATTGCCGTAACTTGAACAACTCATTGCCGTAACTTGAACAACTCATTGCCATAAGTTGAACAACTCATTGCCGTAACTTGAACAACTCATTGCCGTAACTTGAACAACTCATTGCCATAACTTGAACAACTCATTGCCATAACTTGAACAACTCATTGCCATAACACGAACAACTCATTGCCATAACTTGAACAACTCATTGCCGTAACTTGAACAACTCATTGCCATAACTTGAACAACTCATTGCCATAACTTGAACAACTCATTGCCATAACACGAACAACTCATTGCCATAACTTGAACAACTCATTGCCGTAACTTGAACAACTCATTGCCGTAACTTGAACAACTCATTGCCATAACTTGAACAACTCATTGCCGTAACTTGAACAACTCTGCCGTAACTTGAACAACTCATTGCCATAACTTGAACAACTCATTGCCATAACTTGAACAACTCATTGCCATAACGTATCGAACAACTCTGCCGTAACTTGAACAACTCATTGCCATAACTTATGGAACAACTCATTGCCATAACTTATGGAACAACTCATTGCCATAACTTATGGAACAACTCATTGCCATAACTTATGGAACAACTCATTGCCATAACTTATGGAACAACTCATTGCCATAACTTATGGAACAACTCATTGCCATAACTTATGGAACAACTCATTGCCATACCTTATCGAGCAACTCGTTTGCACAGCTTGTCAAATAATTCATCCGCACAACTTAATTGTAAAATTGTTAATTGCGAAATGTGTCAAACCACTTATTTAATTACACGTCTTTACCATTTATTTTCATACTGACTGTTAACACAATAATTAAAATCAGTTATTAATAAAATTTACCCGTTCAATCCTGCAACTTAAGTTCATTTGCACAACTTCGACAAATCATTTGGACAACTTGACCCGCCATTTTATCACCTTTTGCTCCAAATTAGCCCATCATTTACTACACTTGACTCATAATTTACACACAAATTAGCACATTACTTAACACTCTTGATTTACAATTTGCAGAGTTATTGACACTTATGAATATGACCAACCCACACCATCACACAGTTCATTCTCACACCACACGATGAAACTCAACATGACAACCACATGTGCTCCTCTACAACATCCAAACTGTGCACATGCTGCGTTCAAAATACGCACACATGTAGTGGTTACATTTCATTTTTGAAGTTGTCATTTCTATTTCAACTTTTATCCATACTTTTAAAGCCAATATTGGTGTTTTTGAAGCTTCTGCTTTCAGTTTTCAAGGCTTCAATTCGTAGCGTTTTATATGTTTCCGTATTATTTTTTACCTGAATCTGTATTATAATATGAGAGGTGTCCTTCTGTCCAAAGCCAGCCGAAAGTGTGTGATGAGCGTATCTGTTATACAAGCCTCATCAACTTTCTATAGATTGAATTTTTTTACGGCCTTTCTTTCATACCGTCTTCTTTCTTATTTCAAATAATGGGGGTGGAATAGTAATAATATTTCCTAGCCTACTTCATGATCTTTTCCTGCTGCGACCATGGCGAATTTTTCTTACGCAAAATGTTATCATTTTACAATATTAGAATTAAAGTATTAGATTTTCAGAAAACGCCACAAGAGTTTTCCTAACGACTACCATTAGGTATTTCCTAAAGGCTAAATATTTAGACAGCTATTTTCTAACGACTCAATTAGATTTCCTGAGGTACCAAATGAGGTACCAAATTAGCGTTTTCCTAAGGTACCGAATTTTCGTTTTCCTAATGTACCAGATACGTTCTTCCCTAGGGGGCCAAATTAGCTCTTTCTGAGGCACCAAATCAGCGTTTTCCAGCGGCGCCAAATTTGTTTTTCTCAAGGCACCAAATTAGCGATTTCCCAATGAATAAAATTAGCGTTTTCCTAAGGTACCTAATTAGCGTTTTCCCAAGGTAGTAAGTTAGCGTTTTCCTAAGGTACCAAATTAGCGTTTTCCCAAGGTAGTAAGTTAGCGTTTTCCTAAGGTAACAAATTAACGTTTTCCCAAGGTAGTAAGTTAGCGTTTTCCTAAGGTACCAAATTAGCGTTATCCCAAGGTAGTAAGTTAGCGTTTTCCTAAGGTACCAAATTAGCGTTATCCCAAGGTAGTAAGTTAGCGTTTTCCTCAGGTACCAAATTAACGTTTTCCCTTTAGTAAGTTAGCGTTTTACTAAGGTACCAAATTAACGTTTTCCCATGGTAGTAAGTTAGCTTTTTCCTAAGGTACCAAATTAGCGTGTTCCCAAGGTAGTAAGTTAGCGTTTTCCTAAGGTACCAAATTAGTATTTTCCCATGGTAGTAAGTTAGCGTTTTTCTAAGGTACCAAATTAGCGTTTTCCCAAGGTAGTAAGTTAGCGTTTTCCTAAGGTACCAAATTAGCGTTTTCCCAAGGTAGTAAGTTAGCGTTTATCTAAGGTACCAAATTGGCATTTTCTAAGGTATTCAATTAACTTTTCACTAAGCTCCTTGGCAGATTAACTCGAGAGCAAACATTACACCCCAGAAAACTGCCTCCACTCGCAGCACAGCACGCCGGTGCGCTGCGCAATGCGAGGGCGACAGCGAGGGGAAAACGAGCAAAATTAAAAAGAAAATCTGAGAGGAAATGCATCACAGAAATGCCAGCAGAAATTCTTACGAGAGCTAAGCAGGACTTTCATCAGAATATCAAATGGAACACCGAACAGAAATATAGGGTTAAATTCAAAAGGATTTTAAGTGAAATTCTGAGCAAATGCACGTGTGTATGGGAGGGGGCTTGAGACGCGGAACTTGGACTAGCGTATGAGATTGAATGAAACACGGCATGAATTCAACACGGCAGCGCGAATCAGAAAGAGTATTGCACTGACGTCACAATCTTTGAGTTTGGAAGAAATGCAAGGAGAAGCAATCAGTTGTGCTCTGCAGACCAGACCACTCAAAATCAATTGGACTAATTGTTCGTAGAGAACGTTTGTATTTTTCTCTTTTACGTTTTCTTACGGTTGCTGTAGAAACTTTCTATGCACGTGATATTTTACCCTGCTTTCTATTTCAACATAGACCGTTATTTTTAGATCCTGGAGTATATTTCGCTCAGGAGACGATAAAGGACTAAGTCGATCATTTTTCTTGAAGGCACTCGCCTAAGGGTTAACACTTTTCACTCATGAGTCCAACAGTGAGCAGCTTCCTCTTCAAAGTAGAAGTAGTAGTAACATGGGTTTGCTAGCGCTTCAGTTATTTAAACTATATCGCACCGAAGGTCACATAATTTAATCAATATCAGGCTTTTCCGATTTACCACGTCTTTCTCTTGAAAGCAAGATAAAAATAAAATATATGTTGCGCTTTTAATGGATGAACAACTCCGAGCGCGCTTCAAAAATTAGTTATATCGCTTAAAGTAGGCAAAGTGAAGGATACGAGGGAGAGAATGGCACTATTTTCACAAGGTGACGAGGATATAGACACTATATGAGGGTAGCTGCTAACAGCAACATGAGCACGCGGTTGTCAAATGTCCAATGAAATACCTTTCCATGTTAAAAAAACTGCTGTCGATATTGCGAACAAAACGTAGTCAAAGTTGTGGTTCTGCGCCTCATGTGGAGCATCAGGTCACCAGTAGCGAAACCAACCCCATTCTTACTTTTATGTATATCAATAAAAATGAGTGACACAAGATGTCTTCTTAAATTTTAAAGGGAAAAGCCTCACACATGCTATACAGGGGCTGCAAGTTTCATAAAGGGTTCCCACGCCTAGGACCTAAAAAGTTGCCGCATTGCGCAATCACAAAAAAAATACAGCAGGCCAGAAGACAACATTTCAATTTTACAGGACTGCTGGAGAATACTATAATCGTATTATCGTTGAATTAATATTGCATTATATCAATACTTGTGTGTACGAAAGAACTGCTGGATAATACTATAATCGTATTATCGTTGAATAATATTGTATTATTAGTGTGCACGGCCCGCCAAAAATGACGGGTTTCAATACCTTTCTTAAACAAACTTCCAAATGTGGATGACAAACAAATATATCCATCCTAACAGTGTCTGCGATGAAGAATATTATTGTACTTGCGCACTGGTGAAATTCGTATCACAGATACGGTCATCATGGCTATCTTTCTGAGCGTGACATAGAAATGGAAGAAGCGGACTCCAAACAAATAAACCAAGGGTATTATTAGGTAGTTGCAGTACCGGTGGAAATTCCACGGACAATGTCATCGTTAAGCTAAGTGGACCCGTGAAAAAATTCTGTCAATATTACCTAACCTTTGCTAACCTATCCTAACTGAACCTATCCTGATAAAATGTCAAACATATCAATGCATGTAAAGGCCATCTTTTAATGTAATACTGAGGAATTCGGTATCCATGATACCGCAAACTCAGACATCCTATGTTTCTTAAGAAGCGGACACCAAACAGATATATAAATAAATGTATAAATAAACACACAACGGGTATTATTAGGTTAGATGCAAATGTTCGACACCATTTTTGCCTTGAATAGTTTTCTGTGAAACATTGGAAACAAATTTGCAATGACTTTGATGATATGATAATTAGAGCATTATGATGCGAATTGTAAAGGCCTCCGCTAGCAACACTAGCAAATCAGCTAAGCATATCATTTTAGTTGTGCTTGAAGTGTTCTTAAATTTTCCCAACTGGCATGCAATTTTGTTCTTAAGGCGATGAGGGGCGGGATGCTGGATCTTTCGTTTTTTAGTACAAGGGCCTTTTATTCTAAAATTATTGTTTTGTTATCTTTGCTACAACTCAAAAATTACATCATTGCAACAATAACTACGTAGAGCAGCACCTGGGGTGCTGCACAGCTTTACTACGAGCGTACAGCAAATGAAGGCAGAGAAGCGAAACACACATCAAGGACTTCTTGGCAATAATCAACGACATTGGTTGTCCCTATTGTGTGTGTTGTGGTGTCTTTGGTAGCAGTTTCCCAAGCGTCGCTCCAGAGTTGTCCTTATTGAATGTGAAAGTAAAGCTGTAGCTTACAGGCTACATTTCCTGGTAAATTCATTCGGAATTTTATAAAGCTGCTGTAGAAGATTAACCAAGAACTCTTTATTGAAGCGTGTATCAAATCAACGACTGCATGCGTGGTATACTCCACTAAATGAACCGTCATAGAATATTAAAGATACACCAACAGCATAAATAAAGCAACTACTGATGAAAAGTTCACGTCTTGTTACCACTTAATGTCTCACTTGCTTATGTGACAATTTATCTACGGTATGAAACAACTTTGAACAGCTTTGCTATTTTATTTTTCAGGAAGTTTAACAACAAATTATGCAGCCAGATACAGAGCTTTGAATGTAAACATTGTGCGTAAAAACTATTAATCTTTTTCAGAACGATCGTTCTTTTTTCCCCCACAATTCTGATATTTCTTGCTTTATCATTCGACGAAGAAAATACCTATGGTTGTGACTACTTTTATCATATGGAGGGGTGCGGTTGGTCGTGTTGTGCGTCTGATAATAACTGCAAATTTTACACTTTACATTGTGATAAGAAGGGGTGGCCGAGCATGGGACGTCAATGAATCCCAACATAGCTCTATGGCACTGTAAATGCCTGTAAACGGAAGGAATTATGGACACGGCAGAGACGCCGTCGGTGTTTATTTTGCTCTCGCAATAATACCGCATTTCAACAGAGCAACAGCTCAGCGCATGTAAATTTACGAAGTAAATTTACGGAGTCTGCTGCCTCGACGGAGGACAAACGCGCGAGAAGAATGACGTTATGTCCAAGTTGAGCCGTATTCCAAAACTGGGATTGAGATTGTTATCCTGCTATCTATTCAAAACTATGTCAGAAGAGGATATCAGCGACTAAGATTTACTTTACATATACTGTAACTGTAAGTTGACGTATATGTGAGTTACGAAAATGTATATGTCTTGGATCGATCAACATAGCGACAAAAATAGGACTCTTTCAGTCTGTAATGATACCTATGATTCGGTCTGTAATGATAGGACTCTTTCAGTCTGTATTTTTAATTTGTCAACATCCTGAATTTTATTTCCCTTCCGTGGAATATCCAGCTAAAGTGAATCTGAATCGGTGGTGGATACACATCGATAACCATAGCAATCAGACGCATTCACCGTTAGTTATTACTCTTGGTAACAAAAAATTGTTTTCTCTGGTGTCTGAAACATTCAAGGCATTCTGAAGTGATTTTGCGCTTCCATTCCGAAAATAACCTCAGTTTCCTTCATCAGGTCAAGTTTTCTGACTATCCTTATCTCGATTTCCCCCTGTTAAATGCTGAGAATGAGCATGATTATCTTTCGTGGGGAAACCGGAGTTATTGATAGTAATTTTTAGAAGAATTGAAGTAAACGTTTCATGTATGAAGTATATAATTGATACGTGTGGTAGGTGGTATGAAGTATTGAAGAGAATGCAACGCAAAACAAACAGCATGCAAAATTTCCAAATAATTTCTGTGTTTTGGAAAAAAAATTCCTTGGAAAACAAAGAACAAATTCAGGCTTCTTGAAGCATGACGAAAGACGAGCAGAAGAAACATCTCGTTTTAAATGCCAGCAATAGTTTACTATCATCACAGCGTCCCAACGTCTTGATGTCATGATGGAACCGTTCGCCCTGTTTTTTAGCAATGAAATTTGCTCATGATTTGGAAAAAGTGACATCCCAGTATTTCTGGACACACACTGAAACATGAACTTATTTTTTCTACCAGTGTGCATCGCAAACCTTAGCTCACGAAATTAGATTCGAAATTTGGAAGTGTAATAGCTACTGCAAACGAAATTGGTTTGGTCAGATACCTATAAACTGGAATCAAACTGAATTTATTTCATTTCTGAACTGGATTTTCTACGGGAATATTATTGTGGTAAGGACTACCCTCTTCGTATAGTTAAAGAGTCTTTCAAAATTTACGTAGATAACAAATTTAGAAGTAAAAATTCTTGTGTCCAAATCTCAAAGAAATTGATTCACTGTGTTCACCCATACATAAAATCGAATACAAAAAAAGATATCATAGATAGAATAATTTCAAAATTAAAGTCGCATCACTCTCACATAGAAATTATAACAGTTTTTCAGACTCGTGAGTAATGTTTTCTTCATTAGTCCACTCTCGCTTGAAATAGCTTAT
This sequence comes from Morinoia aosen, assembly GCA_030386875.1. Lineage (NCBI taxonomy): Eukaryota > Metazoa > Arthropoda > Malacostraca > Amphipoda > Talitridae > Morinoia > Morinoia aosen. Next base: position 47,363,068 of record CM059556.1, on the reverse strand, counting down.
TAAAAACTAAGGCAAGCTGAGGTTAAAACTTACTGAAGGTGAACAACACGAGCACATCACGAGGGGCGGAGAGGGGCTGGAAGGGAGGGGCGGATGCGGGTGTGACGAGAGGGGCAGCGTGAGGCCCTCGCGGATTAAAATAGAGCAGCCCAGCACACCTGTAGTGGTGTGTTGTGGTGGTGTGGTGGTGTGTTGTGGTGGTGTGTTATGGTGGTGCGGTGGTGTGGTGGAGTGATAAAGTCTTTTGACGATGTGGTGGTGTGCTATGGTAATGGTAAATTGACGGTACGATGACGGTGGTTTGAAGGTGTTATGGCTATGGCTTGTTATACTTATTGTCATTTGAAGGCCTGACTGTTGCAATGAGCTGCTGACAGAAATACCTCCGTTGCATCTACTCGCATAACAACTCCGCCCGTCCCAGTCATTGCATGAATGATGCAGCCATAGCAACCTCGGCGCAAAGTTACTCCGTTAGACAAAATTCTCAATCGGAAACTATGAAAACTATAATCCGTAGCTGCCCCGATTGAAACAACGAAACAAATCGGTGTGATATGTTAGTGATATTTTCTGAGTTTGATGAGAAGGAGATGACAGAAGTAGAGTGGGAAAGTTTTGGTGTTGGCGAGCCTGAGGGCCTTGGTGTGATCAGATTAAAATATTGTTATACCTTACACGGTGCTTTTATTCACTCTGTTCTTGTTAAGCGCATGTTTTTAGTATATTATTAAAGCGCGGTTCATACCATTTGCTAAAAAGATGTCATTAATTTTCGTTGAGGCTTCAAAAAATACAACACAAATGTAAAATTAAAAATTTGACGATGGAGAATCAAGTTCGTGAGAAATGTGATCGATAAACAATACTTAATGATCCGAAGGATCCAAGATTATGCTTGTTTGGCATTATAATGATGTCAAATTAAAATTTAGTAATTTGACATCATTTGCAGTCAACAAGGGTGACAACTTAGGTTATCGTTCAATAAATTATATCATCAATGAAGTTGCAGTCGAATTTCGTTGGAATTTCAACGTCCACTTCTTGCACACATTAAATCAGTTTCTAGCCCCATTTGACATCTTCAGGCATGAATCACACTGCGGCTACGCACAGCAGAAACAAATTTCATCAATTCATAGACCTTAGTGAATCTTAGAGGAGAATTTAGTGATTCAGAATTGCCGCTGAAGAGGATACTTCCGAGAAACTCTAAATGTTCAAAGTCCCAAGATTTTGTTTCCTACTTCATACGACGAAGAGAATGGACGCTAGAGACAAGAATAATCTTTCAGAACGTTACGTATGAGCCATTTTCTTCATTCCTCAGCCATAAATTTCGAAACAATTTTATTTTGAAATGTATTACATCCCATTCATTCCGTTGTCAGATGCTCAGAAAGTAAAGCAAATCACTCTGATACTTCTTTGATCAACGAGCCAATTAACTGATGAGCATTTCGATTCACTAATTCCACAGCCAAGAAATTCAAGTAGCGAAGTGAACAACTGCCAGTTTCACGAGATTGGCGCGCCAGATGCTTGACAGGTACCGCAATCCATTGACCCCGTAGCCAAAATACGCCAAGGATGATGGGGTGCGAGGCATGGATGAACTACTCAGTAGGGGGAGGGGGCGTAGGAGGAGAGGAGCGTAGTTATAAGAAGGCACTACTCTTTATAAGTGCCGGCTTGCCAAGATGGGCTACCCTCACTTCACCCTGCGCTGTCATGCCCCGCCCTTTCCTCCCCTGCGTTTCTCTTTCGTTCGTCACATCGTTCTTCTTATTTGAAAGAGTCTATCAGGGAAAACGTGCATCTGAGACGTGGTCGCAAGAAAGGGTAGGGGTGGTATAGAACTAAAATCAAAACGAATTGTTTTCACAGTTATCAGATAAAATCATTTGCATTTTTCAGTCACCGAAAAGGCAAGACGCTGAATTAAAGCAAACGTAAATCAATATGTATCTTAGTTAAAAAGGCCAGCGACATTTGTATCTTTCATTTACCATATCATACTGAAAATCGATATTTCAAAGTATATAAATATGACAAAATCCTTGTCAAATTCATTCGTAAATCACTAACTCTGTGAGTCTCCGTGAAGGGGGAGAGAGTGACACTTTGGATGAGTAGGTCGCGGTTCAATTTCCTGCATCTGTGCAGTACTTCCACTGGAGCACGCTGCTACTGTTGAGGTGTCGAAAAAAAAGTAAGAGGGTAGGCGAGGGTAGAGTGAGGCCATCTCACTAATGTGCTTTATCTTTCAATTAAATCCATTTCAAGTATTCACTTTCCTCACCCTCGTACGCATTCGCAAATTTTAGTCGATCAGTGTACAATTTCGCAAGCACAATTTACCGGAAATCATTTTTTATGCCTTCTCTCAGGAACGAAGTGACTTGAGAGAAATCGTGTTTGCAGTCCATTTCTTCAATGAAACTGAACTTGAACTCTTCCAAATAAACGTGTAAAGTTGACTGCTGTACCAGACGACAGCAATCGTTGGCACACACCTCAGCACGACCAGCCACCTCCAGGCGAAGGCTCCACCGGAAATCTATTTATAGCGCCTGAAGAAAAAGAGGCAGAAACTCGGGCTCGTAAAGACGGAAAAATTAAAATTAAATATAAGAAGAAGGCACTCCAGGGGAGCGGAGCTACGACACCGGCAGAGACCCCTCAGACGTCTATTTCGGGAGCGAGGGGAGTGTGAAGGTTGTGTGAGGGTAGCGTGATGCTAGAGTGAGGGCAGTATGAGGTTAGTGCGAGGATAGCGTGAAGGTGGTGTGAGGGTGAGTTAGAGTGTGACTTGTGTGTGAGGGTGGAGCAACTCACATGCAGCACACTCCTACATCACTTCATCTCCACCAGCAGGCATGCCACCGCACCTATGCACCACTGCTCATACCACCAAATCCCAACACCACCACACATACCCCCACAATTTTACGCCCTACACTTGCCGATACACCCCTACATTACCATCATGTCAGTGCTCTCCTACACCACCCCTTATACCACCACACCCATACGCCACCAATGTTGTGGTTCCTATAACACATTTATGGCACTTACAAACAACAGCAACGCAACGAGGAAGGAATGCGTCTGGCCCACGGATTTCCCCATTATGTCTCGAAAAGATCCAGCATTCATTTGAAATACAGTACATGTGCCCTCGTCACACCATAAAGGATCTTTAAATTCTATAAAGATTCTATAAAGATTATAGAATCTCTATAATCTTTGGGATAATCTTTCACGTCATTAGTACCTAACACGAAGGATGCCGTCGCTGCAGCTTTGGCACATCGAATGTACGACGACGTCGATAAAACAACCATACTCTCGACCTCCTCGATTTGCCCACCTCTACCTCGTTCCTGTGTCTACCTCCAGCAAGGCTTGCCACGTCGCCAAGGGTTGCCCACGTCGCCAAGGGTTGCCCACGTCGCTTTGAAGAAAATATTTCTATATCTTTGTTCTTTTAATCAAGCAAAATCCCATTCATTTTATGAAGATTAGATGTAAGATTTAATTCCCCATTTATTAATCAGGATTGCAGAGTAGAAATTTCGACATACAAACTTTCAATATCCTCTCTTGCCTTTCCCATGATGACAAGTTTGCACACAATCACGCACAAAGGGCTTGGCTTAGATGGTTCCCCCAGATGAGGCATTCGTTCCCGGAAAAGTTCCTGTAGAGCTGACACGCACGGAATTAATTCCAAGAATTGCTACTGCCTTGGTTTGTGATTCCGTTTTTTTTTTGATGTGGGCTTGTATCGGTGAAACCGGGCATGTTTGGTTAAAGCACAACTGTGTCGTGCAATTCTTTACAAGGGATCCGAGGATGGAAAAGCCAATCTTGCCTTGACTGCAAATAAGTGAAAATACAAAAAATAATAATACGATCAGCCTCCATGTCTTCACCCTGACGCTCAAACGGACTCGCTAGATAAGTCATCCATAATTACTATCACGTCTAATCATACTTTCTCTTAACAACTTTGTAATACATAGCGTATCCCACAACAGTGCCCAGTCTAACTTTTTCGCCGCCTGCATACATGTTTTTCGCCGCCTTAACGATTTAAGCGATTACATTGCTGAGGCGGCGAAAAACATGCATGCAGGCGGCGAAAACGTCAGACTGGGTAGGAATACAAAATTCCACACAAATTTTCACAGCACACATGCCCCCACACCACCCCACATGGCCCTACTCCAACAGCACCACTCACCCGAGTAGGCCCCGTCCAGAGGTGCGAGGCAAGCAGTGCAGTCAAGAGATCTATGTTGGCAGAACACAGACGGCGCGACGGAGCCCGGCGTTATCAGGACGCTAGACACTTCCACACGTTTGTTGCAGCGCATATCGCTCGCAAACGGCACTTGAGGCGCCTATCACAGTTTGTAGACGTAAGAATGTACGATGTATGTGCGCTTCCAAATTATATACACTGTGCACATACATTTCGCAAAAGTACGCCGAGTACGTGTGGATCACAGCTAGGTGCTCCTCAAACACTCTGCGAGATACTTCTCAACAAGTTCTACGTCAGGGCGGCTTATCACTAATAATTGCGACTTGTAAACCCCCATCAGTTCATCCCACTATGCACGTGCTTTCTTGAGCTTTGGTTTGCACTGACGCAACGCCGTAGTCAGCGATAATACATAGTACCTCGTTTACTGAAAAATACTTATGCGAGTTACTAGGCCTGGAAATTCCATTGCAAAACTTGATGCGAGAAACTGCAATTAGAGAGGCTCGGATGCATGTCATCACCATCGACACAATAGATCACTGTCTCGAGTCTAGGTTGTTTACTTTGTGTTTATCTGGCATGAGAGTTGGCCTATAAGAAAGCTACTTCATGATTCGAACTGTAGGCGTGGCCCAAATATGTCGTGTGTGCAGGGAACATTCAGTGTGCAAGGGTCGGAATAGACTGTGTTTGCTCTTGTCCCTTCGAATAATCGTTAATGTTAAATAGACAAGTAAATAGAGTTTTGAAATGTATGTTCTTCAAGTTTTCATTGGTTGTTCGGTGTTCCTTGATTTTGCTGTGTTTTTGAGATTGAATAATTTCTTAACGCACTGCCTTTCTCCCATTTTCAGTCACTTAGGTTTACAGTAAAACTAGGTTGGTATTTCTTGGCAAGGTTACTTTTTCAAATGATATAACCAAGTGTTGAACTGGTGAGCGTTGCTTCATTTTGTAGTGTTGCTTTGCTTATATACATTTTTGCTGCTCTAGGCTAAGATTCACTTTATGATGAGCATGAGTTTTTTTGGGAATATTGGTTCTTTTATTTATATTATTGTTTTGTTAGAAGATTGAGTTTTTCAATTTTGCTTGTCTTCAAGACCATGTTGTAATAAAATAAGTTGCCCCTCTGAATTTGTTGCTTAATGATTTAACTTCAGTTTAATATCTTTCATTTTAAATCCATGGTTACTTTTTCAGTTAGTTTATTTTCCTTTTTAGTCAATGTATTTATTTTGTTTAGCATGAATTCATTCTCAACGTGTTTTCGTCTGCTTATTACTTTTCTTTGGAGTTTAATTTTGAGAAATCCAAACAGACCTGTATGGCTTTTCCCTGCATTTTTATTTTGCATTATCTCTGTTCTCTGGGCTTTATTTACAGTGGCTTCTCCTGATTTGTCTTCTTTGATTCTAAGCCCTGTCACTTGTTTTTGCATCATCAACTACCTGTTCCGTAATAAACCTTCATCATTTTCCAAAACAAGTTTTATTTCTCCTTCGCTGTGTGGCCAAAAATAGCCATGCACAATGATGTTCAAATGGTAGTGACCCATTCTCTTACGAAACAACTATCCTAAAATTGCGAATTGAGTGACACGAATGGCAGTCTATGGTTAAGTTAAAAGTTTATTAATATCAAACCAAACTTCTAGCTCAAAATTTCGATGGTGGCTCAATGAGGGAGACCACTCGATGGTGGAAAAAAGAATTGACTGTGCAGCGCAGACCACTCACCGATTGATTTAAAAGTGAGCGATTTAAGATAGAAACCACTCGCCTGTGAATTACTAACTAATTACAAGGGGAATTATATCTCCACTGCGCAATGCCAGTCTTGTTTACAGACCAGCCAATGTGCACTGTATTGCACTCGCCTCTACCTGATGACCCTCCAAGTCGCGAGATGCATGACGCGCCAACAACGCAGCAGTGCATCAAACCTCAAAAAGATCACAGGGACGGGATATCCACCGTGTAATCATTCCCTGTTCCGACACGAGAAGCACCGCATGCTCCAGCAGTGTACAGACATGCCAGTGAGAACGTGCGGCCGGAGCATTGCTTGGCCAGAAGCTCATTATCCCATGCGTACTTTCCCATGCGATAGAGATGTCTCCCATGTGACGCATGTAGGTTTTCACCCTCAGCGGAGCCTGCGCGCTCGACTATCAAAACAGAGTCAAAGTTACGTAAGTAGTTCTAGGCTATGCGCACAGCAATTCGAGAACGTTTCATTATTTCATGCGGTAGCTCATAAATGTAACGAGGTCTACAATGTAGCTTCACGAATCTTGCTTGAACGGTGAATCTAAATCATTTATCTCTTCTAATTCATCTAGATTCAATACAAATAGGTTCGTTTCCGTCATGGCAGCCGCTCAAGTGATAGCCGCTAAAATAATCCCAAAGCAACATGCGTAGCTGCAACCTCAACTGAGTAGTTGAACACGCTCTATTGTGAGGTAAAACTGTTTTTGTCATTCATTCTTAATTTTTATAAACAGTTCAGGAAGTGAGAGTAGCTGAGTCAACTATGAAGACTATATTCTCTATTATGATGACACTAACGAAAGCAGAGTATTAAACATTTTTGTTAAAAATATGTGGAATCAATGCAAGGACAATCTCAGCATTTTTATGTTGGAGATTGTGCACTTCTGAAATTTCAATTAACTCAAAACAATTTTTATATTCTAACGCTATCCCGCACTGCAAACTTACAAAGAGTAACACTCTAATATATTTGTGTGCTACACAGCTCTTGTAATATACAAATGTGCGTAATACGTCCACGTCAGAAGTCACTTCACCTTCGATGGTGAAGTCCCTCCGCCAGACCGTATCTAATCACAATTGTTGCACAAGGTTTTATCAGTCTGGAGCATCGCTAGCGCTCAGTACGCATCAATCACAATTAAAAATGAGTTCTCGAGCACTACTAGATTACTGGCGACCCTCATTTTACATATGAGTCAGTCAGTCACGATGTGAGGGAAAGATCACCTTCATTGTACTCTTGAAAGATCATTTCTCTTTGAAGTCTTAGAAGACCCTTTCTTGAACTAAAAAAAAAACATTTTTTTTCTGTTGCCTTGAAGGAAAAACTCGATTATACACGGCCTTGTGAGAGACAGTGTTTTCTAAATTGCTTATCCGTACCTTTTCATAATCTTGCACATGTCCTTTATCAAGAACACTATGTCAAGTCATTATTCGCAATCGAAAACTTTGTGTTCATAGATATCATTCCGTTAAAATGGGTAAAATTCATTTCCATCACGAGCTGGAATAAAAATGCCCTTAACTTCACGTGTTGTGAAGGAAATTGATCGTACAGCCCCGAGATATCTCATACCTCTATGATGAGACGCAAGGCACAGCAAAGGCAACACAGCGTCCCAAAGCAGCCCACAACTGGACGTAAGCGTTTACATGAAGATCTCAGAAGACGCTGGAATTTCGCTCCGAAATGAACCACGGGATTCATCTGACTTCTCTATAATTCTGAATGTTGATATATGAAACAAATTTTATTCCGAATTTTAGACTGTATTATTAAGTGACTTAAACTGAAAAGTCAGAAATTTCAATGAATGCACAATGGTAAACATTTCCTTTTGACGGAATCTATCCAAAACTCAAACCAAATATTTCTGAAGCCCAAAATGTTGCTCAACGTAGGGGATTAGAAATATAGTGTCATTCGTTTCATGATAAACATTCGAGAAGAAGAAATTTTGAATAACAAAATGAAGATGGATGGCGAGCAATTCAACGTTCCATACTAGAGAAGACGCATGTGAGAGGTGGAGATCGAGCGAGCAATTTGAAAAATTTTCCTGAATATAAGTCAAGTATGGCAAAGGCTCGGAGAGGGTGACTGAAAAATCAAATGTGCTAGATTATATTAATGCACCAAAATTTGAAATATGAGCAGTTGGAACGTAAACAATCTTTTAAAAAAAATTTCAGAATTGAGCCGAAGCATTATTTAATGCAATCGAAATAAGCTATAGGGCCAAGCTATACAATTAATGAAATTCTAAATACATTTCAGAAATGCACTTTAAATAGAGGATCCCACAGAAAACGATGCCCAACTTTGAACGCTTATAACTGAATTATAATTTCGTCTCTCTACTCGTGGTCGACCATTACCTTCTTCAAGCAGATGAATGATTTTTGAATTGTTTCAATAAATAGCTGAATGGCAATGCTTTGAGTGAAAGGAGTTAAAATGACGGTTAAAAAAAAATCAACAAAATTTCAGGTTAAGCAATGAGGTTGGTTGATAAAACCATACTTTTTTAAACCTTCATTCCTTGTCAAACAATTATGATTATTTATTCGTTTTAAAAATTGGTAGCCATTTCACGAAATTTACTTTTCAGGACATGATACGAGACTTCAATTTCGATATCTCATATTTTGCACTACTTTCGAAATGGCTCTCTTCAAATAAAGAAGTATCTTTTAGCAACTCAATAAAACAATTTAGAGAACATCTTACTCAGAAAAAAACGTTGATGAACAAACTATCATTTATTCCCGCTTGCAACAACACCTATAGCATTTTTCTCAGATTTTTTCAGTCAAGGGTCTGGAAAGTTGGATGTACTTTATTGCATAATACCCTGTATGGTGAAGATAGTCATTATTTAAGATAAGATTAATTATCCATTTGGAATTAGGCTTTATCTGATCACTGGCAATCGTAATAATAATGTCATGCACTTCTCCGCTCGTAAAATATCTTATCTCCCAGTTATGGTGGCAGCCAATCACACAAGGCACAGAAACAGCCCCTGAACCCCTTCTTCAGTTAGCTTCAGACGGGTAAAGTAGACGCAGCCCCTAAACCCCTTTTTCAGTTAGCTTCAGACGGGTAAAGAAGACGCAGCCCCTGAACCCCTTTTTCAGTTAGCTTCAGACGGGTAAAGTAGACACAGCCCTTGAACCCCTTTTTCAGTTAGCTTCAGACGAATAAAATAGACGGTTTACCCCCGCTCTATTAGTGAATCTCCCATGCGACATAAACAGCGGCGAAGTTGTTCGTGGTGGTTTCGAACACCTCACGTACTAAGTTCTGCATGTGTTCAGGTGCATCATTATCCTAGACTTTTCGCAATTTGTAAATTTAAGTTTTAATTTAGCGGTCCATTTATCTTCTTCCTTTTCTCATTTGGAGGGAAGGCAGCTGGAGCGTTCCCTCTAAAAAAATGGTCATCTGATTTTTACCGGCATACAAGGATGTTTTCGGACCGGCCGAAACACTCAACTTCCATGCGTTTTTTTCATTTAGTTTATCGATATCAATGGGTAATTTTACTCACCCACCAGCACTTGTGTGCCAAGGGTACATGTGTATCAGCACGGGGATGGAAATACATCCTTTAACATAAATGTGCAACCGAACGTCGAGAACAAAAAGAGGTTTTGAATTAAAAGAAGAGAAGACAAAGTGATGAACTTGAAATGCACTCATAATCGCCAGAGCTAGTAACGTCTTCGGTGGAAAAACACCATATAGGTATATCAGGACTAATAGTAATAATTACCTCTTTTACATAACATGTGATCTTCTTCTAACACCAATTTGATTGCGCATGTTTTGTACATCATATTCATTCATAACTCTAAACGATTTTATCATCGCACTCGCGGAAATTTTCCCGACTATTTGACCTCCTACCTTGAAGTATAGTACCATGAGTCAATTTACATACCTGACTTCTCGATACGTTATTCCTTTTATTTTCTGATTAGTATGGTCTTCATCTATCGATTATGCTCTATAAAACTATGCTCTGGGTTGGCGCCTAGGGCCTCATGGACGTTTTTTTTAATGCTATTATCTCTGTCAATGAGTAGTTAAAATCGTTCATGCCCAGCATCACGTCGCAAGTGCAAGCGCAATCGTGCAGTAAGTATAATTTCCTGAATTCTCGAGCTGGTGAAAACTAAAGCTAGAGTACCTAATACAAACAGTCAAATTTGAAAGCTCTTTCTATGTATCACGGAAGCAATCAATTAACAATGCTTGGTGTTTCTCATATATTTCACGTTCGGGGGAAGAAAAAAATTTGAGATACGAGGGTAACTTTTTTCTTACCTCCGATCGTGCCGCTTCACCACGCGCGGCAAAACGGGGAACTGTACTCCGGTCGGAGGGGCATTGCCACTAAAACGACTCAAGCCCCACTGTCGAGCCTAGGCGTCATTTTCAGCCGAACTGCGTCAAGTCGATACGGCGCCCAAAATTGATGCTTGTGCAAAGTGCGAATTGCGGGATATGATAAGTTCCATACAGGCTGGAAGAAACAGACCGGCCGAAATACATCACAAAATGAGTGAAGCGTTCGGTGGAGGTTTCGTGAGTGAAAATGTTGCTCGAAAATGTGTTGAAAATGGAGAGATGAAGAACCGACGAAGACAAAGAAACAAGTTGGGTATAGATTTTCAGACAGATATTCACATTTTCTAGAAGAAGATAAGGCGGGCAGGACAGAGCTTTTGGATTATCGAAAATTCCAAAACGCTGTTTTTAACTCATCTTAATAGCTTGGTGACATTGTTCTTCGAAGGAGGGAATTAAAAAACCGTCTACAACTATTACAAATGCCAAAATCTCCATGGCGATTCTTTAGAAAAGAATTTTGACTAAACTATACTTCTGGTACAAAATACTTAATCGAAAATTAAAAAAAAATTCAAGTCACAATCTACAAGTCTAATGTAGATTATCTACAAGTCATAATGTCTGCAATAAAAGAAGAAACAAATTGTTGTAGACTGTCAAGAGATCACGAAACCAAAAATAAAAACATGTCACAAAAATAAAATCGACAAAATTGCTATCTAGTTACTATTTGCAATGGAAATGAACTATCGGTATAGTTGGGAGCTGGTTTTCGTTTAAAAATATGTAACGACTCTAAAATCTTAAGGTCATGTGAAGTTGAAGCAGAATCTAAAACTTTGAAGTCTTAGGAGGATATCGGTACGTTGCCTTTTTCTGCGTGATCGCGTATTGCGGAGTGAGAGGGGTGAGCTAATTGGTTCTCAGTACGGATGCTTCTACGGCGATGTTCGGCCACTCCGATATAAAAATTGCGTGACGTCATGCCGACGTACGATGATGTGCACTGCACACAACTATTAGAATGAATCAGAGAGGCCCGCATCTCCACCGGAAGCGTGTCCTTGTACCGGAAAAAAGAAGCCACCATAAAATTATCAACTAGAGCTACGAATAACTGAAGGTTTTGAAAATATTTTTCACGCAATAATTTTACCTCAAGTGACAATTTATCAAAAGGCGCTCCAAAATACGGGAACGAGCAGTATAGATGGTCTTCATTGTTTTCTCTAATAGCTTGCAAAGCGCATTGCTTAGACAGAAATTTCTTAATTTGCGAATTGATGACACCCAAAGGAAAACCGTTGGTTGTAAAATATGTGCTTAAAAATTCAATTTCACAATGAACAATTTTGAGGGTTGAACATATTTTGTAACCCATATTGATTAGAGTAGTTTGCACACAATTAATTTTAAAACGCATTGAACAAAAACTGAAGAACCGTAATCTCTTGACAGTCTACAACATTTTGTTTCTTCTTTTATTGCAGACATTGTGACTTGTATTTTGAACTGATGATGGAGCTGGACTCTAAAACGTTTTCCAATTAAATATGATCAAGTTCCTTGGAATTTTTATCGTTTTTAAATTTCTGATCAAGTTGCGATTAAAGCAAACAACTGACCCGTTCAGATGCATTCAGTCAAAATACTTTATGATTCAAATGTGTCTTTATGTGTCTATGGATGTTGAAAAGATACTCTTCGTATATGTACTGACAATGTTTACTTCGTGACGTAATTATGCTCAATGATCTGTCTGACTAGCTGCATGAAAACGTAATTCATACATCGTGTGTTTGCAAGAGAAGCATAGTACTAATGAGACCACTTAAAAACTTGAAAAGTTTTCATTTCTTTGTCATTCGCTAACGTTTGCAGAACAGCCAGTCAATTGAAAATTGACAATCCTCCTTGAAATAATATGTCATGAAATTTACTGCTAGGGCAAAATTGCATTGGACTTTGGAATCAAAACTAATTAAGTTATTCACAATCACTCTCTGTAAACTAATAACATCATGTATAACTGTTTAAAAACATTCCAATAAGCACGAAGAGTTACCATTCAAGGTGAGAAGAAAAAGCATTCAAAAAATAGAAGGGCTCATGACTATCACTGCCAATATGCAGTCGCCAGTTCTTTCTAAGAGTTAATTAGAATAGCCTAAATAAATGTCTCAAGCACAATGAAATTACTATGAGCCCTTTAATATGATATTCTGTTATTTTCCAACGCATATGTGCTTTAAATTTTCAAACTTCGATAACTGTTCTGTAGCTTAAACCTTTTGTTTTTCGGACGTTTCTCTGGGAGCAAGTCAAGAGAATGATGATTGGTCATTCGAAAACTTTGATCAAGCCCAGCCAAGGATGTGTTTAAAACTATTATCTTCACGAAGCGTTCGATATTGTTGCATCAAGTATCTCCTGGCAGCGTTACAAATTCTATTTTCAATACCACCATACTTCTTTTAGATGATCATTTCTCTTACAACCAGTTTTGAATTTTCAGATCGGCTCATCAAACACACATCTAAATCATAATGATACCGTGTGCTTGTTGACAGACACCATTTAAAGTAAAAGTTTTGTCAATGACTGCTGTTTATTATAATTTACTACCTTTTATATTCATCCCATCCCAAAAATATATCGATCTATGTAAATCGTTTCAAGGGTCAACCTTTCGGGGAAAATAATTTTCGGAGCTGTGAGCAGGACGGGTTAGTCAGGTCAGCCGTTACGCCTGATGCATTTGTAGTCAACCTGGAGACGTTACATTGACCGACGAAATTCTGTTTGTGCGATTATACATAGTAGCCCGACTTACATTTCTTCTAAAAATTCTTTCCTAGTTGTTTAATGAAGTTGTATCATAATTTTGCAAATTAGGGCTGATAGGATCAGTTAGTTTCTTCGAAGAACTTATTTGGTTTGTTGATGTTGACATGGTTGTTGTGCTATTGGGTGATTGGGAAAACAACCTTCAGATAAACTCGAATTATTCAGCTATTAATCGGTATTGAACGTAACGTTGCCTGTTATGAACATTCACTTGGCCCATTGTAGATTTATGTGCGCATTTAAATGACCTAACTCGTTCGAAGCGCTTAGCTTTATTTTACCTCAAAGTTGAGAATGAGAATGCATCGTGCAGAAGAGCGTTATTAAAAATAAATGCGCGAGTCGTAAATATTAACTAACACCAAATGCGGTTGCTTACGAAAAATTCTATATTGGTTTTCAGAATTATAGCCAACGGGACAAGGATGGGATTTTTTTTGGCGAATTATAAAAGTTGAATTCACTGCGAATGTGGAATTCCTCTCGAGATTGAATAAAATGCATAAACTTGCGAATTACTGGCAGAATCATTAAAAAAGTATTAGCACTCACATTTAATACAAGCAAGTAAAGTCCTTAAATACTTCGCATAATTTCCATACGAATAGTTATACGGCAATTAGAGCTCATGATGAACCAGACATTTTTGCAGGAAAGGAGCAAACAATGCCAATGCGATGGAGAAGGCTTCTCGCTTGGTTAATTTTTTTCAATACCGTGAACAGTGTAAAATTTGACGAAGAAGCCTTGTTGGAACAAATCTACCTGAAATTGATGAACTCTCTCGATAGATACCGTATATCGTGCGGCATTTTAACACACAAACATCTCATACGTCTATTACCACTTTTCTGCGATCTCGTGTAGAGGTATGAGTTTTGTATCACTGGCAATTTATCACCCCAGAGTCAGTCAGAGTCAGCGTAAACAAGCGTCTATTTGGATATTTCAATTGGGTGTCAAATTTATTTGATACGTTATCGACCAGTAATTTATTACTCCTGGAAATAAAATATCGTAATATAAATATTGACGATATTTTTCTCGGTATATGAGACTTACAACTTCTTTTTTATAGCTCTAATCAATGAAGAGTTCCTTGCTTCAATAATGCGGAAGATATCTCTTACATTATTTTCACTCATGGTTTTTATATGTAGTTCCAGTGTACGACATGACTGTAGATAACTTCCCTTTAGTTGTATGGTTATGGTAAAATGACAAAAATGGTCGGCATGTCTTATACATTTGCCATTAAAGAGGCGTTGACCTCTGTCAGGGGAACAAACAATGCCAAACAAGTTGCCAATGAATGCCGTTTCCAATTTATTTCTCAGTAACTCAATAGTAGATTACTCCAATTTAAAAAAAAAGTTATTTAAGAATTATTTCGATATATTTTCATGAATTTTAATCGTCCAGTACCAGAATACATCAACGGAAAAATAATATACAAGCACAAAAGCAAGAGCATGTCTATACCCAGTTCTTATTGAACATTCGGGAAAACATAATTAAGTACAAGTGGGATGTGCAGATCAAGTGACATAAACATGCAAGCGTGTCGCTACGTAGAAAAGCAAACTAAGACAAGAACGCAGGGCAGAGAGAAGTTGTCCCATGGTGCTACCGCTGCCCGGCGTCACCAGGTCATTAGGAGGCCCCGGCATGCGCGTCTGGCATCGCTTAGTTCCTGAAGGCAGGCAACCGCCAGTGATGCCATATCGAGCTCTCTGCTGCCGCGACTCAGTGTTGCCATATAGCGCTCCCCTCAACTTGGACTCTGTTATGACGCGCACCCCTTCGTCCTCGACTCACAACTGCCACATCGCGCTTAACGCTCCTCAACTCATGGTTGCTACTTAGTGTACATAGACCCAGAGGTGCTCTATTGCACTCCTTGTCGCTTAGCTTAGAATTCCCTCATAATTAGGTCGCTTCTTTAAAACTTCACTTACTCTTCTTGCTTATTCCCCTCGTAGTTGCTTCAGTGTTGCCATACAGAATTTCCCTCGTCAACTCAGTTTGTGCATCCCCAATGCCATATGTACAATATTGGAGGCATTGTCATAGCGCTCCCTATTGCGCTTCACTCAATAAAAACACTTCTCGCTAACCTCAGCTCTGATTCAGCTTAACCATGTTACGCTTCTATTCAAGATAAACGCTTCCTCGATGCAACATAGCATTTTCCTAAACTTCAACTCGGTGGCCATTTCCATACCCCCACTTCTTCACCTCCTCAGTAAATTTAAGGTTGTGTGATATCACTGTTGAAAGTAGAAAACTTGTGAAATTGTGCCTCAAGTGCGTGCACTGTCCGAGTCTCTAAAAACATTGATAGTACGAAAATATCGAGCCCTTCTCTCGCCCAAGTCTGCTGACGAAACTAAGCCAAGGTTTCTTGAAAAGTCGCGACGGATTTTGAACGTATGTTCTTATGTAATTATGATGATGTCTACCTAGCAATGTAGAATTATTTATTAATTTGAGGAATGAGTTTTTGAATTCCGAACAGCACGTCGCTGCTGCCGAGTGAGCGGTTGCAACCCTTTTTCTGTTCAATGGTAGAATTAGTTCAAGAAGCTCTGCTCGAGCTAATCGATTTCAAAGCACAATTTTCTCTTTATAATATTACTGAGAGAAAACAGAACAACGCCGTAACATTGATTAGAAGTCCTTTTCCTGCCATCGTAATTAAATCTCCTGCCCTTCTAATTCTAAACTCTAACGTTGCTGTTAGCTTTTGATAATATCTGATTTGTCAGGATGGTATTCAAACTTCTCTGAAATATTCATACCAGAGTTGCAGATACTCGTGTTCCTAACACTGACGTCACTAAAAGTAGGATACCTGACGCTAATTCTCGAGTTTCCCTACACAATCCCAAACGTCAGCATTCCCGAGACGTTAAATACCCGAGTCCTCAACTACCAAAAATTAAGATCAGCATTTCCGAGATACTAATTCTGGAGTTTCCGAATCCACTTATATTCTAAGGACTCGGCTGACTGGTGAATTTTGACTCTATTTACACTCATGCATGCCTAGCTGTGACCCACTTACTTTTCGGTTCGTATTCTAGCGTCAAGCCTTTGCGTATTGAGTCCGACTAATACATTTCCGAGTTCAGGACGAAACTTTTGAGTTAAAGCAGATGACTTATGGGAAATGTCTAAAGTTTAATCGAAGGCTTAGGGAATGGAAGTGGCAAGAGCACATTTTCTCCTGCACAATTCGCAATTTTCCACGTAGTAATTCACTACTTCATCTCTCATGTGTATGATATTATAACTTCAAGTAATTCTCCGATACAGATGAGAAGACTATTGAACCGTATCAAGCAAAACATCTGTCACAATCTCCTTGTATCTGTGAGAATCAACCCCGAAAGACAACGATTAGTATGAAAAATCGACTCATTAACTAGTTATCAGTAGTGGAATGATTTTCTTAATTTACTACTAATTTTATTAGCCAGCGTCTTAATTTAATTTGCAGCAAATTTTCATTTGGCCATAAATGCTTCATGGAAGCTTCCTAGAAATATGATGAATGAGCCGAGATCGCCAATAGGAAAGTTCTTTAAGCCGCTGAGAACAGATGCTTCGCTAAGTAGAGCTGGAGAGCGGATGGTTAAAAGTTCATTATACAAACATGAATAATAAACAAACGAACACACGTCCCCCCCCCCCATGAACACAGCAATCCTCGTCAAACTGACACAATGCACGACCGACGCATTATGCCACTTAGTTTTTCGCTCTCGCTCGACCATTTCGAAGTGAGACAAGACTAGGAGTAAACTGAAATAATCCTCCGTATATTAAAACAACATGGAATCTTCTTTCTTATTTCATTCTTCATCAAAACTCTAGAACTACTTAGTGAGGTGAATTCCTATTGAAGCCAACATGGAATCTCCTTTCTTATTACATTCCTCATCAACACTAGGACTACTTTTTGAGGTGGATTCCCATTCATTATTCAAACTCCGCGCGTACACACATAACAAATATCTGCCTATCTGTTACCCGTTCATGTATCCGTTCTAGCCCATTTCCATCATGCCATGTAGCTTCGCACGACGTGCTTGGGCTGCAGGTTACGGCTCAGCTAGTGTAAGAAAACCTACTAAATATTAACTTCTGTTATTTCAGTGCTACCTAAAATGCCGCTCTGCGTGCAGCAATGCAGCATTATCTTCGTTAACTAAATAGCATGTAATGGTTTTCCGACCGAAACACCAATCAATGCATAATCACAGCGGCACGTTTTTCAATTCTTGCTGTGTCTAAAGCAAGGTTTTCTTACGAGTAAAAAAGATAGTTTGCCAACAGATCTATAATGGAAAACAGCTCAGGAGGAAAGAGTTAATGAAAATACCACAAACACATGATTTTATTGAATTTCCGCGAAAATGTTCCGTTACCGGAGCCAGCTGAAGAAAATCTGAATAACGGTGATCCGTGTAGCGGAAGCTAATGAGGAACGAGGTTTTCTGGAGTAAAGTTTTCCTGTTTGAATATTTATTCTTAATTTTCCTGCTCAGTTATTGTACTGCATCAAATTGCTAGCATAATTGATTCATGTTAGAAAGAACATTCCTTGCGTGGAGGTATGACAGCTTATACGACAGTACTGCTGCATGATTCTACGAGAGCGGCTTCAGTTAATAACTAGTAACATCTGTGCCGTTTAGCTGTAGAAACAGTAACATAGAGTAAGTAGCCAAGTATACTCAGCACTAGATGCGTTCGCTACCAAAGCCGACGAGTTTTCGTGGAGATGCTGGGCGAATTCTTGAGCCTGAAGCCTGCAAGCTAGAAGTGAAGTAGACAGTTGTGCATGGTAGAAGCGTAGAGGTAACTTGACTCGTAGGAAGTTTGGATGGGTGCCTGTGGCAGTAGAGGAGAGTTGACGTGTATGGCGGCGTGTGGCAACTGCTGAGAGGCCCCATCTACAGCTGTGGAGCTGCAAGCAACTCTCCTTCACTCTCCTCGCCACCCCTTCTCTCTCTATCTTGAGCAGCGCTATGGCACATTCCATGCCATACACAATCAAGCCTATCAATAGAACTTAATGGGCAAACAGGTGCAGACGCTCACCATCGATATTGGTAAGTATTCTAATAAATTACGACGAGTTAGTTCGCATTCAAACTACGTAAAGCGTTAACGGTTGCATGAGATCTGAAGGACGGACTGACGCCTCCCGTATCACTGCGCCCCCCAAAGCCCCCTCTATTCTCCCGTACTTTTGTTTTAAGGCCCCTACACTGCGTCCCGCCCCCTCACACGCTCCCATACATCCTCTCTTCCTCTCTTTCTTGCTGCCGGTGTAGCGCTCGTTCGCTCGCTTGCTTCAAGCAAGCGATGGCTCCGCCATCTCGATTGTTCTCAGCACTCATGACTATAACGGTTGGTTGCACTCACACTTCGGTGCGAGTGTATCACGTCTCCAAAGTGTTCAGTCATTGCCTGGTGCTGTGTAAGCCTTGGTTTTCATCACCTTCGTAAGATATTGACGCGCGTCATCAAGATTAGCTCTGCCAGTGTCACTCTCTCTCACTGTCACTCCCTCCCTCTCTCCCTCTCTCTCCCTGTGCTTTTGCATGGTGCCTGGACGATGGGAGAGCGCAGCTAACTACGCAATTCCTCTAATGACGCGTCCGTTGAAGCTTTGCGCAGTTCCTTGCACTAACACTGCATGCCAGTGTATCTCAGTCCGAGACGAAGCATGTATTACCAGCGAAGCCTTAAAACTTTTTTCGACTACAATGCTATTGTTGGATCACTCTTATTATATAATTTTGACCATTGTTGACTATTAGATATCAAGTTTATTCGTGAGTGTTACTCGTAACAAAGTAATTAGCAGTGGTAAACAAATCCATCCATTTCACTGCCGTAAATCTCGCCCTGAGCAAGCAACATCCAGTGTGAAGCATCTAACCTGATGTACTTAGGCATTTCAATGCAAACAATTTATACAGCCATACTTCAGTAAACAGAAGTAAACACTTGAGAAGCAGCAGTAGCTGGAAAATAAGTTTTCGCATGGATAGTACGAAGTCACGTATAGAATATAATGTCGCAAATAGCGCTAATTATGCACATTATATTCTATTAGTGTTCTTGCAAGAAATGAGCGCAGCTCAGAGAATAAATTTTAAAGTCCGCTAAACCAGTTTTGCAAACTGGCCGACAGGGCTAAACGTTCGCTGAGCGTTTAGCGTTGTATTGCGCTGCCTTAATGAGTTTACTTTTGTTTAAATCCACTACTGACTCCCTGACCCTACATCCCCCCCGCCTCACCTCAGAATCCCTCTCTCTGACCCCACTGCCCCACTCCATGATCCGACCCTCTCTCCGTAACGCCACAACCCCACAAATCATTTTTCCTTACTTTGCCATCCCATCCCTCAAGCCCTCTCTCCATAATCACTTCTCCTCAACGCAGAATTGCTCATCCTCGCCCTGCAATCTACCCTCGGGTCCTTACTCCACAATCCCACCCCCTCATCCCATAATGTAGCCTCTCCTCCCCAAAATACTGCCCCCTTTCACCCAAATCTCAACCTCGTTACCAGACAGTTTTATCCCTTCATTCTACAATTCGGGAAGCATCTCGCAAGTGCACAGTAAATGATGAAAGATTTATTTTTATGCACACATTGTTAAAGATACACAGTTCGGGAAAAGCCCTTATCGCGTTGTTAATTTAAAATAGTAAAATGAACCTTATCTGAAGGTATTGGCGGATTTAGCAAACTGGAATTCCAATACCGATCTTTCTAGTCCTCCGTCCTAATTTCCTGAGCAACTTCAGTGTTCACAGGGAAGCTCCTCACACTACAGTATCCATGATACGCCCACGTCTGGTCTTCGGCGTGCTGCTATTCTGAACACCAAACTGCAGATAGCAAATAGAAGCGCGAATTCCTATTCCTCGTAAACTAGGTGTCAAAGTGAACTGTACTTTTTAATTGTATCAGTACCTAGCACGCCCTTAACTTCTGAACGTTGGATAACTAAGTTAATATTATAAGTCCATTTTAGCTTACTTAGTCGCGATAAATGTAGGAAATAATTACATTCTCACTCTGATGGTTCTGTTTGCGGCGTAAATTTATAAGTCACACTTCATGTCATATTATATAGACTTTTCTACGTTACACTTCGTGTCATATTATCAAGATTTGTCCACTTCAAATTTTCGTTTACAAACGTAATGAACGCTTAAATTTTGCTTTTCCTGTTATTGTGTGTGTATATGATCAATCAGTATTCAATACATATAAGTCCTTCACAGATCTTCATAGAGGACCTTGTTTACGGACGAGACAACTGTACGAGTTCAGCCAAAAATAGTGCTTTCAAAAGTCGTATCTCTGCCTACATTCCAACTAAATACATGTCTTAAACTAGCGAACGTGATATATGCATACACTCAAACGATATCTATGTTATGTTCGCTCGAATTATTCAGTGACGTTCAAACGTCTACCTCAGCATGACACCCAAGTTCGCTTGCTCACTGGCTCACTGCCATCTGCACCTACATTTTCTGTCCATGTGTTGCACGTACATTTGAAAGAGTTAATTTTATAATTTTTGTATATTTCCTGCAGGTCATTTTAAAATTTCTATACAGCATTTTCTGCATGTAGCATGCAAGCATCACATCTGTGTCGCATACTGATTGGGTTTCACATACTGGTGTCACGCAGCCACTACAACATGAATGTAATGTTCAGGCAAAAAATAGAGGAATGGAATGTGCTGTAGATGGCAAATTTTCGAGTTGCGAACTGTACATAATTCAAAAATTAATAGAATAATCCGAGTCATTCTTCAATCGAGAAACTGAATTATCAAATCTCACACATTCATTAGTGGACTTTACTTGTATTAGTGTACTTATCAAATCGGCATCTATCAGTACTTTAAGCATTCACATTTTTGTGACCCTCTCATAACACCACGCTCTAATAAAAGAGCTTCAATCCACTCGCAAAAGGACACAAGTACAGCAGTACGAGACTCAGGAAAGGAGAGCAGCGTGAGCGGGCAACCACAAGTGAGGAGGGTGCTGTACATAGATGCCCCGTAGCCTGGATACGAGCCAGATAGTTCGATCTCAGGCATCCGGCGCTGCACTCGACCGACCAAACAGAATAAAAAGCAACGCTTCTGCATGCAGCTACACTGGCAGTAATGAACGTCTCATGCAATCTCTCTTCTATGCCCGTTTTCTTTACAGTATATGTAATGGAACTTGAAGTAAATGTTTCTGCATGCAGCTACACTGGCAGTAATGAATGTCTCACGCAATCTCTCTTCTAAGCCCGTTTTCTTTACGGTATATATAATGGAACTTGAAGTTAACGCGGAGCTCACCACTACCCGCTGATGAGTCGGTGCAATATGAGGCCAATGGGAGCCTCCCATAATCATCAGGCTAAATACAGTCGGCCTGTATACACACACCAGGTGCTCGCGATAGCCATGTGCTATAGGTTCCGCCGCCGTGCGGCCGGGACCCGGGTTCGAAACTCGGCGCTGGCAGTGGCGATTTTCTCTGTTGGGTATAGGAGAAAAATTCCAAGCACAATACCCCACTCTACCCAGGTGTCTGAAATGGGTACCGGTCTCGACCGGGGGAAAGCGTCATGGCGTCCTGGTGTTAGTTATAAGGCATTTGAAAATCCAATGTACAAGGTGATATGTATCAGGCTTGATTGGAAATAAAGCATCCGTAGATGCCTTCATTATTATAAAAATACTTTAGAGGCAGTTTATACTACTCTCACGAGAGTAAAGATAGTAGACTATACATTACAGTCTAATTCAGAGCACAAAAAGTATCTAGATACTTTTTGTGTATCTGAGTGAGTATCTAGATACTTTCACACATATCTTCATAGATACTAGACACTTTTTACATATTTTTTGTAAAAGCTATAAAATAGCTCTAAAACAAATTAATAATCCTAATTCCATGCTTCAATTCACAGTGTTCTTATAATTAAATAATAAATATACACACCAATTAAAAGCTAACTATGTTTCCATGAGTTCGACTCATTAACTACTGTCTCCCGTTGGTCATGCATGTTTATTGTTAGCATAGACATTGAGTATGAATGTGTGATGCTAGGAAGCGTGACTGACTCGTTCAAACGTTAACAGAACGTGTTCGTTTGGTTCCGTTTAGTCAGTAGTCTATCCAAATTTCATCATAATATGAGCATAGGGTGATCTTAATCTTATTCTTGTCATTCATATTGGTTACCGAAACTATGTATGTCCTTAAAAAAAAAAAAAAAAAAAATTAACCCTAGGGATCGTATCACCAATGCACTTCCTCGATGCGGACGACTTCTATCAATTTTCCAAGCGATCAAAAAGTCGTACGTCATCAGTGATGCTGCTGCTGTCGTTTCTTGAAATCCATAAGCTAGACAAGCATGGATTAAGAGATTATAAAGTTGTAGAAAGAGTATTTTTCAAATACAATACAACGCTGCCCTTTTCCGCGCCAGTAGAGAGATTGTTTCCTCTCGGGGCCTAACATTAGCTTCTCGGAGATCATCGCTCTCGGATTCCATGTTCGAGAGATTGGTATTGCTGAAGAGCAATAAATTTGTTCAAATATCAAAACTGCTCCCATTACGATTAGTAGATCAACGAAGTAAACATCAAATTATGATTAGGGTTTATTTAGATTTTGAACTGTACTTCTTTTGAAAGGATTATCAATGGTAATTATCAAGTGCTCGGACGCTGAGCATCCAACTTATAGTCTCTTTATACTATGCAAAGAATCTGATGTTGCGGCTATCTGATCTGCCAAAACATTTACAGAATTTAATACGATAACTTCATTCAGTAAATGTTTTGGCAGATCAGATCGCTCAAACATCAGATTCTTTACACGGTATAAAGAGTTGAATGCTCAGCGTTCGATCTCCCAAGTGTCCGAACTGTTCATTATTACCAATTTACCATTTATATTTACGTTATATAATGCAAAATTAATTAGCTACACATTTTGTGTCATACTTAGCAATCAGCTTTTCCTTCCTAGTTTTCATGTTTACGGGTTAATTATTTATAGTATTGCTGAAGATGTATAACGAATGGAATCGAGATATATTTTGTACATGTTTCATTGAATAAATTCCTCCTGCGTGTTTATCTTAGTGATATAAGGGTTTTTGATGTATGTTGTGCGATGAAATAGTGAGACAAAGAAAATTAAAGGAAAAGTATCTAGTATCAAGTATCTAGGATCTAGATATATTTTGGCGGTGTCTCTAGTATCTAGTATCTAGATTCGTTTTGGCCGTGTATCTAGTATCTAGTATCTAGAGATATTTGGGCCGTGTATCTAGTATCTAGTATCTAGATATATTTGGGCAGTGTATCTAGTATCTAGTATCTAGGTACATTTTGGAAGATTTATGACGAGCTCTGAAGTCTAAACATGAGGACTTGCTCGCAAGGAGCCCGCACAAAAAGAGAGTAAGTTATTTCTTACCGCAAAATCATTATGGCACTAAACTAAAGAGATTCGAGGTCTTTCTTCCTAATTGGAAAATTTTCTTCTGTCACCAGTACTGAGACGATAATAAATATTTTCGCTTTATGTAGCGTTTAATGACATACAAAATACATTCATTTATCTATCCGCTGAAACGACACTCTATATAGTTAATGAAATTTTGTGCGAGATGCAACGATATCGCAGTAAACACAGCAATACTTGCCTGCATTTCGGCTTCAGAACATAAGACGATGTAGCAATGAGGCACACGATAGAGTGAGGATAACATAAATGGGTCGCGCTGAAACTTTGGTAAGTTGATGATTAAAATGTTGTAAGTAATCTGAAAGAGAATTCTTTATTTAGAAGGGAGTGTGTTCTGATGTCTGTCCACTAAATGAGTGGAACAATTCCAAATGGACCAATTTGAACATTTTCCCATCCCGGACCACCTTCCTGCTCGCGCGTTGCGAAGCTAGCATGCGTTTTGAACAAACGAGGGCGTGCATGATCCAATGTAACCTAAACTGAGATACGTTACCTTTACCGGCACGTCACGAGCGTCGTGCAGCACAGCACTGCGTGTGTTGCAGTAGCATCTCAATGCACGACCGCGATCATAATGTTTACACTTGGTGCACAGCTTCATTTCAAGCTGGGGATTTTACGCAGATATCTGCTTCTTACTTCAGATATACAGGGTTTATTTAATACATGTATCTGCTCTCACATCAGCTTAATACCATTTACTCGACAGGGCTCATTCAAAAAGAGACGCGCTCAGAGGGTTTATCCAGAGGGTTTATTTAACCTACCAAATACTCTTAATTCGTACCGTTCATATTGTAGAAGTATTTGCTCCCAAATCTATCCAATTTTGGTGATCTAGAGAGTATAATTAACAAGGGAAGAGTTTGCTTACTTATGTATTACTTGTGCTTGTTCTTGGAGCGTACGCTGGACGAGAAAAACCCACTTATGAGCGGAAATGGTCTTGAAGGTGAGGTGCGGAGTGTGCTATGTTCAAGTGTTGCCATTTCCGGCGTCCGAACATGTCACTGGGCCATGCACATCTTTCATAACGTCAAATGTGCTCATTGCTTCCAGTTGAATTTGTGTAAATAAGTTGCAACATCAACGAGAGTAAAATGAGAAAATCACGCAACATCAGAAGAGAACGTTGACCGACGTCTAACCTTACTTAGATTAAAACTTTATCAGTATACATGTAAGTGTAAGTAAGTGCGACGGAGAGTTTGACTCTGAAAGTTATGTCTACTACAAACATCGTTTCATACACACATCGGACAAACATGTAGTGTTTTTTTTGCAACCGAGACGGAATCATCAGTCCAAGTTCCAGAAATTTCTCATTTCTAATTCCGACTCTATTGTAAAGTTTACCTACATTAATGTTTATCAAAGTTTTTGACAAATAGTTTATTTGCAGATTGAATGGACTGATCTATGCACTTATTTGCGAAAGCTCTTAAATTACATCAGAGAAAGCTCGTTCTTTTCCATGTGTGTCCACCAGAGGTTCTTCTCAATGCCTCTTTGTATTTGAAAATTTGGAAAGTCAGAGTCGATAATGTGAGATGCAGCCTTCAAACCCACATATTGTACAGGCCTCCGAGTGAACATACGATGGTGCTGGTCTGAGTTGACCTCTGTTACTTTAGCTTCATGAGTCAGTACAACTCGAGGGTTATTGCCACAAATAATTCAAGTCCCCAAGATGGATCAAGTTCCCAACTTTACCAGCAAGTCGTAACTGAAAAGCCATTCTCTTAAATTTTCTCAGAGTTATTGATATTTCTGTCCATGAGTCTCTTCAGTAATTCAATTGTTAAGGGTTGCTTTTGTGGAGCGAAAGCCACAGCAGAACATCGTTTTTTTGATGTAAACTCACAAAATTTTTAACGAAGTTTCCTTCGTTCTATCATTCAGTTTTCTTATTATCTGATCTTTTCTGCTCCATTATTTAAATAAATTTAAAATACGTAAAACAAAACTTAAGGCTTATGCTGACATTTATAATTTATTTTGTGGGCCGATCTTTGAAACGAGGCATTACACAAAGACAAAGGACACCTTCAAGCTTGAAAAAAAGGTGACTCGTAATTCAGTATTATTTTTACTGAACATATTTTCTCCGGCCTTTTTTTCGATTTAGAGAAGGTGGACCATTGCCAGCTAATTGGTGACCAATTAGCCTGGAAGACCCAGAAACAATGTGTGAAGGCCTTCCTCCACTAGCCCTGCGTATCGGTACCTCAGTGGCATATTTACAAACCTTGCTCTCACTCGAGCTAACGATAGAATCGATTCTTTGCAGCCGATAAGGAAGGTATCAAGTGTCATCGTTGCCGTTTCTCAAGTTAACAGGATCTAACGCGTTAAAAATATGATGCTCAGAAGGTTCCTTACACGACATAGTAAAAAAGCAAACGATTAAACTACAGTGTGTCATTCAGAAAATCTAACTCACGATTTCGTAGAAGCGACGGTTGGATATTCTTGCCTTGAACAAGTTTACGGAATGGAATTCAGGTTGTTAAAAGTGACTGAATGTTTTGCGAAACGTTTCGTTCACTAGTTACCTAATTTTTTTTAATTATA
This sequence comes from Morinoia aosen, assembly GCA_030386875.1. NCBI lineage: Eukaryota > Metazoa > Arthropoda > Malacostraca > Amphipoda > Talitridae > Morinoia > Morinoia aosen. The sequence goes on along the minus strand of CM059556.1, from coordinate 47,336,624 downwards.
GTTTCAGCCCACAGCGAGCATTCATTGCCACTTTAGCTTCAATGTTACTCGGATTATGAAAATACAAATGAGGGCAGAACTGAAAAATTGGAGAGGAAATTTACTTCACACCTTGATTCGATGATTTTTTATCGACGAGATGTATTTTGAACGCGACTGTTTGACTTTGTAGTCCATTACTGCGGCATGCATGTCTTTACTAGACAAGGAATCATCTTTACTAGAGGCAGTGATACGTTACTGGACTCCAGTCCCAACTGAATGTAGGTAACATGATAAATTTCTACAGGATGCAGGAAATTGATGGTGGACACTGACTACTGAAAAGTGTGTTCAAATCGATGGCGGGTTAAAAAAGAAATTTAAGAAAATCAGTAAGTTATCAAGAAGAACACATAAACGGTAACCAACTGATAAAAGAACTTTGATCGTTGAAGTCTTTGATCACGGTCCTTGAAGATAAGTCGAAGACTAGGAATAGAAATTTGAATCCAAGGACCATGTTAGAAGACAAACATTTCAACTTACTCGAAAGGAAAAAGTATACACCAACACAGAACACTTATATCATCATTATTCTTCCCGCAGACGTGAAAACGCTCTCATGTTGTTTTGAAAGTCTTATTATGTGCTCGTCATAGCCATGTGGCTAGAGGTTCTGCCGCCGTGCGGGAGACCCGGGATCGAATCTCGGCGCTGGCAGTGGCGATTTTCTCTGTTGGGTATAGGAGAAAAATTCCAAGCACAATACCCCACTCCACCCAGGTGTCTGAAATGGGTACCGGTCTTGACCGGGGGAAAGCGTCACGGCGTCCTGGCGTTAGTTATAAGGCATTTGAAAATCCAATGTACAAGGTGAAAATAGATGAAATATCTTGTACTATCACTGAGCTGAACAGCAATTTCGATGTTCTCAGTTTCACCGAAAGTTGGCTAGACGACTCATCTAAAGACCTGATTCAAATTCAAAACTATTATAGCCATCATTCACTCCGTAGTAACAAACGTGGTGGTGGCATCAGTACGTACATATCTAAACATATATCTTCGAAAATCATTTTAAGTGCAACTATGAATCGTGAACATATTGAGACTTTATTTATAGAACTAACGAAAGATGATAAACGGATTATGCTTGGGACAGTATATAGGCCCCCAACAGCTTGTAACGTCTCTTTCCTGAACGAGCTTCAAAGCATAATATCTCAGTTCAACAAGTCTTTATATTATGACCTAATAATCTGCTGGGATTTCAACTACGATCTTCTACAATACGATAGCTGTGAGCAAATCTCAAACTTCATAAATGTTTTTCAGTCTTCAGTTTTACTCGATAATATTTTTATGTTAGATCCGACTGATTTTCTTACCGGAATAATAATTTCTGACTTATCTGACCATTTCCCGGTGTTTCTCATCAAGAAAAATGTCTATAGTCCTTGTACCAGCCCACAGGCTGATACTTATTCATTTCGCTGTGTAAACGAATACAACTTGGGAACAATGCGAACTGTTCTAGAAGAATTACTGCCATCATTAGACATCTATGAACGGGACAATAAAGCGATTAACATTGATGAAGCAATACTAAATTTAACTGAAATTATAACGACCGCATATAACCAGTGTTGTCCAATAATCACGCGCACAATTACGCCGAAAAATAGACAAAAACCCTGGATTACTGAAGATATCGTGATCAATATAAAGAAACGTCAAGCGTACCTAGCCTTACTATACGAAGGGCGAATATCTAAAGTAACGTATAACAGATTCAGGAATCATGTGACAAATCAAATACGAACCTCAAAACGAGACTACTTCACGCGCAAATTTACTGAATACAAAACTGATATTAAAAAAACTTGGCGCCTGCTTAATTCATGCTATAAACCGAATAATAATACTACGAAAACAATTGAGTCCGTCGTTCACGAAAATGTAAAATACCACGAGAAAAAAGATATTGCAACTGTGTTTAACAACTTTTTTGTAAACATAGGAAAAAATACAGCCGATAGTGTCTTCAGTGAACCCACAGACCACTTGCAATACATGGACCATGTCCGTGAACCTAACTCTTTCTTTTTCAGGCCAACTAATCCCTCCGATGTAATTACGTTCATAAACAACTTGAAAAATAACTCAAGTGGATTGAAAAATTTTTCGGCTAAAGTTCTTAAGGCTATAGCTGATATAATAGCACCGTGCATATCTTATACTATCAAACTATCCCTTTCTCAAGGTATCTTCCCCAACTCTTTCAAAATTGCGAGAGTCACCCCTATTTTTAAAAATGGTGATAAAAACTGCATTAACAATTATAGACCTATCTCTGTACTACCAATTATTAGCAAAATATTCGAGAAAATTGTGTATAAAAATGTGTATTCGTATTTTGAACAAAAATCTTTCCTCTGCGACAAACAATACGGTTTTCGTTCTAAGAAATCTACGACACAAGCTGTATTAAATCATTTGCAATACCTTTATTTTAATACAGATGAAGGAAAGCTTGTTTTCTCCGTATTTCTTTACTTTCGAAAAGCATTCGATTGTGTGGACCATAACGTATTACTCTCGAAACTACATTGTTATGGCATTCGAGGGGCTGCCCATGATTGGTTCAGATCATACTTAGCAAATCGGGAACAATAAGTTGTCATTGACGATGCAAAATCAGACCCACAGACAATTAGCCATGGAGTTCCACAAGAATCTGTCCTTGGGCCTCTCCTATTTCTAATTTTTATCAATGATATCATTAAATCTACATCATTCTTCAAATTCATACTTTTTGCCGATGACAGTACCCTTTCTGCGGTCCTTCCAAACCAAAATCTCGCTAGGATGGCGGAGCGTATAAATAATGAACTTCATAAGGTTTCATTGTGGCTTAAAGCTAATAAAATAAGCCTTAATATCGATAAAACAAAATATATTACATTCTCATACAAGAAAAATATATCTCTCCCACGCATTCAAATTGGCGAAGGTGAAATCGAAGAAACCAACTCAAGTAAATTCCTGGGCATCATAATAGACAAACATCTAACCTTTAAAGAGCACACCGCTCATATTAGTTCTAAATTATCAAAATCTACCGGAATCCTAAATAAAGTTAAAAATTTCCTGCCTGAAACAGCCTTACAAATGCTCTACCGAAGGCTCATTTCACCATACTTGCAATACGGAATAGAAGCATGGCAAGGAACTGATAAAAATAAAACCAAAAAAATTTTTACCCTGCAAAAAAGAGCCATAAGAGCGGTAAAGAATCTAGAATATAATGCTCACACAAATGACTCATTCAAAAATTTACGAATACTTAAGCTTTCGGATCTCTAAAAAATCCCATCTGCAATTTCATTTACAAAACATTAACAAATGATGGCGACAATAGCCTAAAACAATTATTAACTGCGCATACTGGTCATCACGACCATTTAACCCGAAATAGAAGTAAATTCATGCTTCCTTATTACTCAAAGGCTCGGTCACAACACAGTATTCTCTTCGTTGGAACTAAAACTTGGAACTCAATACCTGCGGAGATCCGTGAAAGTAATTCTTATAAGGTATTCAAAAAAAATCTTGAGTCTCACTTCCTATCAGATTACTAGTCGTGTAAGATCACAGAGTCAAACCTTGTCCCCTACATAACTGGTCCTAATAATGTAATTTGCCTTGGTTAATTTCGCCGATCTTCAGTCTGTTCTCGAATCGTGTGTCGAATATACTGTTAAATCTAGTCCATATGAACTATATTGTGAAATGAAGTATCTAATTTCGAGTTAATTATCTCATTGATCAGTCTAATGCGTCTCTAGTTTAAGTGAATTAGGTTAAACATTACTGTACTCCTAAGACTAACCTTGATGGTAGGATGCCCTAGAAGTCACTGAACTTATTCGGGCCCACAGGTAGCTATACTCAAATTTGACCATTGTACTAGACTTAAGAAACATTCTATCTCTGTATCACCTGTGGTAAATAAATTGTTTAAATTAAAATTGTTTAAATTGTGTGATATGTATCAGGCTTGATTGGAAATAAAGCATCCGTAGATGCCTTCATTATTATAATTATCGATGTCAAGCTAGCCTTGAATATCTCCCTCTTTTCAGCGTGCACGCGGCAGAAGAGGGTGCCAGCGCTTGCGGCGCCTGGCCAAGTCAATCGACTCCAGCGACCTCCGCGTGCTGGAGAAAGTTTCGGGGGGCAATGAGGAGCGTGAGAGCCTTCTTCCGGCCCCTGCTGACCGCACGCAACCTGCTTCATGACGTGACGGGCGCTTCCTGCAGCGCGCTGTGCTTGCGCTGCCCTACCATGCCCTACCTTTAGCATTCTGTGCTTGCGCTGCCCTACCTGTAGCACGCTGTGCTTGCGTTGCACTATCATGCCCTACCTGTAACACGCTGTACGTGTGTTGTACTACCATGCCCTACCTGTAACACGTTGTACGTGTGTTGTACTACCATGCCCTACCTGTAACACGCTGTACTTGTGTTGTACTACCATGCCCTACCTGTAACACGCTGTACGTGTGTTGTACTGCCATGCCCTACCTGTAACATGCTGTACTTGTGTTGTACTACCATGCCCTACCTGTAACACGCTGTACTTGTGTTGTACTACCATGCCCTACCTGTAACACGCTGTACTTGTGTTGTACTACCATGCCCTACCTGTAACACGCTGTACTTGTGTTGTACTACCATGCCCTACCTGTAACACGCTGTACTTGTGTTGTACTACCATGCCCTACCTGTAACACGCTGTACGTGTGTTGTACTACCATGCACTGCCAGCAGTAAGCAGTACTTGTGTTGTACTACGATGTATCATACGTCGCACAACAGAAGGAGATAACCAATAAGCGAACAACAAACGTACACATTCTTGCTATACTTCAGCGAAAATTGGGCGTACGCAAAACTTTCCCAGCCCCGCAGGTGCTGACTTCCTGATTGGGACCATCAGTCTTACCCGGATGTAATTATTTCCGCATGGCTTATGACGCGCTTGTTCTTTAGCAGCTCAAGCAACAAAGTGTTTGCTACCGAAGGGTTAACGACTGAATCTGGCCTCTGAACTCTGTATGCGGTAAAAATTTATTTCAGTAATTTTTAATCCATAATTTGCAGTCGTTTTGCCCAGCGATTCTCAATTTGCGCACAACCTTGCTTCTTATTTAACTCCACGAAGATAGTTTACCACTTGCGCGCACTCCGCTCTCAAGGCAAAGAAGAGCACGAGTTTGTGGCGGCAATGCCTGCCCATTACGGCTGCGCTACGCAGGTTTTGTGCCTCACGTCGCTCAGGGGAGAGTAAAGGAATCGTCTCCGTGTTTTGATTCGTCAGCATGGGACAATTCGAGCACATACACTGTGAACACATACACCTGTAGTAACATACGGTGATGGTAGATACTCCGTCGTACTTGGTAATAACTATTTCAATGGAGGGTTTGCTGTTACCGATTACAATAATAGCTGCTGTAATTGATACTCGAAATATAAGTATTCTTTGACGTGCTCATGTTTTTTTTCATTCAGTTTTGATAATAAAATTTTAAATGCCTTACGTAGTCACCATTTCTAGAGTCTCTAATTTACGTAACATTTTAGCTTATTAACCACTCAAGTTTCAGTTATTGTGGCTGGTGCAGATTTAAAGTATTTTAGGTCTAGCATACATTTCAATCATGACAACATCTCTGTGTCTTGAAAGGAAAGTTGTATCACAAATGGCTGGCTGATGACATTTCAGTTGTTTTTGGTGACTACGTAAAGAATAAGGAGATCCGCATCGGAGCACCACTGATTTCATGGTTTCTCATAAAATTTACTTATCTTTGGACAACAAACATGATAAAACATTAATTTTTTTCTCGACCTTAGGGAACATTTTTTTTGCAGAGGTTGACGGAAAAAGACAAATTTTTGACAACGCTATCAGGTTATTAATTTAAAGATAGCTATAGTCATTTTTCACATATTTTTCATGTACAAGACCACTTTCATAGTTCAAGCGTTTCTCCAACGAAGCGAAAAAACCGTCGAACAAACTCAAGACTGCTTGCTCTCAATGCCTGAGTCACAGTTGCTTGAGAGGAGAAGAGAGGGTCGTAGAGGGGAGAAGAGATGGCCGTGGAGGGAAGGAGAGAGGGTCGGGGAGAAGTATCAGGATCACATGACACCCTCGTCCTTCCTCATCTTCCAGGCCCGGACACGCTCAGCTTACAGGGCACATGTGTTCCAGACCAGTACTCTGGCATCGTGAGCCACCCTCATGGTTCTATTGAGTCTAATTACTCTCATGGCTCCAGTAGTTACGCCCAATGGTTCTAATGGTTCAACAAGTTGCAACGTTTCTCTCAATTAAAATAGTTCTAGTACTTAAACTGTTTATCACAGATCACAGGAATGGTGCTAATGGTTTCCCATCCAGACCTCATCAATAGTTCAGCATGAGTTGAAGTGAACGATCGCTACCGCTGCATGTCCGCACCACCATCGAACAACCGTCAAAAATCCTCCCTAGCATCCAATAATCAAGACAAATCCATGCTATCATTCAGCAGCCGTCACAAATCCGCCTTACCATCGGACAAGCAAAAGAACTCCACACTATCATCGAGCAGCCGTCACAAATAAACCCTATACCATCAACACCCACACCTACACTTGGGAGAACCGACAAGTGCTGCTGAAGAAGACGGGTAGATTTCACTCATTCCAATTTTCAAACTAAGATGACAAAGGAAATTATTTCCTGATAGTTGAGACAGGCAGAATTGAAAGGGCTTCAATGGACTGAATGGAAGGTCATTGTTAGTCATCTATTGTATGATAGTAGACGTGGCTGTGCATGAAGGTTATAACCAGATCATATCTACACATATGCTACCCTACGCAGTGGCAGCCTATCCAGAATTTAGTTACTATGCTCATTAGAACGATCAGTAACACGCGTGCCGATATGTACGCTAAAACAAGCGCTCAATTAATCATCACGTGGATCTGTTATTAGTGGAGACACATTTCAATTGGATACCATGAATGGAATACAAAGTTCATTCCTATTCTAAACTTATATGACACTCAGATGGGCAGTATTTAATTAGTTATCTTTCACGGCGGTAGACGCATAGCTGGGAAATTTGAGTAAGTTGTTTCAAATACAAAATTTTCAGTAGAAATGTATTAACCGAGCTGATATCTTGGCAATGCCTCTGTCGCTTTATTGTATGTAGTTGAACACTGTGGACGATGTGTGAGTGGCCTTGTACGTGCTGATATTGAGGGCTTCTGTGGATATTGCCAGTGCAATAAAATACTTCCGGTAGTGTATTCAGTGTTATGATATACTTATAATCAGATGTTTCTATAAAATGTTTCTAAATTTCGTTAACTGATCACAAAACATTACTTACAGTTCGTTTGTTCAGTGCAATAAGATATATATTGCAGATCGTTTGTTTTGTGTGACAAGACATAACTGTAGGCGTTTTAAAAGGATGGAGCAGGGTTAATTTTGCAATTACAGAGTTCGATATTTTTAGGACACAGAGGCAGTCACTGACGCGTTCTTAGCAAGGCGGTGTCACACATGCGCATATGTTTGCAATCTCTGGAAATTTACCGTGACTCAGTTTTCCAATAACTATCGTGATTCATTTCTCCCTTCATATGACCGCAATTCAATTTCCCCTAAAATTGAGCAGAGTAAACAAAACGCTGCCGAGGCACTAAAATTACGGTTTTTCTTTCCCATCTCATGACGAAATACGGACGAAACTTAGAAGATACAATTGATAAGAAGTGTGGTCCTGGCAGCTGTCGCAAGGAGTACGCCTCTCCTGTGCTCCGTGATAAATCAGCCGCTCATGTTCCACGTATCCAGAGCCTGTTTTCATATTTCGGTGCAGTTTTATTATGCAGAATTATTTATACAGTTTCAAGTGGCAGTAATAATTGTACTTCGTCGCTATTTAACAGCTGTTGCTAAGCCTCATTACACATCTAGTGAGTCAACCAGTAAGTGTCAATAAACATTCCCGCACACAAGCAGTTCTGAATAAATGTTGAATAGAAAAGAGAGTAGTAGATTAGAACAAAAAAAACCAGAACAGAAAAGAACAAAACAAAACTGAAAAGAGCAAAGCAGAGCAGAACAATGGGATAGAATGACAACAGGTACAAACCGCGCGTCCCATTCATGAATTGCTACCCAAGTCCCATGTCGTCAAACATCGATCACGCACGCTCACTAAAGTAGAAGTAGAAGATAATTAACGTTCACTCGCATAAAGATTCACGGGCAAGTACCAGTAAATTCGTATCCATATCTAAAAGTGACAATTGCATAAATGTGTGGCCCCATGCGCATGTGGCCTTGCTGTGTGTTGTTTTCATTCGAGGTACGCTGGTGATATTTCCGGATGAGACACGGCCACTTGATCGTTAATAAATTATACGAATTCTGAAATTACCTTCTGGTTTACACCTATAATTGTTTACGGTATCGTAGTATTTTGGTCAACACTCGATTGAGCATTTTAGGACATTGGAGGGTTTCTTGCCGGGTGTTGGTCAAGACGTTTTTTAAAATTACTATCTATGACAACGCTGATGATATTCTTTGGATGCTGCTTCCAGATTCTGACAGTTTTAACTAAAAAATGTTTTATGATCGGAGGCGTCGTAAAATGCGCACTAATTATTTTCTGACCGTTATTTCTTTTCTGATACTCACGTTACCTCTATATTGCCGTAAAGTTCCAAAGTTTCTGTGGGCGAACATCGTTACGCCATAATATAAAAATTGTAAGTCTTGATTAGTAGACCACGCGGTCTTCTTTGTTCAAGAGACATAAGTTAAACTCGCTGAAAAGAACTTTTGTTGAGAAGATTATGAAGTTCTGGAATAAATTTCGTTGCTTCGCGCAGAATTCTCTCCATCTTGGGATCTCGCCGTACGGTTGGAGATGAAAGTTATACTCCGCGTTCCAATTTTCGTCGGACCCCAAAATACTACTCCTCATAGAAGGGTAGTATTGTCACTGAGTTGAGTCAAAGTTCGTTGTAAAAAACGAGAATTTCGCTCGCATTATTAACTCTTTTTCTGTTTCGTTCCCTTCCTTGAGGTCATTGGCCATTGTGACACCAAAATTTTTTGTTTCATCGCTCCAAAGGTATCATCTTTCATTGTGTGAAGGAAAGGGCTGATTATTGGTTCCAGTGTATATTACTAAGCACTTTTCGATGTTGACGCTCATTGGCCAGGTTTCGGACCATCGTAAGAGTTAGTTGAAGTCTGTTCGAATTGTAACTCTGCCTTGTTCAGTGAACACTGCGTGGCAAGGTTAAGCGTCATCTTTACACTGCATTTTTCGAATGATTCCGCGTTTCAGATCGCTCCTGAATATAATCAAAGTAGCAGGACTAGAACGTAGAACGCTCCCATGGGGGTCCCAAATGTTACTTGCACCCTCGCAAGCAAATTACCCGTGAATGGTAACTCTTTGCTTGCAATCAGTGAATAAGTTTCGTATTCGCTGAGAGTAGTTTCCTTGTGTACCAGTTGCCTACGTTTAGATATTACAGTTTCGTGGGAAACTTTATCGAAGGTTTCCTCAACACCGAGATATACGAGTATGAGGTCTACAGCTTTAGTTCTATCGAAATTCGTTTAACTTCGCACATGAAATCGAGGAAGTTTGTGAGGCAATTACCATTTCCACAAAATCTGTACAGAGTGACTACAAAAAAATTTCGTTCACAGATGTTGAGTTATTACAACTTTGAGTAATCTTGTTTCAATAAACAACCAACAAGCGGTTCTCAAAAACTCAGTAGCGCACCAACAGTGTGTAATGACCTTATCTAAACACCAGCAGCTCTCAATGAATATTGCCACTCGATTAATTTCCGCAAAAGAGACCCGTGTATCGCACAGAAGACGGCGAGATGCTGGTTCAGGACGGCGAGATGCTGGCGCTGTTCGCGAGAGAGGCGTCGAGTGGCGGACGTCATGGTAGACGTCCAGTGCTCGCGTAGTGGTGTGGCGCGGGTCGGAGTAGAACCGCCAGAGTTACTAGTAAAACTAGGGTGAATAATTTGAGTGATCCCACATAACTGAGTTTGAAACAGCCTGAGTAACCAACAGAACTGGTCTAAAAACAAAGTAACACTTTATAACTGGGCTGGAAACTGCCGACAAAACATTTTAAATTTTTTAAACAATTTAAATAATTTATTTACCACAGGTGATACAGAGGTAGAACGTTTCTTAAGTCTATTGCAATGGTAAAATTTGAGTATAGCTACCTGTGGGCCCGAACAAGTTCAGCGACATAAAAAACAAGTAAAACCTCAGTAATGGCCGGCAAAACAAGGATTTGAATGCACTATTTCCGTCATTTTTCCTCACACTGAACTATCCTCTAGTTTACTCTACTAAGCATCACTATACTTTTCTTCATTTCATCACCCTTCGACATGCCTCACAATACTCCACCTCAATCCACCGTACCCCACAACACTCCATCATTGCTCAACGAATTTCGCTACTCTGCTACCTTCCATCAAATGCAGGTCAGGGGCAGTGAAGTAGCCATTGTACTGTTTGATGTCGATCTGCGTGCGGTGAGTGATCACGTGGATAATAGGTAGCTTCCATTTTTCATATTATTACTTTGAAGCAATAATAATGAAAAACAATAACACTTCTCACCACCTTTCCACGGGTAATTGGAAACAACTTCCTTCGTGGGAAATGAACCAAAGTCCAGCACAACTCTACTGTAATACAAGTTGTGCGAACAGATTAGAGAGTAGTGTTGTATTGAACATAAGAGCAAAAGGTTTTCTATGGATTGATGTCGGCTAAGAACAAAAGCCAGCCCTATTCTTTTCGATGGAATAAAGTTCATCGGACTAACACAAGACAAACTCTGTTATTACTCAGCAGATAAAAACGTATTGGAACTTTGAAACACGACTTCTGAAAGTTTGTATCGTACGGCACAGCTATATATTTTCAGTTGAAACTTACCGACAGTGTTTTTTTATTCCCAGATTTTACGCTCACAAGCCTTGTTTGAGTAATGCCAAATAAACGTCCTGGCTAGTTGTGACTCTTTTTCTACGAAACCAATAGGATGCTCTGCCGAAAAGATATCATGCCACTCTAACCACAGCGGGGTAAATTCTTGCGGGATGAAGGCAGTACCTCACTCTGATAGACTTGAGTTTACCACGCATCGACAGCCGGTTTGTACCGAATTTTTGGGCTACCTTTCCTCCGACCTGTTTAGCATCCGTCCGAGGCACAAGTGACCACCTGCTTCTCAAGGGATTCTCTTTTTCTTTTCTAGGCTTAGGAAAAGGAAGTCATTTCCCATTTATATACTTTTACACTCGTAGATGAGTTTTGTAAAGCACGTTCTCATCGCTCAGCGAAGAATATTGAGTCATATTTTCATCTAGATTTCGGTTATTTTGAGACCGGAATTGCATATTTTCGTCAGGGTTTTGTCTCACTGTCAGACATTCTTAACAAAGGATGAATCTCTTACAAGACGCAGCTCAGTTACTACATGTGGTCGCTCTACGAGCTTTTAAACCTTATTACGATATTGTAATCCCGTGTAGACTTGCATTTCGCTTTAACATCTTACTTTTATCCTCGTTTTAAAATTTATGCAATCCTTGTTCTTCGACTTATCAGCTACACGAAAGAATAACATAGCTAATTTTCAAGCTAAAGTGGTTCAATATAAATTACCATTCAGAACAGTTTCAGCACGGTTCTAAATGTGAAACGCGTTAGTTGAGCATGAAATAAATTTGTAACATTTGTAACCCTGTATTAAATAAAACTGTTTGAAATTAAATTTGCTGCATTGATACAGTTGCCTCTCTAGTTTCCACTGAAACTATACATATTTATATATATATATATATATAAATATATATTCCACAGCATAATAGATGTGCTATAGAATATTTTATAAATTCGTCGATAATAATCGCCGCCAACCTTTGCACAGATTAGTGCAGTGAGGCCTGCGTAGCGCAGCTCAGCGCTGTAATGTTCGTGTAAGGGCAGGACGCCGCAGCATCTTAAGGCGACGGAAATGCGTTTGGCAGTGCAGACCTGGCGGAACACCCAGGATGTTTGCTCTAAGCCATGGTAGAGGAGGCAAGGTAGGGTCATTTCTATGGGAAGAAATATATCTCCTCTTGTTCGGCAAGCCAATAGAAAGGCTTTATTTCATACAAACTTTATGACGTCACCAAAACGTCATGTCGTTAGGCCAATAGTGGAGCAAGATTTGGAGGTAGCAGTGCTACCAGATGCAATATGAGCGCTGCTGTTGGTTCGTTACCGTGACGTTAGTAAAACCACACCGTCAACGAAAAAAAGACATGTTTGACCCTACCTTGTTTCCTCTACCGTGCTCTAAGCCCAGTTTGGACATTTTTGTGAAGCCCCTCCCCTGCGCAGCGAATGCACCGCTAATTATGGCCAGCAGCCTGCCCCAATCATGGTAGCGATTTTTGATAAAGTTGCGCCGTACTAGAGGTTCAGCGCAGTAATTAACATACGTCAGCGAAGTACCTTACTGTGCAATAAATGATAAATTTTAAAAACTAACCACGAATAATATTTTGTTCACAAAGCATTTTAGTCACAGAGTCTCTTATTTTTCGCAACGCACCGTACTTGATATTCATCACTGTCATTGACATCGCCTACGACAGATAACTTTCAGTTTTACCCGTATTAAACTGCTCGTGGTGTGCTTACTTCTGCCCCAAACACGCTGTATCTCATCGTACTTCATCACGTTCGATACACATCTCCATACTTCACGCATCACATTGAAACACGTTTCCATTTTTGACATACTATAAATTGTTTGGTGCACATCACTTTGCTTCGCTTTCACTTATTACACCGCCGTTCTGTCATGAAATATACAGGGTGGTTGCTAAAGATGTATACATTTTAAAATTCCAATAACTTTTTAAATATTTTAAATATTTGAAATAGGAGACTATCACATAGAACATCCAAAAGGACGGACTTCAATATGTTTTCTTACGTATCTGGTATACCCTCCAAATAATCATCAACATAAGGGTTCAGGAGAGAAGATTATTGTAATCAGCAAACATAGCGCAACGCACTGACTCTTCAACAACTCAAGTTCATCATCGAAGAAATGACGAAAATTAGATACAATTCTTCTTGGAATACCAATTCAAACTTAACAAAATAACAATTCAGAGGAACTTCCAAGCGTGGTAATCCCTGTTTATTGTGAGAAACAATGATGGAAGATCTGGAAGAAAAGTTTCGAATGCACAACAGAAAATGTTGAAAGACTGAGAACTTTAATCCAATTGTAGGTCCAGCAAGTAAAATAAAACTGAAAAATTAACTCTTCTTCTTCAAAATAATACCAGTTTTATTTCCCAATCCTGTCTGTGAACTAAGGTTGTATCAATTTTAAGAGGCTTACATTGTTAACAACAATACATAGGCGGGAAATGATACAGTAGAAGAAGAACATTAATTTCTTTATCGAATGATAACCATTAAAATGCAACAGATTTCGCACTTTCAAGCACACAAATTACTAACAAAAATCATCTATTCAATTCTCATTCATAAGAAAATTACATAATTCTCATCCGTCATTCGAAGAGAGTTAGAATCCTTGAGTTAGGGAGACTGGGTGAGGCGACGCTTGGGAGGAAGCGAGGATATTGTTTCATGCAGAGAGAAAAAAGGGGTGAGAGAAGAGGGGAGGCGTACATAAGTCGAGGAAGTTAGAAGGTGAAGCGTTGGGGATGCATCCTTATGGTCACTAAGCCAAGAATTTGTAGTCATAGTGGGAGTTCGTAGTATGAATAATGATATATAATTATCTACTCAAGACCAAAATGGCGCTGAGGGTAGAGATGATAGAAGTGCAGATACATGTTAAGAACCTCTCTAGGGAATTTTGCAAAAACAATGCACTCGTGGTTACTGGCAATTGAAAGTTCATGGACGAGTTAGATGGAGGGCCTGGCGGCACACCTACGGTTGTTTTTTAAGACAAAGATGAGTTTTCGACAGAATAAGTTGCGAGGTACGAACGTTTCTGCACTTGCTGTGTTTACAAAGTGCGCAATGTCTACTCATCAGAGAAAGAAGTTTTCTAAACGATTTTGAGTGGAAAGTAAGCATCATTAGACGCGCCTTAGATTATATAATTACTCTTCATTTACAGATTAGCGATGATACGAAATGGTTCCAGGTGTGGACACAAGACCTGCAGATGGGGCACTTCATTGTCACCGATAGTATTGCCATCTGTGACGCCTTCTTTTTGAATTGAAGTCGCACCTCAGAAACATCGATACTGAGAGGAGTCTGTCTTTAACGAAGAGCCTTTATGTTTCAACTAGAATGAATGATGAAAACACTAAATGTTTTCATCATTCATTTATTCGCGGAAAATCAATGTTTATGAGTTAGGAAAAAATCTTTCTGGGAAACAGGAAATTTATCAAAAACAAATTGAATGAACTATAAATTACTAATTTGACAAATTTCTAAAATTCTCGGGAGTCATTTATTTGTGGAAAATCAATGTTTATGAGTTAGTAAAAACTATTTTGGGAAACGGGCAATTTTTTACAAACAAATTGAATGAACTGTAAATTAATTATTTAATAAATGTCTAAAATTCTCGAGAGTAGTAAATGCATTTAATTACGTGTGTATTCTGAATGTAACTGATTTAACAAGGGAACCTACTTGGACTATACAATTTTTCGCAACAATTGGGACGCAAAAAGTGTAACTCTGCACTGCCAAATGTAATAGGCAGGGCTAACGAATGGCATTCGTGCACCGTTTTTTTCTTATTAGATTCATTAAACGCGAAAAATCAGTTAAAAAAACGATGAATAACTTGAATAATGTAAATAATTTTGGTGCATTGTTTGCATGGATGGGAGATTTAGCTTTGCAACAGAAACAAGTGCTCGTCAAGTATCCAGATGTAGAGAGACGTTCGGCTGTCAGCCGTAAGTGTACTCGAAATATACAAATTTTGAAAGCACAATTTGGGGGTTTGAGTAATCAGTCGCAAGATCTATGCAGCTAGTGTCATCACCTTCGCCTTGCAATATGTAACAATGAGATACTAATGTTAGATATACAGAACAACGCCACCAAACTACAGTGCTCTATACTAGTAAGCAAAATGGGTTCCTCGGAGATACACCAGAGTAACATGGATTGAAGCCACCAAACAATTCGCTTTCTACATAGGGTTTGTTCCCCCATGTTTTCGTCATCGGCTCATGCACACCACAAATACTCGTAATTCTAGTTCGTTCACGTGTAAAACCCCAAACAAACCTACTAGCCCTTCAAGATGCCACGAATACAACCCACAATTCGTCCTCCGAACGTAACGAAATGAATGACAAGAGCGTGAGGATTGCGAAAACTGCACATCATGGACGACACAGCAGGGATTCGTCAAGTGTTCATCGTTAACCCTCTAACGTCTGCATTTTTGTATTCATATTACTCTACTACAACCATCGTCATTTGACTGTACTGAAATCAAGTTGTCTTCGACATCAAAGTGTGGAAGGAACTGCCATTCGGGAGTTAACTTCAAAGAAGATATTCGGGGAGAAATTTTACAAAAATTGCAATATCTCAAGTTTTTTCGAAACTGGACCGCATTGCTTGGCGTGGCGTTAAACGTTAAGCGAACTACATCGACAAATGAAAATTAAGAAAGAAATAATGTTCATTATACTCAGAAAAGTTTATTGATTGTTTAGCTGTGAATTTACTGTAACTGGCCGTGTAATGAACGCTGGGTCAAGTATTCTCGGCAACCAACTCAAAGAAAAGGCGTTGACTTGAAAGTCAAGCAAAAGAATACATACTGTATGTATGCTGGCAAATGTAAAACCAGAATGATTGAAATTCATTACCTTGAATGTGCGGTCTTCTGTTCACTAGTACGCTGCTTTTGTGGCTTTCCGTTTATGCTGTGTTTATTTCATTTTAGTTATAAATGTACATGAACGAGTCAGGTAATTTAGATTCAAGGTTCTATGTCACGCTTCATAAAGTAGGCCGCACGCTTTTACAATATTCTAGAGCTCCTTCACATAATTTTGTGCCTTTACTCATGGCCTTTTTTTAGTGGGGTCACATGCGAATTTCTATTATTTGCTGCATTCTCCCACCATGAGCTACTTACGAGCTTCTTTTATATAAAAATGACTGAAATATTTCATGTTGTACCGTTTTGCTCTCATGCTGATCAAGTTTTGCCTAATGTAAGACTTTTCTCTAATATCTCTTTTTTCCCTTTCTGAAAACCTTTTATTTCTCATTTCCTCTTTTTTTCTATCGTGATTTTAAATTTTCACTTCGACACCTGATTCGCTTAGCACGGTATAAAGAGGACAGTCCTATAGGTGGCGTAACGGTCCCCCCCACACCGTCTCCACACCGCACCACTCAACACACTCCTCACACACTCCCCATACATCTCAACAAATCTCCCGCACTACTTTTCCCACGCATCTCGTACATTGCACCATTCTCCTCCCCAGTCGCTCCCCACACATCACACAGCCCACCCCTCCCCACACTCCCCTCACGTCACATGCACGTCACACGCTGCGGCAGATGAGCAATACTGACGTGGAGCTTGTTCTGCGGCGCGGAGGGGAGGGAGGAGATGGGGGGGTGGAGGAAGAGGAGGAGAAGGTGGAAGAGGAGGAAGAGGAGGAGAAGGTGGAGGAGGAGGAAGAGCAGGACGAGTGGGTGGAGGAGAGGGAGGATGAGAAGCAGGAGGAGGAAGAGCAGGAAGAGCAGGAAGAGTAGGCGGAGGAGAGGGAGGAGGAGGAACAGGAGGAACAATAGGAGGAGGTGGGAAGGTTGAGAAGATGTACCTAGAACCCCTGCATAACGCACACAACGTACGGTGCGTGGCAGCAGCGCTCGTGATTGCCGTTCATTCACCAGTTTGCAGGCGTCAGAAGCCCATAAGTGGCATATCAAGCGAGTTAGAAGGACAGCAGAAAATTAAGAAAAAAGTAATGTCTAAAATCCGTCAAAATGTTTAATGATGGTTTAGGGGTGAATATAACTGTGCCTAGAAGCGTAATTAACGCAAGTTGTCACCGACATCAAAATGTGGAAGAAACTGCCACTCGGCAATCAACTTCAAAGATGATATTCGGGAAGGAATTTTACAAAAAATGCAATATATTAAGGTTACTTTCGAAACCGAATCGTATTACTCTCTGGGGTGTTAAGTGGAAGATTGTTTTCCTAGGTGAAGATCAACTTTTGGTTGTAAGTGAAATTATTTTCTGTTATAACAATCATTGAGGAGGAATCTGCAGGAGAATTTCTGGGAAATAGCCCTCATGAAAGCGCTATCTTCACGTCGCGTTAGTGCTGACTAGTGTTTTGCGTTAGTTAAAATTTCTATGCGGATATCTAGAAGGAAAAATTCGACTCACAATGAAAATAGGCCCAGTTTGCTGCTTGAAATTGGCATCGAGAGTTCAGAGTGAGACAGCAAAGTAAAATTCCAATTTCGGAAATATACATACATGATGTCAAAATTGGACAGACCCCAGCAATGTTTATTTCACCGTTGATTTCTAATAAAAATAGTACGAAAACATCATTGGGTTTTAAAAACCTTATCATAGAGATTCTTATTTGGTAAACATACATAGATTTCATAATACCCATGCCCTTTATCGAACAAATGAAGGAGAGAAAAACTTGAAAATGTATTCCTATAGATATGCATTACACGCTGAGGGACAGTGATTGTTCTCTTTGTTCGTTCTCCGACGCTTAATGAAAAAATATCACCCGCAGAGAGTCATTAGTCACTCTCTATAAATCAAAGATAAAGAAATATATTCTGCGAATATAAACGTCATTCTCAAATTCGCAAAATTTGAAAATATATAACACTATTGCGTCACTTTTGGATATATTATAGGCCCATGATTTTTCCCTCATAAGATTACTCATGGTACAACCATTGTATCCTTGGAAATTCGAGTTTTCAAAGGAAGATGTGAGGTTCCGAGTCGAAGGTTGAGTAGGTTTTCTTACGATTGAAATAAAATAGGTTTTTGTTAATTACGGATTATCTGCTTCCCTGCTATCTTTTTTCAGCATATATTGCTTCATCTAATTTTTTCATTAAATCTATTTCAGTTTTTTGTTTGTCGTGCACAGGGTGTAGACACACATCTTTTGCATAGATTTGACGTTCCCTTGCAGACTAGATGATGTTTTCCTCCTTCTTCTCTATAGGACACACCTTTGTTATGGTTAAAAAGATTGAAACTAACTGATAATTTATTCTAAATACATTAGCATTAGAATACAACTCTCGAAGTTCTTTGCACTTGGGGCTGCAGCCGCTCCAACACAGCATAGCAGCAGAGGAGCGATACAAATATTTCGAAACGACGAAAAATAGACAACGAAACACGCAGGAACAGCGGCTGCACACCGAATCTGTTATAGTAAGCCCCACAGCAGATTCCGCGGTGCCCAGGTTAAGACTACAACTCAGGGCTGCGCGCTGCTAAAAGTATATCGGGAAAAAGATCGTTTCTCTTGTTTGGAAAAGAGGAAGAAGAATATGGAATTAAAAAATGCATGAGGACTGATTGAAAACGAGTGGGTACAAGCAAGAATGCAAATCGCTCAGAGCTGAGGCCGCAAATGGTGTTTTTATTGAGGGCTCTCGTAAGGAAATATGAAGTAACTCAATAGTCTCACATCCTGTCACTGGGACAAGGTTTTAAGAAAATCTTTCGATGCAGAAGATGGGAAACTTTTTCAATAAATCCTTCTGTATAAATCGATTTTGAGCCAATTACTTTTCTGCGGTACTCAATTACCTGGAACTTCATTTTAAAAGTGTTTATGTCTACGTAGCAGAACAGCTGATAGCGTAAGTTCTTCTAAATGGACTTGCTTACTGCATGGGCTATGTAAAGTTGGAGCTTTTCTAAGTACAAAATTTAAGTATAATGAGCATTGAGCATCGTCAATGGCGCAAGGCTGCCAAATGACAACATACTCGTATTTTGTACTGAATTTATATTTTTAGCGTGTAGAGGCAAACTATACCAATATATGAGACATGTGTCATGAAGGCTAGTCTTGACACACCACACGCAATTGGCTTCGTCTGTAAAATCAGCTTTCCGTTTGTTTTCTTTGGTGAAGGTGAGATTGTGGTTGCAAGTGAAATTATTATCTGTTTGCTATTCAATTGAGCGGAACCGAACTTGAGCTCTAAACAGCCATTGAAGAGGAATGCCCAGGAGAATTTCCCGGAAAACAGTCCTCATGAAAGTGCTACCTTCATGTCACATTAACGCTGACGCAAAATTGGCGCAGCTTGCTGATTGAATGCGACGGACGTCAAGAGTTGAGAGCAAGACAACAACGTAAAAATACACGTTTTTGAAATATTTACCAGAACAATTACGTAGAGCTTTAAATCATTGTGACAGCAACGTATATATACAAATCTTTGAAATATTTACCAGAACAATTACGTAGAGCTTTAAATAATTGTGACAGCAACGTATAAATACAAATCTTTGAAATATTTACCAGAACAATTACGTCGAGGTTTAAATCATTGTGACGCTTAACAAACAATGAAAAAGTAAATTACTGGCATTGCCATTTTTTACAGTGACTAGAAAAGCGGTATGAACGCTCCAGTTGGCACTAGGAAGCGATGGGGCTCTCATTGCGCCCATTTCCTTGAGGTGGCCGCTAAAAACCAACGAAAGAAGCCATCAGACTTGGTGTAGAAAAAGCTGCTTTGACCACCAAGTGGCTTCCCTCAGGCGCTGGGTAGACGAGTATACCTCATCTACCAGAAGCTGTGGACCTGTGGTGCTTGTTCTACGATGAGTCGCAGGACGGACGTACGGACGAGACGCTTGACACTGCAACTCGCCCACTGCCCTCCATCCTCGTGCTCACTTCGCTGACTTCGTGAAGCAAAGTTCTGCTCCGTGGTCTCAAGTGATGTTATCAAACTGGCACAGTAATGTCATCTGAACACACAGCAACGTCATTAACAGACACAGAAATGTCATCAACAGGTACAGAAATGGCATCAACAGATACAGAAATGGCATCAACAGGCACAGAAATGGCATGAACCGATACCTCCAACACCCACAGTGATGTCATCAACCGACACAATAAAACCCTCTAAACACATAATAATACCATCTAAACATACTGTGATATCATCAACCATCACAATAAAACCATCTAAACACATAATAATACCATCTAAACATACTGTGATATCATCAACCAACACAATAAAACCATCTAAACACATTATAACACCATCTAAACACACTTTGATGTCATCAACCGACACAATAAAACCATCTAAACACATGATAATACCATCTAAACATACTGTGATGTCATCAACCAACACAATAAGACCATATAAACACATAATAATACCATCTACACACGGTAATGTCACAACCAGACAACGAAGCGTCGAAAACAGTCACAGTAATGCATCACGCAGAATAATGGTATCAGCTGGCTCAGTTTTGTCATCGAAAGACTTGGACATACCGTCATCAACAGGCTAAGAAATAATATTAACAAGTAGAGCAAATGCCATTGATAGATATAGTAACTCACAAATAAGAACAGAAAAGTCGTTGACAGATTGCGATGCGCTTACAAATACCTAACGCAGCAGAAAAAATACCGTATATCTTCCGACCGTTCATAGGCTGACTAAAGTCCGAGTTCCCAGAAAAACCTTCATTTTGATCCGCGTCAAAAGCCTGTTTTTGCATTAGACTTCAGAGTAATCGAGTGAGTTTCAAATTTAGCGTACAGTAATAAAATTTAAGACGTGAAAAAAGTCCGTGGGTGAGAGGCTTTCAGGAAAGGTTTGCTATTCAATTGAGCGGAACCGAACTTGAGCTCTAAACAGCATAACAAACTACGATTTGTTTCATACATACAAGGATGAGCAAACACATGGGATTGTACGAGCTGAATTTTGCGATCCACCAAGATCCAACACATTTGGTGTGCAGTTTATCATTAAATGGATCCCTCGTTAAAAAATCACTCGTACGTTTTGGTCTGCTGTGAGCAAGGTCTACAGGAATTAGTCTTGTTTAAAATTTTTTTTCAAATTTTCTATCGAAGAGCTAAAAGAAGAATGGCACAACATAACAACCTCCTGCACATTCATGCAACAAAAATGTACACAAGTCGCAACCAACAAATGCCTTCAACTCGCTGCACTCGCGCTGTCGCAGTTTACGTTCGGGTTCTATAAATCAAAACTGAATCGTTCTATTGGACATGCAAGACGCGAATGGCACGAGCTTGTGCTGCTACGACGAGCGTAAGCTCAAAGTTACATCATCGAAATACATCTAACTAAAAGCAGCAGCTGTAAAAATTGAATCTAATACCTCATAAGAGAATGTTTTGACATCATGGAACCACGGAAGTCGGATTCTAAAGTTTTATTCCATGTACAAGGTATGATAAAAAATATTACCAAGTTTTACCAAACTGATTAATCAAAAATGATCACAAGTAAGTAGGTGTAGTTAAACACATTTATTGCGAAGTTTTATATTTTGCTACCAGCTCCAAGCTTTTTGTTTTCGATCATTTTGACCACGCACGATGGTGATATTCAGAGTGAAGACCATTTTCTTCAGCGCGGCGCCAGATAAAAGGTCTCTGAATCCATTGCCACGTTAGACGAAGGGATCTGAGAAGACAAACAGCTATCGCTCATGCAGGACGGCGCATGAGGATACAAGCAGAGCTCCATGCCACAGATCCGTTTGTGTACAGCACCGAAGACAGTTTAGGATGCGTGCGATGGGAGTTGGGCATGCACTGAAGTGGCCGCTGAGGGGCTCCGACTTAACGCTGTATAATTTCTCCCACCGGGTTTTTTGAATGACCTTGTACTCTAAATGTCTGCGGCGGACTTGTAGGATTACCTTGAGCGAATAGCAATGAATGTCGTAAATGTCAACGAAATTGATGTGCTAATTAGAAGATTCATATCGAAATGAGGGAGAGATTATAAATGTCTCAAGAAAATTAAGTCACTATAGGTAATTTAACAAAACTATTACAAATAAATTATTCTTTGAAATAAGTATAATGTCAATAAATCATTTTTGGTAAATGATCGATATGTTTTTTTCCTCATCCCAAACTGGGACATGAAAATGAAAACACATCATTTTTTCTCGCGCAAAGCAGATGAAAAAGGTCATCACTTTGAACACCATCGCTCCTGAATTAAACGGTAGACAATAAATATAGTGGAGCACGTCACAAAAGCTGAAATTTCGTAACAAACGAGACTAAGCTCGTATCCTATGATTTGTGTTTTTTAATTGATCAATATGCTAAAATCAGGTGACATCTTTTGGCTCCCCTTTGCAGAAGAATAGTGACCAGCTTGCAGTTTGGAGATCTGGTGCGCACGTAGAGAGCGACAGCACGAGAACACCGCAGGTGTTGTGGGGTGTGGAGGCACTGTGGTGCCCGCAGTCCCTCCTCACACCTACTGTACCTCGCGCTCAGGACTTTATGTCAAATGATGTGCATTTCAGGAACATGTGAAACCCACTATTCATAATGCAAATATACATGCAATACGTGCATATTCAACCTCTGCGCATGTAAAGTTTAAGTCATGCAAATATAACGTATGGAAAGGAATACGTATCATACACGTACTCATATTTAGGGACAAATATAATTATGTCAGCACTTAATTCTCAACATTAAGCATTTTATACATTATAATCATTACTCGATGTTTAGATTTAGAATAGATTAAAAAATTAGCTTATGCTCATAAAACAATCTTCTTTAAAAATATTTTAATAAATAATGTTGTTATAGTCATAATTGTTGAGCATCAGTCAACAACGAATATAGAATCAACAATAAAATCATTACAAAAGCGGATAATACGCCATCTAATGAGGACTAAAGAAAAGGTGCACATTTTTTAATGTTCAATGCTTCGTTGGAAAGCACTTTAGATAAAAGTGATGCTGGAGATCATATTATTAAAATAATATCACATGTAGCATCTAGCAACAAAATTTTTTAATTATAATATGTTCATCACCGAATCAAAATATTTTACGCGTTGCAGATAGCATGCATGGGGATGCCTCAAATGCATTTTCTTCTCAAATCTTACTGATAAGACCGGATCCAGACTTAGTTTTGAACGAAATAAATTCATCTTGGAAAGCTACAATGAGCGTGCAGACACAGTAAGAGTTTGAAGGCCGTATAATAAAGAGTTGCAGAGTTTTCACCTGCGCACAGACAAGCTCTGCTATCTCTCGTAAACTCAATAAGTTTAAATCTGGCGAAGCTCGCAGCGTGTGAACACAAACTGCTCTGCAATCCATAGACATTAGCCAGCCCCATCAAGCAAGAAAGGACTCGGCAGTGGGAATATCTCAATAATGTTCGAGAAAATCTGTGTGGCTAGCAAAGATTTTTCTACACTCTCCTTGTGCATAATTCAAAACGTGTATTCATTTTTTAAAATCCCAAAGTGCATCCCAATTGGACCTGTAAAAACTATTCAGTATACGACGGTAATTCAAAAGAAAGGCGGAACGCTCTCATGACCCGAGTGCCAGCAAGACTGAAGGAGTTGTGCTGATAAACTTTTTAGAAGGACGAAAACTAACACAGGAGTCTAATATGTAGAAGTTTTGAGGATACTGAAAGTAGAACTATAGCTAAAAAGCGTCCAGGACAGCTCAGCGTGGAATCCTCTTCCACCACGACAACGCTCCAGCGGATTCGTCACGCATTTCAGAGGAAGTGTTGAGAGAGAATTTCGATGGGAATTACTGCCACATCCCCCTCAAAGCTCAGACCTAGCCTCATCTGACTTTTTTATTCTCAAAACTCAAAGAACAGTTGAAAGGCGTCCATTTTAATAGCACTGCTGATGCAAACCAAGCTGCAAAAAGATGGCTCATAAAGGAGTCCGCAGATTTTTTACAAATGGTGTAAAGGATGGAAGCACATCCTGGAAAAGTGCATCGATCTTGGCGGAAGTTTAGGTGAAAAATTGATCCACTGTATAGAAACATTAATTAAATATTACAAAATTCCGGGTATTTTTTTGAATGCCCCTCGTATACCACTGATATGCATAAAAACAGGTATTCATTAGGGTGCTCACATACTTCTGGCACATCCTGTGTATGGACGTAGCATATAGACACAAGTGCTGGAGTATTCTAAGTAAAAAAAGTGACGATGGCGATCTTGGAAAGTAAAACACAAAAGCTATTATCCCAAACAGCCACCTCTGCTGATGCCCTGGACCGTCACGTGAAGCTGATTACAGCACATCTGTTGAACATCTCGGCTAGTTAGTTGGACCAGTACGAAAAGTTATATGGAAGCTTTGATCTACGGGAACTAAGTGAGCCAAAATACCCGTCGTGTTATGTACTTCTACTATAGGAGTCCTCGACGCCTAAAAACAACACTCGATTTGTCCAATAGTGGACTGTCCAGTTTTTGTGCTTTAATCCGTTTTACTACGTACATTATCTGTAATTATATTGATTCAGCGTTCATAAAAAGTAATGAAAGTTGCGTACAGCTGTTGCAGCCAAAGACAGCAAAGATCGTAGCAGCAAAACTGCTTCAAGACTTAATACATTTGTCATGTATGGGGCCTTATCAAAAATCTGTGAAGTAAACACCAATTCCCGTCGGGATGTTTAGTCAAAAAACACAGTGACGCAGTCACAGAAGTACAAGAACTCTGCGGCCATTTATTCATGCAAAACGACGAGAGAATTCGTTTCTGGTCTCTTTTGTTAAATTAGGTATGGTTTTTGTAGAACGGCCTCAGTAGAAAGCAAGAATGGATTTTCCAAGTCGTCGTATAAAACCGGCCGCAGGTCTCTTGTATATTTTAGAGTGTTGCACACATTTATTATTATGGACTTTTATTCAATTGAATGTATCATATAATGTTTTGTACTTCAAAGCTTGAGGTTAATACTATTTTTTCTTACAGATTTTATGTGTTTTCAAAAATGAGTGCAAGACGGTAAAAAATTATTCAAATAGATACTACTATAAAAGCGGGGAATTAACATTTACTAAAGAAAAACGCGGCATTACGCGCCATATTAAGAGATTATACAAAGCACACTTCGATTGTGACATAGGAGACCACGACAAGTCATGGGCTCCTCATTTTTGTTGCCTTACATGTGTGAAGACATTGCGCGCCTGGTGTGCAGGAAGCAATGCATGTTCGCATGAAGTTTGGTGTGTCAATAATTTAGCGCGAGCAGAAAGACCAATCTAATGACTGCTATTTTTGTTAGACTTCACAGGCTGTACTACAGTAAAGAAAAAGAAACACATTGTTCACCCAAATTTGATATCAGCAATGCACCCAGTCGAGCACTCAAAAGACAAACCTATGCCCAAACAACATCAAGAAATGCGGAGTTCCATCAGTGCAGATGAACATTCGAGTGGTGAATATGCGAAGTTCAATGATACAGAAAGCGAGAGTAAGCCAACACCATTTTCTCAAGAGGCTCTGAATGACATGTGCAGGGGTTTGTATTTGACCGAAGACAAAAGTGAGCTTCTGGTATCAAGGCTTCAAGAATGTAATTTTCTTGAGAAAGGAATGAAAACAACACTGTGCAGAAAACGTACAGAGAAGCTGCTGGCATTGCTCACCATGAAGGATAACATGCTTTTGTGGTGACATTTATGAACTTTTTAAGCGAGGGGAAATACCATATAACACCAACTGGTGACTTGTCATAGGTGCACCCAAGGACATCAAAACTGTTCTGCTACACAACGGAAACACTAAGCCATTTGTTCCCATAGCTCTCAGCGCAACCACGAAAGAATCATTTGAAAATCTGAATGTAATTCTAACAGGCACACAGTATGATGACCATAACCGGCACATATTTGTATATATTTCAAGGTTGTAGCCCTGTTTACTGGCCTTCCACTTACCTGTACTAAATTTTGCTGCTTCCTGGGCTTATGGAACATCAGAGCAAGCACTGAATGTTAGGATTGGCTGATCCGAGATGAAAATGAGTAAGGAAAACATAACATCATGCGCAAGATACTTGTGTACGGTCATGGAATTCATTTACCATCTTTACATATTATACTTGGTTTGTTTAAACAATTTTTCAAAGCCCTGGACAAGGATTCCGTAAAATGTCATGTTTTCAACCCCCAAAGTTCAGTATCTTTATTGCTTTCATGAATTAACAAGCTCTATTTAAACTAAATAAACCAGCCACAGGATGCATTTTATGTCTTTCCTCGCTGTTTTTGTGCAAGCATCAAACTAGACCGTCATATGGTACCTATGTATGTTTATCAATTGCAGACATTCTGCACCATATTTCAAAGATAATATGTTTTTTCTAATATGAAACCCTTATAGGACATTCATGTTTTCTTTCTTATGTGCGCCCAAAAATGCTCTTGTTAGGCTATTGTAGTGCAAATTATCATATCTTCTCGTACGCTCTAGAGTATATTATAACAACCGCACCTACGCCTCACGTATTTCTGGAACTATTCTGTACTTAGGAACCGTTGTAGAACAATCGTTTTCATGTTTCTGACTCAGGTGGACTGTTTTGTGCCACTATTTTTAGTACGGAAATTTCATAAAATTCATGCCGTAATAAAGGTATTTTCTCTTAGTCCCTCGATTGGAATGCTAGTTTATACTGACTAGTTTACGCTGATATTTGCGCACATGTTTACTTGTGTATATGTGTACGTATGCACGCTATGTGTGCGTAGATGGGTGTATGTGTCACTACGTAATACTTCATTCCACTTCATTAGTGTAAAGCATTTATAAAAAAATATACATATACTTGTTGCGCGATCACCCACATATGATAAATAAGACGCTTATCAACCAATGATCTTTTCGTTACAATATTTAATTAAACATCGTTACAATATTTCATTAGAAATTGTGAGCAGCAACACATACTGAAAAAGTTGACACGACCTTCCTTTGCTCATTATCCTATATTTCAATACATCGCGCAGCATTTTTTGTAAAATGCATAAGTATTGTGATTGCCTCGATGCATAGATATGTATTTGTGTATGTGTGCGTGTTAGGTGTATGTATGTGCGTAGGTATGTATGTGCATGTATATGTGTATATATATTTATATGTACATACGCACATATGTGTGTACTAAACTGACAACTAGCATTGTAACTAGATATACCGGTCTTTTTTTCCTGTTCACTCTCAACTTGTAACATTACCTGACTCGTCATCTCTTTAGCATTGTAAAGCATTCACGTAAAAAACTATAAATTTGTTGTTTGATCATCCATTTATCCTTAAATAAAATGCTCACCAACTAATGACCACTACGGTAAAAAAATTTAATTAGAAATACAAAACTTGCAATTTTCGTGGTCGTCATGCTTATATATATATATTTTCATCTCCCTTGAAATTACGTTTTTAAACATCTGCCGAAACAAGCAATTCTACTATTATTTCCTCGCGTCAAGAATTTCAAAGTTTTATGTCATGTACATGTAAGCTGTCAAAAGTGTTCTCACCCCACAATGAAAATTCATCGTCCATGAAATTGTGTTTTCTCTTATAATTATAATTACATGTATCATCAAATGTAGATTAAACAACATTAGGAGTACATTGCCCTCAATAATTTCTTTTCGACTAGTGACATGGGTATTACAATACTCATGTGTGTGTATCATCTAAGTGTATTAACTTTTATATATTTTAAAATCCAATGATGGTACTTTTGTACCATCTTTATTGGAAATAAACTGTTCTTCTTCTTTTTCTTTTCTTCTTTTCCGCAATTGCCTATCTTGCAAAGATATTCCCTTCCCTAAGTAAAGCTAAAGTAAAGAAGGTATCTTCATAGGAAGGTAGAAGTTAAGAAGGTTAAAGAAGGTATCTTCATAGGAAGGTAGAAGTTAAGAAGGTTAAAGAAGGTATCTTCATGGGAAGGTAGAAGTTAAGAAGGTTAAAGAAGGTATCTTCATAGGAAGGTAGAAGTTAAGAAGGTTAAAGAAGGTATCTTCATGGGAAGGTAGAAGTTAAGAAGGTTAAAGAAGGTATCTTCATGGGAAGGTAGAAGTTAAGAAGGTTAAAGAAGGTATCTTCATGGGAAGGTAGAAGTTAAGAAGGTTAAAGAAGGTCCCCAAAATCGAAAAATTGTGATTAATGAAAATTTTATCGCACACCTCATGAGAAAAGAGAAGATTGCCTTGAACACTAATTCGCGCAAAAATAGAATCTAATCAGTAAGTCAGGAGAGACTGAGATAGAGACTCACGTCCATGCGTCCATTCGCCCAATCATTTTCTTAGGGATTTATTTCTTCTTTTGATTTAGGTGTGCACGTAAAAAAAAATCGGTACTTCAAACTGTGTGTGATGAAATTATTTCGAGGAGCGGGGAAAGCAGCGTTACTTAGAAGGAGGGTATTGCTACGCCAAGAGAGAGGAAAAGGAATACGAATTGCCTCATGGCGAAGGAAGGTGATGTTGGTCCATGGGCAACTGAGAAGGGAAGCTAGGAAAAGCTTCCTTAAACAGACTTTGTGAGCCTAATTCAACTTGGAAAGATGAGTTAAATAAATTCAATTCTATATTAAGAGGTGTACAATACAAAGAGACAAGGGCAATGGATATACTTACAAAATTTGAATTTTGCTCGAAGGAATGCTTAGGGATGCTTGAGAGGTAGTCGAAGCCCGGGAAATTGCCATAGGTCTGTCGAGAAGGATCTAGAACAAGGGGTGCGTTTGGGTGTATAAGCTGGCGCTTAACAACTAAGAGGGTCTTTTTTCGGTTAAATAAAGTCTGAAAGTGTCGCACACCGTTGTGTTGGACATATCGACGCCATGTAGAGTTGACGCTTGGTCAAATCGGAGGCGGTAGGCTGCTGGACCAGCGTACCACAGCACCGTAGTACCAGAGCACCATACGCATCACAACACCAGAGCACGGGTCTACCTAGTACCAGAACCCAGCGTACCATATCACCAGCACGAAAGAGCCCAGCGTACCACAGCACCAGCGTACCACAGCACCAGCGCACCAGAGCGCTAGTCTACCCATGGAGTACCGGAGCACCACAGAACCTGGGCACCCAGGGCACCAGAGGAGGAGCGTGTGCCACAAGAAACTCCCTCAGAAAGCGCAGAGAGCACGCACACGGTGGTGTTCTTCTCGACGCCACGCAAGAAAAATGTGGCAGTTAAGTGCTCAATTATTGTGTGGAAGATTCAGAATTCAGTGTATATTTGTTGTGAATGACAGATCATTCTTCATAGAGCGTACCTGGGGTTTATACAATTATGTAGTAATATAAAAATTATTTTCCGATTTCGATAATGCGCTGTGTTCATATTTTTGTCCATAAATTGCCTCTGGAGTCTCGTATTAATTATTTGGGTGTACCGTGTCTTGCGCTCGTTCAAAAAAATGTTTTTTGCTGAACTCGTGTTTATTTTTAACAAAAAACTTAACCATTCAGTTAGTCGTTATAATTCCCATATTGATCAGGCAAGTGCAGTGTAAGAGGCTCTCTTTATCTCTTATTTCTTTTTTTCTGTGCATCTTTCCTCCCTAAATTTTCCACTTCTTTCTCTTTCCCTTTCGAGGGCTTAAATCCCACCTTCGACACCTGACTCTCTCTTTACACCAGTAAGGAGGGACGTGAAGGTACCGTGGCATAACTTAACCACTCACCTACCGATCGATGGCACCAACACGCGAAAGAAATGCAGCAGCGCAGAACATTCGCAAGCAGCAGCCGCCTACGACAAACGCGTGTTTTCATTGAGCGCATAATGGCTTCCATAGGAGGTTTGTGTACGCCCAGCGCTTTGCTCGCTCCAGCAGGGGTCTCTGTTTGTGGGTAGCCGCCGCCTCGGAGTGTGTTCGTGTGGATGTACTCTCCCTTCTAATGCTTTTAGTGAAGCTTGATTGCGTTGGCTGAACTAGATCAACGAATTCCAAAATGGGATTAGTAACAAACTGATGAAAAATAAACACGAGGGCTGGAAAGACAATAGGGGAAAGCTCCTTTATTTTGATGTTCAGTTGTTTTTTTCTGAAACTTTCCTAATAGCTTCAATCAGCTTTGAAGCGAGCAACCCAAAATTTCAGGTATCAGGAAGAGCGTCATCAGTTAAATTTTAAAGCCAAATTTGCTAAAAAACTATACCTGGTACGTTGGCTGAAGGAGCTGCACTTCAAGCTTGTCTCTTCAATTCAAGGCACTCTCCAGATGTTCAGCTTTGCGTATTTTTTACATGCTGTTTGCTGCAACAAATTTTGTGAAATACACGTTTTCCAGTCACGTGAGTTACTCTCTTCCGTCCTTTACAACAAACCTAGCTTACATTCCACCGACAAGATGATACTCTTCGTGTCATGCTACGACCATTTGTATACCATCACTACGACTGAGCTGTTTTTCGTTAAGCGGGCGATACTCTGCACTACTTCGGCTGTCCTGTGCGCGGCTAGCTAGCTTGTGGTGAGGGCACTTGAAACAACACAGTGCACACGCAGAAAAAATAGCTTCGTCATCTTTGTCCCATAACCGACTTCGCACAACGTGAAAGAACAAATACCTTTGAATGAACTCTAGTAAGTGTGAGTTCAACGAACTTATCAGTAACTAATAAGAATTTACATGATTAATGTCGTCTTCACAAGTAAGATTCCATTTTACAGTTGAGTAAATTTATTTGTATTTTTATTTCTTTTTTCTAAGTTATTCAAACAACAGCATTGAAAAGAAATTATGTTCTCGGCAAGACTACTGTCAGGCCCCTTACGTTCGGAGTTCACTGGCTTTCATTCACATGCCTCTGCTGTGTATTAGCGCTGCGACTCGTGTTGTCATGTCGGTTTTTAGTACGAATGGGGCTCACCTATTTTCAGCATACTCGCAGTGCTTGTCTACTCGCATGCTACTAGCAACTGTAAACCGGAAAATATTGAATAAAATATGGATACGGGAACGCGTGTTATGAGTCATCTCACTGCGCTTTACATTTATAACTAATCAAAAAAAGGATTTTGTTCGAGCAAGAGAGTGGAGGACGCTCCAACTAACCAAATTGCCGGCAATGTTCCGCACCGCTACGCGATCTAAACAGGCATCGAACCCCAATGTCGGATCAAACGACTTCGAACGAAGTCTCACCATTTATAGTATTAGGTTGTCTCACATGGAATGTTGCATATGAAAATAAGAGAAAATAATTATCTCAAAGTATTTATTTTAATCAAAGTATGATCCTTTCTTCTCTATGACCTTAGCCCAACATTTTTAAAACATGTAAACAATCTTCAGAGAACTTGTCATATTTTTACGAATAAACTGCTCAAATGCTTCAACTATACTTTCTTTATCTAGGGATGTTTTATCCTGAATAAAAAGCTTGAAATGCTTGAACAAGTGATAATTCAGTGGGAGAAATATCTGGAGAATAGGTAGGATGTGGCAAAACTTTATAATTCAGACTTTACAGCTTGTCGACCGTTGGCCCTAGAGGTGTGGGGTCCTGGGAACCATAGCTCTAGAGGTGTGGGGTTCTGGGGACCGTAGCTCTAGAGGCGTGGGGTCCTGGGGACCGTAGCTCTAGAGGCGTGGGGTCCTGGGGACCGTAGCTCTAGAGGCGTGGGGTCCTGGGGACCGTAGCTCTAGAGGCGTGGGGTCCTGGGGACCGTAGCTCTAGAGGCGTGGGGTCCTGGGGACCGTATCTCTAAAGGCGTGGGGTCCTAGGGACCGTAGCTCTAGAGGCATGGGGTCCTGGGGACCGTAGATCAAGAGTCGTGGGGTCCTGGGGACCGTAGCTCTAGAGGCGTGGGGTCCTGGGGACCGTAGCTCTAGAGGCGTGGGGTCCTGGGGACCGTAGCTCTAGAGGCGTGGGGTCCTGGGGACCGTAGTTCTAGAGGTGTGGGGTCCTGGGGACCGTAGTTCTAGAGGTGTGGGGTCCTGGGGACCGTAGCTGTAGAGGTGTGGGGACCTGGGGACCGTAGATCAAGAGTCGTGGGGTCCTGGGGCCGTAGCTCTAGAGGTGTGGGGTCCTGGGGACCGTAGCTCAAGAGGCGTGGGGTATACAATCCTTGCTACCATCTCTGAACAGTTCTGCTATCAACGACATCGTTACCAAAACTCGTATGATGTTTCGTTGGGCTTCAGCAGCTGAGTGACCCAGCATGTATTTGTACAAGAAAAAGACTTGATATTGTTCGATTGTCAACATTTCCATAAGATAAGGAGGAGTGATTGTAAACAAAATTTTTATCTGGAATAAAATAATTAAGATAAACCATATGTTTACAAATAATCAAGCTTATACATGTATCGTTGATAAAGAAAACTGCTTGAAATAAATTTTATATGAGACAACGTGATAGATGCCAGACGTTGACGTCGAGAGAAAGTCTAACCCTTAATATTTTTCCTCGGTCATTATTCAATTCTATTTCTTGAGAATAAAATTTAGGACATTAGAAATAAATAATTCATTTAAATAATTATCGTCGTTCCCATTGGGAATTGGACTTCAATGCACAATCATGAGACGACGACGCTTGCTTGAGAGGTTCGATCGGGACCGTCTAGTAACAAGCTTGGGACAGAACGCGCATCCCTCAGATGGCTGAGACCGGACATCTACTACCACACTGCTTGCCGTCATTCCAGCTTGCCTTTTGGGCATAGCGACGGAATTCAATCCCCTTGATATCGCCTAAAATATAACTATCTTCAAACTCCGAGTGCACTATTCATATCCGGGACTCTTTCTTTTAAGTGTCCGTAGTGAAGTGATTCATTTATTCGCATTTTGATGTTCTGCATTCATGCTCGTCAAGCAAGAACCTGCGAGCTAAGCACTCACTTGTATCCAGGTTACCAATCCTATTCATGCCTCTTATCCACGCGTATGATTATCATTGATGCGTAGGATTATCTTTGATCTGGTAGGTATATCTATAATGCACTAGGTAATTTGGAAATCCTTTCCTCTCAAACAGTAAACTGAATATAGTTCAGGTCGTCATACTTCCTGTTTAAAATAGATCTGCGAGTAGTCACTTGTGTTTTCGAAAGTTGAGATGAAAAATATTACGCAACTTAATACCTTGCAACGTTTAAACCTTGAACATTTGAAAAATCATATCATAGGATCATATTGATCTGACCAATAATTATTGACGATCTTCAGATATATAATTTTTATCGAAATCGAGTTTGAAATAATTTAATGCATTAATGCTTCTTCGACGATGATGTCTTTACCATGCAATCTTGTGATTGATTTGTGAAACAATGGAGTGACAAAAAAAAAGGACCCGATGGCGAAGAAAACATCGAAAGGAGATATTCAACCTATTGATTAATTTAGAAAAACAGAAATGTAAGACAGATTGCAGTGCACCAAAAGAGTAAAATCGAGCTATAGACATTATTAAAATAACATCCTGAAACAAATGTCACGTTGATCTCACATCATTGGAAAGAAATAATTTGTAAAGACGATCTCTCAGAAATAATGTTGAATCCCGCGGACTAAAAAGACACCCATACATAAGAGAACACAACACGAGCAGAATGGCCTGTATCCAGGCTGCTTCCTAAATTGTGTACTAATTAAAACTCGCCGCCGGTACCCAGCACCGTTCAGTTATATTCGCGCGAGAGTAGGTCGCAGCATCGCCTTAGATGGCGGGCAAGGCTGTTGTGTGGCTGCGCAAACCTCCGCCGCTTCAGGCAGGACGTGTGTGCTGAGGGCTGCTACTGTGGTCAGTTGGGAAGCCGCAGCGCATTTTGGGGCAGCCGCTGCGCAGCGCCAACGTTACCACGGCCCCGTCATCGCAGCGCTGATTGGCGACAGAGATTTTAACAGTTTCACCAATCACACACAAGCATCCGATTAAGAGTTAAGGAGAAATAACAATTGAAGTTAATAATCTTCATGCACATGCCCCAGCACGTTTGTTTTAATTCTGGAAAACGGCCGTTGCACAGGTGTGTGGTCCCATTATTCGTTCTCGCTCTGAATGACGTCGCATGTAGTAATAAGAGTGAAATGTTATAATATTTCAAGGAAATGCATTCTGTATTCTTATGCAAAATTTTGTTTGAACTATTTGATACTAGAAAAGAGTAATTTAAAAGGTTTAACGAATTAGATAAATCACTTGTCAATTATTCGTACTTATTTAACACAATAACACTCATCTTCAAAGAGCTGGGTCCTAATCATGGACAGTAATAAATGGATCTCTTATGAATTTTTCGGAAGCGCTGTAACACGTCAACTTTGTATAGAACATAATTAGTAAGCACAAAGAAAAACTTCTAAATTTCTGCATGATAGCAGATTCAATTTTGACAAACATTCACCGTGAAAGCAACAAAGAGTTTACTACGTAACTATCGATCTAATCACGTCATAAAGAGGTCAGTTTAACAGATAACCTGTTATGCGCACTGAAGGCAGGCCTGCTCCCTGAACTTTTATTTCACTCAATATGTGCGATATGATATCAGCGATGTCTGTGTTGCCTTTATAGGGGGAGCATTGAGTGGCGGTGATGTGCTGACACTGGAACTGTGTGTCGTAGTAACAACAACGGAACTGTGTGTTGTGCTGACACTGGAACTGTGTGTCGTAGTAACAACTCCGGAACTGAGCGTTGTGCTGACACTGGAACAGAGTGTAGTAATAACAACTCCGGAACTGAGTGTCGTGCTGACACCGGAACTGAGTGTCGTAGTAAGAACACCGGAACTGAGCGTCGTGCTGACACCGGAACTGTGTGTGGTAGTGACAACTCTGAAACTGAGCGTCGTGCTTGTGTGTCGAGACGAGTGCATGTCACGAGACCCACATGTATGAATATATGGTCATTACGCGCACTCATGAGTGCGTCCCGTGGCACGTATCCACGATCCAGTGTGTCAGACGTACCACCATGCACAAGGACAACAAAATACACACGATGAAACTCACGTAAACTCAGCGTGTATAGAGAGCGACGGTCACGTCGTGGCATCTCGTACAGAGCTGCATATGATACCCTGCGTAATAAATAAGCACAGAGTGGAACACACATGAAGATAGAATCATCCAAGACGTACGTGGTGAGCAACAGAGCCTTTATGTCACAAACAGAGCTGTACGCGTATGGCGTTACCCATACCCACGTACCTCCGCAGACAGATTTGACATCGCTATAATAGGGAGCCTCGCATGTGCATTTGAGAGCTACACGAATGCGGCATGGGACTCTGTTTCAGTTTTTAAGGAATTGAACACACTAGAAAGAGGTTTATTTAGATGAAGTTCCATGAGACTCTGTGTTTTCTTTTCTTTGGAATTTTGGAATCCTGCTCAATAGGAACATTTGACTCCTCTGCAACTCCATTACATAAGCTTGAAACAGCGATTTGTGTGAACGCCTGTTCCCATATCTCATTGTTGCTCTTCCTCAACTGGCTTAAAAGGCCGCATATCTCAAACATGAGATCTTGTTTTAAGCATTCATTTCATTCATATAAATTAGGGATAGCTCAGAGAATTGCATTTAGAATATAACTTGAAGTAGCTTAATAGTTTAAGGACGATCCCGGCAAGATTAAATTTCAATACATAATTATCCCATGAGAGTCCAACAATACTTCGTTCAGACGTTCAGACCCGTGACCCGTTACTGTCGTGTGCCTAAGCTCATCCAGGGTGTAGGGAGTAGACCGTAGAGTGTCACTGATGTAGTCACCTGTGCATAGGATGATAGCTGCAGGTACATGGTAGAATACCATATCTAGTAGCTACATTGTGCCAGCCAATAGGTCGCCCAAAGGGTGCAGTGCTTTCATGCGTTCTGGAACTTAAACACTAATTACAACGATTGGAGTAGGGTCTTAACATTGGAGTAGGAGTCTTAGAATTGAAGTAGGGTCTTAACATTGAAGGAGGGGTCTTAACATTGGAGTATAAGTCTTAACATTAGAGTAGGGATCTTAACCCTTTTAGAAACATGATTTTTAGGATAGTAGAACTTTGCAAAAACGTGTGCTTTATGTGTACAATTTATAAGGAGAATTTTACCCGTATGTGCTATGTGAGTGTTTATACCTAGTACCACTGTGCCTGAAAGGATGAAATCATTATGACGTGCAGGTCGTCAAATTTAAACTAGAGATTTAGGGAAACATGATCTGGGTCTTTCTGACGAGAACTCGATAGTGTTTCTTAAGTTACGCTAGTCAAGGGTTGATTTTAGACTTACAGTTCCAAGGAGCATCTGCATCTCTACGATCCGCATGTGTTAGGTGTATGTGCGCTGTGTTCTTGCATTCCCTCAAGTCTTGGAGAGTGTTGATTATTTCTTCGTTAGTAAGAAAAAAGGAGCTTATTTTATTTGTCTTAATTGAATGTTGGTCTTCCGTCTCTCTTTCACACTCTTGAGCGGCCCATAGACGATCAATTTTATTGTCAATATAATTGACAATGATGAATATTGACAGTTTAATTGATCGTCTGTGGGCTTGATTGACGACCGTCAATGAATAGACTCAATGTATTGACGCAATCAAATCAGTTTGATTTTTTATTGTTGGTTCGTCAATATTTCATTCTTAGCTCTGAAAGTCGTAGTGTACAAACCTGGGAATACTTGGAATTTCATTTTTGTGTACACGCAGATCTGGTACTTTTTGCATGCTGGAGGACGCTGCTACAAATATCTGGTACTTTTTATGTCTTATTATTATATTATATTTCATTACTTGAATGTAGTTAAGGTATTTTATTTATAATTGCTAACCTATTTATTTAAATTATCTTGGAAAGTAAAAACTTGGTACTTTTAAGTACTTACCACTTTTTATGGAGTAACAAGATGCAATAGTTCATCAAATGATGTACCCATTCAACGATAGTTCATGAAATCTTCTGGCTCATTTGCACGTAATTCCTTGAGCAATGCGTCGGTTCTCACTATTCTGCCCCGTTCCCTGAGTCAGTTTTTGGCCCATATCTTGCATTTATGCGTTAATTTTCTGGGAAATGAAAGTGCCAAGGCTAGCGCTACAATGGTAATTTCTTCGTCGACCTGATATCACGTAAGACGTCCGCAGAGCGAATGACTGGTTTTCATCATATATATCGATGAAAGGGTTGACGCTG
This sequence comes from Morinoia aosen, assembly GCA_030386875.1. Classification (NCBI taxonomy): domain Eukaryota; kingdom Metazoa; phylum Arthropoda; class Malacostraca; order Amphipoda; family Talitridae; genus Morinoia; species Morinoia aosen. The sequence continues at coordinate 47,299,197 of CM059556.1, read as the reverse complement.
TTTGTGAGTAACAAAAAATATCATCAATATATTGAGTCAATTATATTGACAATTAAATTGATCGTCTATGGGCCGCTTTAAACGTTGAATGATCGTATCTGTGATCCGAGTTTCACCAGTGCACAAGACTTGTACAAGAATATTTTAACGCGAGGGGAATAGGATGGATATACTGTATTTGTTTGTCATCCACGTCTGGAAAATTATCCAAAGATAATATCAAATCCCGTCATTTTTGACGGGTCGTGTACACTAGTAAAATATGATGCGTCCCGCCAAATATTTTCCTTCACTAATTGCATTTACAAATCACCTCGCGATGAACTCGTCCACTTCAAAGCAAGTTTCAGTTAAAAAATGTTTGGAACTTAGCCTTTGATTTCAGTGATTTCCTTCTGCGAGGTCGGAGTCTGAATTTTCATTGAATTTTTCGAAGCACGTTTAACTTCCTGAGGTCTGACGTTCAGCACGTTCGCGCGAATCGATACAAATGTGGACCGACAAGTAAATTGATCATTTATGGGCCAGTACCAACGAAAAACATTGCAATTATTCAACTGCCTTTGATTTAATTAGACTATGACGAACAAGTTAAAATATAATCGTGCAATTATACTATTTTTCCCGCTCCTTAGAAAGGATGAAAGTGTAATCAAGCAACAAAAACAGCATTTCAATTCTGCTACTTCCAACCTAACCAAATCGACCGTAGCAACCACGCAAACACAATTAACTCCGTTAACAGTAAACCAACACAGACTTGCACGTCGCCGTGGAACGTGGTTTTAAGTGGACGTTGGTCCACTTAATTAAACTTTGGTCGCTGCCGGGTCAGCTGTCGTCAGGTAAGCAGGAAGTTCACGGTCATGCTAGGGTACGGCAACGCCGATGAACACCAGCGACATCAGTGCGAACGAACAACATCTTTAGAACGTTCAACTTTTTCCGTGGCAATAAACCACACTCACTTGGTGTGTGCGGTAGAAAAAGTTGCCTGCAATTGTAACGTCCACCTGAACTGCTGATTTATGTAAACAAAACCCGTCTTCCGTGTTGCGCAGAAATTTTCAATCCTGGGTTAATGCCATGTATATCAAGGCTCGATAGGTCTTTTATTCGCACCTATTCATTCATTTCTTACCTATTAATTTCTGAGAGGATAAGAAATAAATTGAACTGAAAAAAATACTCTTACAAATAACATAAATGTCGATAGTAATCATTCATATGTAGTATACGGGGATGGAAACTACGGAAAACTTATCCATTGAACTTTAAATAATAAAAACATCGGAATTTTTAATATTTGATGTTACCGACTTTTTCGTCTTGAAGTTCCTCTTGGTAATAATATGGATAGATGGCACCTTATATCACTTTCAATCCAATATATCTCTTCAGCATTTACCCTTCAAAATACAAGTTAATGAATAAGGTTTAATAATAATAATAATAAAATATATTTAGATGTTTCCCAGCTTTATAGACGACACAGCAGCAAGTAAATTTGGTGATTTGGCTAACAAAAACCGGCGACGTATTTTATAAAATTGCCGCTTTCATCAACTTGCGAAAGCCACAGCAGCAACTTTGCTGCGCGAACGTACGTCTGTAGAAGTTTGAACTTCAGAATAGGTTAGGTTTGCTTACGATACGTTAATTGAGATTAGGTTAAGACAAATTTGGATACGTTGCGATGGGATAGGTTGGCGTAAGACAGGATGAATTTGGTTAGGCTAGACTAGGATAGGTTAGGATCTTTTAGGATAGGTTGTTAAATGGAAAAAACGGTGAATATTTCACGGATACCACAAATTGTTGATAATTTCATTTTAAATAGATACAAATATTCTACCGTATTGCCTACATGACCACATCTTTATATTTTAAAATGCAGCACATTTCTAACATAGCTTATGAGAAAATAACATGCTGATTAGATAATAATTGAAATGAAATATACTTGAAAAAAGAATTTGCTATAAGGTGTCTCCGGTACATGTCAGACTGTTCCTCTAGTAGTGTGTGTCAAGTGCATAAAATAAAAATAAAAATAATCAAAATATAACGAAACAAACAAAAATTTTTCTTTTGGAAACACGAACTACTAAGAAAAGCATCCGAAGAACTAGAAATATCACTACATAAGTGATGCGCTGTATAAAAGTTCAAACTAAATTTCAGTTTAAGTAGGTCTGAAACTTAGCATTTGACTTTAGTACATTCTTCTCCGAGTTGGAATCGGAATTTTCATTGAATTAATCACCCCTCGTTTAGTGAGCGCACTCTTGTAATCCCGTGTCAAATATCATCAACAGGGATGTAACGGAGCAAACCGAGTTCATTCAATCCGCGCAAAATGTGTAGGATTTCGAGCTCGTACAAAAGTACCGCGGTAAATGTTGCACGACCTCGAAAATTTTTTACACCCGTTCATGAGAGCAAGATTGGTGTTGGCCGGGCGTCCTAGAATGCCGCTGAACTTGATGCGCCTACCGCTGCCTGCAAGTGTGCTGGTCCATCGAAGCGGTCCTCGCCCAGTCCTGCGCATTGAACCCACCCTGTAAGCCTAGCATCAAAGTATAATAGGGCGATCATAGTGTCTTAATCAAACATTGAAGCTGGAGAAGTAATGGGTAAATAACATTGACCATCATATGTTTTACCTGTATCAGTGAATTCAGCAAAACGTAGGACCTCTCCTTTATATTCGCTAAGCATTTGAAAATTGAAACTGACTTAATGTTGCAATTCATGTTGCTAGTTGATCTGCGCTGAGCCCATGACAGCAATGGTAGAAAATTAGCGGTTGTTAATGAAAATAAAAAACCTGGAAGTTAGGCCACCATAGTTTGTAAGCTCTCTGCCATATTAGCCTTTAACTGCACGCAAACCACCGTTCACCAGGTGTGCCAGGTAACAATTTTCAATTTCTTGGCTGGATGGCGCTGGAAGCGGGAGTTGGTTCACATCCTCAACTGTTATGTCAGTCTGTTCAGTGCTTGTCAAAACGCCGTTGATGTGCAAAAAAGTTCGTGTTGGGGCTATATTGTGTTTGTGTGGTAAACATATCTAGTTGCCAACCAAATAAAAAACATGTGTGACTCGACGTGTGAGATGTTGCCTTCTCGGCATGAAAGAAAATCTTTCTTGCCTCGGGTGGTAAGTAAAGACGAAAAGTGGACCTGCAACCAAGATGCAAGAAGTCACAGGTTGACCTAGGACAACCATGCACAATGCACATGGTGCGCAAAACCGATTAGCTGAGGCAGGAAGACGAAGCTGTACATTCGGTGGTAACAGAAGGGTGTGGTACATCACGAGCGTCTTAAACCAAGTGAACAATGATCACCGTTCCATACTGACAACAACTTTTCAATTTGAACCATGCATTGATCGAGACACGGTAAAGTGATATTGTAGCATGGTAAAGGCCACAAAACACAGTAAAGTGATATTGTAGCATGGTAAAGGCCACAAAACAAGGTAAAGTGATATTGTAGCTAGTAAAGGCCACACAATAAGGTAAAGTGATATTGCAGCACGGTAAAGGCCACAAAACACAGTAAAGTGATATTGCAGCGCGGTAAAGGCCACAAGACACGGTAAATTGATATAGCTGCAAGACAACCGCTTGGCAGCGAAGGCCGTCATAGAAGCAGTTCAGCAGTGAGCTTGGAACGCACGTCCTGCCTGTCGCACTCACCACCTCATTCCCTTCGCACCGCCGCTTGTCATCGGTGTCCCCACGCACTTTTCCAGCAACCCTTCAGCAATGAAAAATTTTGTAAAATGGTGTGCTGATTAGATCACCTCGATGTGTGAGCGATCTTCTGGGAGGTCATTCACAATTTGAGGGACAGATGGGCAAAATGTAATGCTGGAGATGGCGTAAACTTTGAATAAATAATTTATTTTCTGTCTCCGAATGTAAAATTGTTCTCTCTAAGGAAAATTAAGAATTATCAAGCGGATCACACGGTAAAAGGCGAACGTTCGTCATGAACTTTTTATACTAAAACAATTGTAGACAACTAATATCTTAAATTAAATCAGTGTTTAATTCAAAGTTAGGTTCACTTTTTCTTGCAGCTAGCCCAGCATATTTATCAGCATGATTGATCGATTCTCATTTCATTCAGTCAAATTAGACCATTTAACTAGCTCGAGTGCTCCGTCTAATTAATGTTATAATAGGAGCCGAGTCCGTCTCACTCGTCAGTAGAAAGTGTGTGATGAGAGTGTCTATGGTACGAGCTTCATCAACATTCAACCGATATGGAGTCGCTGAATAAGAAGCCAACCCCTCGAAATATACCTAGTATTTGCCACGCACCTCATTGAAGAAAAAAGTTATCACTAAAGTTCTGATAACGCGCTGATCATCTTATTAGAAATGTTAGCAGGACACGTGGAAATTACGCGGTCAATAATATTGCGATCGGATCTGATGTTAGTGGTGTAGTGAAGCATTTCCAATTTAAGGGATAATTTTTAGTTGGTCTCTAAAGATAAAGCTGAACAGAATCGAAGTACTTGGATAAAATGTTGCGCGAACAAAAGTATAGCAATTTTCCTGTTTTTGAATGGCTGAAATGAATCATTGCCAAATTAAATAATATGCATGAAATGTACGTTAATTCTAACGCATCGCAGCCACCAATTCCAAGTTTGATGTTAGGAGTCTCTTTGAGTTTAATTAACGAAGATACGGCAAGTTAAGTTAGATCCAAATGAATGCATGTGAAATAATCCTTTACGCATGAACAGACAGACGGAACACAAGAAGAATAGTAATATATAGATAAATAAATATAGAACGGACAGACGGAACACAAGAAGAATAGTAATATATAGATAAATAAATATAGAACGGATAGACGGAACACAAGAAAAATAGTATTATATAGATAAATAAATATTGTTTAGTTTTCCAGTGAGGCACGTATGCTTATAGATGCACAGTATGCAGTATTGGCTGCGATGCGCTGCTAATATTGTACATTTGTATGTATAAGTGCTTCACTGGAAAACTAAACAATATTTGTTTATTGAAATATTCAGTGTATAACAATTTTGTTTCTACTGAGCGATTCAAGAGTGGTTAAGTCCACTGCAAAATTAATATCCTAATGTAATCAATGAAACAAAGAAATATTCGAAAGGCATAAATTGTATCTCGAAAGTACATCGACCAGGTGCCTCCTGACAAAGATTCTAGCTATGTGTTTCGTTACAGAGATTTCAGTCCTTTCATCATTAAGATACTAAGTTTTTAATCATGTTCAAGTCATATTTTAACATAGATAGCAGTATTGTAAAGCAAAAGTATTATGGAAAAATATCAGTAACTTAAAAACCCGGATGCATCACCTATAACCAACGAAGCCAGATTTTGTTTGTCACCTTGTGCAACTTGAGTAACTAGTGCAACTTGAGTAACTAGTGCAACTTGAGTAACTAGTGCAACTTGAGTAACTAGTGCAACTTGAGTAACTAGTGCAACTTGAGTAACTAGTGCAACTTGACTTCAGTAACTAGTGCAACTTGAGTAACTAGTGCAACTTGAGTAACTAGTGCAACTTGAGTAACTAGTGCAACTTGAGTAACTAGTGCAACTTGAGTAACTAGTGCAACTTGAGTAACTAGTGTAACTTGAGTAACTAGTGCAACTTGAGTAACTAGTGCAACTTGACTTGAGTAACTAGTGCAACTTGAGTAACTAGTGCAACTTGACTTGAGTAACTAGTGCAACTTGAGTAACTAGTGCAACTTGAGTAACTAGTGCAACTTGAGTAACTAGTGCAACTTGAGTAACTAGTGTAACTTGAGTAACTAGTGCAACTTGAGTAACTAGTGTAACTTGAGTAACTAGTGCAACTTGAGTAACTAGTGTAACTTGAGTAACTAGTGCAACTTGAGTAACTAGTGTAACTTGAGTAACTAGTGCAACTTGAGTAACTAGTGTAACTTGAGTAACTAGTGCAACTTGAGTAACTAGTGTAACTTGAGTAACTAGTGCAACTTGAGTAACTAGTGCAACTTGAGTAACTAGTGCAACTTGAGTAACTAGCGCAACTTGAGTAACTAGTGCAACTTGAGTAACTAGTGAAACTTGAGTAACTAGTGCAACTTGAGTAACTAGTGCAACTTGAGTAACTAGTGCAACTTGAGTAACTAGCGCAACTTGAGTAACTAGTGCAACTTGAGTAACTAGCGCAACTTGAGTAACTAGCGCAACTTGAGTAACTAGTGCAACTTGAGTAACTAGTGCAACTTGAGTAACTAGTGCAACTTGAGTAACTAGCGCAACTTGAGTAACTAGCGCAACTTGAGTAACTAGTGCAACTTGAGTAACTAGCGCAACTTGAGTAACTAGCGCAACTTGAGTAACTAGTGCAACTTGAGTAACTAGTGCAACTTGAGTAACTAGTGCAACTTGAGTAACTAGCGCAACTTGAGTAACTAGTGCAACTTGAGTAACTAGCGCAACTTGAGTAACTAGCGCAACTTGAGTAACTAGTGCAACTTGAGTAACTAGTGCAACTTGAGTAACTAGCGCAACTTGAGTAACTAGCGCAACTTGAGTAACTAGTGCAACTTGAGTAACTAGTGCAACTTGAGTAACTAGCGCAACTTGAGTAACTAGCGCAGTTTGAGTAACTAGCGCAACTTGAGTAACTAGTGCAACTTGAGTAACTAGCGCAACTTGAGTAACTAGTGCAACTTGAGTAACTAGCGCAACTTGAGTAACTAGTGCAACTTGAGTAACTAGTGCAACTTGAGTAACTAGCGCAACTTGAGTAACTAGCGCAACTTGAGCCACCAAACAAATATCCCCTGAGGTGCGATGTGCTCCTCAGTTCCTCATTTGATGCTTGAATTCAACTTCGTTTGATATTTCAAACCTCATTTTAAATTTGCATTCAACCTCAATTGAAATTCGACTCCTACTTCACTGGAAATTTGAAATTCAACTCATTTAAAATTTGAGTCCTACCGCATTTGTAATTTGAACTCGAAGGTGGGCTTGCATATCAATCCAACCTCGTCGTCATGTAAACACTGAATTACGCCAGTTTTAGCGTAATTCACCGAAATAAACTGAAGCTTTCAAAAACAACTCTGATTTACGCCAATTGTAGTGTCATCTAACAAAAATCACCAGATTTACGACTATTAGTTTGATTTACGCCCATCGTGGAGTAATAAAAAGAAATACACCTAAATTCACTCTAATCAACTGTGATCTACTTCAATTAAATACGGTAGCCATAGGGCACTGCGCCATCGGTGTGCAGGTGCTCTGAATGATGTCACAATGAGACCTGAAGTTCCATGATTCATCAGTTCGACTTCCGTGTTTCATTCAACCAAGAAAGACGAGATAATTCAATTCACACATTTCCAACTGTCCGTTGTTAATTCTAGTTTGGATAAAAATGCAGCACCATACAAGAATTCGTTTTAATAATTTCCCTTGCTTTCACGCCGACGAAGGACCAACTAATGGAGACGTATGAAATTACAAACTATTGTGGTATGGAATGTTTCATCAACTTTGAAACCTTTTCTGGGGTCAGGATTGAATAACCATCGTCTGGACTCCTGATTATTTTCCACAAGAATTTAATGAGATTTTATACGATAGAATTCTAGGACGTAAAGTTGCGCAGATATCAAAGCCACTGAATGTACGCAAAATATTTTAATTCCGTTGACCTAACTTCTTGATGCCCAGCGTACGTCACTATGGACACTCAAAACCTGCCGCCCTTTCTTCCCCATTTTTCGAGCTATAGAACACTATTTCTCACACACCGGCACCCATACCATACATTCACTAACATAGAACCTATCACGGCAACCCTCGCTACAACCATCAACCTCACATGTTGCTTAACGTGTTAGTCCTTCCCTCACCTCTCCGGCACAGCCAAACCGCCATCAACACGAACGATTCCTCCCAAGCGTACCTAACAATCGCCCGTTTATTTCGCGCACGTAGCCCCTGTAGAACCTCACATCGTTAGAGCTCTTACATTTCCATCGCATTCATGAGGTTCCTCTTCCTTCGTCTCTCCTGAGCGACACGCGTCCCCTGAGATAGGCAGCCCTGCCTCAACTTCTCGTCGCCGTGCTTGCGCAGGCCGGGGGGCGCGCGGCTATTTTTGGGGTCCAGGCCTTGCGGCGGCGGTGGTGTGAGCCAGGGTGACTGCACAGTTGGCTGTCAGTCTGCCACTCCGCAAGGCTGCTACTCAACAGGTCTGTCACACAGCAGGTCTGACAATCTGCAGGTCTGCCGCTCTGTAGGTTTACCGTTCTGCCCGTCTGCCACTCTGCAGGTCTGCCACTCAGCAGGTCTGCCACTCTGTAGGTCTGCCACTCAGCAGGTCTGCCACTCAGCAGGTCTGCCACACAGCAGGTCTGCCACTCAGCAGGTCTGCAAAGGTCGTTCACCCTCGAGCTCGGACACAAGCAGAACGCGCTTTCGGTCGCGTGATGGTGATGGTGTGTTGTGTAGATGATGGTGGAGGTGTAGATGATGGTGGAGGTGTAGATGATGGTGGAGATGTAGATAATGGTGGCAGTGGTGGACGATGATGGGGTTGTCGTGTCGTTGATGGTGATGGTAGTAATAATGGTGGTGGTGGTGGTGTAGTTGATGGTGATGTGTAGAGTAGATGATGGTAGTGGTGGTGGTATAAGTGGCTTTAATTGGCGGCATTATGCAGAATTGGCAGTAGTAGTATGGCCTGTTGCGACATTACAAACGCGATGAGGCTCTTATAGAGAGCTACAAAATTCTTCCAAGTATACTTATGACCTCAGGAACTGAAAAGATGGGAAATTAATCAGTTTAATTAAGTAATATCATATTCGAATTCCTCCATAATGTTCGTTTTGTTGAAGATGAGCTAAAGTGGAAGTGCAGCATCACTTGCTAGCGCAATTTTACTGAATAATAATGACCAGTGAAATGCTCGGCCGGGTACTGCTCCTAATGATATCCATTCATGAGGCAAAAGCTATGATATTACAAGTGATAAGATGAAGCACATTTTAATTGGAGGTCGCAATGGACACCTGTACATTGTGACGGATCTCGTGACCAAACAGGCATGTGCGTGACATTCAGAAGCACCACACGCTGTGCGCTACATACTGTAGACGTATGAATGAGAGACCTAACGATGTTCAACTTCATGATAATCTAGCTTGGGATCATTTAATTTCTATAAACGTGCATTTTCTAAATAGTTTGGATAGTTTTCATTCGTTCACTCAACTTAAGGCATTTATCATTCGACTTGCTGCACCACGATTGGCAAAGAATGTTGTATTAACAGATGCGTTGTTAACAAATCATGAATTCAATGCAATTCGGGGAAACGATTTTTAACTGTAAGATTTAAACTCGGATAATTTCTTCTCGCTTTCAAACCGTGAAAAATATTTGGAGGCATGCAGTAATGAAATTTCAGCTGTCACGTCACAACTTCCTTGTTTTGAAGAGTTCGAGTTCTGCCGAATTTGTTCCGAGGATTAGGTTCGAATCATGTTTGGCTCCAAAGTCATTTGTATATATAGGCGACATTGCCTACAAATAACAGGTGTGTTGAGGTGAGTCACCTAAAAGCAGGATTTGCTGGATAACTGAATGAAAAAGGAAAAAATACAATACACTTTCAAAGAACTGCACTGGTCTATTGATACTATTATTGAGTTTTTAATACTATTGAATATGATACTGTTATTGGGTTTTTAAAATTTGTTAACATTAAAGTCTTTCGTTGGTATATATATATATAATATGTATTCCATAATGAGGAATTACAATGGTTGAAAAATTTAGAAAACCTAACACTGGCACTAATTACCGAGTAGAAACTGATGACAAAAACTTATAAATCGATATGGTTGATAGCGCGTATAAATTAAAAGGCTGGCTGACTGTTTAGAAATCAGCAACTACCGTGCAAGCCCACGTACAAATACAAAATTAAAATGAAAGCAGTATTTCACTAACGGAGTCAATACACGGAATACATGCGGGTCACAAAATACGTTTTTAAAAGTGAAATAATAATAGAGATGGAAACAGAGTTTAATGACAGGCTACGCGATCGGGGGCCGATTAGATCCTCACGAACAAAAGAACAGAGCGTCAGCTACTTATTTCCCGTTCGGTGCAAATCCTCTTACTTGAATGGCGACTACTTGGGGAGGATTTCTATCTCACCAAATTCTAGAAACTTGAGATAGATGCTTTTCAAAAGATTGTTTTAAAATGCAAAAGCTAGTAGTAGTATGTAGTAGGTAGTTAATATAAGGTAGAAAGTTGATATGCAGGACACATGAGCGAAATAAATTTGAGTGAATTATCCTATAGCAAGTTTGAAGTTTAGTTCCACGTACCTCTTTTGCCACATCGCGCATTGCATGTCAATAAAGAAGCAGCACTCGCGCATTACTGGTCATTACGTGCATATGTGCATACTAGAAGAACCCATCACAATACATGACAGTCGTAGCCTCATTACAAGCACACTTAAAATCACATAAAGCAAAATCAACACATCATTTGTGATGCGTACGATTGATAGGGGAGCCAATTATAACGAAGGCCAAAGCAGCATTCATGGCGCGTCCGAACAGGTTACTCTGTGATACAAATCGAGCGCAGTGATCGCGACTCACACACCTGCGCGGTCAGTATTTGCCACCGTAGCTCAGGCTCTCACGGAATATATGTTTCGGTGCTGACAAGTGTCTGGCTGCTCTGCCTCGTGCTCTGCCAGGGTAGAGCGCTCGTATCAGGGTAGAGCGCTTGTGTCAGGGTAGAGCGCTTGTGTCATGTAGGGTAAAGCTCTTGTGTCAGGGTAGAGTGCGTGTGTCAGGGTAGAGCGCTTGTGTCATGCAGGGTAGAGCGCTTGTGTCAGGGTAGAGCGCTTGTGTCATGCAGGGTAGAGCGCTTGTCTACTCGTATGTGTAAATTTTTCATCTAAGATGAATTCTTTGATGAAAACCGCCACACCACTTTCTAAGTATACGCAATTTATAAACAAAAATGAAAGTCAGAATCATGCCAACTAGGAGAGGCATGAAATGTTAGCATTCCTCCATAGCAAACCAAATAACGGTCACTTTCTCCAACATCATTTTTGGCAGAAATTTCCAAGAGTTTTAAAATCGTAAATTCAAAATCACACTGCTCACTAGAATCATTCGATTCTTGCTCACATTTTCATCGAGTTATGGGGCCACAGATGGCTTTACTGATAATTATACAGTAACGGCTTTGTGAGGCTATGACGCTCGTGGTGGTGTTAGTTTAGGCAGTGGAGACTTTGTGAACGTTTGTACCTTGGTTGGTTACCGTCAATGACGGGCCTGCAATAAATAAGTATTTTTATTTTTAATAACATTTTAAAATCCAAGCACTGCCACTAATTATTTTGTAGAAACTGATGACAAAAAATTACATAAAATGAGCGTTTTTGTGCCATTCGCAGTAGAACTGCTGAGACTAACGGCGACAAGCAGGGCTGCAAGACACGCACCCAGCCAAGTCAGCCTGTCAAAGAACTTCGTGCATTGCAGCAAATTACTCAGGCATTTTGAGAATTGAAAAGTAATTTTTCAACGAGCTCGGTAAGCCGACCAGAATATCTTACACATAATGTACGATTTCAAATTTGCACTTACGATTTGCATCCGGTATTCATTGCTTACCAATATTTTCATTCCTAATTTTCATTGCTAATCAATATGTACGTGACACTGGTTATGTATTAGACAATATTATCATGTCTCATATTGAGTGCCTTTTCATAAAGAATAAGGTGAGTGCCCGACGAAGCTTTACGGAATTTGTTCCTAATACATGTGCCTTAAATGCGCCATAACAAAGCGAGTGATGGACAAGTTGGAAGACGCCAAATAACTTATACGCGGTACGGCACATTAGACGCCCTCAAACAAATACCACGGTGAGCACGGTAGCAAGTGCGACTAATTTTATACTCGGTACGATGTATTTTTATACTCGGTACGACAGATTAAACGCAGAGTGGTGAATAAAATAATGAGGATGTCAGCAGTCACCACCGCATGATGCACGTGATGCCTGCGAGACAACGGCACGTAGCGTTGCGGTCTCTGCTGCTTGTGGGCTGAGCCTCTGGTTTATCGTGATGACGCGCTCGCTCACACCTCCTCTGAGTTGCAGCAGAACTTCTTTCACGTAGCCTAACCCTAGCAGAATTTCATGTTAAAGTATTCAGATTCATGATGCTTTTTTTATGGCTCGACATTTTTTATAACTTACACTGACTGGATTTACTTCACAGGAGAAAATTGATATTTTGAGGGAAACGATTTTCAAGTTGAACAACACTGCCAAACGCATGCTCAATGGACACTGTGAGGATGACCTTACCAAATATATATTTTAGGTTAGTGCATATTTAGTACCACTGTGCTTGAAAGGGTTAAAGCAAAACCCCTGCACACCACATTGTAAGCTCAGTCTTCGCGCCTCGTAAGCTTATTAGCTTTCGATGCACAACCTCCTGGAGTTGAGGTAGGCCAAGTCGCGTGAGGAGGCCGGCGTAGAAAGTGCAGGCATCGCTTGCCTTTTGTCACGTGTGCTTGAAGGAGGTTGTGATGACCTATCCTAGCTTTCAATAAGAAAAGTTAGCGAGCCTCGAATTTAATACTTTGAGTGCAGTGTGTGCTGCTAAGCTATTTATTATGTCTCTGTCGTAAAATTCGATGATGATGACTAGTACACTGGGAGCTGCTTGGTCGCGATTAAGTTACTTGTCATGAAATTAATTGGATGTAGAACTTCGAAGAACAGTTCAGTCGTGAAATTTTCTGGGCATGGAACTCTTTAATCGTCTAATGACTTGGCCATTAAACTTTTCGGTTTATGAATTGCTTAGAATGTAACTGTTATATCCTACACAGAGGAGTTCAATCGTATAACAGTTTGCCCTGGGAACTCTTCAATCAAGGAACTATTTGTGCTAGGAACTGTTCAATTGCGGAACTATTTGTGCTAGGAACAGTTCTATCATAGAATTATTTGTCCTAAGAACTTTTCAATTCAAGTACTTTTTATCCTAGGAACTGTTCAATTACAGAACTGTTTTTCTTAGGAACTGTTTAATTGTTTGTGCATTCAGCTGCTTGACCATATGAATTGCTCTATCATGGACTTATCTTGTTATCGATTTTCTATGTAGTGGATTAGTTTGGTCATAAAATTGCCTTGGAACAGACTTCTATGCTCAAAAAATTATGTAGCCATTGATTCGTTTAGCTGATTAGAAATTTTAGATTTGTGTAGTTGAGTTATTTATTTCAAGAAATTCTTCATTGAGCGAAGAAGAACGGGCAAACGCAAAATCGTCGATCGTTGATGAATAAAGTCAGCATTAAAGAGAAAAAATTGGTTTGACGAAGCAAATGATATAGTATTCCAACATCTTTACTAATCCATTTATTTGGCAGAAAATTTCATAGATTGTGAGCACGAAGAAGGTCTTACACGCAATTTTACATTTTGATTTTACTTGTTTTTTTTCGTCGTGGGAAAATCAGAGGAGCTAATGACGACCCATCTGCTCCACCGTTCCTTGACGAACTGCATTTAAGTGAACTGTGTGAGCTCGATCAGGTGGAATTTCCTAAATACCACTTTTCCGATTTGATTTCAAAGCATTTCCAGAAGATGACGCATAGTGACAAATTCGCGTATTCAGTGGGTTAGTCAGAGGCGATGCCAAGATCGTACGTCGCCTCAGTAATGCGTCCAGATACAGGATGCGATACTTAGATCAGTGAAATTTCTAGGCAGTGGGATGGTGAGGTGACAAGGTGGTAACAAGGGCAGGGGTAGACCTCACAAGTGCAAATAAAGTCATTGGGCAGGAGTGACCTTTATTCGACATATATTGGAACAATTTTAAAAGAGTAAATTTTAAAGGACACTGCACGGGCGTACATACATGTAAAATAGACTGTTTTAATCATGGCATGTAGTTACACACATAACAGTCACGCTTGCTTCTACCATGCAGTGTGTGATTGCACACAAATATCAGGAAATGCGACGGGCACATATGTGCCTGTTTTATACATAGTGCATTCGCATTTGTCATACACACACATATGCTGGTAAATGGACGCATGAGTCCGTGTGCACTTGAGAGCAACGCGACACATGCACTACGCTGCGATGTTTTGCCCGCCACATATGTCGTTCGCGACTGCTGCACGACCCGGCGAGACGGACGGCAGATCACAGTGCGGGACGTGGCTTTTGTTTTTATGCGGGTCGGGAGTAGCCACTCGACGATAGAAGGAAGATTGTCAGGAAATTGAAGTGGCGGAGATGGAAGCACTCCGTGATGGAAGATATGAGTTTGTATGTAAATTAGTGCAGATCGTAGCTATGTATCACTACAAGGTGAACTTAATGACTTATACACTAGACTACGCAGAACCGATGTTGAGAAATGCGGATAGGAGGTAATATGTATATATGTTGGCATACAAATGGAAGAAATTAATTCAGAAACCGAGACGTAGGCAAGCGGGGGACCGCAGAAAGATAGAGGAGACTGGTTACTATCAAAATAAATTGTTAAGCAAATTCCATAAAAACCGGCTGAAGTAGAGAAGCTGTGGATCATCCGAAGAAGTTAACAGAAAACAGGCGTCGGCGCGCCGGTGAGGCACGTAGACTTGCCTGTGTGCTGAGAGCGAGAGAAGGAAACTCAAGACCTGGAGATAAAGTTAGCTGCGGGGAAAAGACAGAGATGCTCTGTACGGAAAGTTTGAGCGCAGAAAACGACGAAAAAGATTATTAGAACGGAGGTGGAGCGTTGAAGATAACGAAGTACGACTAGATAGTAAAATCTGTGAGCAGTAAACTACGGCGGAGAAATTACCAGTGGCGGATAACTGGCACCATGTTTTGTTTCTTGACTCGTGTGGAGGATTGAATACAATTTAAACAATTTTTAAACAATTTATTTACCACAGGAGATACAAAGGTAGAATGTTTCTTAAGTCTAGTACAGTGGTCAAATTTGAATATAGCCACCCGTGGGCCCGAATAAGTTCAGCGACTTCTGGGGCATCCTACCATCAACGTTATTCTAAGGTGAACAATAATGTTTAATCTAAATCACTTAACCTAGTTTCGCATTAGACTGATCAGTGAGATAATTTACTCGATATTGGATATTTCATTTTACAATATAGGTTGTATGGCTATATTTAACAGTATATTCGATAAAAAGATTTAACAGCAGACTGAAGATCGGCGGTATTACCCATGACAAATTATATTATTGGAAACAGTCATGTAGGAGACAAGATTTGACTTGGTGATCTTACACGACTAATATTCCGATAGGAAGTGAGACTCAAGATTTCTTTTGAATACCTTGTAAGAATTAATATCACGGATCTCCACAGGTATTGAGTTCCAAGTTTTAGTTCCAACGAAGAGGATACTGTGTTGCGACCGGGCCTTTGAATAATAAGGAAGCATGAATTTACTTCTATTTCGGATTAAATGGCCGTGATGACCAGTTTTCGCAGTTAATAATTGTTTTAGGCAACTGTCGCCATCATTTGTTAATGTTTCGTAAATGAAATTGCAAATGGAGATTTTGTAGAGATCCGAAAGTTTAAGTATCTGTAAATTTTTGAATGAATCATTTGTGTGAGCATTATATTCTAGATTCTTTACCGCTCTGATTGCTCTTTTTTGCAGAGTAAAAATTATATTGGGGTTATTTTTATCAGTTCCGTGCCATGCTGCTATTCCGTACTGCAAGTAAGGTGAAATGAGCGTTCGGTAGAGCATTCGTAAAGCTGTTTACGGCAGGTAATTAACTTCATTCAGGATTCCGATGGATTTTGATAATTTAGAACTAATATGAGCGATGTGCTCTTTAAAGGTCAAATGTTTATCTATTATGATACCCAGAAACTTGCATGAGTTGGTTTCTTCGATTTCACCAACTCATGATTTCGATTTTTATGTTTGTGAGCGATATGTTTTTCTTTTGTGAGAATGTAATATATTTTGTTTTATCGATGTTGAGGCTTATTTTATTGGCTTT
The DNA here is from genome assembly GCA_030386875.1 of Morinoia aosen. Taxonomy (NCBI): domain Eukaryota; kingdom Metazoa; phylum Arthropoda; class Malacostraca; order Amphipoda; family Talitridae; genus Morinoia; species Morinoia aosen. The sequence continues at coordinate 47,283,049 of CM059556.1, read as the reverse complement.
AAGCCATAATGAAACCTTATGGAGTTCATTATTTTTACTCTCCGCAATCATAGCAGGATTCTGGCTCGGAAGGACCGCAGAAAGCGAATCAGGATAGGTTACGGTGGATTTGGTTAGGTTGTGTTTAATTAGGTTTTGTTAAGTTCCGCTAGGTTTGGTTTGATTCGACTTTCACGTCAGCTTGGGTGAGATTAAGTTTGCTCTTATTAGTTTTTTTTAGGTAGGTTATGTTAAGTTAGGTAAAGCTGGGATAGGCTGGGTAAGGCGATGAATGCTGCTAATTATCCAACGAGAAACTTTCCCAGTCGCTTAATTTTCTATGATGGGATTTTTTTGCCCCATGCAGGGGTAATATTTTTTCCGTCATTTCCGATGTAGGGGTATTCTTTGTACAGGAATAACAGGTGAATATCTCTATTGGACTAGGTGTTATTGGAATTTATGTCGCTAATTTTCAAATAACAAACCTAGGAAAATTTTGAACTCAGCAATTTTTCATTAAATGCAGTATTCCCCTGCAACAATCCCCCAACTTTCAATTCACGAAGCACCTGTAAATCACAGACTGGAATTAGAAAGCTATAAGAGCGACTGCTAAAAAACACTAGGTAGCGCGTATAATTGAACACAAAAGACAGCTCGAGATTAATAACGATGGTAGAAATCAGAAGAGAAAAAACGATAGTACCAGAAGTAGGGCATCAAGCGCAACAATTGAAGAGTTAAGCCCGGCGTAGAGCCTTAAAAAACGAAATGATAATAGATAATATAAATGAACGAGAATCATAGGAGTTACCTAAAGCGACAAGATAATAAAAGCAGAGGTAGGGCGAAGAGCATTGTATTGAATCAAGCATTGAATTAGAGAGAAGAAGATGTAGAGGTAATGCTTGAAGGGAGAGGTAATGGTAGAAGGGAGAGGGTGGAGGTAGAAGGGAGAGGGTGGAGGTAGAAGGGAGAGGGCTGAAGTAGAAGGGGAGAGGCTGGAGGTAGAAGGGAGAGGGTGGAGGTAGAAGGGAGAGAGTGGAGGTAGAAGGGAGAGGGCTGAAGTAGAAGGGGAGAGGGTGCCAGTAGAAGCGAGAGGGAGTACAGGGGGGAGGGGAGGAAGCATGCAAGAATTTGACTGAGAATAATGTGCGCAGAACTTGCCTGGCCGAGGTGGCAGTGAGAGGCCCAGTGGGGCGGGGGAGGGGCCGTGCCTTGAGGCAGCGGTGGGGCGCGGTGAGGCAGCGAGCAGGCGGTGAGAGAGAGGGAGAGTTGGAGAGAGCGCGCAGATGAGGGGAACAGCTGTGGGGAGGCCTGGACCATCTGGGGAGTGGTGAGAGGTGCTGGTGGTGCTGGTGCTGCTGGTGGTGCTGGTGGTGCTGCTGCTGTTGCTGGTGCTGGTGGTGGTGCTGCTGGTGCTGGTGCTGGTGCTGGTGGTGGTGCTGCTGCTGGTGCTGCTGGTGATGCTGGTGCTGGCACTGGTAGTGCTCTGGTAGTGCTCTGGTGCTGCTGCTGTTGCTGCTGGTGATGCTGGTGCTGGCACAGGTAGTGCTGCTGGTGCTGGCACTGGTAGTGCCACTGGTGCTGCTGGTGCTGCTGCTGGGGCTGCTGGTGCTGCTGCTGGTGCTGGTGGTGCTGCTGGTGCTGGCACTGGTAGAGCTGCTGGTGCTGCTAGTAGCCTAGTTTTCAGTCACTAGTAACGTGAGTGCTTCCAGTGCTGCGAGGTGGCGGTGCTGATGCTACTACTAGCACCATGTTGCTGAACCTAGCAGCGTCATGCGCTGCGTGTCATGCGCTGCGTGTCATGCGCTGCGTGTCATGCGCTGCGTGTCATGCGCTGTGTGGCATGCGCTGTGTGTCATGCGCTGTGTCATGCGCTGTGTGTCATGCGATGTGTGTCATGCGCTGTGTGTCATACGCTGCGTGTCATGCGCTGCGTGTCGTGCGCTGTGTGTCATGCGCTGTGTGTCATGCGCTGTGTGCCATGCGTTGTGTGTCATGCGTTCGGTGTCATGCGCTGTGTGTCATGCGCTGTGTGCCATGCACTGTGTGTCATGCGCTGTGTGTCATGCACTGTGTGTCATGCGCTGTGTGTCATGCGCTGTGTCATGCGCTGCGTCATTCGCTGTGTCATGCGCTGTGTGTCACGCGCTCTGCCATGCGCTGTGTGTCACGCGCTGTGTCATGCGTTATATGTGTGTAGACATGCAGCCACACGCAGAACGGCTTAGTGCCAGGCCAAGTCCACCCAGTCAACATGGACGAGTCAACACGTTCTTATGAGGCTCGCTTGCACACGTCCTCAACATAGCAACAGCAGGATGTAAATCGCATTCTTTCAAACAGAATAAAATTTACGTTACACCTCGCGTGGGCAGTGAGCAATTCTAGCTCTCTAGCAACAGCAGGAATTATCATCCCAATTCTAACTTTTATCGTGGAGCATTTATGATTTTAATCGCCTAAGTATGGTTTCTGAAATGGGCGGTTATAATCATAGATGCTCCGACGATAACGTTAGACTAGTTGGAGCAGTATTTTGTTGCTGGAGACGGTGTTGTATTTGGTGTTGCTGTAGACGTTGCAGCAGCAGTTACAGTAACAGCGCTCCTGTAGCACCGCCGGAAATGCAAGAGCCACAGTTACGGTGGAGCTGTTACAATAGTAGTGCAGTAATGCCACAGCAGGAAAAGCTATCATAGTCAACCGTAGCGTTATACATCATCTTATGCAGATCTCATTTTACACGTTTTAGTCCCAGCGAATCGTAACTTGAATCATACCTAAAATCGTAACTTGAATCAAGCATTGTGTTAGTTGAATTGTTCAATTGATCGCAAAAGATGATGTTTTTCTCGAGGATAGACTATCTGGGGATACAACATCGCACAATAATAATTCCCTCATTAGCCACCACGAGTCCCCCTGATCGCTGGGTTGTCCGGGATGTTCTTCCCAACCTTGACAGGCGGCATCCGCAGATGTCCAGGGTTGCCAAATTGGCCATTTTCTGGCCAAGGTCCTCAAGCTTGTGCTTCTTTTCTAATAGAATACGACGATGAAGTGTTCGGCAGGGATGCCAGGAGCTGAGTGCTCTGTACGGAGAGATATTATTCCTAAAAGAAGTGAACTTGAGGATTGTGGCCACAAAATAGGCCAAATTGGCAACCCCGCAGGTGTCCCACGTTGAAGGTTCAGTGACCAGCAAGCGCATGCGTGCACACACGCCTGCTTGAGACTGACTTCCATCACCTCTTTCCATGCGCCGGTGCACTCACATATTCAAGCACGCATCTCACGGACACATTCGGGAGAGACATCAAACACGTTCACTGCTACTTACAAACCCTGAAATATTATGATAACCGTCGTGTTTTACTTATGGAAACAGAATTTCTTTGCATGTAACCTCAGGATCTTTTACCAGGCCTAGCAGATAAATGCTTGACAAGCGCACCTGTGATACAGGTTTTACTACATTACAAGTATAATATGATATTTGAAATACGAGTGTCATGTAAATAGGCTTATTTTGTTTGGTACACGCGTCTGAAGAATTGGTATATGGGAAATTCTGGAGGTAATGAATCCTGGTTCGTACTAAAACAAATTTAAATATTTTGGTGCTACTTTGAACATCATGAAATCCCATTATTTTTAAAGTGTTGTGTAAAATAGTACGCAATAATATGAAATTCGATACAATTTTCCTTTCTTGTGCGTATTTTCCAAGCTTGCATTTTGTCCAAGCTGAACTTTCTACCTGATGCCCTCAACGTTTTCTTGCCTTGCAGAGTACATATTCTTTTCTTTTCATCACCTCCAAGAGTTGCGGTTGTCGTGACCCTATTCATTTTATCTCGCTGAGGTCACGGTCTTCATTTTTCTCTGCCGTTATTCTTTGTTGCGATGCATGATATTTTTTATGTTATATTATTCGTGACATCAAGATTATTCGTCACCATTCATATATTTTCTACTTGGTAATATCAAGGTAGCTGCCACCAATACAGGGTTTCTGTATAAATATTTAATTCAATCTTCGGTGAGCGTTACGAGCGGCTTAAGGCCATAAATTAATCGTGCATTCTAGCCGTGTTTCCTGGCTTCAAACATTATTACTTTCCTTCTGAATCATCATGTCCTCTCCTACTATTTATCTGAGGGTTATTAAAGACACAGGAAATATCAAAGAAATTCACTATTGAACACAGGAAAATATTGAGACATTAATCATCGAAAATACGCATTAATTGAACGCACGCGATCTACGCATTCACATCCTAATATACTCAGAAGCTTGAGTGGGAACTGGGATTTGACATGAAATCAGAGGGAAACTTATCTTGAGGTTTGGAGATCAGGGCTCGCAGTCAGAGCGATGTATGGCAGGTACGCCGGAGCGGCAACCGCCATGTTCGGTTGTGGGTGGGCCGGCAAGGTTTACGGTTGTGATCACGTCGCCACGGATTTTAAGTATAATATGTTCACAAATGGATGTCACGAAGATACTTGAGTCGTTTTAGTATCTTTCCAATGATTCGTATCGTTATAAGAGGCGAGGCCCCGGCCCAACTGGGCCTAGGAAGGCGGACAAATTCGTATGCGACTGCTTATGATGGTAACCTCGCCCGGACTGCCCTTCTCTCCCTCAGGCAACCGCGCCTGGCGTCCCCTTGAGGTGCCAAGTTTGAATAACAACCTAACAAGGTTACCAATAAGAACGTGATACATCCCTACTATCGAATAGAAAACATACATCATTAACCTTACCCTCATTACTATATAAAAATCCCCACAAAACAATGTTAAACATATGAATTAAAGCAAATGAAGACATCCGTTGAGGTTCTTAGCATCTTCCGTTAGCGTCTTCGTTCATTACGCGTATCGACGACGTCTGGGCGTTGTTCCTGAAGAGTCGATTGTTCTAGGACGTAACGTTGCAATGTTTTCTCGCAGAAATCAGGCTTAATATTTGGTCTTTTGAATCATTTATGAATAAGTCGTTGGCCGGACGATTATTCCGATCCTTAGCGATATTCCTTACACAGTTATGCGGAGAAGCATAACAGGTCTCCTCGCTTCTTTACGATGTTTGTATCGTTCTTATTAAGAGCGATACCAAGCAGGTGTAGAGCAAGATAACTAATTCTTCATTCACGCCGCACCCAACAGCTAAGCACACTTCTCCAATGCCAGAGGTAAAGCTTCATTAACTGTCAGAAACACGTAGTACTAATGTCTCCTTCCCCATCCGCTGTGAAACATAGCGGCTTTCTGTTAACTGGAACTATTATTCATTTGCGAGAAATAATTTTAAAAATGCATCATCTGCTCGTCCTTTCCTCCTTTGATTCGTGTTTACGTGATAACAGAAGCTAAAAATAAATTTTGATGAACCCAAGAAAATTATAAATAAAAACAGAAATTTGTAGTCATTATGCGGTGTTCAAACATCTTGTATACAAGACAGGAGGAGCGACTGACAGACCAAGCAGGCACACATGCAAGCAACAAGCTTCATAGTATTATTATATTACTAGTGTGCACGGCCTGTCAAAAATGACGGGATTCAATACCTTTCTTGAACAAACTTTCCAGACGTGGATGGCAAACATATGTATCTATCCTAACAGTACACGTGATAAAAACTATTATTGTACTTGCGCAGTTGTGAACTCGTGTCACAGATACGGTCATTATGGCTATCTGTATGAGCGTGACAGAGAAATGGAAGGAGCGGACTCCAAACAAATAAACCAAGGGTATTATTATTAGATTGGGTAATAGCAGGACCCGTATAAATTCCTCAGAAAATGTCATCGTTTAAGCTAGGTGGATCCGGGAAAAAATTCTGTCAATTTTTAGTTTTCAACTGAATATTTTAGTAAAATATTACCTAACCCTTGCTAACCTATCCTAACTGAACCTATCCTGATAAAATGTCAAACATATCAATGCATGTAAAGGCCATCTTTTAATGTTATACTGAAGAATTCGGTATCCATGATACCGCAAACTCACACATCCTATGTTTCTTAAGAAGCGTACTCCAAACAAATATATAAATAAATATCATATCACTATTACAAAAGGAGCTGCGTCCGTCCGTGTGACCCCCCTCTTGATTATGATATCTAGAATACGCAATCGGCTTATTTTTACAAATAGAAATTTTCTATGGACCTTTCTCTGTTGAAATTCATCATGTCGCTTTGATATTTTTAATTGATAATGCCAAAAGAAATGTTTTAAATTCGTTTGACCAGTAACCTGGCTACCACTTAGTATTAAAGCCAAGATTTTGTAACTTGAGTTGTTGTTTTCGAAATTGTGATTGTCATGAAAAGCTTCAAAGAGATAATAGACGACCTTTCAGAATAAAATTCCGGTAAAAGAGGCCACCAAGGATAGAAATGTGTCCAACCGCAAGAGAGAAGTAGCAAGACTTCGCTGCAAGAAAAACGCCGAAGACGATCGGATGAACAACGCGAAATGGCAAGACGAAGCAATGCTGCTCGCAAACGAGAAGCTAGAGCTAAATTGACCCTTGCCCGGCGTTTCGAAATTCTACGGAATAATGCAGAGCAACACCGAGTAGCTAAAGAGAGTACACATGAAAGAAGCGAGGAAATTTTTCGGCATAGCGCTGGACAACATCGAGTGGCACGAGAGAATTCAACTCAAGAAAGAAATGATGAAATGCTTCAGATTAATGCCGATCAGCACGTGTGCACTAGTATAAATAAACACACAACGGGTATTATTAGGTTAGATTCTGTAGAGGAATGAATACGTATCACATACAGTATAATTGCCTTTCACAATAGCAGGCGTATGAAATTCAATATCAACAAGTGGCAATTTCTTCGCGGTTGTAAGACGTAGACATATGCTGTATGCTATGTTTAGAGAGGCTACGACTTGAGGTGTTTACTTCTACCCTCACCTAATTGAGAAACTATCCAAGATATTCACTCAGCTTCGGCCTCTCCGATAGCTATTTCTAGCTCTTTGATCCCTCGACTCTTCAGCAAAAAAATTCTGAGCGGAAATACTCTGAATTACGTGAAATGAGTCAGTTTTCTGGCTTCCCAAATAATAAATAAAATCCCACATTTGCAAGTTCCCATTGTTACTACTAGTCCACCCCCCTTTATTTGGAATAAAAAAGCGGGCGAAATGAGAGAAAGGCCGTAAGAAATTAAAAAATACAATCTCTCGAGAGTTGATGAGGCCGCGTGAACACATAGGGCTGGAGCTTGTATCACAGATACGCTCATCACACACTTTCGGCTGGCTTCGGACAGACAGAGAGACGGACGGACGCGGCTCTTATTATAGTATAGATTATCATTATTATTATTATACGAGAAATTTTTAGCCTCTCTTTACCACTACAAGTTCCTAACGCAAGGCGCGTCAAGCAGTGGCACAAAAGTGCGACCTGAACTCACGGGAAACTCGAATGAAGCAACAGAATTATGCGTTACAAACGCATGAGGTGTATCACAGCTACGACAAAGTCGGCTACCTGGCAGACTACATTCACGACAGGCAAAAAGTGGCTCGGTCACGGTCCACGGTAACTTTGCTCATTGCCTACGTTGAGTGTAGAAATTAATTGAAGTTCAGGACATGGCAAAATAAACGCTACCTAGAACGAATTTTTCAATCTCGTATTGAGGGATTCTTGTACTTTTTTGTCTCTGTCATCACTCAAGGATGAAGAGTCGGAGTTTTGATATCGCTGGGCCACCAGTGACGAACATAGTCGGGGTATTAATGGGACTAATTTGTGTTTTAAAAATTGATTGACAATAACGCCTTTTAATCATCATAAAACCATTCAACATCAAAAAAACTTCCGTGAGAACTCGCTGAAAAGATCAAGATAAATATTCTTCGCAAAAGGGATATTTTCAGCAAATACCTCACCCACTACACAGGGTGCTGGAATGACATGATGGTCAAAATATTTCGGTTTAGTTTAAAATTCAGTACTTTAATTATTTAGAAGTATCTGGTGGAACAAGAAGAACGTCAGTTTGTTACTTCGTATTAGTAAGAGATTTAAGCACCGAATGTTCAAGGAAGTTGACGTTTTTCTTATATTAAAACCAATAGTATAGGTACTGAGTTATACCCCACTGAAAGCAGGATGAGAAAATATGCCATATAACTTATCACTGAAGGCATAGCGTGGACAGCACGGTAAAGGAAACAAGGTAGAGTCAAACCAGTCCTTTTTTTTCGTTGACGGAGTGGGTTTACTGACGTCACGGCAATGAACAAATAGCAGCGCTCATATTGCTTCTGGTAACACTGCTAGCCCCAAATCCGTCACCACTATTGGCCTAACGACATGGCGTTTTGGTAGCGTCATAAAGTTTGTTGGAAATGAAACTTTTCTATTGGCCAGTCGAACAAGAAGAAGTCTATTTTCCTCCATAGAAATGACCCTACCTTGTTTCCTCTACCGTGGTGGACAGTAACAAAACAGCAACTAAACCAATAAGATTACTGGGCTTCCATAGGCATACTAAGGTACGCTATTAGGTAAAAGTGACTGCATTCGATTACGTTCGATAAAACATGTCAATCAATAAGTTGCATTAGCAACATGCACACGTCATTAAGCTGCTCGTTACGTAATGTAACATTCCACTACATTCACTACAGCAACTGAGAGTATGATGAGCGTATTAGTACCTGATATTTTACTACCTTTCAAATTCTCTTTATATCTATCTTTCAGCTGCCAATACTACAGCAAACAAATTCATCTAATTTGATAACACCCGCGAATTATTCATTATATTTATACCCAATAATGAGAAAAGTTAGTATCACAGATCCGGTCATCAAACACTATCCGTCGTTCCACACGAAAGATTTGAGTTTTTTTCACTACCCTCAAGCTTCTTAAGAAAAAACCCTCCAACACTAGCATCATACGCGCAAAGCGCATCTTTTTCAGTTCTCTATCTATCCTTTTCCGTTTCACTCCTTCTCTTCCCGACACACTCTGTATCAAACTCTCTTTCCGACTTTCATATAAGCATCGTTCGTTCAATCGTTCATTCGATTTGAGCGTAGGAGATGACAAATATTTCTGTACGCCTAAAAACGCCATGACTGTTTTTATCATGGATCGAAAAACCATTAGAATCATTATTGGAAAAATCAAAATGACATCAACTTATCCAACAGGTTAATAAGGGGCTGTGTGAAGTGGAACAACCAAACACGCCTGTCGTGCAGGCGTTACAGTGAGTCTGACGAACCCAAAACAATGTCACTCATAGCAAATTCCATTAATTTTAAGGTTGCTCACGAACGTCCCGGTTGATTTGACTGATCGTTGAAATTAAATGAAGAGTAAAATCAGAGAGAATAATAACGCATGATGTAAATTGAGTTAATGGTACGATGTAATTACAGTCACCATGATGCTTAGTTACTTGGTGTATGATGATTAACTAGACAAGGTTGCCACTTGGTCATCACGTAAGTTAATTGTGACGCAAGCCCCACACTTGCTAGGAAGCCGCATGCTTCTCGTGTTTCAACTCCGTCAATGCAAACATAGCAAAGATTCCTCACTAAATTGAGCATGTTATGAATTTTAGGTAAGAATTCCAGACAATTTTCAGGCTATTGTAAACGATTTTCAGAAATTGTTGACGACTTTCAGGTAACTTCAACAATTTTTAGTGAAATGAAGAAAAATCCAGGCAATTGTACCCGCGCGGCAACTTCCTTTCTATTCCGATTTCCAGTCAATTGTTGACAATTTTCAATTAATTGCAGACAATTTCAAGCAATTGTAGTCACCAGAAATTTCGAGGCGATTTCCAGACAATCCCAAACGATTTTCAAGCGATTACTGACGATTTTCCGGCAGTTTCAGACGATTTCAGGAGTCGCTCGCTCTCCAAGACGCCCACGTACGTAATGGCCCATTGTTCCCGCACAATTGCGTGAATAAAATCAATTGCTGCTCGTAATATTGTCCTCTGAAGGCGATTTCCTAGTGTGTCGAAGCACGAAGCTGTAAAGCGAACTGGAAACTACCGACCGTCATCAGCTGACATGATCTCACGAAGAGTTTTGTGACGTCGGTTCGTTCTTTAGTATATTTTATTTCTCTTGATTCAATTTTTAAACAAAATTCCTGTTAGAAACGAATCGTCCGAGCAAAAGCTGCTCATCTTCCGCTGGCCTGTGTAATGGATTTGCAGCGCTGGAAATTTTTGAAATATGCTGCTCAGTTTAAGAAATAAAATGTTGATAAGTTGTTTCATTCCAGAGTAGATTTGTAGTGCAAAATTTTCCATCCCCTTGCTTGTAACGGTTTCATTTTTCTAATATCCAAAGTTACACGGAGTGTTGTTATTTACGTTTCAAATTTAGTTTGAAAAATCTTAATAAATTTCATGTTTGAGCATTGATTTAATTTCGTCTTCCATGAGCCAGATTTTCTAAGAACTTAAGTAGTTGTAGCAGTACATGCTGGATGCGTCAGTGCTTGAAGTGACTTGGCTGAGTCACGTGCTCTTTTCTAGTTAAGCCTGCAGAGTGGCCACATGCTGAATCATCAGATTTTATGCAAAAAATCAAGCTCGAGGATTTTAAGTAAAAAAATGCAAGTAGCGTAGACAAATTGAAAAAATATAAAAATTAAATATTGAGACACTACAACAATGTGAATTGTTCCAAGATACTGCCAGTGGTCACAAGGGATTAATAATCGACACCAGGACGTCGTGTAGAGAAACTGGCTAAACGTTATTTTCAGTCTTCATGCAAAGGCATCTCTATGCTTTTCCGATGAAAGCCTGGTAGCATCAGCCAGCTAAGGTTATAATATTATGGTTTACCTGAACGTCTCAAAGCTAAAGGGAATAGAGAATTTATTCAAATAAATTTCTACAGCCAATGTATTTGAGTATGAGAAGGCTTCTCTACTGATCTCGGAGGGTTTGTTCACATTTATGTTGTGATCAGAACGAGCTCAAATGCAAGGTCACGCTTCCGCAAGCCGGGCATTTCCCCCACCGCATGAATGTCGTCGTGCAGTGTGTGCATCGGCAAGAACTGTGTCAGCTGCAGGATTCTGAACGAAGTACCTTCATTTCCGCTTGCATCACGTCTTTCTGGCAAAGTAATAATGGTAAGACAGAAGTCATGCCTCTACAGACCAGCCCAATTATGGACCCAACCTTGATGGACAACGAGCGCTGGCGAGTTTTTAAATCCGTACAAAAACCTTGCTTGAACGTAGCACAAACCTTGCGGTCTCTGCTCATTCTAAGCAATTTAATCCTAATCATCGATCAAATTTAGCTGTTTTTTAATTTACGTTGTATTTGAGTTCAAAGAGTTCGGCTGTGGACACGATGGGGGATAATGCGATCTTAGAACATATGAATCCAATCATTTCACAATGTATTTTATTGATAGCTTTTCGCCAAAAAAGGCCTTGCATCCTTTCAAAAATAACAACTGATGTCAATAATTAATTCTTTGCAAAGTTATCATGCAAAAATTAATTAATATCCTTTGAAAGAAACTAGAAAATGAACCCTGCCCAACTCAGCGAACTTGTTTGAAAAAATGTGTGCAAGGAACGATTTGAATAGATTGTAACCCACCGTAGTGTATGGCTTCCAGACTGTTTTTTTTTTTGTTTTGTTTTGATTGAACGAAGATGACTAAATTGAATTTGAAAATAGTTATCTTTTTTGTCGGGGTAGAAAAAGCGAATTTAATAACTCTTCCCATAGGTATAAGAATACATAGTGTCATGCATATCTTAGGGAGTACATTAATAAATTTAAACGATATTCCTAAATTTTAACACGTTGAATGCAGCGGCACAAACTGCAAATCAAGATTCAACTTCAACTAATCTCAATTTCAACATTCAATTTTCTAATGGACAAAAATTAATTGATAAGTGCCGTCATCTGGCTTTGGTGAAGTATGAAAATCAATGCAGTATGTGACCACCGGTGTTGCACCCGCATTAAAGCGACCCTTCAGTGACTACCGGTGGGTCACCAACGTGTTATGCTTCACTCCCAACATGTAGTAATTCATTTTTTTGTTCTTCGTATACCACTATATATGCAAAGTAGTTGAAAAAGAATATCAGTGTTTGTGTCTGCGCGGGCTACTGGTGTGTCTTGTGCGATGCCCTGCGTGTTTACAGTGGGTTGTATTTTGTGTGTTGCTGGTGTGTGCTGCACTCTGTGTGCTCTTGGTGTGAGTGTTGGGCTCGCTGCGATATTTGTGTGAGTCACACATTGTGCTATTTGCGCGTTACGCACTGTACATAAGTAGAATGTTGCAATCACTGTGCTATTCGTTTGTATCACATTCTCTGAAGAGAACACCATTAACGTACTGTGCTCTGGAGCGTTCCAACGCTTTTAACATTTTTGGCGAAAAAATTAGCATTGAAAGTAATCTACGAAAGTTATTTTGAAAATATTTACTAGGAGCGCGTCGAAGCTCACCTCATTGTCATCGGTCAATCTAAGAATCATGAAAAAAATAAAGCACGTGCATCAGTAAAAGTGACTATAGTACGGACGAAAACATATGATGCATTTTTAAGGCGCTTTTCAACACGACACAGCAGCTGCTGCAGAAGATACAAGCTCAATTTTTGAGATGTGGAAGAATTTGTGGCGTTCATGCAACGTCGCACAGCCTAATGCTTTCTCAAAATCCTATTTTCAGCGGACGTAATTTGCAATTATCGTCCTGGCTATGAACTTCAGACTTTATTTGTTGTAAACCCAAACGATGTCTTATGAGCTACGCCTGCCCAGCACGAGTGAATTCGAATGCTTTTTATCGCATCTCATCAACCAGGTCGTGCAGTTCGAAGGACACCCGGTTTTATGGGAAGCAAAACAATGCTCGTTAGAAGTAATACTTTTTTTTACGGTATAATTTGATCTGATCAGCACAACTGACCATTGAGAAATTACGGCGTTTCACCACAAGTTGATAATTATCAACTTCTGGTTGTACCAAGTTTTCAAGCAAAAGACCAAAGCTAGTGTGAGAACAACGATTTATATCAATTTTTATTTTATATTTATTTAAAAATACTTTTAAACGACCAGCCTGAAAGTTCCATCGAGTTTCCAGTTTTTTTATTTAATGAGGAGATTATTAACAGGAACAGATAAAGAAATGGTAGACATTGATACTTTGCTGTCAGTGTTGAAGTTGGTCATTTCTAAGCATAAATGAGTGAATATTGTATGAAGAAAACACTATGCCAAAAATTTCGTGAAAAGGAAATAATTATTGCAGTAATTCGCCCAAACGTATTTCTTCTCTGTTTGTTCTGGATGAAGTGTCGTGAACTTTTCGAAACTGTCATTTGTGAGTATCGTTTCTCTGAATTTTGCTAACGCCGATAACCTCGCAGAAATTTACTATTTATTGTTCTCCTTTTCTTTCTGTTCTTCCATCTTATTTTATGACACGTACAGTAGTGAGTTGCTAGTGCATAGTCTTTATTCCAGGAATACTCGATCAAACGCATTTTCAGCTAGAAAAAAACATGAAAATTTAAAACTGAACTTCGTGAAATTTCCCACAAATATTGAGTCAAATAAAAGAGCAATTAAAATTGCAAAACTGGCGCACTTGACAACGCAGAATGCAGAACTCACATTGCATGCCCGATGCAGCACAGGCTGCGCTGTTCATGAAGTAACACATAAAGCTCCACAGAAGCAGCAAATATGCAGGCACGAGCTCATCACGCGTGAATCACTCAAGCAGACAGGAAGGACGCACTACAGGTGAGAATAAACCACCAAGAAAATGTCAATAGGACGACTGTCGTTTGGGACTACGGGAGGGAATCCCTCCCTCGACGCTGATTGGGGTCAGATTTTCAACCAGTTCATGTTGCACCTCCCAACCAATTCATGTTGCACCTCCCAACCAATTCATGTTGCACCTCCAAACCAATTCATGTTGCACCTCCCAACCAGTTCATGTTGCACCTCCCAACCAGTTCATGTTGCACCTCCCAACCAGTTCATGTTGCACTTCCCAACCAATTCATGTTGCACCTCCCAACCAATTCATGTTGCACCTCCCAACCAATTCATGTTGCACCTCCCAACCAACTCATGTTGCATCTCCCAACCAATTCATGTTGCACCTCCCAACCAATTCATGTGGCACCTCCCAACCAATTCATGTTACACCTCCCAAACAATTCATGTTGCACCTCCCAACCAATTCATGTTGTACCTCCCAACCAATTCATGTGGCACCTCCCAACCAATTCATGTTACACCTCCCAACCAATTCATGTTGCACCTCCCAACCAATTCATGTGGCACCACCCAACCAATTCATGTTACACCCCCCAACCAATTCATGTTGCATGGTGCGCTTTCCAGGGTAAGTCTACTAAAAAAAACATGCACTGCCAACTGATCTAGTTCAACGACTTTAATTTTCTCAAAACAAGGCCCTAAACTGACATTTGTGTTTATATGGGACGCATTGAGCAGCGTTTCTTCCTGACCCGCAGCAGCAGCTGCGTCGGATTGCGCCAGCGTGCGTCATGCCCTGCATCAGATCGCCGTCCGAGGAGCCTACATATATCCGCGAGCGTCAGGTGCATTACAAAGAATGATCACGGTTCTGCAACCTCAAAAATTTACGTCCGCGCTCTCCAAACAACATATGAGGCACATCTGCCTGGTAAACAGGCACAAATGCGTGCGGGTCAACATGGGAAAGGCAGATACTGTCTTCTTTTGTAAGCTTCAGTTTAGTTTGTAAGAGAAGACGCTCTTTATTTTACTTTAGGACGTCTCAAATCACCATAAATACTGCATTTTCCAGCTGAGTGTCACGAGAGAACTGCACCACACTCGGTGCGCGGCAGCACCTCAGAGGCGCCTGAATTACAGGTTGAATGTTTTTGTTCAATTTTCGTTTGAAAGTACGAGCAATATTCCCCACTACTAAGCGACTTGAAATGCTAGACAATCTGCGTGAGCAGCAAAATTTAGTGCTGTTGTTGCCCATGCCTCTAACTACGCAGAAGATTGATTAGTCATGAAAAAATGTATTTCATTTTAAATGTATTAAGGCTTGCAGCTATAAGTTAAGAAATTCAACTTGCCTAAATGAAGGATAAGAAAAAAGAAGAAAAATTAAAGACACAACAAAATTCTATATTCTACATTTCAATACGCTATCATTTCCAATCCAAAATTCTCAAGTGCGGGAATGTGAAAGGTACGGTCAAACTTCGAAGAAAAATTAAGAACTATTTATAAAAATAATTAAATTTTACGAAGTAAGCTTTCAGATTAGATTAGATTAGTCATTAGTTTTAGCCTCCCTACCTGCAGCAACAAATGCGATCCAAAGAGAGGAAGGAGGAAGGCACCATTTAGTATGGAGTTAAGGAAACGCGGAATCTACGCAGAAAGGGCAGAGAAACAGTAAGTTGGGAAAGAAGATTATGAAACAAGACCAAAGTTGAAGAAGAAAGTAGTATGTGCTGAAAAACAGGACAGCAGTGAACCGCAAGGAGGTGGTCCTTTACATAACAAAAACATTTTATTTCAACAAAAAAGAAAGCCTACTTAACTCTCAGCTCGGGCTATATATCACAGTAAGCTTTCAAAACTGCAAACCAATATCTTCAAACAAAATAAAGTCAGGTGACGTGTAACCAGTGTTTCCAAGCGAGGGCCATTGACATGATCTAGAAAGTTTAATTATGTAATACATTTAGATCAGAAAATATATTTTTGCAAACGTTCTTCGTATTTTCTGCTGTGGAGGCTGCTAGCGCTCCAAGGCTGTTTGCAGACCAAATCAGAAAGAGATTCGAATACAGGAGTCCGATACGTTCTGTAATAAAAATTATTATTATTATCATTATTTATTTCACATCATAAGGCTTAGTGAATTAAAATTTAAACACCTTGATGAAATGACAGATTGAGAACGCAGCGATGCGATGAGGAACGATGCGTGAAACACCCCATCCAATAACGAGCTCACCAAAACAAATAAGATAGTGCACGGGATTTTGATCTAGATAGAAAAATAACTCCCATCCTATCTGAAGCAAAAACATTGTAAACGCTTCTGTTATTCTCTCTTCGAATGAACGACTTTAGAATCATTGATGCGCAAAAGAAGCGCGCCACTCTACGTTTGACTGCAGACGTGTGTATGCGATCAGAGGATGTCCTCACCTACGCACGCATTGCTCGAGCGTTCGATACCGTCATTTATGTATGAGGGAGCGATGAAAATACGCTAGGCAGAAATGAAGCTTTCAGTGCGCCAGGCCACTCACGCTGGAGCAGAGCTTTGCTGGCGATGTGGAGCGGGTCATGGATTCACGCGAGTCACGGATCATGGATATCCAAATAAAAAATTAAAAAGGCACTTCTGAAAACTGGAAAAAATTGACTTTGCTGACGAAAACTGATGAAAGGAGTCGCAAAATTGCATGCATTCTGAAGCTTAGTAGAAGTCATGACTTGTCAATTTTTCACAAAGCCCTGACTAAGTTTTTCTTGATGGCTGAGATTTTGATCATTTTTAGTTTCAAGTGGTGAATGGGATTTTGAATTAGCCTGCTATAAAAAATGCTTGCATAAATTTTTAGTCTCCTAATTAACTAATTAGGGCTTTTACTGAGTACTAAGTTATTTTTCTTTTAGCCTTTCGGTCGACTTGTATGGTAGTATTTTTGGTTGATTTTAAGTAAACCTGCGATTCTGATCAAATGTCTGAAAATTATCTTCACTTCGCGTCGTAGCAGTTTTTCTTTCAGAGATTCAGCTAAGAATGGGTCAAAGCACAAAATAATATGAAATTTTAAAAATGGTGTGTACTGCAGTCACTGCTTTGCTTATACGTATTCAGAGCTTAATGTGGAGGTTAGTAAAGCTAACAAGCTAAAACGGATGGTTGATTCCTTAATACATTGTAGTAAGATTAAATCTTGTTTGAATCCGCTTTCTCCTATCCAGTCCGCAGGGCCAGATGAACGAAACTGAAGAATTGGTCATTGAACACTACATTATTAAATAAATATGGGAGAAATGCTGGCACAGCGGTCATTACAATAATTCAGTATGGTACACCGCACATTGCTAGAGAGAGAGGCAAAGGGAACATCGGTCGGCAACGGTCCCTTCTCTAACCTAAATAATTCAATGAACGCAAGTAATACCGGATTAATACAAACGTACGCAAAGCAAGAACATTAGAGTCCTGAGGATAAAAGACCCTTTGTATTAATACAACCTATAACATTTGCTTTGAAAGTCCTTAACGGCGTACTCCTACACACCTACGAAGGGCGCTCCGATGTAGCACAGGGAGATGAGACAACTAGAAAATACTGACCATGGGATTGAGCTCAGATTCGCAAAGCTTATACTTAAAAGTCTAGGTTTTAGAATACTGCCCACTAAACACACATTTCAAAGAGAGTTTATGAGTCACAAGGAAGGATTTTACGAGTCATAGACATGAAAATGACTTTGAAAGCTACACAACCATTAAACGGGTTAGCAAATTTATCAGTTACCAAATGATTGAAGAAGCTTGAGAGGTTCTTCAGATAAAACACCTGAGACAAAACTAACTCATGGTAAAAGATTGGACTCGGATTAAGTTTACTTCGCTATGTCCAGTTCATCCCTCCTGTAGATCACAGCAGGCTGACGCATGTGACGGAGCTATGGCTGCAAATATCGACTGACTGATGCGCTGCGTAATTTGGATCAGCTGAGTGATGTGCACCATAATTTGTATCAGTTAACTGCTGCACAGCTTAACGTGTATGAGCGGAACAAAGTAGAGCAGAATAGACCATCAGTGCGGCGCGTCCAAACGTCAGAGTAACTCCTCTGAGACACAAACATGGAATACCACGTCCATTCTGCTCTTCCCTCGCATCAGTGTTTGTTAACTGTGTGCTATGATTCTTTTTCGTGTTCTCATCTTCAATGACGAAGGTTCTGTCTATTTTTTGGCTAAAATTATGAGTAAATTCACTAGTTTTGATGTCGAGTATTGTAACCTGGATACGTATTATTTACTTCTAAAGTTTAGTTCTTAAGTTTAGAGCAGCTCGAGCAGAAGTACAACATTGGTTGTATATGACAAGGTCAGCTTGTACTGACCATGCTGATCTTGCTCATTGGACTGACTTTACTGGAAGTACAATTCAAATTAGATACTCAGAAAATACTGGCACATAGGTTAATTACGCTAGGATAGATTAGGTTAAATTGGGTTGGATTAGGGTATAGTAGGATAAGTTAAGATTGAATAGATTAGAATATGTAGGAAAAGTTAGGATAAAAATAAACCAGGAGAGGTACTAGGCAAGAAATATGAGTGATGATCGTTTAAGTTACAACTTTAATTCACCGTTCCTTTTTTCATTTTCCTGTGAAAGTGCCCACCCAATGTATCATGTCCATACAGTGCTAATTTCCTACCCTACAGCTCAGCACTCATCGATGACTCCTTTGGCACATAAGTGAACTACTAATAAGAAGCTCACCTACAGCAAATTACAAGGTGTGCAATGTAGACCTGAGCAGTTCACACCTGCGCTCACTAACAATGCACAAAACCGAGGGTTCGATCGAAACTGGAAGCTGCTAAGCGAAACACGTGTGTTTCAAGACACACCATCTTGCCAGAGTACTTTTGCTACGCCGGGGCAGCTCTAATGGATGGCAAAGACGAAGTCAAGTTTTCGTCTCGCACACAAAGGGCGCTCCGCGTCCTGGCTTTGCAAGAAAATGCAAAAATTCGCACAAAAAACATCCATCTTTCGCTTTTTCTTGAATAAATTTTTGAAAATAAGTAAAATTTTAGGAAGCCCATTTTTAACAGATCTCGCAGTTCAACGCAAAACAGAAGTGAAGCATAAAATTGAAAAATTATAAACAACTTACATGGTAGAAAACGAGAGTTAGAATGCCAAGTATAACATCAATATTTCCATATATTATAATAAAACTAAAGCAAACATCATAGATATTTGAATGTTTAATGGGGAAATCGAAAACGTGAAGGCATTTCCATTTGGCTTTTGTAAAAAAAATTATGGGTGCTTATTTAGCATCCTCCACTAAAAATAAGATTTATCCTAATTATACAATTTCATTCATTCGAAAAATTTATTAAAAAGCTTTTTAACTGACCTCTACCTAAATACCTTCAATAAAATGTTATATTATCGTTGAATCCCGTAATATGATTGGTATTTAAATCAGTTTTTCAAAGAAGAAATGCCATCAAATAAAACCATTGATGAATTGCACACAGCTGCATCCATGGCACAGAGAGCGTCAGCAAAACAAGGATGAAACTTTCCCAAATTAACGAGTCTAGAGGAAAGCATTCGTATCGCACGTACGCGCATTACGGTTCTTAATTATCATACGATAGCTTTTGTACAGATGTGAGCACCACGCACATGTCACATAATACATGTTAGTAAAAACATTCAGCTCGAAAGTCACGACAAACTATACAACATACAGAGCAATTTAAGGCATGGTGCCGATATTGACTGGGCTCATCAGGCTGCTCAAATTAACATTGAACTGCGACGTGACCCACCGGTCGTCGCTAAGGGGATTTTCATAATGCTGCTGACCGAACACCATTCACAAACTCAATTTCGATAATTACTGAATGAATATTAAACGAAGGCAAGATGACTCATCGATCTTGCAAGATCACTCATCGCTCTTGGCATAGCAATCTGCGGTGACTACGACTATTCCCCACTTGTTTTTTCAGAATTAGTCGCTAACATTAACGTTAATTTGGGTTGGATATTGAACGTCAGTGTAACCCGCCGCAGTTATCGTGTTAAAATGAAATTCTAATTCCGTTGCGCCAAGTTACTGTAGCGACGACACTGTGGCTAAATCCACCCAAGTTCAATTATTATCGTTTTTATTATTTAAAGCTCAAATGATTCCAAACTCTTCATGCTACAGTCTACAAAACAAAATTTACGAATAAGTTTTCATAGCGAAAGATTTAAAGTTATAAATTCAGCCAGGACATCCTCCCATATATAAATAAATGAAAACATTTTCACATATAGAACAGGGGACCGTAAATTAAATGTTAAAAGTCACTAGCATGGGCTATTATTTTGATACCTTCTATCAAGCTGTTTTATACTTTTTAATTAAGTTTGAACGCTTTTGCACTCGAAAATTAGGAGAAAAAAGCCTCATCTTTTCTTGCTTAATTCGTTCCGCATAAGTTTCCGAATTATTTCATTTATATTCATCATTCCCAACCATCTCTTTTAAAAGCCCCTTTCATCAGAGTAGAAAGTTCTGGCAAAAGTTAAGCGCGCTGAAAGGCGGAGGAACTTGTGAAGAGGCGTTCATCTTGTTCACTGCATAACTGCTAATGTGCACCAATCTCACGTCAAGCACATTAAGTTACGTAAATAATTACACGGATACCCTGTGAATTCAAATCTTAGGTGACGTCCTTCAACACGGCAGTTAGGCTCACTCCGACATCGCAATGTATGATAATTTGCGTGCAGCTCTAGGTGACGACTTCGACGGTCTACCAAGCGCAGGCCGAGTGGCTGTCTTGCCAAACTCTTTGAACTTCTCGATGACATTATTTGTAAGGTAGATATAAGGGATAACTAATCATTTCGATATCGTTCTGTTACCACTGTATACGCTCCTGTCAGAAAACAAATGAAAAGGTTTGTCCTTCCACTGAATTTGAATAGATTGTAACTCTGACCTCATTATCTTTACAAAAAGGTAATATAAAAAGATATATATATATATATATATTATCTACACGTATCAAAAGGTATGGTTCATAAGCAAAATTACGACAGTCATCTTTTGTTATGAAATAATATTGAACATAAGCGTAGGAAGCGTAGGTTTATATCTAACCACCAAAATTATGAAATGATTGCAAACGTAACAATCAATTAATACTACAGGGTGGTTGCTGTAACTGTATAACTTTTAAAATTCCAATAACTTTATATATATGTATGAAATAGGATACTATAACATAGAACATCCGGAAGGACAAAATTCAATATTTTCTTACGTATCTGGTGTAATCTGGTATACCCTCCAAATAAGCATGAACATCGAGGGTGCAGGAGAGAAGATTATTGTAATCAGCAAACATTACACAACTGACTCTTCAACAAATCAAGTTCATCATCGAAGAAATGATGAAAATGGGATCCATCGTCGAGATTCAAAAGAAATTCTCCCTAAAATACCGATTCAAACCTAACAAAATAACGATTCAGAGGAACTTCCAGAAGTGGCAATCCCATTGTATTGTGAGGAACATTAATAAAGGAAGATCTGAATGAAAAGTTTATGAGTGCAAAGCGGAAAATTTTGAAAGAAAATGTAGAAAATGTTGCCCAGAGGTCTAATATAAAAATGAATAAACATAAAAAGGAAAAATCAACTCTTTAAAAATATCAGATTATTTTCCTATCCTGCCTGTGAAAAAGTTTATTGCAATTTTAAAAGGCACACATTTTCAGCAACCACTCTGTATATCGAAAAGTTATCAACATCACAGGCGAAAAACGAAAGACGTTTTATTGTACGAACTGGTACAACTTGCCTCCTAGCTTTAGCCCGCCTAGTATTCTTCACGAATGACCTCGATAATGCTGAAGCGCTGGTCAATAGTCCCTTTAAAATGACATATCAATTTGCAGTGATATCAACTATGATCTCACAGAACATGGAAACCGCAAACAAGCAACAGATTTTTTAAACGCGGTTCAATCCAAATCTTTCCATCCTATAATGATGAAGTCTACACGCGTCTCGTCATTGTCTGCTACGCTACCTGATAATACATTCATGACTGACCCAAATGACCTTCTTTCAAGAATAATAACATCTGATTTAACTGATCATTTACCAGTGTTTACAAAAATATTGTAATACCTGTATCCGGTCGCAAACGGAAATTTATAAATTTCGCTGCGTATATGAGTCAAATTCAACGAAAACTTGTATTGTACTATCGTTCTCTTCAGTCATCATATATGTTCAAATCATTTGTGCAACAAACGTTGACAATGGAATATTGACCCCAAATGATATGATAAATATTGCATGTAATCAAAACTTTCTGACCATCAGTCGTACACCTACACCGAAAAATAAACAAAAACCCACGATGGCTGACGACATCATTATCAAAATTGCATAACATAGCGTGTACCTTGTGTGACTGCACGAAGGGAAAATATCAAAAGTAAGGTAGAATAGAACCAGCCATAATGTTACAAATCAAATAAAAACACAAGAGAAAACAATTTTATGCGAAAATTCTCATGAATAAAAACCGACGGGAAAAAAAGTAGGGTCCGCTCAAATTCATTTGTAAGTATAAAACACTTTAACGAAAACAATTGAATCCATAGTAAAAAGAAATATAATGAATAATGATTAAAAAATACTGCAGTTGACTTTAAAATCTGTTGGTCAATATGGAAAAAAACATTGCCTGTATTTCTAGATGTATTACTACTAATCTAAATGGCCACTTGAATTGCTTGGATCGTATCCAAGAACACCACTCTTTTTTTTGTTGAAATCTACTTATAACTCCGATGTTTTTGACTTCATAAATAAATTGGAAAGACCTGTCTGATCCAGCACTAACAGCATAGGCTGTTTAATAGCCACTGTGATGTCGTACACAATTACCCAGGCTCCTGCCCCATGTAGGTACTTCCTGAACTCGTAAAATTGCGGGACTAAAACCCATTTTTAAAATGTTGGTGAAACATGCTATAACTATAATAGACCTGTCTCATTCATATAAATTTCTAGCAAAATGTTCGAAAAAATTGTGCATGGAAGTGTTTTTTCTTTGGACAAAAACTTTTTCCATGACAAACGTACGGCTTCCGATCCGAGTCATCAACAACGCAGGCTCTCTTGAACCACTTACAGTATCTTGATTCACCATTCTTCAGAAATACATTTCAAACAAAATGAATTTTGGATATCTATTTGTTTCAAAGTATTGATGACGCATCTGCCATTAGATTAGATTAGATTAGATTATTAGTTAATTTAAGCCTCCCTATCCAAAACAAATGCAAGAAAGCACCATTTAGTATGGAGTTTAAGGAACGCGGAATCTATGACGAAAGGGCACAGAAACAGTAAGATGAGAAAGAAGTTCATGAAACAAGATCAAAGTTGAAGAAGAAAGTAGTAGGTGCTGAAAAACAGGACAGCAGTGAACTGAAAAAAGATGGTCCGTAACAAAACAAAAACCTATTCTATTTTAACAGAAATAAAGCCTGCCTAACCTTTAGCTCGGGCCCTGACATAGTACCCCTGGGAGCGCTAATTCCCATAGATACAATAGTTGTATCCCCCTGAGGGGGACGCATCTGCCATTAAAGACAATCGCAATCGTTTCCAACACTTACTTCTTTTCCCAAATTTTAAGACCACTGAAAAGTTCATGATTAAACTTTATAATTCAGAAATAGTCTGCAAAGCTCATGATTAATTTTTTTCACTTTCATGAGGTCTGCAAAGCCCACACCGAGGAAGACCCCGAATTTTGGAATGAAAGTTTAATTTCAGCAAAAAGCCGCAAGTCTTCCATAAGTCATTTTGGCTACGTTCCCCTACTTTAGCTGTGTTAATTTGTACGTCGAGAACTTATGCAACTTGTCGCTAATAGTTTTTATACCTTTTTTATCTTTTCATCGCTGGAGATAAAAAACTCTTATATTCCGAAATGAAAGCCATTAATTTTTTTATCATAGTGTTTGATTTGATTTTCATGTGAACTGCTCAGTAAACTACGTTAGCACTCGTAAAGTGCAAACATCTGCTAACCTCCCTATTCCGTGTACTAGAAGTGACCCTCTACATGAACTCGTGTGTGTGTGTGCGTGTGTGCGTGTTCGTGTACGAGCGTGTATGTGTTCATGTGTGTGTGTGTGTATGCGTGCATGTGTGTGTGCGTGCGTGTGTGCGGATGTATGGCACGTACGAGGGCCGGCCAGGGGGCGCCAGCGCTGAGGGCACAGAATGTATGCCAATTACTGTGACCTCATTCTACCATCTACCGCTCTGTGTAGACTGTTTGACCTGTGTGGAGTAGACTGCATGACCTGTGTGGAGTCTACTGTGTGTTGTGTGGAGTAGACTGTGTGACCTGTGTGGAGTAGACTGTGTGACCTGTGTGGAGTAGACTGTGTGACCTGTGGAGTAGACTGTGTGACCTGTGTAGTAGACTGTGTGACCTGTGTGGAGTAGACTGGGTGACCTGTGTGGAGTAGACTGTGTGACGTGTGGGGTAGACTGTGTGACCTGTGGAGTAGACTGTGTGACCTGTGTAGTAGACTGTGTGACCTGTGTGGAGTAGACTGGGTGACCTGTGTGGAGTAGACTGTGTGACGTGTGGGGTAGACTGTGTGACCTGTGTGGAGTAGACTGTGTGACCTGTGTGGAGTAGACTGTGTGACCTGTGTGGAGTAGACTGTGCGACCTGTGGAGTAGACTGTGTGACCTGTGTAGTAGACTGTGTGACCTGTGTGGAGTAGACTGTGTGACCTGTGTGGAGTAGACTGTGTGACGTGTGGGGTAGACTGTGTGACCTGTGTGGAGTAGACTGTGTGACCTGTGTGGCGTAGACTGTATGAACTGTGTGGAGTAGACTGTGTGACCTGTGTGGAGTAGACTCTGTGACCTGTGTGGAGTAGACTGTGTGACCTGTGTGGGGTAGACTCTGTGACCTGTGTGGGTAGACTGTGTGACCTGTGTGGGGTAGACTCTGTGACCTGTGTGGGTAGACTGTGTGACCTGTGTGGAGTCGACTGTGTGACCTGTGTGAAGACAATTCATAACTGAAGGGTAGACACAGAGAGCAGTGCAGAGTAGATAGTCTACACTGGGAGCAGTAGGCGTTGCACGGCACACACCGCACACACCGCACACACCTACTCCCTACACACCCCACGATCCCCACGCTCTCTCCCCTCCGCCTGAAATTCCCCCCTTGCAAAAGGGGCACTCGGAACATGAGCTTCCCCGCCCCGCCATCTCAGCTGCCCTGGTCCCTCGCGCTGCTCCTGCCGTCAAAGTTTCCATGGCAACGGACCTCATCTTTCATCAAAGTAGATCTTGCGGTGGCGGAATTGCCGCTCCATAGGCCAGATCTCCAAACAGTTTACGCTGTGGCGGCTCAGCTGGCAGCGCTTGTCCACAGGTTAGAACTTACGACGGAAATTGTCTGAAAACTAGATTCTAGGGTCTTGAAAGGCCAGAAAGTGGCTTGTAATGTCAGTGCCTAGCACGTAAATAGCGGGAAATGAAGGGAAGGCTTTCTGTTGAGTTTGTGTTGTAAAATTTCGAAGGGAAGAAGGGAAGTTTGCGCGCGGGGCAGCGGCGGAGCGTAGTTATAAACGGAGAGTGTGCGTGTGTGTGTGTGTGTGTGTGTGTGTGTGTGTGTGTGTGTGTGTGTGTGTGTGTGTGCCTGTGCCCTCGGTGCTGCAAATATGCCCACGCGTTCAAGTCGTCTTCATTTCACTATTGTGTTTCCCTTTAGAAAAATTAAGGTGGCTCAAAATCATGCAGGAAACTTTGAATATATTTCCAGAAACTAGCTATTACAAATACGAGGCGTCGTCATGTCTGTTGTGAATAAAATGCTCCCCAGTTTGGTGTTGTTTGCGCTTTTCTGCGACAGAGCGGTAGATGACTGGTAGATGACATGAGAAGAAATCATTCAACGAGCAACGTCGGTCTACCAGTCACGTTATATGAACACTGGTCACGCACGGGCAGCTGGAGACATGGAAAATGCAAGTCACAGGAAAACTCTACCGCAGTTAGCTGAGGTTCCCTAGCGAGAGCCGTAGATGCGCAGCAAAAGTAGAGTCGAAGCAGAAATTTTGTGCCATCGTGGACGCGAGCGTCCTCCATGACCTCACCCCAGCGACATGCGGCAACTGCGTCCTACAGAAGGCCTTCGTGTGTGTATTTTTCATGGGAGATACTTAATTGATCCCTCTCGCGTCCGTCGAACACTGCGCATGATGCCACTTTCGTTTATGATAGGTGACCTGTACAGGGAAATGGTAGCGCAGTCGCTCAGGGCCATCTACCAGCACATGGTAGAGCCCTGCTCGCATCGCCCTTATCTACGCCACTTCAAAGTCGTGCACGCAGCTACCGAAGGTCTACCCATTATCTACGGGGGCCCGCGTCCATTTCCCTCACGAGAGAGCATCTCCACCTCACCTCGCGTATGCAAAGCGTTCTCTAATTGCGGCCAGTAAAATTACACGGCTATCTCCGGCTCAAAACGCGCTTTATTTCAACGCGGATGAAGACGTTACGTAGGCCGAATTTATAGAGCTGTGCGTTATCAGATGGGCCTGAAAAGCATACGAGGTCAGGCAAGGACGATCACAGTATTTAGCGTCGCTCAAATGACCGGCGGTGCAGGAAGCTGGAGAGTCGTGCGCCTTCCTAGAGATCTTGTCTGCGCTAATACGCCCTGTTTATATTGAGCTGTTTTGGTCGCCGTACGATGTCGTAAGTCCAGATATTTATATTGACTTGTCCCCCTGAGATGTAATGTTCATATTAAGGCGTCCCAACGTAGTAGTACGTCCACAGGAGACTGCAATCTTATGTAACATCGGCTGCCGTCTCGTTGGATGCAAGATGTTCCTTTCTATTGCAGGCTTCGGCCCATTGCAAACGTCAAGTTCTTCATCAAACGTTTGCTGAGCGGTTGCCTCTGTCTGAATTATATTTGTGTGCTCGTAATTATAAATCGAGCGTGTCCGATGAACAATTAAGATATGATTCAAGAAAGGAATAGCTCTGCGCTGAATTTTGTCTTTCAGTTGGAATTCGATTTTTAGTAATTTTGTGATTTACTACAAAAAGACTACAGTACATCTTAATTCTTGAAGTTGTTTTCTCTGCATAGTGAAAAAGGCGAAGATATCTCAACAACTCAACCGACAAAAGCTTCCACAAACAGCACGGCTGGAGAGTTTTGCAATTTTTGCGCGAATTTTCCTTTCATCGACTTCACGTCTGTCAAGCCGAGGCGTGATGCTTAATGATTCGCAAACAACCATGAATTCAAATATATGGATTTAATTGAGATAATGTTAATATCTATTATGCTTACAGGGTTGTTCCCTCGTGGACTGCGCCTTCAGTACTTAACAGAGGTAAAATCTACGCTGCGGTAACCGGGCTTCTATTATTTAGTTTAGAGAAAATGCGTGGTTAGGTCTAGATACGGTACGATGAGTTAAGCTAACTTAAGAAAACATAAGGATTAGAATATGGTGAAATAGGTCAAGTTAGGCAAGCTTATGGTGAGATAGTATAGTCTAAGAAGGGTTAGGATAGGTTCGGCTAATTAAGTTAGAAAAAATCTTAAATTTTTCACGGGTAAAGCCAGTACTATACCAGGAGATGAAACTGCAACATGTTAACAGAAAAATAGTGTTCAAATACACTTAGTTATTTAGGTCATGTACAATTCTGTGCAGTCAATGTGCTGCAAGCTCAGGGTGCTTGTATTTCATGGTGACATCACCACCACCGCTGGAGGAGTGTTGCACCGGCGGCTGCTAAATAAGCCTCTATCTGGTTAAACATACAATTTTATGTTTATTTACTATAAATTTACAATTAGTTTACGTGAAATGTTGTGAAGGGCACCCACTCAACCATGCGTTAATTGCTAATTGTTGTTTCGATAGTCAAATTATGTTTTAAAAATCAGAAGAGGAGGGACTTGGCCTGAAAACACCAATTTAGCAGGTTCGTCAAGCCCCCGTCACAGTTTGGTTCCTAAAGACCGTATGTAACAGTGCAAGGGAGACGTACATTAACACGTTCACTGAGTTACCGCGGTAGTTAACAGTTGGTTTCGTTAGGTTGTCACAAGCAAAATCGGGAAATCGACTTAATTAATCGAATACATTTTCCCTTAAGAAACGTGAAAAAACACAATTTGCACGATAATATTCTAGTTTACTAAGTTAGCCATGTGAAATTTGAATCGCCGTCGACGATTCCTGATGGAATGGCTCGCCACGGTGTCCATCTGAAGGGACAAGTTTCTCATATTCTTTCTGATGGTATTTCTAGCTCTACGCGAGTTGTTTTCTTTCCGAGGCGAGATCTTCGGCCACTAGTGAACCAAAATCTACAAAAATATGGTATAATTAACGTTGATCTAATGCTAATGTAATGGAATGCACCGCTCGGTAATTTTTTCAATGTCTCTGTAAATCATCAATGTTTCGGTAGATGTACAGTGCTCGGTATCAATAAATGAGCGTATACATAGCTCATATTCTCATCAAGGTGCACTGGTGAGAATAGAACTATTCAGTCTCACAGAAATGGCACCAGCTTAGGTACAAAAACTTAAGGAAATGGAGTTTAAACGCAAATGAGACGCGCAAGATAGCGCAGAGTGAGCAGCGTGAAGGCAAAGGTGTGGGGGGTCGGAGAGCAAGTCAGCACGTGCAGCCTTGAAGCGCTTGCGTGCTACATCTACCATTCTACCTGAATGATTGTTGCCCGCCATGTTGAATGTACGTACATCCATTACATGAGTGGAATGAGCTATGACTGTGTGATGCGTAGGAGCTGTGGGCTGGAATTATGCTCCAGGATTGTGTGCTCTGTGCTGGAATCATGGATGAAAATTCTGTGCTGTGAAATAATAATGGGAATTGTGAATAATGAATTGGAATTGTGTGCTATGCACCAGGATTGTGCATAAGAATTGGCTAGAATTAGCTAAATTAATTATGTACTGGAATTATGCATAAGAATTGTGCATTGTGTGCTGGAATTATGCATGATAATTTTACGCGGCGTTCAAGAAATATGGTGAACGAGGTAATGTCTGTGTTGTTTATGAAACAATCGGAACTGTCCATCATGCAAGGATATTGATTAACAGTCAAAGCGTTCATGAAAGAGTCAGAACTTTTAAATTTGTATTATAATGGTATAAGTTAACGTAAGACTCCTTAGCCACAACAAAGGCGATCTCAAGAGAGCGAAGACAAGAGACCGTTTAGTGCGGACAGTAGAAAACGAAGAGCCTATGTGCTTTCCCACACATGATATTCTGCGCACAGAGATAGCAACTAAGAAAGGAAGAGGCAGAAAAGACGAAGAAGATAGCGAAGAAGGTATGGAAATTCGGAGAAGCAAAGCAGGCATGGAAGATAAATCCTGAGGGCTTATCATCTTCCTCGAGCCAGTTACGCACTTGTTCAACTGTATGCACGAAAATCTAGCTTCAAATTTTCTAATTGTCGACGTTTTGGTTTTAAATGAAGAAACACTTCTTTTTATCTTCTATACATTCAATAACGTGAATGACTACCGCAAAAGCATAAGCTCAGATACGAATGTAAAGGGAGACAGTCCTCCAGGTCATTTTCCATCAGTTGTTACACTATTTATAAGCATTGTGTCCTCGTGCACAGAAAAAATGTAATTGAAAAAAAAATTCTCATTTTTCCTCGATTATACAGTCAACGCCTCGCCTGACTATCGTCTGCTTCTTATGTTTAACAATCAATTTAGAATCTTCATGTATAGAAAAATTTCAAATCGCATTGGTTGTCATACATTTTGCGTAGATACGTTTTTGAAAGTAAAGGATTTTTCTTTTCTATCTATAGCTGTGGTAAGCTAACGTTTTCCCTCGGGGGCGCCCGTCTCCACAGCACATCACATGGTGGACGGACATGACTGGACTACACCCAGGGCCTGGCCTGGGCTTCCTGAGAGGGTGTGCTGTGCGTGGTGCAGTGTGTTGTGCGTGGTGCAGTGTGTGCTGTGCGTGGTGCAGTGTGTGCTGTGCGTGGTGCAGTGTGTGCTGTGCGTGGTGCAGTGTGTGCTGTGCGTGACGCAGTGTGTTGTGCGTGGTGCAGTGTGTGCTGTGCGTGACGCAGTGTGTGCTGTGCGTGACGCAGTGTGAGCTGTGCGTGACGCAGTGTGTGCTGTGCGTGACGCAGTGTGTGCTGTGCGTGACGCAGTGTGTGCTGTGCGTGACGCAGTGTGTGCTGTGCGTGGTGCAGTGTGTGCTGTGCGTGACGCAGTGTGTGCTCTGCGTAACGCAGTGTGTGCTGTGCGTGGTGCAGTGTGTGCTGTGCGTGACGCAGTGTGTGCTGTGCGTGACGCAGTGTGTGCTGTGCGTGGTGCAGTGTGTGCTGTGCGTGACACAGTGTGTGCTGTGCGTGACGCAGTGTGTGCTGTGCGTGACGCAGTGTGTGCTGTGCGTGGTGCAGTGTGTGCTGTGCGCGGTGCAGTGTGTTGTGCATGGTGCAGTGTGTGCTGTGCGTGGTGCAGTGTGTGCTGTGCGTGACGCAGTGTGTGCTGTGCGTAACGCAGTGTGTGCTGTGCGTGGTGCAGTGTGTGCTGTGCGGGACGCAGTGTGTGTTGTGCGTGACGCAGTGTGTGCTGTGCGTGACGCAGTGTGTGCTGTGCGTGACGCAGTGTGTGCTGTGCGTGACGCAGTGTGTGCTGTGCGTGACGCAGTGTGTGCTGTGCGTGACGCAGTGTGTGCTGTGCGTGACGCAGTGCAGCACACAGCACCACGTGACCGCACCATGAGAGGCTCACCGCAGTCGCGCCACTCGTGCAGGAAGTAGATTGAAGGTCACCAAATTGCTCTACCACGTCTACCTGGCCGCACATGCTACAGCAGAACACAGTACACTGCACACACTGTGCAGGTCGCATGCTACAGCAGAACACAGTACACTGCACACACTGCGTAGGTTACATGCTACAGCAGAACACAGTACACTGCACACACTGCGTAGGTTACATGCTACAGCAGAACACAGTACACTGCACACACTGCGTAGGTTACATGCTACAGCAGAACACAGTACACTAAACACACTGCGTAGGTTACATGCTACAGCAGAACACAGTACACTGCACACACTGCGTAGGTTACATGCTACAGCAGAACACAGTACACTGCACACACTGCGTAGGTTACATGCTACAGCAGAACACAGTACACTGCACACACTGTGCAGGTCGCATGCTACAGCAGAACACAGTACACTGCACACACTGCGTAGGTTACATGCCACAGCAGAACACAGTACACTGCACACACTGCGTAGGTTACAAGCTACAGCAGAACACAGTACACTGCACACACTGCGTAGGTTATATGCTACAGCAGAACACAGTACACTGCACACACTGCGTAGGTTACAAGCTACAGCAGAACACAGTACACTGCACACACTGCGTAGGTTACATGCTACAGCAGAACACAGTACACTGCACACACTGCGTAGGTTACATGCTACAGCAGAACACAGTACACTGCACACACTGTGCAGGTCACATGCTACAGCAGAACACAGTACACTGCACACACTGCGTATGTTACAAGCTACAGCAGAACACAGTACACTGCACACACTGCGTAGGTTACATGCTACAGCAGAACACAGTACACTGCACACACTGCGTAGGTTACATGCTACAGCAGAACACAGTACACTGCACACACTGCGTAGGTTACATGCTACAGCAGAACACAGTACACTGCACACACTGTGCAGGTCGCATGCTACAGCAGAACACAGTACACTGCACACACTGCG
Source organism: Morinoia aosen (assembly GCA_030386875.1). Classification (NCBI taxonomy): domain Eukaryota; kingdom Metazoa; phylum Arthropoda; class Malacostraca; order Amphipoda; family Talitridae; genus Morinoia; species Morinoia aosen. The sequence continues at coordinate 47,251,302 of CM059556.1, read as the reverse complement.
TAGGTTACATGCCACAGCAGAACACAGTACACTGCACACACTGTGCAGGTCACATGCTACAGCAGAACACAGTACACTGCACACACTGTGCAGGTCACATGCTACAGCAGAACACAGTACACTGCACACACTGCGTAGGTTACAAGCTACAGCAGAACACAGTACACTGCACACACTGCGTAGGTTACATGCCACAGCAGAACACAGTACACTGCACACACTGTGCAGGTCACATGCTACAGCAGAACACAGTACACTGCACACACTGCGTAGGTTACAAGCTACAGCAGAATACAGTACACTGCACACACTGCGTAGGTTACATGCTACAGCAGAACACAGTACACTGCACACACTGTGCAGGTCGCATGCTACAGCAGAACACAGTACACTGCCCACACTGCGTAGGTTACAAGCTACAGCAGAACACAGTACACTGCACACACTGCGTAGGTTACATGCTACAGCAGAACACAGTACACTGCACACACTGCGTAGGTTACATGCTACAGCAGAACACAGTACACTGCACACACTGCGTAGGTTACATGCTACAGCAGAACACAGTACACTGCACACACTGTGCAGGTCACATGCTTCAGCAGAACACAGTACACTGCACACACTGCGTAGGTTACATGCTACAGCAGAACACAGTACACTACACACACTGCGTAGGTTACATGCTACAGCAGAACACAGTACACTGCACACACTGCGTAGGTTACATGCTACAGCAGAACACAGTACACTGCACACACTGCGTAGGTTACATGCTACAGCAGAACACAGTACACTACACACACTGTGCAGGTCACATGCTACAGCAGAACACAGTACACTGCACACACTGTGCAGGTCACATGCTACAACAGAACAGAGTACACTGCACACACAGTGCAGGTCACATGCTACAGCAGAACACAGTACACTGCACATACTGTGCAGGTCACATGCTACAACAGAACAGAGTACACTGCACACACAGTGCAGGTCACATGCTACAGCAGAACACAGTATACTGCACACGCTGTGCAGGTCACATGCTACAGCAGAACACAGAACACTGCACACACTGTGAAGGTCACATGCTACAGCTGAACACAGTGCACTGCACACACTGTGCAGGTCACATGCACTGCCTCTATGTGTGATTGCAGTGCCTCTGAACTAAACGCCAATTATCCGTATTCTCCCTCGCATGATTACAAATGTAATTGTGGTCTTCAAAATCGAGCATCGGTGTGTTATAAATTGTTCGATACCCATTGCAATACTACGCATGTTACCGACGTACTTATTGCAATACTACGAATGTTACGGACATACTTATTGCAATACTACACTCGCCTTTGGCAAAACTATTGCAGTGCAACACATGTTAGTGACATATCGATCGCTAAAATGCTTACTTTTTTGACATACCTATCGCAACACAATACATGTCGTTGGCATCTATTGTGTGATATGTCACTCGTAATTTCAAAATTCATGAAATCATCGTCCACCTAGTATCAATATCTATCAGAACGTTGCTTTCGCATACTTCGTCATTTCCCAATATATTAATTTACGCTCGTGCGTTAGCTACCCTATTACGGAAGTATTCCCCATCAATTTCTAACTTGCGGAACTTGGAGCCTGCGCTCACGGCGCTCAAGGTGAGATAAGCATTTACGTATCGCGCTACACCCATTTTCATCTGTTGTTTCATCAGACAAATGATTGAGTACTCAGATGATTTCCTTCTGTATTTTGAGACCTCGAAGACACTTTCGAAACTTCTTCTTTTTGTGGCGTGCACGTGAGGAGTTGACAGTGCAGTCGTTGCGCGAGTTATACGACGTCATTTTATGTGTCTCTCGACTTTCGCGGAGATATTTTCGTCTGTTATTCATATTGATTCATGCTACGCATAACTGGGGCTAATTCTCATCAGAATAAGTTGTGGTTCACATAAGATGTAAATCTCGAGGATACGAGGATGTGGGATTTTAGATGTGTAACCAGTTACACATCTAAAATCCCATATTTTGTTTTTGAAACTCACAATCCGAATGAAAAACATCCCCACACTCAAAATGCGACTGCAGACTTTTAGCACGGGTTCTGAAAAAAACGCAGCTGTCTCACGAACCTACTAAACTTGTTCAGAGCGAATCTTCGACAGTAAGAAACCAGTAAACCTTGTACATTAGGACTTTTTGAAAGCCTTCGAATATAGTTCCCCACAAACGGCTCAGCTCAAAGTATTATGGAAGCCCGTGGTTTTCAGGGGACTACTCTCCATGAATACGAAACTGGCTCGCTGGTCGCAGTCAGATAGTGGCGATTCACGAGCGATTTAGTGACTAGACACAAGCAACTTTAGGGGGTCCCTAAGGGAGCGTTTTGGGTCCAGTAATCTTCATCATCTATTCCTCTATGCACCTTGGCATCAAAGTCATCAGTAAAATTAGCAAATTCGAGGTGACACGGAACTTTGTCACCGGGTGTTCGCAGGGCGAGACGAAATTGCTGTTCAAACAGACCTGGACCGGTTTCTCCAATGGACCGGAACTTGGCAAATGAGCTTCAACATCGAAACATGCTCAGTAAGGCAATTTGGAAGTAATAATCGCCACATCCCGCAAGCTATGAATGATACTCCATGTAAATCTATAGAGCAACAAAGAGATCTTGGCACCACTATCAAATATCCTGGTACAAGAAAATTAATGACTGTACAAATATTTCTTAGGTGTTAGTGCGAAATTTATGCTGACGACACGGGACTCAGGGACAATACAAGAATGGGCTACTTGGCTCGCTTGTGATGCCGTTTTCTGTCTCCAGGCACCTGAACGCGCCACGAGTGTACGCGACACGCAGGCGCTCCTGTGAGAGCCTTGGCTGAGAACGGCAAACGCGTTTCTCCTTGAGCAACAAAAAGCGGTAGATAGAAGAAGTAGATATCATTGCCGCGCACTTGTCTACATCTCAGAGCTCAGGTGGCATTCGTGGCGTTGAAATAATGGGGTTTTGACATCTGTGAGTTGGTGAAACGGTCGCGTTGGGAGAGATGACGGACGAAATGCGTGTTAAGAGACGTGCATTCCGTCATTGCTGGACACAATTTTATCAGATACTTAGATTATGCTTTAGAATGGAGATCTTGAGAATGTTTACTTATCTCCATAAATTTATCGTAAATGGGAAAATGCATTTCACAGTTTGTTAGAATGGTGTATATTTCCATTTTGTTCAAATGAACGAAGGAAAGAACTCGTCTCTGTAGATGACGTACTCAGACGCTCATTCCCGCTCTTGGTGAGCGTAGGTCATAAGGGCTGCTAATATATTTCCTTCGATGTAATGTAAATACACCCCAAATGATGAACAGTTTTCTTGTTTCTTGCTTCATTTCCCTAGCGTGAAAATTATTCTGCTGTTGAGTACACGTGTGTGGAACAGGTCGGTGTGGTAGATGAGCTAAAATTGGGCAACTGTGTCCAGCTCCGAGACATCAGTGTTGATGTTTCAGACTCCGTGTGTCGCATGGACGTATTTATGTGTGTATGTATACATGGATGCGTGTATGTATGCAATGAATACAAATACTCAACCCCCCCCTCTAATGTGCGTTTGATGCACACAACGAATCACAAAGCAGATCATGAGTTTGACCAGCGGTGTGAACACGAGGCAGGATATTCAAACCATTGTCATTGTCGTAGCAGTGCAGCTAGGGGCGTAAGTCCCTTGGAAGAACTTGCGCTGCCAGTTGTTTCATTACGACGACGAAAATTTGTGAAGAATCAGACCCTGATCTGGCGTATTTAAAACAATACCCACACGAGAGACATCATCTGCTCATGAGTCGCCACTTCAGATGCGAGTCTTGTCGAGCTGCCTCTCTCGTTTCCTGTCGAGCCGCCTCTATATTTTGTCCTCGACAGCGCAGACTGCGCTCAAAGTTCAGCCCTTCTCAAGCTCCCGACCTCACAACAGCCGAACTGCAGTGTCTCATAAAAAAGACACCTTAGAACGAACTTGAGTTCTACGTTAACTTCGTACCTATTTTAGTAATTAAATTTTTTGCTATGTTTAACCGATGCAAATTTATTTTAAATTTTGCGTTCAATTTAAATCATTTCATTTGTTCATCTTATTTCATCCAGGAATTCCCAAAGCAGTAACAGCAACGTCAAGGTTTGAGATGCTAATAACTTGAGGAAAAGCAATTAAATATTGACGCAGGTGAAGACGTTTGTGAAATGTCGGTAAACAAAATAAAGAACACTTCATCACTTGCCTACGCACCGAACAGTCGAGAGTTTTTTTATAACATCTAGCTCTACAAATATGTTGAAGTTTTTATCAGTTATATATGAAATGCATTGAAGTTCCCTCGTTCATGAAATATGTTTCCTGTTATCTATGAAATACTAATGAATCTGTTTATAGGTCAGAATGCGTTGACCTTGACGTAAATGGCGGCAGTCAACAAATGCGCGTCTCCTCTCCCCCCTTCTGAAGGGCAAGATCAAAATTCTGACAACCAGAGGGAACACTCGCTGGATTTGTACTCTTTATCGATTACAGTCAAGTATTCCATCGTTCGTTGGTGAGATTAATGAATTTCATCGAGTCGTGTACCAGTCACCGTCTCTCTCCCATCAAGTCATTGCAATTATTGCCGTTATTAATAGTATTAGTGTTATTATCATCATTGTTGTTAAAAATGACCAGTTTAACTCCCGCAGTTATTCATCGTACGAAAGCAAACATCGTACAAATCATCGTACTATGTACTAAACAGTCTGTCAGTTATTTCACAGCATCTAGCTCTACAAATTTAAATCAAATAAATGAACAAGATGAATAAAATGATGAGTTCCTCCGTGAAGTCGTGCGTGAACACCTGCGCTCATCGGAGCTAGTGCCACTCCTTAAATTAGCGCTTCTAACGTTGATCTTAAAAAATAGCTTCAGTGCCACTCCTTAAATTAGCGCTTCTAACGTTGATCTTAAAAAATAGCTTCAGTGCCACTCCTTAAATTAGCGCTTCTAACGTTGATCTTAAAAAATAGCTTCAGTGCCACTCCTTAAATTAGCGCTTCTAACGTTGATCTTAAAAAATAGCTTCAGTGCCACTCCTTAAATTAGCGCTTCTAACGTTGATCTTAAAAAATAGCTTCAGTGCCACTCCTTAAATTAGCGCTTCTAACGTTGATCTTAAAAAATAGCTTCAGTACCACTCCTTAAATTAGCGCTTCTAACGTTGATCTTAAAAAATAGTTTCAGTACCACTCCTTAAATTAGCGCTTCTAACGTTGATCTTAAAAAATAGTTTCAGTACCACTCCTTAAATTAGCGCTTCTAACGTTGATCTTGAAAAATAGCTTCCAACTTAGAACAAATTTATCACAGTTCATTAAAAAAAATTTCAAATTCATTATGTTCTACATTATTTTGAAGAATTTTTTTGGAAATTTGCATCGTTTCATATTCTGCTTGTTTAAATTAATCACGGTTTTAGTGTTGTTTCATACTCACAAACTTTCAGAAATCAAAAACATATTTTTAACATGCCGTAACAATCATAGGTTCTCATAAAATATTTTGTATTATGAACCGTATAATGTGACACACTTCTATATTGAAGGCTGATCATATCGCAGCATTTCCACATTTTCTCCAAAAACCATTAGATGCTAAGGCTCATACAAAATCATGTTACAATATTTTGCCGTACGTACTTACAGCTTGGTAACAAACAAACCTTTCAAGTCACAGAACGTCTATAAATTCTCAAAAATTTACAAATTTTCTATCGTGTTATAAAAACACCACGTGAGACGATGACTTATCTCGAACTCATAAGACTTCTCGTTAACTGCTGCAACCATTTCCCTGCTGCGGGAGTCGCGGCTGCATTAACTTCTGCCCCTGCCATTGACGGGAGACAAATTCATAAGTTCCCACGCCAGGGATGCATTGTGAGGGTCACTCGAAGTGTGCCATTCTTCTGGTGAAGTCCTGCCTAAGTTTGAGCGTGATGAGGCCTATTGGCCGCCAGATGCGGCGGTCAATGCACGCATAAATTACACAAGCGCACAAAGCTTGCACGAGAATCGTTAGCAGATCAAATTACTCGAGGACTTAGAAGTTGCCTTTATAAAGCGCGCGCCTGCAATAGGCATCCTTTGTCCACCTATCACTAAAGAGACGCGAAAAAAACTCCCGGCGGTTGCAAGAACACGTCGGAGGGTGCCGGACAGCGGACAGCCGTGGAGTAGGGTTACTTGGTGTCTTTATTGCAAGCTTTTTCGAAATAGTTACAGTCTTTGTAGTCAGTTTTTATCAAAGGCCCTACTTATTGCCCCCCATTGACTATATAGGCTGTTACAATGAATACTGCCTGCTGTTATATAGACTGTTACAATCCTTACTGCCTGCTATGATATAGGCTGTTACTACTCTTGCTGTCTGCTGTTATATAGACTGCTACAATCCTTACTGCCTGCTATGATATAAGCTGTTACTACTCTTGCTGTCTGTTGTTATATAGACTGTTACAATCCTTACCGCTAGCTAAGGTATGAGCTGTTACAACCTTTGTTGTCTACTGTTATATCGACTGTTAAAATCCTTACCGCTAGCTAAGGTATGAGCTGCAACAACCCTTGTTGTCTTCTGTTAAATAAACTGTTTCAACCATTACTGCTCACAGTTAACAGACTGTTACAACCCTTGCTATCTGCTGTGGGCTGTTACAATTAACCCCTGCTGCCTGTTGATACATAGACTATATCAATCCTTTTTGCCTGCTGTTATATGGATCACTGCGAGCTTGCCTTTTGGCATTTCTTTCTCTCCTTCCGACGATTTTAAGGACCGCTGCTATAGCTGCCCGCAATATAATCCTATAGGAACCATAATGGTCTCCTCAGTTAGCCATATTACGAACAATTTCGTGTTGCCACTGCCAAGTTTACGACGTGATGGAGTTCAGTGCAGCATTTAACGGAAGGGCTGTATGTCTCCCTCAGCTGCTCTGTGGGCTGTTACATGATTGCTTGAAATTGCTTCATGTACCCATACTTCATGTTATTTCAGAGTACTTTGAATAAGGGAGTTGCATACTGTTACAGTTTTGATTGTATGACATTTCGTGAGAGCAAGGTTCATTTTATTTTTTATTAATTTTTTTCACAATTTCATTATTTGCACTTTTTTTATCCACTTATGGACAAAATAGTGAGAAGATATCAACCCTTTGGAACATTTCAGTTATTCCATCCATCGCTCATCAACCTCGTTTGCATGGCCGTTATTTTTATTCACTTGAAGCGTTTCAGCTCTACCTTGATATCTGTTCGTGTTACTTTTTTTTAACTTCCTCAGTTTTTGACGTATTTATTTTGAATACGCGATGCTTGTCAAAGTTGTTCCTGAGCAACACAGTTGAATTTGAGAGGACACGTGTTCTCCAGATAATGAACTGACCTGCCTGCAACAGCCACATCGTTCTCAACCGTTGTGAAAGAATTAGGCATTTCATATCGCGCAGGAATGCTACGAGTACTTTATTTTAACGCACTATTCACGCAGCCCTTGTTTTGAATACCAGAGATGATAACTCACTCTGGATTGTCTTCCACTTTTGCAAATATCATATTGAATTTGTCATGCATTTGGATTTTTTTAATTATGTGCGCATGCTTAAGTTTTACCGGCTTTGTTTAAATTTCATAATGAGTTGGCAACACTGTTAGCTTGATAAATGTCAGTGATGTTGATGAGCTGATGTATAGAAGATAAGTGTTGGAGATGTTGATAAGATGACTCATGCACTATAAATGTTGGACATGTTCAGGAGTTGACTTATGCATAACAAATGATGGAGATGTTGATAAATTGGAGTTAACTGGATAGATTTTGAAGGCGTCTGGTCCCATTTTTTGAAAGCATATTTAAGGAAACTTTATTATTTTTAATAGTTATCAAGAAATATAACTATAAACAGAAGTTCAATAAAATCACCATGGTTCAGAAGATACTCGGTCGCAAGATACGAACATAAGTGAGCGGAAAAATCCTGAACTGCGACCAAGTTAACATATTTATACCATAATACTGCATAGTCTAGACCTGAAAATTTACAATCTACATCACGCGCGAGACGCGCAGCAGTTTCTCACCGAAGATATTTAAGGGATTGCCTGGCCTGAAATTGTGGCCACATGCTCACATTTGGACCAAGTGTGTAGTTGTCTCTTCGTGTTACCAAAAGGTTTTCAATGAGAAGAAATTATTAAGACCATGCTCGTTACTTCATTAAAGTGTCTCTTCTCAGTCAAAGAGCGCTGATGCATGGTTTTCTACAGCTGTCACTCGAAATTAATGGCCCGTACCTCCAATATGTGACTCATATACGTCCCACACCAATATGTCCTGAAAAATTACCCCATTTTGAGTACGATGAGCATAGATGTTCTCAAATTTTTTATTAGTTGTTCAAAATTATGCTTACGTCGTTGTAAAATTAATGATGTCTGAAACTGGGTTAAAAAATGACCTCGTTAAATGACTCGCACAAAATGTTCGACTCATAATTTCACAATCACTATTTCAATCACAGTAATGCAAGGGGAAATTTTAGCCTTTGCAACTTTTTTAAGCATTATGCATCAAATAGTTGTTTTTGATAAAGCATGAAACAATTTTTTGGACACTTCGTACGCTAAAACGAATTGATTATGTGCCTTTACCTGCAATATTCCAAATTTAAGATACTAACGGCATTTAATTATGAGATAAAAAGCTGATCCGATCTTTTCGTATAATGGCTGCGCAGCCTCTGTGTCAGTGTGAGGATCTGTGCTACACCATATCCATTGTAGCGGTCTGTATCACATATTACCCTTATTTTAATGAGCGTCGGGGAGCCCGGGGTAGACGGGTCAGTCAGCCGTTTGCCTTCGTAGAGGGACTTGACGGAGCAGAGGTGCAGAGCGCCATCACGGTGCGCTATTCATCGAGTCTCACGCACTTCAGAAGTATAATCGAGAGTGGAGATAGTAGTGAGAAGATATATCGAGGTGTTTCAAGGAGAGTATCTATCAAGATAAAGCGTTTACTGGGGTTATTCTCTCATAATGTACAGAAACCACGCGCCGTCGAAGTTACTCGTTGCTGTGATGAGAACATCAATCACCATGGTGAGAAATTAAACATTGGTAGACAAGATGTATTGGCTAGCCTTTGAAGCGTACACCGAAGGGACACTTCAATAAACATGTTGGTCAATTAAACAGCAGTACCCTAAAAGATTGCACTCAGCTGCACATCTCTGACGATGGAACGACGGATCAACAGATGTTACATGGCGGGTCATCACTAGGTTGTGTCGTACCAAATAAAATAAAATAATATACTTCCCATGGACGTGATCAAAGGGGTTACAGCGAAGAAATTTATAATTGAAAAGTCAATTTTAATGAAATTAACTCTGTAATTTGAAAACTTTGCCAAATTTGACTAACATTATCTTGTAACATCCAAATGAAAACAGAAAGTCTAATTGAATCTTGTGCACATCTTATAGAAGGACAACAACACTGGGTCTGAAATTTGCGAGTTGTATGACCAAGTTCGTGTACAGAAATTAAAAAATGAGCAGAGTAAATTCTATAGTTCACGTACTGAATAAATTCAAAAATGGTTTGCGGAAATTGATGATTAACGAACCGTTGTGATATAAGCACTTGTCACCACACATGTACAGCGAGCTCAAGAACTTTACCTGAAGTCAGGGCGTGAGGCGTTAAGCCTAAGCGGTGTGTGCAGTGTTCATGAAACAGATACCTCGTACAGAAAGTACTGAGAATTTGACGGAGAAGATGTCGGCTATGCATCTCATCGCAAATTTCCCTCATTGTTTCTACAATACGAGAGGTGAGTAAAAATTAGCATAAGATGCTGAACAATTTTTATTTCATACCGCCTGTTTAACTTATCCTCATGCCAAGCAGTTGTTGAGCTACGGGTCGTATTCTACTCCTGCAAATGGCTGGATTTTTAAACATTTCGCAACTTTGTAGTGGTACTATTAATTACGTAAGTTCTTACGTTCACGTGCGCTGTCAGCCGCGCAGCTACGACGAGTCGACGACATAATTTGTTTTAAATTTGGCCCTTGAAACACAGAGATGAAGCCTGCTGTAAAGCTCAAAAGTGTAGCTGGTTGGCATTAGCTTCAGTTCTACGCCCGCAATTGCCTGGCACGCTGGAGTCGTGTCCTAACCCACAATTGGACCGGGATTTACAGCAGGTCACGACCCGCTGTGGAAGCACAACTCGAGTAAGGTCACGAGCCATCCTCAAGCAAGCGTTAGATCACAGTATTTGAGTCGCACTCCCAGGATAAGTTATAGCTCCTAGTTAGGCCACAATTGCATCCTGATGGCAAGGTTACATGAAAATAAAGTAGTGCTGAGCAGGGCTGAACATCATCATGCACAACACGATGCCAACATCGACATGAGGCAAGTCGCGCTGCTACATCAAATGGTTCTCGAGAATCAGATCGAAGGTAGCGGTGATGGATGCATCAGTGTTACATGCAGCTCTAAAGCTTGTCTTCAATGAATTCTAGAGCACTGCATACGAGTACCAAGCTATCAGTTCTGCTTCAGGTTTGCACTATTGATTGAAAATTTTAGAGCACAAATACAAATGAACTACCGTTGGAACAAAACGTTGGTCGTGCAAAATATACCGGCATTTGCTGTCAGATTATGCTCAAGTTTGCCTCATCAGTCATTTAAGATGCGTGACTCGTAGTACAACATGTCTGAGACGCAATTGTCCATATTCCAGCAATGGTCCGGTAATTATCAGTTGACGTGGTTTCGACTGTTTTTTTTTTTGGTATTTATCCCTAGTGTTGAGTTTGACAACAACTCGCATATTTCTCCACTGCTGAAGCATGACAATACTTCACCGATTTCTTGTGTAAAAAAGTTTGTCCTTATTTCACCGACTGCATCCTCTGGCTGCACATGTCTTCACAGTTCACCATAGAGGATTCTGCTAAGAAGTTAAAAGAAACTTCATGGAACATTGAACAACTGCATTTTTCCTTGGGATTACAACAGATTTTAAACTCTTCACATTGGGAGGGAGAGTACAATGCAAGCTCAGTGAATAGGTACATTTCCTTGAGCGCTCTCTTAGTTGACTTCTCGTTTTTTACGTCACCAGAGGATCCTCTTACTCTGGAAATTGCAAAATGTAATAGCTGGGGAATTAGACCCAAGACTTTTTCGTACGAAGTGCAACGCTCTGCTCGTACGTGTTTGAAAAAAAAGGCCGTAAAGACGAATTAACGTCGTTACGTAACGAATGTACTGACAACTTCTCCCTACTGAATGTACATAAGCAACGATTCTACATTGCCGAGCAAGTATAATATTTTGAACGCTAATTTTTCCGACAACCTAACAGTAGCTCATGTAGCAACATTCCTTTGTTATTGCTTCTCTTTCAAGCTTGTTAGCGCGCAGTGTACAACGAGTGTTCCTTTACTGGAATTTTGAATTGATTTTCTTTCGATTTTCATATACTTTACCACACAATACCGATCCAAATTGATGTATTTTGTTTAAAATGATGTATTACATAATACTTCAAATTGATCATGATGCTGAACATCCGAACTCTAATCATTAATTTCGAACTCTACTTTTACAGAAAAATCTAAATAAATTTAGAACTCTATGGTTTCCGACATAGAAGAAATCGGAGCCTATGTACACTTAAGCAATACTCTGTTTAAGGATACAAGTAAGTTACGCCAAGCCTGAGCATCGTTGGAGGCCGTTGATATGAGCTGTGTTACCAACCTGGCGCTGGTGGCAGCACGTCCCACTGGCTCAAAGTGATGTGCATGTTTTCTACAATATTACTTAACTTATTATGATGAATATCTCGTATTTGCAGTGTAGCGTTGCACGAGTTACAGGATTTGAAATGCACTGCTTGTTTCTTCTTCTTCACTGTAACAACTTACGTTTTAACACACATAGTTATACATAAATGAGGCGCCTCTTCGTGCGCAGAATTTCTAATCACTTCTTCTGGGGTTTATTGTAAGTAACTTTAAAAAAAATTACATTGATACTAGAAACAGGGCATTAGAAAAATAGTCTAAAATTAAAGTAATGTCGTTGTAGCGGCAGAGAGAAAAAAGTAAGAGAGAGAATCTGAAGTGAGACTTTTAGAATTATAATAAAAAAATTATGAGTTGCTCGATTTAAATAGGAGTTTATTACCGAAGAATCGTTTACCTTTAAGCAAGGCTAATTAGCCTAACTAATTAACTTAAATGAAAATTAAACACATCCGTCAGTGACCGTCAGAAATAATGAGCTGAGAGTCGCGGATTATGGTCTAGCCTCTAGAGAGGCTGGCTTAATTACGTTGCGTGAAGTTAGGGGGGAGCGTCGTGAAGTGTTGTAATTAGATGAGAAACTGCTTCAAGTTCTCACAGAGTTTGGAATAAAGTTCAAATGCTGAGAGATAAGTTGCCTCAAGGTAGAACTTGAAGGAAAACTTGAATTGAGCGCTAGAAGGATGTGTCTGCATTTCTGAAGATAACGTCGCTCGAGATCAGAGTAAATATTTTGTTATCAAAAGAATTGCGTTGTTTCCTGTATTTCTAAATAACCACCTATAAAATATCTGTGATTAATAATATAAAAATCTTCTTCAGTTGAACATATTGACTCGAGTTAAGTTGCATTAAATATGTGAGTATGCTATTGCTATGGCTTTCTTTGGTGACGATTCTGTCGCATCCTGGAGCCTGCATATTTCTATCATGTCCTTGGTGTCAAATCAAATATATTTAATTTGTCCCTCTTGCGCTTTAATCAACTCGTTGGTTGATTATTATAAAGAACTAATAAATTACCTTCACAATACGATGAATGAATGAAAAATTTTTTCTTGAGCAGGAATAAACAAACAAACTCACTGTGTTGCATGAAGTCAACTCGATCTCTCCTTAGTATTTGAAATGGGTCAATGAAATTATTTTTCCCTGAAGAGTATTTTCACGCGTTTACGTAGGTCAATAAACTGAAATATAATGTTCATCTTATATTAGACTCAAGTATCGGATCAATATTTTAGCGAAGCAGTAATCTGATGAAAACAACGATGGAAAATATGTCAGCTGGCAAAACCGAAATTTTATTTAGAAAACGAAAGTTTCGGACATCAGTCTATCATTAGCATAGTAAATTCCCCGAAAAAAATAAAAAATTAGATTAATTGTAATTATACAGGGAGTACTTGCACTAATTACTAGTAAAATCTTATAGAAGAAGAAAACATTCGAATCCATCATTCCTCAAATCGTTAGAGGAAAAGGACCTTGTGAGTTATTCAGAAGTGGTCGATGGATAAATGTAGATAGATTCTAAAATATGGAGGTCGAATACGGATAAAGCTGAAGCTATAATTATAAAATCAATAATTTTGACTGGAATGTCACAATTCATTGCAAGTGATCGTATGAAGGACTGGGAAAGACCCGTAAGCTGAGGGCCTGTTTGGAGACTTAAACTTGCACGCGCTACCACTCATGTTTCTACGAGGTGAATTGGTCGACACGAAAAACAGCGATTCACAACGTGAGCGACACAAGTAGTAGACAGGAGGAGAGCACAAAGCAAGGAGAAGGAGATCCTTCAACTTGAACGTAAAACGGAAAGTAAATATATAGCACAAGGCAATTTTGAAATTATTCCTCGGAAAATATGCCGTCAACAGGCTGGAAAGATCTAATTTTAGTTTTCTGAACGTTGGCCAAAAAAAGTTAGCTCAAAATGGGCAGGTTCGATTGAATGTGAGGGGACTATACTATTTTTATATCAATTTCACACAAATCAAATTCAATGTTACACAAATGAATTTCATTGTTGCATAAATGAAACTCAATTTCAAATAAATGAAATTCAATATTAAATAAATGAAATTCAAATTCACGCAAACGAAATCAATTGCACAAATTTGAAAATTGTATTTTAGTATTTTAATCAATCTATAATTTTTAATTCGGTAAGAAACGTTAAATTATGAAAACATTATAAAAGCAAAGCAAATTGAAAGCTTTGGAAACAGAGAAATTTTATTGCTTATTGTTAACTGATGAATATCCAGAGATATGCATTAATGAAAGCATGTGGTGCCCTGGTTTTTGAACTTTAGGCGAATCACCTCAAAGAACCATAGTGAGGTATTGTAAATATATGCAGTAATTATGCTGAAGACTATCACACATGTGCTTTACTTAAAGTGATGGCAACGAACTCAAAAATCGTTAATGAAGAAGTTAAATACATTTTGTGATTAAAGCAGCAAGTTGCTATAATATCATTAGTCTCTCGCAAGTGTATATTGAAAAACAGGTTTCGACATTATGCATGAGACACCGTAAGTGAGTTACCAGGGCGTTCAACAGAAGCCGAGCAATGTGTGAATGAAAAAAGAGCTGTCAACTGCATATTTTTTGGCTGTCAATGGATGAAGGATGGGAACAAAATATTTCAACAACTAGGAATATCATACACTGCGAAGATTAATCCCTCTAAAATTTGGCTCATTTATTTTCAGTAATCCATAAATAATACGTGTTCCAGAACTGCTGGCGAATAATTTCTTATAAGCGTTGTGGGAAATTTAATTTAGTGTTTTAGGTTTTCGAATAAAAGTCTTAATTTTATCTTCCATGCCTTCCTTCTTTTTTGCTTACGAATTATTTTGTTCACGCAGTGAATCACGGTTCATGGGCTCGACCAAACGGACCTTAGAAACAAGAGTGAGAGAGCATGCAAGTTTGCTGCATGTAGTTGGGTATCTATTGTAGTTGGGTTTCTATTAATACCTGTACCACCATACGCGCATGCACGCGCACGCGCTCGAGCGCACTTCATCAAGCTGAACGTGACGCAAGATAGAAAAGTAGGTAGCGGTATGTAGTAGAGCCTCCTAATAGATTCTTCGTCCTTCCCAGTTTTACATAAGATCACATGAAACGAATTGCGACATTTATGTTGAAATTACTGATTTTAAGATAATAGCTTCAACTTCAAATGTAGCCGCCTTCCACAATTTAGAATTTATCGGCGTTTTCAAGCGCAGATCAACCCTGAATGACTTCCAAAGTGATTTTTACCGAAGGATTTTACGTTAATGAGTTGGAGATTTATCTCTTTTGTTTAGGTCTTAGTCGGTAATTAATGCAGAACTTATCTGATTGTTGAATGCAACATTGTGTTCAATGTCGTAGGAATTCACTGTGGTGAAAGTAGACCGTAGTTCGAAACATTCATATGTTGAACAGGGATACGTTTCTATGATTTACAGTAATTCATATCTTTTAATGCTCCAGTCAAAGTTCATTTTATTTTTCAACATTAAAATGAACTAAAGATGAATTGGAACGCTCCTTCATTTAATTTTTATCAAACATGAGGGACATTTCAGTTTGCGACCTCCGCTCGGCCACCAAACAGTCAAGTACAAGTATGAATAATACTACAGCAATATGCCTCCCAGTTGTACAAACATTTTGCAATAATAATATTCAAACGTTGTGCTATACATGGCTCATGATACACAAACGTACTAATTTAGTGCTTTGTTTTGTGTAATTTGGTGCTTGCGGTACCGGGAACGAAGTGCATGAAAGGTTTAACTTTGCTTTGGTCACCAGCAACAGGTTCCTGGAACGCAGTCGCAAACGCTCCTCATGTGAACTTCGTATAATCGCAGGAATAGTGTAATTCATCACAATCATATTTCTTAATACATTACTCAAATATTCGGCTCCTGACTGTACGTACACGTACTAAGCCGGGCAGAGTTACGCAACGAAAATAACATTTTAAATTGATTTGACTATTAGTGTGAGATACTGCAAGAAACGTAAAAACATTTAACGCAAACAGCACAAGCAAAGAAACCTAATACTATGTTGCTACAATTATTCAGCAGGGATTTTTATTGAATGCCCACCATTCTAAGCCACGCAATTTGTGACGTGTATTTTACATTTTATACATCAGACCCAATTGAGACTTTCTTATTTATTTTGTATCCGTTTACCGAAAGGTAAAAAAACCCAAGCTTATAACTTAAAAAACTTAACCCAAGCATATAATTGTATACTTCCCTGACGTCAGCAAGATATTTATCGCTCGCCAAAGCTCCGTAGGTGCGAGAAATTTCATGAGAGAAAATGACAAGCATTTTCATCAGTAGAATATGACCAACGCTATAGGGTAATTTAAATTATATTTCAGGGAGCTGATAATTTCATTCCTCGAATAAATTTTTTTCAGTAACAAATTACCCGTAGTGAAATGGGAGTGTTTGAAAATGCTAAGTTTATTATGATTAAATACCCTAAAAACATACTGTAAATTATCAATGATATTTTAAAATGAATAAATTATAGTTGGGTATGTACTTGAAACTATTCCACTACGCGCACGCGCTCTAGCGGACTCAAGGAAGCTCACCGTGACTCACGATAAATAGTAGATAATAGTACGTAATAAATATGTACATAACGTGCATCAATTTTTACACCAAAACTGACAGCGTCCAGTTGTATAAACGAGTACAATTATGAAAAGCATGCGCCGGTGAGCAGAAATTTCAGTAACCGTAGAGAAAAATAGCTTCTATAAAGCGTAAGCTAGGAAAACATGCGCAGGTAAGCTCCACGTGGACTAACGCATGTTTGCGTTTTTTATTTAGTTTTATTGTTCCATAAAATGAACGAAAATAACCGATAGTTCGACAACAGATTCAGGCTGAGTCCTAATGTTTTTACGACCGAATAAGGTTAGCTAGTTGGCGACATGCTGGCATGCACCGGTCCTTGTTGCTCAACTAATGAGCTCAGCACCAGTAATTTTGAGATGGCGTCGGTTTATGAGATGTGTGCTACTGGAATATAGTACACTTAAAAAAGCCAGTTTAGCCATTGTTAGATATACCTACATACGCTTAGATAATGACGCAACACAGTGGGGCATAGCACAGTGTAGTCTGTTTGATGTAGAGATAACGCAGCCAGCTGTACTGATACTACAACGTAATTTGCTTGAAAATTCTGTTCCTGGCTGGATCACGTTTAGTTGAGTTCAGCCAATGCGCTCTAATGTACGTAGTTCTGCAGCGCGCACTAACTTCTGAGGCCTAAAATTCCCGTTCATTCGATTGTTACGGTGTGAAATGCTAATTCTTATTTCGTGCTTGGTGCTCACTCGTGTGCCGTACGTGTCTCACTTCGCAACCTTGACGAACTGAAGGTGGGGGTAACGGTGTCCGTGTTAGTTTTGGTGTTTAGCGTAATCAGTTATTGAATGAAGCCACAAAAATCATGTTATTTATAAACTTCATGATTTTCACCCCTCTCACCACACCACAACACCTCACCCCTCTCACCACACCACAACACCTCACCCCTCTCACCACCCCATAACACCTCACCCCTCTCACCACACCATAATACCTCACCCCTCTCACCACACCACAACACCTCACCCCTCTTCACCACACCATAACACCTCACCCCTCTCACCACACCACAACACCTCACCCCTCTCACCACACCATAACACCTCACCCCTCTCACCACACCACAACACCTCACCCCTCTCACCACACCACAACACCTCACCCCTCTCACCACACCATAACACCTCACCCTCTCACCACACCATAACACCTCACCCCTCTCGCCACACCACAACACCTCACCCCTCTCACCACCCCATAACACCTCACCCCTCTCACCACACCATAATACCTCACCCCTCTCACCACACCACAACACCTCACCCCTCTCACCACACCATAACACCTCACCCCTCTCACCACACCACAACACCTCACCCCTCTCACCACACCATAACACCTCACCCCTCTCACCACACCACAACACCTCACCCCTCTCACCACACCATAACACCTCACCCCTCTCACCACCCCATAACACCTCACCCCTCTCACCACCCCATAACACCTCACCCCTCTCACCACACCATAATACCTCACCCCTCTCACCACACCATAACACCTCACCCCTCTCACCACACCATAACACCTCACCCCTCTCACCACCCCATAACACCTCACCCCTCTCACCACACCATAACACCTCACCCCTCTCACCACAACACAACACCTCACCCCTCTCACCACCCCATAACACCTCACCCCTCTCACCACACCATAATACCTCACCCCTCCACCACACCACAACACCTCACCCCTCTCACCACACCATAATACCTCACCCCTCTCACCACACCACAACACCTCACCCCTCTCACCACACCATAACACCTCACCCCTCTCACCACACCACAACACCTCACCCCTCTCACCACACCATAACACCTCACCCCTCTCACCACACCACAACACCTCACCCCTCTCACCACACCACAACACCTCACCCCTCTCACCACACCATAACACCTCACCCTCTCACCACACCATAACACCTCACCCCTCTCGCCACACCACAACACCTCACCCCTCTCACCACCCCATAACACCTCACCCCTCTCACCACACCATAATACCTCACCCCTCTCACCACACCACAACACCTCACCCCTCTCACCACACCATAACACCTCACCCCTCTCACCACACCAAAACACCTCACCCCTCTCACCACACCATAACACCTCACCCCTCTCACCACACCACAACACCTCACCCCTCTCACCACACCATAACACCTCACCCCTCTCACCACCCCATAACACCTCACTCCTCTCACCACACCATAATACCTCACCCCTCTCACCACACCACAACACCTCACCCCTCTCACCACACCACAACACCTCACCCCTCTCACCACACCATAACACCTCACCCTCTCACCACACCATAACACCTCACCCCTCTCGCCACACCACAACACCTCACCCCTGTCACCACCCCATAACACCTCACCCCTCTCATCACACCATAATACCTCACCCCTCTCACCACACCACAACACCTCACCCCTCTCACCACCCCATAACACCTCACCCCTCTCACCACCCCATAACACCTCACCCCTCTCACCACACCATAACACCTCACCCCTCTCACCACACCATAACACCTCACCCCTCTCACCACCCCATAACACCTCACCCCTCTCACCACACCATAATACCTCACCCCTCTCACCACACCACAACACCTCACCCCTCTCACCACACCATAATACCTCACCCCTCTCACCACACCACAACACCTCACCCCTCTCACCACACCATAACACCTCACCCCTCTCACCACACCACAACACCTCACCCCTCTCACCACACCATAACACCTCACCCCTCTCGCCACACCACAACACCTCACCCCTCTCACCACACCATAACACCTCACCCCTCTCACCACACCACAACACCTCACCCCTCTCGCCACACCACAACACCTCACCCCTCTCACCACACCATAACACCTCACCCTCTCACCACACCACAACACCTCACCCCTCTCACCACACCACAACACCTCACCCCTCTCACCACACCATAACAACTCACCCCTCTCACCACACCACAACACCTCACCCTCTCACCACACCATAACACCTCACCCCTCTCACCACACCACAACACCTCACCCTCTCACCACACCATAAAACCTCACCCCTCTCACCACACCATAACACCTCAACCTCTCACCACACCATAACACCTCACCCTCTCACCACACCACAACACCTCACCCCTCTCACCACACCATAACACCTCACTCCTCTCACCACACCACAACACCTCACCCTCTCACCACACCATAACACCTCACCCCTCTCACCACACCATAACACCTCACCCCTCTCCCCACACCATAACACCTCACCCTCTTACCACACCATAACACCTCACCCTCTCACCACACCAAAACACCTCACCCTCTCACCACACCATACACCTCATCCTCTCACCACACCACAACACCTCACCCCTCTCACCACACCATAACACCTCACCCTATCACCACACCATAACACCTCACCCTCTCACCACACCATAACACCTCACCCCTCTCACCACACCACAACACCTCATCCTCTCACCACACCATAACACCTCAGCCCTCTCACCACACCATAACACCTCACCCTCTCACCACACCACAACACCTCACCCCTCTCACCACACCATAACACCTCACCCCTCTCACCACACCATAACACCTCACCCATCTCACCACACCACAACACCTCACCCCTCTCACCACACCATAACACCTCACCCCTCTCACCACACCACAACATCTCACCCTCTCACCATACCATAACACCTCACCCCTCTCACCACACCATAACACCTCACCCTCTCACCACACCACAACACCTCACCCCTCTCACCACACCATAACACCTCACCCCTTTCACCACACCATAACACCTCACCCTCTCACCACACCATAACACCTCACCCCTCTCACCACACCATAACACCTCACCCTCTCACCACACCATAACACCTCACCCCTCTCACCACACCATAACACCTCACCCTCTCACCACACCACAACACCTCACCCCTCTCACCACACCACAACACCTCACCAGCACATGACCAGCGTTGCGAACAAGTCACTTCAATCGGTGTGCCCGGCCGCCTGCTATGCGCTTACTTTTGTCTTAGACAGCTATAGAAGCCAATTGATGAACATAAGTAACAGCAGTTGACGCATATGACAGTCTAATGGCGTGTATAACACTCTATTGACGTATACATTAGTCTATCGAAGTGCCTAACCGGCTATTAACATATAGGAAGTCCTTTGACCTATTTAGGGCCGTTTATCGCTGTACATGAATGTCTATTGAAATATGGGACAATTTATTGACGTATAGGACAACTTACTGGTGCATAGGAGAATTTATTGACGTAAAGGACAATATATCAACACTTTGCTCTCGCACACTCCTGTATACTGTTTACTGTATACAGTAAATTGCATGAAAGTGTCTTATTCATTTCAAAATCCAAATCCTCATGTTATTTCATTTTCATTGTTTATTCATTGATCAGTTTTTGCTTACATAATTCAAATTCAGATGCTCGATTCCCTTTGATGAGCATTTTTGGTGGCATAAAATGAGATGCTGGCGCCCCATGAGAAGGATATTGGGGCACGCGCGTGAAATGCGGCGATATCCTGAGGTGAGGCGCGAGACACCTGACGTGTGAGCACATCTGTCCGTGCCAGCGAGCCCGTGTGTGTGTGTGTGTGTGTGTGTACAGTTGTGCTCAGTGCACAGCTGCACCGCACATTACGGGGACACTACACACTCAGCACACTTGCGCATCTAAGACGACTTTATGTTGCACACATTGTTTCTTTCTCACCCTGGGATTTACATGTCGAGTATATATAATATATGTATGTAATTATATTTATAATATATATATATATACATATATATGAGAAAAATATGTATGGGGGTATTGACGATGTCGTCTACCATTTATCAAGGGATATATACCATGTGTGTATAAACTGTATATAAATACATACCATATACGTTTATATACACATATATGCAAGTGTGTGGGGGTATTGACGATGCCGTTACCATCTAAGTGCTCTTACTTGAACTAAATCTACCACCTAGACGCCCTTATTTTATACAAATCTACCCTCAGGGTGCCCTTACTTTATTCCACTCGATTCTGAGGGTTGACCCTGCTATCTTTAAATCTACCTTAATATACCTTTAGTTCCTCCAAGTTTTAGCATTTTTCAGTTTTCCAGACACGATGAACGGACCTGCCGTGGCTGTGTACGTTCGCAACGGGTCTGCTTGGCATACAGCCCAACATAGAGCTGAGCCTCGGTCTACAGCGCTGAGAATGAGGTGTGATGAGCGGTAGCACGTATTTCCAGCAACCGGAGTTCAATAGGCTCATGTTCTGACCTGCGGAGTACATGTCGATAGCGCTTGTCCTCTCAGCGACGTGTCGTGAATGCCCAACTGGCGCAATGCTTTCATTTCGCGCGATGCTTTGTGTAAGAACTATCAAAATCCGGCCTATCGCACATATTATCAGCTTAGATTTGATTCTTCACAGTCCTTGTGGATTGTACGTTGAAAAGCAGCTCTACTTTGTTTTGTTTTTGTCAGTTTGCGAATGTGTTCTTATAACTTGTTGCCAGCGCCAGTCTGATGTCAGTTGTGGCAACAGCATAATGCTGAAATACTCGTAATTAGACGGTAAAGAGGTACCTCAGGGTTGTATACCAGATACAATGCTTGACCACCATGACCTGGATAGTGTGGGCACCACAGAAGGGAGAGCGGTTTTCGGTCATGTGCTGGAGTGGCTGCACATTACGTTTCATGAGCACATTCTCATTCCCTCGAGTATGTCGCCTCTTTCAAACCTATTTAATATGGTCCAGCTGATGCTGACCTCAACTCAACTAGCGAGCGCATTCTAGATTACAGTTCGTCTGCGTTGTTTCCTACACTCAGTGAAACCTTTATACTCTTTTCAAGTTATTCAGAGTGCTTAAAAAAAATGCTGAACTTTAATATTACGCCCTCCGGTCGGAGATATGTGCTACGCCAGGAAAAGATTCTCCGCGTTTTAACGAACTTCTGTTTTGAGTACAGTAGACGATCGTGCACAGTGTGCTGAACACAAATTTTAGCCTACAATAAATGAGAGGGTAAAAGTTAATATAATTTTGTCTTTTTTCTTTTCCAGGTAATATATGAAAATTTTTAAATTACCAGCAAGATAAGCAAATAAAGATGACACTAATAGAAAGTGCACAGATAACCGACCAGACGAAACATTTGACACGTTCTGAGAGAAGAGCAGTATTGGAGGCACTTGAGAGATCAATACGCCCCTTGGCTATTTCAGTTCAATCCAATCCATTCAATTAACATCAAAAAGCACCACGTAACGTCGATGAATTAATTAAAGCAGTGACATATAGCTGTGAGGAATTACAGAGATCAACACTGAATAACATTTTCCTTACTCTGCAACAGTCAATGGAACAGATTATTTTGGCTGACGGTGGCAACAATTACAGGCTTCAACATCTGTCGACAGTGCCACTAGAAAGAAAAGGAATTCTTCCAAATCCAATTCAGATCTCCAAAAACTTTTTATGAATAAATTAACAATTATTGAGTAAATATATATTGGCAGAATGTTTCTTCCTTTGATGCATAATTAATTTTGTGTATCTAATTACATTGTAGAGTTTGTCTTTTTTATTTATCTTATTAAAGATATCATTCATTGATGCTTGTACATTCTCGATTCCATGTACTGAATTATAGAAAAAGTTTATCTTTTTGCTACAACCAGTAGTTTTGTAAGTATCCTATCTAGAAGGTACACAATTGTTTTGGAGCAAATATTTCCGGCCGTAATAAAAATAATTTATTATTTTATGATTTCCAAATTATAAAATAACTCAATAATTTAAGCAGCTTTGTCGGGAGGTTTTTATCATGGGAAGGCAGACTGTGCGAGTGATACTTTGATGTGCGATTTAACATCAGAGTCCAGGTTTTTGTTGCCCAGCGAGAACGTACAGTATATGTGGATCCTCAGTTTCATCAAAACTTGTTATTCACGCAGTCGAGTGTAAAATGTATCCATCCCGTTGGATTTGCCCCGCGCATCATCAGGAGCCAAAAGTATCTTCTTAAGAGTCTCCTACAATTTTATTGCATTAACAATTGTTCACAATTTTGTCATACGAACTAAACGTACTTAACGTACTTTATTACAAAAATTGCCCTTGGATGAAGAGCATTCAATGAAAAAACTTCCGTCAATTAGATTGATGTTGATTTTGCAGAAGCGACGCAGAGAATCCAAAATACTTGTGAACAAAGGCAATGAACCCACGACCTACTGTGCATGCTACTCAGTACGACATTAAGGAGGGATGAAAGACCTCGCTAATTCAATGAAACACCTCGCTATTTCATGATGAAAGTGTTTAATGAAACTCATCACTGTAATTAGATTAGATTAGATAATTAGTTGGTTTAGGTCCCCCTATTCGCAACAAAGCCCATCCAAAGAAAGGAAGGAGGAAGGCACCATTTAGTATGGAGTTAAGGGAACGCGGAATCTATGCAGGATGGGCATAGAAACAATAAGTTGAGAAAGAAAATTATGAAACATGATCAAAGTTGAAGAAGAAAGTTTTAGGTGGTGAAAAACAGGACAACAGTGAATCGAAATAAAGATGGTCCTTACCATGACAAAAATATTTTATTTCAACAACAAAAAAGGCCCACCTAACTCTCAGTTGAGGACCTCACATTTTCCCCCTCGGAGTGCTAATTCCCATAGATACAATAGTTGTATCCCCCTGAGGGGTCATCACAATCGTTTAATTTTACTAGAAATAGCCGAGTAATTATATCCGTAAATAAATATTCGTCTATTGTGTTGTAAACGTGAAAGTTGCAATCCTATGTAAACTAATTAATTTTTTACCGAAGCTTCCTTTTCTTGGCGCAACAACGAGATTATGACCGTACGTGTTCGTACAAACTCGTAAATTAATTCCGATATCTTCCTCTCCAAGATAGTGGTACGCAAAATTTATTTTAGCTCAAGTTTTTCGCTGGGTTCGATCCAATCGTCATCAAGAGATGAACATCCTAGGCGTAAAAACAATGGAGGTATCTTTTCTTGCCATGATGAGGGCAGAAGCAAACCCAACTGACATCCTGGACAAGGATGAATTTGGCGTGTGGTGCTGCGCTCAGTGCAGAAAAATATTGATGTGGTAATTCTCAACGTTTTCTTCATTTAAATAGAAACGAAAATTCGCTTCGCATTCTGGCTGGCTGACGCCTAACACATTAACATTTAGACCGCAACGTGCGCTACCGGTGGCCACGGAGGAGATTTCCATAATGCTGCTGGCCAACCGGTAGTCACAAACTCAATTTTATGAATACTTAATTAAAACTAAAATAGGCCCGATCCCGTTAATGTTTGCTATTTTCAAAATTGCTGACCGCAATTGACATTAAATTTGAGTTAATCGTTAACTTCAGTTTTAACGTCAAAGCGTTCAACATACTACTGTGTGACTGGTTTGAACTGGTCGCCTCCACATCTGTACAGTGTACAGGCACACGCTGGGCGCGATGTACAGCGCGCGTTGGCATTAGATTAGATTATTAGTTTAAGCCTCCCTATCCTCAACAAATGAGATCCAAAGAGAGGAAGGAAAGAGGCACCATTTAGTATGGAGTTAAGGGAACGTGGAATCTATGCAGAAAGGGCATATAAACAGTAAGATAAGAAAGAAGTTCATGAAACAAGACTAAAGTTGAAGAAGAAAGTAGTAGGTGCTGAAAAAACAGGACAGCAGTGAACCGAAAAAAGATAGTCCGTAACAAAACAAAAACCTATGTTATTTCAACTAAAAGAAAGCTTACCTCACCTCTAGCTCGGGCCCTCACATTGTTCCCCTGGGAGCGCTAATTCCCACGATGCAATAGTTGTATCCCCCTGAGGGGGCGCACGTTGGTATTCCTCCCTTGGTGATTAGTTGGCTGAATCTGAATAACGTCGTGGTTTGTTAGTTTACAAAGCGTAACAATATAATGATAGAGTAAAAAATAAGGCTTTAAGTGTACACAATGAAACTAACGATGCATTTCAAAGAAAGGTTAACTATATAAATTCGATGCTTTGACTAAACGAGTCATTAACACCAAAAAAAACTTAATTAGCAAAACATAGTAAAGAGAACATAGAAAACAGTCATTTCCACATTCCCCTTCACCAAGGTTCACTGATGAATTCTTCCGTGGGCAATAACTGCATACGAAAAAGCAGGGCGAGAAAGGTTGAATGTATAACCTTTTCACAATCCCTGATACGATAAGCGAACCGAGTTGGTTACATAACAATACGAGTTAGTTATGTAACAATAGTTACATAACAATACGATAAGCGAACCGAGTTAGTTACATAACAATACGAGTTAGTTATGTAACAATAGTTACATAACTAACAATAGTTACATAACAATACGATAAGCGAACCGAGTTAGTTACATAACAATACGAGTTAGTTATGTAACAATAGTTACATAACAATACGATAAGCGAACCGACTTAGTTACATAACAATTACGGTTAGCAGTGACGTGCAGCACATCTGACGGTAGCTACATGCGAATTAGGCGAGTAAATTACAAGGAGAAAAGGCTTATGTATGGTGTGTCCTATATTATCCGTGTCTGGGGCGGGAATTTCAATTTAAAATAAAATATTTTGTCGTAGCAGTATAGCTGCCAACGTAAGTTTTTCTGAATAAACTTTCACTGGCAGCTGTGCCGATACGAAGACCTCTGAAAATCCGGTCCCTGAAAATCTCCAGAGGTGGTGCAATGCGAGCGAAGGTAACACCCGGTAAATTAAGTACGATAACTCAGGAGAAATCTTTTACCTAATTGGGTAAACAATTTGGGATGTTCGGTACAGCACGCAAGAAACTCAGCGACTCCAACCCGTTACGAGCAAGGGAAACCCACATATCTCAAAATTACGAGCCCGATCTTCGAGAACTTTCGGGGCAGGAAGATCGAGACGTTTTTATGCCCAGGAATTTCCGGATCTCTTCACCTTGAATTGTGCAGGGGAGCTGCGGATGCTTGCAACTCATTGACATCAACCAGAAAGAACTTCGTAATCTTCCTCACGAGAACAAATGTTTGCTTGCTGTTGTGTTGCAGTTTTGGTGACTTCGACTAGCTGACGACACCGCGTGGTGACTCCGTAGCATCCAAATTTTCTTGATTTACGAGGAAAAGTTTTATGTGTTAACTCTAGAATTAAATTCATCCACTGCTAGATCATGGCATTTGACCCAGTGTTCGCTAATTTGGCGCAAAATGCAATTGCAAAGTACAGCTCACAATCCAGTAGCAAATCTAGCTCTCTAAGCCGAACACTAAACCTAGCAATACATCCAGTACGGAATTTTGCCCCAAAGCCAACTCTAAATTATTCTTGGAAAATCTTTTGGAATCTAAATTATTGTCCAAAAATCTTGTACAAACTTAAGCACTGAGCCCAGCACAAAATCAAGTATTAGTGGTTAATTAAAGCTCTAATTCATATCGCTAAATTGAACGCTGCGTGAAATACTAAACTGAGCCGTAGCACCTCCTGTGCTGCTAGTGAGGAGCGGAGCATGGAAATGACGCCCATGCAAGCGTCCCTGGAGTGCGTGTGAGGGTCATTGCAAGAACCGTGAGCCATGGCTCGTGGAGTACAGCGCTACCACCGACTGCATACCTCAAAGCCTAACCTGGACACTGCTTTCAATTTCTTCATAACTGTACAGGATGCAAGGATTTGGGAGCAATATCTGAACTGTTCTCGAGGGAACACTGATTTGGGCGCAGTATCTGAATTGCGCTCGAGGGAACACTGATTTGGAAGCAATATCTGAACTGCAGTTGAGGGAACACTGATTTGGGAGCAATATCTGAACTGTTCTCGAGGGAACACTGATTTGGGCGCAGTATCTGAATTGCGCTCGAGGGAACACTGATTTGGAAGCAATATCTGAACTGCAGTTGAGGGAACACTGATTTGGAAGCAATATCTGAACTGCAGTTGAGGGAACACTGATTTGGAAGCAATATCTGAACTGCAGTTGAGGGAACACTGATTTGGAAGCAATATCTGAACTGTAGTTGAAGGAACACTGATTTGGAAGCAATATCTGAACTGCAGTTGAGGGAACACTGATTTGGAAGCAATATCTGAACTGCAGTTGAGGGAACACTGATTTGGAAGCAATATCTGAACTGCAGTTGAGGGAACACTGATTTGGAAGCAATATCTGAACTGCAGTTGAGGGAACACTGATTTGGAAGCAATATCTGAACTGCAGCTGAGGGAACACTGATTTGGAAGCAATATCTGAACTGCAGCTGAGGGAACACTGATTTGGAAGCAATATCTGAACTGCAGCTGAGGGAACACTGATTTGGAAGCAATATCTGAACTGCAGTTGAGGGAACACTGATTTGGGAGCAATATCTGAACTGCAGTTGAGGGAACACTGATTTGGAAGCAATATCTGAACTGCAGTTGAGGGAACACTGATTTGGAAGCAATATCTGAACTGCAGTTGAGGGAACACTGATTTGGAAGCAATATCTGAACTGCAGTTGAGGGAACACTGATTTGGAAGCAATATCTGAACTGCAGTTGAGGGAACACTGATTTGGGAGCAATATCTGAACTGCAGTTGAGGGAACACTGATTTGGGAGCAATATCTGAACTGCAGTTGAGGGAACACTGATTTGGAAGCAATATCTGAACTGCAGTTGAGGGAACACTGATTTGGAAGCAATATCTGAACTGCAGTTGAGGGAACACTGATTTGGGAGCAATATCTGAACTGCAGTTGAGGGAACACTGATTTGGAAGCAATATCTGAACTGCAGTTGAGGGAACACTGATTTGGAAGCAATATCTGAACTGCAGCTGAGGGAACACTGATTTGGAAGCAATATCTGAACTGCAGTTGAGGGAACACTGATTTGGGAGCAATATCTGAACTGCAGTTGAGGGAACACTGATTTGGAAGCAATATCTGAACTGCAGTTGAGGGAACACTGATTTGGAAGCAATATCTGAACTGCAGTTGAGGGAACACTGATTTGGAAGCAATATCTGAACTGCAGCTGAGGGAACACTGATTTGGAAGCAATATCTGAACTGCAGTTGAGGGAACACTGATTTGGGAGCAATATCTGAACTGCAGTTGAGGGAACACTGATTTGGGAGCAATATCTGAACTGCTCTCGAGGGAACACTGATTTGGGTGCAGTATCTAAATTTAAGTCAAAAAAATTTTCAACTATCAGTAATCACTGAAGGTCATCAAATAGTCAAAAAGGTAATATAATTAACGATTTTGTCCTTTTATACAAAGAAATTGCCGTAATTTTTCTATTGCATTCTGTAGTAGGTCGCCCTAGCGGTATTCAATGATCTCCAGCACAGTGTGCAGTAATTTTGGTGTCTCTTCCAATACCCGTCAGGTGTAATTTAATCCAAGAGCGGCCTCCACTTCTAGATACACTAATGTAGGAGCAATAAATCAGTAGCCGTCGAGGTTAGAAGAATTAATCTAGGCGCAATCGCGAATTGCAATCGGAGGTAGAATTATCAATTTGGGAGTAATCAGCAAATTGCTATCAAGCTTTGATTCCTTAGATAGTCTTGGGGCAATTCCTTAAGCTAAACTAAGGGCTGAAGAACCCAAGCGTAATTTGAGGATAACACTCACAGCAAATTCTTTTCACAACTTCTTTTTGTTCTAATCAAATGTAAGAAAAATAGAATGGTTCACATCGAGCAACAGCACAGTGATGATGTCGCTGTGAAGTAAATGTTCTTGTGCCGCAGCCGTTGTGGTTGTATCTAATTTTCCTTCATTGCTTACTGATCTGTCTAAGTTGCGGTATAATGCAGGCGCCAATATTATCACAACTTGCCATTAGTTCAGAATGAACCTCGCCATCTTGTTGGATAAATGATGCATTTTACAAGTAATACTTTCATTGAAATCAAATTCACTAATTCAGTTGTATTATTAATCCCAGAATAAAATCATCAGCCCATGTCCCATGATCTCACCGTTATTTCAATGAAGTCAAATCCAATAGTTCGACGCTATTGCTATTCTTACCATTGCCGTACCATCACTCGCATATTGGAACTATAATCAGTAGTCGCTGGTCCGGTGATATTACCAGTCTTGTATTGACCTAACATGGAAACGATTGGTGCCATTAACATCCTTACATTAACAACCTCATTCACTAGTGCGAGAAAATAACTATCCGAAAGCGTCAGTTTAACACCAGGTACCTAGCTCAGTTCACGTAAGCAGGGCAGGCGCAAAGTGAGCAAAATGTTCCTTCCAAGTGACGGAGAAAAAACATCTAGATTTCAACTAGCAATAATTATTGAGCACCTCGTTTTCACCCTCAGTAGAACCACCGCTCCTTGGTTCTGTAGCGGAATATCAGTCACGGCAGTAATCATAAAAACAAAACTAATTATAAAAATAATGAAGAACGGGGCAATTGCGGAATTAAAATGAATAAGGGGTAGCAATGTGTTTTTATCTTGACTTCTGAGGAGGAGAAAACTGTTTCTTTTACAGTCGTTTTAATACCACTCCTCCGAATCAAGTAGCAAATGCACACACTCTGATGATGAAGTATTCATTTACTGATCATGAAATACTAACTGTCAAAGGAGATCTTGCAGTTCTAATTCACAGAAATTCAGTTCTGAGTCATTTCCAGCGTAGGTGTAGGTGATACATCAAACTAAATATAGCTGTGCCTTCTGAGAGGAATACAAATAAAAAAGAACGGAGTAACTACATTAAAGATACTGCTAACTCAAGGGAAATACACAATTAAGCTCAAAGAGGCAAGTCAGTTCCACACGAGGGAAGCACATCTAACACAAAGCCATTATCGGAGCGTATGGGAATATGAGCGGAGCTGTACCTGAATTTGTCAAATGCAGGGCTGGCTTTAGACACGCAATTAAGACCCGAGCTTACAGATGCGTTTCTTTCGAAGTGATTTAGTTTTTGTCTTGAATTTTCGAACAAATGACTTGCTGAAGCCTTGGTTTTCATTTTTAATTCGTTTCTAAAAAGTTGGACGAAAACCGAGTTAGAGAAACAAGAGACATTTGTAGAGTGAAGCCGTATCCGCACAAGAGCGCTGCCCGTCACTAACACTCGTGTTACAGTGTGTGTACCTAAATGCTGCAACACACAAACTTTAATACTCTGATACATTGTGCAACATAACTTAGCTAGTTCATGCATATCGTTTCAGCTTGAAGTTGAGAAGGCAATCTTGAGCATCTATGCTCGGGATGTGAAGTACGCGAACCAAAAACATGCAACTGTGGCGTGCGGCGCACCACGTACCTCAGGCAGATGGACACTGCCACGAGCACACAGCACGTACACAGCACATATGTATTGTGTACACTTTACATTTACAAAGTATGTTTACACTGCAGGAATACTCTGCACGTGCTTATTATACGTGCACTCTGCACATGTACACTGCGCATTCACGGTGCACGTGAACAGTGCACACCGAACATATACACTGCACAAGTACAGAGCACACTGCGCAGGTCCTCTTCGCATTTAAACAGCGCGTTTACATCGCACGTGTACAGGGCACATGCACGTGAGGTAATAGAGGAGCCCCTCAGCACCAGGTGGCTTCATTAACTCGGTATATTATCAGATGGTGAGTGACGCTACCTGTTGGCGCCCTGCACACACACACACACACACACACACACACACACACACACACACACCGCCTGGACAGGTATACCAGCGCAGGCACACCTGAAGCGACATGCGTTCTGCCGTAACTACAGCAGCACGACCTCAGAGCTTCTCTTCAAATGAACCTGTCAGGTGCGTGTGACAGTTCCGCCTGTCATGTGACTCGCCCACCTGTCACACGTGAAACAAGGTGTGCCGTCAGTTGTGCAGTGTCTACCTGTAAGTGTTGCGACCTTCATAAAATTAGAGTTATTCGTGCGAATTATACGCGCATGCAGCCTCGACACTTGATGATACTAACGTAATTTTCGGTTATTGGCGCTGTGTTCCTGCCTCTTTAGTATATTTCCGCGGTTTCGTTATACAGCAAGGAACGTCGCTGGGTGAGCTGGAAATCGTGAGTGCAACATCAGCGGTGATGGATGCGGCAGCGGCGCTACGACCTCTGAATCATTTCCCGTGACTGGGATCAATCAGCAATGGAAGATTAACAAACTCTTATTCGGAATTCTTAGATTGTTCTTAATTGAAATGTATTAATTAATGAAGCTTACCTTCATAACATAATACTCAGCGTTCATCTTTTTTGAGCCTAACACTCAGCTAAGGTATGCGATTAAGGTATTAATACGAATAAACAGACTTTAATTCTTATAAAGAACAACCTGTCGTGCTCGCCAATAAAGCCTAGAATGCATCACTAATGAGAACTACAAAAATAAAAAGGATCACTTGTTCTTCTCAACTGCAAGAGATTTAAAAAATTCACTGAGGCGCAATTCCTTATAGCTGAACTAGGTGAGACCAAAAGTTTGAATGGAACGAACGGAAAAGTTTGAATGGGACACTGTTTCAGTGGTAGGTGAGATACTCTGGCCGAGCCAAGCTGTAGCACGGCGTTAGTGCGGGGATGGAAGCTGAGCTACACGTGTAGTTCAGGGCTGATCACACACCTGTTCTGTGACGCCGAAGCTCGTTGAACCTTGAAGCTTTGCTATCGCTCTTACATCTAACGCGTGATGTGGATTTTGGGATTGTAATTTTGGCATTGCTTGAATATCTATCGTGTAATATGGATTTTGAGCTTGGATAAGTTTAGTTTTGACTTTGTTTTTATATCTATCATGTAATATGGATTTTGAGCATGGATAAGTTTAGTTTTGGCCTTGCTTGAATATCTATCATGTAATATGGATTTTGAGCATGGATAGGTTCAGATTTGGCATTGCTTCAATGTCTAACATGTTATATGGATTTTCAACCTGATGTATGGTAGTTTTGATGTCCCTCACACGCTTAGCACAATATGTTCCTTTAATTTGAAACAACGAAACAAACATTTTGAAACAACGCAATCAGCAGTTTTTTACCTACCAATGTTACTGTGATTTTTTCTATTTTTTTACTACTAAAGTTATTATTACGCATAAACCATATTAGCTGATTATATCATTGTCGTTATAATCTTTAAAACTTATTACCTGTTGTATGTGAACTTGTGAAAACGCCCTCATGCAGCAATCTGCTTACACCAATGTTGTGATATTAAACTTCAATATTATTCGCTCATGGACTGAGTGTGTGTGTATTCACTAAATCGCGCTAGATTTTTTTCATGCTCTATTCTCTCGTACTTCATAAGCTAGTTTTTTAGACAGGAATATCCCTTAAAGCTTGACTCTGTATTTCGTTTTAAGCTCTATAGTACCTACTTCTTACTGTTTACTAATTTTAAATGACTGATCACCCTGAGATATTCGAGGAAATCAACCCAGATCTCAATCATTTGAACAGAATATATCCAACCCTAAACGACTCTCAAGAGTGTAGGTATACTAATATATCAAAATTCAACGAAACTATATGAATAACTGACCGAGATTTCGCACTCCTGTGTTGGAACTGTAGGTCACTCTATCCAAAATGGGAAGAGATACAATATACTATTACTGAACTTAAATATAACCTAGACGTGATTAGCTTCCCCGAAAGCTGGCTAGATGACTCGACTATAGACATGATTCGATTTGAAAATTATCATAGTTACCATTCGCTACGAAAAAACCAGCGGGGCGGAGGCATCAGCACATATATATCTAACCACATAGACTCGAGAACCATAGCAAGTGCATCAATGAATCAGGTTCATATAGAATCACTCTTCCTAGAACTGTCTAGAGGTGGTAAACGCATAGTGCTTGGAACGGTGTATAGGCCTCCTACAGCCTGTCCTATATCCTTCCTGAATGAGCTGAATCGTATTATTTCTCAGTTCAACAGGCCCTTATACAATGACATAATAATATGCGGTGATTTCAATTATGATCTACTGAAACATGAAAGCTATGAACCAATCTCTAATTTCCTAACAACCTTTCAGTCTCAATCCTTCCTTCCGATCATTACAAAGCCTACATGAATAACCTCAGAGTGTGCTACGCTGCTTGACAATATCTTTATGACAGACCCCAGTGATTTTCTTGCTGGAATCATTACCTCTGACTTATCAGATCATTTTCCAATTTTTATTGTTAAGAAAAATGTCTATATTGCTTGCACCAAGCCACGGGCTGAAGCTTACTGATATCGTAAAGTAAACGAATCAAATTTAGAGGAAATGCGCACCTTTCTAGAAGAATCAATACCAAAATTGCACATCTCTCAATGCAATAATGCAACGAGCATTGATGAAGCAGTAGTAAAATTGACTGAAACTATAATGGCCGCATACAATCAATGTTGCCCAATTGTAACTCGTACAGTTACCCCGAAAAATGAACAAAAGCCCTGGATTAATGGTGACATCGTGATAAACATAAAGAAACGTCAAGCGCACCTTGCCCTCCTTTGCGAAGGGCGAATATCTGGAGAAACATATAACCGATTCAGAAACTATGTGACAAATCAGATAAGGACATCAAAAAAGAACTACTTCACGCGCAAGTTTACTCAATTTAAGGAGATCATCTCAGGTGAGAACTATTTTCGTCCGATTCGTTTGAAAATTGGCCAGTATATGTCTTTTGTGAAAGTAAACCTTTTTTACTCATGTCATTTTTTCGATTTAGGCCTTAGTTTTTTTTGACGAAAAATGTGTTTTTGGTATATTTTTCAAATTGGAACTCCTCCTTCAGTTTTGATGCTAGAACAAAAAGAAAGACAGTTTTAGAACCCCTGGAACATTTCTAACAAACGTTCGTTCTGTTTATTTTCAAATTCAAATTTTTTCTATTTTTTAAATTAATAAAAATTTTGAAAAATTAGAAAAAATTTGAATTTGAAAATAAACACCAAATAAACACAATGTGTTTTTGGTATATTTTTCAAATTGGAACTCCTTCAGTTTTGATGCTAGAAAAAAAAAGAAAGACATTTTTAGAACCCTTGGAACATTTCTAACAAACGTTCGTTCTGTTTATTTTCAAATTCAAATTTTTTCTATTTTTTCAAAATTTTTGGAAATTTAAAAAATCAGCAACAATTTTTTGGGTTTAGAGCTATATATTTCTTCAAAGAATTCGAATTTGGAAACGAGCAGAACGAACGTTTGTTAGAAATGTTCCAAGGATTCTAAAACTGTCTTTGGATTTGTTCTAGCATCAAAACTCGAGAACTAGTCCCAGGATGAATGTTGAAAATTCAAAATGTTGGGTATAAGCAAAAAAAAAAAATTTTGTGCTGAAGTGTAATAAAATGAACAATTGATGTAATTGAATGCAGTTTCAATTTTTATTTTGATACTTTCCATACATAACTTCATATTCAAACTGTGAATTGTGATTTCAAAAAAAAAATTATAAAATTTTTCCTTTTTTATCAAAAAATAATTTTTTTTAGTCTGATTCTTATGAAATTTGACTATGATATATAACCTTTGAAAAGAAACACAATTGATTCTATTCATTTTTTTGATTCAGGCCTTAGATTTTGCAAAAATTTGACATATTGGTTTTAGGTATTGATATTTCCCTAAAATTGATATTTCAAAATGGGACTCCTCCTTCAGTTTTGATGCTAGAACAAAAACAAATGCATTTTTAGAATCCTTAGAATATTTTTAACACACTCACATTCGGCTTTTTTTCTATTTCCCATTTTTTCTCTTCTTACATGGGGTCAAAATCGGGAAAATTGAAAGATTTTGGGAGCTTTTATTGATATCGCTATTTCAAAATGGAACTCCTCCTTCAGTTTTGATGCTAGAACAAAAAAAAAAGACAGTTTTAGAACCCTTGGAACATTTCTAACAAACGTTCGTTCTGTTTATTTTTCATTTCCCATTTGTTCTCTTTTTATATGGGGTCAAAATCGGGAAAATTGAAATGTTTTGGTCGCTAAACCCCCCCCCCTCGGGAGGGGGGAATTATTGTCGTAGTGCCATAAAATTTTAGGAACGAATGGTCTACCAACTAAGGGTCCATCTACAACAAAAACATGCAAAATGACCATGACATCGCAAGGGCCCCCGGATGATCCCCTTAAAGCTGACGTTAAAAAGACTTGGCGCCTCCTTAACTCTTGCTGTAAACCGAATAACGCTGATAAAAAGAAAATTAAACATATTGTTCATGATAATGTAAAATACCATGAGAAGAAAGAAATTGCTTATCTCTTTAACAATTTCTTCGTAAACGTAGGGAAAACTATAGCTGATGGTATTCCAAGTGAACCTGCTGATCACCTGGAATACATGGATCATATTCGAGAACACAACTCCTTTTTCTTTACGCCTACCAACTCTTCCGATGTAATTGCGTGCATAAACCACCTGAAAAATAAATCGAGTGGGTTACAAACTTTTCCGACAAAAGTACTTAAAATTATTGCTGATATTGTATCCCCGCTGATATCCAATCTTATAAACCAATCTTTCTTCCTAGGCACTTTCCCGAACTCCCTCAAAGTTGCAAGAGTAACCCCTATCTTTGGAAGTGGTGAAAAAACCTGTGTAAACAATTATCGACCTATCTCCCTACTACCAATTATTAGCAAAGTATTCGAAAAGATTCTGTATAAAAAAATGTACTCTTATTTTGAACAAAAATCATTTCTTTACAATGAACAATATGGCTTTCGCTCTAAAAAATCAACAACACACTATATCAAATCATTTACAATTCCTCTATTCTAATATCGATGAAGGAAAGCCTGTCTTCTCTGTATTTCTTGACTTTCGAAAAGCATTCGATTGTGTGGACCATAAAATACTGCTCTTGAAACTACACTGTTATGGCATTCGAGGGATTGCCCATGATTGGTTCTGATCATACCTAACAAATTGGAAGCAATACGTTGTCATTGACGACGCAAAATCAGACCCACAGACAATTAGCCATGGAGTTCCACAAGGATCTGTTCTTGGGCCTCTCCTGTTTCTGATTTTTATCAATGATATTATAAAATATACATCATTCTTCAAATTCATACTTTTTGCCGATGACAGCACGCTTTCTGCGGTCCTTCCGAACCAAAATCCCGCTATGATTGTGGAGAGTATAAATAATGAACTTCATAAGGTTTCATCGTGGCTCAAAGCAAATAAAATAAGCCTTAATATTGATAAAACAAATTATATTACATTCTCATACAAGAAAAATGTATCTCTCCCATGCATTAAAATTGGCGAAGGTGAAATCGAAGAAACCAACTCATGTAAGTTTCCGGCATCATAATAGATAAACATCTGACCTTCAAAGAGCACATCACTCATATTTGTTCTAAATTATCTAAATCAATTGGAATCCTAAATAAAGTTAAAAATTTTCTGCCTGAAACAGCTTTACAAATGCTCTACCGAACGCTCATTTCTCCATACTTGCAATACGGAATAGAAGCATGGCACGGAACTGATAAAAATATATCCAACAAAATTTTTACTCTGCAGAAAAGAGCTATCAGAGCGCTAAAGAACCTAGAATATAATGCTCACACAAATGATTCTTTCAAAAATTTACAAATACACAAACTTTCGGATCTCTACGAAATCTCCATTTGTAATTTCATTTACAAAACATTAAGAAATGATGGCGACAATACCCCAAGAAAATTATCAACAGCGCAAACTGGCCATCACAACCATTTAACCCGAAATAGAAGTGAATTCATGCTTCCTTATTATTCAAAGGCCCGGTCGCAACACAGTATCCTCTTCGTTGGAACCAAAACTTGGAACTCTATACCTGGGGAGATCCGTGAATGTAATGTAATTCGTGAATGTAATTAATAATAATGTAATTCGTTAAATATTCAAAAGACATCTTGAGTCTCATTTCCTATCAGAATACTAGTCGTGTAAGATCACCATGTCAAATCTTGCCTCCTACATGTAACTAATGATAATGTAATAATGTCACTTGCCTTGGGTAACATAACCTATCTTCAGTCTGCTCTTAAACCGTATTTATCGAACATACTGTTAAATATAGCCGATTTGACCTATATTGTAAAATACAGCATCAAATATCGAGTTAATTATCTCAATGATCAGTCTAATGCGAAACTAGGTTAAGTGAACTAGGTTAAACATTTTTGTATACCCTAGCATAACGTGATTGTAGGATGCCCTCGAAGTCGCTGAACTTGTTTGGGCCCACAGGTAGCTATACTCAAATTTGACATTGTACTAGACTTATGAAACATTCTACCTCTGTATCACCTGTGGTAAATAAATTGTTTAAATTGTTTAAAATTGTTTAAATTGAAGAAAAAGGATGTTGTGTTATTACTTCAAAAGGCTCGCTTAATTGTGTGGAAGAATCTCTACAATGAGGATTTCAGTAATATTATAGTCCTGCTTAATTTACGTTAAATATTTGTACAATGTAAAATGTAGCACAATGAACATATTTACTAACTGTTAGTGTAGCACGTGCCATGTACATTAGTCAAGATCATAGTTATAGCTACTGTACTTTCGTAACTTGTGTAAGCAGTGAAATTGGAGATACAGGTGGCATGGTTCATCACGACCTCGTCTTTTTAAGTATGTGTACATCTTCGCTACGGAACATGTGTTGCCATACACCAGCGTAGCTAATTCAATTCACTGAGAACTGCGTCATCTTAACTTGCGGATATAATTCGTCACTAGCTCAGCATTATCTCACCTACGCTCACACTTGACGTGCTCTAGAAGCTACTCTCTCTTAAATAACTCGTCGCCTGCTCAGCATTATCTCACCTACGCTCACACTTGGCGTGCTGTAGAAGCTACTCTCTCTTAAATAACTCGTCGCTTGCTCAGCATTATCTCACCTACGCTCACACTTGACGTGCTCTAGAAGCTACTCTCTCTTAAATAATTCGTCGCTTGCTCAGCATTATCTCACCTACGCTCACACTTGGCGTGCTGTAGAAGCTACTCTCTCTTGAATAACTCGTCGCTTGCTTAGCATTATCTCACTTACGCTCACACTTGGCGTGCTCTAGAAGCTACCCTCTAATAAATAACTCGTCGCTTGCTCAGCATTATCTCACCTACGCTCACACTTGGCGTGCTCTAGAAGCTACCCTCTCTTAAATAACTCGTCGCTTGCTCAGCATTATCTCACCTACGCTCACACTTGACGTACTCTAGAAGCTACCCTCTCTTAAATAACTCGTCGCTTGCTCAGCATTATCTCACCTACGCTCACACTTGGCGTGCTCTAGAAGCTACCCTCTCTTAACAAAGCCCGTTGTGGACATGCTCTGTGTCCAGACCTACGCATCGCGCGCTACCCAGTTCAACTTTTTCGCCGCCTGCATGCACGTTTTTCGCCGCCAAAGTAATTAAATCGCTTAGGCGGTGAAAGAAATGCATGCTCCGGAGAAAAAGTTTGACTGGGTACCTGCCCTTCGGGTTCCAACATCTACAAACTGTTCACGATATTTTCCAGCTCTTGTTTCTACATTCATCCCTGCCAGAAATGAATACGTTTAGGAGAATCTACTACATGTATTCATTTGTAGTTTTGATGCATGTATGTCGTGACCCTATTTATTTTATCCCACCGATGTCACGGTCGTCATTTTTCTCTGCCGTCATTCTTTGTTGCGATGCATGATATTATTCCATGTGATGTTATTTGTCGTGACATTAAGATTATTCGTCACCATTCATATATTTTCTACTTGGTAATATCAAGGTAGCTGCCACCAATACAGGGTTTACCTGTATAAATATTTAATTCAATCTTCGGTAAGCGTTATGAACGGCTTAAGGCCATAAATTAATCGTGCATTTTAGCCGTGTTTCCTGGCTTCAAACATTCTCTTTTCTTTCTAAATCATCTGTTCATTCTCTTCCTATCTATCTGAAGGACATAGAGAAACACCGAAACATTAAAGAAATTCGCTATTGAATAAAAGAAATTATTAAGACATTAATCGTCGAAAATACGCAGACTCATTGAACATGTGTAACTTACGCATTCGCAATCCTAACATACTTAGAAGCTTGAGCGGGGACTCGGATCGACATAACTTCAGAGGAAAACTTATCTGAGATTTGGAGATCAGGGCTCGCAGTTTGAACGTCGCCTGGCTGGCGCACTGGAGCACGGTCGCCATGTTCTTTTGAGGGCGGAGAGACCAGGTTGATGGCTGGGGCTATGCCGACAGTTAGCAGTCTAGATTGACAATCTCTAATTTACGTTGTATTGGCACTGCAGTTGAGTATTCTTGAAGTAAATCACTTTCGAGCGAATGAGGGCACAGATATTCTAGGATGACTTTGAGTAGTGAATTTAAGAGGCAAGGCCTCGGCCCAACTGGACCAAGGTAGAGGAACAAACTCGTATGCGGCTGCTTGTGATCGTGTTCTCGCTCCAACTGCCCTCGCTCTCTCAAGCAACCGCGTTTGGCGTCGCCTTTGAGATGCCAACTTGGAATAACGACCTAACAAGGTTACCAATAAGAACGTGATATATCCCTACTATCGAATAGAAAACATACATCATTAACCTTACCCTCATTACTATATAAAAATCCCCACAAAACAATGTTAAACATATGAATTAAAGCAAATGAAGACATCCGTTGAGGTTCTTAGCATCTTCCGTTAGCGTCTTCGTTCGTTACGCGTATCGACGACGTCTGGACGTTGTTCCTGACGAGTCGACTGTTCTTGAATTTAACGTTGCAATGTTTTCTCGCAGAAATCAGGCTTAATATTTGGTCTTTTAAAATCATTAAGGATCACGTTGTAGGCCAAGCAACGCTTCCTGAGATTCTTAGCGATGTTCCGTACTCAGTTATGCGGAGAAGCATAACATGTAGGCATAACTTCGTGTGCGTTGGGATGATTCGTATGGCTCTGATATCCCGACCGTAGATATCCGACCACAGGCGATTTACCCGTGACTTATACACGGCTTAACGAGCAAGAAACTAGGCACGCACGTCATCGCGGGGGAGGGTCGTCACACTTGATACCTTCGTCAATTATTTAAGTTCAAATACCCAAGCTTCGAGCTCTACCCTGTATTTTAAAAAACACCTATAGTTTCTGTGAGAGGCGGCATCGTGAAGTGCGAAGATTTTCTGCATCTATTCTCTGCAATAATTTCCCACCTGCATCTATTCTCTGCCATAATTTCCCACCTGCATCTATTCTCTGCAATAATTTCCTACCCAACTGCAACCCTACCCCTAATTTCCCAACTGCATCTATTCTCTGCCATAATTTCCCACCTGCATCTATTCTCTGCAATAATTTCCTCCCTGCATCTATTCTCTGCAATAATTTCCCACCTGCATCTATTCTCTGCAATAATTTCCTACCTGCATCTATTCTCTGCAATAATTTCCCATCTGCGTCTATTCTCTGCAATAATTTCCTACCTGCATCTATTCTCTGCAATAATTTCCTACCTGCACCTATTCTCTGCAATAATTTCCCATCTGCATCTATTCTCTGCAATAATTTCCTACCTGCATCTATTCTCTGCAATAATTTCCCATCTGCATCTATTCTCTGCAATAATTTCCTACCTGCATCTATTCTCTGCAATAATTTCCCACCCGCATCTATTCTCTGCAATAATTTCCTACCTGCATCTATTCTCTGCAATAATTTCCCATCTGCATCTATTCTCTGCAATAATTTCCTACCTGCATCTATTCTCTGCAATAATTTCCCACCTGCATCTATTCTCTGCAATAATTTCCTACCTGCATCTATTCTCTGCAATAATTTCCTACCTGCATCTATTCTCTGCAATGATTTCCTACCTGCATCTATTCTCTGCCATAATTTCCTACCTGCATCTATTCTCTGCAATAATTTCTTACCTGCATCTATTCTCTGCCATAATTTCCTACCTGCATCTATTCTCTGCAATAATTTCCTACCTGCATCTATTCTCTGCGATGATTTCCTACCTGCATCAATTCTCTGCAATAATTTCCTACCTGCATCTATTGTCTGCAATAATTTCCACCTGCATCTATTCTCTGCAATAATTTCCTACCTGCATCTATTCTCTGCAATAATTTCCTACCTGCATCTATTCTCTGCAATAATTTCCTACCTGCATCTATTCTCTGCAATAATTTCCTACCAGCATCTATTCTCTGCAATAATTTCCTACCTGCATCTATTCTCTGCAATAATTTCCTACCTGCATCTATTCTCTGCAATAATTTCCTACCTGCATCTATTCTCTGCAATAATTTCCTACCAGCATCTATTCTCTGCAATAATTTCCTACCAGCATCTATTCTCTGCAATAATTTCCTACCTGCATCTATTCTCTGCAATAATTTCCTACCAGCATCTATTCTCTGCAATAATTTCCTACCTGCATCTATTCTCTGCAATAATTTCCTACCAGCATCTATTCTCTGCAATAATTTCCTACCTGCATCTATTCTCTGCAATAATTTCCTACCTGCATCTATTTTGTGCAATAATTTCCTACCTGCATCTATTCTTTGCAATAATTTCCTACCTGCATCTATTCTCTGCAATAATTTCTTACCTGCATCTATTCTCTGCAATAATTTCCCAACTGCATCTATTCTCTGCCATAATTTCCCACCTGCATCTATTTTCTGCAATAATTTCCTACCTGCATCTATTCTCTGCAATAATTTCCCATCTGCATCTATTCTCTGCAATAATTTCCTACCTGCATCTATTCTCTGCAATGATTTCCTACCTGCATCTATTCTCTGCCATAATTTCCTACCTGCATCTATTCTCTGCAATAATTTCCTACCTACATCTATTCTCTGCAATAATTTCCTACCTGCATCTATTCTCTGCAATAATTTCTTACCTGCATCTATTCTCTGCAATAATTTCCTACCTGCATCTATTCTCTGCAATAATTTCCTACCTGCATCTATTCTCTGCAATAATTTCCTACCTGCATCTATTTTGTGCAATAATTTCCTACCTGCATCTATTCTCTGCAATAATTTCTTACCTGCATCTATTCTCTGCAATAATTTCCTACCTGCATCTATTTTGTGCAATAATTTCCTACCTGCATCTATTTTGTGCAATAATTTCCTACCTGCATCTATTCTCTGCCATAATTTCCT
Source organism: Morinoia aosen (assembly GCA_030386875.1). NCBI lineage: Eukaryota > Metazoa > Arthropoda > Malacostraca > Amphipoda > Talitridae > Morinoia > Morinoia aosen. The sequence continues at coordinate 47,208,306 of CM059556.1, read as the reverse complement.
ACCTGCATCTATTCTCTGCAATAATTTCCTACTTGCATCTATTTTGTGCAATAATTTCCTACCTGCATCTATTCTCTGCAATAATTTCCTACCTGCATCTATTCTCTGCAATAATTTCCTACCTGCATCTATTCTCTGCAATAATTTCCCACCTGCATCTATTCTCTGCAATAATTTCCTACCTGCATCTATTCTCTGCGATGATTTCCTACCTGCATCTATTCTCTGCAATAATTTCCTAGCTGCATCTATTCTCTGCAATAATTTCTTACCTGCATCTATTCTCTGCAATAATTTCCTACCTGCATCTATTCTCTGCAATAATTTCCTACCTGCGTCTATTCTCTGCAATAATTTCCTACCTGCATCTATTTTGTGCAATAATTTCCTACCTGCATCTATTCTCTGCAATAATTTCCTACCTGCATCTATTCTCTGCAATAATTTCCTACCTGCATCTATTTTGTGCAATAATTTCCTACCTGCATCTATTCTCTGCAATAATTTCCTACCTGCATCTATTCTCTGCAATAATTTCTTACCTGCATCTATTTTCTGCAATAATTTCCTACCTGCATCTATTCTCTGCAATAATTTCCTACCTGCATCTATTCTCTGCAATAATTTCTTACCTGCATCTATTCTCTGCAATAATTTCCTACCTGCATCTATTCTCTGCAATAATTTCCTACCTGCATCTATTCTCTGCAATAATTTCCTACCTGCATCTATTTTGTGCAATAATTTCCTACCTGCATCTATTCTCTGCAATAATTTCTTACCTGCATCTATTCTCTGCAATAATTTCCTACCTGCATCTATTTTGTGCAATAATTTCCTACCTGCATCTATTCTCTGCAATAATTTCCTACCTGCATCTATTTTGTGCAATAATTTCCTACCTGCATCTATTTTGTGCAATAATTTCCTACCTGCATCTATTCTCTGCCATAATTTCCTACCTGCATCTATTCTCTGCAATAATTTCCTACCTGCATCTATTCTCTGCAATAATTTCTCAACTGCATCTACTCCCTAATATTTGCCCTAAATGGTAGGTACCCGTATATCCCATCAGACGATTCACATAACGAAATAGTGCACAGCAAGGAACCTAAATAAATTTTTAACGAGGGAAAAAGGCATACTGATCAAATTTGACGACGAGAACAGAAAATGAAATTACGTACATAAAGTTGTTGGAGCCGTAGCAATGATACCTCCCCGATGTGACTAACGCGAACACAGAAAATGATGCTGATGAGTAGGATGGGGATAAACAGAAAACGGGTGACCACAACAGAGGGAGCACAGGCCTGACGCTAGGAATCCTTATTGGAAGTGGACCCTCTATATAATCGTACAGGTCATAAACAGGCTTGCGAGCTGTCACATTAAAAACAACTCAAACCACGACGCTCATTGTACATCTCTTTTTCATTGCTCATATGCTAACAATTGTAATGTTAGACCCAAAGAAACTCAATGAAGCATTTAAACTTAATCACTATTATAAAAGGAGCCGCGTCCGTCCGTCCCTCCGTCCGTCTGTGTGACCCCCTCTTGATTATATGGTACCCACAATACGCAATCGGTTTATTTTTAGAAATAGAAATTTTCTATGGACCTTTCTCTGTTAAAATTCATCATGTCGCTTTGATATTTTTAATTGATAATGCAATAAAGAAATGTTTTAAATTCGCACGACCAGTAACCTGGCTACCACTTGGTAAAAGGCCCAAGATTTTGGAACTTGAGTTATTGTTTTCGAAATTGTGATTGTCTTGAAAAGTTGAAAAGCTTCGAAGAGATAATACACGACATTTCAGAATAAAATTCCGGCAAAAGAGGCCACTAGGATAGAAATGTGTCCAACCGCAAGAGAGAAGTAGCAAGACTTCGACAGCAAGAAAAACGCCGAAGACGATCGGATGAACAACGCGAAATGGCAAGACGAAGTCAATGCTGCTCGCAAACGAGGAGCTAGAGCTAAATTGACCCTTGACCGGCGTTTGGAAATTCTACGGAATAATGCAGAGCAACACCGAGTAGCTAGAGAGAGCTAAACACATGAAAGAAGCGATGAAATTCTTCGGCATAACGCTGGATAACATCGAGTGGCTCGAGAGAATTCAACTCAAGAAAGAAGGGGTAAAATTCTTCAGACTAATGCCCAACAGCATCGTCTTGCACAATCGAATTCAACTCAAGAAAGAAGTGATGAAATTCTTCAGATTAATGCCGACCAGCGCGTGAGCACTAGTGTGAAATAAAGGTAACCGACCGAGCGAATATTTTCACGGGCACTTCAACGTGCACCAGAATACAAAGTAACAGGCACTCGCACGCTCAGTTATATAAGAAATTGCTTGAACATACACGTGCAACGTATCAAGTGCATCAATGTAGCCGAGCACCAGTTTGCAGGAACATACCTACGTACAAGTATGACTTAAGCTAAAACGAAATTCAAGTTTCTCTCTCTGTGTAAGCAGGTGATCGATAACATCATCTCGCACTTTGACGTGCACGTGATTGACGTGCATATGCTTGACATACACGTGTTTGACGTGCATGTGATTGACGCACATTTGATTGGCGTACATCTGATTGACGTACACGTGATTTACGTGCATATGATTGACTTACATGTGTTTAACGTGCAAATGCTTGACGTACACGTGTTTGACGTGCTTATGGACGACCACGTGCTTGGCGTGCATTTCGCTAATTCCGCACTCGCGAACAAGTGCCGCCGTGCAGGACGTAGGCAGGAAGGCTCGGAGGCGCAGTCGCGTCTGCTGCTGTGGACGCAAGGTCACGTGATGACGATAAGCGATATCTGCCTCGTATCAGTCTTCGATCTGCATTTATCAATACGCTTCAGATCACCACCGATACAGCTCGTTAGTGTACCGTTTAGTTGAGCTGCCTCAAACTATCCAACGCGCAAAGTTGCCAGCTACCGACCCATGGGTACCTTAAACTCGCCCATAAGCAAAGTTGCCAGCTTCCGACCCATGGGAACCTTTAAACTCGCCCATAAGCAAAGTTGCGAGCTACCGACCCATGGGTAACTTAAACTCGCCCATAAGCAAAGTTGCCAGCTGCCGACCCATGGGTACCTTAAACTCGCCCATAAGCAAAGTTGCCAGCTACCGACCCATGGGTACCTTAAACTCGCCCATAAGCAAAGTTGCCAGCTACTGACCCATGGGAACCTTAAACTCGCCCATAAGCAAAGTTGCCAGCTACTGACCCATGGGTACCTTAAACTCGCCCATAAGCAAAGTTGACAGCTACCGACCCATAAGTGGCCCTACCATAAACAGGTCTGTAAACAGGACTGCCCTAAACGGACCCATAAATCAGGCTGCCTTAATCCAACCCATATATGAAACTGTCAACGAACAAAATATGCAAACTAAAATAAACACTTCCTTTACTGACATTTCAAAGAACAATAAGCGTGTAGCGAACAGTGAAGCATTATATAATTATGATAAAACAAAACCAACACGCGGCAGTGGGAGAAGAGCTGCCAGAAAGTGTAAGGTGCACAGCTGTGGCATGGCTGGAACACTAGAACAAACACGCTCCCACGTCCAGGGAGAGCTGCAAGTATATCGCCTCACAAACTAACCCTGTGTAGCTCAGTGGATCTCGGGCTGCAGCATTTGTGTGAGCGGTGCTCCAGCCACGTGCGGGTAATTAGACTTACGCTAATGACAAGTTCCTGAAGCGTTGTACGCTTATTACACACAGTGTTTGTACGCCATGATTGATACGGTCAATATAGCCACCTCAGCAAGGCAGGGAGCAACGCGATGCGAGCGCGAGTTATCCACTTGTCGACAGGGAGTGTATACCATTTAATTGTAATTAGTTATTGACTCACGAATGTATAAACCTGAGCTTAACTCAACATTGTTATCACGTAACGCTAATTCAAATATATTTCAGAATTATTTCTTTATCTTAAAAATAGGGGATATTATTTCCACGGAGAATTTGTACTTGGGACTTATTTTTCTCTGGTTGTAGTTCAATTATCGCTTACTTGTTTTGTCCCCTAATGTCTGCGGCACATGGACGGATGGTTCAAAACGTTCGTTTCTGTTCTTTGATGACTTCCTATATCATTTTGAATAAATATTTCGTTAAGTCATTCTCGCGTTACTTTTACCTCGCTAATAATAAAAATAAAGAACTTCATTTCAATAAGTTGCTCTTGAGTTGATGTGCTACCTTACCGAAACGTTATCCAGGCCTCGAACAATGTAATTACACCAGCTTACCATAACCAGCTACTAACTTATAACGTTATTTGAACTATTTTGCAGAATACCAGTCCCGTCTGTTTCCAATAATTGAACTCGTATGGAAGATCTTTGTCCAGTTACTCACTGTGATATAACGCAAAATTTTGCTCCGATAAGCAAGTAGTCTCAAAACTAATATTCGATGAAGCATATAAATCATTCAATTAAGGCATAATTACTGATTCGCATAACTGTTTTATTACGAGTGATTCTCTCATCATCTGATTCACCATGAAACCAGATTGTATTTCGTGTGCTGTACCCGTACAAAGTCTGTAAAAAGGCATAAGATTCCAAATATCTCCAAAGCGGTGCAATTAAATCGCGTATTTACGCAGCTTAGTTATTTTCGCAGACCCATATTTCCAAAGTACGTGTATCGCAGTTGAGGAATGAGAAAATTGTGTAATTGTACTCGTCTCGCCAACAATGACGGTATTCGACGATGTTCGAAACAGCGCGCTAATCATTTGCTGCTTTGAAATTGAGGAAATTATTTTCTACGTTACGACTGAATATTAATGCATATGAAATAAAATGAAATTCGGGAGCATAAATTGGCACTCGTTATGCAGAAATAAGACATAAACTTAACAATTTATAACATTTTTATGGCTATTAGCACAGCAAATTCGAGTACACGAGAAGAACAATTATATAAATGAGAACATCACGTTACTGACGCTAAGTACAATTCATCTATTTACACTTTATACAAAAGCCGCCATCTTTTAATTTATTTATAAAATATACATACTGTTTATAATTAACCCTTACCTGAATTGATTTACTACAACTTTTATAACTGATATTTAAGAGCACGCAGTAAGTCATAAGGATGTGTGTGTGCGTAGAGATTTTTCCGCCCAAATTAGAAGTTTTTAGATGCAGAAAACCAATAAAAATAAATGAATAGAGGCTTTTCCGCGCGGCATATTCCCGACTAATTATTTTAGCCTGGTCAGTTGCCCGCGAAGGAGATGCGACGTTAATACCAATCTTAAAACAAGCACCCAGGAAGTTGAGGCAAATTAATTCAATACTTTGTGTACAGATATCAGTTAGTGAAGATGCGGGGCTGGAAAAGATCCGTATTTAAGACCCACGTAGTACAGCAATATAAAGACATTCACCTCGTAACTACTAAAAAACAAATGATATATACAGTGTATATGTTTCCAGGCGATTTAATTACGAATTCCTAATGAGAACTGTCCTAACATTGCAGAGAATAAAAAAGATATTGAAGAAATACTGCATAAAGACTGCAAAATTACCTTTTAAATCGCAAATTATTTATATAGACACCCAGCCTTTTTTTGATTATTTTCGTAAATAAAAAAATAGTAAATTATTAACGTGCTGCAACAAATACTTTCGAATGCCTGCATTCATTTTTCACTGGGCGTGTGCACTCACAGGTTAGTTTTTCCTCGCTTTCATCTGTAAAATATACTAACTTGGAAATTCAAGTTCAGTTCCGTTGCACAGATACACGATTCAACATCTTTACTTTGAAAAGACGTTCAGTAATTCAGTTTGACGCTTCATAAAGAGACTAAGTGCGGATGCGCGATTAGGCTTCAAAATACAGCACGCGAAAAAAGCGAATTTTAATTCTTTCATTTGACCCTCCCAAGGGTTTATTCTTATATATTTCTTTACTGATCATCCATTTTTAAACGTCAATTTAAACTTAAATCATGATGTTGAACTTAAATATCAGTACAGAGCATTTTTAAACGACAATTCCAGATATAATTCAAGATACTGTGAATTTGATTCCTAGAATTCTATTCTCGACAGCGTCATAATTTCAGTAAGAAAAAAGCACTAAAAGGGTTCAAAAATTCACGTCCTTGATCGAATATTAATTTTGAGATAACTTGATCCTGGCACTACAATATTTCATGCTTGCGTCAAAAAACTAGAAAGTTTGTTGTCATTGTGTAGCGTTTCTCCGGTATCTTTTTATAGTCTGTAATGTCACATGTCTAAAGATTTCCCTACACAAGTACACTAATAGGAACACAGATTTCGTTCAAGTGTGGAAATGAAAGCGTCATTTTTGAAGGTATGGGCGAATTAGTAACAGTAACTAAATTAACGTCATCATTCTGGTTAATCGTGTTATTATATTAACCTGAAGTGACGCTTCACAGTAAGTAACGATTTCATCAGTAACTTTTTACTCGATACTAGTTATTAGATTCACAGCAAGGAACGATATCACTGGTAACTTTTTTCAATATTAGTTATTCAATAAGTTATTACCAACACACGGTAGAAAAAATTTCATAAGTATTGATCATAGAAACACTTATCACAAGACAAGCTCCACAAATATTCTCCAAAAACAGTCTTATCACAAGACAAATCCCACAAATATCCTGCAAAAAAAGACAAACCCCAAGCCAAAATTCCCAGCAACGGAACTCAAAATATGCTTGACGAAGTCGTGTAGCGTAGGTAAGTGAGCAAAAACCGGCAACAGCACATATGCAATATTGGGCCCGGAATGAGAGCGGCGAAATGCTTGCAAGAGGCAGGCAGGCGGGTCAATGGGGCGCGCAGGGAAGGTCGGTGGAGGACGCCAGTTTTTCTGCAACACAAAGGGAGAGGTCGGCACAGCCTCCTGCGGTGCTTGTAACTGCCTGCCTGCCTGCAACAAGGACAATAAAAAAGCCTATAGAAAGGTCTGGCTCTGCAAACGAAGAATGCCTCCAAAAAACCTTGCCTTCAAAAGCAGCGGAATGTTCACGGGTCACGGCGCCGATTTTTGCACGTCGGTTTCGTGGACGGATGGTTGCAAGCGGTAGAGGGGGAGGGGGGAGGAGGGGGGGGGGGGGTGAAGGTGGGAGAAGGAACGCAGTAACCGAGGGAAAATGGTCATGCAAATGAGGTCAAAAGAGGCTACCTGGCGTGATGCTTCTCCAGCAACGCAACACGCAACTGTGGGAGCAGCGCAACACGCAACTGTGGGAACAGTGCAACACGCAACTGTGGGAGCAGCGCAACATGCAACAGTGGGAGCAGCGCAACACACAACTGTGGGAGCAGCGCAACACACAACTGTGGGAGCAGCGCAACACACAACTGTGGGAGCAGCGCAACATGCAACAGTGGGAGCAGCGCAACACGCAACTGTGGGAACAGCGCAACACACAACTGTGGGAGCAGCGCAACTCACAACTGTGGGAGCAGCGCAACATGCAACTGTGGGAGCAGCGCAACACACAACTGTGGGAGCTGCGCAACACGCAACTGTGGGAGCAGCGCAACATGCAACAGTGGGAGCAGCGCAACACACAACTGTGGGAGCAGCGCAACACGCAACTGTGGGAACAGCGCAACACACAACAGTGGGAGCAGCGCAACACACAACTGTGGGAGCAGCGCAACACACAACTGTGGGAGCAGCGCAACATGCAACAGTGGGAGCAGCGCAACACGCAACTGTGGGAGCAGCGCAACATGCAACAGTGGGAGCAGCGCAAAACGCAACTGTGGGAGCAGCGCAACACACAACCTTCACGTAAACGTTCACGTAATCACAGAAATGCTTCTGCTCTAGTGAGAGTTTAACTGTGGTGGACATGACTAGTTTATGAAGTCTATCCTGGAAATGAATCATTAAGAATATTGCAAGTGGTCTACATTCATCGGAACGAACTGGGTATGTGAGGCGACTGGAGATGAGTTGCTGCCTTCCTTGTAATTATCGCTAGCAACAAAGAAACTTTGCAGGCACGGCACCACTTCATTGGTTCATCGATAGTCAAAATCAGCCCATCGATAGCAATTAGTCTATAAAAAGTCACAATCAGTCCATCAAAAGTTACAATCAGCCCATCGATAGTCACAATCAGGCCATCAAAAGTCACAATCAGTCCATCGGTAGTTACAATCAGTCCATCAAAAGTCACAATCAGTCCATCGATAGTCACAATCAGGCCATCAAAAGTCACAATCAGGCCATCCAATGGCACAATCAGGCCATCAAAAGTCGCAATCAGTCCATCGATAGTCACAATCAGTCCATCAAAAGTCACAATCAGTCCATCAAAAGTCACCATCAGTTCATCCATAGTCACAATCTGTTAATAGCGGTTTTTGCTGCCACATTCACAATCAGTTACGTGTACTATGAAGTTATCATGCATTGTATCCTTACCTATAAGTAAAAATAATTTTTAACGAGTATTTCCGCTTGAAATTGTAAATCATAAGTAGCACAGTGAATGATATTCATGAAATTAAACCATAACTTAGATTTATTTACGTCAAAGAGAAGATCCAGTCATCACGTCAAAACTCATTCTGTGAATAAAGTTCTTCTGAAAAGCCGATGAAGTTACCTTATTGTTGACCCCCTCCAGCGCTTCACACTCGAAGAACACGATATCTTCCAACTCCGTAGAATCACACATTCCGCACTTGATAACAAATCACTTGTTTAGGTAATCAATTAATCTTATTTTCAGCTTGTATACTGTTTTTCCCTAGCTTTCAATTATAAACAACATGCCCGACGCAAGTTTGAGGACGCACATTTTTCGCTCCGCCACTGCACTCGGCTGAGTAGGGAAGACTGAAAGTGTTTGTCTCAACTATACAGCGTAGGTCCTTCAACCATGTCTAGTTCAGTTCTTACATACTCGAGTATTTTAGTATAGAATTTAGACCGATGCCTAATAGAATTCTGTAATTAATATTCGACATAATAAAAATCAAATTCCTCCAATCAATTTTTTCCATTGTTGTATACCCATTTATAACTCTAAGTAGATTATTTGACTGAAAAGGATCGCCTTAGGAATAGCAAGTTACATACCTTTTCATTTTTTAACATTTAAAACATTTTGTGAGGCTAAAGGAATCACATATTTTTCAAGGAAATATCCACCATAAGCATACTTTATATATTCATTCACTTCAAGTAATTCCTTTATTAATTTTTTGTATCTTATCATACCGTTCTTGTTGCTCACGAAGCATCAACAGACAGCGATGTTTTATCGTGCTTCAACAGCAATTACAATTACTGAGTATTTGAGCACGCATGTAGGACGCAAATTTAGATCAAATATCATTTGGAAGTGCACAAGTGTTCTGGAAGCAAATAAAGACTGATTTAGAATTCAATTTCATCACATCAACACAGTTTCAGTATTGTTGAAAATAAAAATTCTAATTTTTCTAGGGACATCTGCTGTAGTATGCGCTCGAAATATCATCCAATTTCCTTGATCAATCAAAATGTTGATTGAATGAATCAACACTATCCGACGGTTGACATGTGAAAACGGTGATCCATCAAAATGTTATGGAGAATCGAAACGAGCTGAAATTTTAATTATCTTGGTGAGTGTAAAGCTATTTTTCTCTGGTTATTACTTGTCAAGCTTCAGCGTGGATATGAAAGGTCAGCCGCGAAGTACGCAGTTGCTTTTGATACGTCTGAGCGGCAGGCATGCAAGCAGTGCTTCTCTGCTCTAAAAACAACTTCATCTTTATGAATGTTTTTACCTCCAGAACGGATGAAGATGATGAGGCTTTTCTCATCGAGTAGCGATCCGTCAGTCTAACAAACGCATTCACCTCACCATCATAGACAGTCTTTGAACAACTGTAAAATTAAACAAAAAGTAAACTTTTGGCATGATTTTCAAGGGTATTCATTTTTTAAAATAAGTAAATAAATTATAACCTTCCTCCTGGAGGTTTTAATCTTAAATTAACAATAAGAAAATGTAAGACCCATGTCAATTATTTAGGACATTTCAACCCCCCTCCACTATTTTTCAGCTTGCAGTTTCGAAGTTTTCCATGATCTTAAAAGCCTTTGTAAAGCCTCCTGGAATAAATACCAACCTATAAATACATCCAACAATGAAAAAAACGTACTCCAAAATCATGACGTTCATTTTGCTTCCATTTGCGATTTAAAGGCAACAAGATGTAACGTCGTCAGGAAGAACCGAAGAGTCCTGGAAGCATTGGGGGCGGTAGGCCATCACGGGCGCAAGCAGCATGAATTGGGACAACACCTATCGACCGCCCGCTCTTTACTTGACTTGCTGCTTCATAAATGTTGCGTAGATTCCAAGCGCGAACGCAACGAGAGCTGCTGCTGCTTGGCACTTACCTCCGAGTGGCATCGATGACTGCCATGAAGCACAGGATCGATCCATTTCGACGCGCCTACCCAGTTCACTGCGACCACGTTGAGTCAATAATAGTTGGTAAAATTTAATGAACACTAAACCTTCGTTCACAAATTGGTGTTATTATAACAGATACGTCCAAATCAGCAATGAGGAAAAGCGAAGTTACTGGAAAAGAGCACTGTTTATCAAGAAATGAGATAGAGAGAGTGGGAGAATGGTGAGAAGTGAGAGAGAATCGCTCGCTCAGTTGCAGATGGAGCCAGCGGCAGCCTTATCCAGAAGCACGGTCAGTGATGGGTATCACAAATCCCTTCGTTTCAGGATATTGATCTTGTCTGGTGCTTCAGATACAGCGAGAAGATGGCTATCAATATCGTTCAACTTTCTATGTCAAAGATTAATTGCCATAATGTAAATAAGTCAGTTTTTACGTCGAGAATATGGTATATATGGAGGAGCTCGGGTGTTGAGGAATGGGAGGGGAGGGGGAAGCGCACGAAGGCAGTGGGGGTTGCCAGATGGCTACATCATGACACCTTCAATTCCATGTCAGTTTCTTCATATGAAGCAGTATTTTCCTTTCGCAAGGAGCTTGTTTAGAATTAACTCAATTATAATTTTAAATGTTTAAGAATAATTGTTACAGTTGTACTTTTATTTAGGTCCTGTATTTTTACTCATCACCGTGATGCGAGTGAGAGGGAAAGCGATGACTTTGAGAAATGTGAGGGTATTAGATTTCTGCTTCGCTTCTCAGCTTTGATAACTCATGTGACTCAACATAGAAGTATGTTATCTTTCCTCTGAAAATTTACGTGATATTCGCCTTGTTAGCTTTCTTTTGATACGCTTGCTTTTGCCTGAGTGGATGTGACCGAATGAGAGGAGCATGTGAGTTCGCGCGTACATAAGTGCGTGCGTTGGTGTGTTCGTGCATTTGTATGTGTGAGGAAGAGAGAGCTAGAGAGAGAGAGAGGGAGAGGGAGGGACCCAGGGTGGGGGTGTGTCGGTGTTAGTGCCTTCAGTCAGTAGTAAGGAAGCACTGAATGAGTGAGGAGGCAGCGCTACGCTTGTGCGTGGTGTGTGAGTGTGTGTGTGCGTGAGCTTGCCGTCGTCGACTAGATTGGAAGAGAACGAAGAAGACTACGCAGCTTCTGACGAAAAGAAAGAAAAAGGTCATCCCTCAACAAATACTAAGTTTACTTCGTACGAACGGCTACAATGTTTTTCGAGTGGTGTACACGGCATAGATAGATCGGTGTGTGAAACTAAAGTTACGGTTTACCATAGATTAATTTTAATGAATTTTTTTAGCGGTGTGGAGCGAGCGACGTGTTGTTGTAAGTACGAGCTTCCCGTCAGGGTTCCTTATTTTATTGCTGCGACGTTTTTATTATTTGTGTTGACTTGCGAACGCCGTGTTGGAGTGTTGCGTTGTGTACGCGCAACGGTATGGTAGGTGGACGTGCCGAGTTATGAATAGCGAAACAGGCTCGCGCCGGTCTACAGTACAGTGCCACCCACTATCCCGTTTTTGAACGTGCGTTTCAAATTTTAGGAGATATTTTTGCTTTGTGTTGCATAAATTCATATTTATTTATGGTGCTCATGTTCCAGAATATTTTGAAACGCCGCTGTTTAATATGCGTCCAAGTAATTCATAACTGTTAAAACATTTCAGTGTAATGTGATTTTTCTGAACACATAAGGCATCCATCAATGAGCAGTCAATGAGAATGTCCAGGTTTGAGTGCATTCAACACTCGAAATTGAAATTAATATTGACCTGCTCTCAATGTTCATTCGTTTAAGAGAACATTTTAATTTTCGACGTAGTTCACAAAAATAAATTTCCAAGTTGATTTGAAGTTGACTTGATTAGCGCGGCTGGTATCGTTTACCTCCACATGATCTACCGTTTACGCATTGTACGCGCATGGCAGTGCGTGAGACTGTCGTCGCTATCCAATGTCATATAATTTTGTTCTGATTTTCCTTGTTTTCTGCATCGCGAGTTCTCAGACTCGCACACCTTGTGTTTTTTTAACTCATGACCTCTAACTCCGCGCCTCGGTAATTCTTGCGTCCTGCTCAGTGCAAATATCTTGAAGTTTTTGTAGTGTTGGCGTGCAATGAAGGCTTTTGAGGCAAATATAAAACTTTGAGCGCGCTTTCATTGGCAGGAAAACCAAAATTGCATGGAAGGTACTATTAAATTATAAAGATCAATTTATGTTGAAAAAATTCCTGTAACTGTAGCTGAATAGAAATCCTGTAACTGGAATCCAGATTTTATTGTTTTGTATTAAGAGCCACGAGTGTGAACCAATGCATGTTGAGAGTGCTCTTTTATTCGTTATTGCAAAATAATGAATAAATAAGAGCTAATTTAATAACAGAGAAATAACCTAAATGAGGCAAATGTGAGAAGTTATTTACTGATGCAATAAGACAGTGTAAAACTCATATTTTCAAGGGTTTTTCACTGATGCAATAATACAGCGTAAACTCCAATTTTCAAGGGTTTACAGTGATGCAATAATACAGCGTAAACTCCAATTTTCAAGGGTTTACAGTGATGCAATAATACAGCGTAAACTCCAATTTTCAAGGGTTTTTCACTGATGCAATAATACAGCGTAAACTCCAATTTTCAAGGGTTTTTCACTGATGCAATAATACAGCGTAAACTCCAATTTTCAAGGGTTTACACTGATGCAATAATACAGCGTAAACTCCAATTTTCAAGGGTTTACAGTGATGCAATAATACAGCGTAAACTCCAATTTTCAAGGGTTTACACTGATGCAATAATACAGCGTAAACTCCAATTTTCAAGGGTTTTTCACTGATGCAATAATACAGCGTAAACTCCAATTTTCAAGGGTTTTTCACTGATGCAATAATACAGCGTAAACTCCAATTTTCAAGGGTTTACACTGATGCAATAATACAGCGTAAACTCCAATTTTCAAGGGTTTTTCACTGATGCAATAATACAGCGTAAACTCCAATTTTCAAGGGTTTTTCACTGATGCAATAATACAGCGTAAAATCCAATTTTCAAGGGTTTACAGTGATGCAATAATACAGCGTAAACTCCAATTTTCAAGGGTTTTTCACTGATGCAATAATACAGCGTAAACTCCAATTTTCAAGGGTTTTTCACTGATGCAATAATACAGCGTAAACTCCAATTTTCAAGGGTTTACAGTGATACAATAATACAGCGTAAACTCAAATTTTCAAGGGATTTCCAGCGGATAATACAAGAGCGTGAGATGAGTTTGATGTGAGGCGCACACTGCAGCGTGCGGTGCCCTCACTCCGGTGTCGCTCCTCGTGCTCTCGAGTTCATCATCACATTCTTGCGTCGCTGCCCGAGTTTCTGTTCTCTTTTCAGTGCAGAAGCTCCCGATTTGCTGTCGGTACTACGTAGAATTAGCATTTGCGTGCCAGTTTCGTAACGGTGTTGGAGTTCTTATTTTCATGTTAGTATTGTAATTTTCGCGTCGATACTGCTGTGCCCGTTTTTGGGTTGGTTTTGCAATTACCGTTTCGTACCGCCTTTCCCGTTCTTACGTCGGTTTTGCAATTTCCGTGCAGGTGCCACCGTTTCTGTTCACTGGGTAAATAGGTGCAATGTTGCTCGTTATTTGCTCTTGGAACGATAGAAATAGTTGATTTCATCCATCAACATCGTTGTACCAACATTCTGCATTAATTCCAGCTCACTTTTCTATTTTACGAACTGCGTGGCTCACTGCAAGAATTGGTAACGGCATGCATACGTGCATATTTTGCGATTGCCTATGTAAATTGTACCCTTAATGCGTAGGTGAAAAATATTAGTTTTACAAATTTATTTTTCATGCACTGAACTTGCGAGTTTACTGAACAGATTTGAAAGTTCTCTTAACAGCTTATTAATCGTAAAGAGTAAAAAATTTCATGATGCTCTTGAAAATATCTGGATAAAAACCACGTTTTGTGGAAAAAATTTGGGCATGTAGTGGTAGTAAGAGTGACAACGATCAGTGCACTTGAGTATTGATCGAAGCAATGAATGGTTGAGTGCATCGGCTTTGGAGTTGTGCATTAAGGCCTCACAGTTGGAGTATTGGTGTTTCAAGTCATCAGAATCGGGAAGCGAATGAGCAATTCTCAGTGTGTTGTGAAGGTAACCAAGATATCCTTCAATTTTCGCATAAACATGAGAACTTTCATAAGTTGTCGGAAGTTCACATTGTGCCTGCATGAAGTAAGAATGGGTTATTTGATTAATTGCGAAAAACGAACAATGAAAAGAACTGCTTCTAATTCTGGGCGGCTGAGTCATTTTTAGAGGAATTTCATCCTGTGTAAATAGATTCGCGTGTGTTTGATGAATTTTTCCGTGCCGCAAATTGCGCCCAATACTCGCAATACTTGGCGTGCCTGCTCAGGCAACGACATGTGCTGCAGCAGCAGAACACAGCAAGACACGTCAGTGCGTGCGGCGCTATTCGCGTGGTGCTGATAGTATCTGATATTGAAGATACTGAATTGTTGTTGAGGATCCTGTAATGTAATTAAAGGAGCTGAATTTATTGAATTGTCCTTAGTTATAAATGAGAATTTCGAACGGCATTAATGGTCTTTAGTAGTAAATAGGTGACCTAAATTGCGAATGAGAGTACCTAATTATCAATTCAAATTTGAGTCCTCAAGCGATGGTTCATTTCAAAGCATTTTTTCGCTACGTCTAAATTTTCCAATGGAAAATATGTATTTCAGCATAACCCACCAATGGTCGTTGTATTATTGTCTTGGTCATGAGTACCTAGCGTGAAATGGCTTCTAGAAGCTGAATGTGTTTTGCATGGGACAATCCGCTAGTACTTGACTGTCCGCTGGTACTTGACAGTCCACTGGTACTTGGCAGTCCGCTGGTACTTGACAGTCGCTGGTACTTGACAGTCCGCTGGTACTTGGCAGTCCGCTGGTACTTGACAGTCCACTGGTACTTGGCAGTCCGCTGGTACTTGACAGTCGCTGGTACTTGACAGTCCGCTGGTACTTGGCAGTCCGCTGGTACTTGGCAGTCCGCTGGTACTTGGCAGTCCGCTGGTACTTGGCAGTCCGCTGGTACTTGATAGTCAGCTGGTACTTGGCAGTCCGCTGGTACTTGGCAGTCCGCTGGTACTTGGCAGTCCGCTGGTACTTGGCAGTCCGCTGGTACTTGGCAGTCCGCTGGTACTTGACAGTCCGCTGGTACTTGACAGTCCGCTGGTACTTGATAGTCAGCTGGTACTTGGCAGTCCGCTGGTACTTGGCAGTCCGCTGGTACTTGGCGGTCCGTTGGTACTTGGCAGTCCGCTGGTACTTGGCAGTCCGCTGGTACTTGGCAGTCCGCTGGTACTTGGCAGTCCGCTGGTACTTGGCGGTCCGCTGGTACTTGGCGGTCCGCTGGTACTTGGCGGTCCGCTGGTACTGTACAGTCCGCTGGTACTTGGCAGTCCGCTGGTACTTGGCAGTCCGCTGGTACTTGACAGTCCGCTGGTACTTGACAGTCCGCTGGTACTTGACAGTCCGCTGGTACTTGAAAGTCCGCTGGTACTTGACAGTCCGCTGGTACTTGACAGTCCGCTGGTACTTGACAGTCCGCTGGTACTTGACAGTCCGCTGGTACTTGACAGTCCGCTGGTACTTGACAGTCCGCTGGTACTTGACAGTCTGCTGGTACTTGACAGTCTGCTGGTACTTGACAGTCTGCTGGTACTTGACAGTCCGCTGGTACTTGACAGTCTGCTGGTATTTGACAGTCCGCTGGTACTTGACAGTCCGCTCTACTTGACAGTCCGCTGGTACTTGACAGTCCGCTGGTACTTGACAGTCCGCTGGTACTTGGCAGTCTGCTGGTACTTGACAGTCCGCTGGTACTTGACAGTCCGCTGGTACTTGACAGTCCGTTGGTACTTGACAGTCCGCTGGTACTTGACAGTCCGTTGGTACTTGACAGTCCGCTGGTACTTGACAGTCCGTATTTTCTGAAAATTCCTTACGCTAATTTTTGTGTCCACGTGGCACGTGCTAACTTTATGGTCCTTAAATTGATTACGAAAACCGTATGATAATAATGAAGTGGGAATAAAGTTCATATGGTAGTAAGGAGTGTAAAGTTCGTATGCTAATCATAAAGCATGTGAGTTCATTATGTGCAAATCCATCATAAGCCGAGCGTAACTTGGTGTGAAGTTGTGCCGTACTTCTGTGTAGCTATGAAGTCTTGCTAAGGCACTTCTTTCTACGTGAATTAAAAAAAAAACTCTTACTGAGAAGTGGTTCTTACTACGTATCTACCTCATATCAACCTCATAAACATAGGAACGAAATTTAGACATGGCTGCCCCCTTTTAACTTGATTTCAAGTTAACAATTTGTGTGGATACAAACATGCATGATGACACTTCATCTGAATGCTGATTGTAGTTATCCGTAGTAGATAATGTTTCGGTCGTGTGTGTCAGAAGTGTATAGTGTTTGCGTCGATTAAAAGTCGTGCGTCTCCCATTTTAGGTTTGCGTGCCCTCACAGAGCTACGGGTAATACATAAGTCGGTGCTGGAACTCCAGACAAACTTTCAATTTGCCGTAATTGGCTCCTGTATTTAACACTTGTATCACAAAAGAAGTTATTGTACGGAAAAGAAAGTTTCAAGTTCATTCGATTTAGTGTAGTACGGTACCTAATAATAATCGTTGTTTGATGGATGCGGTTAGCTATGAGCGCTCTGCTGGCAATCACACTGGCTAATGACCAGAGTTTCCATGATTGTGCTAGTAGCATAAGTCAACATTGTACGTTTTTAGTCCGTTCAGTTCAGTTCAGTCACGTGTATTTTGTGAGCATGTTTTCAGTATATGAGTTTGTTAGTATATGTTTGTTCAGTATATGAGTTTGTTAGCTATTTAGGGTACAATTACACCGATAATAATAATAAACAATAGTAATGATGCTATTTTAGTACGTTAGTCGTGGTGTCCGCCTCACCACGACTACACAAAGGTCTCGAAGTGATGCGAATCGTTGAGTTACTTATTTTCAATGACTACGTGTCGCGTGTATCGTAAAATACAACATACTCATAAAAACAATATACTTATGAAATATAAAACCTCAGTTTCTGTTATTTGGATCACGGCCCGGCCGAAAAATCGGTGTCGATTCTCTCCTGCCTTCGGTAGGTCGTCTCGAGCGCCAGTCCGGACTTGTGAACGCCGTTTGGGTCGTTCAAATTTTTTAGAGAGTAGCTCAAAGTATTTGATAATGTGCGCTTATTTTTCATCAACAACCGTACTAAACTTCTAATTTACTTAGGTTTATTAGGAGGTTTATAGGTTTACTTAGGTTTATATGTACTTAGGTTTATATGTACTGAAGATCGTGCCTTTAAAATAGACCTGTGCAATCACATGACTGGAGAATTAAGATATACAATCAATTCTAGGAAACGCAATTTCTTTCTTTTAAATAAATTAAAAAACTAGTACGCTTTTGTTAAAAGTTCTTTTTTGTTTAAAATATTTCTTCAGAAATAGGTACAGTTGCAACAGTGCCACATTAGCTGCAGTGTTGCCATACCGTGCCACATGTGCCGTAGTGTTGCCATACCGTACCTCACGTATTGAAGTGTTTCCATACCGTCCCTCATGTGCTGCAGTGTTGCCATACCGCGCCACATATGCTACAGTGTTGCCACTATGCCACATGTGCCGTAGTGTTGCCATACCGTACCTCACGTACTGCAGTGTTGCCATACCGTGCTCTATGTGCTACAGTATTGCCATACCGTGGTACATGTGCCGTAGTGTTGCCTTACCGTACCTCACGTGCTGCAGTGTTGCCATACCGTGCTACATGTGCTGCAGTGTGATTTTATATTTCACTTGTATATTGTTATTATGAGTATGTTGTACGTGCATATGCATAAATGCATGCAAGTGTACGTAGATATATTCATGAGAGTGTCTGCCGAAACACTAAAATGTAGAAGTTCCTATAAATATTGTAACCTTTATTTGGCTCTTTTATAGCCGCCTGCCATGCATAATCATGCTTAGATATCTCATTGGGTTGGTGATAATTTCATCCCCTGTGAGCGCCCTTTGGGGTGGTGAGCGTCTTTGGCGACAGTTAGGCGTCTAAACATAGTCGCCACGGTGACGATATCAATACACAAATATGCAGACGAAGCGGGAAATCGAATGCATAAAATCGACGCGGCAAAATTTAGTATAGGAGATAAATACACAAAATATACATATCTTCAATGCTCGCACATGCCATGAATATATTGATATCGTGATGCTCATGTCAGTATACTTACTGCCTTGCTTATACGAATGTCACTTTCTTAACACGTTTTGCTTGCCTCCAATTTTTGTGCATTCTGAAGCTGTTTGAACTCGTGTATCTATGATACATGGTCGTACATGCTTCATTGCATTTTTTATTTGGATGGCACCTAGTGTGTTTCTGGTCGTGGCTTGCATTTAATATTTAAAAAAATATGTATGATATATTTTTTAGTGGTTCATCGGCTGCTGTGGGTTTACAGCGCCTTTGAAAATGAACTGTGTATAATTATAGTCGTTTCGAAAATCTTACTTGACGTTGTGCGGCGCTTTTGTTGCCTGTGTAAAATTTTGTGCTGTGGGCGATTTTTTAAAATCGCCGATAATTTAAATATGGGCGATAGTAATAATTATAAATAATTAAAATCGCCCCATTGAATTTTGGGCTATGTCGGCTATTTACATTCCAGGATGATGATGACCCTAACATTCGTCCACATCAGCGACATCGTTTTCAGAAGAGCTTGATAACAACCTTGATATTGCCTTCGATGAGCCTCACTTGATCCTAGTGTGAATTTGCGTGAAAATTACAAGTTCGAAGAAATCGTCGCACTCCTAAGCACGTAGCAGAATACGCACGGGTAACCTATGGGGCAATGGAATGATGTCCCGACCAGCTGTTCAAGTCCCATTAAAAAAAAACAGAAAATGAAGTTTTCTGCAAGTTATATGACAAAATTTGAATCGGCATGCAAATGTCCGTGTTGTGCGAATAAATTTGTTTCCGTTTCTTGCAATGTAAATTACTCATTTTATTTTTTTGATGTCCATCCTTCAAGAAACAGGGTCCTGTATCTAACCGATTGAAAAGTCTGATGTTCTCATTTGTTTGTTTGCTTGTTTGTTTTGTTGTTTGCTTGCCACCGTCTACACTACTTTCAGTAGCAACAAAGGATAAAATTAAACTGCATTTTCATACTGAAGATAACTCAAATCTTTCACTATTGCGAAGGCTGAAATTCATGTTTATCGTAGTCTGACTTTCATTCATCTCCAGTCAAATTTTTCCCGTAGAGTTTTGTGATTTTAGCCGCGCATATATAGCTTTTGCAGTGGGCTGCTGAAATCAGAGGTGCTCCAGTGAACTATTACACTGGATCTGTATAGTGGATGTATCATCCTAAAAATCTTCAGTTTACGAACGATTTTTATTTTGTTTCAAATATCTTTTAATCAGCAAGTATGCAAAGATATGTTTTCATCGATATTGAGCCACTTTAATATCCATAGCAAGTGTTATTACTAACCAATTTTAAGGTTAAGGATTATTTTTAAAAATTACGCAACCCGATAGGCCAAGAGGGGCTTAGTTACCCTGTATTTACCCCATAAGTTATTCGAACTTGGAATCATTCGAGCTTTTAATTCCAAGTATTGATGGTTGATGTGGTGTATTGGTGAGTGAACAAGTTATTCCGTCACTCACAGCATGTCTTCACACAAACTTTCACAAGTTGTTTACCTGTCCAGCTGTCGATTTCAGATCTCCACTGCAACACTGAGATTTTTATCAAGTCCATCGATGTTGTGTTGATTTCTTCACTGGATTCTTTTGCCTCTATTCTTCGTCTTTAGTGATTCTACATAGTCCTTAATGTGAGTTATTTTGTTCGTATACCGGTCGTGGTCGTAAAATTCACAGCTTCATCAGGTATAAACTTATCTATTGGGTAGTTGATGGATTTTGATCGTATATTCCACCATAGCAACATAGATGATCCATCATATACTGATGAACATTCTAATACCAGTATACATGGCCCATGAAAAACGAAGGGATTCGATATTTTCCTGTAAATATGTAGATCTTCCAGATGTTGATGACTAACAAATATGTCCATCCTAATAGTACCTGCGGTTAAAATATTCTTGTACTTGTTCACTGGTGAAACTCGTATCACAGATGCGTTCATTAAGCATCCTTGAGAGCGTGAAAGAGAGATGGACCAAGCTAACAACAACTGTGCAAAGTGTATTTACTGAATCCATGACTCAATATATTTTAATTTTTTATAACGCTTCATTAAAATGGATATTAGAAGGGAGGAAAGTTGAATGAACATATCTGGATTAAACTATCCAACAGTATCATGGGTACATTTTTTTAAATAAAAATCAGTGGATGCATTTTTCGTGGGCACCCTGTATAGTGGACCATCCTGTACTGCAGAAAATTTCCGCTGTAAACTTCGGACTAAGGTTTCAAAATGCACTTGCGCGAGAATGTGTCTGGAAAACATCTGTGGTAAGGCACTGAGGCCGCGACTATAAAACTAATGAGAGCGTCTACACGGCGAGGTCATTGCTTACAAAAGTTCACCTGTGAGGTCATGGAAATAAATTTTCCCTTGTCAGGCTTGAAAGGCCAGAGCACTAGTACTGATAAAGGATAAATTTTCAGGTTAGACCAAGCCTTTTTATTCATAAAATTTGGCCATCAGCAACTGGCAACTTCACATAGTAGCTTTTGTAGTTTGATTCTGCTAAAAAATGAGAATTTTTTGGCCAGAAATAAAAAGCTAGGCAACCCTGGTTGGTGGTGCTTGTGAGGTAGCATAGATACGCCCTAAATAACGGCAGGCTTGTGCTTTGTCCAGATGAATGCCAAACCATTGACTCTTCCAATGGACCATATTAGACGTGTTCAATTCTATCTTCCAACTACGCATACGCGTGCCTTTTTTACGTGTTTAACGATGTATTTGTCGTTTTAATTTTGCCACCTTCAAAATTTGTTCACGTCGAATGCGGGCTAAAACTTTTATAGCAACAATTTGGGCTGTGCTTTATTTTTACAATGATATTACACTTTCTTGAGATTAATTCGACGCTTGATATCGATTGTGAAAGCTGTGCAATCATATATGCAATAAATGAATTAAAAATGACATCGCATTGTTACTGATAAAAATGTTTCCGTCATTCTGTATTTTAGTCTCTGTTTTAAATTACGCGGACATCCATTGAAGCCTGGAGACTTGGTTTTGGGAAAATAATTGAACGCTGTCGCCGTGACCATTTCTGTTAGGTCTATTTTCTGGATGTTTTTTTTTGCCTGAACCTTTTGGAAAAATGGTACGTTAGGGTTGGTTTTTCATCAAAAACATTGAAATAAAATTCCATCGGGTTTTCCTATACTTGTTGGGGTAGCTGTGGGTGGAAAAAGGGACGTTACAGGAGAAGACGCTGTTCAGATCCTTCTGTTCCCCTCACAATGCCACAGCAAAGTAGTCGGACTCAAAATTCAACTCGGCGCGCTTGGAGGAAATTTTCCCCCATGTAGAGAAATATTTCATCTTATCTATTTCTGGGACTTTGTATGAATTTTACAAGTTCCTCTTTAGAAAAGCAACACTCACAAAGTTCCACTCTTGCTTTACTGGCTACATAGGGCCACTCTTGCTTTACTGGCTACATAGTGCCACTCTTGCTTTACTGGCCACTCAGTGCCACTCATGCTTTACTGGCTACATAGTGCCACTCATGTTTTACTGGCTGTACAGTGCCACTCATGCTTCACTAGCCACACAGTGCCACTCATGCTTTACTGGCTACATAGTGCCACACAGTGCCACTTTTGCTTCTCTAGCTGTACAGTGCCATTTGTGCCGCAGGCTGGCACTGTGCCAACAGTCGCCCGTGCCTCTGCTGTGTCTGCTACCCTCGGAAACAAATATTTTGTGCGCTTTTGTCCCATGCATTGCAGCCGTTGGTCCTCACTGCCCCCAGAGGCTGTAGTTCGCCCTACCCTCACGCCACTCTCCTTGCCTGTCTCGATCAGTATCCGGTCCCGTAGTTCAATCTGAGTGATTTATCGTCCGACGCCTTGTAAATTCACTAAATTGTGTCGTCTACGCTACTTTTGGTATTCACTGGTACTTGCTGGACTCTCCGCTGGTACTGGACAGTCCGTCAACACTTAGACTGTGGATGTTCTGTGGCGGCGTTAGATGGACCTCGTAAATGACGCTGTTTTACTCAAAAACGTTTCCTTATGCTCGTCACCTTTGTTGTGCGGGGAGCTCTTCTGCTCAACCCTGAGTCCTTCATTCCCTCTGGCGCGGTGTAAGTTGTGCGCTGCGACCTTTAAATCGATCAGAGAGCTCCGCTGCCGTGGCGAGAACTGCCTCGCTTTGCATTTACGAATTATCTTCGTTATTTTTATGTCGATGGAGAGGGGGGGAGGACTTAAGTGTCTAGTTTTTGCGTTTTTGTCGGGGTTCAGGCTAGGCTTGCGGCAGAAGTTCAGTGATGAGCCGTGCAGCGTTCGGCATCAGCACGTTGCACCAATGTAGCATCCATTGGTTAAACTCTGCCTTTTAAAATGGAATTTTACGCGCGGTATTTTGGCTGTGACGATTGCACTGTTGAATCAAGGCTTGTCTTAACGCTCATGGTAATTATTTTTTCTACGTTCGTTGGAGCGATCGTTCATTTAGTGGAGTAAGTCTTCAAGTGGATTGTGAATTCAATGGCAATGGGAACCGCGCTAGTGTGTGAGTCTCCGAAAAATTGTCAGAAAGCGATCTTGTGTGAAACATAAACGTGCTGAGTTGTGCTTGAAGGCGTTGAAGTTGTGCTGAAAAGCGTTATAGTTGTGCTGAAAAGTTGTCATAGTTGTGCGGGCGTTATAGTTGTGCTTGGAAACGTTACAGCTGTGTTTTAAAGCATTCCAGTTGGGCTTGGAAGCGTTTTAGTTGTGATTGGAAGCGGTGCACTTGTGCTGAGAAGCGCTGCAGTTATAAATGCTGTAGCTGAGCAGAAGCGTTGCAGTTGTGTACTAGAAATACTTTCTTCGATTGAGTTAAGTTAAGCGGACCATTCTGCGACAACCTCTAAACATAACAGAAAGTAAACGACAGTTCTCTTACTGGCATTAAGTTTTTCTAGGTTTTCTGTGAATTTTTATGTTAGCATGGAACACGTTAAGACGAATTAGAATCGTGAACTGCCTTGGAATGCCCTCAAGACAAAACAAGAACGTCTTAGGTTGGCTGTGTCAACTTTGAAAAAACTCATCTTAGGCGGCGTAAAACCGGCGTTTGATGGGTGAACGTGCGTTTTTTTTCTGAGGGTGACTATGTGTGAGATGAACTCTGAACCTGGAGTCTGACCCAGCTCAGCCCTTAGCTGCAGTCATGCTGGAGGAACTGCAAGCCAGGGCCTGTCACGATCGCCGTGCTTGAGCTAACTGTGGCGCCTGCCTCTGACTGCTTGCTGACGCTGGGCCGTGCACTTCAGTGTGGTGCCTGTGGTGGTGCCGTGATGCGTCATTCTGGTGGTGTCATGGTTCCTCACTGTTGTGATGCTGTGGTTGGCGATTGTGGTGTCATGGTTGGCTATTTTTGTGGTGTGGTGAGTGGTCTTTGTTATGAGTTTATTATAAGATGAAATTCTAAGTAAATTAAAACACCCAAAAACCTCATTAAGAACTCTTATCAAACGCAAGGACTCTGCAAGAGCTAATTTTATCTGCGTTTTTAGCAGTTTGTGTTCTCTCACGTGTTTTTTTGCTGGAATTTTGAAGACCTACCGTGCATTATACAAATTAAAACAGCGGTAATTTTATGGTACAGCCTTTACGTGCGATGATGCACCATATTCCGCCCACAAATGGTAGCGCCATTATAGTCGTACCGCCAGGAGCTTGCATTACATTCCACTGTCACGAGGACCGGCCTCTTTCACATCAGCATCAGCCGCCAGCGTGCGCAGTGTCGGTGTCTCTTCTACAAAATGACTACATCAGTGCCAGCAAGCCGGCAAACTGACTGCTGTGTTGGAGCGCCAGATATTGAACCAAGAAAACAGTTCTTCATTGATAGCAATGGTGTGCGTGATTATTATTGTTCAAGTTATCACACCTGTCTGTAATGAAGTACCGGTAACAATAGTATCAGATATCGTTAATCGACATGGTTGTTCCACGTAACTGACAGCGCTGGCCAGTTTGTTGAAGTGATGATCTGGACGTTCTAGTGATTCTTTATTATTGAATTAATTTATTTTCTAATTTGTTATATTTTTCATGATTCCTTTTGATTCCAAAGAAAGTTTTCCTCTCTTATTCCTCTTACAAGAATAGTTTTTGTAATCATGATTTAAAATCGTTAATTAATAATTAATAAATTGCAAGGTCCAATGGATTAAATTGCAGGTATTTGCGATATTTTTATCGCGAATGATTTCGTAATGAATTTGGAAAATAAAAAATAAGAAATCGAATTTGACCAGAATGAATCGTTCGCGCCAACTTTTCCTTTAAATATTATAATATTATGTAATATTTTTTCAATAAATATTCCATCTAACCAAATATAACCAATCAATAGTTGCCAATTCGGTGTTGATTTAGATCTCCTCAAACCTAGCGCATTATGGTAGGAACGTCTCTCTCTTAAAAAAGCAGTGATATTAATACTAGACTAGCTGTTCCTGTGAAAAAATCACGGTAATTGTTTACTGCAAAGAACCTATGCTAACCTAACTATTTAGGTTCGGCTAGGCTCAAGAAAGTTAACCAGATAACTGCTTCGGAGTTGAGCGGCTCCTGGTAGGACAATTTTGACAGCAAGCGACAAGGAGCCAACGCATTCTGTCAACTTTCGTCTGTTCAGAATTTTTCTCCTGATGTTAATGAATGCGTAATTTCCATCTCCTTAGTTACTGAAAGCGTGTCGCACGGGGGCGCAGGTACGTGGGCAAAATCAATTTTGTTAGTATACATATTGTGTCGTTGTAATATTCTCGATGCTAGGGACGCAGATCTCTGGGGGCATGAACCTCACCTGCCTCGCTAGACGCTAGCACCTCGCAAAAAAAAAATATTGCTGAGAACGAATACTATAACGATAGTTATTTTATTATTAAAATCGTCATAGGCTCATGAATTTATAGTTATGTTTATGACTTTCATGCAAATTCATATTCATTATTTATAGTTTCAGACGCACAACATAATAGTCATAAGAGACTGTGGACTGTATGTGCTTCTACGTAGCGGGAATATTGAAGTTAATGTGTTGTGTGAGCTTATGTGTGTTAAAGCTTATGTGTTGAATTTGAATTAAAGCAACCACCAACAGCTGGAATTTTCGCTCTGACAATATGACAAGCTACATACTAAGATATGTTTCGTATGCGGTGTGTAGTAAGCCAGGTATCTTTACACTGCCGACATACCGGATTAGATACCTATACATTCGCAGCATAACGGACTAGTCACCTATAGATTACCAACACTGTGCAGAAGCCCATGTCTGGTGGCGGTAGCGAGCTGTGTGCCCAGTCGTTGTTATTTTAACGGGCCAGAAAGCCGTGCGTGTTGCCCTCGTTACGCGACGCAAGGCGTGCTGCGGTGTGGCGGTGCAGAATGGTAGACGTCATGACGTCTCTTGTGACGTGTCTAGGATGCGATGCTGCGTGCAGCTGGACGAACTATATTTTTGAATGTTATCTTTTTCATTTGGGACGGTGTCAAATGTATCTGAAGATTTCTAGCGTACACGTCTCGTGATATGTGAACGAAATTCGATAATGTTCAATAAAAAATGTAAATTATTTATTCAATTAGATAGGTAATGATGGGAAACGCCACTTCTTTCTGATTCCTAAGAGAGCAGGAAATTTCCGGTGGGCTTATGTGTACCACAGGCATTACCATCTATTGAATTTTCCCAATATTATATCACATATAAGCGTCAGGTAAATGTATCTTCCCTAACAATGTTGTGATTCAAATATTTCTAGCGTTCACGTCCCGTCACAAATATAGGGACTGGATGTTTGATGAGGCACAAAAATCATTTAAAAAAGGTTGTCGTTGCTTAAAACAGCATTCTCTACCGACCAAATTTTATCCGTATTAATTCTTTAGATGCAGACACCAGTAAAATAAATTTATCCGAATGTTAATCCTTATTAAAAAGTTTACTGAATATACCCATCAGGCAGTGAATAGATCCGGTCATCACTGATTTTTCAGCTGTTCCAGACGGAAGATAAGATGTTCAAATACAAAAATACATTGTTATTCACGAAGACATGAATACAGGATTATTATTACTCTGTATAGTATTGTTTATGCCCCTCCCGAAATACCGGTGTTGGCCTTTAAAGAAATATTTCTGCTGAACAACAACCATGCTGTTGAAGCTTCTTTTTGTTTATGTCCGTATCATGAGCAAGTGTTCGGTTGTGTTTGTTCGGGAATACATGATAAAAATCAGGCATTTTAAGGAAAGCATCGACCCGGGTTTACTTAATTTTATTTGGTGCTTTTGTGTCTTATTGTGCGTTCTATTTTTATTTTGAATTTGTTGCACTTTCTTCTTTACATTACCTGACTCTTGTGACGACTGGGTAGAGGATGACTTCTAAGGGAAGGACAGTACATTAATTAATGTACCAGTAATTAGAAGTATTTTGTACCGAGAAAATCATGAGCTTTACAACCTCCTGCGTTCAGTAAATCATGTAAATATTCCTGAATTAAAGAAAAATTGGGGAATTAATTCATTACCTGCTGAAAAAAAACATCTGAAAATATTTGACTTCCAAATTTTGAGTAGCTCAAGTTGTTTAAAATCATATTTAGTTCGTTTGTTAATTGATAACTAAAAGTTTTGCATCTATTCAAATGTTTCACGCGTTTTGAACGATTCTTTTTATCCTCTATAACCCTAAAAAAATAGAGGAAGCTGATTCTATCAAAAAAATTAAAGCAACTGCCACAACAATTCCTGAAAGGTATCTGTAGATTCTTAACGCAGCTTTATATGTGCTCTGCTAGTTTCGCTTCTATTCAACATATTTTTCCATATTTGTGTGTGTGAGAGTGAGCGAAATAGACTATAGACTAATGAAGCAGAACGGCTTGTGTAATTTTTATGTGAAGGCGAGGCCAGGAATGGATTCATAATTTTCTCACACATTACCTCACCCAAAGTAAGTTGGCATTACTTAATAGTTTGGTCACATATTTGCGACTCAATATCGAAAGAAATTCTTGAATATATATGTGGCTGGAAAACTGTCTTGCATTTCCTATTTGATGTTAGGGAATTATTTTACTTAGGAAATGTAAATGACATTTAGAAATGAATATAAAGCTCTCTGGAGCTGTTTTTTTATTGGGTTCGTTATTTGATCTGACCTTGTATTTTGTATTGAGTATCGTTGTATACTCAATGAGGTCATTGGATACATGTAATTACTTGATGTAGGTCTGGTGCCGGATTTTCTAACAATGTACGTCGTCGTCGATTCGAGTAGTCGATTCGGCTACCCTACGGGCATATTTTATGGCCAAAGTTCTAAAGTTGATGCGTTTTCCACGTGAAATTTGAGATTTTGATGCCTAAAAATTCACGCGTATAGTCAAGTCGATGGAACTTCAGCTATTGGTTGTACCTCGACTACGATGTAAATTGTTTGAAAGCCAAACTGCTCTATTTAACTAATTGTGCGCAAATGCTTGATTCTGCGCGTGTTGTGAATCAGTCTAGTAATCCCTTCCATCGCCTCATCAGCTTGCATTCAGTCCCTGATACGAGTTTTCTTGGGGTGAACGGGTCTATGGGAACTTAATTTTTCAGCTCCGGGGCACCGTAATATTGTGGTAACGTGGCATTGCGTGTCGCGAGGGCGAGTGTCACGCTTTGGACGCGGTGTAAGGCTCAATGCCCGCTACATTTCCTGGAGCTTGTGCGGTGATGCAGAAAACGGGGAAGAAGGCAAGAGATAGCACATGGAGACCCTCCTATTCGATGAGCTTTCACTCCCTTCCCTTAAGTTGAATGGGGAAATAATCAGATATTTGAAGACAAACTGTATTTAAAAATGATGCTATAGTAAAGTTTAATTGTTTGCCTTCTATGCAGAATTTCCCGCGTCCAAATCCTCGGAGCAGCAATGTGTTGGTTGGGCTGAGTGCAGGAAGTAATGATGTGCTTCTCTTGGGAAAGGAAGTGAACGCAAAATTCCCCATTCAACGCGGGTGTGTAAACGGATACCGGCTCGACCGAGTGTACCCGTCATTGCGTCCTGGCATTGAGAATAGGGCAATTGTAAACCCTGCGTTGTGCATGTCGTGTATCAATTCGATATCCATAAACGTTCTTATTTGCTGTGTGCGTTTTGATTTTTTCTGTTCTCTCTTGCTTCCTTGTTCATTTTTGTTTCTCTAGTTTTCTGTTTTCTTTTATGTGTAGTATAGCAGTTTTAGAAGCGATAGAGACTGCAACTTTGTGTGATGCTCAAACGTGGAAATTTAGGAGACGTATGTCGCTCGATGCGCTTCTCACAAAATCGGTGGAGATTGTTGTAGCTCCGGTGGTCCGTGTGTGGTGAAGGAATACGTTCAGTGGGCATTGCTACACTCTCCTTATTACGCCAATGAAAATGTAAAATATGCAAGTTGAGGGATGAGGTATGCATGCGTCTCATTATGAAAGTCATCACTCTCTAATTCGGTCTTAGGGGTGCATTGTTTTGACCAATCCTAGACCGTAAGCTAATATGTATTTTCTTGTAAATGAATTGAAGACTTGTTCTTTCCATGCTTTATTATCCATGATTTTTCAACATGTGACCAAGTTCATTCCCCAAAGATTTGCTCATGCAGTGGTGATTTCATCTACAGAACAGTGAAGGTTGTGTCTGTGCTTTGATTGCTGTAAGCTGTGAGCGGCATTCCTCCTATGGCGCGATAGCATCACGTAGCGCGTCTTCCGTGACTTCTTCACAACTCTGTAACCGGAAAACATTCGGGTTTACATCCCTGTAAAAATATTTTTGGAGAACAACTCATTAATCTCTATTGATTCTCGATTCTTGCTGATCAACTTTCCAATCAAATAATGATCTTATCCGAGGCCATGAACTTCGAATGTTCCAATTGTTGCGCTGACTGGAATACAGGCCTTCTAGTGGAGACATGTGGCAGTCGCATGCTAAGCAGATATTGAGCAATTGAACGTGAGAATTGGCGTCATTTGTGAATGAGCAGAGAGTAGTTCGATATGATTTCACATGCAAAATTGTGTGTGTATTTCATATTGAGCTATTCATTTTTTATACTTGCCTGTTTTATAATGAAAGGTTTGAAAATTCGGAAGAAATTCGGCACTTGCTATGCCCTAACTCACTGCATATGCTATGTTCAAACTCATTACATTAACCCTGTTATTCCAAAGTTCATCACATTCACACTACCCTGGTTCATTACATGTACGCTTTCCAAGTTCATAACTTAAGCCTTGCCTAAGTTCATCTGATGTGCTGTGCTCCTAAATAGCGTTTAGCTATCGCTGGTGGGATAATTGTCGGTTCATTCATTGCTGCCATCCCGGCGTTACTTGAGAAGCGCTCTCTCCTGCAGCGAAGACGCGCACGCATACAAGGCTCGACCCTCCTGTGCTTATCAGCGGATGGTGGCCCCGCTTATCTCTCTAGTGTTTAGGCCCAACCGCTACTTTTGTGCTGGACTCCCGCGCCAATTGCCTTGCTGTCTTACATCTGTACTCGAACTGCCGCGCATGCCATCCTTGGGAAACTTTCTCAAGTTCTTCCACGAGCGCTCATGCGGGTTTATCTTTACTGCTATACCTCTGTAGCAGCGTGCTTCTGCTAAATGTGGTGCGGTGCATTTTACCCGTTGCTGCTATGCTTCATGCACTCTACTGCATCATCATCTGTGTCACTGACCTAACCTTACCGCACCTGGTATCCATGCTACGTAACTTTATGTCTGATCATGTCATGATCTGATGAACCTCCGTAACGCTTGTGGTTCAGTATATCTAGTTTGTTCTGTGGCTTTAAGCTTTTTTAATTCGTTTATGCGTCTTATACATCGTGTATTTGTGTCTCATTGTTCTCTGAGCGAGGAATTGAGCCTCCTTTGCTGTGCATTCAAGCTACACACAGTTTCAGTTTACCAGGCACAGCTCAGGAGCAGCTAATTCTTGTGACAAGTTCATGCTCATTGTTCCCTACTCTTCGAGCTCATGACGCGGCGCGATCCCAGTATTTCAATATTTTAAGCCATTCTTAAAGATTTCAAACGTCTTTTATATTGGCATATTGTCAAGTTTCTGTAGGACGTTGGTGGTTTTTGTCATGAGACGTACTTCTTCATCAGGTCCCGTACTGTCGCGCGCTGATGTCATTCGTGACCATTCACAAATATCGCTCAGCCTGACGTGTTGCTGTTTATGGCATGTTTTCAATGTTTCTTGGAGTAGAATTTGATTTGTTCGCTCGTTTGTAAAAAAGGATAGTCGTATTTGGCGTTCATTGAACTACTGATTGTATCCTTCACGTTTGGAAAAATGATAGTCTTCATTGAATTTTGAAGCTGTCGAACAAGTATGATTCTAGTTCTTGTTTTATTCGATAGTGAGAGTAATAGAAGAATGAAAATACTTACATGAAAATATCTTTTCACTGAAATATTATCACCACATCTTTCTCGAAGAACGGCTCCTGGGTGCTCGTGCATATGCCCCCGAGGCCGTATATGTGTGAAATATTTCTTCCTTATTTTGGAATGAACCCAGCTTTATGGCATGATTCTTGAATGAACGCGTAATTTCTTTCTTACTTATTTTATAAGGCCATTTTTTTACAGGCTTGTTCGTATTCGGGATAGCTGCTGTACTGCATTTATCGTATTACCTGCAAGTCTGTGAGGATCGCATTCCGGTATTCGAGCGCACATTCGGTGTCTCAAATGGGACCAAGAGGGGAATGTGGCTTACGCGTCTCTCTGTGTCGCCTCTGCGGCCCGCAGTGTGCAGTCATCGCGAATTGCGGGAATTTCAACACTTGAAAGACATACGATGTATAGCATTCAATTTTTGACTTTAGTCCGACGGACTCCTTTGACTCCAGCGCGCCCGACTCTGAGTAGTCCGGGTCTTGTGCAAAAAAATGAGACTTTTTGGCATTCTCACGAGCGCTTCCTCTCTCCTTGGGGAGTTGTGCGTGCGCGTGTTTGTGGGGCTCAAAGGGGCGTTGGGAAGACCGGATGTAGGGGAAGAAAGAACATTCGGTGTTGAAGGGGAAGAGCAGCTGTAGATACTCACAAGATGAACCTGAACTCCAGAGGAAACGCAAAGTGCTTGATGGCCAGTGACTTCATATGTGAGACAGTTGCGCATTTTCGCGTGAAAAATTTATCTCAGGTCTGAAGGTGGCCTAAGTTGTTATGAAGTTGTTCGAAACTCAATCCTCTCTAGAGGTTCAAGTGTCTTCTGGGGATGTATTGCTTCTTTAGCCCAATCGATGTATGTTCGTTAGCTGTCAGAATTTTCAAAATAATTGGATTAATTCCGCACCTTAGATTTACATTCAATACAGGCTTAGTTAGTTTTCAAATTTCCCTACAATATTCTTTCAGATGCGGAAATGAAATAAGTGTATTTATATATCAGTCACGGATACCAATACCACTGATTTCAAAACTTGCATACTGCTTTGCATTGGTAAAGAATTTAGCTAAGATCAATTTTACTCTTAATCTAGTTCAAGAATGCAGTACTGTGCTGCAGGACGACTGCTGTACAACAGACATAGTTGTGAGGCAGAGATCAGGAGCCGGATTTCCAATCAATTTACGTCGTTGCGGTGCAGCTGTCAACGTTGATTCTTCTCAGCCGCATTCGCTGTGCTACATGTTATATCGAGCTAATTTTTTTTTTGCCACAAAAAACTGAGCATAAAAAGCACTTTAAATTTAGCAACACTGCACAGCAGCGTTGATATAACAAAAAGATATACGTTTGAACTACTGGCGTGTGTCCTGAAATTTGCTGCTTATACTTCTGTCCCGAGGTCTCGCTCCATTTCAACCATTTTTTCCATAGCCCGTAATTTAGCCTGTGTATCCATAGCCTGTGTATCTGTACTATTGATAAATTGTATGTACATTTTTTTTAAAAAAACTTCTCCATTCGTATTCAAATGGATTCTTCAGAACCCTGTCTAACGGTTGGCTTATTTGACGTCTTACAAACAAGGCTGACATCGAGATATCTTTATTTTCCAGTAGTATTGGCAAAACGCTCAGCTGTCGACGACACTGTCAATATCAAGTACCAAGCGACTCAAGAACGCGAATTTCGTTCTTCCTGCATTAAAGTGACTAGTGGAGACGTCTCGTAACTTGCCGCATGTTTAACGGTTTTTACTATATCTAAGAATTATGAGGTAATCTTTTATTCACAGAGAACCCATCCCAGTTAAAAAACCTAACGGTGGGATGAGACTTGTATACACAACATACAATATTGCATACTGAAAGACTGCATGTCACTGGGAGTTCACGTCAAAGTTAGCGCATCATTCAGGTTTTTTCATTTCTTGAAAGGTTTCTTTAGTGAGCAACCGACCGCACTTGAATAGTAATATGAAGGTAATGCATATTTTTCTAAAATAAACTGTACTCAGTGATCAAAATCGATGGTACTGAAATCGACGGAGTCACTTGTTGCAATCACCGACCGCTTTAAACGCTCATAGCTTACGTCTGGCTGTTTGTGATGTTCTTTCTTCCGTTTAAACGGACGCCAATGTGGAAATTCTGCAATGGAAAGGATGTAAATAAAAGTAAAATCAAGAGCAAATTTGAGAACAATGGGCATTTGGCCACATCATGTAATGTAGTTAGTTAAAAGCTACTTTAAAGCAGAAGTTTGTTGAATAGTTCATCATTTGGCGGATGTGACGTCATATAAAAAGCTACCAGTCTTCAGAAGTGGCTTGACAATGAAGTAGGAAACCTTTTTTTCGTGTCTCAGTTAAACTACGTCGCCATGCGTTGTGTTCTCCGTTCTAAATTGTCTTGTTTATTGTTTTTTTTTATCGTTGTCACAACGCTAAACTTGCTGGGTTGTAGGGCGATTTTTTCCTGGAATTTCGGGGTAAGCAAATGTGCTTCAATCAAGAAACCTAATTTGCTTGCGTTGTGATTAAATGTGATATTCTTACAAGGATGATGTTCGCACTTTCAATTTGTTTGTTACTGGGGTTTTTGCTTCTAGATAATCGTTTTTTATTTTGTACTGCGTGTGGTTCAAAGTTATACACTTTTGATTCAATACTAATGGCTTCACGTTGTAAACTTATCTACGTTTAAGATTCATACTTAACAACACTCTTGATTGGAAACTAGGTTTTATTTGTGGCATGCTTTCACGAACCCATTTCAGACGGAACATTACAAAGCTTGAAAGGCACGAGGGGAACTTGACGTTAGCTAAGATGCAGATGCACAACTACGTCCAGTGAAACTGGAAAGCGCTACACGAACTCTAGTTTCACATGCTTGGTGGCACAGGTAAGTCGTTCACTCACCGCAAGAATGGACCTATACGCGTCTCCGCCCTCGCGTGCGCGCTTGGAAGTCACTCTATTTGTGTGCGATTTCTATCTCGACTCTTTCTTCTGTGCATCACTTGACACGTTCTCTGATTCTCGTCTAATGCCTATTTCTTGCTCTGTGCAATTCCGCTCTCATTCATTGACGAATACCTCTTATACCGTATTTGTTAATGAATTAATACCTAATCGTAGACTCATTACTTGCCGTATAATTTCGTATTGCTTAACTTAAACCTCACCAGCTACTCAGGCATTCCGCACTCCACTGGGAGTCCGGGTGCGTGCATCATGCCTTCAACCAGGACGCTGCTCTGCCCCACACAACACAGCCCGCCTTCGCCTCCGTGTTACTTGACGAGAATCTTCTTCAAATGGATGAAGTTCCTGTATCGACGCTTGTTCACCTTGGACGTCTTAACACCACGCATTAACACCATTTCTGGAATGATATTTATCACACGCCGCTGATTCCAAGCGCGAGACTTTGATCTCGTTTAGTTGTGCTAGTTTAGATTCCGCTGATGTGAGGATATTGAAGTTAATCCTACATTCGATGGCAGCTTTAAATGCTGTAAATTCCTATGCCGCATCCCTCTCATGCAAAGGCAGAGAAACAGTGATGGCAACTTTGACCACGGCACAACTACTATGGGTAGCAACCAATCTGCAAAGGAGTGTCTTCTTCAGTTTCATCGTTGATATAACTGTGGTAATAGTACTGGCTAGAACGCAACCTTCATAAGCAGTGCTGGCGTGAGGCTCTATTATTGAACAGCATTAATGGGTACGACAAAAACGCTGGTAAAACAATACTCACTGTGCTGGGGTATAAATGGTATTGTCAGAGTAAAAATCTTTTGGCTCAGAGTCATAGCGTCACTGCGAGCGACAGCTATATGATTAGCTCATCACCAAAGATGGGCGTTTCCACAACGCTGCCAGCCACTGCAGCGAAAAAAACATCGTTATTGAACGCTCTATTATCACAGTTTAGGTGTACAAATGATTTTTTCGATACCTTGCACTGAGTGAAGGGAGTGAGTAAAATGCGTAGCTTCCAACGACGCGGGCAATATGAACAGTAAAAAAACCAAGGCTGTCCATGCAATAAAAGAAGCTACAACACAGAGTGAGGAGTTTGTATAAACACACAAACAGCAGCAACTTCAGCGCCGCAGCTGGGTGTGCTTGGAGAGAGACGGCGGAATGCGGGAGCGGAAGCTGAGAACTGGTAGAGAGTGAGGGTGTCTGTGTCGGTGAGGGTAGTGAGGGGATGTATTGCTGATGTCTGCGAGCTGGTGAGGGTATGGCTGGTGTCTGTGCTGGCGGGGGCGATGTCGGTGCAGTGAAAGGAGATGAGGATAATGTAGGCGGACTCGAGGGAGGTGAGGGATAGCCACGCTATCTGAGAGCGGAGGGCAACACTCATATCGAAAGACCGAATACTGGGTGAGGGTAACTTGTTGTCTGAGGGGAAAGTGATTGTTTCTTGAGGAGGCGATCACATAGGCCATGTTCAAACGAGACAAGTGAGTGTTGACCGTCATCGTTTTAAGTGACTGCACCACATGTTCCATGTCAGTCGTGCGTTGTGTGGTGTATTTATGCTAACCATCGCCTACTTCTGCCGTCATCGACTGACGTAGTGTTGATACGTCTGTCGGAACTTAAGAGTCATACCTCATGTTGCGCTCGTTTTTAACTCGTGCACTGGTATTATGTACTGATGTTTGTCGTGCATTGAGTAGCGATTACTTGTCTTTCTTCAATTTTTTACTTGCCTTGTTTGCTCAAAGCTCTTGTTTATCGTTCAGTTATTGTTTACGTAAGTTTATATTTGGATCACGCGTTTTACCTTATCTTTCCTGCCTATGCTGGTAGACTGTCTAGATCGGCAGTTTGAAGATAGCACAGGGGAAGAGATAACCGTGATGTGTCCATATATTGCGGCCGCTGCTGTGAAGGAGAGCAGAGCTGTTCATGGAGACGCTTGAAGGCAAAGAAATAGGAGTTACGAATTAGCGGAGGTCTCGCTAGTACGGCTCGGTCTGGAGGAGTGGCGGTACAGAGAGGTGGTTGTGCGGGTGGCGGCTACGCGGAGGGACTGATTCACGATGAAGTGGAGGTGCGGAGGGATGGGCAGAGAGAGGAACATGCGGAGGGACAACCAGGAGGGATGGTCGCACGGCAGAGCCACGTGTGGGGCGTCCTGTGTTCTCTTAAGAGTTTTGGATGTACAATACGAGATACTGGAGACGTTGATTCTCTGAACTAAAGCCCGTGCAACGGATCATTGGATAGCTGTGATAGAAACGCTGGTAATTTTTCCTATGACTGCCAAGAGGGTAGATAGCTCAAAGAGCGGCTGTCACAGAGCTTTAAAAAGCTGAAGTGCGTCTACTGAAGATAGTTTTTAACTGAATAAAAAGTGTACCTTTTCATTAGCTTAGCTGTAACCTGTGCCTGACGTGAATTTCCTCATAAATAAAAGCCGCTAATCGGTTTTGAATTATTTTCATAATCGGTGCAACGACTTTGTATTTCTCAAATATTTTTGACTTCTGTCTTCTATCCAAATATCGAAAAGTAAATTCAAACTGTGCTCATAACATCGCTTTCGAGGTCCGCGGTGATGCGTAAATGCCAAAATGCGGCGTTCTTGTTCAAACCGGCCCTGCTCTGCTTGGTCGCTCTCCTGAAGTCCTGACGAATGTTTTCTAGCCATGTCGATAGGGTCGCTGTTGAACGAAGTTTTTTCTTAATTTTTTATTGGAAACTGTGTTGTGTTCCCTCATGGGTGCTATTTTTTGGGTACCCCAGTCACCACCGCAGCACGCAGAGACAGGATCCGCTCGACCTGCTTCCATTGCTAATTTCTCAGTGTACCTTTGCTGGGGACATCCTCTGTCCGATGTATACTCACGTGCGCTGGGCTATCGCATTTAAATCGCGTTGACAAAATTGTACGCATTTTGCTCGTGAAATTCTATTTATACCTAGTAATACCCTTGGTGTGTTTATTTATTTATTGATTTATATTTGCTTGCTGTCCGCTTATGCCGTCTCTCTGTCGCACTCTTAGGGATGCTTAATGACCGTATCTGTGATACGAGTTTCACCATTGCACAAGTACAAGAATATTTCTATTGCGTGTACTATTAGGCTGGATATATTTGTTTGTCATCCACGTGTGGGAGATGTATTCGAGGAAAATATTGAATCCTGTCTTTTTGACCGGCCGAGCACACTATGTAATTATAATGACCTATTATAATTGTAATGCACAGAAAATATTAATATTTATTATTACAATTTGGGAATTATGCGTTTCAATTTGACCGAATGGATTTGCATTTGAGTTTTTAAATCACTACAGCAGCAGCTCGTGTGTTAGGCGGGTAGTAGAAAAAGGGTTGATTATTTGAAATTAGTATCATCGGCAAATGCCACTCTGGCTCTTAATTTAGCAGCTATATATTGCTAGCACTGCTTATACCAAAATAGTTTTTTTCAAAGTGAAATAAGTGTTAAGTGTTGTTTGTGAAAACAATTTCAATGAAGGCAGATAAGACAATGTGCTGCTTGAGCATTTACAACGGTAATCTGATATACTGATGCGGTTTACTACTGAGTAACTTGAATTTTCTTGAGTCATGTTGGCCTGCAGCTTTTAAGGCA
The DNA here is from genome assembly GCA_030386875.1 of Morinoia aosen. Taxonomy (NCBI): domain Eukaryota; kingdom Metazoa; phylum Arthropoda; class Malacostraca; order Amphipoda; family Talitridae; genus Morinoia; species Morinoia aosen. Next base: position 47,170,353 of record CM059556.1, on the reverse strand, counting down.
GAGAACAAGTTGCATTTGAAGACCTGTTCATTACCTCAAACCTGCTTTAGGTATGAACACAGCCAAGTCTTTATTTAGGTAGTGTGCGAGATTTGGTATTCAACCAGAGCGTATTGTTCTTGTTTGTACCCTCATGCCGCTGTGGCGTGACAGGTCTGAGATGCGGGTACTGCTGACAGTTGGCATTGTGGGGTTGTGAGGGCAGGGGGAGGGAGGGGGCTTGTGAGGGATGTGGGAGGGGGGATGTTATGAGGGGGAACTTGGGTGTGGAAGTGTGAATGTTGTGAGGGTTGAGTTGGGGATGTGAGGGGTGAGTTGGGTTTAGGAGGATGACTGATGTGAGGGGTGAGTTGGGTTTAGGAGGATGACTGATGTGAAGGGTGAGTTGGGTGTAGGAGGATGACTGATGTGAGGGGTGAGTTGGGTGTAGGAGGATGACTGATGTGAGGGGTGAGTTGGCGGTGAGAAGTTGGGTGTTGTGAGGGGTGAATTGAGAAGGAAAGAGAGTGGGTGTTGTGAAGGATGAGGTGAGTGCACTATTGTTTTGTAATGTGCGCTAGTAGCTCATCTCCGCAGAAAATCATTTTATGTCCGAGTTTCCCCGTTAAATTTACTTTCCTAATTTCATTCTTCCAGTCGAGTATCTCTCATGAAGGAAAAATCAGGTCTATATGTGCACTCAAAAAGAGACGCAGCGAAAATCTTCCAATGAAAAGTAACATTGAAGTAAGAATTACCGCGTATTTTGTGTTTTTTAATCGTCCTAGCCAGGAACTTGTTTGCAATAACGTACGTAACCGGTGTCGAAACTCCGCGGGAGCCCCACTCCGAATTTAACTTTTACCACTTCTCGCAGTTAAGTGTGTGAGCGATGGGTCTCGTGTCGAGTGTTCTGGCGAAGTTGAGGTTGGTTCTCGCTTGGTTGTAGTCTCGTGCAGAAATATCGGTGCGATACGGGGCGTTTCACGTGATAACGACTCGTCTAAAAATAACGAACTCGATGGTAAGGGAGAACCTGCACAACTGCACTCCTGTGACCAGGTGTTGGTTGATTTTTCAAGTAACTGGATTAGCAACCATTAGGTATCTATGAGAGGCAGGAAGAGGAATATCAAAATTTCACAACGAAACAGTAGCTCGAGGCGAACACAACATGTCTTACAACAACATACCTACAGCATCTCATGGTAGCTTCTATTTTTACGGGTAAAAGTTAATCTGTTATTTCCAGTTAAGAATAACATGAATCACGCATTGTGTTAGTTGAATAATTGGAACAATTTTTCATCCGTACGAGTTGAAGTAATGATATAACACATACAACTTGAGGACCGACTGTGCTGTGATGCGAAGTATCAACAGCTACATAGATAACTGAGACATAGGTATGAGCTTAAACTAAATATCAATTACCTGGCGAGACGGTTAATTTACTTGCACAATCGGTAAAAGGAACTATAGAAGACCCCAAGGTGTTGAAAAAATAGAAGTAAGACTTGAAGAAACATCAATTCAAGACACCGTATAAAGAAGATAAAATGTCCAATGAGGCTTTCGGTGCACCAAATATTTGAATGATTACGAAGCGGGGGAGGCAAGGGAGGCAAGGAGAGGCAGGGGAGCCAAGGGGAGGCAGGGGAGGAGGCATACCAGTGGGGAGGAACGTGAGTCACGCCTGGGGAAGGAGAGGCGGCCATCTTAGACCAGCTCTTGGCGGCGTTGCTTGCGTGGCAGTTGGGGCTCTGGGTGAGGAATGTTGTGCAGCTGTTGCGCTCCCTGTACTGCTGGTGTCATTCCCCGGGCTGTGGGGAGTGTTGTGCAGCTGTTGTGCTCCCTGTACTGCTATTGTCATTCCCTGGGCTGTGGGGAGTGTGTTGTTCAGCTGTTGTGCTTCCTGTACTGCTGGTGTCATTCCCCGGGCTGTGGGGAGTGTTGTGCAGCTGTTGTGCTCCCTGTAGTGCTGGTGTCATTCCCCGGGCTGTGGGGAGTGTTGTGCAGCTGTTGTGCTCCTTATAGTGCTGGTGTCATTCCCCGGGCTGTGGGGAGTGTTGTGCAGCTGTTGTGCTCCCTGTAGTGCTGGTATCATTCCCCGGGCTGTGGGGAGTGTTGTGCAGCTGTTGCGCTCCCTGTACTGCTGGTGTCATTCCCCGGGCTGTGGGGAGTGTTGTGTGCAGCTGTTGCGCTCCCTGTACTGCTGGAGTCATTCCCCGGGCTGTGGGGAGTGTTGTGCAGCTGTTGTGCTCCCTGTACTGCTATTGTCATTCCCTGGGCTGTGGGGAGTGTGTTGTTCAGCTGTTGTGCTTCCTGTACTGCTGGTGTCATTCCCCGGGCTGTGGGGAGTGTTGTGCAGCTGTTGTGCTCCCTGTAGTGCTGGTGTCATTCCACGGGCTGTGGGGAGTGTTGTGCAGCTGTTGTGCTCCTTATAGTGCTGGTGTCATTCCCCGGGCTGTGGGGAGTGTTGTGCAGCTGTTGTGCTCCCTGTAGTGATGGTGTCATTCCCCGGGCTGTGGGGAGTGTTGTGCAGCTGTTGCGCTCCCTGTACTGCTGGTGTCATTCCCCGGGCTGTGGGGAGTGTTGTGCAGCTGTTGCGCTCCCTGTACTGCTGGAGTCATTCCCCGGGCTGTGGGGAGTATTGTGCAGCTGTTGCGCTCCCTGTACTGCTGGAGTCATTCCCCGGGCTGTGGGGAGTGTTGTGCAGCTGTTGCGCTCCCTGTACTGCTGGTGTCATTCCCCGGGCTGTGGGGAGTGTTGTGCAGCTGTTGTGCTCTGTACTGCTGGTGTCATTCCCCGGGCTGTGGGGAGTGGAATCTTAACGACTGTCATACCTCAGAGAGAAAAGTTGTAGAACTTATTTTGAATTTCTAGTCATATTCGATGTGCAAAATGTTATTCATGAGCGTTAGTTTTGCGCGCAATTCTCATTCGTATGATCACTTCAGCACATAATTATAGCGTTGTCTACATGTACGGGCGAGAGGCCGCATTTGGCATCGTGTAGCGCACGTCGGAACCGTGCGCTGTGAGCCGTGCGCTGTGTTGCGGGGGTGTTTGGTATGTCCTTCCTGTGTAGTTATCCCGCTCCTGTGTAGTTATCCCGCACCTGTGTAGTTATCCCACTCCTGTGTAGTTATCCCGCACCTGTTTAGTTATCCCGCACCTGTGTAGTTATCCCGCACCTGTGTAGTTATCCCGCACCTGTGTAGTTATCCCGCACCTGTGTAGTTATCCCGCTCCTGTGTAGTTATCCCGCACCTGTGTAGTTATCCCGCACCTGTGTAGTTATCCTGCACCTGTGTAGTTATCCCGCACCTCTGTAGTTTTCCCGCACCTGTGTAGTTATCCCGCACCTGTGTAGTTATCCCGCACCTGTGTAGTTATCCCGCTCCTGTGTAGTTATCCCGCACCTGTGTAGTTATCCCGCACCTGTGTAGTTATCCCGCACCTGTGTAGTTATCCCGCACCTGTGTAGTTATCCCGCACCTGTGTAGTTATCCCGCTCCTGTGTAGTTATCCCGCACCTGTGTAGTTATCCCGCACCTGTGTAGTTATCCCGCACCTGTGTAGTTATCCCGCACCTGTGTAGTTATCCCGCACCTCTGTAGTTTTCCCGCACCTGTGTAGTTATCCCGCACCTGTGTAGTTATCCCGCACCTGTGTAGTTATCCCGCTCCTGTGTAGTTATCCCGCTCTTGTGTAGTTATCCCGCACCTGTGTAGTTATCCCGCACCTCTGTAGTTTTCCCGCACCTGTGTAGTTATCCCGCACCTGTGTAGTTATCCCGCACCTGTGTAGTTATCCCGCTCCTGTGTAGTTATCCCGCTCCTGTGTAGTTATCCCGCTCTTGTGTAGTTATCCCGCACCTGTGTAGTTATCCCGCACCTCTGTAGTTTTCCCGCACCTGTGTAGTTATCCCGCACCTGTGTAGTTATCCCGCACCTGTGTAGTTATCCCGCACCTGTGTAGTTATCCCGCACCTGTGTAGTTATCCCGCTCCTGTGTAGTTATCCCGCTCCTGTGTAGTTATCCCGCTCTTGTGTAGTTATCCCGCACCTGTGTAGTTATCCCGCACCTCTGTAGTTTTCCCGCACCTGTGTAGTTATCCCGCACCTGTGTAGTTATCCCGCACCTGTGTAGTTATCCCGCACCTGTGTAGTTATCCCGCACCTGTGTAGTTATCCCGTTCCTGTGTAGTTATCCCGCTCCTGTTTAGTTATCCCGCACCTGTGTAGTTATCCCGCACCTGTGTAGTTATCCCGCACCTGTGTAGTTATCCCGCTCCTGTGTAGTTATCCCGCACCTGTGTAGTTATCCCGCACCTGTGTAGTTATCCCGCTCCTGTGTAGTTATCCCGCACCTGTGTAGTTATCCCGCTCCTGTCTAGTTATCCCGCTCCTGTGTAGTTGTCCCGCACCTGTGTAGTTACCCCGCACCTGTGTAGTTATCCCGCACCTGTGTAGTTATCCCGTACCTGTGTAGTTATCCCGCACCTGTGTAGTTATCCCGCACCTGTGTAGTTATCCCGCACCTGTGTAGTTATCCCGCTCCTGTGTAGTTATCCCGCACTTGTGTAGTTATCCCGCTCCTGTGTAGTTATCCCGCTCCTGTATAGTTATCCCGCACCTGCACAGCTATCCTGCACCTGCACAGCTACCCCACACCTGCACAGCTATCCCACACCTGCACAGCTATCCCGCACCTGCACAGCTATCCCGCATCTGCGCAGCTATCCCACACCTGCACAGCTATCCCGCATCTGCGCAGCTATCCCACACCTGCACAGCTATCCCACACCTGCACAGCTATCCCACACCTGCACAGCTATCCCACACATGCACAGCTATCCCACACCTGCACAGCTATCCCACACCTGCACAGCTATCCCACACATGCACAGCTATCCCGCACCTGCACAGCTATCCCGCACCTGCACAGCTATCCCACACATGCACAGCTATCCCACACCTGCACAGCTATCCCACACCCGCACAGCTATCCCACACCTGCCCAGCTATCCCACACATGCACAGCTATCCCACACCCGCACAGCTATCCCACACCTGCACAGCTATCCCGCACCTGCACAGCTATCCCACACATGCACAGCTATCCCACACATGCACAGCTATCCCACACCCGCACGGCTATCCCACACCTGCACAGCTATCCCACACCCGCACAGCTATCCCGCACCTGCACAGCTATCCCACACATGCACAGGTATCCCACACCCGCACAGCTATCCCACACCTGCCCAGCTATCCCACCATGACGGTGCACTGTACCACCAGTGTGCGGTTGCTGCACTGCAGTGTGTGCGTGTATGTTTGTTTGTTTGTACCTGGCCCGCTGTGAGGAATTCGTTGAAATTGGCCCGCACACACATGTACGAGTATTTAGTTTGTATTGTGATATCCATACACACAGCAGCACGCACAGCAACACAGTAGCACACACTGCACCACTGCACCACTGCAGCACACAGCACCACAGCAACACACACAGCAACACAACAGTACACACTGCACTACTGCAGCACACAGCACCACTGCAACAAAGCAGCACACACAGCAACACACCAGCACACAGCACGCACAGCAACACAGTAGCACACACTGCACCACTGCAGCACACAGCACCACAGCAACACAACAGCACACACAGCACCTCAGCAACACACAGCACCACAACAGCACGCTGTGCAGTGCCCAGACGCAGCATGGAAGCGCCGTATGGCCGTATGGCGACGCCTCCTCAGCGCAGCCGTTGTGTGCTTGCTTTGCTCAGCTCACATGTACGTGGAGTTGCCCTCATTTGCTGTTTTCCAGTCAAGTTCGTAATTGGCGAGTTGATGAGAATTTCTGTACTTTCAAATGAGCGTTTTTGCCCGACTACCGGCAGCCGTGCGCATCGCAGCGTCTGCTAATTATATCCTGTTGATCGCCAAGTAATGTCGCTGCGTTATCGGCGATTGCAGCCTTCATTGCCGTCATCATTGTAACCTCTTGCTGTGAGCTTCTGCAGTGTAGCCTTAAAATAAGAGCGGTGAATGGTGCTTGTGTTCCGAGTCGCATCCGAATCATTCGCGTGGGTATCTCATGATATAGATTGACGTTTCCTTTCATTTTACTGACGTGTCTCTTCCGTTAATTTTGTCCATATCTCCTCTTGTGGCGACCCAAGTTATTTGAGGCTTTCGGCTCTATTATTTGAGTCCCTAGCGAGACAACTTCATTTCTTGACATGTTTCTTAGTTCTTCACATTTTAAGTTACTTCCAGACAATTCATATAGCGCTTATGAATAATTATTGTTCATTTATCATGACGTTTTATGCTTCAATATTTTTGAGTGTTGATTTCCGTTTGATTAGTTTACCGATGTAGTTGGTGACCTTTTTGTAATTTGCAGGGCTGGGCGCAGGTGGTGACGGAGGGCGAGTGGTGTGGCCAGGCATGGCGTCTGAGCAACAACAGCAGCAACAACAGCAACATCCGCAACAACAGCAGCAACAGTTGCCTTTGCAAACGCAACAGAACAGCCAACAGAATGTGTCGAATCCGGCAACGCAACAGACACTTTCGAGAAGTTCTCCACAGCAACTGCAGCAACCGCAGCAGCATTCTGTGCTGCCACAGCAGACGGAGCTGCTGTCACACAGCAATGCTGCGGTTGCTGCAGAGAGGCAGCAGCACGTTCCGGCAGCCGCAGCTGCTGCACCAAACATGCTGGAACAGCAGCAGCAGCAACAGCAGTTCTGTCTGCGCTGGAACAACTTCCAGTCGAACATCGTGAACTCGTTTGAGAGTTTGCTGAACAAGGAGGAGTTGGTGGATGTGACCCTCACTGCCGAGGGCAAGAGCCTGAGGGCACACAGAGTACTGCTCAGTGCCTGCAGTCCTTACTTCAGTGACCTCTTCAAGGTAAATTCCCTGCTCTCTTTAGTACAAGTTTTGAGTTGGGTGTGTGTGTGACTTCTTCCTGTTCCTTTTTCACACAAAGTGTTCATCTTCACTGTGTTCTTCCACATCAGCCTTTCCACACAGTACAGGTGGGGATTTTCTGGTGCTGCTATAGCGCGCGGTCTACCACTCTAAATCATTAGATCTACCTCTAGCTGGTACTATAGCGTGAGGTTAGGTTAGGTTACTAATACGTATAACTTATTTCCAACATTTACTTTAGCGATTAACACTTAACTAGTTACCGGTACAACCCGAGTATCGGGTTGTCCGACTTGCCTAAAAATAGAAAAAAAAAAAAAAAAATAAAAAAAAAAAAAAAAATAAAAAAATAAAAAAAAAATAAAAAAAAAATATATAAATAAATAGTTTTCTGCAAATATAGACACCAGTGGCTTCAATTTAATACCTCACTTGACCATATACACTCAGCCAATTTTCTAAACGGACCCGGACAAATTTCGAGTTACTGAATTAAGTATATAGATTTGTACATCTCAAACTGCACATGGGTAGGCGATAAATGACGGTAGATCTCACGCTATAGTTGCACCGATTTTCTTGTCTTGTGTTCAATCTCTAGTAACCTCTTCAAGGCAGCAGTATTTGATTTACTTAGCGTTATGTTCGAGTATATTTCTCTCGAGTGTGACTGAAATGTGAGTCAGAGTAAGTACAGTTGTGTGACAGACCACAGATTCATGCTGTGATTAATTTCAGTATCTTGGATACATTCTCATGGAGAGGGTACTAAAACCCACGGTCCTCCCTATAGTGACTTTGTTGATTTGCATTCCTAAGGTATTCTTACCACTCACTGCACCTGTCTAATCTCGTACATAGTAAGGCTCACTGAAAGTTAGATGTCATTGAGGTAAAGGTCCTGTTGAACATACGTCAACTAAAGTATTCTTAACAACTAAAGCCTTAACAATTTCACAAACATTACAGCATGACATAAATTGTCAGTTTCGCCGCATTTTTCTGTCAAGTCGACCTGAAGCTTAGAGCTTGTGGGAACGATGACAGCGCTGAGTAGAAATTCGCTATAAATTCATCATTAGAACATTCTGTGCTAGTTGATGCATGACTTTACCAGACAATCACTCCAAGTTCACTTCTGCTTTGTTCGCTCTGTATGGGAACAACGGTAGAGGAAACAAGGTAGGGTCATTTCCATGGGAGAAAATACACCTCCTCTTGTTCGGCTAGCCATTAGAAAGGCTTTATTTCAAACAAACTTTATGACGTCGCCAAAACGCCGCGTCGTTGGGCCAATAGTGGAGCCAGATTTGGGGGTAGCTGTGCTAGTAGATGCAATATGAGCGCTGCTATTGGTTCGTTGCCGTGACGTCAGTGAAACCACACCGTCAACGAAAAAAAAATTTAACATTTAAAATAATCTACTGTCTTTAGGAAAATATTCTTTATACTGTTACATTTATTATTTATGTGTACCAACTTAGCGCCTCATAATTTGTGACGCGTATTTTTCGTGTCATTTTTGCGAAATCAAATTGAGACTGTTACTTTTTTATTCGTTCACCGAGTAGTCGAGGTTGAAATTTAACCCATACAATATATAATTATCAGAACACGTTTCCTTGGCGTCAGAAAGTTCTTCCTAGCTTACCAAACCTTTCTTGTTAGAATAAATTTTTTAGTTGGAAATAAACCAGCATTCTCCTCAGCATAAAAAACTCACGCTGGAATAATTTTGAGGATATTTCAGAGTGTTGACAGCTTCATGCTTGAAATCATCATCCCTACCATAGCAAAGTACTTTTTGATGGAAAGGCGTGAGAAGCGGGCACCCTATAAGGCTAGGTGTTTACCGGCTAGGTGCCGGTACTAACACATTGCAAACCTCCCTCGAAATAAGTGATAAAGAATGAAGAACGCCTAGAATATGCCGGTATATGCCATTGTAAACCTCCCTCGAAATGAGTGATAAGAAATGAATAACGCCTAGAATATGCCGGTACTAACACATTGCAAACCTCCTTCGAAATAAGTGATAAGGAATGAATGAATAACGCTTGAAATATGCCGGTACTAACACTGCATCCTTGACAGGACCTGCCGTCACATCAGCACCCGGTGATCGTGCTCAGGGACACCAGGTTCATGGAGCTGAAGTGCCTGCTGTGCTTCATCTACCACGGGGAGGTGAACGTCTCTCAAGACAACCTCTCTTGCCTCCTCAACCTCGCCGAGAACCTCAAAGTCAAGGGGCTGGCGCAGGAGGCACCTAAAAGACATAACTCCAAAGATTATGAGGTGAGATCCCCGCGCTTTGTCGTTGTATTTTGACGGTCATGGTCATTGGACGAGGGTGTTGAATGAGTGCACTTGAGGTTGTGGTGCAACATTTGAAAAATTTGTTATAGCCCTCTTTGATATTTGTTACATCTCTTGTCGTAACCTAGTATCTATGTCGTATAAGAAATTTAATTGCCGCATGTATGTCGTCAAGTGTAAACGTTACGGTGAAACAGTAGTTAAAGCTAGCCTTTTATTAGAAAAATTAAAAGCAAAAGAAATAGTATAATGTTGAATTTAGTCTTCTTGTAGTCTTGCACGGCGTCTCGATTTTCGAAGAAATTATCAGTAAATGATGGATTTTCTTGGAACTGGCTCTAGAGTGTATTGAGTGATACTTACTTTAATCCTCTCGAAAAAGTTTAGTGGACAAAAGAGTTTCGACTTGGCGGAGTTGGCCGAATAGCCGACGCTTAGGCTCAATTTTCATTAAAAAAAATTCTCTTTATATTTTGATGCGTAAAAATGTTTTAGTTCTTTAAATTCATTTAGAAGTGATGAAGCTTGAAGAAGCTCTTAGTTATAAGACGACTGTAAAATGGTTCGCACATAACATGTCTGCCTCTTGCTCCTAGTTTACGTCTTGAAAAAATCCAAAATATGAAATTCCATTTATACAAAACATTTTTTTCATGTTATGTGCATTACTGTTCTGTAATTTCATCAATTAATACATCAAAAATTCATAGGTGTTTCACTCTGTATAATGATTTGAAGTTCATAATTTTTAAAATTGTGGTTATAAATGTTTTGTTTCCTGCTATAATTTGTGAATAGTTAAAAACCCTTTAACTTGTCATTTTTACGCGGCGCTAACAAAATATAATTCTTACTGCTATCTCAAACGATTACTTCACGTATAGCAATATGACTTTATTTGCAGTACGGCGGCAGAAGAGGCTTGAGTCCCGAGAGGGAAGAAGACCTCAGTGACGGTGGGGAAGGCCTCACGCCCAAGCACAGAGGACGACTCTTCAGGTCGGAAGATTCCAATTCCCCCTCACCAGCCCCTCACGCTGGGTACTCGAGCTACCCCGCTCTGGGCAGCTTACTGGGGTCCAAAAGCGCCGGGTCGACAGCGGACGACAGAAACTCAACTCGAGACCTCAGAGAGTCTCACTTGAGTAAAGGGCCTCCGCTGGGCCTGTCGCACGACCGGCACCACACTCTGATGCACCAGGACCGACAGCAGCAGCCAGCACAACAATACTCACCGCCTTCTAAGAGACGTAAAAGACTGTCTTCTCCGCACCAAGGACAGAGCCCTGTGGGGCATAATTCTTCCTCCTCATCGCAAGTCGTACAGCAGCAGTCAAGCGGGAGCGCCAACCAGAATTCTTCGCGTGGACTTTCTCAGGTCAGCCCTCCTCCTACGAACCCTTCAATGCACAACAACTCATCCTCGTCTTCAGCTCACACTCCTTCTACAGAAGAGACCAACTCGCATGCAGTCAACCTCACTGTTAGTCAAGGTTCTCCACCACGGCTCATGATCCCCAAGGTTGAATTCATCCCGTCCGAGGAAGACTCAGGCAACGGCGACAAAGAACGAATGGAAAGACAAGAACAACGAGAACGGCTTTGTAACTTTCTCGAAAAGGAACGGATCGCTGGCATGATATCGAGTAAATTCTCCGGTGGTGCGGATAGCGACATGGAAGGCGAGGAAGAGCCTCCACCGCCTCACCACGACGAGGACAGTGGAGACATGGACAGCCACACTTCCTCTGGAGGACTGCCGCATCCTCTGTCCCACCAACTGCCCCCTGGACTCCAGCAGTCATTTGTGCCATACCCTCAGACGACGCACGCTGCCGCCGCCGCCGCTGCTGCAGCTGCCGCGCACCACATCGCCAACACCTTCACGCCCGGGCCCTCCGGTGAGATCATTCACTTCCTTTGTGGGAGTTTTCTTATCATGTCTTTGAGTAACATTATCACGAGAAGTCTCTAAAATTAGTTTTTTTAAACAAAGAATTCCAGTTGTGAAACTTATTATCAGCTGATGTAAGTCAATATAATACTGAAATTGTATTACACGACCAATTTTAAGGTTGCAAACGATGCAGCGATTTTGCTTCAGTACTCGAGATGTTTTTCCGGTAATAGTGTTGGTCTATTTTGCTTCAAATATTCCTTGGTAAAGTTTATGTAAACAATTGCAAGCTATAAAAATGTCAAGCTGGCTTTTTGCATTACTATAGTTTCTGATAATCGATAAAACAAGACGAGTTCTTCCGTTTTGAGCACCTGAATCCGTTTACAATCGAGCACACCAGAGCTCACTTTTGAGTAATTATTTGGAAGTAATTAAGGAATTATTCAACTCACATTGACACTGACTACACATTAAATCCTGCTCTTTCATACTGAGCTCAATTTCTGTACTTTCCGCAAAACAGGACACTGTACTGCTCGACAAATTTGGTTGTGGAATTAATGAGCATGTTTATGTAGAGCCAAAATCGGGAGTGGATCTGAGTTATTTAAACCATTTTTACTGACTTAAGCTAGTACATAGTATTTTATTTATAATTTTAAACGCTTCTGAATTTTGAATCGTTTTTTGCAGTCTTTTTCAGCAAGCCCAACTTCCTTTATTTCATTCGTTCCTATCAAAGTCCATGAATTTTTAAGTTACAAGTCAATGAATTTTTAAATTACAAGAGTTACAAGTCAGGCATTGCTTGCTTCATGGATTGTCTGATAATTTAGTTTATCCTTCATTAGATAATACATTAACCGTGTCGTGTGAACGTTGATCGTGAGCCTTTCACATTCACGCCGTTTCTGTCATCAATGGAATATCGTGAACGACGTCCTCGCACAAATCTTCATGAACACATCGTTATTTAAAATGTCATAGGTGAAACCCTCACAGAAACATCAATGGCACATATTTTTTACCTCTCTCAATAACAACACTGTCTATAACACCTGTGTAGTCGTACTCTACACAACGTTGCCACTAGCAACACCTGTGTAGTCGCACTCTACCCAACGATGCTACCAACAACACCTGTGTTGTTACGCTCTATACAACAAATACGTCACCGATATCACGTGTGCTAAAATACCATTAACGCATTCAGTAACACCTATAACACGTGTCTAAGAAAATATTCAATGATAAGTGTGTAGTAACATTACCAATAACACTTGTCTAATAACGTCACCAGTAACATCACTTAATAACATTATTAATGAAGTTTTTCTTATGACACGAATGAGACATCCAAGCAATACCTATCACGCGTGTCAAATTACACCAATGAAACGTGCTTAACAACACCAAAAGCAAATAATCTACTAGCAATATAACACAACAAACAACGCGTATTGAACACGAATAAACAAATAAAATGAGACTAACGATGTGTCTAACTAACAACAACCCGTGCCACACAAGAGGCCACTAACACCACCAACGACACTTGTCACACTAGAGGCCACTAACACCACCACTAACACGTGCCACACAAGAGGCCACCAACACGTGCCACACAAGAGGCCATTAACACCACCACCAACACGTGCCACACAAGAGGCAACTAACGCCACCACCAACACACAGCCCAACACAAGAGGCCACTTACACCACCACCAACACACAGCCCAACACAAGAGGCCACTAACACCACCACCAACACACAGCCTAACACAAGAGGCCACTAACACCACCACCAACACACATCCCAACACAAGAGGCCACTAACACAACCACCAACACACAGCCTAACACAAGAGGCCACTAACACCACCACCACCAACACACAGCCCAACACATGAGGCCACTAACACCACCACCAACACACAGCTCAACACAAGAGGCCACTAACACCACCAACAGCACACAGCCCAACACATGAGGCCACTAACACCACCACCAGCACACAGCCCAACACAAGACGCCACTAACACCTCCAAAAACACAAAGCCCACAACACAAGACGCCGCAACTAACACGACGCTCTGCCCGACACACAGGCGTGTCTGCCTCAGTGAGCCCAGGCGGGTGGCGCAGCGGCCACTCCGGCGACCAGACGCCCAGCTCGCCCCAAGGTAGGCACGAGACGCGCCGTGCTGTAGGTGCCGCCTCTGCCCGTGCGCTCCCGCCGCAACTCTCTGCTCTCTTGCGTCCTTACGGTCGCATGTCAGTGCTGTTCGTTTCAGTGTAGTGGTCACGTAACCAAGCACAGTATCTTGTGTTATCCTGTTTATTAATCTTGATGATGGATCAGAACTGGAGTACAAATAGTCTCACGAGAAATGAAGTTTCAATTCTTTAATTTATTTGAAAACATTTGCAAGTATTGATCATTTGTGTTTAGAAAGCTTTGATTGATCACTCGATACTGCGTTTAGCTGTGCAAATTTGAATTTCGGATCAATAGAATGCATAGCTTCAAAACTGAAATGGGAGTTGAGAGTTAGACGCAAATTCATGAGTTGCTTCGTGAGCGCACGTGCAGAGCTGTGTAGTGATGCTGCACCGTGTCCGTGCGGTGTGCGCTACTCGTGCGGCAGCCAAGGCTTACAATTGCTCCGTCATTTGAGAAAATTCACCAGGCTTTATTTTCTGTTGCTTTCTTGTGGATTTGACTCATATTACATTGGCCAAAAATGTTTTCACTGTCCCTGATTTGGCAGACTGTTACGGCAACTTTATTATTTTCTCTTTTTTTGGGAAACAATAAGGTTGTTCATAGATCACCTTATGAATACAATCTTGGCCTGCATGACTCAAATATCGATGGAGCAATTTTCTCTCAGCTTTGGATCGCCGTGCGACTAGTTTGTCTGAGGTTTCTCTCTGTCTCGCTCTCTCTCTGTACATTAATCCGTCAGTTGTACTGTGAGATACAGCTGACTTTATTGCGAAGGCACAACCAATGATGACGTAGACTGGATCTCAAATCCACCTCCGTAGTCTCTCATGTGCTCCCTTTGCTCATTCGGGCGCGTGGCTATGCAAATATGCATCCGACAAAAATATTTAGCCTCAGCTCAAAGTGTAATCAGATAATTTCGAGCCCCTTTGTGAGAAATTAAACTTTGTTGTTACTTCGACTTGAATGCAAAAATTTTTGGTTACATCATGTTAGCTCCATTATAGACTTTTTTCTCCTTGAGATAATGTTTACTGCTTTGTACATGCACAACGTGTACTATTTCAAACCCAAGGCTGCTAGAAATATATTCCAACCGTTACATACAGTCCAGTCGTACAATTCATTGATTTTCCAAGATGTTCTCGAATGTCAGCTGAGTGAGCGAATCAGCCTCTTGATGTTCATATCTAGATTCAATTAATATATTTGACCCTTTGTTTCTGTGTGCTTAAAAAAATATTGAACGGCTCGTATATAAATGATTCAGCGTTGCATATCTGATGGTACTCTAAAAACGTAGGAGAAATCTCTTATGTATCACGGTTTTAGCGTGTGTGCTTGAAGTTTTTGCACAACAATTTTGTTCATTTCAATTTGTGTAGGGTTCAATTCGTGTCACACAATTCGAATATTTCGATCTGCTTGTGTGAGTGAGAGGTAAAAAAATAAGAAAGAGAGAGAGAAAAAAAAAATAAATAAAAACAAAGAAAGACGGAGAGAAGAGACGAGGGAGAGACCTCGGCGAGCTACTTTGTTTTACATTGAATTAGAGTGCATCCATCTTTTTTGGCATAATTTGACATTGAATTTTGACTTGAAAATCTCAGTGTTGGGTTGAATGACACGAAATGCGTGTAATTTTACCTATTAAATGTGAAGCAAATAAAGAGATGGATGTACTCAGTTCGGTCTATTTTTAGTTCCTTGTTACTGTTGTTCTTGATGATGGTAATGATATTAATAATATTAATAATAATGACGATGATAATGATATTAATGATATTGTCGAGATAACCATTGCTGCTGCTGCTTCACACATGCACTGTTTGCTCTAGTGTCCTGCTTTGTCCTTACCTATTAATACTAATAATATTAATAATAATGATACTATTAATAACGCTTATTTGTGGGTCTTCCTATAATTAACTACGCAAGCCTCGCCGACTGATCTCTGTGCTTATCGTTTTTTTGTAGTCCCGTTCGCTTGCCTCGAAGCGAACAGTAAAGCTACTCTCGTATCAAGTTCAAGCATTTTACTGCTGGAAAATATTCGACATAAGCATGTCATGAGTCGGTGTGGCTGCTGTAACCACGTGTGCGGAACAAAGCATGTGTTGAGTTTGAACTAACTGCGCTACTGCTGCTTTTGATTTGCGTGGTTTTGCTTTGTTAATGTCGGTTGCCCACTTACCTCTCTTATTACCCTTCCTTCACCCTCCTCGTGTTCCCTCGTAACTATTAATACTCCCCCAGCCCGTTCTTCTCCGTGTTCATTACCCTCCCTCGGTACGGTACCGCGCCGCCAGGCCTAGCTACGCTCGTTACGCCGTGAAGTTCTTGTCCCTTCACCCTCACTTCCAAACCCTCAATTTCTATCCGTTCATTGTCATTCGTTGTGATCAAAGTCAGCCCATGCGTCCTCTTTCAATTTTGATTAGCGTTACCTGCGTCCATTGATTTTATTTTTATTCCTACGACCGTTCAGTTATAGTTATTTTCAGTTATCTTCAAACTGTCTTCTCTTCAATAAGTTACCCAAACTATTTTTTCAATCAGTTATCAGTTGCCTAAACTATCGCTTGGATCAGTTATCAGATAGCTAAACTACAACGCGGATCAATTACCAGTTAGCCAAACTATCGCGTGGATGAATTAACGGGTAGCCAATCTATTCCAAAGATCTGTGGTCATTAAAAGATAAATGCACACGTCACGTATACATTCATGCTCACTCCCAATTGTCATTTGCTGTTGTGTACGGAGTCTCTATGACGAGTTATTATCAGTTTTCGCTTGGACCCTAAAATGTTCCTAAGTTTTATTCGGGAATAACTTGCCTTCAATCGCAATCTGCTATGTTGCTATTCACTCGTGTGGGAAAGACTATTCAACTTCGAGAATTTTAGATTTCAAGTTTTTTCCGTAGTTTAGACGTTTGAATTCTCTGAACTAATCAAATTGCTCAAAGTTGTACACTTGTATCTGGGGAAACTCTTTGAAGCTGTAATTTCAGCGTTTGTCCGTGATGACTGTTAATAATATTCCAATCCGAGCGCCTTGCATTATTTTTGTGAAAGGATATAAGACTCGCCGGAGTTGTAGCCAATAGCTTATGTAGGGGTGATATTTTTGTTCAGTGTAATTTGCTCCCAGAAATGTAATGCTGATGCGTACAACAGAACCGTGTCCATATTATTAGCGCAACTCGTGTAGGACTCGGTCATCTTACAAGTTCTAATACACGGCCCACATACACGCTTATGTTGTGTGTAACCGCCTCACGATGCGCTCACACATCTGTTCGCCTCGCGATACCCACACATTCTAATACAAATGAAAGAAAGCTTAGGCTAATTACTTTTTAAAATAGTTTTTTGTTACTGAAATGCGATAGAATGCGGTATTATTTGTTCAATAAGTGCAATACATATTGTGTGCTTAACTGCATGCGGAACGAAAACGGGCATTATTCAGACAGCTTCTGGTTAAAACACCAGTTGTGGATCACGGTTTTGTGTTCGGGCAATCTTACTTGAAATACGGTAATGAAAGCTAACTTTTCATCTTGTAAGGAAGGAGGCTAAATCCCCGTTCTTATGATGAAAGATAGGTGATTTGGTGGAAAGTAGTTTTCATAGGGTTTATATGTTTGGAAAGGCACCTTGTAGGTGAAATTATAGTGTAGACGCGTCTTCGGCGTGGGTGTCGAATTGTAAAAGGGTCCATGAATCAAAGAAGGTTAGCGTCATATTCAGTGAAACCATAGGTAAAACATTAGAATATTTGATTCAAGGTCTAACGGTCATGCTAAAATGATGTTCATGTTATAACAGTTAGTTGAAGTGCGTGATCCAAGATCCATCGGTTAAGGTATACTATCTGTATTGCCTAGTTTGAAAGACCGGCAAAAATGATTAGTTGCACGATGTCAAATTTCCTTAGTATGGTAATCTTTTAGGAATGAAATTGGCCTTTTTATCATGGAAGTGTTTCTTTCTTTGGAGGCTTATTTTTGATAACTATAGCAAACTCAACTGCCTTGCCTAGCAGTGTACACCAGATTGTACCTTAGGAAAAATATTGTTAACTTTGAAGTACTTTCTATGAGGGAAGCTATGGCGTAATTGTTGACAAATGCTGATTTTTTCATGGATTTATATTGATAGTTTCTAGGTAGGTTTTAAAAAATTAGTTTAGTTTCACTGGAATGGCTAAATTTTTGAACTATTTTTTTCGACGTGTGTGAAAAAATATTGAAATGAAGCTGCCCAAAAAAGAGCTGCGGATTTTAAATATTAGCGCTGTAATAAGTGTTATTGTTTTTGAGCAAAAACTACGCGCGGAGACCTCAGTCTTGACTCATTTAAAAAATATATATTTCGAGTCAGTAATGCTTTCATTTAACATTATTTTTGGTGTTTCAAAGATTCTTCGTTACTCCTGTGTTCTGACATCCGAAATGAACATAATGGTAGTCGTTGCTTTCTTTTGAAAAATAAAATGCGGCGTCGAGCCTTCAACTCGACGGCTCGGACAATTTGGAATACAGATTCCATAAACTTCACAGATTTCCATCTCAATTTTAGGCCTTAGACGTGCAAACTCCGACAGAAGTCGTGGGATTCAACTTTAATTTTTTATTGTTTGCGCTGCGTAACTCTCTAATGGTCCATTGGACCATTAGAGGACGGACGGAATGGACGGAATTGTGAACTCGCAGTTTAAGAGCAAAAACTAAGCAAAATTGGAAGTTGATCGTTTGTTGGCAGGTTGAAAAAAATGCAAATATTCTGCTAAAGCATGCTTGGTTTAAGTGTAATTCCACTTCGCCAGGTTAGGAAGGACAGTACGATTTGTAGTGATAAAATAATTTTTTCATTGGAGTTTACCTGCCTTTGGGACGAAAGCCCTCCAAAATTTGCTACCGTTTTTAATGTGCATAAATAGTGGCGTTGTTTTGATTACTCATCCACTTACATTTTTTATTTCTTAGGTAATCGTTGTTAGGTGCGTTCTGCTTGACAAATCATTGCGCCTTCGTTCCTGTCTCGGGCGTTTTGAATTAGCCTTCGCGATTCGTTAGGCTATTCCAATTAAGTTAAACAGCCTAATGTCTTTCTTAATCATTCAATTTGGTTTCTCTGGGCCTTTCGGCATTTCGACGTCTGCAATACCTCATTCTTTTGATGTAAAGGTCATATTTATCCGTGGTTCTGGTGTAGCAATATCTCTTCTGCCTCGCTTCCGTCTGAATTTCTGCTAATTTTCTCAGTTTTGTTACTTGCCATTCTAATTTTCCATAGTACGTTACTGCATTATGAAGTTTCAAATTTTGTCTTTTCAGTGTTTTGTACACAAGCGTTTAGTTCGCAATCTTTTTTAACAATTCCTTTTCCTGCTGTATACCAACATATCTCTCTCCGCCTTTATTGGTCCTGTCTCTAGGTCTTTTCCTGATCATTTGGTGTCCATGCACATTTTTCTCTGAATTATTCGTTATATTTTAGATTATTTTCTTGGTTTTGACACGGTTTACCTACTCATCTATTTCCTTACCTTTCGGTTATCTATTCCCTTACCTTTCGGTTTATAAGTGTAATTTTTTGTCTACATGCACTCATTTTACGCCATTCGGTTCCTGAGCACCTTATTTTCTGACCATCCGTTTCTTGTAGCCGCATCTACTTGTAACTGTTCTACCGTTTACATCCACCTCATCTTGTACTTCCAATATGGTTTCACAAGCTTTTTTGAGCACTCGGTATCAAGTACGTACACGCATATCGGTACGCCCGTACCTGTGCACAATTGCATTGCCCTCCTCAGTTGTAGTAAGGCAATATTTCTCATAGGTCTCATGTCGTGTACGAGTGTTCTCTCGACTGCACTGAAGTTGCATCTATTTTATTGAAATTTCAATGTATGTGATGTTGATGATGTCTACTTCTGTGGTGGCTGACGCGTAAGTATCACTCACGTAAAGCTTTATTCGGGTGTGGTTTCAGTTCGGTAGAAATTTGGGTGTTGCGTAGTATCTTTACGGGTGGCTCTGCGTCTGAGCGTACTTACATCCATGAAGTTACAGTGTATAGCATTGAGGATTTGTGCGCTGCTCATTGTATCAGTATTCGTGACACACATGCATTGATCTACAACTTATTGATATTGATAACCGGGCAGACTGAATAAATATGCCTGCTATTCGACCAATATTTCTTTCATTTTTAATTCATATTGTACTTTATACTCATGAACCTGCGATTTCGTATCGCAGTGTGAACAATCTCTATGGAATAACACGATAGGTTTTGTGAATAGTTAGCGGAGACTCGCAGCGTTGCGCAACGCTGTTCTCCTGGTCACTTGCGGTGATCCTTTATTTATGCGGTGACATTTTTGCGATGTCGACAATTATCGCGGTAACGAAGCATTAATTTCAATTACACTTGGTGGATAGGAAAGATACATAGACCACTTCTCTATGTATAAATTCTGACAAATGTGATTGAAATCAAGTTGTTAAGATTTGAAGGAAATATGCCTCGACAAAATGGGTTCAATTAATGACCTCTCAGTCAAACGTATTTATTAGTTCTTTTTAGTCGACAAATTCGTATGAAATATCTTTTTGGAGAAACACCATCAGAAATATAAAGAAGCCCAGTTATTTCAATTTTTTCGTTCATCAATAAATTCGTATAAATCTAGCGTCGTAGTTTCACCCCAAATTCTTGGTTCGATTTATTTTGTTCAGCATTTGGTCAGGTGCTTCGGGGCACATAGACTCATCCCCCTGACCACGCACCTGCGCAACAGCTTTCGGGGTCTTTGATTTTACGAAAGACGGTACTGCTGCCGCGATTTCATCTTATCTTTACAATACCGCCTATCGGGTCAGGTTGTGTATTTAACCTAATTTTTTGTTATATCATCGTTAATAGGGTCTTCTAACAGTATCAGTATTAAAGCGTGTGTAAATTTCAAATTTTGTCCTACGTGATTTTTGGAGCAGGGCGGAGACTGTGGATACCAAGCGAATTAGCAAGCAATCCAACTAAATTATCAGAGTTCTATTCGGAAATAATTACAGTATATGGCTTATGTTTTCCGTTCACGTGGCTGCGTCATGCCCTAGTTTTGGTTTTGCTAGCGCATTATCTGTTTCAGCATCGGGATAACTTTTTCACCGCGTAACCTAATCAACCTTGATCCATTAGTGTGGTCGCCGTGTGGAAAGTCCTCCTGCGCTCACTTCTGCTAAAAGTTGCCGTCGTTTAGTAGGGAATCATGCTTGATTGAGTTGAGAAGTCAGTGACCCGTATTTGTCATCAAGTCTGGTAGAGCATTCATGTCCTGCCGCGGTTGATTCCTGGAGAAGATGGCAGTTGCGTTGTAACCCACTGACGGCGATCGTTGTGAATCGCTTCAATCTGATCTTTTGTGGCCAAAAATCGCAGTAATTTCTGGCTCTTTTTCTTCTGTTGTAGCACCAAAAAAATTTCGCGTGGGTGGAGGTGGAAGACCATGACAGATATTTCATAGACTTTTAGGACTATTATCATTTGCGTGTGGGAACATGGGCGATCTTGCTTAAATATTGTCTCGTTTTCGGATATCCGCCATGAGCACTGCTGCGTCAGGCAGCAAGGCTTAGTGCTTTTTTGTACAACACAGTACGGTGATGCACGTAGCTCAGAAAGCAAAAGCCACTTAGAAGTATAATATAACCATTTGATTGCGGTAATATTTTCTCTGCTTTTCCTCCTGAAAGGATCTTTCTAGTATTTTGATCGATTTATAGATTGGAGGCAAAGCTACGGTGATGCATTTTTTTCGCAGCTGGTCATATTTTCGCGAACGGCTTTGTTTCGCGTCCTTCCCACCTCTGGAATATTTAGATTCGAGGGAAACGAGAGACAATTACTGCTTACTATTTTTCTTAGTGTGATTCAGAGTATGTGGCACGTCAAAAAAACACTATGGAATGTTGTTCATTAAAATATGGTAGTGGTGCTCATCACAGCATTTTGGGTGGGGAGACGGGTTAGAAGTAGAGGTGCACATCAGATCATGTCTCTGGCTGACGGTGGTTTCTCTTTCTTCCTTTGCAGTTGAAAGTTGCAAAAGAAACTCGTGCCCGCTGTGCCCGTGCACGCTCGACTCAGTGTGGGAGCTCAAGGACCATTTGGCCAGGAGGCATGATATGAAAGTGCACAAATGTGCTTTTTGTGGGGCCAAGTTCAGAGAGATAGAGCAGATGGCAGTGCATGTCAAGAAGAGGCACGGGGAAAAGCTAATGCAGCAAATACAGCAATCTGCTGCTGCGGCTGCCGCTGCTGCAGCAGCTGCGGCAGCTTCTTCTTCCTCTTCCTCTGCTACTACCATGGACATGAATATCTGATCTACGTAGTGTGGTAGACGATTAAAAATTGTATTCATGGAGAATGATGTCCTACCGTTGAAATTGCAGGGGATTAGAAGTGAAGAACAGTGTTTATATGAACCATCTTTTAGCATTGTTTCTCTTTGTTTAAATCGTTCAAAAAACGTTTTCTAGATCATTGACCTCCTGCGTGTGAGAGTCTTTTTAGAGGGCTAATCTCAAAATGTCTCCCTCTTAAAGCCTGGTAAATGATCGTCATTGTCGAGGCGTTTATAGTCTGCTAGACTGATGTTTGTCTCGTGTCAAATGGTTGTATCGACTCGACACACTGATAAGGTTTCTGTCCGAGGGAAACCATTTCCTAGTGTAGACGTTTTATGCTTACACTTGGAAATGTAATCTTAAGCTAATGTACACTACTAGTGAAAAAATCAATTGTGTAATATAGTACGTAAACCTTTAGGGAATAGGACTAGCATGCACCAAAAGATATGAATGTGGACTAATTCGTGATGAAGTTGCCTGCGCTGCATTGCGATTAAGAATCAAGACCCTAATATTTGCAAAATTTTAGGGCATCGTTTCTTCGGTACAGTTTCGTTTGCGAAATCGCGTTACGAACGTTAGGAAATATAAATATTATCTGTACACTTTTCTTTCATTTAATTTTGCGTTAACTTGTCCACTTGTCACTCCCACTAATATGACGATGAGCTGGAAAGACTGATATATTTTTAAGTGTGCGGGTACTTGAAAACAATTTTCCTCATCGTCTCTACAATAGGAAAGCGGAATAATTTTAATTATGAGCCATTGTTCAATACACTTTTATTCTGATTCTTGTGTGCAAAATAACTAGCAGCGTTCACTGTTCTGTGTTTTTTCTATATTTTTTGCCGTATTATATTCAATGAAGTGAAATTGTGAGCCATCTTCATAATCAGAGTTTGATGTAATGGGAAAGGAAAGATTGAGAAAGGTTTCAATTGTTAGCTTATTAGCGCCATGCAGCGGCAGTCAGGTATGAACTCAACATCGGCGTTTATTTTCTAAGCTGGTATTTGATGTAGCCGAAACACTGGAATTTTGAATGAAAATATGTCTCAGAGTAACTGTATACTTGGCCGGTGATGAAATCAAAATGTTATCTTCTGCTGTTACCATGAACATTCAAGTTCGTCGCTGGTTCAGAGACTCAAAACATTTCTATATATGTATCTAACTTACGGCGAGTGCCAGTTGAAAGTAGTTATTGAAATTCGAGGAGAATATAAGTGAAATAAATTAACGATCAAATTTGCCCTGTAAATTGAGGGGGAATGTTTAGAGAATGCAATTACTGATGGCAACAAGTTGAGACCTTTATTTCATCCCGTCGTTAATCAAGGCACATTTTCCAGGCGCGTTCCACCATTCAATTAATTGAGATTTTTAGGAGTCAAAACTTGCCTTCGAGCACTCCAACTCAGCGGTCGCTTCCTGCTATTTTCTAAGGAATTTATGTCTTGAACCTGATACAGTTTATGTGGCCCCCTTGTTGTGAAGGGCTCGGCCGTGAGGAGGTCAAGTGAGTTCTGTGAGAACTCAGTTTGCTGGGGTCAAGTTTCGAGCGATGTTAGAAATGATGATAAATGTTTATTTTGGTGTAAATTTTATTTTGAGACAATAGCCTAAAACAACAAGCTCCAATTTTTGTAACTGATCAGGGTTGTTATGCAAAATCTGCTTTTGACGAGTTAATCTCGTGCTTCATGTATTTGTTGAGTGGCAACGTCCTTTTATGACTTTTGCCGCTCACTGAAAAATTGTTTCCTTGTTGAATTTTTTTGAGGTGATTCTCGTGTTCTCTGTGAAATCGATGGTTTAGAGTATTTTGTTTGAACTAAAGCCCGTAACGAACTTCTGGTGTTCGTTAATATAAATGTTGAATTAACCCTTAATTCTGTATGCACTTAATTTCCGAGTATGTGGCACTTGGGCATTGACTTCCTATAGTCCAGTCACTGGCCAACCTTTCGAGGTCTGAACGTCTGCTAGGCAGAGCTTGTTATCCTTGTCAAGTCATGGCTGTGGAACGCAGCCCGTCTAATGTTCCCAGTGACAATTGCCGCCGTTAGAAACTCTTTAGGTACTTTAATTGTTGTCAAAAATTAAGATTTTAGAAAGGTTATGTATTCATCTCTGACGGTCTGTCATCTGAGTTTCTGAGCTAAGAAAAGTTGTATTAAAACTGAAGCTTAATTAACTGCATAGCTTCAAAACTTCAGGCGAGCTAAGCCATCTCATGAAGTTGGAGGTAACTAATCGAATAAGTCTTATTCTGCTGTAGACTGAATGTACAGGAACGCCTATATCTCAGTAATTTGAATTTCTAGGTCCTTGGTGTACATATCTTTCCAAGTATACAAGCATAATGTACGGTATGAGGTCTATATATTTGTCTCGCTGGAATGCATCAGCAATTTGGACTCGTGCGTTCGGGCATTGAAATGAAGCGAATGAGAGTGAAGTTCTCACTCCAATTTATGTTCGAAAAAGATACTTCGTTCACTTTCATTACTGCTGGGTCATATGCGAAATGATTAAACATTCACTTGAGTTGAAAGCCAATTGTTTGCTTGCATGCCCGCATTTACGCAACTTCGCATGCGAGTAGATTTTTTTAAACAACGATGAGAATTTGGTGCTGGAAATTAGTGAATTAAATTATTTATCTTTGCTTACGGCAGTGTTTGGTTCCGTTTGCACCTTAAATGTGTTCTCAATCCCAGCACTATGCATTGCGAACAGAATGTATAACTGTGACTAAACAGAAGGTTTTCTCCGTATTTTTTGACACAATTTGTTCATTTCAATCAGTCTTATTGGGTTAGTTTGTCAAAAAAATTTGGTTTAAAAATCCGGCGAGGAAATTTTTGCAAATGATGTTTACAGATTTGCTCACATTCGTGAAGCGATTTGACGACGTAAAATAATTTTGTTAGTGTTCAGTGAAATTATTTACTTGCTGAGCGACTCTTTGTTGTCCTCGCTGGCTCTTCCTGGCTTGACTGATCGACTGTACTGCATTGAGTTGGCTGACTAGGGTGGACTCCACTGATCGACTGTACAACATGGGACTGAGAATATAAGATTTTTTAAAATTGCATAGTAATTGGTTATTAATGAAATACATATTTGGTTCTCAGCAGTTGTGTAGATTTCAAGTTATTTTAAGGACATTCAATTTAAATACCTGCGTTCATACTTCGTTTAACATATAACTTGGAGCTCATTCACCGATGTGGCAGATTTGCTTACAGTATTGGCTGATATACCATTATTGACAACCTCAATATTTACTAGCCTGGCTGACCAATTATGTTACTAAACAGCATTCCTTCCCTGGTCAACAAATTTGGATCAGGCGAAAGGCGTCGCTCAAATGATCAACACGACGCTGTGGAGATTATAACATGGAAAACGTGTTAGAGCGAACCGAACATTAAATAAATAATTATTATGCAAAAAATGACTGCAGCAGTGACAAGTTTGAAGATTTATTATCGTGAAACATTGCATAACAGACCTGGCTATGATAACGTTTTTCGAATTGTTATTGAGCATTGCTGACTCGCTACTGATCGCGCGCGGGCCCTGTCGTGACTGCGAGTCTCCTGGCTGTGAAGTGAAGCGAGGCATCTTTATTTGTACTGTCTAGATGCTGACCAGTCGGTGATAACCAGCGGCAGTGTACCAGCTGGCGTACTGACCAAGTACGAAGTGACCATTACTGGTTACTTTCACTTGACTGACTTCCAGACCACACGTAATGTGGTTAATGATAACTGTTGCCACTACAGTACGTGACTCCCTTGCCTCACTTGCCTTTAGTGGCCAATGACTTGCTAACTTGCTGATGCAGTGGCTGGCCTTGACCAGTTGTGATGACGTCTTGCGCATCACTACAAGACCAGCTGTAGCCAGGCCTGGTACCTGCACACATGAGAATACTTCTGTTTACATTACGTTCCGTACGCACGTGCACGCTTTTTCCTGGGTAGCATTGAAGAGACAGAAAATGACGGGGGCACATGGCATGAGGCGTCTATAATCCAGCTCTGATTTTCACGTTCTTATCTCAGTTGTTTAATCTTTATCTGATGGGTGCGAACAATTACATAGTTTTTCTCTCGCTTATTATCATCAGAACTATACACTTTAATTTTATCTATTGGTAACGGCAACCTTTGGGTAATTACCGGTGACTAACTGTAACCAGCCACGATTTACGTCATTCCGTTGAACACACAATCGGCCCAAGATGCACTTTTCACACTGACGATTACTCTGGGGCCAAGATGGCTAGTGCTTTTAGTTTAGGGCATCTAACATAATTTAAAAGTAAATTAACTATTGAGGGAATATTTTGAAATGAATAAAGTTAGAGAAATTAATGGCATCCATGAAACAATTTTTTACACATTTCAGAAGCCTGCTCGCGTAAATTATCATTGATTATCTCTAAGTTCACGCCACAGGGTCTGCACCACATGTTCAATAACCTTTCTATTTAACTTAAGCGAGTTTTGTCTGACCATCGTTCGTTTTCTGATAAATTTGGGCCAAAACTAATGAATGATTTCTTCGAATGTTCAAATTTTTTTTCAATATCAGAATTTTTTTTGCCAAGCATAGAGCTTTAAAGATTTCCCGAAACCAGTTGAATTTTCGCACTCAAAGAGCTGATAGAAGAGTGTGCGTAGTGTGGAGCGCGTGTGTGATGAGGCTGCTTGACCGCACTTGACCTCTACCCTGGTGCAGGTGTGCTTGTCATGGCTATCTCTGCGTGTATAGCAGTCGTAAATAAACCCTCCGCGTTTCCTGGTCTTTAGCTCAATGTGTAGAGCCTGCACTGGCCAAAAAATGAGACACTTGTAACGGCCTAAAATGGGATATCACATGGCATCGGTTTAATCTTAGGTCATGACCTCTTTTTGAAATGAAAAATTGTTCTCATCAATGAAGTGCGTATGTATCAGTGCTTTGCTGCGGTGTGACTAATACTAAAAAATATATCAGTTGCTAGGCACGGGTCATTTCAATGCTGAGCTTAAACGCAGGTGGCTCACGCCGGCCTCATGCGACGCGCCCGTCTCTGCCTCCCACGCTACTCATTCCAACGCATTTATACAGATTGTCAAAATGATTTGCTGGATAAAGTATTGCAACTGTGCTGGTCGGCTCAAAATGTTGATTCTCTCTTGTCGACGCAAGAATCGTAGTTTGTTCCTTGCCGTCGCGATTACATTGGTCACAAATTGCGCCGTCTCCTGGTGTAAGTCGGAGTGAAAATCTGTAGTCGGGCCACTCGTGCGCTGAATTAGGGAGGCTTTGTACGTGTCATATTATACGTTAGTTTTCGTGCGTGCTCTAGGATGTGGTGCACTAGGATGACGTGCACTAGGATGACGTGCACTAGGATGACGTGCACTAGGATGACGTGCACTAAGATGACGTGCACTAGGATGACGTGTACTAGGATGAGGTGCACTAGGATGACGTGCACTAGGATGAAATGGCGGTTACCGCGATCGAACAGTTTCTCATTTGAAACGCCTGGTGTGGGTAAAAAAATGTGTGAATTTCTTCCTTTTCTCTGTGAAGAGAACCAGTGAGATTCCGAGGCTCGACCGCTCTAGCGCCCACTTGTAACGAGTGCGCTAACCACGCGGTCACCAGCACCTGCGTTCAGTCTTTAAGATCTTTAACTTGTCAGTGTTTTCAATGAGGTTGCTAATTTTTTTAGTGCACCTCTATTCCAAAGCAATGCGTTCATTTCGCACATAATGGAAGCTTTTTGTGGCGTACTTGCCATCTGAAGAGCAGAAATTTGAAAGTGAGCGCTCATCTGTTCTTTGATTAACATATTTTACTTCAATTGTGCGTCTTGGTTGTCATACATTTTTAATCCCTGAACACAAAATACTTGGCCGGCGTTTCACCATCACAAGCCTGAGGTAAATGTTACCTCGTTAAATAAAAAAAAGACATGACTTCAAAGCAGACATATCAAAAGTAAAAAACAACATGGAAAATGACACTTCTTGGCTCTCATATTTACTCATTGAAGTAACTTGAAGAATGACATAATACTGGAGAATTGAATCTAAATTCAATCTTTAAAAATGTAAAAATTTTCGCTCATCCTAACATTAAATTTGCTTAACATTGTAGACTTCAGGTTTGTCTTCTAGATAGAAGTGAAGTAAGCTAAATTATGTGTTGCCGGAACTGGAATACATGTGTGACAAAAATTTATTAATTGCTATTAATGAGTGACGCATTAACTGCTTTATTTTAGAAGAGAAAAGTCCAGTTGACTCTCACGAATGGTGCACACCTGTCAGCAGATAAGATATGAACGAGTGCACTTCCCTATCAATTGTTATAAATACCAACTCCTATTCAAGAGTGATGCACTGCAAATACTTGAGTTGGCGTTAATAAATGCATAAAAGAAAAGTTTATAAATGTGTACTGAGACATTCAAACATACAAATGTGTCCTGTTCTAAAAGATGTATTCCTCCAGAATTGTCTTGAGTGATTCTTGCTCGCTCGCCTAATGCTCAGTCTAAATTTGAACGGAATGTGTGTAGACTCACGAATGTGTGACCCAATATGTTCCAGTGCAGTCGCAATTTCTACAGCTGAATAAGGAAAAGTTATGAATACGCAAATAAGTGTTATTTGTCTTTTTTCCCCCGCGTAGTGACAAAATCGTGCTTTAGTTTATGGAACTATCATTTTCACATAATGTTTTAACGGCTGCTACGTTTACTCGTACTGCCTGCCTCGTTATGTTAAAGTGATTACTTGTGGCTATTATCACACTTCTGAGTGGTTGATTAAAATCTTATGGAGAGAAAAACGAGAAACTTCAGTAAAAACCATTTGTACAATTTCGTTCCTACGCCCTGTCGTCGAGAAGGATGGACTTCTCATTTGCATTATTCCTTGTTATTTTGAAATGATTAGCTAACTATGGTCTTTTGCATTAGATGGGGATATTTTCATTCCGATTTCAGGTTTGAAAACGTAAATGGGCGGTTTTTTGTTTGTGGTTATCGAGAAATTGTAACCAACGCTAGACTCATTTACCAGTCTAGTGTCAGTTATCAAATTTGTCTATCGATAAATTATTTCACCCTTTCTTTTTCTGAAAAAGTATACTTGCTGGGATTGATTACATGCAACAACGAAAGATCTTCAAACTTGGAGTATGCAATTTGTCGAGAAATATGTGCGCGTGCCTAAAGTTAAGGGAACTCTCCGCCATGCTGTTCATGCGACCTGTAGTTTGTGAGGTGTGTTCTCAAGTACATGTATATACTACATTCCTTACAAACCCTAGTGTTCACAATGAGTCATAAAATATTAATTATAATAAACTTAATAATGAACTTGGTTGCCTTTCGTGTCTCCCTTGCCTCGTCATTCGCAACGGCCTCAAAATACGTCTAGTACTACGTTTTTATTCCTATTTTGTTAGCTTGGTGCAAAAAAGACAGTAACGTCGGAGCAGAGAACTCTTGTGTGCAGCTACAACTTCTCTGGACTACGTTTAGTGAACGTCAGATTTATATAAACTGAAATGAGAAACTTTATAGTTCTCCCGGAGCGACGAACTTTCTTGCTGCAATGAATCACAGTTTGTTTGATGTTTTTTCTTCCATGTATCGTCAAATTTATGTGGATTTTTTGAAAGCACTATCATTTACGGCTATTAATGTGAATATAACTAGTAAGTATTAACCGAAAAAGCGATGAACTTTCCAACCAGAGAAGCGGTTCTTGAAAAAACCTGCCATTTTTTGCTTTTCAAATCCTGGAATTCTGGTCTACTCTCGTTCTATGGATTGCTGGAGGACTGCTGACTCAGTATGGGTCAAGACGATTTCTGAACGTATTAAACGTGTTAGCTGAGACAATTTCTGGAAGCTGGTTACAGATTCTAGCAATTGTCTATGGAAAAAAATTAGTGCCTGAGCTATCATGAATTTTTTTCTTACTAATTTCTGCTTCAGATATTTTCCTCAGTGTCGAAAAGCGCTTCTGGGGAAACTTGAAAGTGATTAGAGTATTTATAGGTTCCGATTAATTGTGCTCCCAATCGTCTTTATTTTGAGGGAAATACTCAAGTCTGTTGACGTCGCTGGTAGCTGAGGCTACAGAGTTTGGGATTGACTTTCGTTGCTTCAAGTTGAATTATCTCCCATTTGATTGACATCTCGTCTTCGGATTGGGGACCAGAGTTTAATTTTGCATTCTACATTTGGTCGGACTAGCCCCTCATAACAGGTTAATACTGTGCCCATGGACTAAAATTCAAAGTTTTTTACTATGAAGCAGGGAATTTTACTTGCACTCTTAACAATTTTTCCTTCTTGTTAGTCATGCTTGAGATCTCAAGTGATGGTGATGCCTCGATTCTTTCGCTGATCTACTCAACTGCTTCAATTGGAGTATCATTCCTTGAGAACAGAAAGTGCCGATTATAAGTTTTGATGTGCATTGTTGAGCATTTTTCGATGCTAAAGCTCATTCGTTAGATAACGGTTCATTGGAAAAGACGGTTTAGGTGTGCTTGAACGGTAATTATATGTCTCGCTCGGTGAAATTTCTTTTCAAGTTTCTGTCATCTGTGAATTCGTTGAATTTACCAATGATTCCGAGGTCACGCTCGTTGATATAGACGATGAAAAGTAGAGGAGCGGATCTAACGTTCCTTCGGAGGACCCTTGAAAAAGTTACTGTGTTCAGACACTAAAATTATCGCGAGTCGCAATTTCAGAGTGCGACCAGTGAGTCAGTTTCGTCTCCATGGAAATTAGCTCCCCTGAATATCGTAGGCTTCTACTTCAGTCACAAGTATATTGAGTGGAACTTCATCAAACGCTATCACTTTTACTTCTAGTGCTCTAATTCGAGACAGTATTGTTTCCGCATTCCAGTTATCAGAACCAAGTGAGCGATATTTGCTAAAAATAATGTGTTCGATTTTATTTAAGTTTCCATAACAAGAGGCTTACGATTTTCTCATAAGTTACTTTCAGTACATGATTGCATCGAAAGCAAGCGTCATTTTTCCTCCCTTAGCTGGCAGTCATTCTAGAAGAGCAGCTTTGATTTTATTTGGAGGGATCTCCGTTCAATTCAATGCTGCTTTATCGATGTAGACTTCAAGGTTGATAAGTGAAAGTTTATTATTTTTGCGCATTTTGTAAACTAAGCCCAATTATTGGAAGCTCATGTTCGGCGCGTGCTTCTGTAGCCCAGTGATCACCTAAGCTGCCTCAAGAATGAAACCTTACGTATTGCGTGAATATTTACCTGAGTATTGCGTGAAGATTTACCTGAGTATTGCGTGAAGATTTACCTGAGTATTGCGTGAAGATTTACCTGAGTATTGCGTGAAGATTTACCTGAGTATTGCGTGAAGATTTACCTGAGTATTGCGTGAAGATTTACCTGAGTATTGCGTGAAGATTTACCTGAGTATTGCGTGAAGATTTACCTGAGTATTGCGTGAAGATTTACCTGAGTATTGCGTGAAGATTTACCTGAGTATTGCGTGAAGATTTACCTGAGTATTGCGTGAAGATTTACCTGAGTATTGCGTGAAGATTTACCTGAGTATTGCGTGAAGATTTACCTGAGTATTGCGTGAAGATTTACCTGAGTATTGCGTGAATATTTACCTGAGTATTGCGTGAAGATTTACCTGAGTATTGCGTGAAGATTTACCTGAGTATTGCGTGAAGATTTACCTGAGTATTGCGTGAAGATTTACCTGAGTATTGCGTGAAGATTTACCAATAAATTTGCCTCTTATGAGCCTGAGCACTCGGCAACTTTGCACAGTTCCGCGATGTTCAGTTCTCAAATTTCATTCGGAAAAACTCAAACATGATTAATTTGTCAGAAAATACAACACGTAGCGGAACCAACGGCAGAACTTGAATCAAGAAATCGACATTGCCAGCTGCACCGTCACATCGACGAATTTTTTTTTTAAATCCTGCCCATATATACTTGTGATTCTGTGCTTTTCTCTAGAAGGGTAAATTAGAACTTTAATGCGGGCAGTAAGGATTGCAAACATAACATGTAGTTCATACTACACTCAATGCCAGGAGGTAACAGGGGGTAGCAACTGTAGGCTTTTTTCAAAAAGGTAATTAGTGTAATGAAAAGCGTCAGGGACAAATCACGTGCCTGTGCTCCTGTCACAGTAAAGTAAATGGGAAATACGAACACGTAAACTGCTAAAGTTTTGTTTTAAATCACATTTTAGTTGAGTTTACCGAGTAACCTCTACTTGAACTACTTGAAAAGCGTATCTCATTAGTGTAGAGTACATCAATATGATGTTATTTGCGCCGCAATGTACGTGCAAAATTGGTAATGATGAAAAACCTTAGGTTGGATGCGTAAAGTTGACTTTCGTGCAACATGCGGCGAAAGTAATATCAATATCAGCGTGACCACTGTAGTTCTGAAGGGCATTTGAAATAGCTATACTTATACTCAAAAATTTCCGTCACAAAGTTCAATTCGTATTGCAATTACCGAGTGCTAGCTAACTCATATAATTCCCCCGTTTTCCGAGAAAGAGATCCGACAGTTCGTCCTGTTCGTGAGGGGCTCGAACGCTCTCTCATGTGCCACCATGGAGACGCTGTAACGCCTCTGTGTGGTGACTTCCGCGTGAACAAACCCGGCGGGTTCTGGTGTTGGCAAAGTGTCATTTCCACGTTCCTGAAGCTTTCCACTTGAAACCTAATGCAATTTTAATGCATATACATTCATAAAAAAATGCCAAGTAGAATTTAATATCGAAAGCACGTGGAAATTCGAAACGAATATTTGTACAATTATATGAGAAATGAGCGTTGGCATTCGAAATTACAATTAATTCTAAAGCAGCTGAGGTGCATTTTTTCATCTCGAGTATAACCAATTACAGGAAGCTTCATTAATTTGTTGCATTGCAAGTGTATTTGATTTTTCTCATCACCTGTTCCTCATGTAACTTCATCACGTTTAAATTTTAAATGCACTCACCGTTACCAAAGAATTATTACGTAGCGCAGATATAGTGACTTATTCGTGCGTCACCGTAAACTGGTACATTCGTGCGTCACCGTAAACTGGTACATTCGTGCGTCACCATAAACTGGTACATTCGTGGGTCACCGTAAACTGGTACATTCGTGGGTCACCGTAAACTGGTACATTCGTGGGTCACCGTAAACTGGTACATTCGTGCGTCACCATAAACTGGTACATTCGTGGGTCATCATTCGTGCGTCACCATGCGCCTTAGTGACCCATGCTCCAAATTCGCATGCGTGCGTCTGCCCTCAAACGCGCCTGCGCCTCCCTACGCAACACTCACGCAGAGACTATCACCAAACTGGCAACACTCTGTCGTATAACATCTGTGAAGTGCACCCTAGCTTCTATTGTATGACGCGGTCGGTGGAGGAAAGGGCTGTACGCCAGATCTTCATTTTTTGTTTATTATATGGAATACCTTTCATAAAAATGTGGAATATGTGGAATACCTTTCTTCATTTCTAAAATTAAAATAAAGCAAGTACGGCGGCTGTGCTCGCAGCGCAGATTAGGATTTACAACAGTTCCTTGGTGTTACTCGTAGTGTGGTTGGAAGCAACTCCATGCAGCTCATAAGCTTAGACTTTGTTGAACTGGTTTTTGAAATCCAAATTAACATTTAAGCTTCCACCC
The DNA here is from genome assembly GCA_030386875.1 of Morinoia aosen. Taxonomy (NCBI): domain Eukaryota; kingdom Metazoa; phylum Arthropoda; class Malacostraca; order Amphipoda; family Talitridae; genus Morinoia; species Morinoia aosen. The sequence continues at coordinate 47,136,783 of CM059556.1, read as the reverse complement.
TTGAACGGCCGAAAAAGTTGTAGTTCTATAGATACATGGAAACGAAAACGAATGAAACAATATGATTTTTTAGGTTTTGAACTCATGAAAAAAAGCATTACTCAGCGAAAGGTAGCAACATGTGAGTTTTGAGATGCTAGAAAGTTAATATTAGATGAAAATTACAAAAAAGGCTACGTTATGACGAAGTCTCAATCAGGAACAAAAAACAGTGGCTTAAACTTCAGTCTACAGAAAGGGAGAAAACCGTGATGAGGCGAACTCATTTAACTTCGCACAACATACACTGAAGGCAAAATATACTAGCTGGATTCCAATATCCGCTCAAAAGTTAAAGATATCATGGAACTAACAAAACTAATGCCCGCAAATGCTACTCAGTACTACACAAACCTGCAACTTGAACCACCCCTTGCACGCGACGCTGCTGCTGCTGCTGCTGCTATGGAAGACGAAGATGAGCTGGGCGGTATAATAGAATTCGAAGATTGGTTTGAAAGACCTTCAGCTGTTAACTTCCATTTGTTCGTTTCACATTTAATGGTAAATCGTTTCCTTTTGCTAAATCTTATATATAAATTAATTATAGTTGAACATATTATCTGCTTCTCATATGATGATGATTTGTAATGTATTAAAATTTTTTTTAGGTTAAGATCAACCTAACATTTTAAAAGTATTTGAATCATTTGTCAGCTTTCATTCCCCCTTTGAATAGTAGTATTTCATCATAAAGCGAATATCTACTCATTTTAGTTATAGTTGTCGATATTAATTGGAAAACTTTATAAACCCTTCCTGCAAAACTTTTGCAATGAGGCATAGCCCCTTCCTCCACCGAACGCGTCATTGCAAACACGAACATCACAGCCCGCACCCCACCAGCCAATTTAGTGCAACTTGCGCTCCTCAGGTTGTAGTCATCTCTCAGTCCTCTCGCTCTTGTCTTGTTGTGTTGTACTGCCTTGCTGGTGTCTTGTTCGGGGAAATACGGGGACACGCAGAAATATCTGTATGTTTCTTTGTATTTTTGTCAAATTTAGCGTCAATATGGCTTTTATGTGAGAATTTTTTGTTGGCTCAAGTACGTACTGTGTGTTGTCTCGTTACTAGCTAGCGTTGGTCTCAAATCGGCGTTTTGGATATTTTGATGGGCTGAGGTAGAACTAGTAGTCATGTGTCTCGCGTCATTGTGTTGGGCTCGTATTTCTCTTTGTTTGCTGCATGTTGAGTCTCGTTACATGTTCATTTTTCTTTTTTTCTTCGTTCCGAGTGACGGAAAACAAAGGAATTAGCTTTTCGAAGCTGTATTTTGGATTGCAAAAATTTAGGAGAGCGGAAGTTTTTTCCAGTGTCGAAACAGCGACCAAAAGTTGAAAGTGTTTCATCTGATGATTGATTGGATAGTGTATCTCAAATTAAAGATAAATGATGAATTCTGCACCGGAGCAGTTTTAATTGCTGTCTAAATGCTGTACGGTGTAATAAAAACATTTTACTTCATTTTCAGTTGAATCCGCTCAGAATAAGTTCGTTCCATCATGTGAGGCACATAAGTCACCTGCAGTAATTATACTGGCCAGTACATACGTACTTATTACACCCCATAAATCATGCGTGTCCGTATACATTTTTGTATACCACACCTTCCATTCATTTATGCTGACACAGATACAGGTATGCCGCATTCATTCACACTTTCATACATTGAGATATATATACACTGTAACAAGGTCTTTCCTTGTTTTAAATCCGCCTTCTCCCCATCACTCTCCCTGGGTCAGAAGATTGTCGAGGAGAACTAAATTATTGAACACAAGTTAGTGCATGACAATGGTGAGGCAGCATCACAGAGTCTAATCTAAGTAGTGAAAGTACAAGAGAGAAGGAGAGAGAACGTCGGCAACTGTCCCCTCACGTAGCCTACAACAAATAGAAAGAAAATAATTAATGCCAGACCAATTCGAACAAATGCAAAATATGAATGTACGAAACGTAAGGCCATGACCCGTTACATTAATATGACATACGTGCGCTCAGGTTCATAGCAGCATACACACCTCCAAAGGGCGTTCCGACGTAGCACGGAAGGGTAAGACAACAGACAATGCTATCGTGGGACTGATATTAGATTCGACGGTTCACTTATTTTACATTGTGAGGCTCAAGAATACTGCCCACTACATACACATACATAGACCCGTACGGAGATGCGAACATACCTAAGTGTATTAGAAGAGAAATCAAACAACAAACGGCGTCAGTAATATTACCATCCTACTTTCTACATTATCTTCACCACCGCCGGTCTCTTCAGAAAAGAATACTCTAGTCCAGAAAATGCAATGACATCCTTTTATTCAGCGGTACAGTGTTGCTCGAAGTGCATGGCCGTGATCGTAGCCGCTGGTGGCATCATTGCATTTCATTCTTGCATTCGAGGCTCGTAAGAACTCCACTTCACTGAGGTACAGCGTGAAAAGCTCAAAGTCAAGTCTGGGGTAGTTGATTTAAATTTTCGTAGTTCTCAACGGCAGCCGGGCAATTTTTTTCCGTTCATTGTAATTAAAAACTTATTTGAAGTATCTGTTAAAATGGAAATAATCATTCCTTATCAGTGTAAATGAGTAATTGAAATGATGAACAATCAGAGTACGAGTCTTGGTTGTGCTATATCAATGGTTGCAGAGCTGATAGGTGTGTATTTTGTTTCAAACCAATAATCTGAAAACAAACGTTCGATACAGCACGAAAATCATTAAAACATATTGGTTTTCACATAAAAATCATTTCATCTCGTTGTTGAGATACCGGAAGTGTGGTAAGCGGATCTATGATGCGAGATTCATTATCTCTCTGATTTTCCCTGTATCAGTCATTCAGAGGAGATGTGGACATCATATAAACACTATTAAACAGTCATGCAAATCACGGGAATAATTAGGACTGGCTACATCACCAGAGACCCGTTAGGTTGTATGTATATAAAAATAAGTTTTGTTTGCAGAAATTGGTAGAGAATCATGCTTTAGACGAACGTAAAATGCAAAATAATTGACTAGCAATTAAAGAGATCTTTCGTAGTAAGAACATTTATAGCAGACCGTTTACACCATACGGTTGGTTCAATAAAATAATCGTTAGTTGAACCAAGAAAAATATTAATGTCTCTCTACGGAATAGTGAAACGCTTGAATTAACAGGCATATCAAAATAAAATGAAATTTTACCATATTTCTGGGAGCAGGGAATTAAATATTGTCCCATGTTATTATTGAAAGCATATGTGAACACACAAGCAAGTAATAGTATCTGATAAGTATATAGATAGATGAGTGAAATACATACCGAGTATTGCTGTCCGCAAGTCTAACTACATACCACGTAGTTTGAACCGCTCTGGGTGAGGGCCCTCATTGGGATTGCCGAGGGATCTTAGCTTCAGTACTGGATCTCGTATCCTAGATGCAAGGAACCATGCTCTTTAGCTGGTCGCAATTTTTAGCGAAGACGTGCGGGCCTTCTTATGTCCCCGACTGTCGTGTGGGCCTGAAGGCCTGCGTGCTTAGGACGTGCTCATTTGTTTGGTGAGCCGCTGCATCGCAGGGACGTATAGCATTGCGCGCTCCCGCAATGCGTACAAGCTTCGCGCACAAATATCCAAATCCTACACGGTGCTCCGTTCTGGCTCTAATTTCGGTGCTTTCAGAGTTGACGGCATTGGTAGCGTATAAGGGGCTTGTAAGTGATGCTTTCACCGAGTTTCCATTTACCAGGGTTGTATGGTAGGAGAAGAATAGCTGGTACAGATACCATTAACATCATTGGCGAAGAAGCTTATAATGTCTTGGTTTTAATGCCATTGCCCTCTTATCTGCAAAAACGAGTTCACTCGTTTTAACCCAGTGTTCATTATCATTAGTTGACCAGAAAACTAATATAATCGTAACTAGCTACAGACTTTTTCATTAGTCGGTTCTTAGTCTTTCTTAAGCCATATTACACGTGAAAAGAGTATTTTTATTAAATCATACGTCAAGCAGGAGCAAAAAATTCTTGTAAAAAGAAAACATTTCTTTTTGGTTCTTGAAGAAAATGTTAATATAACTTTAAACTTTGGAAAATTTTCTAGGATCGGTGTCTGTAAAATGATCATTTCGAATTCCCCATATCCGCATCAACGAAGCTCACGCTTCAATACATTCCTGGCATTAACACAAGCCCTTGCTCCCAAATCTTTCCATCTTTAAACACAAATTTACTGTGAGCCGCACACTTACGCACTCTTTAAAATCCTATCAATTTATGAACGTTCAAATGAAATGAGAACTTGGTTCGGAAATTTCATCGTTCTTGTATATCATCGCACTATTCATTCCCTGTCGTCGAGTTCTGAAAGTAACGCTTCGCTGTACGTCGGTGAAATTATGAATTGTGCACTCGGTTGGATAATGTTGTCTGGCAGTGCTTGGTAGTGCATTGTTATCGAGCAGTGCTTGGTAGTGCAGTGTTGTTAAGGCTGTGCTTGCACCGTCGAGCTGAACAGTACTGCACCAGCACTAGTGTAACTGCCAGCCATGAAGGCGTTGTACAGGTCGACGAGATGTAGTTTAATAAACAGCGAAAAAATTCATCTGTCGAAATTTTTGTGAGGGCATACGCAATTTTCGGAAATTTTTCTCCTTTCTCGAAAATAATTTATTTGCGATTCATTCAAAGCCTCACAGACCTCGCTTCTCCGATCCAATTTTATTTAGGTAACAATTTGAGCTGCTATCCGGCGTGGCAGGTAACTGCCCAGCTCGCGGTGTCCCCTGAACTAGGCCCTTCTCTTGTGTTCTGCATATCCTAATTATTAACAGTGTTGATGTTCGTACTGCTGCTGTTGTTGGTTGTAACGTCTTAATCCCTAATTAACAACGCTCTTTGAAACGTGTGTGGTCGCCTGTGCCATGTTTGATAATAACAGTAAATGTAATTATTATGATGGTAATTGTAAGTGTAATAACAATGATTAATATTAATGTTGCTGTGTCGGTGATGAAATGCTTCATGTGTGACTCAAGAGTTCTCGGATCACATTCTCTAGAGGAAGATATTTCAAAACGTTATCGTGTAATCAGTTGTTGCTCTAGCGACACATTTGTCTGTGCTTTTTTTTCATTTTCCCTTGCTATTATTTTTAACCCATTCCAAGATTGGATATGAAACTTCAAGCCAAATTTAATACGTGAGTATGATTGAATCAATTTCTTTTGACGTTGCGAAATATTTTTATTCATTGGTTGATCCGAGAAATGAAGCTGAGTCGCGAGTTCTTGGCTGACTAACCCTAGCGCTTGCTTCGTTTTCTTCTTTTCACTTATTTTACTTGTTTCTTCTGGTTTGCTATGGTGACATCTTGGTGGAATCTTTCAGACAATCAATCAGCAAAGCCCCTACCTCCCCTCCCCCTCCTTCCCTAATTGCCACTTCTAAATATGGGCGACTATGGCTTGAGTAGCGTTACGAACGGCCGGCCGTTCACGTTACCCTCAGAGCCCAGTAACAGTACTTATGGTCGGCCGTTAACGTTACTTACAAAGCCCTGTAACGTTGTCTATGGCCGGGTGCCAACGGTACTCGCATAACTGGGTAACATGTTTCACGTAACTAGAGAAACGTTCCTCTTTCTTGACTCGGGCACCTTGATGAGAAATTTCATTAATAACTAATGGGAGCACGCGGATACTTACGTCCTCTGTGGCAGGCAGCAAACGCGAGGCTCGTCTTGCTCTGTAGGCTACGCAATATTGGTGTGATGTGTGCGGATTGCCTACGTAGGTATGCGTAATGTAAGCTATACAGCACGTGTTATGTACGGATTGCACACTTATTGGAGACATAATAGTGGGTAATGTATGCGTGGGCGATCTGTTTCAACCTTGAAGCCCTCTTTGACTCAGGACTTATGCGATTTGAAAACTTCGGTTGTGGTAACTTCATTATACATTTAAACAAAACCACTTTGGTGTAACTTCGAGGATATGAAAGGGGTGTTCACAGGAATTAACTCGTACAAACTCCTAGCAATTGTTTTTTTACCGTCTATTGAGTAGCGTTATGATGTGCCGTCATCTATGAGTTGTATTATTTTGACATAATGAGGCGGAGACGAGAATTTGGATGCTGTTTAATCTTGTGAATTTATGTGCGTCGTATTTAGACTTATTGCGTTTTTTTCTCGCTGAAGTTCAGTTCTATCTTGATTTTTTCGTTTGTTTTGAATGCTATTAAATGATTGAGATACTTGCTTGAATGCCAATGACCTGAGGAAACCAATGTTATATTAGGTATACAACCGGGGACTGGTTATATGAGTGAATTTCTTGAACTTTGTATAGACGTCAAAGAAATGGGTTATACATCTGAGAGGGTAACTTCTTGGTTTGCAGCTGGTTTGACTCATTAGCTTGATACATCGCTTGCTCGTACGAAATAGAAGTTTTGTAAGACGGTCATTGTGCTCCGAAACTGTTGCCTTGGTTGGTACCAGATCTCTCACTAGCGTCCGACAGTAAGAACACCTTCACATTCGCTGATTTCCTGAGATAAGCGCAAATAAACATTATACCGTATTTAATACCTTTTCCTTATTCTGTGAAATGCCTCTCGATGTTTCTCATGACGCACTTCAAATTACGGATCAGAACTCAAAGCACTCTGTGCGGGGAACTTCCTTATCGATGGCTTCATGCAGGGTTGAGGTTTAAACAGGCCTTGGGAGATGAGGATAGATGTGCAATGACCTCAATTCAAACTCTCATATATAATAGTTGCACCTTGTTTCTGTTCTGTTTGTGTTGTGTTGTGGGAAAGAAAAATTTCTTGTTGCTTCACCAGTTGTCAAGAGTGCAGAGTGAAGACCTGCTGTTGTAAAGATTCTGTCCATTGTCTTACCTGGTTTTCAACTGGGGAGCATCCATAGGGAACTTCATAGTAACGGAGGATCATTTTGAAATCACTACATCTCTTATTTCAGTACTCTGCTTCAAATGAATCCGAAGTTCGGTATTTTAAATGACCCTAAACGGATTAAAAATTTGTCTCATGACGGACATATCCAGTATAAGATCTGTGCAGCTCAAGTGCGCAAATCCTCCATCGATTAGATCCTCAATGTTCTCGGCTATGCTCAACGCTCGCCTTGAAAATTTTACTCACATTGTAAACTATCATTTTTACGATTTCAAAAACTTTAGCCATGAAGAAGTCTACTTCGTTTTAGATGTAGATCACCTCACTGGCGTCACTAATCACTTTATTTGGTAATTATTTCAAAAAGAAACTGGTCAGTTTAGTTCAATTCTATCTTGCTTTTTTCATTTGTTTTGAATGTTATGAAAGGATTGAGATATTTGCTGGAATGCCAACGACTTGGGGAGATCAATCCTAGATTAGGTATACAACTTTGTGTTAGTCATATGAGACGGAGCATTTTATTTTTTGCATCAATAACTTAAGAGACGAAGTAGATCACTTAAATTACAACACTGATTGCTGGTAGAGGCCTTGACGTTCGTTCTGTCACCATGACTTCTTTAGTTCACCTGATTTTCTTCGTTGCTCCAACCGTTGTCGTATTTTTTATAGGCTTGACATCGCCCGTACGCAGTGTGAAAAGTAAGCGTGAAAAAACAGGACGTTACAACTGGGCAGTACTGCAGGCAACCAATAAAGGTTATATGCGTTAGTTGTTTTAGCGAGTCAGCATCGCAATCCGGCCGTCCGCAAGTGTGTTCGAATTATATTCAGTCGAAACGAGTATAATTGTTCTCATCTAAATTGGCCCGTATTTTATATCATATTAATGTGCTCCTGCATTCGAAAAATATGGCTTTATTTTCAATTATAGCTAGAATCCATTTTTCGTAGACGCTGTTTTTTAAGGAACTGTTTGAATGAGGTATCCATTCCTCTTTCGATTCCTCAATTTTTGTGGTAGGAAAACATCAAACTGTAATTCATTATGGCTAAATTGCAGTTAAAAAACATTGCACTCGTAATGTGATGTTCAGGTATCCACTTTACTGGGTAAGGATATTCAGATCATCAAACGCACTAGGGAAATGACAAGCTCTGGGTTGTAATGTAACGGATGAACTTAATTCGATTTTCAAGTTAGCCCAGATGTTTTCCAAGTACGAAATATAATTGAAACGTTCAGCGTTTTTGAGCACATCTCATATAGAAGTTATAGTAAAATACAGTCTATAGCTTTGCCAGTCATTTTTACCCTATTGTGAAGTCTTTGGACCTTATTTTAGTTTATATCTCTGGTGTGGGGCATAATGGTAGAGGGTTTGTCTTTAGAATTTGTAGTACACTGTAATTAAAGCAATAAAATAGCTATATGGTTGTTGTTTAAACGTGCACTATTTTACAAGGAAAAAATTGAGAAGCTGTTTCTTTCAAAATCTTAGGCTGAAGTTGTCCAGAAGGATTCCCTGTGATGAAACCACACATTTTGTTCTGTTACAACAGCACGCTACAAATTCTGTGCCGCTCGTAAGCGTTCATTTTTGCTTTGAAATCCAGTTTGCTTCGTTTGATTGGTTGTTGGACTTATAATTGTTTCTTTAATTTTCTTACTGTAGCAGCAGTCACTCATGCGTAGCTGAACTCGGTGTACAATTTACAATTTGACCATCATTTCCATCGGCTACTTTTTATAGCATTTCTTCTTATTGGTTACCTTACTTTGCAATGCCTCCCGCCGTAGCATTTCACTCTATACCGCTGAAGTGTATCTAGTGTATCAGGGATGCCTTATTGGTGCGGGGCCTCTACACCAGTGGATCAGGCAAAAACAAAGGGACAGCTCTTCATAGATTAACAATAATTGCTATAATTCACTGATTCACTCGTCTCTTGAATATTACCGAAATAGAATTTTACGTGTGATTGAAGTTTTTTATGAAATATTTACGAATGAGAATATATTGCTGTAAATGTGAATGTACTATTGTATAATCATGCGTAATTTTTCGTACACAAACGTAATCATTTTAAAATAGCGTATTACAAACAATAGGCTTGTTAGTTTTTCCGCTTACAAAGTTTTGTTGTCTCCTTAAGTTTGATATTCACGGGAGGACTTAAACTTTTGAGGTGTCGAACCCCAGCATTAATGTCGCAGTGTTACACTATCTTCCCTCTTTGTCGAAGATAAAGTGATTTTCTGCCTCTTCGTCACAGCCATTGAGTAGTTTTTCAGAAAGTGTTGATAAAATAATGAAAATTCACGTATGCATATGGAAGACTTGCATTGATATGCTCATTGTTAGGCAAATATTGAACTGCCAGTCCAGTTGGTCATCTCGATCTATAGTACGGTATTGGTTTCTATTATCTCTTCACATCAGTAGCAATTTGCATATACATGGGTTGTAATTTTCTTGAATTCATATAGATATTAAGTTTACACTGCAGGAAACCGCTGTCACTTGTGAAACATGCTTTAATTTACCCAGCTCGTCTGACGTCATTATGTTACGCCGTTCATCTGAAATAAACACTTAAACCGTTCTCTGTCGACGTTTTCTCATGGGTGAAAACAAATTTTAATTTTTACATTTTCCGGCAATGATAAAATTCATAAGCTTTCCCTTATAATACGGCGTCGACACTAGCGAAGCTGGTGCCACGTTTCTGAACCCGAAGCAATACAGCACCTCAACACTCCCACTGGAGACCATTTCAATCAACTCAATTGATTGCTTGATATTTTCAACTTTTACCACTATTTTTAAAGTAAATATCGTTTCAAATTAAAAATATTGAAAAAATAGATCAAGAATTCGATGATTGCAATAGACTATTGACTTTATTTTTAACCAGTGTTGTCGAGAACTCATTAAAATCAAACATTTAACTTATGTAAGATTGCACCGCGTACTAAAATAAACCAAAGAACATAGTTACGATTGCGGTCTTCCTATGGAATGTTATATGTCCTATAACTGAACAAAAATTCGTAGAATATTATGAGACGGATCATAACATAAGAAAAATTGTATTCGAAAATTTTTGAACGTAGTAATATCAGTCAAAATAAATTATATAAAAGTTTAAAAGGCGTACTATGTTAAATCGAGTAAAATAACATAAGATAATTAGACATTATAGGATCAACCTAATACGCAAAATATGGAGAAAACTACAAAAGAATAAAAAGTGGGGCATCGAGGCAGGCTGGAGAACACTTATGCGATGTTGGCCTATGGCAATATTTAAACTGCTCTTGTATTCGGTTAGTGGGCGTGCGCTGAGAAGTGCTCCCTTGCTCTGGGTAATCTTCTAGTGTCATCTGGTCTGGTGTTTGAAACTTTAGGTGGCTTTCGAAAATGGCTTGTGTCTCGGTTGCAATCAGAATTTGGTTTGGAAATTTTATTTTTCGGGTTGGAGTTTTGTTTTGTCTTGGAATGTTAGTTTTGAGCTTGTAATTTGGAGCGGGCTGTAACTTCGTCTCGTTGTACGGAAATGGAGAAGGCTTCGATTGTTACCTTTGGATCACTTGAAGTACGGGTGGTGTACCCGTGCCGCTATCGTACACAGAACAAGTCGGGTTGTAGCAACTCAGTTATTGCTTTTGAGTTGCGCCTGCGTTCGATACAGTCGCCATGGAGGTAGTACTTGGAGTGTAGCATTTGATATTTTTAACACGACGATGCCTGCCTAGACCGATGGTTGATAGGCCTGTTTTACCACTGCATGTTCCAACTCCACTTCAGCCCCCGGAGGGACGGCTCTAGCTGAAACTGATTGAATGTCTGAAAGAATTCCGTTAAAACAGGATGACTCTCACTGATAGCTCCTGATTTGACTACCCTACTATTATTATTACTACTACTATTAATTATAATTGTAATATGATTGTCACTTGTAGTTTGTGCTTGCTTCTGAGGTCTGTCTAATCCTTGCCCTTCCATATAAGTATACTCAGTGAAGTTCTTCACTTAGATATGCCATGTGATGATAATAATGAATAATAATGAAGTAGTGTTGATCAAAATATCATGCTGAGATATTCAAATTTGAGATGTTGAACTAAATATCACTTTTAAATACAATGATCATTAGGCTGATAGTGAGCCTGATATAATTATATCAAATAAGTGAGTCAAAATTGAACGTTCAAGATTGTCACAATTGTGCTTGCAAATAATTTTCGCTTTTCATATGCAGCTCTTGTGAGCGTGTCAAAGAAAACGATCATTTTGAAGGGAGACTGAAACTGTCTCGTTTTCCATTGCTTTCAGGCTGTCATCCTGTTTTAAATGAATTGTTATGCTTGGACGGAGGTGGTGGTGGTGGTGGTGGGAACAGTAGTGTCGGTGGTGGTGGTGGTGGTGGTGCACCGGCGGTCAGTGGTGGTGTGACAATCATGAGCAAAAAAGCAGTCCCTACCCCGTGCCCGATCTGCAACAAAGTGCTGAGCAACGCGTACAACATGCGCGTGCACCTGGAGACGCACCAAGACATCACGTACAAGTGCCTCATCTGCGGCATTGTGACGCGCACGCGCGACACCATGCGCAAGCACCTCTCCAACGTGCACAAGCTCCGCAACGTCCACCTCAAGAATTCCTTCAAGAAGATCACGGGAAAGGGGGCGGAAGAGGGAGGTCAGTCTGTGGGGAGTTTCCCCTCTGACTTCACCCCCATCAAGTGCCCCAAATCCCCACCCCCGCTGCTCACCCCGCAAGCGCTCGCGGCCCGTAACGCATTCACGAACGCAGCCACTTCCCTCTCCCTCAAGCTCGAGACCTCCACGCCCGTCAAACTCGAATCCCAGACACCAAAAGAATGTAAGCTTAAAAGCGCCCTCACTTCCACCTCCGGCCTCACCCTCACCCCCGGGCTACCCTCCTCCCGCACCACGCCCATCATCACCTCTGGGGACCTCTCCTCCATCGCCACCGTTACCTCCGCCACCATCAACGAAGTCACCGCCGCCGCCGCCGTTGCCGCCGCGTTTTTCCCGGGCCTCGCCGCCGCCACCGCCATGGACGACGCCGACCGGAGGAGCTCGAGCGGCTCACCGGCCACGTCTTCGGGGGCTGGTCCGACCACCACGTCTGCCTCCCTGGCCCACACGCCCGCCTTCACCGTCGCCTCGTCCCTCTTCGATGCTGAGGCAGTCAACCTCTCGCAGGGCAACAAGCTGGCCTCCATCGTCAGCAAGCTTAGTCAGAAACAATAAATGGAGTCCTCGTTCAATGGTGCTTTTCAAGTTGAAAATCGTCGTTGTTGATTGAAGCTGTGCTCGATTTTGGAATGTTGTTCGTTGGTGTTACGTTCGGTTTGGAAATTGTTATTGGTGGGGCTGTGTTTCATTTGGAAGTTGTTCTTTTTGTTTCGTTTGACGAGTACTGGAAGCAAGCACTCGTGCGACCCGACCGTTGTTTCTCACTCGCTTGTCGAAATTTTAGAATTGGGAAAACCTGAGTGACGTGGCGCTGGAAAAGGATTGGTTTTGCGTTCAAATTCGGTACCACGTGAGAATATGAAAGAATTTCAGGGATGAAGTGAATGAAAATAATAGCCATGACGGGAGGTTCATGTTGCCGGATATTAGTTATAACAAAAATGGTTTTAGCTATGAATTTAAAGCGTGTATACTGACACTCTGAAATATTTTGTTGCCGTTTGATATTATGTGCGAATAGGATTATACGATCACATTGAAATTGGTCTTCGAAAAATATTTACGCTGGCTTATATTGGTTAGAAATAGTTTTTAACTGGTATGTGACTGAGACAAACGTAAATTTCTTAAAAGGTGTGGTACATTTTTTCGGGTAACAGATTAATAATTTCGAAGAAGACTAAAACAATGAATAACAGTGCTGTATAATTGATAGACACACACACACACTAGAACATCACACCAGGAGATCGCAGCGCTCCACCGATAATTGTTTTAGGTTGCCATGCTTTCAATAATTACATGAATTCCCATTTTCTTTCCTATTGGCATAACTTCACATGAAGTGGAAACTTTGTCTGAGGTGATAATCACTGCGGAGAGTTATTTTCCATACCCTCGAGTAGAATATTGCTTAAACAAAGTAGTTCCGACAAGTTTCACTCACTTGAAGAATTTTGACAATAACCTAGTTTGTATCTCACATTATTTTAATTCATAAAAGACGCATATTTGGCCGATAAGCGCAAACAACGGCAGTTAGGTCACTAAAAGCTCGACAATGACCGACAGAGTTAGCTCACATCTTATTTCGGAATCTTTTCATTTTGAATTGGTCTCGGGATGCACTTTCAAAAATTTACGTCGTCGGAGCGTTGCAGCTGGCAGTGTAACTTTTTCTAGGTCGACCGGGCTACGCGCTATTGTACGTAACGTATTAAGTTTACTTAGGAAAATTTGCGCTACCAGCTTTACCGTTACGATGACGTAAATTATTTTAAATCTGCTCCCTGGTCTTCGCAAACCGTTTCTGTGATGAGTCTCTGAAAGAACCTACAAAAATTCATCCTCGTGGTTACTTATTTGCGTGTTGTGTTCGGTACGTTTGTAAAAATTCAAAATAAGAGATTTAGCAAATCGAAAGTGCTTCACTCAATTCACATTCACGCATTCAAAATAAAAAATACCACTCACAAGCGACCTCAGTGCAATGCCAGGATTCATCATCGAGTAATCGAACTACAGACTGCGTCACATAAATACAGGGAGGCCTGGCCGTACGTGTAGGTGTTGTTGACTGCATACAACCGCTCAGGTTTCTTGGACTCCAGCAGTCTCGGGAAAATGGATTCAGCGCACCTGTTAGCTTGGAAGGTACTCAGTCATTCAGGTGACAGACAACATTCAACGACTAGCACGGCAGGTGGTCAGGCCCTCATTTAAATTTCTTTATTGCGTATTGGATGAATTATCTTTGATATGCATTAAAGTTCAAGAAGATTAGTGCAGTGCTCCTCTCAATACCTACATTGAAATGATTCAATACTTAGCTGTTCGAGGACGATCTGGCAGTCGTACCTCTTCAGGTATACGTGCCTCGCTCGCTGTGCTTTCCTGAGTGGACCTGGCTCATTGGTTTAGGTTTTGAAGTGCCTCTCTTAGTACATACTTTTGACATGCACAAGGGCTCAGTCACTCCTATTCTGGCGCACACCTTCGAGGGTACTTCAGTCAATTGATTGCAAGTTTACCTATTCCGACGTGCCTTATACTGCATACTTTTGTGTGTTAACTTACCCAGTTTAAATATTATTTTAGGCACCTGCGGTGTAAGGAGCAATGATGTAGATTCAAGCCCCTCTCGTTCAGTAGATGTCATCCACGCAGCACCCAAGGTTGGGTAAGGGCGAGTGACTGTGCTTTGCAGCTTAGCACAGTTTACGTGTAGGCTTTGTTGAAGTCTTTACGTTCTTGAAATATACTTTAAAATTGGTTATGTGTAAAATAATGAAGAATGCTCGTTAAATTATGATGTTTAGCTCCGCAGGCTGTCGTGGCACACAAAGTAGCTGTGGGGAAACCGGCGCAAAAATTCTTGTTTTTAATTTTGACAAGCTATCCTTATTTCAGAAGGCATTTGAGCAATATTCTTGAGGATACAGAAAAAAGTGCCCGATGTAAGTGTTCATCTCCTTGAGATATGTTGCGTGTCTTGAGAGATGAGATGCTGCCCAGCCCTGACGTATAACGTTAAGACTCGCTCCCACCGATGGGGAGACGCGTCTCTTCAATACTCTCGTCATGTTACGTGGTAGTTATTTACTGTGTAGCTTAGTTTCTTAGTAAGCCTAGCTTAGAGCGTGTTTTTTACAGGCCGTGCATAATGAATCAACTTCCGCTTGCTTCCATTTCGTGCCGTACTTCTTGCTCTTTTCTTACTATAGTTATCATTTTTCGTCTCTACTTAAACGTTTTATTTATGTAAACTTAATCGAAAAGCACTTCACAGTCTCACGGGAAAAATTATTTTTCTTCACCTATGCTCCTGGGAAAATGAACTTTTATTTTTACCTTTACTTACTTCCAGAAAAAAAATCCTTTCGTGGATCTTGTTGAAAAAAAATCTAATTCTTGGATGCGTTTTCTTGATTTTGAAACAGTTATTTCTTATTAACATCGACCGTCTCTTCTTTGTTAAAATGCGTTTTGGCGCTATAAGGTCACAAAGCCTTTATCTACATACCCGTTATAACTGTTCCCAAGTTTCTATGAATAATTATATAGGTTAGAAAATACTCAGTAAATGTTTAGGAAGCGCCAGCAATCTGTGGCTCGACTCGCACCAGCCGGTTGTGTGTTGCGTCGCCTCTGTGCCTTAACGCACCGGTGCGTGTTGACTTGTTACCGGCCGCAATGCCAGTGCCTTTATTATTACCCCTTGTACATATGTAATCTTAGCTTACCTGCTCCTTGGCAATCCTTAATTTATGTTTCGTGCGTTTGAATCATTAGATTAAAATTAGCAGTTGGAAATAAACGAAAACGAGCGATTCAATGTCATAGATGACAGGAAAAGCGCTAGGCGAGTCACACAAATGACTGAAAACTGCCTCTTTTGTTTTTATTTTCATTTTTTAAATTCCGATAGCCGTTTTTATTGGTATTTTGTGCCGGAAATATTTATAAAATTTGTTTTAAACTCAGATAACGGACGAGCTAAGTTGTGCGCGTTTTGTTAAACAATGATGAATATTGTTTGTTATTTTTTAAATTTGTTTTGGTGTTCTTAGTTCGAGAACTGGGTAGACTTCCACTGTGAAAGTTAACGATGAAATTTGTTCTATGGGAATAGGGAATATTTGGCTTTTTGTTGTCTGTAAAATTATTGAAAGTTCGGTTGATAAAATTTTAGAAAGCATAAATATTATATTGAGTTTGTGTGCGGATGATGGTGGAAAATTTTCAGCTGGTGTTCAATTTTGTGGCTCTAATTTAAAACAAATTTAGAATATATTGAGAAATCTTAGACATAATATGACTCTCATAAGGGTTCTTAATTCTTGTATCGAAATTCAACGGTAAGGCTGCAAACAATTCTTTGGCTTGTTATTGTAAGTATGAGAAATTGATGTTAATTTTTTGAAACAAATGAGCCCACGCCGGAGTAACGTCGCACGTTGCCAACCTATGGGTGGGTGCTACATTCTACCCGCTGAGGATACTGCTAACATGGTGAAATCAATTCAATTTTTGGTGTTCATGAGGATCTTCGATGAATAATTAGAGAATCAAAGTGAGAGCATTGCTATTTTTCATTCCGGAAAATTTTGCTAACTTTAAGATTACTTTCTCCGTATTTGATGATATCATCTCAGGTGTGGTGCAAAATCTATTAAATTATTCTGTTTTATGGTTTAATTTAGATGATCAGAAAAATGAAGTGATGTGATATCGCTATGTTGTCGGCAGTCATTTGACCATGTGAGGGCGGGAATGTCTTCAGTTCCGGCAGCCTGGGTGGGGTGTGAAAAGACAGTTAACGCTTAGTCGCTTCCGTACTCACTAGTCTTCCCCTAGTTTTGGTGTGACTAGTCGTTGCCTTGAATAAGTCACCGTCAACATGTGCCAGTAAATTATTTTAATGTCTTCTTAGTCATAACTATAACTGTAGATGTTTAGTTCTTAGTCATAAGTGGTGCCATTTTGGAAAGTATTCTGAAGTTCAGTCCAGTTTTCTTACCATTTTAAAGATGTCCTCCGTTTGCAATTTTGCTTTGGAATATTATTTGCTCTGGAATTTAGATTTACAAGAGGAAATTCTCCATGTAGTAAATAATTTACTTCTCGTCATTTACTTCGAAGTTTGACGCTTATACGGATTTTCTCTGAGACCCGAAGTTCTGTTATGATATAAACCCTTCCTCGAAATGGGGTATTCAGTTTGGGATTTGCATCCCTAGTTCTTCATCTTTGGTTACTTTAAAATTCGTCGTTAAATTCTGCTCATGTTTTGTCAGTAATTTCTTGGTATCGTCAGTATTTTTAATTTGCAGCAATTTTTAACCTGATCTGCCGGTCATGTTCGCAATTGAGGACAACTACGCTGTCCTGCACTATTATAATGTTCACATGTCAACCTTTAATAAAAACTGAGCGCGTCGAATAAATCCTGCTCTCTTGTGGAGAAATTGGATGCCATGGTCTTCCTGGAAGCTTTTAAAATATGAATTATAAGACGATATTTGTGCAGAGGATTTGACTTTTTAGTTACATCATTTGTGTAGTGTTGTGAGCACACGTCGCTACTTTCATCTTGTCTCAAGTTTCTCAAATTCTGAAGACTAAGACGAACGTGTGAGTAAATCACCTTGGTATCTAGTTTTAATTAAAAACAATAATCGCACTTGCTCTTCCAAAAGTTAACTTGGGGTTGACAGGGAGTCACTAATTGGTAAAGTTGGTATTTAGCCGATGACTAGGTTTCTACAGCCTTACATAACCCTCTTGTTACATATGTGAGTGAGTTGGTTCATTTGTATGTTTGAAGCAATACCTGAATCTTTCCGTGTACGCAATCTAGAGTACTTTGAAAGTATTCTAAATAATGAATGTATTGATAAATCGGCAAACGTTGCAGTGTAGCCGGGCATTTTAAGTTGTGGTCATATTTGGTCAATTTGACTAGCAACACCACAGTCCTGAACGCTAGTGGAACAGCCGCCTCCTCTTCAACATCAAGAGACCACCGTGCTGGTCTCGGCACTTCGTCAAAACGACCGTGCCGTCTGCCTCAAGGTATCGTGCTTCCTGCGTTACTTCTTATCACCAAGTCATTTAGCGCCACACTTCAGTTACTGGGTCGGGTCTTAGATACTGGCCAGTCTGGTAACTAGGAAGAGTTAGGTGCTGTTCTGCGAATTGGGTTTTCAATCATTATTTGAGGATGGACATGCAAATCCGAGTGTCATTTTCGACGAACTGCGAGTCGTTAGTTTCATTTATTATTCTTAACTTGAAAATAATTATATCGCACCCATGCCATCATTAAAATGACAAGTTGCTGTCAGTTAATTAGCCTCCAAGCCATGCAATTGTCTCATTGTAAGTCACCATCGTATTATGTTTGTTTTTAACCTAACGGTCAGTTTCACCCGTAGTCATTTGCTGGTCACTCTTGCATTAAGTCTTTTAATGGTCAGTCTACATTAAGTTGTTTAATATTTAGCCTAACTCCGAGTTATTCTGTAAGTAACGCGAACACCAGTCTCAATTTTACTTCAATATCTAACGGGCGATTATCCGTCGCCAAATGATAAGTTTCAAGCTCGAGTTATATACTAAGTAGTCTCAAATAAAGTCGTTAACTTGTGCCATCTCGAGTCGTTTGACTGTAGTTCATTCTGAGTGATATGTCTCATTTTTGTGACCGCT
Organism: Morinoia aosen; assembly: GCA_030386875.1. Taxonomy (NCBI): domain Eukaryota; kingdom Metazoa; phylum Arthropoda; class Malacostraca; order Amphipoda; family Talitridae; genus Morinoia; species Morinoia aosen. The sequence continues at coordinate 47,118,383 of CM059556.1, read as the reverse complement.
CTTCAGCCTCGTGTTAAAACGTTCACTTTTCAATCTAGTGTTATATTGTTCGATGGTGTTATCTATCTAGTGTTATATTGTTATCATTTAGTTATCAATTTTGTGTTAATTCGTATGGTCAGTCGCACGTCAGGGGCTCGATTAATCAGTTACACATTAGTCAGGTGATTGTCAGTCGTTCATAAATGAGGGCAGCACGAACAGTGAATTGCAAGCCTGAGCTAAAATCATTAAACGGTCGTCAAACAGCGAGTTTACTGTTAAGTCGTTCGATGGTCAGCCTCTAAAATTATCTATGAATCGTTCGATGGTCAGTTTAATTCATGCTGACCATCATAGCGTGCTAGTGACAGGCTGAAATAAAGTCACTCGTCAGTCCGACGTCTCAATGAGCACAAAAACTGTGACAGTTTTGCGTCTCGCCGCACTCGTCAATTCTTACTGGAGACGTGAGGAGAGGCCTTCCTGCTGCTTACTTTTGCACCCTGGCTGTGGCGTGACCCACCGGTGGACACCGAGGGGGTATTCGTTATGCAGTTGCCCCATAAATTGTTACGCTCTCAATTTTCATAGCATGATCAAAACGGAATGAAGAGACGATCTATTTGGTGTTCCTCATTTTCAATATTAAGTACAAAAATTGACTTCAATTTGAGTTGAATATTGAACTTCAATTTAAATCGCCACAGCCAGCGTCTTGTGCCCTGTAAAAGTTTGTTAATGCAGCTGTGTCATCTACGCAGCACCTTCCACATGTGCCTTAAAGTCGACAATAACTTTATGCAGTAAGTCTTATACATTTGATGTTCGTGTGTCGTTTGGAGCACCTTAATTGACAATAAATACTGCTTGCAGTGCTTCCCGGTATACGTTTTTTCCATACATTCATACGAGAATGTCGTGCCAATATTACGTGTACTCAGTATACCCGACAATCGTTCGAGTGCCTTAGCTAGAAGTGCCAAATGCAAAACTTTAGAATTAATTAATGTTAGACAGCGAAACCAGTGTCAATTGATTGTTTTTTTAAATGAAATGATCTACTCGTCTCGTTGTTAGTAAATCTTGCCGTAATGTTACTATCGTTATGCCTCTTAGAAGAATGTTACACGCATCTCGCCTATCTTCCGTTGATGACCGCACCGATATCTGTTCTGCAGTTTTTATTGAAGCGATATCGGTTTGTGTGTTCTGACGGAAGCTGTGTAATATTCATTAAAATGAAATATTGGCACTAACTACAGTCTAACTTTGATGATGTGTCTGTCTCCCACGAACCAAAAAACAACGTTGGTGTTAGGGCTAGTTGAAATCGCGTGTCAGCGGACATTTTTCGTGACGTTACTTTAAGTATTGACTACCTCATTACCTGAACTCCACGTCCTGCACGATGAGCCTCGTTTGTACCCCGTTTGTACAAGTACAAGGACAATGAAATCAAAGCTCAGTTGAGCGTTACTATATTATTTTATGAAAAAGAGGCGGTTAGTCGCTACTTCTCTATTTTATGTGCAAAAATGTTAGAGTTTCCCACCGATAGATTTTAAGGTACTGCGTGTAGTGCTGAATTTCTGCTTCGAGGAATTTCATTGTTTTTCTTTTCCTTGTAAGATTAATGAGGTGTAATGCAGCGGAAGTGTAAAATTTAGCAGTTGCGTTTTCAGGCTAGTTTCTTCCAAGTTCAGGTAAATTTTTCAAAGATATTTGAAGGGTTTCCTTTTTATTTAAATAAATGTTGATTACGGAATCCATTACAGACATAAATTTTATGCTGGAATCATTGGAGCGTGCTCTCTCGTCATTGTTAGACAACCTTTACCGTATATTATTTTACACACAAAATACGCAGTGTCTACGAGGATATCTGATGACTGTCGTATCAATTTAGTTACTACACTGTTCCCTGAATGCGTGTAAGCTATATATTATTTAAACCGAATATGGTAATATCTAAATTTTTTGTTCATCAAAACTTTGTGTATGCTTAGTCATAGGATGATTGTTCTTATGCTGATATATAAAAACAATTTCAATATTTTTAGTATCACTTCCTCCGGATAACCTGACGTTACAGCTCATTTTACGTGCTATTGCACAAATTGTATGTGAAAGACATAGTTGAGCATTGTGCACAGTCAAGCATGCAACTTGTGAAACAGAACATAGATTTCATTTCCTATGTAAATGTACAACTGAAAGCACTGCGGGAAATGCGCTGGGTTCTGTAGGGGGTAAGTGACTGCTAAGCCACTGTAGCGGCAGCTCAGTTCCCTGCTGCGCGGCCGCCAGGACAAAGTCTCTAGGACGCATGAGACAGTGTTAGTAAGGCTACCTGTACACTGCTGGTAACTTTGTGCTTCTATCACGGAGTTAAAATGAACTCCAGTCACAGACAGGGTTATTTCGGGTGTCGCTGTGAGCGAGTTCTGTGGTCTGTTTATCATGTTTTCGCTGCGCTGCTGCGACATGACTCAAGCCTCGCCCGTGAGGACGGCAGGCATTCGACACCGTCGAGAGAAACGGGTCCATTTCCCTCGTGGTGTCAATAAGACCTAAAAACGTCACGAATTAGGAGTTTTTGAAAATTTGTCCTTTTATTCTCATTTTTTCTTGTTTCATAGCGAAGGGACTTTTTATATTACTTTTCAGTAGTCTGGTTACGGATATCAGCTTTGCTTCTTTTTAGTCGACACATCATACCGCCTGTAAAGTTTTCTGTTTTTTTTCTGGTATTTTTTGTACTTGCATGTAAACATATTTGTGTCACAAACAAGTTATTTACTTTCGATGCTGATCTATTATTTTTATCTCATAAATATCAGTATCAGGCTTTGGTGAGGAATTGATTTTTAATAAATGAAATGAATTGATGGGAATCATAAAAACAATTCCTTTTTCTTGTGAGTGAGTAGTTCAGGTTCCGTTGAAGAATAAATAAAAAACTGAAGTGAAAAACGAGAAACAAATGAGTTAATAAGTAAAATCTCTCTATCTTATAAATGGCCATTTCAAGTTTTGCTTAGGAATTAATAAGCACCATTAGTTACTTCACAAGTCTCTGATAAGGAAGCAAGTATCGTCGATGCATTCTTTCGTCGCAAAAAATTAGAACAAGATGCTGTTTCGATTATATTTGTACGACTTATTATTTTTAATAATTTTCTCTCCTTTATTAATTTATTTTTGCTTTGTTCATTGTTTCTACACTGATGCATGTGTCGTCATTGTAGAGGCGTAATTAATGTGAGGCGCCATGTTAGGTATCGATGCGGCGCAATTTTTACTGTTTAGCTCAGAGAAAAATATGCTCATCAATTTTTTTGCCCGAAGTTGCCCATATTTGTTTCACAATATTCGATTCATAGTTAATTGGAACCTGAATAATGCATGAAGAATTTCACATCAAGTCAGAGATCATACGACTCACTTTATTAACTGTCGGATGCACTTGCCGTAATAGTCTGTTCTGAATTTCAGAAAGGTTGTCGTGAAACCCTCGGTGAAAACAGTACTTTCATTTTGCGCCTCCTCCTGTGAGACAACGTCGCTAAATGATAACGAGAGTCGAAACGATTCTGTACGGTCTGTTTCTCTGATATACTCAAGCAAGAACATTCATTGTACTCGATGTTAATAATCGTCTGAAATTTTTTAGTACTCAAACAAATGAATGATAAACTTATGATAAAATATTGTGTGTCGTGACCTCGTGAATTCAAGATCGTTAGGCTTCGTATGGCCCATATTGCCTTGCAAACCTGTCTCTGAGGTATTCTTTCGTTATTTTCATGTCAACTTATCGTTAGTATCCTCCTTGTATTAAATAGGTGAAAACTTTTGGGGAAATAAATATCGTAGATCATCAAGCTGCGTGTGAAGGCCTGAAGATCGTTTCAAAAATCCACTTTTTATTTTTTCGTGTGTAATACATTCATTTCATAAATTGGGATAACATTTATTTTCATTTCAGTAGCGTTTATTTACTTCTTCACTCCACATCTTCAAACAAAAACGCTTCGGTTGCACCTAACGGTTCTTCATTTCCTTTTGAAAGTTCATTTCGTTTGAATCGTCTGAGTTTTCAGGTGAAAATGGAGGGCACACAAATTTTCTCTTCCTCTTACTTGATTTTGTTACGTTTCAAGCACTAAAATTTATTTTCATCGATACTCTGCGGTTCTGCTTCTATCCGTGTGCGTATTATTTTTGATAACTAATCACACCAGATTCGATTGATTGGTTTGACTTCATTGTTTTGCATTTTGATATTGTGGCCAACTCAACTACTAAGTCGTGTTCGTTTATTATTGTTTCAAATTTCAAAGGAGTCTACGAGACATTTCCAGCATGCTAATTGCTCAATGTATCTCACTCTTCAATAATTATTGCTCTATATTGGAGTACAGAACTATGTTTATAAAAAAGATAACGAGCAGTTCGGAATGTGACTCCGGACTTTGATCGTGTGTACCTTGGGAGCAACCAGAGACGGTGGCTTTGGGGTTCCTTTTTCAGTTCATAACTCAAGTCTTGTATGCTGTCACTTTCCATCTCTGAGGTGTGCTTTCAATTTGGTCTAAGATCAATGTTTTCGTGCCTTCGTGTACGCTTCATTTTCAACGAGTCTTCTGATGGAACGCAGCTAAGATTCAGCACTTTTCTTCAGGGGTAAAATTTGGAAATGTCGAAAGAAATAAGATTTCATTTTAATAGAAGCAGGCGTCATGATCCTAAAAAAGGGTATGTTAATTCAGAGGTTCAATGTTTCTTATTATTCTGAAGCCCGATAAATTGAAACTAAAAATTTTTTAAAGGATGCAATGAAATACTCTTGATAGGATGAGTTAACCGTAGAGTTACAATTTCGGAGAATATTTTTAGGATTTCTTTTCTGCCCTAAAGTGCGATTGAAGTATGCAAACATTTTCAGTTCTTTGTATGCGCGAAAATGAAACTGATCGGATTTTATGATTATTATTATCATTATTATATTTTTTGTCTGATATTGGATTTCGTTACGCATAAACTATGCTATTTTCTTGCTCACTATCCTGTAGTACCCGGAAGTCTACTTCCGTGTTTTTGTAAATGCTTACGAGTTAAGTGTCGTTAGACTTTCTGTATTCTCATGAAGCGTAGCGTAAGAATTTGAGTGTGGGTGTACCGTTCTATTTCTTTTGTTTCTATTCCGGCTTGGTGAATCATGATCGCATCTGATCTGCTACCTGGATGCACTAATTTCTAATTACCGTAGTTTTATGTACTACGTCAGTACTCTTAAATACACTTTTTACCCATGCTGGTTCCCTACGGAACATTCCCCATCTTGATTATTTTGGATGAATAACGCTACCTCTGTTACGGTATCGAGGCTCACGGTATCGATAGTTGTTGATGGTAGTTGTTAGAAGCAGCTCAGATTTTGAGTTCTGATAACATGGATGAATTTTGCGTTTTAATAGCATCGATTTCAGTAACACCAATTTAGTTCAACGTAAATCGTCATCTGCTAAAATTACGCTTTTGTACAAGATGAAACGAAGTATTCATGCCTACCGATCTGGGAATGTATCAGGGCGAGATTGTACAGTTTGTTAAATGATGTATCAAGTCCTATCCAATGAGTTGCCAATGCATGCCCGAACGAGATAGTGCTATCAGAAATGAGGGCAGTTGCTACAGCCAGATGGGGCTCTGTACGTCTGAAAGTGAGCAGTGAACTTATCGCTCGTGTACAAGGAAGCCAAAACCAACCAAACCCATTTGAAGGCTTCTTTTTACTTCCTCATAGATATCCTCAATACAACCAGAATACAACATCCTTGATTCATTCTAAATTTTGAGACACATTTGCTCGCACAATGCTATTGATCAGTTTCAGAAGTATCCGGGTAACATTTGAATTTCATGATTGGTTTGATCAAACTTCGGAGCTTGGCCCGATTAGGACGAGCATTTTACAAACTTGGTACTAGTACTGTCCGTTATACCTTGAAGTTGTAGCCCCGTAGAGTTTTTAAAGCCATTTTACCCCCGCAGCGCTGCCGTACCGATTTATCTCTTGTCGCAAACTTGCCTTCTTCAGCCTTTAGAAATTAGCTTTAAGAAATCAGTGTTTTGAGTTGTGTGTGTTCAATAAAGTATTTAATCCCACGACCTTTTTTTTATTTTCCTTATTCTCCGTTATATACTTCTTTATTTTGCCGTATTTTGAAATTTCTCTGTAATCCATTGCACGATTTTAATTCGTTCATTTTTGGTATACCGCGTTTGCTTGTAATGCGCTGTACTTGGATTTACGTCTGTGTCAATTAAAAATATGATACGACTTCTGATTAAGTGTCCGATTGTCTGTTTGTTTGCACAAGCAGTGAAACGTGAAATATTTCGGAAGAGAAAATTTCCCGTATATATGTTAAGCTCACTTATGTAACATTCGTAACGTTGCCGTGGTCCGGAACGACCTCTTACACGATGGATAAATCCTGATAGCTGGCGTTCTGCAACTGTTCGCCTACTGAAATTCATCGAGTACTGAGTCTGTAAAAATACATTTTCTGCCTCTGGTGTGTTGAGAAAAGCTTTGTTGTATCTCTTGTTTATGTTTAATAGCTCACGTCCAATATTGTAACTGCGATTACGCGTTGCTGCAGCGTGTTCGGAATTGCATTTGAGATTCTCGTATTTTTAGAATTTACTTCTTACGTTCTCAATGCCAATTCTGTGCAGATATTTTTCTATCAGCTTATCGGCCACACTATTCCAACTCGCTTACTCTAGGCCAAGTTTCATGACGAGTGATTTCGTGGTGACATGTGATCGAAGGTCGTGCATCCGAACATGTAACAAAAATACTATTTTGCTTTCTTTACGTGAGCGGTACGCATCGTGTTGCTTTAACATGCCTCAAAAGCCTCAGTGAGGCAGAATTTCAGTAATTCTCGTCATAATATATGCTGAAGATTAAGTTTTAGTGCGTGTTATTACCTCCGAAGTTAGTCCGAACCAATTCTTTTTTATTTCCTCGCTCACGGTTCTTTAAGACGGAAAAGCATGTTGTGCGCAGCTGGCAGACAGCACACGTTGTGATATTATTCTTCGTCACTGACATATCTAAACCAAGTTGAACCCATGTAAATTTAATGGGAGTATGGTGACGAGGGGCGTACATTTCCAATTGTATCAGAAATATGGGAACTGAAATGGCGTTTTTTGCAACAGTCACAGTAACTGAAATATTTGGTGTATTGTCCGTAGATTAATTGGAGCGGCTGATAAATTTGATTAAATATCCGTGGACTTTCATGTGTGTACTGTGTTTTGAATTACTTTAAAGGCGTTAAACGATCCTAATGCATATTCGACGCTTTGTTTTCGAGTTTGAAATTTCTCTACTTCTTTCAACAAATCACTGTACATTCATTAGAGTTTCTCACTGTGTAAAGAGGGATTACTTATTTTTACTGTTGGGTTACATAAACGCGGACTGATGAAACTATATGCAGCAAAAATATAAGAGTAAAGTGAGCGCGTGCGACCGCTAGGGTCTGCCTAACATTCATTCAATACAATACATACACGAGATCCGAGAATTTCACGGGCATTTTTGCTATTTAGCGACATTGCATTTGCCTCCAGCATCCGTTACTATCTCACAGCCTCGTATCTTATTATTTTTCTACCGTTGAAACCATGCTTTGCTTGGTTATTTTGGTGCCTCGCTCCACTTTTTGTGTCTGATGAGTACAGAAATTATTTAGCTATTCTGTATAGTTTCTGCTGTTATTTGCCTTATTGCCAAACACTCGGGTTCTCTCTATAGTGTGTGTGAATAAACAACTACCGTCAGGTTTGCTGTCTGGACAATTTTACATAACCCTAATTAGTATTTAAGTTTCAAAGCAAGGCTTCCTAAGCTTTGTGCTTCACGAATGAGAAGTAATCAGTTTTACCTTAGTTCTGAACAAAAGCAATGTTGAATTCAAAACTAGCCCTCTATCTGTTTTGTACTTCCTCATATCATTTGGACCGTAACGTTTCATGCGAATCGTTTCTTCGATCAGTTTTTTATTGGCGATGTTTGCTCGTACATAGTATACCTGAAATCATTTACCTTAATTCAGCATTATACAATTAGTGTTTTTATTCGTTTCATTTTCACAAGAGGACGATATATATAGTTCAGCGGAAGTGAGCGTACAGAGGTGTACCTAGCTAGGTATCTGTGAATCTACTATTTGCCATAGCACTACGATCCGTGGAGTGCTTCAGACATGCGAGTTGGCACTCGATTCCGCGTTCATTTTTTGCAGGTGGCAAAAAGCGTTACTCATCCGTAAGTGAAATAATAGCAATCAGAATGAAATTTGAGTTGATTCTAGTATCTCGTAAACACTTGCTGAAAGGTTAGACTCTAGCTGAACAACTGAAATATGTTGTATTTATTTTCTAGGAACCCGCTCAGTAGTTTACTATTTGATAGTGTTTTTTTGTGTGTATCATGTTCTGGATTTAGACTCTAGCTGTTGACGTAAGGGTGCAGTTCGGCGAGATTATAGCGGCGCTATGCAACCGATCAACTTTTTGCTTCTGACGCATTATCCGGTGTTTAAAATTGTGTTCTGTCACGTTTAATTCACAAGTATTGCATTTGTTCTTCACCAGGATTAAATTGAAAGACTAGCGTTAGCGTATAACTGAATGTTAATTTTTTAGAGATTCGCGACCGTAAGAGGTAGTGTGTCTTTTCGTTGTGTTTTCACGGCGAGTAATGTGACGAAGTGAGAAACATTCGGATGTGGGTCAAGTGGCTCTACTTTCTTGGCGGTCTAGTAGCACGATAGTTAATTATTGTTTCTTAACTCAGAATTACCAACTTTTTATCGAGAATTACAGATCTTCGTCAGCAATATGAGTCGAGTTTCGTGTTGCATGTATTTTGATCGGGGCCAAACCCTGTAAGGCTTTGGGTGTTGGCTTTGTTAGGAGATTTGAGCATATTCATAGGTCTATTAAAGCGAAATGAATATTTCAACTCGTGTGAATATTTCGGGGTGCAGATATCTTGATAATGTATTAACGGCAATTTGATCCATGACCTGACGGTGAAACAGACGGCAATTTACAGTGAAGATTTTCTTATACTTGTTCATCGCAAAACCCCGAATTCTGCGTGCTGTCACCTGTACACCCCCAGATCACGTGGGGTTCAGAAAATTAACATAATTTAAAATTGAGAATGTTTTGATCTGTATAAGTGTGTATTCAAACGTTTGTTCTGCCGTAAAACGTAAAAAATGCTACTCTTCTTTTGATCATGGCAAAATTTCATGATGTAAATTTATCACAATGAAACAAATAGTGAACTCGAAGTGACATTTTATGAGGAGGTGCACTTGATCAAGTTCATTGCTACTTGTTGTAGCTGCGATAGTTCATCTTGCGTCGGTTTACCTTGTTCATCGAAAAGATTGTAATTTACTAGTACCGATTGTGCACTCAAATTCTTCATGTGATTCTCAGCACTCGCACACTGTTGACAAGTGCTGCTGTCTTTATAATGAGTAGATTTTTATTGCATTTATTAAATAATATCTTCCATAAAAATGTTAAACATCAACCATCATTCAGACAGTGACTTCTTGTACAAAATCAGCAGATGGCTCTGTAGAAGTAACGGCTCTGTAGAAGTGACGTGCAACTGGACTTACAAACAAAACTTTTTCTTCAGCTTATCATATGCCGTAAAGTTTATGGAGACTTGTAGAGTTAGTCTAACTCGACTTAGGCACTCAAGGATTTACTTCGCCCGAAGTAAAAATTGACAGACTACCCGATAGACATGTGACGAAAGTCCCAAGTTGACAGTAACTGACGGGACCGGATGCTGGGACAAAGTTATCTTCAAAGGAAATTGACGGTCAAAGTCGACAGCGTCTACGGACACGGAGAGCTGACGGTAAGTCTGGGCTTCTTTGTTTCGTTGGCGCTTGTGTTTCCATGTTTGTTTGTTTTCTTGCACACGTTTCTTTATGTTGCCTCTTGGCTTAATTGAGTTTCACTAAGTTGAGCGGTGTTGAATGTAATTTGTTCTTTTCCCCTCTTTTTTTCTATCCTGCTGAATGTCTTCCGCTGCATCACTTCGCTTCTCAAACTTTCGTTTAGCTGCCTCAGTCTCCTCGTTTCGCTTATGTTCTTTTACTTTCGTTTTTACTTAAAATTTTCTTTGCGCTCTTCCTCTACGTGTTCCACTCTACTCCTTTAAACGGTAACCTGGAGATCGCTTGTAAAACGGGTCATGGAACAAGAATGTGTCAGTCAATCATTGTCAGAGCCCTGAAGGCGTTCAGAGATACCAGTTTCTGTATGAAGAACGCACCTCGCTTTATCACAGACGTCGTCTGCTGTGAATAAAAGACTTTATTCACACTCTCAGTAATTTAATCCTTGGTGATGGCAGCCTTAAGCGCTGCGAGTCGTAAGCTACTTGATATTTAACCAGTCACATCTGTTTCTTATTTGATCAACTATTCACGGACTGTATTGTAGACTTGACCAAACAATGTACTGGAGACTTACGCCTTGACGCTCTTGATTTGACTCGTGACTGGACAGCAGTATAAATTGCAGGCTTTACTCTGACATTATAAGACTCACTGCGGAATACTGAATTGGTTCATGATGTGTTCTTGATTTGCTCTTGACATCTTTATGTAAAGGAAAAAAAATAATATGACAATACATGTTAAGGTAAACTTGAAGAGTAGTTCATCAGTTTGATACGAAATTTGTTAATTAATGAGTCAGTTTTGTTACCTCAGGGCGAAACTTGTAGCAAAAATGATGACTAATCGTCCCCGCTATGTCAAGTTCTTAATCTGAGTGAGGGTCCATGAGCTTTTGTGAGAGGAATTGTATTGATTACTGGTAGATATAGTAGGTTACGTGTATGGTCTTATAAAGCAGCTTAGATTATTCAAATTTTACTTAAATAAGTGGGCGTATTGACAGTTGAAGGTTCTGTAAAAGCGCTAACATTGACCAAACTCTTAGACACTGTCGACTATTTTTTGTTTATTTTTCCTCTTGTTGGACTGTATTTCGAATATTATTTTAGGTTGTGTTTGCTATGAAAGGCGAAATAATTTTGCCTGTAAAACCGCTGGAGTAAATTTTGAACTGTTTCATTTTCAATTTTTTTGAACGCGTAACTGTATAATTGACTGTCATAAATCGTTTGAAATTATACCCCACACCACGAGTATTACCGTGAAGGGGATTGAACTGAAGAAACCCTGTTGTGGATTAATTAAGACAAATGTTAAAGATACTCGTTAAAGACCGCACCACACTATTAGAATGTTCAAAAAATTACGAACTGTATTGCGCATTCAATGGAATAGCTATAAAATCAAGTGGCTTGCAGAGCTCTTCTTGATCTTTAAAATGTGTGCAGATCGGGGTAGTATATCGAAGACTGTCTTTTTGAGCACTCAGTAACGCCTCGCAGACGAAATTGTTTTTCTGTTGCTTTTCTTGAGAAACTGACGTTTTACAATCACTTGTATTCGTTTAGTGTCTTTTTTGACTTACTGAGCGGTATTTTATACAGATAAATTCATATAAATAGTTACTGAGCACTAGTTATTCTTCTGCGTGTTTGCGCAGACGTTCGTGTGATTTATGTAAGTTTTTACTGACTGTCTTACTGATTGCTACGTTTTGTATTAGCTGCGATTTTATCGTGACGCACTGTGTCTGTTTTCATTGCATAATTCCTGAATGTTATAATTTACTCCTGTTTTATGACTGACTTTTATTAGCCCGGTTAGAATAACTAAAGACTGTGACTGAGTATGGATAGATGTAAGAACTACTTAGAGACTGCCATTGACTTCACTGAGCCCTATATGACTAAAGAGACACTGCCATTGATTTTATTACGTGACAATTTGGCAGCCTAACTGACTGTAAAAGACTTCATTTCTGACTTTCCTTTCCCCGTTGGCACAGTATTTGAGCCAGCTACAAGTACACGGCAAGTTTGAGCATTTGACATTGCAAACACCAGCCCGTCACACGACGGACCGCCCAGTCGTGCTGCGGCCGGAGCGACGGTGTGATGTTCCTTTTTGATTCTCGTGCACTGAACTGGCTGCGTACCGTGATTGCCTGTCACACTCTGCATTGCACCCAAACATTTCTTAGGCTTGCACTGGTCTACTCTGCAGTGCATGGTCAAGTCAAGCACCAATAATTTAATCACTATAATTATAATAATATGAATAATAATTATAGCATTAGCGTTTGTGTGGGCTCAGCAGCAATGGCTTATCTCGAAATCTGTATAATCAGTCCGTCCTGTCAATGTAATGCTTATTCTTACGTAAAGTTAAGTCACGATGTTAAAAACTGTTCTAAATTACGAGCTAAGTCCGAATTTTGATGCCTCGATGATTGACTCACACTCTCGTGTTTCCCGTCCCTTTTCCAGATTACAAGTTGGTTAACAAATTACCCCTTTACAACGCTCCTCACCAGTATATGCACTGGCCGTCGCGTAGACCGGCGGTTTGCCCGGGGTGCGGCAAGTTCTTTAAGTTCAAGTACAACATGAAGATACACCTGAAAAAATGCTCCGCTGCCCTCGGCCAGTCAGGAAGTGGTTCTCACATGACCACCTCGTCCATGGCTCTGCTAGGGGCGGTGGCCGCCGTCGCAGCGACCGCTGGTTCTAACACCCCAGACGACGGGAGCCCGACACCCCTCACCTCCATATCCCACCACCAACACTACTCCTCAACCATGATATCTCACCCGCCACCCCCGCCACCGCCACCACTCCCCTCGTCTCACCGCAACTCGTGCGTCTCACCGACGCTAGCCATGTCAGGGTCTCACATGCGGATCACGCCTCCTGCAACGTCGATGCACTCGACTCTACACCACCAGTCGTCACACCACACGCCACCGCACCATCACAGTCAAGGATCGTCCATTCCTTCTCACCACAGAATGCAACACTCACCCTTATCCCCGGGAGGAATGCGAGGTCCCTCGGGACACTCGGGGTTAGGTCCATCAGGGATAGGTCCTACGCTACCCAACCAGTCCATCTCGGGGCTTCATTCTTCAGCTCACACGACACATTCCGCGTCCTGACTGACACATCCCCACCGGGACATGGGCAGCAGCGACGCTCCAGCTGCTGTGCTGCAGCAGCCCGCTCATAAGAGTCCGCTCACTAGCCATAGCCATAAGAATTGGGAGACGTTCGCGTCTCGTAACGATGAGATCAACTCGTCTCGTGCTGATATGAACGTCCACTTGACACCTGACAAAACGGTGGATGACAATAATAGATCAACTGCATCTCGCAGTGAGAAATTACTGTGTGCTGACCAAGGTAAATTATCTAATTCCGAGAACGATTTCCAACCGTTCAAGTCAGTGCTCAACGGGTCCAAAGAAAACCACTCTAGAATTCCCGTTCATCTCCCCGAGTGCACCTCAGTTGCCTCGGTTGTTACGAACGTATTCGATCCAAAATCTCCTCAAAGTTCTATTGCATCGAGATGGGACGAGAACTTTTCCAAAGCAAAAATATCAAACGACGTTAATGACCACCATCCAGCCCCTAAAGAACTGGGTAATATACCTCGAGTGACTGATCACTGCGGGGCCTCCGCTAGCATCCAGTCGTGCGCCCGTAATGATACAGACTCCTCTAGAGGCAACGGTGTCCTCGAAGTGACTGCGTCAGAGGGTATGGTTGCGGAAGTTTCTTTCTTCAGTGAGGATGAGGACTCCTACCTCGAAGAGGTGGTTCCCAATTCTAGCATTCCTGGAGAGCTAACTTCTGCTCGTCGTCATTACACTGCAGGCGAAAAGAAATGGTTCCCCAGATAACCCTGGCTACCTCGCAGAGAAGTTTTGGAGAATTATTCGGCTATATTCCAGTTCATCTCATGAACTAAAAGTTTATCTGGCGGAGAAAAATATTTCAACGGCCCCTTCTTTGAAATACTCCAAAAATTACTCGCCCTTCGTCATAAAAACCTAGCGGCTCTGCTCAATATGATCTCTGACAGTCAATGCTGCCTGTGTCCTGGTGTTGCTGCTCACATCTTCCAAACACTAGCGACTCCCACCACGCTCTAATTTGTTCGGTTCTCAGACGTGCGTTATTGTTGAAGCACACTAAATTGAACGTTTCTGCTCATTAGCGACGCTTTTGTGTCCAAAAACAAAACTGACTTTCATAAACTTAGGAAATGTTTTACCATCGTGACGGTACATTTCTCTCTTGATTGTGAATCCTTTAATATCCTCTTTAAATTGCTGGAACGAAAGTTCTTTAGGTGCCTTCCATTTTACTTGACCACTTCCTGTCAGCAACTTGTCTTCGCTATTAAACTTTTTTTTCACCTAAATAATGCTATACTTTATTCCTTTCTTTGCCGATGTAATTTGCTTTCTGTGACTGAACGAAATAATTAGAAAAGAGCTATTCTCATAATGACACTAATGTTAGAGCGTTGGTGGGAGTGAGACTAGAAGTCGTCTGCTGGAGGAGACGGCGGACGGGGAGCTGTGGGCGTTGACTTTTACGAAGGAACGGAGGCTCGTGTCCCTTCCTGTCATTTGCTCAGGGATTGCGGATGTCGGTGGGAAGACCCGTGAGACAAACGTGCGTGAGTTCTTGTACAGTAGAGATCCTGGTATTATATTTATAGGAGGGACTCACGCATGCGCGTCGATCAAAACTGATGTTTTCCTGCCTCATCCGCACCACAACGCTCGCCCCTCCCCGCCTTGCGTCTTCTTCCAGCGGTCGTCTCTCTCATCCACGATACAAGCAATTAAAACGGGTAACTCTCCTGATACAAGTAAAGAATATGTAACCTCAATATTTTCAAGGCGTTGTGTAGAGGCTAATTTATAAGACAAACGTGAGTGTCGGAGGCGTGAGTACATTCATACTCATATACTTGAGCGAACTCAAGTGGTGTCAGTGTGGTGGTAAAGGAGCGAGTGGTGAAGCTATCGTTGTGCTGGAATACATCAAGTACTAAATTCCTCTGAAGCTCTACTGGTTCCCTGCATCGAAACTGTACTTGTCTGTGCGTTGTAAACTGTTTTTGCGGAGTGCATTCTAAAATCTGTGCGGCTTATGTTGATGCCGTATAGGTTTCGGAAAAGGAGTCATCAGCCGGTTTACGTGCGTCAGAATTGTATGGATTTCATGCATCTGGTCACTCCAGCTGCTTCGTAGGAACGATGCAGGAATTTCTAAGTACAGCTCAAAAGTTTACTCCTCCACCGCGCGAGCTTGCGGCTTTAAAAGCCTGTATAGGGTCGGTGAACTGGCGAATTTAATGACAGACACAAAGCTTGGTGAAAACTTATGCTGTGCCAGTTAGTGTGCTGGTGCTGCTGTTCATGTTCTTGTTGGTGACAGTGAAGAGAACATTTTCAAGGCCGCTGCTGAAATGATGAGCGCCCGAAGATATTAAGGGAGAAGAAGCCGAGGAAGAATTTGAAGAAGCTTGGATAGAGTTATAGCTACACCGTCATGACTGGGAGCGTCATGATCTTAGCTGTTGAATGAGCACCCATTGAGTGTTTTGCATGATTTTCCATTGTATTTTTCTGATTTCTTGAGTGTTGGTTACTAACATTTAAGATTTTTTTGTTAATTAATCAGTGCTATAAGGATGTTTCAAAAAAATAATTCGAGACCGTCCACTTGTTGGATCGGCAAAACAAAAGGAAAGTGTCGACATGTTTTCTTGTCTTGAAGATGCTTCAATTGGCAACATAAAGTTTCGATTCTTGTACAAGAGAGAGCGAAAAATTGAAATTTCATTTTTTGTGCTGTTGGATGGTATGATACATAGAGTGAGAATTCGTCCTTAGAACGTGTCCACCTCGGAAAGATAGTGCGAGTTTTAGAGAAATCCCTTATGTTCACGATTCGAAGTAGTCATCTGGACAGTGTTAAAGATGCGACAAGACTGTCTTGTTATTGATGTTGGGAACAATTGAAATATGGATATTTTGGCGCAGCAGAGGAGGTCTGCGCGGTCAGACGAGTCTTCCGCGGCAATGTTCAGTGTTTCGTGAGGAGGCGGTGCCGAGGGTGCCGTTCGGGAGACATGCGCCACCTGACGGCCGTAGGTGTCCAGGGCTCTTAATTAACGAGGCCCTTGGCGCCCCCCACCTCCGCCAAGCTGCGACAGGGTTGCGTTGTGTCATGGTCATCGGTTTATCCAGGACTGCTATACCTCGTTTTTACCGCTATTTGGCTTAGTGTTTTTCTTCCTCTCATGCGAAAACTGGAGTGTGTTCTCTATGTAGTTTTTAAATATTACTCCGATAGGTACGTCATCATCTCTGCACTGCTCCAAAACTGCTAATTTTTCTGGTACTTTATCTCTTCTGTGCCACTATACTACCATCCATTAATCATTTCTGTGCACCCAATTCTCCTCTGAACTTCCACTATACTACCAAAGTTTAGTTGTATCAAACGTACAATATATCATAATGAGTTCGGTTGCCTCAATAAAGAGTCCTGATCGGGAAACAGCGTCAAGATAATCATCTTCAATAAATTGTTTTTGAGGACAAAAACTTGACAGCAGTTACGAAGGAGACGTGTTTTTTGTCTGCTTTCACTTGTACGCAGGCTATAAATAGAGCCCAACATTAGTTGTGGAAGAAAGTTCTGTATCGAAGTGCGCTCATCTAGTTCTCACTTTCCTCAATTAACGGTCATCTCGCAACCTGACAAATTTTGGTTAAATTTTTCCATCAGGATCTGTTCATGTGCGCAACGTTATCGTTGTGCCTGCGATGTTTACAATTTTCGAATTAATTTCAGAGGGTTAAATCTGTTCACTATGCGAAAATAATTGGTATATTATTTCTTCACTTTTAGTAGGTATTTCCAATTGCAATTTTGTAGGTCACATTCCCACCAATACACAACATCCAAGCTTACTAAGCAAGGTTATCGCGCAAAACAAGTCAGTTTCAGTTCTTTGTATATTGAACGTTTCTCTATCTTTCTCTGTGTTTAGCACTAATTCAAGGAATGGAAGAAATTTATCCTTATGACTGCAGTGAATTATTTCGTAGCCTTCGAAATTTTTCAACAACGCTTGCGCATTTAGAATCTCAAAAAAGTTAAATAAATACACTCCAGTGCTCTCAGTGCTAGCTACTTCGTCGCTTCACTTTTTTCCTGTATTTATTTCTTTAACACATCGGCAAATTATAAGCGATTTCCTCAATCAGAGAAAAGGTAAAGTTCAATTGAATGTTCAATCCGTATTTAAAATTTATAGCAATAATCGATAATAATTAGTACGCTGTTTATTCTGTCGTAGCTTGGTGTTTGACGCAGGTTTATACGCTCAAAAAAGCTGCGTAATACTTCATACATGTTATACTCTCTCCCATTCATTTCCTCATCACAGCCACAAATCTTCGTAATTTTCTTGTGAAAATCAAGATCTCAAATCATTTTCATTTTTCAAATCTTTCTGTGTTTAAATATTTTGAGGTAACAGCACACGGGTAAACCGCCCATGTAGCACAAGGTTTGCCTCTCTTGGCTCAGCCTGCCCCTAGTCGATTGTGTTCGAAGCTCCCGTGGGGCTGGAGGAGTCAGGAGGGAAGGATCAGAGACAGATCAGGGTGTTGAGGTTTAGCGCCGCCATCTTCCAGGTTTAGCCAAATTATTTTTTGCTTCGGGGCAAGGAAAACGGTATTTTACTGGACAAACGCTGTCAATTTAGCAATGATCGTTTGTTTTGCAATTCACATAGATAGTCAAAGAAATTCTGAATGTTCCAATAATTATTACAAAATATATTTTACGAATGAACAACTGATATATTCTTGAAATTTGTTCAAAAAGTTTAGCGCTAGCGCGAGCTTAATACTATATTCTTTAACTCGCATATTTGTGCGCAATAAAATAGCAGGCTTCTTTTGTGAAAAATTGACAGATTTTAAAAAGTTGTTTTGGTCTTAGAAAGCCAACACAAACTCTACGATGATCATGAGTGAAAAGCAATGCCTCTACCCTAGTCATGGGAAACATCTTTGCTGGCATCTTAATAGCGATGGTTATGAACGAAATTTTTGTCCTACAACTTTTCCTCAAAAGATATGCTTGTCTGCCGAATTTAGAGCATTTCATTAATATCTCTCTGAAAAGTATGAGATTTTCTTGAGACGGTGAAATTATCGTTTGGAAGACACCATGAGGTGCCGCCAATGAGCGCACCTCACTGGAAGAGGCCATGGACCTCGATGCCCTTGTCTGTCTCGCAACCCTGCCGCGCTGCCGCGTAACTGGTCCGACCGCTCTCTGACCTCACTCCAATTACCTCGCACCGACACTACGTAGCCTATTATCATAGTGTATTTAGAATTTAAATCAGTCACTTTCAGTACAAAATACTATACGGGTGCCGATGTTTTTCTCAGTGGGTCCACTGTATTTTTTATTTTGGTCTGTCTGTACGTAGAGCTCTTTTCTGATGTTAATAAAACTTGTGGGAAGTCATTCTCTCTCTGTCTCTCTCTCGCCTCTAGCATAGGAACTAGGTTCTATTGTTGTTTGTACATAGCCAACATTTCAAATGACTTCACGAAACTTTTTAAGTGCCACTTGCATTTTCCATCAATTCCGATTCCATTGAAGTTTTTACATTGAACCATGGACCTCTGAGAAACGTCGGCTGTTGTAGCCGCAGTGCATTGCTCACTTGTTGTTTTTTGTTAGGTTGAGCGTTTTTTATTAAAGGTGCTAAGCGTGCACTGTACTTCGAAAATCTACACTCTAAGTGCAACTGTAGACCTGCTCGTGAATGTTGAATGGATTCAGGTGAGCCTTCTAGCGTACGCCACTCAATGCGTGGGCTTGTTGGTGTTACAAAGAAATATCTGGCATTCAGCATTCAACGAATGAAATTGTAACTCAGGTACATATTATAGAACACGTATTTTATCACTCTGATTTAATTTCGCTTGTAGCGTGTTGTACGAAGAAAATATCGTTCCTGGATCTTCATTGCTCTCAAGTGTGCTTGCTTTTGCTTCTCAGAGATTTGGAGGAATACAACGTGCTGCCTTTCATTCGTTCTTCATAAAGTTAGGGAGAGTGCAGTATATTTTAGGTGTGAGTGGACTTTCAACGCTTCAATCTGTCCTCTTGAAAGAGTTAACGAAGCTGTATATGACCGAACTATGTAGTTGTTTTCATGTTATTTTTTATGTTCATGCAATTTCGATATTCCTCAAGATTCTACCTCAAAAATTTATGTTGTTTCTCTGTTTTCTTGCTATTTTTTAAGTGAGATATTTTTCGTTGGGTGTATTAAGTAACAATCGTAAGTGTTCAGCCTCTGGCTACTGTGTATGCATCCATTTCGATAGAAAATCACGCCGGAGAATTTCTATGTAATGTTTATGTTTCAATATTGGGACGAAAAAGCTCTTGAGTGTTTCTTTATAGTTTAGAGAATTTCTCGGACTGCAATCACAAAAATATCCAATCATTTTAACTCACTCCACCCTACAAAACTCAGGATTAATTTTTGGAAATTTTTGGTTATGCATTCATCGGCTGAAATGAAGGGAAGAATCGAAATTTTCTTGTTAATGTGAGTAGAAATGGTTGTGGTATTTAGGTGAGTGCAGTGCCATTGACGTAACCCGAACGCGGGAACCGCATCTCAATAGTACAATTGTTGCAACTACTACTACCTCAGTAACTGCAGTCTCGTCTTGAAATCTGCTGGCATGATCCCTCGCATTCGCCTTTCGCTTCAGGGGTCGGACTTACAAACTATTCGCGTTGTCGTAGCAGCATAGCTGGCACGACCTGGCCTTCTACCGACCTGGCTACGCGATGTGATGTTTTTCTCACAAAATCCCAATTTTAAATTTGTTTCAATAAAGTTAATATTTTGGAATCTTAGCGAAAAATAGCACCCAATGTAACTAAGTCGAAAGGAAGCTTTCGCTGCCAACTGCACTGCTACGAAACTTGAACTAAAAAATCAGGGCCAGGTTACCGTTTTTATCCGCAACGTTGGCGTCTATGCAATGAACATTTTGCTGTACTGTACTCCCTTGTGGTAAAGACGTACCTCCGCTCAAATCCTTGGGTTGTTTCGACTTGCTCTTTCATTCGTTCCTAACGCTGGAAGATCATAAATGGATTTTCTCATCTTTTCATTTTACCTTTTACCTTTTCATTTTACCAATTTTACCATAAGAGCGAGCATAGATTGAACGATTTTGAAATTTTTGCGTCAGCAAGTTATATGAACTTGAGCCCTTAATTTCCCACGCGTTTTAAGTTCTTTATGCACTCTGTTGTGTTTCGGCTTAGTGTTGGTTTGGGCATTAAAATATTGACTGAAACTGCCATTTGCATTTCTGAGTCTACATCTTTTTCATCTTGTTAGGATCGCAATCTCAATGAATGGAGGGCTATGGTTTATTCAATATTTATTTATCACGAACGAAACCTCACTTTGAACTTACTTGAACCACCGAAGGGTTTTTGTATAGATGGCACAATTTCATTCAGACTACAGAAGAAGCAAAAACTGGTTAATCTTTTTTTCTGGAAAGTACAAATTTTATAACCTCATAAATCGTAACTAAAATGTCATTTGTGGCATTCTTGTATCGTGTGTACCGCAAGTTCTGCTCTGGAAATAGTGCCATTCCTACATTGTTCTGAAAATATTTCTCTAATGAGTGAAATTAATTGTCTTAGACCAAAAACATGTAACTCGGAAAATTTGGTCTTGCTTCATTTCGTTTCTGAACAGGTCGTTCTACCGAACTTTCTCATTTTCTAAACAATTTGTGGTTAGATTGTCACAGTGTTTTCTATTCTGTTGCACTATAAGGACGCTAGTGGCTGTGTAGGACTCGATATTCAGCAGCTAAACCACAGGTGCTTGCGTTACCGGTCTTTTGTGTATTCTGAAGTCAGTACAATCTACAGGGCATTAACGTTTTTTGTTTTTGTCGTGCCACAACTCGAATTTTGTTTCACACTCGCACCTCCAAAAAATTTACCTTTCAAGTTTACATCTTCAGAGTCTCTGATCCTGATTTCATGTAGCTTTTTTGTAAATGCCATTTCATTTTCCATCATATAATGAATTTTATTTTGGTGAATTTTAAAACAAACGTTTAATAATGTAAACACAATAGTCAAAAATTCATTTTCTGTGTTCAACGATACTGGATTTCACGTAGAGGTTCAAATTTAAAATAGGTTTATTACCGTGAACAAGCCCGGATTGATATGTCTTGTACTACACTCGCTTGCATTTTCTTATTTTCTTCTTTGCCCTGTTGTGTTGGGTCTTGCCTCCATCCACGGCTTTGGCGCTATGAAACGTGGCGTACTTTATTAATCATTTCATCTTACACGATATAAAGAAAAGTTTCACTTCAATAGACAATCATGTTCCGTTAAGCATTTCTACTAAATTTTCGTAGGTAAATGTTTCACTTTTGGCATCAGGTTAGGAAAAGATACGAGCTTAAATTAATCATGATCTTGCTACTGCTCAAACTCCAGTTGGGAATATCCTCTTATGTACTCAAGGAATATTTTCGTCTTCCTATTAAAATACTTATGGGTTGCGACTTTCGCACACTTTTGGTTTAGGAACAATGAATGTCTGGAATAATTATTTCTCGCCAATAAAATTTTCTTAGGTTAATTCTGGCTTAACTATCAGTGCAGTCGTATCACCTGTGCTCAGCTTGTTGCTTCTTATCGAGCAAGTTTCGGTGTTAGAAAGTTCTGTCCCATTTTTACTCTCGAGTCTTGGTGAGTCAAGCATAACAGAAGCTCTGTTTAATTTTGCGTGTATGAGCTACTGTTCATGTGCTCAATTTTAGGTAGTTCGGTTATTTCCCCTTCCCGAAATCTTGTGTGGGAACTTGAAAGTGACGGGAGCGGTAGTCTTGATACCACACTCTTCTACCTCTGACGATAAAAAGATTCGATGATGTAGTGCGTGCGACCTCTGGGAGAACTGATCCGTGTTATGACTTTCTGGGATGACGCATTGCCTTACGTCGTAACGCTTTTAGTGTTGAAATTCTCTCACATGGCTTGCCTTCAGGAGCATGTCCAGTGAAATCGGACCACTGCTGCATGCTGCGTACGAAGAATATAATTGCTATTGATTGCTCTCATAGTCGCTAAGAAAATGAATGTCTGCCCGTAAATTATAATGTAGTGTGAGTGAAACGTGTACTTACTTCTGAATACATACTGCGGGCCAATGTAGGTGAGCGTAGAGTAAATTAAAGTCTGTTGTAATGATTTCTTTCAGAATTGATAATCTTCTTCCCGTTTCATTGATATTTACTTTTCTGATGACGCTGAGAAAATTAGAAGACTCAGTTACTTGGTGATGGATTCTATTCTAGTATGAATTAATTTTTTTGTCTCTCATGAATTTAACCATGATTACGAAAGCTCAGGGTTTCTATATGTTCGCTTGCATCGTGTGGAGATGCGCGTCAGTTCCAATATAGATCCGTTAGACGGCCATGGGAGCGCATGTTGGCGTCTGACATCCCCGGGAATTATTTAACATGTACCATCGCACCGCAAAATCTTCAGATGTAACGAGTACCAGGATGGCTTGCTTCAATTGATTACTTTCATTTTTTATCCTTTCAATGCGCTGCGCTTCGTGTGTGTTCTTATTGGCGTTCGCGGGCCGCTGTCGGCACTGCTACCTAGTTAGTCGATGTAGTTTGTGGTAAATTAAGGTTTGTGTGACTACCGTCTGGTGGAGGGTGCCATTGGCAGCATGCGTGACTGTGATGCTCAGCAATCATTTGTGAGGTTTCTGATCAATCACTTCGAGTATTTGTTGGTGTACTCCTGTCATGGTGTGTTGAAATCTCATCAATCTTGGTGGTGCATTAATGAGGATCGTTGGCTGCTGCTAATCGTGATGTTTAAATTCTGCACCCAGCAGCGTAATATGGCAGGTTGTTGCACCAATCAGGATGCTTGGTTGCTGCACTTATCCAAATAAATTTGCTGCTGCACCAATGATGACGCTCGGCCAAATATTTTCCACCATTAAGATGAAGCCTTTTTCCGATCTGGTTGTCTTATAATTGGCTCACTAAATATTCGTAAATGTTATGGAATATGAATCGAAGAAATAGCCTTTTGAGTTTCCATGCCACTTCTGACTGTAGAGCTGTTTACTTCTGACCTGTTCCGTCTACTACTGACTTCAGAACTTTCTACTTCTCACCAGCGCCGCATTGTGCTGGCTTTAGAGCTTTCTTATTCTGACCAGTGCCGTTTGCTGCTGACTATAGAGCTGTCTACTTCTGACTGTAGAGCTTTCTACTTTTAGCAGAGGAGCTGTCTACTTCTGACTGTAGAGCTATCTATTGTGGCTTATAAGGCATTGAAGGCTGTTCATGTTTGCTACGATAACATATTTTTCTATTAGGTAATGGTTCCTTGAAGTAAAAAAGAAGAAACGGATATCCGTATTTCGTATTGGTTATATTTGTATTAGTAACTGCTGCACCCGCTAGCTCGTGCAGTAGACGACGTTCGGTTGCAAAACTATTCAGTAGATGCATCGGTAGACGAGTAAATGATAGTACTGATCATAGTAGTGTGTGTCTAGCAAGGATTGTGTGTTAAGGTAAATTAGAAATGCTAAAAATTATGTGTCTTGAAGATATCAAGTGATTCAATGTTGACATGGAGGCCGGCGGGAGGTTGATATCAAAATTCTAAGTACATAAGGATCGTATATTCTACGTGGAGTTATTTGTCGAAGAGCCTAGCTTGTTATCTTCGATAATTCGTTTTCTAATGTGTGACCCATTACTTGCATTTTCTTAGTGTGAAAATATGAAAAAAAATTATTGATTACTTATATGGATTGGCTTAGTATAATCTGAAAAAATAATCATATAGTTTGGCTTAGTGTTAATGAGAAATTGTCTATCACTGTTTTAAAGTTAACCAAATTCAAGATAATCCCTGTATGGGTTTTAATTATTGTATAATTAGTTGTACTACTACTACTACTACTACTTCTACTATTACTACTACCCACTATTGGACTAATTGGTAAGAACAGGTGTGAGTGAGCTGGTGTACAAGCCTGCTTGCCCCACCTCCTGCGTTTCATCCTTAAATTACCGTACCTTGAACATCGTCCTGCTGTTCTCTGCAACATTGCCGGGGAGGAGAATCTGCCCCCTCCTATTTTTTAGGGTAAAGTAAAGTTCTCATGCAGTTCATATTACTCGCGTTCGGAATTTTTTGACGTTTTGAATCCACTAAACATGATGCGAATTTTTTATCGGTTTTGCTAACGTGTCTCTTGTTCTTCACAATTACATTATGTCCCAAATTAAAGATTCGAATATCAAGTTTCGTGTGAAACTTAGTCGTTAAAATAGGTTATAGAATCCTTTTGTTTTTTTCTGGAGGTAAAAATATCACCAATCTTAAAATTGAAGTGATAACGTAATCGTTGGGGAGTTTGACGTACGCTTTGAAACAAGTTATGTAGTTTTATTCAACTTACCCTCGGCACAAAAGCGTACATGAGAGCATTAATGTACTCCTGCAAGTACCATGCCTGCTAGGCCTATCTTTTTTTTAAAGTGTTGGTTTCGGTTGTGTGGCTATCGTCACATTTCAGGTTATTTCAAAACGCTGAGAATAGCGCTGCGTGGTACAAAATAATTATGTGAGGAAGACTTCTTCACAGAGTCCTGGGAATTGAAATAGATGAACTCCAGAGATTTTACATGTACCAAACATCCGAAAGATGGATTTTGATGGGGGTTCCCATAAGTGAGAAGTTTGCGATTCATTGATGAAAACTCTCACTTACTAAATCAGGGGGTTTTACAATTCCTTTTTTTAAAGTTAAGTAAAAGAATGGTATTAAATATATCAAACTAACAGTTAAATTAGAGATACAGGCAAGGCATTGAACAGCTGGGACGATGGGCAAGTTAATTAGAATTTATGAGCGTTGTTTTTGCTTCAATCTATTAAATTAGTAAGTGTTATTATTATGATTCTATACCGATGATAGTTATTGATGGAGCATCTCTGTTGTTGAACTTGTTGTAATCTGTACATAATAATAGTAGTAATGCCCTTATTCGCGTTATCTGAACTAACCAAATTCGTATTATTGGCTTAAGTTAACTTGTTGCAACCAACGTATCCTTTAACTAACTGAACGACTCTTTAGCTAGCGATCTGCAGACCGTGTGCCTTAGAAGTGCTGCCGGCGCTGCTGCCGGCCAGCGTTGTGTGCACCAGAAATTTACTATTCCTTAGATTTTAGTGCTCGCTCATATGAATTATTTAACATAAAATTTACGCATGAAACTACCAACAAACGAGTGACTACGGTAAAATTACTTTAAATTGGGAGCTCGCTAACGAAAGTGCATTCTTGAACAATGCGATGAAATCAAGCTTCTCCGTTAAACAAACCTCTTCTAATCTTGGACTAACTGCAGGCTTGCGAACCAAAGCGTCTACATTCTTTAGACTGTGAAAAAATGACCTCGACATGCATTATTTCTTGCCTTGCGCAAGTACACCGGGCTGATGCTCGTCACAGCGAACTTATTTACAGGTCGAGCGAAATTTCACGCTCTTCTCTTAGAGTGTGCGCTATAGGAGCTCGAAATAATGCCTAGCATTGTGCTCTGTGCAGTCGCGCAATTGTAGCTCCTATGAGTTCTTCACGCTCCCCAACTCTACAAATACAAGCCGGGAACGTACTTACGCCCAGTTTCTTGTGTTGGTGTAAATGTAATCGCGTTAATGAAGAGGTGCCTTCTGAGGATTGTTGGCGTATTACAAAGACTCTCATTAGATTGTGATGATTGTGCTTACTGTATAGCAGGTGCGATTTCTGTGGTATATTTGTGTTTTGTTGTGTACTGCATGTTGGAATTCATTGGAAGTATTTCTGAATTGTGTGAGCTAGGTCGTATGTGCTGGAAGTTAAGCTCATCGTCTGCAGGTTGTGTTAGGTGCACCCACTTGCCCAAGTATACGTGTATGCTTTCTGTATGTTTGGTTTTGAGTTGAAGTGTCAGAGTTTTATTCGATATGATCGGAGATCGTAGCGATTTTCTGCGGTTGAGCATTGTCGGTGAGAACATTTCCGTGTAACCCCCAGGAACTAAGGCCCATTTCACACCGAGCAAGCAAAGCAGCATCTAGAAAGCTCGCATGAGCTATCTAGCAGATGGCCTGCGAGACTGGTGGGTAGGAATATCATTTTCACCTCGCATGCTGGATGCTGGATAAAACATGCGAGTTCAGCGTGATGGCAACTGCTCGTTATAGTGCTATTCCTACCTACCAGTCTCGCTGACCATCGACTAGATAGCTCATGCGAGCTAGCAAGATGCTGCTTTACTAGGTCAGTGAGAAATGGGCCTTAGTATAAAAAGCAGCTAAAGGAAGCTCTGTTACTAGTGTCTGCTTGTGTTGAGCGCGGCAGTTATGACGATGTGGTATTGCTGCTTCGAAGAAGTTAACCGTGTAGGTGAAGCGTAAATGTGCCCTCCCTGGGATGAGTTTCATGCATTCATTCATCTTCATTATTCGTGTGAAAGTGTGTCCTCCTTCCATGTTTCTTAATGTAGTATTCGAATCTATTGCATGCGCAGAAATCATTATTGACTCCCTATTCCATACGTAGAATATTTTATATGTATAACATGTGTGCGTTGAGAGAAATCCACTTATTGTATTGTGTTACTTCATATCTATATCGTTGCGAATCTGAAATTATTTATTACCATATTGATACATTCCGGTAGCGCCTCCCTGCTACAAGTACCTCTCATCCTTTACCTGGGCTTGGTCTTGGGACTTCACTTTCGGATGCTGATGCGCCTGAAAATCTTCTAAAGCTACTTTTCAGCTACTGAACTTGATAATTTCTTGCAAATATCTCCGACCGAGACACTGAAAAATTTCCTCGTGATACTATTTAAATTTTCCTTCCTGCATCGTCCACCAAAATGCGCAGCTTCAATAAGCTGTGAGTGAGATCGCTTACTTATTTGATGAAGCCTTTTGCCAATCAATTGAGTGTCTGGATTACAGTAGCGTTTTCGGTGAAGGTGTATAAACGATACTCCGTCAGAGCTGTATGAAGGTACTAGTGATTTTATTCGACATCTCGAGCTTATCGTTCCTTTAAGGAAATCTGAAGCTGTTGTTAGCGACGTCTCGCTAAATTTTAGTAATAGCGTTATGTAGTTTTGAAAATTACCATTGGGTACATGTATGTATCTTCTAAATTATAGGCTTGGCGAGGCCTTTAAATTTCGTTCATTGTACGCCTAAGAAATTTGTATCATAGCTCTCAAAAAATATCCCTTGACTGTGGTTTTAGAAGGACTATAAAATCTGTATATGAGTTATTGGTTTAGTTCTGGAAGACTATTTTGTTGTAAGCTGTTTTGGCCTAAGGCGTTCCTCGTGTCGTATCCTGCTAAGTCGGTCGCTTCTTCCTTTATTTGCTACTGCTATTGTTCAACTTACATCCATTCATGTTGAGCATCAACACTCGTTCTTTGTGCGTTTGTCACCAATGGTCCTTGATATTCATCTTCATATCTTCATTGACATCAGCCGTGGGTTTCAGTTTAGTGTCACAGACACATCCTGCTCATAATATACTATCCTTGCATCCTCATGGTTAGATCATGAACTTTGAAAATGAATTATCTCAATACGTCGTTGACTAAACAAGCAAAAATATATGCATTTATCTGTTTGCTAACTAATTTTGCATTGCGATCGAGACTGGAAACAAATTCCACTCCTGGATGTAAGCCTTAGTATGTTGTAGCGCCTGCTATTCTTTGTTGAAACAAGTCTACGTAACCACGGTAGACTCGACTTCGTTAAGTGGAGTTTGCATGACAGGTCAAGCGGGCACCCACGCCGAGTTCTACCGCTTGAATTGCGCTACCCTGAAGTTACTGTGTTTTTTTTAATAATATGCACGCAGTATGATCAACCTTCATTAAATTGTAACTTTTATTCTTCATTCTATGTACATTCAACAATACTAGGTCATTATTCACGCAAATTTCTTAAAGGACTTATCAAAATGGGAAATTCATCGCAAGTAGTTGTTAGAGATACATAAACTTTTTATTTCGTTGAATTGTAGCGGAATTCTCAGCCTACCTGGTGTTCCAAGAGTAATAGGTCACTAATAATTTGAGCTTGTAATCTGATGACAAAGACGTGTCGGGCATGTTCCTACTTATCAAGTTCTAGGCTGAAATATCGTTAACGAACCATTAGTAGCATAGTTCATCTGTTTGGGATTTTCTTCTCATTTGACATCATCTGAACGATTTCGTGTTTGTTAGCTTGACTGAGAGTTTTATGATGAGTGAATTAATAGTTAAAATTATTATTGCTATTATGAAGAGGTTTAACGTTTAAATAGATTTCATAGAGACAATATCACTATATGGTGTTTCGGACGTCTTTAAATTCCGGTCTACGTTTTTCGTTTTTGTTACCTTGTTTGCGCCTATTGTTTAAGGATGATATTTAGCTATTAGACTGACAATTCTACCTCATTCTCCTATTGTTTTTGAGACATCTCTCTCCTTCCCATATCATTTCGGTCATTGTTCTGCTTTTCTTTAGTTTTATTCATGATGAGCATTTTAGCACTTCTCTCATGTTAGTTGTGGAACTCCTAAAGTTTGCTCGCTGTGTTTTTTTCGTCGTCGCACGAACCCATGAGTCACGCAACCCATTCTAAATCAATAAGGGATTCTCGATAAATTCTGAGGCCGTGCATTCTGTTCTGAACTAATTTTCAGGATTTATTTAAAAGTTTCTAGCATCACACATTCATAATTCACGGTTAGCCTATTTATGTATCTCATCAAGACTCCCTGTGCACCGGTTGTCAGTTTCACATGGGCTTGCCACGGTTTCTTCAATCACCTTTGATTTTACATCGTTTAGTTTTGTGGTCTGTATTGAGTTGTTAGTGTTCAGCATTAATTTGCTTTCGATATCAATTCATCCACCTTCTGACATGTTAGTCACGTTTCATACAGTATTTAAAACCGTTAACCAAGTCTCATTGTGAGCCATTCACCAATGCTTAATATAGGATGCATTGCCTCACTTTCTGATCTGTTCGCTTTCATCGTCTTAGGTACGTCTTGCCTTCAGATCTGAGAGAATTTCTGGATTGAGCTTTTAGTATGCGAGTTCCTTCCCATCGATCTTTGTTGAGCACATTTCATTGTGGCATCTTCATGTGATGTTTGTTTACGGGTTGTGTGAACGTGTCCTTGGTTTTGTTGTGACCGCCTTCGTAAGGACGTGGTAGTGCTTGATTGATGAATGTGGTAAACTTTTAGAGTTTGTGGGTACCTTCACTATTTTATTGTTTTCATGTTTATGGTAAACCTCAATCGCATTATCTTTAAGTGTGTGCTTTAGCGTTCGTTATCTTCTTGGAAGTAAGTTTTCAACTACGACTTCTTTTGGATACGCGCGACTCTGTGGAATTACAGGAATTGATGTTTTTTTTAGCAACTTTGTTGTTTTTTCGTATCTCCCGACTGTGGTATGAGAGAGGGGTTATTTAGAATCGAAGACAGTTTGCGGCCGCCTAACCTGCATCCACTCACAGGTTGTCAGTAGGCTATGTTATTGTTCGAGTAATGTTTCTATTAGTGCTTGGCGATATAAGTGTACGCTCGTTTTGAAGCACACTTGTTTTCGGTTGAGCAAATGATGTTTTGTTTCTGTGCTTGGCAACGAAAGTGAAAACCCATATTGAAGTATACTTGTTTTAGCTTGAACAAATGAGCTGAGTGACTTGTGAACATGTGAGCAGTCTGAATAATTGTAGACTGTGAGTGGTAAGTGAGTCGGCGAGAATTGATCAGTGGTTTGCTGATCGGAATGGAGAACTGTGAAGTTTGTCGCACGACATCTACCTTGCATTTCAAACTTTGTAGGAGAAGAAATAAGAACAGATTTTATGAGGGAAAATGAAGCACGCTTGAATTTCGTAGTTCTTGAACAGGTTTTAAAATTTTTCTGGAATTTTAAATTAATAATGATCAGGAATCTAGGCCACTAAAAGTAAAAAAATTTTCGAAGGGCTTTGAAATCTACTGAAAAAGTTGTATTGTAATTGTTATTAAACGCGGTCAAGAAATATACACCCGCGTGACCATCACCGTAATACCTCAATTTATTGAAGAAGTTTATTTAATCAGGAAAATATCTTATGCTTTCGTTTGTTGGAAAATGGAGTATTGTGTTACGCGTTAGCGAGTGATGGTGTCCATCGTCCATTCATATGTCCTTTCGAAATCTTATCGTGAATGAACCATGAATTGCAATGCTTCTGGTTACAACTACAAGAAGATACGATTATAGCATTTCATTTGATTCCAAGTACGTAGTGAGCTTTAGAACGCTACAGAATGCTAGGAAATGTGTTTATTGGCATGAATTTCTTTGAAAAAATGGTCACGTTGAAGTGGTTTTGCACTGGATGAAATCATAACATGCTATGCTTCAATTTTTAAATCAAAATGTCTGTTGTCGAAATTAGTGCTTTTTCTTCCTCACGGAAGCTAATCATTAAATGCTTACCTTTCAAAATAATATGAGAAGTTCGGTGCCTCTTGCTAACAAATTACGTAC
This sequence comes from Morinoia aosen, assembly GCA_030386875.1. NCBI lineage: Eukaryota > Metazoa > Arthropoda > Malacostraca > Amphipoda > Talitridae > Morinoia > Morinoia aosen. The sequence goes on along the minus strand of CM059556.1, from coordinate 47,087,578 downwards.
CAACAGCTAGCTATTCGTATAACACTAGCTATGACCTTGTACTTCCGAGGAGGACATTGGGCATCGGTAGCAAGCGGCTCTACTTGTAAAACGAAGGCCTGTTGCGGTGCCGCATAAGATGGGTTTCCATTGCTGTAAATGTATCTATCGTAAAGTAAAGCATGGAGTTTGTTCTGAGAGGGCGTCACCTAAGGCCTTGGCTCACCTTTCTGGGAGATTTGCTCAATGTACATAAATACCTCATTACATTTAGAATAAGGTACTGAGGAAGAACGCGTCGTCGAGCTGGGTGGCCTATCAAAGCTGGTCGCTTCATCAAGCAGTATTGAGGTGCCGCTTTGTTGCAACTGCTGTCGTCTTTCACATTGTTTCAATTTTGTTGATTGTTTCATATCGACTGTCATCCACCTGCGTTCGATCGCTTCCATCTTCTGAAACTTTCTGCACTTGCCATGCAACTTTTTTGCAGCTTCTTCAATGCGCAAATCGCATTTAAGTTTGAAATCACTAGATGTGCGCATGCTAGTTAATTAGGCTCACTCATGCGTGTTGAATTCACACGTGTAATTCATTAGAGCTTATTTGATTGAATTGCTTTGTCAGATTCACATACACGCACCAGGTTCGCTCGTGCTTACCGTGTTGCGCGCCATTTGATTTAGCCACATCCCGCTATCGCAGGTGGCTTGCACTTCTGCTGGCTTGGTACTATCGTGCCGCTGCACATGGTTAACATCTGTGTGGGTTTCGCTTTTGCTGCGAAACATAATTGAAGTGTATCAGCAATCTTCGAACACTTATCAGGGGAAACATTACGAGACGGACAAACACGCTGCCGTACATGTTTGACACTGTAGCTACAGGGAAACGTGCATTAGCGATTCAAAGTTTGCCACTATGTTGGGGCTGCGTAGCAGTAATACTATCATTTTTCGCGTCAATACACGGAGTTGTACGAGCTTCACAGCTGGAGGGTAAATGATTACCTAGGGGAAGGTTTTTAATTTTTGCTGCTACCTAACTATTCAAGTTTGGTCTGGGTAGCACCGATCACTTTTATTTTTTCTTGCTTGTGCCACAACGTGATTTAGTTCTGTAGAAGTGTGAATGCCTCACTTCGTTTTTTCGTGCACTAATACGTACTGCTCCATATATGAAGCACATTTCCCTCATACGGATGCTTTTGTCAAAGAATTTCTAGACTAGTTATTTTTTTGTAAAAGTAAACAAACATTACTTTTATAGGTGAAACTCGGCAAAATCTGAAAGTTAGGGTCAGATAAAAGTAACCCTGGAATGTTTATGCCATTTCTTTGTATTTTAAATGATATTAAGAATACCAGTTGAAAAAATATTGGACCTCACCACGCTATCACACAAGTTGTCTCAAGTGATGTGAAGGGCCAAGCCTAGTAGCGCGCCTAGCTCGCCGTGTTCTTAGTAACTAGGTTGGCGACGAGGTATCGACACCTGGTATTGCTAGTACTCGAGTTGATTGTTCTTGATTAGTTGAAAGTAACAATATTTTATTAGAAATCAAGCCATGTTAAATATACTGTAAGAAAATCTTATTCATGGTTCACCAACAGAGATGCTCTTGTGCCCTATAAGGTCTTTTATGTTATCAATTGAAATACGTTAGAAAAACTGGATCAGAATTTTATCTTTATTGAATGTAATAATGTTACTGTTGTATTGTGCATATTATTGTGGTAGTGATGCGCACGATATATTATTGCGAGTAATCTTTCTTTTATACATAGTAAGCAACTTACCTACGCAAGGAATATTACTTCGTTACCATGAACAATGTTTGTATTGTGTGTGCTACTACGATAATTTTATGGACAATGTAATACTGCGAGTAAAAATATTATAATATACTACCTCTACATTTGTCATCACGTCATAAAGTCTATACCGATAACGGGTGTGATTTACGTGTGTCATTGCTGTCTCTCTGAGTGTGGTGATACCTTTGAAGATTATGTGTGGGTGTGGTGTTGCATGACCTTATTTCCTCATGCTAAAACGAATAAAGTTAATTTTTCCGTGTACAAACTACAATCACCGCTGGTTACTCAGGTTTGATATATAATGCATGTTCTCATACGTAGGCCGGCAGGAAGTTTTTCTTCAGAAATATCTACTTGAAGACGTTGAGGAAGGAAAAGCTAAACCCTAAAAGTGTGGAAAATTTTCGAAAGATATAATGTTATATGCTATAGAAAATGACTCGTCATAACATGTTGAGAATTGTTTAGCATTTGCAAACTCCTTAAGAGTTTTGCGATTCCGTACTTAGACATGATAGACGTTTTCGACGCTTGTGTCTTGTCAGACGCTGTCTTTGTGTCTTGCGTTCATGTAAAATGTGCTTAGAGCACTTGCAAATCATGAATTTTCCTTATTTCGGTGTTCAAAAATTTTGTTGCTTATAGCTCCATTGGAGTGCGAAATTTCCGTATTTGTGTGCAATGTTTGTAAATTTTGCTGCAAAACTCATTTTCGGGGCAGCAAGTCGAAAATATGCGCAGGCGCTCTCATATCTCACGCGTTAATGAAGAACTTAGCAGTTGTGTAGATTTTGATCTCGATGCACGTGTTTTGAAAGTGACTGTGTTCTTACGCTAAATTTTTACTGAAAATTACCCTGAAAATGTACAAAATCTCGAGGCCTTGAAGCAGGTCGAGGGTGTGGCGCTTTACAAATGCAAGCCTGCTATGAATTTCGTGTGTACAATTTTTTCGGATGCATCTTTGGAATGAAAGCGCGGATGACGAGAGTGGTGCGCCGCGGCTGTGAGCAGCACTGAAGAGCATCAGGAGAGAAATGGCTTTCTTGGTTTCATCATTCCCGCTAGTCAAAATTGTACTGCGGATGCTAGATTTTTTAACAATTTAAGTCGTCGATTGGGGCACAGATGGTTACTTGAGTTCTTCTGTCGATTTGGCTCCACCACGTGTTGATTTACCTACCAAAATTCGTAAGTTCGAACTTTTTACAAATGAAATTTTAAATGCAATTTGGGCGAGATAAAACGGCATGTAGCCTAGCCAAGTCTACTGAAGAATTTACGCTAATAGCGATAACGCTACAACAGCCTAAAGTGTTTGAAACTCCGGCTGCATGTTTTTTTACTGTTAACAAATGAAAGTATCCAACATTGGAATGTTCTGTAAAGGTTGGTCGATTAAGATTCTTTTCCTTCTTGGTAGAAATGCAAACGAATGGTAAAATATTTAGAATCATGCAGCGCGTCTGGTATATGACTATTTTAGCAATGGTCTTGGTCGCTAATACCTACAATATCTTTTAGTCCTGACTTGCTCCTCACCAACACCCCTGAGAGTGAGAATAAGCTTCTGTAGAGTAATATCAATATTCCATGTTCGTTGGCCTATGTTTCTCTCCACTGATGCTCGTCAGGGATGCTCTAGCGCAGGCCCAGCTGCGGTCTGTTGCACAAGACTAATATTTGTGATTTTCGATGTAAAGTAGTAGTGTCAACGTGAACTATGGTGCTATCTCAACCAGGTGCGAGGCTCACTCTGCTGTTAGGTTCATGCCGTCGCTGCCTTCAGTTGTGGTTCTCAACTTCTATCTTCGATGTTGGTGTCTGTGGCTCGATGTTTTAAGCCAGAAAGTCCGATGCTTATGCCCGTGACTCGACGTTTGGACTCGATTGTGTCCGTGGCCCAATATTCATGCTCCAGGACTGAGTTGAGGCAATGTGGACCGGGGACTAGTGTAGTTTGGAAATTGTGGCGCATGAAAGGTAAATTGGATATTTCATGTTAGCTCAAGGGCTAGGCTACTCGCAAAATTTATGGGCAAGTAGGCGTGAAAAAGTTCGTTAGCTGCTGTGGGAAAAGTAGGGGAGGAACTGGGTTGCCACTGAACACGAAAAAAGTGAAGAACCTTGACTGCTTCGTTTGGAGGGTGTGTGCAAAGCAGTCTCTGAGCGTGCGTCCATGTACAACTGCAAAACAAAAGAAAAACTCAAGAGTACAAATCTTTTTATCTTCTTGTTCTTCACTTACGTGTTTACGATGCACTGTTCCCTTTGATGTCTTTTTTAAACTTATTCATCGATGTGCGAAAACAGAGGCGCGCTCTCAAATACGCCGCGTCTCGCCTCGTTCGTGGCCGGGGCTGGCACGCTTCTTTCCTTTCTGCACGGACGTGTGTCTCGTCCAACTCTTATCTGCAGAAAACGGCAAAATTCTAGCGTATCACCTTCATCCTAAATGATGTTTCCAATTCATGGATCTTCCGCGAGTTCTCGAAAATCTGTTTCATAATTATTGTGGTTTTGGTTTCTTCGATGTTCAAATTTCTACTGCATTTCTTGCAAAATTCTAATATTGCAGTAACAAACAAGGTTTTAGCACATCTTTATCTACTTCTCGTTTTTTGGGGGTGTGAGAGAATGCTGTCGTATGCGCTACTGTGCAGCGATGAGCCGCAGGCTGTGTTGCTGCAGTCTTTCGTGGGTTCTGCCTAGTTCCCATCTGAGGAACTCGGTTTATGACTTTCCGCACGACGCTTGAAATTTTAAAATCGTGGATTTCTTAACTAATTTTGTTGACTTTTAGGCTCTGTTTTCATCTGAGTTCAACGACTGCGTAATTTCCAATGCCACTTCATTAGTCCAGATTTAAAGGAAAATATTTAGCGTTTACTTAACCGTTTATGTGAGTGGTCAAAATTCGGAGGCTGCAAGTGTTACGTTATCAAAAACTGTGTTTTTTATTTGGAATTTTTTCTCTCCCGAGATCAATATTCCCTACTATGACTTGCTCCAAAAATTTCGAGGAATTCTCAACATGTTTCTTTACCAGATTTCTACTCAGTGAAATATGTCTCAGGTTTGTTCGCTTGTTTTCGCAAGTTTAAAATCTTGACTTTCATTAACGTCATTTACCAATATTGTTGGCAGTAGTTACCAATATATTTGCCATATGTTTCTTTTTGACGCCAGAGCGTCATTGAACTTTTTTTGCGTTGAAATCATTTCATGTTTGTTGAAGTCGCGGGCACCCAACGCGCGCTATGCCACGCACGAGGTTTGAAGGCCTGTCGTGCGCTACAAGAACTCAAATGGCATCTCTTGGGTCTAAAAATCAGGGAAGTTCGTGTACTCTCTCAACGCTTTTCTCGTCTGCATTGTCTTGTGATATTTCAGTTTAGCGATTGTTGGGTCCGCTTTCTACCATCGTATGCGGTGCCTGCTATTATAGAAAAGTAGTTTCTGTAGAACTAGAGCATTGTTGCGTCTGCAGCTGAAACTTTGGCGTTCTTCACTTTGTCCGTTATCACCTTCAAGCCTCGTTGCGCAAATAGTTTAATTCTCTTCAAATAAATTTCTTACTGAGACATATGCTGCGAAGCTACCTGTTTTAAGAGGAATCTTTTATTGTATGTAACTGAGAAGTATTGAAGTTACTCATTTATAAATGAAACTCACGATATACCTCATTTTTGCTGCTCTGCAGCGCCATTGTGTTGACCATTTTGTACTTACGTGTAGGGAACCCTGTTATAGAAACTGACTTTGCTTCCGCCTTCGGGCGAATGTGTATCAAACGGTATAAAATGAACTTGTTTCTCTTTTGTAATTTTGGTGGTGTGATAAAAATTTTCTTTTGGTAATCTCCAGATTTTTCTTTGAAAAGCTTTAGGTATTCGCTGAAAATTTTCTTTATCTCAAAAAAAATTTTCAACCGAAGACGAAAGTGTGCCGTTCATAGCGTGACAATTATTCTTCTGCAATCTTACGTCAGGTTGATGGGGATATTTATTAATGTTATGATAAGCTTATTGGACGATTGCGTGCGGTAGCTTTTTGTCTGACCCAATCTTCATTTTTTGACAGTTCCTCGAAAACTTCGTTTTTTTTCATCAAAACTTTCATGAACGAAAACGTAGTCTTCGTCTGGAAGACTAAAAAGACTTCGTTGAAAACGTAGTCTTCGTCTATCCTTGCGTTTGTTTGTACTAAAGTTAATATGAAGGAGAGAAATGAAACCTCAATAAACTTGAAGCTAACCCTCATCATTTTCCTTCCCCCCCAAAGTCATGCGAGTGGTAACACAACCCGGCATGTTGTGACGGCACCGCCATTAGAAAATATCAGTACTTAATCAGTGAGATTTAAGAGCATTCGAAAGTTCCATCAGACACTGCATTTCTTTTCGGTAGCCAAAATGAACCCCTGCCGAACTAATGCCGGGGACTTTTCTTGAAGTTTTAATTCTATGAATGAACGTTTCCGTTATCCATAGTTGTCGACTCCATTGATAAGTAATTATTATTGTGTTCTCATTAATCGATCGTAATGAAATGAAAAATGTACCGGTAGATGAAGCGGCTTTTTCAGTTTGAGCTCGCAATCGGAGCTGAAAAAATATTTCAATTATTGCTCCTAGGTAATCATCCAGTGAAGGTAAAAGGCCACGTTCATAAAGTGAAATTTTGGCCTATAACTAGACGTCTTGAAACAATGTTCTTTTGTATCCTTTCATAGGTTTTGCTCTCAGTAAGGTAAATATCGAAATTAAAATAACTTGACACCAGTATCTTAAATGATGGGCTTAAAACCCGCAGATTTATATCGTTTCATCCGGACATTCGATACTGAAACCTAAACTCACTACGCAGACTGCTTGCTTCCTGCCGGCGAGACGAACCGCTGGTGAATGATTTTACCAACTCGATTATGCTCTAAAACCGAAGTATTGTTGACGAATGTTCAATTTGCGTGCAACCCGTTCAATTTTTTCTTCGAGTCAATTGTCTGCGTATGCTAACAAATAATCTTTGTTAGACTTCAAATACACTTGTTCGTCCAAAGTTACACCTGTTGGTCAGGAGTTATCTTGGTCATAAGTTATACCTGTTGATTATAATCTACGCCTGATGAGTTACACCTGCTGTCATAAGTTACACTTGTTGATCATAAGTTACACCTGTTGATTATAATCTACTTCTGATAAGTTACACCTTCTGTCTTAAGTTACTCTTGATCATAAGTTAGTCCTGTAGATTATGAGTTACACTTGTTGGCCATAAGTTACATCCGCTGGTCATAAGTTTACACTTCAGATAAGTATCTAAAGTTAGCCAAGTTTATTTCTTTTAGGAAGTCACCTGACATCAGCTGATATTCATTTTATTCAACGTATTTCGAAATATCCTGGTGCTATTGGAAATACCGCACAGAAGAAAATAGTTAAGGTTTCAGTGAAAGTTTGCAATGAAGTTAGAAGCACATTTATAAACTCGTTGAGGGTGTAAAAGTATGTTTTTTTTATAGAAAAATAGAGTTTCAAGAAGCTACGCTCACTCTTCTGAATTGATTAGTTTGGTGACGAAGAAAATGAAATAACATCAAGCCAAGAGTACCTAAATATAGCTTGGCAACAGGGTATTATTATATGGATGACAAAGTGAAATTTAATATGACTTAAATTAATGTTGCAGAACTTCCAGAGCGTTGCATTTGTACCACGTTACTAATTCTTCGCTCACTTACATTTTGTAAATAAACTGTGTTTGTATATACCAAAAGCTTGAGTTGCAAGTTAGTTTTCATTGTTACTGACAAGTTTGGTGCTGTGGAGAACGCGGTGTGGTGGAACATTAGTCGTGTACTAAAAAACTATCTAATGCAGTGCTAACATTTAGTGTACTGGTGAAAAAATAACCTGACTAACCGCCATTTACAACAGTTAGATTTAACCCCATCTAACAGAAGCATTTTATTAACTTTCTCAATCTTACCAACATTTATGACACCATTTTTAACCAGATGCTGTGTGTACATACAATTGTCAACTTATTGGCACCATTATGTCCAGTTGTCTGTATTGTGACATGAAAAGATATGAATGAAGCTGGAAGTGTTCACATTCTTTTCTATGACTATTGTATCCTGCCTACGAGACTTCGTGTATTATTCTTAGTTATAGCAAACATTGTCTGGTTTGTCAGAGAATATCCTTTAAAGCAGAATGTTACAACTTTGGTGCAAAATTGTGTAGATTTGTTTGTTCATGTTAACCTAAAGGTCGATTCGGTATTGTACGCAGTTTCTGTACTCGAGAGCTGCATAAAAGTTTGAGCGCTGTTGCGCAAAAACATGAAAAACTTGTGATTAATGTTGCACACTAAAGCGCAACCTATATTAGTGCTACATAATAGTTGCACGCAGAAAATTATTGCATAATTCTTCCATACAATTTGTAAAATCCTTCTGTTGAGAATTTAATTGTGTGTACACAATTTGCTGCTGTGTTTCATTTTAAATTAGTTTCAAAAGGAGCTTTTAAAACTATGATAGACATTAAAATGAAATATTTCGCTTATATTTTCGCTACAATTTTAAAGCTTTCGAAGAGTGACCTAATAGCACCTTCAATATTCCGTAATTTTTAGTTCATGAACCCTTTTTGTATAAAAACCTCATGGTTTACCTTCAATTTCCAACAAAGCATGTAATTTCACCAGTAAAAACATGCTGGAAACTAGTTTCTTGCTGTTAGCGAGAATTTCCTAGAACAATAGTGTCAGTACAAAGTAAAAGTTTCGATATTTATATAATTTTAAAAATTTCCGTTAAATTACGTGACTTTTCGCGGAGCTGAATTTTCAAATAATTTATGTCGTTGTAGCCATACATCTGGCAGCATAAAACCTGCGTCGACCGTTATGCACTTTCCACAACTCTGAGCGTTGCCAAATCGGCCATAAAACTTTCGCTACCAGCTGTACCGCTACGACAGCTCAAAAGGCTTTGAAGTCCAACCCCTGATGTACATTTGGCTTCACGAGATGGCGTCAGTTCACAACCTCAGTTAACAGAGAAGTCCTCAGTTAAGCTTTGTTTACTGATCGCACTCACTGAGCACTCATTGTTCACTGAGTTGACCAGATCTTCCTAACACAGCACCTCGTTCTTCTCAATGGCTTCCCTAAAAAAACAATAATTATGGGAGTATCAATACAATAGGCCGAGATTTTTCATGGTTATCTAATTTATTTAACCACAACTTCATTATGCTAAAACATGCTAATTACATTTCTATGATTTCCATTTTTTTAGCCACCACTATCCAAATGTGCTAATCATTCGCAGAATATGCAAAATTTTCCACTTTATGGTAAGTTTGACACTTTTCCATTTACTTTCTACATCATTTCGTTTACTGAGGCTAAAATGGCAATATTGTTTTTTGTTATCTTCTGTTTTGACCAGAGATGACCGTTTATATTTTCCCCCATGGGGGCCACAGATGGCAGCGGAGGGAGCAGCACGTCCCCCCCACCTCCCGGGGCGCATCTGGGCTCCCTGCACAACTCCCCGGTCTCGCTGTTCTTCCCTCCGAGGACGTGGTCCACCTCCACCGCGGGGCTGAGGCCGCACCTCACCCTGCCGCCCCTCACTCCCCTGTCCTCCCTGACATTCAGCGCCTCACAGCAGCAGCAGAGCGGCACCCACAACACCTCCCACCACCAGCAGCAGCAGCACGCCACGCTCACCGCGGCGGCGGCCGCCGCCTTGCGTCAGCGCATCGTGCGACCTTCACACAGACCCGCCCACTGCCCCGCCTGCGGCAGGTACTTCACTTTCGGCCACAACATGAAGGCTCATCTCAAGCGGTGTCCCAAAAACGCCAACCGCGTCATCACAACGTCCAACTCCACCACCACGTCTCTGTCCACTGCCATATCGAACGTCACGTCGCTCTCCACCGCCATGACGAACGTCTTGCGCACCACGTCGCCGTCTCGACGTTTCAACCTCTCTCCTCCGACTCTCCTGCGCACTTCATCGCCTCCGCCAGGGCTGCGGTTGCCTCTCCGCCTCCCTATTTCTCCTCCGGCTTTGCCTCTCATCGCCTCCGCCTTCAACAACCACAAACTCGACGTCTCTCCCACGCCGTCTTCGCCGTCGCCTCCGTCCAACGTCGTGGAAGAGACTTCGCAAGAAGCTGACGCGCCCAAAGTTTGAGCGTTGAGGAACTGCACTTTTTTCAATTGGTTTCTACAGTTGAATTAACGTCCACGATAAAAGTTTATGAGGTTACATAGTTTGTTGCATAGTTTACTTAATTTTCTATTCGACCATTGCAAGTATTGATCTTTCAGTGTAATACGCCCTTACAGACGCAAGTCTTGTTTTTCTTTGGAACCAGGCGTTTTTAGGTGACAAGTGCCGAGCAAAATAATACTCAACAAAAAAAATTTCCATGACTTAGATACTTCTGAATTCAGTGCAAGTTTTGTTTTGAAGCTCTTCCTCAGACGTGGGTGTGCAAGGGTATTTGGGTGAGAGCGGTGACTCCATCTGTTTGCAAGTGTCGTGAAAACTGTAGTGTACTTCTGCGTTACAAAATCAAACTCGAGAAGTTGAAAAATGTTGACTTAGTGGGCACGAAAATTTGTAAATCTACAGGCTATGAAAAATGCGATTTTCACGCTAGTTAGCGTAATTGAGCTGCTGAATGCGTGTTGCTCTCACCCAATGTTGGTGGTGAGGTCCAGTAGTAATTGAATTTGATGACATGCTATGAACAGAAGGCTTGTATCGTGATCAATTTATTGAAAGCATTAATTATGAAGAAAGAAAGAGAAATGAAGAAAATACTTGCCTTAGATCTAAAGGTTGTGTAGTGATTGAATCAGATTTGCTGCAATAACAAGACGTTTTCAATTTTCTACTTAGCCTCAAGTACATAAAAAACATCATCGAATAACCGTATTTGGAACACCTGGTGAATCTCAGTAGATCTTTACCTGAATCTCTATGCGGAACAGGTTATAATCCATGTTTTTCTCCTTTATATAATCGCTAACTCTATTGGACTGGGGCAAATTGAAGTCGAGTTTGGGAATATTTTACATTAGTTACGTCACGTCGACATGAACAAGATAGCTACTCAAGTCCATCATGTCCATCGGAATATGATGAAATCCTTGGTGCTTGTCACAAGGAAGGGAGTACTATCGCTGCATCCTCAAGTTAAATACATAGCCAACTGGAATCACGTTTTCTGATGCACTCGTTAGTACTCGGGAATATTCAGTAATTTTTGTGCTATGATTGAAATTTTATGCATGGGAAGCGGTGCTTGGAAGTTTGTATCTATTATTTTTCTATTAGGACGAGGTAAACGATTGATCGAAATATGTACGGTACTTAATATATCTACTTAGACTGTAAGCAGACGTTTTTTGTCAAGTAAAAATCTGCGAGAATGGGCCAATGAAGGTAGTATCTTTCTCGCTCGCACATTGACTTGAACAATCTTTAGAAGTAGTTATTGTGTTCCAGAAAACGCTTTATTACATTCTACGCTCTTCAGACTAAGAATGGTCAAAATTCAGTAGGGATGAAGAAAAACTTGCACGATTGGGCCAGACGATCCAATTCCAAGACTTTTAGTTAGGTCAATTAGATATTTGAGGAGACTACACATGTTGTTGAGCCGAACTTTCGAGTCCTTTTCTGGCTGTAATAACGCAACGCAACCTTGACTGTAATAACGCAACGTTTTGCTCGTCATAGTGTTTGTCATTTTCATTATTTCAATGTTGACGCACAAGGTGAAAGTATCTTACCCGCTGATTTTCCTGAGTGACCACATTTGGGGTAAATGTTGAGGATTAACCGGGAATCGATATTTGATTTTTTGGTGCCTGAATATAGTTAATTAGATCGAAATGAAGAAGTTTCATTCTATGCACTTTCTGTCCTGAATAAGTATTTTACGAGTTATAGCGGTGAATTTTTTACCGCAACTCAAGTGTTTGAAGCGGGAAGTAATTCATCGAGCCCGGTGAATGGCAGCACTGCAATGGAGTCTCGCTTCCGGCGCCCTCGTTATCAAAAACGAAACTTAACCTACCGCGCTAACTCGTAAATTATTCATTTGACGAAAAAAGTGTATAGAAGTAAAGTAGTTTATATTGATGTTATTACCATTATCCACGCAACAAAAATTCGAAAATCAATGAGTAGCAGTTTATCCGAGCGCATTCGTCATCAAAGACGAAACTAAACCTACCGCTATAATTCGTAAAATACTCATTTACGACGGAAAGTGCATAGAAGAAAACTTGTTTATTTCGATCTAATTCACTATGCTAAGGATTCGAAGAGTGGAAAATCGATTCCCGGTTAATCCTCAACATTTACCACATTCGGTGCCGCTTGCTTGCTCACCCGGAGAAACCGCGTTCTCGGCAGCGGTACTAAAAATACAGTGCAAGTCCTCCCTTCGTAGTTCAAATTCAAGAAATATTAAGTAATTCGTGTGCAATACCCACAGAGCTTCGCATTTATTTTTAGCTTCTTGCTCCGTATTTATTTTGTACAGCTGCCTTAAGAAACTACATATCGGCAATATGTACTTGTTTTGACTGCGGTGCCTTTGAACACTTTGCGCTAAATTTTACATCATATGTGTAATGAAAAGGACATTTAAAACTATTGTATAAAACTATAATTGTTGGAGCTTTCCGTCGCTTGCGGACGCTCGAAGACATTAAGGTTGTTGTGGACCTGTTTTTCTCGACGCTGTGGATCAAACAGCGCCCTAGCAAGAAAATAGTACACATGTAGTAAGAGTCCGTATAGTAAGTTTCCTTCAGATTGGGTTTGAGACATCTCCCAACTTTCGGACTGTGTGCCCTCCTGTTCAGTACTGACCGTCAGACCTTGAATTTCTGTGGTCTCTTCCCCTGCACTTAAGGCTATCCTTCAAACTTGGAATCATCTAATATATGTGTTGGCGTTGAAGTTACAAATCAAATTGAATAGATAGATTGGAAGATTAGGTATTGGTATTATTAACTAAGTAGTTTTAGAGTCAAGGCATGAAGCCTGAACGAATGTGTAAAAGTGACAGCTTGACGCGCAATTCGAAGGGTAGAAGTTACTCCTTAGAATATGAGCGTGCTCGACATTTGTATGGAAAAAATTTCCTTGTATCGAAACGAATTAAGACAGCATTTAGGATACGGAAAGCTTAATAATGTAACAAACTGCTCAAAACAATTACCTCCCCTGCTATAGAGGAATTGAATTTTGCACGTGTTGCGTGTGCCACCGTACGCATGTTGCGTGCACTACGTGTGTCCCACGTGCTTCGGGACACGTAATCTGAGCGCATTTCACTACCATATCTGAAGCCGTTCACGAGGAACCAATGCTGGTATCTCAACTCAAGTGCCATAAAAACGTAAGCTGCAATATTTATGTAGTTTTAGTAATGCTATTATAGTTATTCTTACAGTTATGATATGCCAGTTGTTGTTATATATATTGGTGTGACGCTATGCCTGACTGCCTCTCTAACTCTAGTACTGCGTAGCTTAAGAAACGAAAGCTAAGCCTTCGGCTCGGTTTGTCTGTGCGGACGATAAATGTGCCAATCTATTTTCTGCCCTTCGATCATAGAGCTCTAACTTCTGTGCGTCACGGGTTCTACTTAACTTCAGGTATTTGTTCGTTCATGTTCATTTTAGTAGACTTTGTTCCCCCTTAGTAAGTATCTCTTTTCTTAGAATTTAGGCTTCAAAGTCATACATTCGCTTTCAGATTATGTTTTGATCGAGAAAAAATCACTTTCATATTCAAAACAGATTATCAAATTTACCGTGTGAGTAGCTTTTACTGTCATGAATTTCACTTTTTTGCCCTCCCACATATTCACTGCAGCCATAGTTTAGGTAGACCAGAAATTAAACAATTTTAGCGAAGCTATGATTAAAAAGCGTTCATATTGATCACGTTGAACTAGAGAATATTTTAGAAGTAGTGATGAGCTAAATGAGGTTATAAGGATCGTCGAAGCGATAGTCAATCCCCTAACAGGATACGGTGACCATTGGTGCTATTACGATGACTGGTGCTCGGGAGCGAGGTGGCTGGAATCGCTCCTCCAGTGGTGCGGATGCCGGAGTGCCAAAGTGGTGTGACTTCTGCAGTATGTTTTTTTTGTTCGTTCAAGACACTTGGAAATAAGCTTACGGTTTGTTATGTTTGTCATATAATAATAATGATAATGGAAATAATGATTAATTTACTAACTCTAGAATTAGGTGAGCACTACACTGGTTGTGTCTTGGAGGTTTCTGCTTTTATAATGACTTTTATCGCTCTCTTTCTGTCTCTCTTGTCGTTAATTTTGTTGTTTAGAAGCGATTGAAATACTCGTACACTTAAGCTTAATAATATTACGCTAGAAAGTTTTCAAAAGCTTTTATCTGACTGAAGCTATAGGTGAAGCTATAGTGAGTTGTAAAGCAAAGCTGATCAGTTAGAGACTACTGTACGATGGAACTATGCTTTTAGAGAAAAATATGACACGTTTCCTAAAATAACATTACTAAGTTCTAGTATATCTCAAGACTAGTATGGAGCAAGCAGTGATGCAGCTTTACACCAGGAGGGTGACATTTAACGTGCTTATTTTTAAACCTTGTTTCTACCTTAATATTCATAATTCATTTCTGGAACAGCATATCTAGACTAGGCTTCCGATGAATAGAAGCCACACGCCAGTAAATCACTACTATGCTATACGCTGATGTATGACAATAAATATAGCTCTGTAATAGAGAGTAGTGCCAACACAGCGGAAGCGTCGTCGTGTCAAGCATGAATCCGTACCACGAATCCGTCATCAGCGGAGGCTGATGTACAACATTTGGACAGTGCCTAGTAACTCCTCGCAAGGCTGCAGCACGACGGTAAAGGATCACAGCAAGAATCGAAAAAATATTCGCGTGGTAACTCCGCCAAGAAGTGATTGAAATTTCTCATGTGAGAATGCCAGTGTGCTGCGTCCAGCTTGCTTGTGGAGGTTTCATTCATCGGACAGCGGTTTAGTCGTAAAATGTGTAACTCGGAACCTTTGATACTGCATTATTTCTGTTAAAACCAGGTGCACGGTGCTGCCTCGCTGCCGCCATCGAAACTAGTCCACTCATGACAACATGTTAGTAGAAATTAGAAAGAAATAGAAGTAGCGAAATGATAGAAATTGATAGTCAGCGCGTTAGTCAGTGTACGCGGATTTACTTTCCTGAAGACAACACTCCAAGCGATGCTAGGTCAATGCCAGTGCTCTCTCAATTTAAAACAAAAATTAGAACTTTTTAGTAAGGTTTTTGTTCGTAGTGCTCGCTTTTCTTTAGTAATTTATTGAACTTTTAGTATGCTTTTTAGCTGTTCTGTTCTAATGAAGTATATTTTGTTTCTCTGCAAATGGCAGCTATTTTTATCGTATGGGCGGACACTTCCGGGTCAAATTGCACTTAGACAACTAATTTGCCCTCATTTATCACAAGTTTTCAAGGCCGATAATGTGACAAAGTTCTTTGTTAATTTTAATGATAATTTTATCATGATCAGCTATGAAATTCGAACCCAGAAACCTAATGACTTTATCCGGGCTTTCATTCAGGGATGTTTCTCGTGGGCAATTCCAGCTAATCCTGATTCATTCAATTTTATGAGAACGAATTGTAATAATTCCCTCATTCAAAGAACTACGTAAATAGAAAATATGCTTTTGACGCACTATGCCAATATTTATCAGACAGTGCAGTGAGTCAAGTCCAACCATGTTTGCTAACGCGAACTCATCGTTTGCAATGTGGACGTGTGTATAGCGCTCCCAGGGGAAAAATGTGAGGGCCCGAGCTGAGTTAGGTAGGCCTTCTTTTTGTTGAAATAAAATGTTTTTTGTTATGTTAAGGACCACCTTTTTTCGGTTCACTACTGTCCTGTTTTTCAGCACCTCTGACTTTCTTCTTCAACTTTTATCTTATTTCATGAACTTCTTTCCCATCTTACTGTTTCTATGCCCTTTCTGCATAGATTCCTCATTTTCTTATCTCCATACTAAATGGTGCCTTCCTCCTTCCTCTCTTCGATACGCTCTATTTTTGTAGCGGTTAGGGAGGCTTAAACTAACTTATAATCTAATAATCTAATCTAATGTGGACGTGTGCATCACAAGTATTGATGTACCTAATTTTGGAGCTGTAGATGATACTCAGTTTTTCTTATATTTACTGTTGAAGATATCTTAAAATAAATGAACTGTAATTGAAGCTACAATTGTTATTTTTATGCATGCACACTTTCAAAATTGGAAAGTTTGGGTTACTCTATCGTTTGGTCGTTGCGTTATTTTAATTCTAGGAACAGTCTGTTATAAGACAAGTTGTCAGCTTTTGAGCTCCATTTGTTCAGTTCATTCCGTTTTGTGATCACATTGTTAAGTTCCATTCCGTTCGATATTTTCCGTTTTAATTCCATGTATTCTTAGCGTGATTCTGATTATTTTGTTTCTGTCTAGAGATTTTGATTTAAGTTTAAGTTTGAAGTTTAAGACATTGTTCACAGCTGATGTTTACTAAGTTAATTTACATTCCTTGTTTCTTACCTCATTTGCATTCCGTTCGAGTTTTCTCTTTTGAAATTTGCTACATTCCTGGTGTCGGCAATATTTTTTCTGTCAAAAGTTTTTCTTGACCAGTTTTTTCTTATATGTTATTTTATTCTGTTATTTTTCGCATGTGCTGCCCAGTAAATAAAACAATGCTACTGCGCTCTATATCGTTCTGTTGCTTAGTCTTATTGCGAAAGGCAGCTCATTCACTGGTCGACGATGGTTTAAGACGCTTTTTTGTTCTGATTATTTTCTGCTCGGATTTTCTGAGAAGCAAACCATTTCAAAGATGACTACGTAAGATGGTAAACCTTGCTCGATGACACTACGAACGCCACACTCCACTGATAGCTAAATAACCTATTTCCTTTAGATTTATATTTAAAACATATCAAGGTCTTTAAAGTGGGATCCTTAAACAAATGTTCTTTGCTATTGTGCGTCGTAGCTGAATTGTGCAGTTGGATTTTATTTTCTAAATTTGAATTAGAGCGACATTCCTCGTCTGAAAACCTGTGACTTCAAAAAAGATCACTCGTTGGAGATCATTAAAGTTCCCCATTCAGTGAAGACTCACTCTGAGGTGTAACAAACAGCTGCTGCAAAAGTCACTTTTATTTTAAACTTTGAACTTAGTCACCGATGTATGCCACAACCGACACGCCACGTACAGGTTTGTTAGCTTGGGGTCTTTCTTTTTTCAAACTTTCCCCTGAAATTTTTTGGAGAGTTAAAATGACCTCCGTCGAGATAATTTTCTCTAAATCATCAGCTTCACCACAATAATAGCCATATTAATTGAATTTTTGTTACTCGTTATTATAGTTGTAATATATTTGCAATACTTACAACAGATGGGTCAGATTACTTCAACTGCAACCTAATAGTACTTAGCATGTTAGGAGAAGGCATCCAACATCTGCTAATTGAAGCTGTGGAGCAAATTATTTCCGTCGTTTTCACTTGTGTCTGAAGAGTCAATATATCATTCAAGTTTCAGAAAAATAGTTCTCGTATCAGGTGTCAAAATAATGCATGCAATGCATGACTGTGGACAAATCTCCAAACGTATTTGGTTTGAGTGAATTAATTTTGTTGAGCGTGTCTGAGTTGGCCATGGTGATATTCACATGAGCCATCCCTGTCTTTTTCTAGTTACATTCTCATCAACAGTGTATTGCGTTGCTCTGTGGATTTCAAGGTAGTTTGTTCTGAAAATTTGCCACACGTGTGCGTAGATGAAGACAAGTTTAATCACACCTACACAATGAACAAAAGTCCACTTCGCCTTCCACGCACCTTCAATTTCCCGGTACTGCACCTTAAACGCTGATACAGCTAGAAAAGCACAGCTTT
Organism: Morinoia aosen; assembly: GCA_030386875.1. Lineage (NCBI taxonomy): Eukaryota > Metazoa > Arthropoda > Malacostraca > Amphipoda > Talitridae > Morinoia > Morinoia aosen. Next base: position 47,069,752 of record CM059556.1, on the reverse strand, counting down.
TCCTCTTCTGACGATTGTTTTTTTCGGATAAGGTATACAAACTGCATAGGTTTGCCGTGAATATATACGAGAAAAGAAGAAAACCGTGTTGAAAATCGTCATTTTTCACCGTATTCCTTTAGTTCGCTACACGAGATAGGATCTCTTCTCTTCAGATTTGGGAGTTTCTCATTTTTGACACATTTTAGGCTGTGCTCAGTTTATTCAGTGCACTAAGTTTGTACTTACTTGAAGTAACCTTAAAATCATATACGTGTCATCGTTCACGCAAAAATAACAGAAATCTCTCTCCGACATTTTCAGACGAAATGTAGCTCATTTCCGCATGTTTACTCTCTGTACATTTACTGGTTCCTTCTGTTTTGATTTGTTAATTATTTTGGAGTTTTATTATGATTATCGTACGTTTAGTCGTTTTTTTATTTGCTCAACTTGTATATTTTGTTAAAGTTGTTTTTATTTTAGTTTGCCGAGTAGTGAAGTAGTGATGAGTCTTTGTTAATTTTACTTGAGACAATTGAACAGAACCCATGTGCCATACTGCGGGGGGCTGGCCAAGGTCTCCCGCAGCCTCGTAGAGTAGCAAAGGGCGTCTTGCTCCTGACGAAGTCCTGCCAGCTAGAGCGGACTTATATTTCTTGGTAATGAGATATAATTTGATGTTTATTGGGAAATATAATTTAGTAGTATGATATGAAACGAAATTGAATTTGCAGGCGTTCAAGAAAATTTTTTGACATCGAAATGTTTGATTTTAGGAGAGTTAGATGGAGTTTTGGTTGAGTGGAGATCAGTTATTTTTCACGATTGTGAGAGAAGCAAGGCATTTAAAGGAAGTAGTTTTGAAAAGAACATTAGAAGAGCTATGTAAGGCGGTGCTCTTATATTTAGAAAACAAAATGCAATTTTCAAGAGAAACAAACTTTTCAGGAGAAAATATCAAAGGGCCAACATGTGTGTTTTAAGCGTAGCTTCTCAAGAATTTTAGAACGAACCTGAGCGAAGTAAAACGAACGTTTTGTATTCTAGTGAATCAAGGGGTTGGTTACTATTATGTGAAAAAAGTCGTCATGTATCGATTTCATAATGCTTTGAAGTCGAAATGCCGAAAAAATATCCTTCACACTGTAACTTTGCTCTGACAACGATGTCACCGTTATGGGTTTTAAAATTTGTACCAATTCAATCGAACAAACGACGAACAAGCGGTGTTGATGCGCCCGCGAGGAAAGCGAGAGCAGCATTCGACTATTGCTAGGGTTTTGTCTAGTTTTTAAAGTTAGTCAAGAATTTTTTTACGTGAACCAACCAACGACAGCTGAACGGTTTTAAGTTCTCGCCTCACAAACGTTACTCTTAAGCATAAAATTTCACCACGGTATTCCTGTGGCATCAATGATTAAATGCTAAACTCTAACGGTTTTGGTGGGAAAATATTACAATGTTTCGAAGTGATTGTCGTGGGCGCATGAGTAGGTATTTGGAAAGTGTTGGTCTGGTCTGGACACAGGCGTGGGTGGGCCTGGTTGTGATTGAGTGTTCTGAAAGATGGCCTAGGCGAGTGTAGACGGAGTCCCTCTTGTTTTGAGTTCCAGGAGCGATGTTCGCATAAAACTCTCAGCGCTGCAAAACAATCGCTCTCCTCTGATATTATAAGACCTTATAAGACCTGAAGTTTTACTGTAGAGTTGTTAAAGTTTTTATAAAGTATCATTGTTTCGCTGTGGTTCTTTAAGTTCATTTTGAATTTTAAAACGTTGAGGTGTGCTAAGAGGAGTGGCAGTCGCTGAACAACATTTACTAAACACCTCAGCATACGATGTCCTTCATTCTTTAGATTAGAAATGAAATGTTAGCGAAGCACCTCAACGAATTCTTATTAAATCGACTCATTTTCAGGGATTTATCATCGACTGAGATACGTTCTACGTATTGAGCGGAAAAGCCTAGATGTATTGTTTCGAATGTTCTAAAAATTGCCTTTAATTTTGAAAACATCAGCTAATTCAGCATTGCCGAGATTCAAAAAGTGGCAGATGATAGTATCAAAATTATGACCCTGTCTTAAAGTCTGCTTTTACTTGGCTAAACTCAATTTTTTACGTATTAATTTAAACTCAAACTCTAATGCAGGTACCGGCTCGTGTTTCAAAACTTCTTTACGTATAGAGCTTACACATTTCGTTCAATGTTTTTGCTAATCAGTTGTCAAATGTATTCAAGCTATTATTTCCGACAGAGTTTTTTATTCTCGCGAGAACCGTTCAGCTGATTCATTTATCAAATTTAACTTCTATAACTAACGAAATTTGGTAAAATTATCGACTAGAAGAATCTGCCTGTCAGAGAAGTGCCTGAAATAGTTAATTCACCACGATCGCTGAAGCAAATCACTGCACCAGTAAGCTCTCACTCTGCGGCTGCTCTGAGCGGTAAACGTCAACTTCGCCAATTTGCAATTAAAATTTCAAGTTTCAAGAACAGCAGTTAAACGTGACTATATTTCAGCTCATAACGTACACGGATAAATTTGGTTCATTTTCCGGCAAATTTCATAATTGTATTTCTGCTAAACATTTTCAACCTGTACCCTTTGAGGGTCGTGTGAGCCTCCTCTTCGTTGCGGTCGCCGCCAATTTTTGCGGTTGGCAGCAACTTCTAACTCAGCCGATTAATGCTGTTGTTGACAGTGGTAGCGCTACACTTTTTTATCAAAATTTTTCGGAGTCAGTCATCTAGATAACTTTTCAGAAAATTGTTTTGTTATGAATCAGCAACTATTCATAATTTTTCTCGAAACTTCGAAATCTTTTCTCAAATTTTATGATATTTGGAGCTCAACTGAATTTTTTTTTTGCTTTGTTACGACGAAATTTCAATTAAATTATCACTGACTTTGTTCAGAGTTGCAGTCAATATATTGATTGCCCCTAAAAAATATATCCGGTCTATTATTTCCGTAAAATTTCTTTGCTATTGAAGATGAAAAGGTCTGCTCTTAAGTGTTGGCACGGGAACTTCGTAGGTGCAGCTTATTCAAATGAGCAAAATTGACATGTCAGGTACTGACGTTGTTGCAAGCGTTATATTCTTATTTTACTGCAGAATTGCGTCACTTTTCCAATTCGTCTTAAGAATATTTTTCATTTACTTGTACTTTTCAGAAGACTTACAGTTTTGTTCGAAAAACTAACTAAATGTTTGATTTTTTAGCATGTGTTACATAATATATTTTTAATTACCATCTCATTCTTTCCCAATAAATTTTTCCATGATTGGCAGTAGGTGATAACTGAATAGAATCTAATCTTCGGTTAATTTTAATTTACTGATGATTTCTTGTGCTTGTTTAAAAACTCCAATTATGAATAAACTGATATAACAAATATATTTTATTGTCCTTTATTTGTGTCAGAAATTATTAGAAACGCCTGCACCATCCGCAGTCGATTGGAACAGGTTAATTTTCTAACCTAAAAATTGGTTGAAAACACTGGGAACATCTTTTTCTTGAGTTAGGTCTGACAGTTGCTATTAAGTATTAAGTAAATTTCGAGTGGTAAATCCAAAAATGATCTCAGTTTTTCTGTATCACGTCAAGTTTTTGTTTTGTAGGATTTTCATTTTCATGAAAAATACGCAAAATACTGTGCAAAACAGTTGCAGTGTTTGTTTGATAAAAAGTTGCAAATATTAACATACAATGACAAATGAAAGAGATAGGCATGAATGAAATGTTTGTTTATCATAATCATGTTTTTTCAAAAAATAAGGCTATAATTTTGTACAGGTTAAGGTAAAAACTTACGCTTGCAGTTTTTTCTCGAGTGTTCAATTTCAGGACTGTCGCGTTTGTCTGGAGCAATAGTCAGTCATCACATGAACATCACATCTACCCTGGTAACGTTCTTTCTTAACCTGCAAATCTTGGTGAAATCGTTCACTTTAACTCGTCCATAGCAACCCCATGATTTTCCGTAAAGCTAAAAAGATGACAATGATAAACATGTAATTTAATACTCATGTTGCAACCAAGCGCTTCATAGCTCTCTGATAATTTCTGAACAATATTTGTGTAATTACTTACACGAGTATTTCCAAGAAAATTCTTGACGTCTTTGAATCATGTTAAGCCTTCTTTCCAAGGTCTGAGTTAGTACCGTTAGTACCGATGAACTGTTCATCTTCGATGAGCTGTCTAATTTGTGGACTATCAAACATACGGGCCTTGATTTTTTCGATTGACAATCCAGGAAATGCCAAGATGATGTACTTCAAACGATTGCCATCGGTTGCCAATGTCTTAAAAATTGTTTCATGAGACCTAGCTTTGTGAGCAGAGATGGAAATATTATATTATTCCTGTCAACAAGTGATTCATATGCAATAATAGGGTCTCCAGGTTCAAGATCAGATCTCGGAGGCCAACCGTCTCAACCCGATGCTTCTCTCGAGCTCTGCTATCCCACACACAGAGAAAGCCGGGATACTTTGTGTATCCACGGTACTGACCAAGATGGAAGTATACCATCTTAGGGCCAACACAAATGATTCAAGACCTAATTGTTTTTGTTATATTGCAATAACTCAATAACTTTCTTCACATTTCCATATTTTTCCTGAAGACACCGAATGCCCAATAGGGATCGCACCAAAAAGATTGCCGTTGTAGAAGGACGCACTTCAAGCTCCGCTTCGAGCTATCAATAAACGGTCTTCATTCATTCAGATTGTAGATTGAAAGCCCTAATTCCTTCAGACACAAAACCGTTGTCATTTCGAAAGTCGTGTAGGAATTTACTTTCTCTGGTTCGAAAGCATGATTCCTTCACTCCTTTTTCAAGTATGTTTTCCTCTTTCAGTCTTGATACTAGTATTTCTGAAGTCTTTTTTTCATAGGCCCAAATCACTTGTTAAATCATTCAACTCGTGCTGGTCAAATCCCGTTCGTACTGAATCCTCGTGAATGTCAAACTTTGATACTAGGTCAATGTCACTACGTTCCTCAACATCACTCAGATCTTCTAGAGAAGGTGTTTTTTGAAATCTGGCTCTGAAATTTCAGCTGAATAAGGCATTGGTCTTTCAGGTGACAGTATGTTAGAATATTCTATTTTACTTATATTTTTCTTGTTAAATCCTGATGTTTTCACCGAACAAAAGTAACGGTTTGCAAACAAGCTGCCAAAAGCTCTAAATAAGTCAAATCGTAATAAATCGGCAAGTTTTACTACAGCTAACCAGCGGAATGTTGCTTATCGGGTGGGTAAGCTGCGGGGAAGTAAATAGGCGTGCTTGAAGAAACTAACTACAGATTTGAAATTACTATGCCAATTATAGCCTAAATATGCCCAAAAATCTAACTCAACAGAAATTTTTTCCAAATTGTTCCCTAGTGAAATAGGGTTTTCACGAGGGTAAAATAATTTAACATCAAGAAAAATAATTTCTCCAGAAATATTCTATAGAGTCAATGAGAAATATCCTTCACAAAATGGACACTTATAACAGATCATATCCACGATGCCGTGTGAGGGATTGTGAAAGACAAGTTAATGAACGACCAATTATCCGCAACGTGAAAAAAAATTGAGTTTCTTTTATCTAATTTTATACGCAGGTTCCCCAACTTCCTCAATCTTATAGGTATATGACAGCAGGGTGCTGAATTTTGCCCTTTGTTATTACTAAAAAGCAGGACGTGGACGGTGATGACCAAACAAGCAACCCAATAAAATTATCATAGTTTTATAACTGTGCTAGATGAGCCGTAGCCCGTGTGGTCAGAGTACTTTGCTGGGTTGGATTTAAAAAGAGATACTAGTAGTGCAATGAAAAAAATGTCCACCTTTGTTAAAACTACCTTGAATCCAATTTCAATTTGTAATGATAAGATGAGAAGATTATGAAATAAGGATAACTTTTCATCGGAATAATGTGCAGCGTATTTCATTAATAGATAGTTTTATCTGCAGTGATGGCGCTCACTTCCATGTATCGAGAATAATAATTAACACAAACTTTCAATACTGGCATAGCAGTAAACCTCGACACATCAACCATCACTGCCCTCAACAAAGATTACTGTCTGCCATGGAGGATTTCGGCGAGTGGGGCCTTTTGATTTTCGAACAATATAAATTTACTGTGACCGTAATTTCTCACCGAAGTTATAAAATGTTTGAGAGTTTGCTTTGCCTACGACTTGGATTCTTCACCGATCATGATCCTGGCGATCTATCCAACAAGAGGATGCAACATTGTCTTCTTCTTGAAGTTCACTCGGAGTCCTGCGCAACCTGTTTTCAGATCAAAATTGAGTGTGTAAAGGCATAAATAATTCACAATTTAATTTTCACGTTACACCGCTCGAACCTCCATAAGTGGCTTCAAAACTGCGTCGACATTAGGGGTCACAACAACTGAAAAGATGCTCAAAACCTTTCATTTCAAAGTTACATTCAATGTACGGTACAGGTATTGGAAGATTTTTCTTGCTCCATAAAACAACTCACAAGTGTCAATTTAAAAGCTTCACTTCACTTTAAGCCAAAAAATGCTCAATTGATCAGGGAGGGATGAAATAAAACACTTGATCAAAGCTATAAAAATTAAATGGGCGAGAACCAACGCAATGGGTCAAACAGTTTTCTATGCCGAAGTATAGATCAGGAAAATATCTAACGGGAAAAGTCACCGATACAAAACTAGACGACTTTCACAAGTAACTATTAACGGCCAAACGTCTTCTAAAATGAACGTGGGACACCATCAGAAAAGTTTCTCAGTATCAAAATTCAAATCGAAAAGGCAATTTGAATAGCTCCTTGAGAACATCAAATGATTTCAACAGTTTATCTGCAAAGATCGTGAAAAATGATTTGTAAAAGTACCTACTAAATTTGAAAAATCTGATTTGCTCTATATGTATAAACTTTTGTACTGTAACGAATCACAACATATACAGTGTTCATTTTTCATTTTTACACTAAATGTTCCTTTCAAATCTCTGAGCAGTCGGATTATTTTTTATTTTTCTTTTATAAATGCTTTACAATCGTTTATTTTCGTTCGTTATACTTTCAAGAACATCAGTTTCCATCGTAAAATCGCTAAGCTTATGTACTGTATATGTCAACGTGAATCTAAGGTTTTCTTCGTCAACGTTCCTTCGTTTCACTTATGATCAATACTTGTTACTCATTTCAAACCTATAGTTTTATATCCTAGAAACCAAATTTTTTCATTCATGCTCGCAATTATTTATTCAATCTTTGACATGGCTTTTGCATACTTTTTATAGTTACCACATTATTTAGAGCCTTTATGCCACGAAGTATTTAAAAACTAATTGGTTGTGATGCATGCTATCTATCAGTTTTCAGGAATAAACAGTCGTTCTTTTCCTTCCCTCGTCTTTTCCTTATTAGTTTACCTATTTTTAACTTCAAAAGTTGCATCGTTATCCCTGGTTGTTGTTCTAGTAATTTTTAGAAAATACTCGGTACAATGTCGACGTTTATAGCAGATAGTATCCACAATACAGCTTGTAAGAAGGTTGAATTTTGCACTTTTTATACCAAAATCAAGGCAGTGAACTGAGCCCTATGTTATTACGGAATGCACGATACTGAATTTTGCGCTATGTTATTACTGAATGTAGAGTTGGACGGTGATAACAATACAAGCATCCAAGTAAATGAGTAAATAAGCAAACATCGCAACCTATGTGTTATAAGTATACTGAACCACCTGTGTTCCTTTGGGTCAGGTCATAATTATGCAGGGTCAAGCAAAGATGAATCATGTACGTTGGAGGTTATTAAAAAAATGACAATGATCATACTCTAAAATGTATACCACTAAAACTCATTGAATGCAATTTTAGTACTCAGGAATTGGGAGAGAGAGATTATGAAACCTCTGCATCTCTGTGTTGAAACAAAATTTAGAGCATTCCCAGACAACAATTCTGATTTGCAGTGATGAAGCACTTATCGGAAACTTTTGATAAACAAAACTTTCGATAGGAGTTTCATAGTAACCCTCGTGAACGGCACAAAAAGCCCCTGCAATTGGTGAAAAGCACTCAGTGTCTACATAGTGCGCCATGGGTTATTTTGCGCGTATAGGCCCTTGTTCATTTGAAGATAAAATACGTTACTGTGTACGTTACACAGTTCCTACAAAAGGAAGCAACATAGCTTACTTCTCCTCGTTCTCTCTAAATTAGCAGGTTCATTATCGAAGATCTAAAAGCAGCAATAACATGAAATCAACGTTCCACGGGACATGGTTCAAATGGTCATGACGAACTTCCTAAAGGGACTTCAGAACTACCTCGATACTAGCAACCAAAGTGATAGGATTTTCAAAACCTCTTGAGATAAAATTCCCTTCAATGTACTGTACAGTTGTAAGACATTTTCCTTGTGTCGTTATTTTCTATTACATTGAACTTTAAATTCTCTGCATCTTTTTCTTTCGGTTCGTGTTTAACTAATTTTTAAGAAATAATCTTCAAGGAATCTACGTTTGTAACAAGTCGTATTCACGATACACCTTGCGATAAAGTTGAATTTTGCCTTTTAATTGTGCGAAAATCCGTGCACTGAATTTTAAACTATTTAATTACTGTAAGTCGTGTGTTCAATTTTGCCCTGTGCCGTTGCTGGGGGCAAAGCGTGGACGGTGATATACAAGCATACTTCATTCAAACAAGCATGGCTTTCAGAGTATTATAGGTTTTCATAGAGGTAGATAAAAATTTTTCACTTGAGAACCGTTGTTGGAGTCACGAGGTGCTCAGCGTTGTTAAAAATAATTTCAATAGTACCATACCAAGTAAACAAGCTACGAACAAACTATGTCATAGTATATAATTGTAGGGGACTTACATAACCTCACTTAGATTTTGTGTTGATCTGTGTAATTAATTTGGAAATTTTGATCAGCTCGTTTTTCTGATATATTTAAGTAGCTCTACATTATTTATCAGATTACTTAAGTTTAGCACTCATCCCTCGAGGACGTCATCGATCAATGTCATCGTCATCGAGCGCTACAGGTTGGCCAGTAATCTGGTGTCTCAGAAAAAGTCAATTGGGTATTCCGTTTTAAAGCCTAAAGGATAGAAAACGAACCTCCCGCTGGAACTCAGTGTTGAACACCGAATCCAAGAAGAAATATCAAGAACACGTCTTGTAGGAGCACCTCCAACCGGAACAGAAAATTGGTGCTTGGAATCTTCAATAAATTGTAGTAACATGAACCAGAATTTAATATTAGCGGAAGCTAATGTATTTGTTCCCTCATGCATTAATAAACAACTTGTTGGTTGATTGCTCGCATGCTCCCTCAATCCCCTAGCTTCCTAGTGAGGCAAATCCGTGAATACTTAATAATGATATAATAAAAACAGTTTCCAAAAAAAGTTGTAGTTCTTTTCCAAAAATTACGAGGTGAAATAAGACCGGTTATTTGACGATACGAGTACTCTGTTTTTTTTATAATACTTGTGTGTCCGGTGCACGAGAAATTCGAACACCAAATGAGCCTTCCGTAATGCTCGTTTGCGCTTGAGCTCAGGTATTTGGTTTAATGAATGATATTGTTAACGAAGACTGATGCCCATACCCGCTGTGGCATGAGGAGTGAAGTGTGTGCTGTTCCATAAACGACTTACCTTAACGAGAATTGTTATCCCGTGAAGATAATTTGAGTCCTTGTCCCTTAAAAAAGTCACAAGACAAAAGAGAGGCTAGCTCTTACAATTAATTCCTACGTATTTGGAGTTGAACTGATTTGAACATGTATTTCACCGTGCTCCACCATGGGTAAATACTCTTTTACTAATTTTAACGACTACGGCTCCACACTGAGCTATTATAGAAGAGTTTATATTATTCATATTGTAAACGAAATGGTGTGAACGATCCTGCCTTACTCCCATACCCGATTCATTTATTTATTGAAAATCTCAGATGCACCGAGTTTGTACAATGTTGCCGACTAATCTCAAGCAAAGCGAAATATGGTCAGCCTTTAGGTGACTGCATCTGACAGTGAACCCTATATGTGAAATATGTTGCTAACTTCTCATATTTGTGAGACAAATCAATACAAGCTATTTTGGTCGCCCAAGTTCAAGATATATTTTATTTTCCAAGAACAGTTTTGTAATTCTTCTCCGTAAAAGATCCAGCTTGCTGCTGACATAATTACTGTTCAGCTGAAGAAGTGAATTTAGATCCCGATGCTCCTGAAGTTTTATTTCATAACAGTTGAATCACAGCCCAGTTACTACTAAGAGTTTCGAGATATTGTATTCGTGTGAAATTAAAGGGTAGATGTCGGTTCACGATTGAAGTGACGATGTCGGTTCACAATCAGATAACTTTTATACGTGGGTCTCTGAATACTGTAATTCAGTAAGTTGCGTCAGACAATTTTTCTTAGTAAATATGTATGATTAATCACTTCATTTGAATTTCAGCACCGCATGAGCTCCAATAAGTTAAGCTTGATAAATATGCATGGATTTCAGTGTTTTTATTTCAGTTTTAATTTGGTTATCTTAATCGACAGATGCCGGAACTGGAGATACCATGAGCGCTTTGGAGAACCTGGTGGACTCTCTCTCCAGCGACGTGAGTGAGCAGCCGTGCCTGCCTCCAGGCTCCTCAGGCCGTGCCAAGAGTGATGCTCCGCCTCGGGATGCCGCTCTCGCGGTCGTGCCTAAGAAAAAACTTCCTGATCGACCGAATTTCAAGAATCTCTTACAAGAAGACGCATTACCGCACCCTGGAAAGCTAGGCCTGGAACCAGGTCGGTCGTGCATAAGCGGAGAGTCGTACTCCGATGATGCGTCTTCTAAGACTGTAGAAAACAGCCGGAGAAGCTCAGGAAATAAAGTGTCCCTTTCCAAAAGTCAGTTCGAGTCTCGAGTGACAGAAAGTAACTGTGACTCTATAATTGAGGAATTAGATTTTATAGCAAAGGAAGAATGTTTAGACTTAGATGAAGAATTCGAAAAAAATTCGTCCGTAAATGTGTCAGGAGGAGTTGAAAGTAAGTTTAAAACAAAAGATGCTGACGTGTCAAAAGGTCTCTTGAATACCTTTTCTAAAAGCCCTACCGTAGATATACATGGCTCCAAGGTGAGTGAAGCTGACGCTAAACCTAGTGAACTTCAAAATGTGAAATACTCCATTCTTTCTTCTGGCGTAGCTAAGGATAATTTTTTCCGTCGCTCTCTTTTCAAAAATTCAATTGAAATTTCCCCGGTTCAATCATCTGGCGGGTGGAACAAAAATACTGTCATTAGAAAAAATAGTTCCACTTCTTCCCGATTATCATCGGGCGACACTCAGAGCGTTACTCTATCAGCAGGTAGAGCTGCAAAAGGGGATGACAAGACTACACCAACAGCCGCAGAAGTAGCGAACGATAACGACGACCTCGTCATAATCGATGACAAAAACAAAATAGACGTAGATCCATTGCTTTTCCTGGCTGACACTCCGATGCTGTCATCATCTGACAGTTTCGACGTCCCCCTGTTCCCCTCAGACGCTAATTCGTTCTTTACACCCGCGCCTGGTACGGCTGCAGCGTGTCCATTGCAGGCACCCTCACATACGGAGGGCGCTTCGTCGCTGGCGTTGTGTCCGTCCCGCCAGAGCTGCCTGTGTCCGCTGTGTGGGCGCCTCATCGCGCAGAGGCGCAGTCTCAAGCAGCACCTCATGAGCAGCTTCCATAAGCTCAGCCTTCTCGATGCTGAAATTACTGTAAAAACTTGTAACTTTACATCCCAGCGGTAAACTGTAGAGTGAATTTAACGTGCGTTCACTTCGAACTGAGAGAATTGGCGATATGTGGAAATGTGAAGCATTAATTTTAACTATATCACAGGAATTAAAAATTTCTACATTTTCATGTTGATGATCCCTATTGTAATTATAAACGTTGTCTAATTTTGCTTTATTGTGATAGGAGACCTTAATGGCAGTTCCTAGAGCTACATCGTCAAAATTGTACTTCATTGCACATGTTGCATAATAATTTCTGTTTTTCATTCCTAGGGGAATGACAGAAAACAAAGGTGGGAAATATTTTATGTTTTTGAAAAAGTGTTTCTCTAGCAGTTCAACGTAACCATGACAGTGAGCAAAGCGTGTACGCGCGCTTAGTGTGACGCGTCCCTATAAAGGCGTGAGAAAAAGTTCTGTAGAGCAGTTCGGTGGAAGACATTTTTTTATTAATGAAAAATTTCGCTAATACTTTGATAAAATAAGTGAATCCACTAAGAAAATGTTTCATTCTAATAAATTTGGTACACGTACTGCAGTGTCATTTTTGTCTTAATGAAATAACTTTACTTTTTAACATAATGTCGTCTTTTGTCTTAGCTCACTATACATATTTTGAAATGTCAGCTTGCCCCGGTCACTCACTACATATAACACAACATATAACTTAGCGACTAACCGTTCATCGGACACGAAAGACTGAACTCAACCGTTCGTGCAACTTGAAAACTTGAACTTAGTGAGGTACTATATCTCATAGTGAAGGCTTAGGCGTCAGTATCTTCTAACATTTCGTAAATGCAGAGCTAGATTCTAGACAAGCAGTTGCGTATGACAAATTTCCGTATTCGTAAGTAGGACGTTTCTACTCATGAAAATGAGCATTTGAATGCATGTTTTGGTAATGATCGAGGTGTAATACTTACAGAAACAATTTTATCTCACGTTCCTCATTTCAATTACTAGGAACACCCATATACTCTCACATACTCGTAACAACGACCAAGCTTTAAAATGTATTCATTCAGGGTTGAAATATCGCAACAAAGTTTATGGATTCCAATTTTTCCATAGTCCATAATAAATAGTCCATCGCTTTTCTCCGTGAAAACATCTTTGCAATAGATTTGTTGCGGTTAAGGAAGCTTAAAGTAATATTTAATCTAAATTATTGAAAAGACTTTAATTCTAAATTCTAACACCAAATGCAATGCATTGAAGTAATGAAAGGTACATTGAATTTTTTATGGCAAAAAATCAGTGTGTCTTTCTATCTCACTTGATCAAGTATCTTTAAAATTTGTACCTTCATGAATACCAGAAATATGAGGCAGCTAATTCATCGAATATAAAAAAATTATGTCAAGAGGTTTCTGCACATTCGTTCATCGGTTTTATGTGTTCAGTCAGTTTCGGCCGAATTGAGCAAATGTATTCCACGTTTCGTGAAGTGACGAGCTAAAGTTTACGTAGTCCTTTTTGTAGAAATATGAAATAATCCTTTTTGTTGAAAGTATGCTTTTGTTTGGGTAACGTTTTTTTTTGGTTACTGCTGTCAAATTTTCGGAACATTTTACTTTCTTCTTCAACTTCTATCTTGTTTAAGAGCATCTTGCAATCATACTTTTTCTATGCACATTTTATCTTATTTCAGAAGCGTTTTCCAATTATAATATTTCTACGCGCAGGTTGTTGAGATACACCTTGTGCATAGATTCCCTGTTCCCTACCAAATGGTACTACCGTCCACCTTCCTATTTTGTAAACTTTTTTGTTGTGCTCAGGGAAATTTAAACAAAGTTTCAATATGATTTATATTTCACATTCGGTTTCGTGAGGAGCAAACTGCAACAAAAACAGTGAATTGTTGAAGCTCAAACGCTTGTATGAATTCACTTGCACTTCAGAATGAGAAATTATTCATAATTCTTTTCAAATTCTCATCAACCGAGTAAACGGGCAATCTTGTTACTTATTAATTGGATGACACACCACTCAATTTTGGAAATAAAAAACTTGAAAATATGCAAAAATATGCATGAATTATCATCTCCTATTCCTAATTAAATTGAGGGTATAATATTACTTAAAACAAAGAAAACAATTAAACATTAAAATAAACACTCAAATGGTGGATTTCTTATGCTTTGTTGGGTGGATTTTCAAAGCCAATTCTGGTTTCACTGCTATGCGGTTGGATGGATACCTTTAATTAATGAATGATTGACAAATCCAATGTAGAATAAAAATTTTCAAAGTGTAGCGGCCGTTTTTTATCATGCACACTCAATGGAGAATTCTCGCCCGATATCCTCCGCCATACGCACTTCTAAATCTGAAGAATAAAATTTATCAAGTCAGAAAAATGACATGATGAAGAATTCGATAACTTTCAGCTCTTTTCTTTCAAAGGAGCAGCAACAAAATCTCTCACACAAAATGATTGCTTACGTAGGGAACTTGAGGCAACGAAATTAATTTTAGCATCTTTTTATGCCCGTCAGATGTAATTTTAAGCCATATCAGAAAAACCTAATCTTAGTTTCAAAAGTGAAAATGAACAAAGATGAAAGTGAATGGAAATGATGCTTTATTTTGATACACTCAAAATCAGAAACAAAGCAAGTTAATACGAATAATATGATTTTTATTTTATGGTTATTTGTAGAATATCAACACAATAAAATCATATCAAAGCATTAAAAAGTTGCAAGAGAACCTAACACCAACGTCCGACCAAATGCTACGAGTTTCCCTTCATTTACTCAACGTGCAGTAACATATTCGATTTGGGACAGGTTTTAAAATTTTGGCTCATAGAGCATGCCTTCGTTGGCCATAAAATTGCATTTGAAGCCGTAGACTCAATGGAAAACTCTGCGTGTATTTATATAAAAAAAAAATAAAATAAAAAACTAAGCGTAACAAGATCAGCTGGAAATCGAGGAAGCATGATAATCGTTACGCCACGTGATGTTGAGGTGTGAGGTTCTGAAAACAAGCCATTTTATTTAAGCATGGGCTTGCACAAATTATTGAAGAGCATACCTTAACCTGATCGAAATTTTGAAACTCGAGCCATTTTCGTAATCTCTACAGTTTAAACCTAATTTATTAACCTTTGTTTAATATTCCTTAGGTAAATTTTAATTTTTTGTTCAAAACAAGTTTTGTTGCAGAAGCAAGATGTCATCAACCAGCTTTCAAGGCTTTGAAAATAAGCCATCAAAAAGGCAGCAGAGATGATCTACTTTCACTTTTGCTTGCTACGTTGTATGGTTGTTGAGCTACATTTCACTTGCCAGGCAATTATACTTGCAAAAATTATCCTGAAAGTAGATGAGAATATTAACATCACTTAGAAATAAGTGTATTAGGAATTTGACTAAGCATAGACCATTATGCTCCAACACTTTTGAAAGTTAAGAGAGTTTTAAGAACCGATGCGTTGCAAAAAATTAGTACGATGAACATTTTAAAGGCCGTTGCAGCACCTACCGTAAACTTTATTAACAAAAACATTTTTGTCAATTATTGACTCAAAAACAACGCATGAGAGTAAAATACGAGAGCCCTGCAAAAATTTTTCGGGCTAGGTCTCAAAATATTTTGCTTACCTTGGCCGGAAATGGATCTCTTCTCCTTCAAAGTAGTCTCTCATAGAAGGGATAGGGGATAGTTACAAGGAGGGGATAGTCTTTTTCACGGCTGGGAAGTGCAAAAAACTCTCGCTCAAAAACAATGCGTATTTTGGTTATTTGCTAGAATATTGAAACGGTTATATTTGGAGTAAATTTTCACTTTTAGGAACTGAACAAAGTCACAGAAGGCTAAATCTGATGAATATGGAGAGTAGGGGACAGCGGCTTTATTGTTTTGGTGAAAACTGTTCTCATTGAAGCGTAAGCCCCAGCGTATTGTCGCGATGCTATATCACGTTTGATCTACCCACAATTAGGGCATTATTTGTCCTACAATTGCACTCAGATCTTTGAATTATTGCAGTGTTTCTCGAAACGTGTGCGAAATTCGAGTAGATAATTTAATAATTTGAAACAAAACTTGGTAGAAGTACGTTGCTCAAATCTATAAGCTGTTATGACATTTCCTGATATACGGTAGCACGCGATTACGGGCATTACGGTCAAGAGGGCATTAAGCATATGCCAAAAAAATTGTAAGACACTGTCATAGACTTCACCGAGAAAATATACAGTGGGGATAATAAACTTTGACTCACTTCGCAATCAAGCGTTTTTTTAAGTCGAATCTTAAGCATGAAAAAAACTACCAACGTGGCCACAAACATTTCAACAGACATACGGAACGCTTATTATTATTTTTATTATTAACACGTTAACTGCGATCGGTTAAACTGATGTTCAATATTCAATTTAAATTTAAAGTAGATTGTGGTAATCAAATTTCAAAATAGCCAACATTAACTGGACCGGGCGTTCATTTAGCTTTCATTAAGTATTAATAAAAAATGAATTAGTGACTGCAGGTGGGTCAGCAGCACCATGAAAATTACCTGAGTGACGACCGGTGGGTCCCTTCGCGGGAAATGTGTTAAATCAAGCAAAGCAACCCCAACGGGACGGATCGTGGATCCATAGATTTCAAGCTGGCTTTTGAAAATGTTTTGGCAACGATGGTTCTTCATTTTATCTTAAACTTTATCTCCTGCAGCTATAGCTTAACAAGCGCAGAGATAATGAACAGTATTGGGCACTGGTAGTAACAACAAAAAATTTAAAACTTGGAGAAGATGAAGTGGTTTGTGAGCAACTGTTGAATTCAACAGCTTCCATGAGTCCGACCACGAAGCATGCTGTCATTCTCATCACCCTTCTTTCGCAAATATTTTGACGCTTCTCAAGGATCTTTCCCAAAATCGCTTCTGTAATCTCTTTAAAAACAGTTTCTTTGTCATTGTTACTAGGTGAAAAGAACTATACACTAAGAAAGCGTCGATATCGCACTGACAAGGGCTTTGGTGATATAATCACTATTATAAAAGGAGCCGCATCTGTCCGTCCCCCCGTCCGTCTGTGTGACCCTCTCTTGATTATGGTACCCACAATACGCAATCGGCTTATTTTTAGAAATAGAAATTTTTTATGGAGCTTTCTCTGTTGAAATTCATCATGTCGCTTTGATATTTTTAATTGATAATGCAAAAAGAAATGTTTTGAATTCGTTCGACCAGTAACCCGGCTACCAGTAACCCGGTATAAGGCCAAAGATTTTGGAACTTGAGTTATTGTTTTCGAAATTTTGATTTTCTTGAAAAGCTTCGGAGAGATACTATACGACATTTCAGAATAAAATTCCAGCAAAAGAGGCCATCAAGGATAGAAATCTGTCCAACCGCAAGGGAGAAGTAGCAAGACTACGACAGCAAGAAAACAGCGTTGTTCATCCGAAGACGATGGGATGAACAACCCGAAATGGCAAGACGAAGTAATGCTGCTCGCAAACGAGAAGCTAGAGCTAAATTGACCCTTGGACGGCGTTTGGAAATTCTACAGAATAATGCAGAGCAACACCGAGTAGCTAGAGAGAGCTTAACACATGAAAGAAACGAGGAAATTCTTTGGCATAACGCTGGACAACATCGAGTGGCACAATCGAATTCAACTCAAGAAAGAAGGGATGAAATTCTTCAGATTAATGCCAGACAGCACGTGTGCACTAGTAAAAGCATTTTTCAATGCATAAAGTTGATAACATTAAAATGGCCTTGAAATTAACACGTGTGAAATACATTGCGTTAGCGAGATATTTGAATTACCTCATCTTAAGGATTTCAATATCCTAGCTTAATGAGAAAAGGGGAAAATATATATATACAAGCGTTCAGTTGAAAAACGATATGTACAATATTTGACATCCTCTGGGGAAATGCACGCATTATGACTCATCACCGATTGAAAATATTCTCTATGAGGAAACTGAACTTGTTTTTTTTAATTTTTAATATTTTGTTTTAATTAATGAAAATTAGTTTGAAGATATTTTGACTAATGAAAGTTAGTTTGAAAAAATGTATGTTAATTTCTTCAAGAAACTTTCGAAAATTTCGATTTAGCATCAGAACTTAGATCAAAAGATAATACAAGAGGAGTATTAGCAGGAAACTTTGGAACACTCTATGCATCCGATTTCAACAAGTTTCCTCATTTATATAAATTGACCTGAATTTTCCGCTTCGCACTTCTTGCAAGGAAGAGTAAAAGTAAAATAATATTGTTCCTTCAGTCGCACGACCATCCTGGAAAAGATGGAAAAATTCATTTTACGGAAATATCGTTCATCAGATTCAAAAAGATGCGACGCTTTGATAATTGGAGAACATTTTGCCGCACTAAAGATATATTTAAAGAAGCAAACGAAAGTACGAGTATAATAGATTAGGGCATTCACGAGCGGGAATCACCGACATGGCACCACAACCACCCGCACTTGACTAGAAAGGCAAAATGAAATATAAACCGTCTGTGACTTTGAGACAATTACGCAAGGAAGCTTGCTACTACCATTTCTCGCTTATTAACCAGTCTGGAATTAATTAAATTCCACACTGAACATTCATCACTGGTGTTTAAAAACGTTTAGTTGCAGTAGCGTTTTTCGTTCATTGGTCAATAATAAAAGAACCAGCTGAGATCAAACTTTAATTTCCCATTTTTGCTTCTGCAATTCTGCATTTACTATTATGGATGCAACAGTAGCACCTAATTACTGCTGCAACACTTGCACCTTATATACTGGTGTTACGTTGAGCCTCATATCTTGCTGTAACACTTTGACTTCATATACAGCTGTAACACCTTTTGAACAGTTGCAACTGTAACACCTCATCCACTGCTAAAAACTTGCATTTAATATCCTGCTGTGGAGCAAGTTATTTCTGAAGTATTACTGCCTCTCACAACTTCAAATTCATTTGAAATTGAACTAAAGCGAGGTTAAAAATACATGCAGTTGACTCGAGCGACTGGAAAGAATGCAGCCCTTTAAACTTGGATATGATTTCCTGAGAAGTGACTTCCTCAACTCGCAATTGACAAAAGACCAGCGAGCCTGTGCCGGAAGAATTTCAGTTAATATATTGTGTTCGAACTTCCAAAAAATACGCACATGTTGCTCAAACGCTGTTCAAAATTGAGTTTTTGAATTTGGTAACCAACATTTATGATTTCAGAAGCAATACACTTGGATTTTCCTGATTGAGGAATTAAAATGCGAGGATTTCTGTATTGAGAATGACTCATCGCAGCGAGAACCTTGAATGGTTCTAGTGTTCATGTCGTAAAGACAATATCCTTGACGGTGTTCTAAGCTCTAATGAACTAAAAACAAATTTCAAAAATTATTCATTAAGTTTGTACATTTGTTTCTTTTTTAATTCTAACTCAGCGTCACGTTAGATTTATCATACATCACATCTCAAATCAATTGAATGACACAGGCGATGTTTCACGTGGAATGTTGGTCCGGCTTTTTTTGTGGATGAGAACTCTGAAGCCTCTGTTAACTCATCACTTGAAGTTGCTGTAATCTTAAAATTCGGAGAGATATATTTGAGCAGCATGGAGCATTTGCTGCAATTGCACTTGCAAATGGTAGACGGTAAAAGTCTGTGAGTTTAATTCTATCGAGTCTCTCCATCTTACGTACAAATATCCTTTGGAATCGCCTAAGCTGACCACAGTGGCAATGGTATGAAAGGGACGAGATGATTGGCGACAACTTACTTGTATGGTGGTTGGAACTTAGTTATCCATATAACTACACATGATTACCCACATGTCAACACATGGTTGGGTACATGACCATATATGATTAGTCATATTGCAGCTAACATAAGTTGCATGACAGCCTACTGTAGGGACCAAAAAAGTATACACTCATAAATTGCAATAACTTATTTTCTGTTCATCCGAGGAACTAAATACAACCCCCACCAGAAAGCTTAAAAATTTCGGTTTAGAGTATGTATCATTTATACATGCCTTTTGAAAATGTAGTTTTTAATGCTCCGTTTCTCAACTTTCTCACTCTCTCACCTTAAAATAGGCCAGTTAACTCTTTACCAATGTAGTTCCAATGTAGTTCTCTTTACCAATGCGGAAAAAATTATATGCCCAAGCTAACTCGAAAGCTGAAACAATGAGCAGGTTCCACGGTTCTACAGCTTCTCACTGACTCGGATAACTGTTTGCAAGATTCTGCAGTGGACAGCAGAGAGAACTCTTCATAACTGGAACAGAGGACCGTCTGGAGTATACCTCAAGTAGGAAGAAGAGGTGCTAATTTTGGCATTTTGAAGACTACTGGAGAAGATAATACACGTTCTACAAGAAAGGTCTCATCTTTTCACTGGCGATTGTATTTATTTCCTGCGCATAAAAATACAAGTCATTGCTATTGAAAAAGCAAATACTTTTCTGGCTCACCCTGTATAATTAAACATGTTTATCAGTATGATTCTGGACACGAAGACGGCAAAAGTAATTGGTTATTCATGGTCACTCAGATGATTTGTTCCACAGCTAAACATGTTCTATCACTCGCACGCACATGGTTGTTCTTATGTCTATGCACGCATGATTGACCACAGAGGCTACGAGTTACCATTGAAAACCTAGAAGAATCAACACTTATCAAGTAATAAGAAAAAAAAAATGTTTATTTCCAAGTTGTCACATGAGATACATGCCAACATATTGGCTTTTAAAAGTTTCTTAAATATCGGGCAACCTAAAACAAATGTTCCATACGAGGAGTACTAATTGACAAACCATACGAGGTATACAAGTAGATAAGCCATACGAGGCATAATAATAGACAAACTATACGAGGTGTACTAATAGACAAACTGTCAGAGGTGTGCAAGTAGATAGACCATGCGAGGCATATTAATTGACAAAATGTACGAGGCGTACTAATAGACAAACCATTCGTGGTGTGCTAGTGGTCTAACAAAAGTTCTATACTAGGAGTACTAATTGACAAACCATCCGAGGTGTACAAATAGATAAGCCATACGAGGCATAATAATAATAGGCAAACTATACGAGGTGTACTAATAGACAAGCTATCAGAGGTGTACAAAATAGATAGACCATACGAGGCATATTAATAGACAAAATATACGAGGCGTACTAATAGACAAACCACACGTGGCTTGCCAATAGTCTATCTCTGTCAAGGGTAGTTGAATGAGAAATGAAAAATATGCCCTAAAAATATGCAAAGCCCTATCACCACCAAAAACATATTTCATATCTGCTCGATATTCACCACATCATGCGGACATGGGTACATGGGATAAAATAGAGATACAGTGTAAGCCGGTTACCACTCATGATTGACAAATATCTACAAAATATTGGTAGAAATGAGTAAACAAACATATATTCAATATCAAAATTCATAGCTTGTACAACGTACAGACAGAAAGATAATTTTACTACGATTCATATGCTCAAATTGCACTTTATTTCATTAATTATATATGACATTAATCCGATTCACAGAAACGCCCTCCGGGGAAGTGATAGATCTATTTTTGAATCATTTCGCTATTGCAATAAAATTTATTAACCGAATGGTTTTTGCGTAAAGAAATGAAATAGAAACATGTATATCTATTTATGTAGATACATATATATACCTACACACGTACACACACATATTAATATATATACTTATTGAAAATAAAATATTAGAAAAAAATACATATATAAGAAAAAATTAGAAGCAACCTACCATCTACTACACAGAAAATGACAGCTGAGCTCACTGTAATCCTAAGAAATTTTTCGCATAAAAAAAAACTAAAAAGAAGAGAAGACTTCGAAAAACCTAAAAATGAGCTGATGAGCTGGTTTTTAATTTCTTCACAGAAAATTTTAAGAAAAATCAGGTTATAGTCAAGAAGCAACACAACTCTTCAGCATTAGACGGACATGTGTACGTGGGATAAAATGGAGTAACATTGTGGCCGGATATCACATCTGAGTGGAGAATATTCACAAAATTGGCACATATAGGAAGATTAGGCCTTGATCCAAAATGATAATTTTAATTACAGAAATTTAGAGTTTTTTCCGATTTGAAAGTTCAGTGCTAGTGTGCGCTGAACGCACGGAAAAAAATCAAAAGACTAAATGCAATGCTTAAATTACCCCTTTCCCCCCAGCTCAGCCGAAAATCGATTGAAAACATCTTCGAGAATGATTTTGAAATAGCGAGACAACGTTAGCCAAAAATTTAATTCATTATAAACTTTGCACAACCCTCACATCTATAATCCTGTTTATTGGTGTACACACAAAATGTATTTCATGGTATGTTTGTCATACGGACGTTAAATATTAATACAGAAAAGAGAAAGAAATAACAAAATAAAGATGAGGAAATACTCCTAATTATGGAAAGAACGTTCGTTCTGCTGCACTGAACTGACGGCTGTGGTGCTCATTGTTGTCGACAGAAATAAGTAAGATGAATATACGAATCGCTTAGCAAACGTAAAATGAAATAGTTTCTAAATTTCTAACAGAAATTTCAGGAAAAATTGAAATTTCTGATAGATGGGAAGTTCACACCGAGATGCTGCAGGCCCTATGACAGAGATGCAAAGTGACGTGACACATTTACTCTAAATTCTTTTCCAGTTTTTGAGTTTTTGATATGCTGGGGAAGCTTGTTCCACAAAAAAGCTCCAGAAACTGAGAGAGCTTTTTGTCCCACGTTAGATGAACGGTAACTGACTAAAACATCGTTCCTCCGGTTTGGTCTTTCGTTTGGGATATTAGATGGAAAAAATTTTACCACCTCTGCATTACTTTGGGGGAGGTACAGAGAGGAGAATACTCGTCGAGCTTTCTGGATCATGAATCTGTTCGGTATTGGGATCCAGTCAAGTTTTCTTAAAAGAGGGGTGACATGATCGTATTTATTGAAATTTCCTTTGCATACCACTTTGGCGGCGAAGTTTACACATTTTTGCAACTCTTCCTGACGACATTTAGTTAAGTCTCCCCACGCAAGACTGCAGTAGTCCAGACGCGATAAAACTAAAGACTGAATCACTAATAATCTAGATTTTTCGTCAAGTGTATTCTTTATACGATGAAAGAACATTAAGGTTCCGTTAATTTTGTTGCACATTGTTTCGACGTGTGAATTGAAAGTCATATTTTTGTCAAACCAAACACCCAGATTTTTAACCTTATCGACTGGTTTAATTGTATCGTCTCCAAATGTTAGCTTGAATGGTGGTAAATTTTCAGTCGCATTCTGTGATCCAAAAATAATGCATTGCGTTTTACTTGCGTTAAGTTTGAGGCCATTATGGTCATACCACAATTTCAGATTTCTCAGAAGGTTTTCAGCGTTGGCTTGTGTTTCTGTTAAATCCGCTGTTGAGCTTGTCATAGCAATTTGTACGTCATCAGCATACATTGAGATTTTTGTGTTTGCCGGCATGGTGGGGAAATCGTTGATGAAAATTGAAAATAAGAGTGGGCCGATGATTGAACCTTGAGGAACGCCACAATTATTTGGTATGAATGATGGCATTTTGTTATTCAAGCACACTGCATGAGAGCGGTTTCGTAGGTAGCTTTCAAACCACTGAGTGTCTATTCTGAGGTTTGAAATTTTTTGTAGAAGTTTCTTATGCTCAACACTGTCGAAAGCTTTGGAGAGATCAAGCAATAGTAAGAGAGTTAATTTTTTTTGGTCAATATCATTGTAAATTTTTTCTGTTATGTTTAACAGGGCGTCCTGAGTAAGGGTATTCCTCCTGTAAGCATATTGATTGCGATGCAGTAGATGTGACTCGTCTATGTAAGACGAGAGCTGGTTTGTTATTACTTTTTCTAATATTTTGAACATAACAGGCAGGAGACTGATTGGTCTGTAGTTTGACGCTATGTCGATATCACCAGATTTATGTAATGGCTTAATTATGGATAGTTTCCATTGATCGGGAAACTTGTTTGTGACTATAGATGTATTTATTATCAAGCGAATAAAGGGTGCTGTGACAGGGAAGCTGTCTTTTATATGTTGGAGGCTTATGCCATCATGTCCAGTCGCTTTAGTATTCTTTAGTGAGTATAAGATTTTTCGTATCTCTATGACGCTAACTGGCTTTGGTCTCCACTTGTTGCTACTATTTGGGGATGAAACATCGCTCAGATTTGCCTCTGTAGATGTGTCTGAAACTGTCCTGGATACTTCATTGAAAACATCTTCGCCAACTTTTGAGAAGAAAGTGTTAAAGTCATTCGCCATTTCTGAGGGGTTGTCAAAAGTGCTTTTGCAGTCTGAATTTTTATACTGAGCAGCTTCTCTAATGATTTCCCAAGTTCTTTTAGGGTTTTGTTTTGCCGCCAAGAGTTCTTTGTGGAAGTAGTCCCGTTTTGCTTCCTTAACTTTTCTTCGTAGGATCTTCTCATGATCTTTATATAATTTTCGACGCGTACTGTCTGATTTATTCAGTTTGTACTCACGCTGCAAATTTCTTTTAGCTCTGCTCAAATGTTTTATCTCATCTGTTATCCATTTAGAAATTCTTGGCTTAACTTTCTTCGAAGTGAAAGGTGCGCATTCGTTAAGAGCTGATACGAAATTTTCGTTGAAAAGCGAAACTGGTAGATTGACATCATCGGTGTTTTCCATGCCTTGAAATTCACTCCATCTGTCTAATAGCTTTTCTTGAAATATTTCAGGGGAGTAGTGGTTATTCATGCGATATGTAATGTAACTAGATTTCTGTTTCTCTTTTGCAATATTGATTTGGCATTCTACCGAATGGTGATCAGAAAAGGACGGTAAGATTTCTGTGCTGAGTACTGCTTGGGGATTGTTGGTAATTGCTAGGTCAAGAAGAGTTTTAGAAGTGTTGGTAATTCGCGTTGGTTCTTGAACCATTTGAGAAAGATTAAGTCTGTGCAGCATCTTGCTTAGCTGATTGTTTTTATTTGTCAGATCCACGTTAAAATCTCCGAAAACATAGAAAGACTTTTTGGCTGCAGAGATTGATCTAAGCGTATTTTCAATGAAATCTAATGTTGGACGAAGAGATGCTGACGGATGTCTGTAAAGACTGCCGATAATGAAAGACTTGTGTTTGTTTACTTGAACATTGAGCCAAACCATTTCTATGTCTTCGCATTTTTCTTTTATCGGAACTAAGGATGTAGAGTAGACATCTTTGATGAAAATGCATGAACCGCTACCTCTCTTACTCTTGACTCCGTCATAACGGTACAATTTGTACCCGGTAATGCTGAGATATGAGCTTTCGACTCGTGAATCGAACCATGTTTCAGATACGCATAAAATATCGATATCGTTAGTGATCAACATTACTCGTACGTCATCCATTTTACCATTGAGGCTGCGAGCATTTATGTGCAATATTTTGATATTATTTACCTCAATAGGTAGATCTTTAGTGGAGTTATTGCATTTTTTAGGTCTAGCAGGGCATTTAGTATTCGTCTCTAGGTCTTTATTGCCGCGTTCATTGTTTGTGATTTCAGCTTCATATTCAATTTAATCATTGTTATTTAGTCACAAAATGGGGGAGGGAGCGACACGATTTTCATCACGCATTTTCAAGAGGGCGCTATAGTGGTCCTGTTTCCGGTGTATGTTAACGGGAAGACAGTTTATCAGAGCATTTGATGTAGGGGAGATTGTCGTCTTCCAAATCCCATTGTCTCTTTCATCAAATACGTGAATTGGTGTTCTCGTTACATTAGAAAGTATTTGGGGTATGAGGTCTCCAACTGCGTGATCGAAGACTTTTCTATCGATGTATTTATCGATGAGTTGTTCGAAACTGCCACTGTTCTTGTCAACGAATTTTGCATACTGGTCCTTGTTTCTGGAGCTCTCAGTTTTGATGGCTTTTTTCAGAGATATATAATTCCATTTCGATTTCTGTTGTGAAGCAAGCTGCGTCGTTACGGCGTGGAGGAGACAGTGTCCGTCACCTACAGTGTAAGCAGGCTCCAATTTGAGCGATCGTTTCAAGTCGTCCAGTGTGTATGCAACGCGTGTGCAAATTTGATTCACTGTTGATTTTTCGGTAGCAGTATTAGTTTGGTCGTTCGACGGAGGCCCGGCAGAGGCATCAGATTTTTTTCGAATAATTTGATTTTCTTTGGAATAGTTTTGAATATCGGTATTCGCTTGACTTTCCTTGGTTCCTGCGTACTCACTGGAAAGTTGAGAATTGGTTGAAACGGAGGGCATGTCGCAATCACTATTTGTGTCTGTTGCAAGTAACGCAAATTTATTTTTCGTACTGACATTATATTTGTCTGAGATCGAATCAGGGAAAGGCTCAGGGTTATTTACGTTCCTCATGCTGTGGGTGAGTGAGTTACTCAGACTTCTGCTTGATGACGCAATCAATTTTGAAGGATTTGGTGTACCATGTGCAGTGATGTGCATAGGCTTATATTCTTTTTGAAAGTCTAAGGTGAGACTATTTGTCTCATTCCGTGAATTTTTCGATTCATTGGAATGATCTACAATTCCATTTATTGCTTGAAATTTGTTGAAACGAGGACAATATGGCACGGTGATTCGCAATGTTGATTTCATTGCAAGTTGTTGAAGAAAACAGAAGTTCTCTTCCTGGGTCCGAGGCCATTGAAAGTTATTGAGTGCGTCACCACTTTCATTATCTGGGTAAGTTTGAAATTGAATCAAGTTTAAACCCAGGTTTTTGCAAAAATGCCTCGCTTTGTTGGATTCGTTTGCACTGCAAGCATTGGCAATATAAATGCGAGAAAGTGCGTACTTTCTTACAATTTGTTGTTTGATTCGAGCAAGGTCTGAGGGCGAGTGGCAGAGACCATCAAAACTTAGTGTATAATTTTTAAATCTAGGCATGCAATTTACAGTATGGAGAAGGTCATCGAAGCGCCCTGATGGAACAGTTTTGATCCAGCACGAGCGATCGATGTCCTTTCTTCTGATCGTGCTTAGGACATTATCACCTCGCAGCAAAGTGTCGTAAGGTTCTCGACAATTGGAGTCGATTTCACAAGAGATACTAGCAGGTACCACAGGTGCAAGGTCTTGAGAACTTATATGTGAATTTAAAGCAAAAAGCTGTTCGGTTAGGTTCTGAATGTTTGATACTGTAGAGAAAATCGACGACGGGCTTGGAGGCTCACGTTGTCTTAGGGATTTATTGGAAAACGCTGTTATTAGAGACAAATTGTGAATAATTTCATGAATTTTTTGAGAGCTTGTTATTTGAAGCGGGTGCAAGTAGCCATTAAAAGAAGAAACAGTGTTATTTTTATTGCTCTGAACTGGAAATTTTATTTTGTTTTCACAGCTTGCGCTCTGGGGTAATTTACTGCCAGTATCGGTTTGTGCGCGAAAATTATCGAACATATTATCTGGAGAATGAGAAAAGTCTACCACGCTTGAAATGTCCTTATTAGTAAAAACTATTTTTTCTTGTACCACTGATGAGGATGGTGTTTGTGTCCCCGCCGCTGGCGGACAGCTCGGAGCGTTGTTGTTGACGCAGAGCTGGGGAGCTGGCACGCTGTTATGCTTGTTCAGATGAGGAGCAGGTGGTTGTGGTGCTGCGGCTGAGACTTCACTGCTTCGAACCTTCAAATGATTGCTGGAGGTTTGGCAGATATGTTTTCCCTCATCCGGCGATATTGGTTGCATAGTCTTCACTGACGTTGCTTCGGAAGGTGACACACATTCTTTGACGGGGTTACTGGCAGCTGTTAACAAGTCTCCCGTCTTTTGAGCATTAGAATCTTGTGCGTGAGAGGATGTAGGTCCCCTACTTGCAGGCACTTTGCTTGGTAAAGTCGTATTTTTGCCCCTGAGAGAACCATTTTTCGGGATGTTGTGTAGGGCAACATTTGTGCAGAGAACGGCACTTTCCGGCCTGCGAAGCGAGTCTCGTAGTGATGCATCGTGCGTTGTAATTGTATAGTTATGATGTTTTAAACTATTCGGTGTCAGTAGGGAAACGGAGGTACGAAACACAATAATTCTTCCGTGCACATTTTTCGTCTTGGCCACGTAGGAAGTGAACAAAAACTTCACTGAGATGTTAGACATTACCAAAAATTTATCAAATCAAACGTAATTTCTCTGGCTGCTTGGAGCGAAAAAGTTCATCAGGATTTGCCATGCTCTGAACAGTCAGAGAGACGGGAGGCAGGGGTACGGGAAGAGGGGGGGGGAGTGAACGGGCTCGGTGAGGGGTGATTGAGGGGACAAGGACACTTCAGACAGACAGGTCTATAGGTCGAGACTGGGCTGAGCACACCATTTCCTTCGTGTTGGTAGCACTGCTTTGTTAGCTTCGTATTTAAATTGCACTGTTTTATGCAGAAATAAGATAAAAGTTATTTTTTTTCTTTTCGCAGTTCCACAGGTAGCAAACACATTCACTGATAGTAAAATTTTAGTATTACAGTAGTATGACAGAGAGTATGACAGAGCCCTCGTTAAGGTCTATAGTTTCAGACATGTACAGGGTTTCACATTTTACTCGCTCAGTTTTACAATATTTCACATTTACAATAATTGTTTTCCCTCTTCCCCGTTACACGTCACTATTTCATCAAAGTTTCTCGATAAAACGACAGTTAATTACAGGAAAAGTAATTTGAAACACAATTTTGTGAATTAAATGTCTAAATTAAGCGTCATATACACTCAACATGATGTTTTTTTGCAATAACAGATGAGAGAAACCGAAGAAGAAAAAGTTTTTTATTCTTCTCAGGCTTTAAGTCACTAGTTAACCAACATTTTCCATAAAAAAAAACAAGATAATAATGTAAGCCAATTTGGTGAATCAGAAATTGATTGTGTGCGTTAGAGATTGTTCAACATTCATGCTCTATTGTAACATAGAAATAGTTCACGACTGATGGTCACTGTTATTTTCCCAAAAGATGCGAAATTACCAGAGTACACTTTCTATTTTTTTCTATTTTTTTTAACATGGCAAATTATTTCCGAAAGTTGCTGGATCAAGTTTTTTCAATTTTTAAATTTAAAAGTTCCTTCAAAGAAGAAGTTTTACCCTTCTCACATTTAACGTCACTAGTTAACCAAAATTGTCAATCAAAAGAACATGATAATAATGTAAGCTAATTTGGTGAATCAATAGTTGATTGTGTACATTAGAAATTTTTCAACATCCATGTTCTATTGTAACAAAAAATAGGTACGAAACACAATAATTCTTTCGTGCACATTTGCCGTCTCGGCCACGTAGGAAGTGAACAAAAACTGAAACTAAGAGGTTTGACATAGCCAAAAATTGATCAAAACAAACGTAATTTCTTTGGTTGCTTGAAGCGGAAAAAGTTCAGGATTTGCCATGCTCTGAAACGGTCAGAAGACGGGAAGCAGGTGTACGGGAAAGGGGGGGGAGGTGCGGGCTCGGAAAGGGGGGGGGGTGCGGGCTCGGCGAGGGGAGACTGAGGGAACAAGGCTACTTCACACTTCACTCAGGCCTATCGTTCGAGACCCGGCTGAGCACACCATTTCACAACCCTTGCCAGCACTGCTTTGTTGGCTTTTTTATTTAAAGTGCACTGATTTAAGCAGAAATAAGACAAAAGTTATTTTTTCCCTTTCGCAGTTCCACAGGTAGCAAACACATTCACTGATAGTATAATTTTTACGCATGGCTAGGTTATTCAGGCGAGCCAGTCAGGGGAGCAGCCTTGTCGTCTAATACTGAACCACAATTGGACAACCATGACACAGTAATGTAGATCAATTATGGTGAGCTTTACAGATTCAGTGTTCGTTGGATAATTGATGTTATGTTTGATTGTTTAATAAGCGATTCTCTTTCAAATCTACCAAAATAGTCTTCAAGATAAAGTAATTATTTTGAAAGATTGTATGGGATGTCTTGATTAACCTGTGCGTTACAGATCCTGCGTGAACGGGAAAATCAGCACTTTTTGGAGTAAAGTACAATGTAAACTACAGGATAGGAAACTAAAAATTTATTAGGTTCTGAGACTGTCATTTTGAACAGATATGCTTAAATCATACGTCTGATTTTAATTTCTTGAAGACTATCAATCGGCTAAACTATCAGGTTAAGGTGAAAGGAATGTCAGATTTTGGAACGGATGTTTTAAATTATATTTGTCAATTATCTTTATGTGTTATAAGTGTAATATATTTCTGTGACTAAACTAAACGGTTTTCTTAGAGATTATCTCTGTTACATCATATTTTTCATAAGGGTGTTAATGCACGTGCAGCAGTAAAATCTATTCAGAACACTTATGGGGATTATAGAGTAAATGAAAAGAGTTGAAGGAGATGGTTTTCTCGTTTTCGAAGAGGTGATTGCACTGATCACTTGAACCGATCAGTTGAATGATTTTGTATTTACCTCTAAGGAAATTACAAGACAACAAGAGTTACAACCGTGTGCCAGCTAAAGTACAACCGTGTGCCAGCTAAAGTACAACCGTGTGCCAGCTAAAGTACATTGAAAAAGTTTCAGAGGCCAGAAAATGGGTTCCTCACGAGTTGTCTCCTGGAAATCAGCAACAACGGCAGCTTGTTGTCAATCATTACTTTCGCGGTACATTCAGGAATGATTTTTGGACAAGATAGTTTCAGGGGATTAAAAGTAGATTTTTTACCGTATAGTGTTGAGCACTGTCGTTCTTGGATCAGTCGAGGAGAGCGGCCAGTTCAACGACTGCGTGAGAGAGGGACTTCAGCCAAAAAAGATCTAATTGAGTGTATGGTGGGATATACTAATCTATCATGAACTGTTAGGCTACAACCAAATAATAAATCTTAATATTTACTGTGAGCAACCTTATCGCTTGAAAACAGTTTTGAGCCAAAAGTTAGCATTGTTGGTTAACAAAAAGGGTGTCATCTTCTATCACAATAATGTTCGACCTCGCTCAGCTAGGCCGAGCATATTTCTCTTGGAAGAATTCGGCTGGGAAATACTGATTCATCCTCCAAATTCACCTGACCTTGTTACTTCTGGTTTCCACTTGTTCCGAGGACTGCAAATAAATTTTAGTGGATTTATATTAAGAAAAAGAGAAAAGCTTAAAAAAGAGTTGAATCTTTATTTTGAAACTCAACTAACAGAATTTTACATGCGAGACATGTATTAGCTTGTTGAAAGTGGAATGAAGTCAATGGCAGCAATAGAGTAAATGTTTAAATAGTCATTGGCTTATATACTTTTACCCAAGGTCTTTAAATCGGACATACTTTTTCACCAATCTGATCCATTTTTACGAAATGAAAATTAATTATAATTTGAAATCCGGGATAAGTTTCACTATACAATTCCACTGGTTTCAATATGTCTAAGCTTCTGTCATTGTTTACAACGAAAATCGGTGAAAGTGAGTACACAATTGAAAGTTCACAGTCAATACATGTTATTCAGAACATATGATGATTGAAGAAAATAAAAAAGTATAAACAATCCCCTTGAAATTGCAGGGTTTTTCAGATAAATGTGAGCAACTTTTCTTTTTATGCTTACAAACTAATAACTCAAAGAAAAAGTAGCCTAGAGCTTTGTTTTTTCGTTAGATTATTTAGCTGACCTTGAAAACAAAATTTTTATTCGAAATGAACCCCTTTAGACAAGATGACGGCTTCTACATGCTCTCGAATGGAGAGCACGACGCGAGCAATATCTTCAGCATCCAACGACTTTTTGGCCTTTTTCATGCCCTTCTTAAAGGCTGTAAAGCGGTTGTGAGGCTTTTCAAAAGCTGTTGCTTAATTTTCGATTTAATACATTAATCCAACAGGTTCAGGTCAGGCGTTTACGGCCAGCCAAAAGTCTTTCTCCAAAAATTGCACCCATACCATTTTAGCAAGTCAATGATTTTGTTCGTCGTATGGACGGGAGCCGAGTTCAGGTAGAACATGAATTTCTCATTTGAAGCCTCAATCTTCATCCATGAAATAATTTCTGTTCCCAAGACGTGTCAGCATAGTTAGGCATTTAACTTTTCGTTGTCGGCGATGTAGTGGGTACAGACGTCATCCTCACATGAAACGAGGCTAAGGGTCTTCGTTGTTATCCTGAGTGGAATGTCTATGTCGAAGAAGTGATCCAGTGATAGCTGCGCTTGTTCTCTATCCCAAATAACTCTAAAAATCTTTTCATCAGAAAAGAAGACCGGTCTTCGACCATATCAAATCTTTCTTGCACATCTCTACTCTAATTTATTTCAACTTATCAGTTAGGAGATGCTTCATACTCTGTCCATAAGAAGTTAGACAAATATTTTCGATCGGTCTTAGAACTGTTGCGATGCTGACGAAACGATCCTCCTCATTCGCATTATCAATAATGACACTGATTAACTTGCTTTTACGAGTACTTTATGACTGGCTTAAATTTGAGATTTACGAGTTTGATCTTTTTTTGACTTGTGAGTGGTTCTGCAATCATTGCTAGATTCATCAAAACGCTCACAAATATCGTAGACTATCTGCTTAAGACAATAAAGGGATTTTATATTACGGCTGGTCTTCAGCCGGCGCGAAAAAGTTTCCAGTTAGCTGAACTTATGACCGTTCCATTGGGTAATGTTTATTCAACAAGCTCTGAATGTTAGATTACATTATTAGTTAGTTTAAACCTCCCTATCCGCAACAAAGGCGATCTAAAGAGAGGAAGAAGGATAGGCACCATTTAGTATGGAGTTTGAAGGAACGTGGAATCTATGCAGAAACAGTAAGTTGAGAAAGAAGATTATGAAAAATGATCAAAGTTGAAGAAGAAAGTAGTAGGAGCTGAAAAACAGGACAGCAGTGAACCGAAAAAAGGTGGCCCTTAACCTAACAAAAACATTTCATTTTAACAAAAAGAAGTCCTACCTAATCCCCAGCTCGGGCCCTCATCTTTTCCTCTCTGGGAGTGCCAATTGGTTTGAATGTTAATTTTCGATTCCACACGTAGCTAGGCATAACTGATGCACTTCAGTGTCCTCAACTTTTAGAGGGACCTGAATTACCACTATTTACAAATTTATTCGGAATTATCTAAAAGATCCTGCATGTCAAATAAACAATCACATGAAAAAATCTTGAGATATTAAACGCTTAGAGCTTTCCTCCATTTTGTGACACAGACGTTTCCGTTCGAACTCTGACCCAATGTTCAGCGCAAACCTAACTAACGAAGAACTGACCGCGGCACCTGCGAAGCTTCACCGCAGTGCGGTACGCATCCTCCTTGTACGCATCGATGTCTTTGTCAGGGCCAAGTTTGCGAAAGATCGCTAAAAATTCTAATAGTGAGGATGCGCAACCTCGTCTCCCAACTGAACCAAAGCCTCGGTTAATGACACACAACGGAACATTTAATTTATTGATAACTGAAGAAAAAAACTTATCTAAAAGTAATTATTAAGATAAACAAGGGGCTGTTGCACGGGCCGGGAAGATAAATGCAGGAGTATGGCAACTGCAAGGGGGGCGAGGCAACAGGAAGCTCAGCAAGCGACGAGGCAGTGACACAGTAGCAAGAAACAGTTACTGTGGTGAGTTCTAGCAGGCTCACGCGTAGCTCCACCGCGGCCAGGAGGACGTCCAGTCTACGGGTACACCATCAATGAAGCATTGCCAGCGAGACCCTATAGACAATGTAGATGAGAAGAGAGAGGAAATTCGAAACGGGTATGAATCGTAAATAACCCCATCAGCAACACAGGGCTATCAGAAACGCATGGCTATCAGCAACGCAGGGCTATCAGCAACGCAGGGCTATCAGAAACGCATGGCTATCAGAAACGCAGGGCTATCAGAAACGCAGGGCTATCAGAAACGCAGGGCTATCAGAAACGCAGGGCTATCAGAAACGCAGGGCTATCAGAAACGCAGGGCTATCAGAAACGCTGGGCTATCAGAAACGCTAGGCTATCAGAAACGCAGGGCTATCAGAAACGCAGGGCTATCAGAAACGCAGGGCTATCAGAAACGCAGGGCTATCAGAAACGCAGGGCTATCAGAAACGCAGGGCTATCAGAAACGCAGGGCTATCAGAAACGCAGGGCTATCAGAAACGCTGGGCTATCGGCAACATAGGGCTATCAGCAACATAGGGCTATCAGCAACATAGGACTATCAGCAACATAGGGCTATCAGCAACATAGGGCTATCAGCAACATAGGGCTATCAGCAACATAGGGCTATCAGCAACATAGGGCTATCAGCAACACAGGGCTATCAGTAACACAGGGCTATCAGCATCACAGGGCTATCAGCATCACAGGGCTATCAGCAACACAGGGCTATCAGCAACACAAGGCTATCAGCAACATAGGACTATCAGCAACACAGGAATTACACTTACTTGCTAGAAATAGAGACCGTATCAAATGTCTAATAAGCTAATTCTCTACGGTTCTAGGGTGTGGCACTGCAAAGAACAAAAACAACAATTAAACCTTGGAACAATCTAAAGATAAGATTATATAAGCTACACTTTACAACAAGGAGGGAGCCTGGAGGAGCTCCATCCCCGCTCACAGCGAGTGAAATCGACGGTTTGAAAACCATCTTGTCTTTACCTCACTTGTACACGTCAAGTTCTAAGAATACCGGACGCGGGGGGAATATTGTCGCCCCTACAGTCTTGTCGCTCTTCGATCCTGTCCACCACCCACAGCACGCCTGCTGTTAGGCTGCAGGCTGTCACACCATTCCTGTAAACGAACAAATTTTACGTGTAATTCCAATATAAACTTATTTCTCTCTCCTAAACTCTGCATTGCATGCGAATCTAGCCAACAATATATCCTATCACAATGAAAATCGGAAAGAGATGGAAAACAGTTCATTCCCAAAAATTTTATACAAAAAATTACATTCTGAAGTTCAAATTTTTAGAAATTATGGTCTTCTTACTTATCACTAACAGAATAAGTAAAAGAGCTGTGCGGAATATACGTGTTAGGTCGTAAAGTGGTTGGAAGAAATCTTTTGGGAAATCTTTTGATTGATTCATACTTGGGGTGAAGTGAATAAAAGAAAAATGAATAACTATTTAATTACAGTAATTGGCGAAATAATTAATATAACGATTTTCCTTTAGAATACTCAAAGGTTTTGACTGAGACTTCTTGATTTAGCCCGGTTTTAATGCCGTTGGTCATACTATAAACTCTAAACCTGCCAGCCCAGATATGTCTATCTTTATATTATTCTCCTTAATGGTTCACGAAAAGAACTGTTAGTCTGAGAAACGTGCATTAGAACATTCTAAAATTAATTTCGTAATCTGCGGTAAATGAAATCGTAAAATTATTACACTGCGTGTATTAATAAACTTAAACAGCGTGTTTTTTGTGCAGTTATGATACACTAGACTTCAAAGGCAGGAACTCTGTAACCTGATTTGACTCTTTCAACAAAGTACCAAGTGGCAACCGACGTGGATTATTGAGTCATTTACCTCTAAAGTCTTTTCATTAACTTAGGTCTAACAAAATATCTTAATGTAAAGGTCCTCTAATCAATTACAGGCGGAAACACCACAAGTAAGTATGTTGATATCTATGACAGTGTTTGAATGAAGTGAAAGAAAAACAACAAATATAATTTCTTAATTTGTCTTAGGTTGAGAGAAAAGATGGAAATCCCAACATGTATGTCTATTGTGATACTAAAACAAAAGGTTGTGAAGCTGATACAGGATCGTTTTGAAAGACGTAACGTTCACATTGATGCATGAGCCATGGCGATTGAAATGAATTGATCAATATTGTTGAGCGTTTGATGAGTGAAAGTAAGTAATAGTTCCTATGAAACAAAAGTTTTACAGCTTAGTAATTTGGGACCAGGAATGTAGCTTTCACTAACGGAAGCGAACACGGAAGCGAAGTAATAACAATAAAAATATCTTTCTTTAAAGCAAAGAAAAAGGGTTCGCATATATAATTTACAAAAAAGGTCGTACATCGTACGCGTTTCAAACAAATTAACATACATTTACACTGCGAAATATTTTTAAGTCTTCGGACACCTGGTCCACCGTTCCCTCTTCATTAATATTGTCAAAATTAAAGTTAGAAGAAATTACGACATTGTATACTACTGCGTAATCAGAATATGGGAATGAAATGAGAGCTTAGAGTTTCAGAACCAAAGTGAAAATCTTTACTACAAGGAGAAAACGCAATGAAAATTACCCCTGCAGAAATAATAATACAAAGTTATTGCCGAAATTATTGCCTCTACCTTGGAATTACGAACCCCACTTGAATCTCTCATTTTTGTCATTCGTACATTGATTTTTGAAAATATAAAAACAATGTTGTAGATTACTATCATTATTAATGTTATGATAATAACAACGGTATTAATAATATTGCTATTGATATTATATTAGTGTTAAATGAAGATAAAGAACAAAAAGGAGAATTAGTTCTATTCAAATCACGGCTCCAGAACTAACCGGTGGAGTCCTTCAATTTCTACTCATCAGCGGACATCTGACACTTGTCTTGCAGGCGGCGGCGGTAGCTGTGGGAGGGGGGTAGAGCTGTGAGAAACAAGTATGTGCTATTTTATTCCTTTGATGCGGACTGCATCATGTAAACCACTCTAAAATCCGATTGAGACGGTGACGATCAAAATGAAGTTTTTAAGTTCTAAATGGGCACCACAAGAGCACTTTTGACGGGTAATTATTCACGCTTAGCCCAGTTCATTGTTTCATCAGAATAGCAGGGCCTCTGAAAGGGGTTGCTCTGCGTTCTTGAGATCGCCAAATCCAATTTGGTTTTCACGGTACTGCTAAATTTTTTATGGCAACTTGACTTTTTTATCCCTTTGATAGAAACATTCGACGAGGATTTCAACTATTTCAGTGGACATGTGCGTAACAGGAAGGAGCCAGGACGACGACTATTATCAGAGAAACATTTGAAGAGAACCTGTCTGGCGTTGTTTCCTTTGGTTCACCTAATAGTCCTAGCTAAAAGCATCCTATCATTCAATCCGTCTTCTACGAGTGCTAAGAATGTGCTACGTTCCACCGCTGCCCACCGACGCCGAGTTTCGGCATCGAATTGCAACAGCAATCAACTCAAAGGCTCGGGATCTGCAGGTACTTGTCTCGGTGGAACTCTCTTTCACCGCATTGGTGATACCCCTGCCTTGGGCGGTAGCCACATTGAACACTTTACAGACATGATATCTAAATTGTCTATAAGAGGAATATTTTTAACTTGTGAGGACTTTCGATTGCTATTCTTAATTGAAATATTGTGCATCATTATCTTTACACTGTTTAAAAATCCTTAGCTAAAACTAAGGCGATCTCAAACGTGCAAAGAGAAGGACCCGTTGAGTAGAAACTAAAGTGACAAGACACCTTAGTACGTACTAGGCGTGTTCCCTCACAGGAAGCCCTCCACGTAAATGAAGCATGTCATGTAAGAAGAGAAAGGAAATAAAAAATGAGATAGCGAATAAATCATGAACACGAAAAGAAGCCAAGTGGGCGCGAACGATGGAAGTCCATAAAACCCATCTAGTATGGCTGAGGAAACTCAATTACCTGTATAACTCATGGGGTCTCCAGTATAAAAAAAATATTCAAGTTCATTTCTTGGTTCGTTATGTCTGAAATAACGCACTTACATTGTTAACGGGTGCCGAATTGGGAAAGAAGGAATGGTTCTCTTCATTGCCAGAAGACTTTAAAGAAAATGAAGAAGAACTAACAGAACCGTTAATGTATATTTATTATGGGAATACAGATACTCAACGCAAATTAATACACACCAAGGGGAACTATGAAATCAAAACTAGTAGTTAAGAAAATAGGAAAAGGTCACGAAACGGTGACATCAAACAATCTAGGAGAGCCCTAGAAATGGAGCGTGGGCAGGAAACAAAGGGATTTGGCACCTCACCTGGAAGCAAAAGATAAACCAGGTAAAAATAAAAATACTCTGCTTCCTAAAACTTGCACGGTTGCGGAGTCGGAGTCGGGAGTCGGAGTCACCGGAGTCGCATGTTTTAGGGTGGAGTCGGAGTCGGAGTCGCTTCTCTGAAGTTTGGTGGAGTCGGAGTCGGAGTCGCTACTATGAAGTGTGATGGAGTCGGAGTCGGAGTCGCTTTTCCGAATGTGGTGGAGTCGGAGTCGTTCATTCGGATGTGGTAGAGTCGTGGTTGGAGTCGTACAACAACATTTGATTCTAATTTTTGCTAAAAATTATTTATAATTGTTTAAAACCAAAAGTAAACAAAACAGAGTTAGAATACTTTGCTGAAAAATCTAAAAAATACGCATTGTTTTTGTTGATTATTTTAATTTTGAAACAACGTATTTACACCTAATACCGTCATGTTATCTATTCATTGTGGGTTTGCATACCTATATATGTATATATGATACATACGAGAAAGAAATATAATTATACTGAAGTAATAATGCATATTTTGCAGTTAAAAAGGAAGAATTAGTAATTGAAAGCATTGCAAATTCGTTCTGTACATTTCTGTTTTGTTCATTTCTCCTTCAATTAACACATAGGAACTGGAAAATAGTTGTAAATGTGTTGCAAGTTACTTGTAGAACATTTCAGCGATGCAATACATTGTACTCACATGAGTGGTAACTCTGTACGCTCTTAATGATGCATTGATTGATAATGACTAGTCTTTGCAGAAACTTGAAGTTATGTTGTGATCATAAATATTTCTAGTCTTTAGGTTATGATTCATTGCCAATGAGTAGTCTTTGCCAAAACCTGAAGCTATGGTCTCGTGTATAAAGACTTCTAGTTTTCAGGTTATGTTATCAAAATTGATATGGCTTCCTTGTCTTTAGGTGAAGTTAACATGTATTAATAATAAAAATTTCTGCTCATTTCTACAGTTATTCCTTGAATGTTGTTTGGTTCTTTCAGAGTTATATTGTATTTCACTATATCATCATGTTTAATTTTTATCTTCGTATCACTCCCCAGTTTCTAAGTAAGCATACGATGAAATGGAGAATTTTATAATTATGTTGATACAATTTCGAAAACTGAAATAGTATATATCTGTTTTGTAGCATTATATAATTAATTCTTTCTTGTTAAGGAAAATTTGGAAATGTTGTAAGATTATCAATATCGGCATTGAGACACTTGAAAAAATTAAAATACAATTTAAACGAGCTGCAATGAAAATAATTACACACACTAGCAAAAACTTCACTTATAGTCACATATTGTAACTGAAAACAATGCACTATCTCAGCTGCAATGGTTGTTACATTTATGCGATAGTACAAATTCTCTTGCTGGAAACTTTTCAAATTGCTCCAAAAAACACGAAATGAGAAGAACATGGGTGTTTATTAAAATAAGAAAGTGTCAAATACAAAGTAAAAAGTTAAACGAAAATAAGAGATAGTATCATATTACACGCAAAGAAGCTAGAAGTGACTTTTATTCGTAAACAAAACGTTCTGAAATCGTCAGGCCCCTGCGACGAAAGCAGAACAACTTTTGCCTATTATAGCCGAAATGTAACATAGAGTTGAGCAATAATATGACACCTTTTCTGCATTGTTACCCCTGCATAGTGTAGGTACAGAGAAGAAAAGGCAGTGTGCAAATCTGGCCTACCTTATCTCCACGTATATCATAATTTTGGGGATTTGAAGCATAGTCATTGAATTAACTGTTATAATTTCACTGAATTAGTGCAAATTTAGTAATAAAAAACTGTTGATACAAATCTATGCTTCTCAGTGTACACAGTGCCTACATAACCTACTCAGAAAACACTTGTCAGTAATATACAGGGTGTTTCAGATTCAGAATAAGAGGCAAAAAATTGCACACCAAGTAGAAGATATCCAAATAAAAACTTTTTCTTCTATGAAATTTTCCGAAGAAAGAGACATTGAGATATTAGCCGTTTATTGTTTTAAAGGAAGAAATTTAATGACTAAATTACCCGCAATATTTATTTTGAATTTAGGTTGATCGGGCGAAATGTTCTAGTTGCATGACCTCCTAGATCTCCTGACATGACTCCACTCGATTTAAATTTTTGGGGACACGTGAAGAGCCTTGTTTATGCTACACCCATTGGGTCCGAGTAAGATCTTGCGGACAGAATTGCAGTGGCTGCAGGTGAGATACCTTAGTGCCAGACGTGTTTCCTAATATCCGGCAGCCGTTAAGGCTAACATTCGAAAAGTGCAATGATGTGGGTGGAAATATTTTGAACAATTTTTGTAAAGTAAATTCAAAATAATTATTATGAGTAATTGTGCCTTTAAATTTCATCCTTTAAAACAATCAACAGCTAATCCCTCCCAACCCCGATTTTTTAGGGAAAATTTAATAGAACAAAAAGTGTTTATTTGGCCATTTTCTACTTGATGTGCAATTTTGTACCTCGTGTTCTAAAACACCCAGTATGCATAATTGTGTACACGACTCGTCATAAATGACGAGATACACGGGATTCGATATTGTCTGTATACAAATCTTTCAGATGTGGATCATAAAGAAACATTTCCATCCTAATAGCACCCGCGATTAAAATATTCTAGTACTTGTGCACTGGTGAAACTCGCATCACAGATACAGTCATTAAGCATCTTTAAGAGCGTGAAAAGGAGACAGACCAACCAACAAAGACGAACAGCCAATTTTATTTGTTCAATGAAATTTCCTGTTGAATATCTTCCGTATTTCTGATGGCGGCTTTGTGGAAGAAAAAGTTTTCTTCAGTTGGCCTCTCTTAGTTCACAGACAAGAATTTGAAACTTTTGAAATTAGTTCTTTCTGTTCTTTGTTTTTTGTTTTGCAGCTGCATCTTTTCTTTCCGTTTTTTGTGTTTAAATTTAACTTTCTATAATTAAGCATGTTTGAGCTTCTAGCAGACCTGCATTAACCTTAAATCGCTGGAATTAACATAACTCGTGACGCTTTGGCGTTCACTCATTAAATTATCGTCGAGCTTGCTCTGCTTGGGCAGCATGTCGTCCTTTTAATAAAAGTGGGTCTGGTAACTCTAACTTATTTCTCTTGCGTGAAAAGCAGTCTCTTTCTGCGACTTGAACTCGTCGACTCGGCTCTTGCAGCCTCTTGAATAGGCACTTATTATTCAAGGTAATTAATTGTCAATTAATTGTTAAAATCTTAAGGCTATATGCAATCTTGAAATAAGATACGCCATTCAGCTAGTCGGCGACCAGACATCTCAAAACTCTGTATCTCTACTCAGAACGCCTCTAAAATTTCCTACCGGAGTACCGTGCTGATGACCGTCTATGTCCATTGGTTGTCTTCTATTTTTAGCGAGTTTCGTTTTAAAAACTAACCTTACGTTAAAGAAAATCTTCGGTCTCCATTTTAAAGGAATTTAATAATAAAAATACTACAGAGGACGCTGCTGTGCGTACTGTTGGAATCCTCAAGATACGCCTAACTTGGGTGCTGTTTCTCTTTTGGCGCACCTCGGGAAACGACTTGCTGTTGTTCCCTTGAAGATCTTCTGTATTTGAAATAAATGTTCGAACAGTCGCCTTTAAGTTTTAAATCCTAAAACTCTATTGTAATAACATAGGAGAGATTACGCTCACGAAATAGCTAAACCTATTTATTTATTTGTTTAAAGGAGACATTTGACCTTTTATTGTATAAGAACAATCAACACTATACTGGGTGTCCCACAAAAATGTCCCGGACTTTTTAATTGATATCTCCGCTTTAAATTAACATATTTTAATTGTCTTTTATTAACAATGCAGTCAATTTTGTTTTCTTTTCAAATAATTTAAGTTTTTGAAAATCAGTAGAATAACCACTTTACGGTGATCGATTCACCGAAAGGGGTAGAGAAATTGTTCAAAGGGAAAGTTTTAAAAACCACACTGGTGTTCTTCTTCATTTCCCAATACCTACTGTTAAGAATAATTTCATCACGAGATATCTTACATACCACCAAGTATTTAAACCCTCTGAGAGGTTTCAAGTTTCAAGTGTTCTCAATAATAGTGTTTCAAGCACTGATAGAAAACCGAGGAATAATGGGTAAAACTCTTCGTTCAATGGTGGCTAGAAGTAATACTTGCCTTGAGAGAAATGGAGGGTATGTCGAAGGATACTAAATTACTCTAGTTATTTATACGTTATTTAAGGTAATGATTTGTTACTCTTTAAAATGTTTGTTTGTTCAGTTTTATGGAAACTACAAAATAAGGAAGAATATCAATATTGTTTTAAAAACTTTTCCTTTGAACAATTAGTTTTTCTACCCCTTTCAGTAAATTGATCATTGTAAAGTGGTTATTCAACCGATTTTTAAAAACTTAAATTATTAAAAAAGGAAACAAAATTTACTATATTGTGAAAAAAGGCAACTTAAATGTGGTAATTTAAAGCTGAGATATAATTAATTAAAAATCGGAGACAATTTTATGGGACACCCGGTATAATAAAAAGCCAGGTGTCCGCCAATTTATAAATAAGTATATGTTCTCGCGCGTAAAATTTCCCCTATGTTATTACAATGGGAATTTGCTTGCTTGGACAGTATCATAAATATCATTGAAATATTATGAAAAACCTGGCATCTGCTCACTTATGTTTATAAGTAAAAAACATTACGTAAAAATCGAATCTACTGTCAAGAAAATGCGGGTAATCGCATTTAAATTTAAAAGGCATTTAAATGCTTAAAAGGTATGGCAAATTTTTTAAAAACTTCTTGCGAAAAATAATTTAAATTATAATGCACAGTTGTTGCTTGCTTGCTTGGTTGTTGTGTGAGTCTGTTACGTTCTTAAAGATGCTTAATGACCGTATCTGTGATACGAGTTTTACCAGTGCACAAGTACGAGAATACTGTATTTTAATCGCGGGTACTATACTAGAATGGATAAATTTGTTTGCAATTTTTATCATGCGATTTTTTTAAAAACGATACCATTGAATCCCGTCATTTTTGACCGATCATGTACACTAGTATCTTGATTATTGATATTCTGTAGTCAATTTAAAAGTAGTTCGCTAATAAAGAATATAATGAACATATGCACAGGTTTCAACACCTGCAATCGTTTACTACTAAGAATGACTGTAGTGTGTTTATTTATACGTTTTGTGTCACGCTGTTAAGAATAATTGATAGGAAGAAATTAGCACTGGCGGTCTTGGTCTCAGTTCACGGTCAATTAACACACTCATTTTCGTTGTGCAAGCGCTCTATAATAAGTCACTTTCAAAACAATTAGAGCGATCCAGAGCCTTATATACTCAAGTTTGCATCGTGAATACCGAGTTCGGCGGGGTATTGTATATTACAAGGGAGCGTATTGCATATTGCAATATGCTGTACTGTATATTACAATATACTGTATTACAATATACTGTATTGCTTATTACAATATACATACACAAGTTCGCAGTTGCTTTCAGTAATGCTGAATTTCTATATCTTGGATACGACACGAATGGCTATAACTACTTCTCTTGCGGCTCAAAAATACTGTGTTCTGATGTTTATTACTCTAATAAGAAAATTAAGTTACCTTTGGAATAGCATGGGGGTACCAGCTACCACAAGTAAAACTCAACCCTGACCGCACCTGCAAACTAGATAGAAAATATTCAAACCTTTATAGCTTATGTAAGGAGCTAACTTGCGAGGCAGCGCGTGGTGATGGTCTTTTTTCCTGGCCCAAGCGAGCTGAACTACACACCATGCCATTACTCAAGTAAAACGTAACATACCTTAAAACTACAACTATGCCGCCACGCGGTGATGCTAGGAATGATATTTGCTTTATGTACAGAAATGACGAACTAGGAAGTACCGAATTCACCGATGAAACGTCTTCATAGTGTCTTCGGTGGTGAAACGTCCTATATAATAATAATAATAATAACCTTTGGAATAAGCTGAAAGCATGGAAACTCCACTCAAACGAAAATTTGTTGGGGAAAGGTATTGAATCCCGTCATTTTTGACGGTCCGTGTACACTAGTTAAGAAATAAAATATTCATCTAATAAATTATGAATAGGTGAAGTAGGAGTCACAAAATTGTGAATAGGCGGAGTCGGTGTTGGAGTCGCCAAATTCTGGAAAAGTGGAGTCGGAGTCGGAGTCGGAGTCGCCAAATTCTGAAAAGGTGGAGTCGGAGTCGGAGTCAGAGTCCGAGTTGCAAATCTATTCCTCCGACTCCGCAACACAGCAGGCTAAAAGCCAAAATAACACAAACAATTAAGAGCACTAATTAACTAAAATAGCAATAGACTGATAAAGCAAGTTATAAAATGAAATGAAAAGAAAGATGGATGAATAACATATAATATTGAAATCGGAAATGTAATGATTGAAATAAATTATTTGGTTGAATTTCACATATAGACCGACACACACACGAATATTGATAAACAAGTAACTTAGCATTTTCTGAATACTGCCACTTCAACGATGATACACATA
Source organism: Morinoia aosen (assembly GCA_030386875.1). Lineage (NCBI taxonomy): Eukaryota > Metazoa > Arthropoda > Malacostraca > Amphipoda > Talitridae > Morinoia > Morinoia aosen. The sequence continues at coordinate 47,025,411 of CM059556.1, read as the reverse complement.
CAAATTATTTAATGAAATAAGAAAAATACAGTTCATCAACTAACAAATCGCGAATAATTATTCACAATTAAAGTTTAATAAAATTTATTAACTGAACAAGAAAATCGCGCACACAAGAACAGAATCCTAACTAATGAAAAACCGGAACTTGGCTGAGCAGATATATATGTACAACTCACTTACCTCGACCACAGTTTTTGTATCCCAAAATTTCTTCAGTTTCGTACGAAAATGCCGTTTTAGTTTGGCAATTAATGATTACAGGAATTGCTGAAAAATAAAAAGTAGTTGAGTTAAAAATACGTGCATTAGGCCAGATCTCCTAGCGCCACATTCTCACAAATCTATAAGCAGCACCAGCACATGACAATTCAGAGCAACGTATTCAATGATAGGTTGAGGTGAAACCGACATTACAGTGCACATGGCAACAACTTGAGAAAAGTACATTATTCGTCATCAAAAAAAACTACAGAATGTAGGATTTATGCTACATTATGAAGCAATGGGTAATGATATTTTCTTTGGTGAAAAATACTAGATAAATTTAATTAAACTATAAAGTAGTTTTTAAGAACTGAATACAGCTACAATATTTAATTATACATTATAAACGATGAAAATTATTCTAATATGGAAAATGCTGGATGAAGTCTGTATGAATAATTTATTTTTTAGGTTGATTATTGGTGATTGTTAAAAAACAATTTCATGAGATTCATATTCATTGCAAAATACTATTTCTGCCATTGAGTACCTAATACTATTTAAATATAAGGTACTCGATGGAAGAAATAGTATCATGCAATGAATGGTAAGATTATGAAATCGTTTTCCAACAAACACAAATAATTAAGCTAAAAAATAGCTTGTTCAAATAGATTTGATTCAGCATTTTTTAAATTAGAGTTATTCGCAGTGGAAGTAAAAAAACAATTACGTTCCTTCTTAGAGAAATAAAAATTGATGTTGAATTTCACGCACTTGAACGAAGTGAGTCCTATAAACAGAACCTGCCTCTTTTCCTTGTTCAGTGTATTCCTAGAAATAGCCATTACCGTCATATCTTAAGTCTATATTTCACAAACGGACCAGAGAGTGAGTCTTCTTAGCTTTTTTTTCTGATTCTATACTAGAATGCCTGCCTCTTCTTTTCATTACTGATATCCATTTTCCAGCCATCATCAAATTTTCTGCAGTTTTGGTTGAAATTCAATCAAATGCATTTCCTTCTGGTTACTACCTACAACGAACAGTACCTTCTGTAGAAGAGCCATCCATTAGTAACTGTCACTTTTGCTAGGTAGAAAAAAATGGGCGAATACTATTCCTTACTCCTCAATCAAATTCTAGACAAAGACAGTAACATGTCAGCTAAACCCACTCCCATGGATTTTGTGTAACGTGGATCATTTAGGGACATACAAAGAAATTACATTTCTTCTCACTTGCTATCCATCGTTTTTTCATTTTTTCTTCTTCTCTTCTTGTATAAATTTATGCCATATTCACGATATCATTATTGCACAATTTCATCACAGTTACATTTTCCCCAGTCAAAAGCCCAGTCATAAGATCCATATACTTTTTCCACCCTTTTTCTCTTTTTGTCTTTTTATCTATCTTCTCCTAAATTTTTATCCCATCTTGGTTTTGATGTTGAAGAGCCATGGAAGAATCTTGTGTTCAATCTGTTAACGAGTAAATTATTTAATTGTGTATGCAATTAATTCCATGCACCAGGTTGTACCCAATGCTTCATGATGTAGCATATGTATTTGCTACATGTGGACTGTACCCATTTCTTCATGATGTAGCATACGCGTATATGCTACATTGGGAACAAAGTGTCCAAAAGACAGAACGTACATATAACCGAATATCTTTTCAAATATACTTTTAAAAGAACACATATCTTATTATTTTTATGCAAGAAATGTTTTTTTTAATTTTATTCATTAGTTGATAAAATCTGGATGTTAGGGGATATTCTTGCCTTCAAATTTGAAAATATTGTCGTAACTCGTAGACACTACAGCACTTCACCTCACTCTGTCTTGTTACTAAGTGAGTGAATTCATGTTAGTAGAACATGTTGAGTCGCTTGTACACCTTTTGAACAAGGTGCACAATACGCTAGTGAGATCGTTTCATTTGCAATGTACCGCATGTTAACGTTATGAGATAAAGGGCTAACTGACCTAAACCTAATGCATCTACTGTGACCCCTTGGGGGATGAAGAGTTGCTTATTGAAATTAACTCAACAGCTCATACCACTTCCCTTTTAACGTTTTAGATGTTTAAGTACGTTAGGAATTACGTCAAAACGATTTTGACGTCAAATCGTCAAAACGATTAAAAAACCTGCTTTAGTAAGAGCGCAGCACACGCCATTCTTCCTCTATCGTTGAATAACAATGAATTGAAATTTGATGAAAAGTCTTTCTAGAAAAGTTATGGCTACGCGTTTGTGTTCGGATAACAGCGGTTTTGTTCGCATCGCAGTCATGAAAAACTACCATACAATTGTTGCAGTCTTGCAGACCTGTGCTGTCCGTCGCATCAACTCCGGTACAGAAATTAAAAAAAAAGACACGCAATCATTATACGAAAGGCTGAGCTTTTATGTCGTAACGAAAAACCAACTGGAACAAAATTATTCTAGTAGAACCATTGAACCTGCCAGTTATACTTCAGAGACTAAATTCTCCAGACCTTTCACAGAAGGGTTTTCTTTCTTCCACCTAAAACTATATCTTTGAATAACAGGAAACTTAGTGCAGAAGACTGAGATGAATATTCTTTCCAAACTTTTTCCGGGAAAACTGATAAATTGTACCTTGAACAGTCAACAAACTGGGCAATCTCTAAATGAGATTAAATTAACTGTCGAGCAGACAATTGATAATTACTTTAATGCTAAAATATTTCTGAATTTTTTTTTGCTGTAACAGAAACTACCCATGATTGAACTCATCGTATAAGAAGCAACTTACATTAGAACGAAGATTAGAACTGCCACCACTACGATCGTGAGGAAGATGGCGATGGTGACGAAGACGGATATCCCTCCAGGCCCAGCAACGAATGGCTGGGGCAGCGCAATGACCTCGGGATGTTTTTGATCTTCATTAGAAAGAAAAAAAAAAATTTCAATGGTCGTGGGAGTTCAGCCGTTGAAATTAGGTTATGTTTTACTCAGGGGTGCTTTTCTTTATCAGTGATGAACATTGAACGGGACCTAGCCTATGACTCGCATTTACATCTCTCTACAGCAAAATATTATGTAAATATCAGGAACAGTCATGTCCAGCTCTCAATCAAAATCCTGCAGCAATAGCAGCGGTGTCCGTCACTCAGTTTGATCTTTACTTGCTGTTGAGATCAATACTTTCATTCATTCAAACGGGAAGTACATGAATCGAAACGCATGAACCCAGATTTTGCATCCATACTCTGACTCTGCACTACACCTTGAATGTGAGCTACCATTGCGAATCCCATAAATCGAGTTATACCCCATGCGGGCCAATCGCCTTGCATTGGGAACATTCAGGCTAGGTATATTCAGAGGTTTTCGGAGAACTATTAACTCACTCTTTCCCAATGCAACATTAAAAAATTCTCTCCCCTCCCTCTCGCTTTGCAGCCTTATAAAATAGTCTAAAACATGAGCTCAGCAAGAGTACTACCTCACTGTAATTTGACAACGCCAACCATTTTGCCTTGCTTTGGGAGAAAAGAGCAAGTGGGATTCAAATAACTGAGCCCACGCGAGCCCACGTTTTCTTCTAAGTCAGTACTGCATCTTGTTCTTAACTATGCACTTCATGCTCTGAAGTGCATGTTGGGAAATACTTTCGGAAACACATTTTATGGGAAATACTTTCGGAAACACATTTTTTGGGAAATACTTTACGCGGGGAAATACGTCACTTTGAGGAAATACACTTGTGTTTTCTGACGCATTGGAATGTGTTGTGTATCGGGTGTCGTAAAGGGTCGGCAGTTTGGGCAGCGTTCTCAGGAGCTTGTACCAGGATGTCATTCATCAAAGTCACCCGGCGGTCGGCTCTTCGTCCAAACTTGCTAAGTCTCGCGCACTCACACAAGGCACACGAACACATAACACAAAAACAAACACACGAACACAAACACAAGGTCCCATAATTCACAAAACAGCGACAGCCTAAGAGGGAAACCAGCGACGGCCTACAAGGGGGCGAGACACACAGCGAGTATTCCGTCTCCAGCCAATCATAACCTTGAAATAACGTGGTCATCGAAGCCGTGCACCTTACAGACCAATTGGGTTGGCGGACGGTAATCGAGCATGAGCACATAACCAATTAGAATTCGAGTCGTCAGGGACAAGGAACAACTTCACCAATCAAAGAGAATGACTGACTTTGAAACGGCGAGGAACCGCGATGGTTCGAGAACATTCTGGAAGGAAATAAGCGAGGGACTTATAAGGAGCGGACGGGAGAAATCGAGAGGCTTTTTGTTTCAAGGTCGCGAGAGGAAGTACACGTGATCTGAGGGCAGGCGAACGTAGCATGTCGGCACGCCGCCGACATGCATTCCACATAAGCAGCTGTGTACATTGAAGTTACAAGAAGACAATGATAACTCTTAAGATCGTCGAGGTACTAACGTGTGAAAGTACAGGTGGAACGAGCACCCTCCAATGAGTACCTCCTTCAAGCACGACAAGACTTACAAAAGGAAAATCCCTCTGAGCAAGTGTATTCAGATAATCTCTACAAAAAGGAAAGGAGTCTACGAGTGCATCGTCGGAGTGTTATTCTGCATCGAACACCCACTCGAAGCATCTCGGCTGAACACATCAACAATTCAACGTAAAAATCCATGGAGGATTTATACGTTAATCATAAGCTCACAGGCAGTTTCAGCATAAAATCTGAAGCCACGCATTCACCAACAATGCGGAGGCCAGTGTCGGACCATGGCGGTGACGCCGGCAAGATGGAGACGGAGCGATCCGCGGCAGCGATGGCGGGAGCCGGAGATTCTGCACACCAGCAACGTCCACAGCGAATAGGCAGTGAATCAATAGTGAATCGTCAGTAAATATCAATCAGTGAATCACTCATTATCAAGAGTGCAAGTGTTTAGTAGTTGTGAGAGCTCTATAGTGGTAGTTGTGGAGTAGGTTCAATACAAAGTAGCACTTCGAACAGTGCTGTCAGATTGGCGCGCAGTCTAATGTGATTTGTGTGATGTGTTTTTTCTTAGCTGCGATTCTGTCTTTGTGTTGTGCATAATGCGAAGCATTCGATTCTTTGACACCTTGCTGTAAGTCAAGGTTCTACCGTTTTGGCATAACCATTTTATTTCATGTGCGCGCTAGCCAGGGTATTCATTTTATGCTTCTAATTTCATTTTGTTGTGCATAAATTCCCTATTTAATAGTTGCCAAGAAATTCTGTGTAGCGCTAAATTGAGCAATCATTCGCTGGCGCTCATTAATTTTCAAGCTTGCATCTCTCATTTTGTGTCTTATTTTGGGCCAGAATGTGTTGACCCATTCATTACGACACGAAGCGTACGCAAAGTGCGATTTGTGTCAGTTGTCGGTCTATGCAGCCAAGGTGTGGCTATCTCATTGTGCCGGATGGAATTGTCATGTCGTTAAGGTCATGAGCATCTTGCATTAGTGCACTGGTGCGCATTTCATTATTGCGTTCATATATTTCCCTGCGCTCTTATCGACGTGTTCACTATAAAATAAATGTGTTTTAATCTTTCAAGGTTTGTCGTTTTCCCCATGCTTGTTGACTAGGTATTCGCGAAGTACACACCAAGTAAACACACTGTTGATTTCCTACCTTTTCTGTCCAACCCTCTCACTGTGTATTTCATATCTTTATTTTCTCTTATTCCCTGACTGTCGGGGGTTTAAATTCCCTCTTCGTTACGTGCTGAACCAGCATTGTATCGTGACATGCATATACCGCCTTTTACAGCCTAGTTTGCTGTAGCTTTCTCTAGGTAACCCACTCAATAAATAACGCTTGCTTTTGAGACCCTGAACCATAAAAGAAGCCATCGTAGTTTAACGGGAAAGTTGTTTATTAGAACACCGTGCTTCCAAACACCTGGCACAGAGCAATGCTGACGTCACTGGGATGAAATTTTGACGCGTATATCAGTGAGCTTAGCTGCTGCACCACCTATAAAACCATACATAATTTTGAAACTATGTAAACCATGATACCAAACTATCTCTCCTCGTCATCGTTGTTTTGTCGGTTATCACTCATAGTAGCCCTATCCGATTTGTGAATCAAGAAACTCGATGCTATTGTCGAGTTGGGCAGTGTTTCAAATACAACTCGAAGGAAAAGGCTTAGAGAGAGCCGAATAACCCTCTGTTCTTTGTCAATTTTATTACACTGCGAGTTACGCTGAAGTCGTGAGTTGAGATTCCAGGTGCGAGGTAGAGTGCTTACTCAGCGGAAATGCCAACCCAAGAGCCCAAGACTTGCGTCTCAAAACTGTGCCTACGACTGCTAATGACTGGGGCCTATGCTCCATGTCAGTGACCAGTGCCTAGCTAAGACGTGTCTGCGACCGAGGTATACGCCCAGTGCTTGTGATCGGTGTCTCTGCCGTGTGATTATGAGGGGTGTCTATAAATGGCACATCTACCTGGTACCTATGCATCGTGCTTGTAACCAGTACCAACGCTCGGGGCTATAATGAATGCTATGACTCTTGCCTTTGAATGGTACATATCACCAGTGTCCATGACCGATGAATATGCCTGGTATAAAAGTCCTGATCTATGATTCGTGCCTATAACAGGTGCCAATGCCCCATATACAGGTAGGTGACGCTTCAGGTTCATCAAATCGTGTGATTGCTGTGATAGATCATTTGCGTAGCCAGATTTCAATTTCTTAATTAAGTGATACGGGCGCAGTTTGCACTTGGTGGGTAACTAAATCGCTCTTAAGTACGTTAGAGCATAGTAAGTTCTAAAATGGTAATTTAATGAAAAATTTCTCACTGATCGAAAAATTCAGATATTTTGAAAAACGCATACCGAAGAATGATAGCTCTGTAAAAAATATTCAAGGTAATCAAGATATACAAAAAATATCTCTTGTAAGCCTCGAATAAATTTGTACTCTATCTAGCATGACTATGCAAACTTAAACTTTTTTAAACATAACATCACCTTGAACGTTTCAGATCGTAACGAAATTTTCACATGGTCCGGAAAATAGAAAGAAATTATAAATATTCAGGAAGCTACTTTCTAAAACTACTCGGTAATATATGGCGAGAAAATTAAGACAAAATACAATTTCTCAGGTATCAAAAAATTTGTATCACCCTTGATATAGAACGAGATCCCAATGTTTAACACACACTTGAAAGCAGATTCTAAAAATTAGTCAGAAGTTTACCTAATAAGTTCAAACAACTAAGGTATCGAAGCAAAATACCGGTGAGTAGAGCCAAATAAAGGTAACTATGGCATAATTGAACTGAAAGTGTGGCAATATATTGAGTTTGAACAGCTATTTACCTATTACTTCGTTGTTTTTTGGTGACCTCAACTGGGGCTATACATGTTCTCTTAGCCCATTCAAATGATTTATGATGATTAAAGCAGTGAAAAGTTATTTTGAAGGCAATATTCCCATTTACAGTATATTGTCATGAAGATTGTCAAAAGAGTAACTGATGCACTTCTCGTCCAATGTCAGCATTTGGCCTCGACCTGTTAAAATATTCAAGTTGTGTTACGAGCATAAAATTAAAGCTGGAAATATAAAAAAATATATTATATTCGTTCCTGTACATAGGCACAGAAATTATTTCTGAGCAACGAAACAAAAATAAATAAAATTATGAAATGCGAATAGATAAGCAAAGTGTGACGGTAGTTGTTACATGCTACACAAGGAGTTGTCTTCTATAAATCTTCAATAGCAAGGACATTTTACTATCAACTTTCATAAGATTAGCAATATAGAAATTCCCATAGCATCTCCCCCAGCACTGTTGATCCTTAGCACTTGCGGAGTGCTGTCAGCACCCTACCCATTTAAGCGCGTGCTTCAAATGTATTATGGAAGATCAATGTATTACTTTTTGCAATTCTCGCGATAGCGAGTGTAGGTAATTTCTCAGAATAATAAATCTTTTAATCTTCTGCAGAGTGTTTTAATTATCTGTTAGTCACGAGAAAATTGGTGATAAACGTTCACTACACAGTAGAGTTCCGGACAACCGGGCTCATACATGTTCGGATGCCAAGTTATTCCGGTTTCAAGTCATCTGCATGAAGATAGGAAAATTAAAGATATTTTGAAACTTGGATTACTTCATTGCAGGTAAAGTTTATAGGATCATTACAAACCTAGGAACATTTGCAAGAATTGCATGTTTATATTTAAAAACGAAATATCATGTTTGTGGTGAGACTAAACTAAGGAATCAAACATATTACACTAATGTTTCTACGATTGTAATATATATATATAAGTTTCATTTTAGTGTAAGTAATGTAACGTTAATTATTGTTATTTATTTGTACTATCGTTCATTGCCTCCTTGAAAACATGGTAAACAATGCTAATTATATTTATTGCTTTTCCTGTTGTCAGATGTACGGCAGTAATATTAGTCCGGTTGTTAGGAACTTTACAGTACTAATAATCTTTATTTAAAGGTATAAATTATTATAAAATAATGCTAACGAAGTATAAATTAAAATATCGCCACGCACCTGCTAAAATAACCGATTTCCCGCAATTAAGGTGGTGACAGATTTATTAGTTGATTGAATAGTATTGAGAAACATAAAGAAATGATATCAGGAAGAGTATGTTCTTCTACAAGTAAAAATAAAATCGAGGCACTCATGCTACGGTGGACAATAGAGTCGTAAGGTAATAACCATATCATAGCATGCTGCGTGGCGAGCAAGCGCCACCAAACAGTTGCGAGTATTTGCTTACGTCAATGCAAGATTTGCACCAAATACCTACAGTGAGTACTGTCGAACCAAATAATGGAAGATGCAAAATTTTGCAATTAGGATTTTTTATGTGCTGCAGAGTGGCGAACCTGATCGAATTAATCACTGCAAATGCTTTCCATGAAAATAATTCTACATCCACTCGCATTTACATCGAACTGTTAAGCCTCCCTAAAGATATGCGAAGAGTATTTCGAAGTTAACCTCGTTCGCTGGGTAGAAATGCTACACGCACGTATCTTGGTACAGTGCCAGGAATGTACATTTTATGCACTGGTTCCCCATTTTTAAATTAATACCACGCGTATTGCTGTTACAAATTATCCGTGAGTCTATTAGGGTAACTTTATGATGTCAGGGAATTTTTATCGTGCAGTTGATCTAGTTCTGCATGCCGACTAAACGAGCGTGGAATAACAGAAAAACGGGAGCTTCGAATGATTTTAGCTACATGTATTAAAATGTTCCACGCTAAATGTGACTCACTGGTAGACTAATAGTTTGAGGTGAAAGCTTCTATAGTCGATGTCAGAAATTTTAAGCAACACTTTTGTATTAGCATTATTGCATGTATATGTTGTACTATTCCTCTGAGAATTTGTTTCTCTAGTGATTATTAAGACGTACGAGTATACAAATGTATAAATTTTGAGTAGCAATCAATGAAAATGTTCCTGGCCGGTAGCAGTCTCTGATCTTTGGGTTACCTATTGGTTTGCATCAATGTATATGCCGTCAGAAAGGAAAGTATCCACATTTTTTAGGATTTTTTTAAATGAAGCAATGATGTCGCCCAGAAAATGGAGGAAATTCAACTCAGCCAGTGTAGAGGACGCGGTCGGCCCAGGTAGAAATAAATAGAGGGAGGTTAGTGAATCGACGCCTAAGTTTCACATGTTAAATAGAAGAAATATCGGTCAGTGTCATTCCAAGATAATTTAAACTTATTATCTTAGGAGAAGGTTATTACATATTCCAACTATAAACCCAGCGAGAACTCACCTGCCAGGGCACTGAGCACCACGACTGCCACGTCGTAGCTGTTACCCTCCACCAGGGGACAGTTGGACATGCCCGCTGGCGCCTCTCCAGAGCCGATCACAAACTCAGATTCTTCCTAGGAAAATATTGAGTATTGCTTATTATAGTATGTAATTCCCCGAGTACTTTAGTGTAACGAATTTCAGCGAATTTATATTTGTAATTCAGTTACCACCACGCCACGAAAATTGACTTTTCCACGATATTCGTGTGAGAATATTTGGACTACTTGCTGTAAACCGAATAATGCCGATAAAAAGAAAATTGAATATGTCATTCAAGATAATGTGAAATACCATGAGAAAAAATAAATTGCTAATCTCTTTAACAACTTCTTCGTAAACGTAGGGAAAACTATAGCTGATGGTATTCCAAGTGAACCTACTGATCACCTGGAATTTATGGATCATATTCGAGAACCCAACTCTTTTTTCTTTACGCCTACAAACTCCTCCGATGTAATGACGTGCATAAACAACATGAAAAATAAATCGAGTGGGCTACAAACGTTTCCGACTAAAGTACTTAAAGTTATTGCTGACATTGTAGCCCCGCTGATATCAAATATTATTACCAGTCTCTCTCACTAGGCACTTTCCCGACCTCCCTCAAAGTTGCTAGAGTAACCCCTATCTTTAAAAGTGGTGAAAAAACCTGTGTAAACAATTATCGACCTATCTCCGTACTACCAATTATTAGCAAAGTATTCGAAAAGATTGTGTATAAAAAGTGTACTCTTATTTTGAACAAAAATTATTTCTTTACGATAAACAATACGGCTTTCGCTCTAAAAAATCAACAACACAGGCTATATTAAATCATTTACAATTCCTCTATTCTAATATAGATGAAGGAAAGCCTGTCTTCTCTGTATTTCTTGACTTCCGAAAAGCATTCGATTGTGTGGACCATAAAATACTACTCTCGAAACTACACTGTTATGGCATTCGAGGGATTTCCCATGATTGGTTCAGATCATACCTAACAAATCGGAAGCAATAAGTTGTCATTGACGACGCAAAATCAGACCCACAGACAATTAGCCATGGAGTTCCACAAGGATCTGTTCTTGGGCCTCTCCTGTTTCTGATTTTTATCAATGATATTGTAAAATCTACATCATTCTTCAAATTCATACTTTTTGCCGATGACAGTACGCTTTCTGCAGTCCTTTCGAACCAAAATCCAGCTATGATTGTGGAGAGTATAAATAATGAACTTCATAAGGTTTCATCGTGGCTCAAAGCTAATAAAATAAGCCTTAATATTGATAAAACAAATTATATTACATTCTCATACAAGAAAGATGTATCTCTCCCATACATTAAAATTGGCGAAGGTGAAATCGAAGAAACCAACTCATGTAAGTTTCTGGGCATCATAATAGATAAACATCTGACCTTCAAAGAGCACATCACTAATATTAGTTCTAAATTATCAAAATCCATCGGAATCCTAAATAAAGTTAAAAATTTTCTGCCTGAAACAGCTTTACTAATGCTCTACCGAACGCTTATTTCTCCATACTTGCAATACGGAATAGAAGCATGGCACGGAACTGATAAAAATAAAACTAACAAAATTTTTACTCTACAGAAAAGAGCTGTCAGAGCGGTAAAGAATCTAGAATATAATGCTCACACAAATGATTCTTTCAAAAATTTACAAATACTTAAACTTTCGGATCTCTACAAAATCTCCATCTGTAATTTCATTTTCAAAACATTAAAAAATGATGGCGACAATAGCCTTAGACAATTATTGACTGCGCAAACTGGTCATCACGACCATTTAACCCGATATAGAAGTAAATTCATGCTTCCTTATTATTCGAAGGCCCGGTCGCAACACAGTATCCTCTTCGTTGGAACCAAAACTTGGAACTCTATACCTGCGGAGATCCGTAAATGTAATTCGTACAAAGTATTCAAAAGACATCTTGAGTCTCACTTCCTATCAGAATACTAGTCGTGTAAGATCACCATGTCAAATCTTGCCTCCTACATGTAACTAATGATAATGTAATGATGTAACTTGCTTTGGGTAATCGTTTTAATCTGGTTATCTGCTCTTGAATCGTTTTATCGAACATACTGTTAAATATAGCCGATTTGACCTATATTGTAAAATACAGCATAAAATATCGAGTAAATTATCTCAATGATCAGTCTAATGCGAAACTAGGTTAAGTAAACTAGGTTAAACATTATTGTACACCTTAGAATAACGTGATGGTAGGATGCCCTAGAAGTCGCTGAACTTGTTCGGGCCCACAGGTAGCTATACTCAAATTTAACCATTGTACTAGACTTAAGAATCATTCTACCTCTGTATCACCTGTGGTAAATAAATTGTTTAAAATTGTTTAAATTGTTTAAATTGTTTAAATTCTGAAATGAAAAGAGTCTGTTTTTGTGACATCTAGGCTCATTCCAGAGCAATTCAGTTTCCCCTCTAATCCTGGTTGGCAACACTGCGTTGAGCCAGGCATCAAGAACTTGTGTCTTGAGTTTTTGAGTTTAGGCCAGAGTTGCCGGAATTTTACAATGGTAACAAACGTGTTACTTTTCATACGGAGCTCATAATTTTGCAATATAACTTCATCGGAAGTAGTTACATTTTAATTGCTGAATCAAAGGGATATTTAAATATATGTTGGGTGTGTTTCACAGTACAGCTTAGGATATATTGATGTACTCGTATCATTGACACATATTTTAAAGGTGTAGCATTTTAGCTCAAAACTAATGCTTCTTTTATGCCCCGCAGTACGGGGTAGTTGCATTCTTAGAGAAGTAATTATTTATCTGGCTGATCTTATCAAGCCATTCGCATGTCAGAACTACTCAGAACAATTTACTTATTTTCGGTTAGTTTTATTGCTGTTTCTAGAATGCACATTTGCTTCGAGTTTAATGAAGGGATGACCTGGTAGGGTTAAATTAGGAAACAAGAAAATAACAAATAGACGATACAGATGAGAGTTCAACTTTAAAAATGTAATGTGTGTCTATAAAAACGCTATACCAATAGCATTGCTACAGAAAACCAGTATATACTTTTCTTCCAGCTAGAATCAAAATGGATTCTAATCCTCGCCGTAGTACTTCTGCTTGAGCTGGTGGAATATATAAAACAATTGAGTTATGTCACTGTATAAACAAATCATTTTTGTAACGGAAAAATAGAATTTTAGTTCTTGCACTGTAAATGTTACCAGTAAACATAAATTGAGACCAGGTTTTTGTTCAGGCGTCTCGCTCTGAAGTCAAAGGGACAAGGTGTGTGAGCGGGTGTGTGCGGAAGGAAGCATTCCTAGGTTTCGCACAGGACTTTCGGGCAAACTAAATATGATGCTTAAACATTTATGCATTATTATCCGTTTAACACAGCGATACATATGTACTGTACATTATGTTACTGTTTTAAAATTCGATTAACACTTTTGAGCATGACAGCGGCTAAAGTCTTCCTGATAATTTTGAATCCAACGGAGTAATTTTTTATATTACGGAGAGATGTTACTTTATGTAAATGCTCATATTGCTACTTCAGTTGAATATTAATATTAAATAATTCGATAAACGCAGCGTTAGGTATAAATTACTATTACTTCAACAAAACAACATTTGCTCCCGTGGCATGGCTTGCTAAATCATTAGGTGAGCTGCCATCCATACAACTACGTTTATCGCATTACATCACGGTCCGAGTAACAAATTACAGTTTATGACCCATACCTGTCAATGTGTCAGTTAAACTCTTGCACTAATCAAAAGCCAGCAGTAGCATCAAAATACATGAACGAAATGCAATCCACAACTCCCACACTCCCCACAACTCCCACACTTTCTGCAACTCCCACACTCCCCACAACTCCCACACTCTCTGCAACTCCCACACTCCCTGCAACTCCCATACTCTCTGCAACTCCCACACTCCCACAATTCCCACACTCCCCGCAACTCCCACACTCTGCAACTCCCACACTCCCACAATTCCCACACTCCCACAACTCCCACACTCCCACAACTCCCACACTCCCCACAACTCCCACACTCTCTGCAACTCCCACACTCCCACAACTCCCACACTCCCACAACTCCAACACTCCCCGCAACTCCCACACTCCCACAACTCCCACACTCCCACAATTCCCACACTCCCACAACTCTCAAATTCCCCACAGTTAAGAAGTTAAGCAAAGAACCCTTCTGGCACTGAAGGTGTACGGGCATTCGGTAAACACTATCCCAAAATTCGTAGATTGAATAACCGTTTGATGATGTTCAAGAAAAGAATTTTCTGACAATCTGTATGGTTTGAAAAAAAACATTACTGTAAATTTGTTGAATCGAATCGCAGGGACATTCCTTTGAATTAGATTGAAATTGTTACTGGTCATGGTCGCCATAGAATTATTAGATATAGGACTTCGTGAAATAGTGCTGGAGTTCACGCGAAGTTCATACCTCCATTTCTCGGATAGACCATGTAATGAAATCGTTTGGGGCGAGTAACGACAGCAAATTTCCCTTTTACTTCTTGAGAGTGGCAATTCCTCAGGAGACAGAAACTATGAGAATAATTCATTTATGTAAATGTTAAGCCGTTAAAAATGAAAATTATCAATGCTCCTTCACTGTGTAGTCTATTAATACGGTTTTTACCGTGGATGGCGACCGCTCGCACTTCATTATGTTTAAAGCGCATCATCTCCAAAAAAAAATTATTTCGTACATTGCTGTTAATTTGGAAGGAGTAGTTTTTGATAATGTAAACTTGTATTACGTTTATTTTGCTTTTTAAAACAAAGAAACTGAATACTTGAAGTACGAGCTGAAAATGTCACTGTGAATGAAGGTGCTGAAATATTATTTCCAAAAACAAATTTTGCTGAGAAGTACTACAAAAAATATCAACCAATACATCAGAATCACCAAAATTACATGAGTCTGAGCCACTTGAGCTTATTTTTGCGATGAAACATGGATGACTGAAACGGGTGAGACAAAAAATGTGATTGGAAAGTAAAATATTGGATATGTAAATTGATGGAGAAACTGATTTCAAGTAGGAACTAAATTGAAGAAACTAAAATGATGGATTACCAAAATTGAATCAGAAGTTAGAATGGTAAAGTGGTAGAATTTAAATGATGAGACTAAAAGAAACGAAGAAACTAAATAATGAAGATCCCAGGGAAAAATTTGGGTAAGTACTTCCAATATCCTATCATCTAGACTCGAGAGAGTCACTAGCCCGCTATGTTTCAGGCAGTTCAATCATAACGTGAACTTAAATTTCCTATGCATATTAGTAACGTAAAAAACTCTCTGACTCATGGTAGAATCAATGGCAATCAAAGCTGAAATATACCCAATAACAGAGACGCCCACCTGCGAGAGTTGTCCGGCGACGTACACTTCTTCATTCGTCGGGCAACCTTTGGAACTGCGCCTGTGGCGGTCGGCTAATGTTTTTTGTTGCCAAGAGAGGAATTCCGACGTGAAGTTCACTGGGTCGGTTGATAGGCTCAGATTGTGGACCATAATTGTGATAGATGTGCTGAAAATACGCGTAACTTAGAAAATTATTCAACTTATTCATGAAAGAGTATAGTGAGCATCTTCGAAATCATTAAACGGCTGGAACACTGTCGAAATCCATAAGCACGGATAAGTAGACGAATGCTAAATTCACTCAATTTGAACTCATCTCATTATGTACAAAAACAGACAGCAACCAGGAGTGGAATTGGTTTACATATGCACATGTCTTTTGAGTAGTTTCTTATCATAACCACGATGACAAATGTAATATCAAAATGATATACCCGAGGTTCACAAAAAGTTCCACAAGACCAGCTCACAGCAAAGGATGTTGATATTTTTGGACGTGCACGAAGTTGTCTCATATGTTATTTTCAGCGATAGTGCTTAGAGGTTGCTCTTATAGTATCTCCTAATTGCTTCTAACGTGCAGTCTTCTGGTTCAAATTAAATGAGACAACATTCGATTAGACAGACGACTGAACCCTGCGCTACTTTGACGGTGTATTTCCCAGCTCTAATCCTGTGTTTATTGTATTGTATTGAACGTCTTTTTCAGTCTCCATAGACAAAATTCTCGTGTTTGTTGATTTTCTCAATAACTCTATACATCCGGAAGCCCAGCTCCCTAATAATATATTGCTCTATTTTACATGAACGCTTTTCATAATTTTAGTCGTTTGATCAATTTTTCTATCATGTCATCTCGCCACAATTTCTCACTATCAACTCTCTCCCTTCCCACTTCCACGTTTCCATCGGTCAGATCAGTCAATCGAACAAAATGTCGCTAACAATTCATCTGTCACGTTATTTTTCGTTTTCTCGGCTATGATACCCCATTAAAAAACCACGCCAACTTTACGGCGGCATGTGGATAAAGTGTTGCAAACCGGCTACACAAGACAGCAGCACACACGACTTGCAGCCGCTCTTGGCCCTGATTTGCGACATTCTGGCCAGAAGGAATAAGCCTAAAGTCGATCAGGGGCTGTGTGAGGCAGTCCGTTACAGCCAAAAGCGGTAGGTGCGGAATAGTTACATTTAAATTAAAAAATTACACGGCCGTTTTTTAAAGGGATCTACTACCCTGGACCTGACCTAATCGTTCAAATTTCACTGAACACATTTCTATTGCACCTAGGGGAACGAAAATGCGTGCAGATATGTAAAATTGAATTCCAAACACATTTGCTCCTATAAAATTTCTCGATTTTTGCAAAAAATTTAATTTTCGAACATAAAAAACGCACCAAACTTATCTCACTCTACAATTTTCAACGTGAAAGACCGGCAGGCCGCAGCCGAGACGGTTCAAGAAACGGTTTGTGAAAAGTTCAGAAATTTCTTGAGAATTTCTTGAGTCCCACTCGCGCGACTTTAAACTTTAGTCCACCACTCGTAACTTTTGAAAAAATACACCTATTGACTTCAAATTACTCTCAAAAGAAAGAAGAAAACATTTTATACAAAAATATTATAAGCACATCCAAAAAAGTTTTCTGGAAAGTACAAAAATTCTTCGATGAACCTGTACGACTCGCGCGCCGTCGAAAGACCTAAGTCTACCACTCGTGACTTTTGAAAGAATGCACCTATTGACTTTAAATTACTCTCAAACGAAAAAGCAAAACATTTTATATACAAATATTGTAAACAGATCTCAAAAATTTTCCTGATAAGTACAGAAATTCTTCGATAAAAAATGTTTGACTCGCGCGCCATCGCGAGCGCGAAAGGGTCAACTTAAGTCTTTCGACGGCGCGCGAATCGGACAGTTTTATCGAAAAATTTCTACACTTTTAAAGCAAATTTATTGAACTTGTTTATAATATTTTTTTTAGAAAATATATTGCTCTTTTGTTTGAGAGTAATTTCAAGTCAATAGCTGCATTCTTTTAAAAGTTACGAGTGGTGGACTAAAGTCTTTTGACGCGCACGAGTCGTAAAGGTTTATTGAAGAATTTCTGTACTTTTCACAAAATATTTTGGACTGTGTTTATAATATTTTTATAGAAAATATTTTTTTCTTTCGTTTGAAAGTAATTTCAAGTCAATAGGTGCATTCTTTCAAAAGTTACAAGTGGTGGACTGAAGTCTAAAGTCGGACTCAAGAAATTTCTGTACTTTTCACAAATCGTTTCTTGAACCGTCTCGGCTGCGGCCTGCCGGTACGTAAAAGCGCGATTTTGGTTTCATTCGAAGCGGAAGGACTGTAGGAACGTCGTCATGAAGGGTGTTTTTGATTTTCGAATTAGAAAAAAATTTATAGTTGCATATGTCCGAAAAATTTCTTCCCAAAAATATCTTAGATAACTTTTTCTAATCTCAGACTGCAACATTCTATTGGGACTAAGAAAACGAAAATGAAGACATTTGTGTAAAATTGAATTCTGGACACATTTTATTCCATGAATATTTTCAATTTTCGCTATAGAAAAAGTTCGTGTGAAAAAGAATAAAGTAAAAAATTACAGAAATGTTCTCACTCTAAAATTTTCAACGTAGAAGCGTGATTTTAGTATCATTCAATGCAGTTCAACGGTGGAAACGGCGTAGCGAAGCGAAATTCTATTTGGGTTCCAAAATAAATTTTTATTCGGAAAAAACTGACATTTTCGGTATATTTTTTACATATTGGACATGTGCAACAATAATTTTTTTCTAGTTCGAAAATCAAAAACATCCTTCGTGACGAAGTTCCTATAGTCTTTTCGCGGCGAATGAGACCAAAATCACTCTTCTACGTTGAAAATTGTAAAGTGAGATAAGTTTGGCGCAATTTTTTTGTTTTCCTCATTTTCAAAAATTACACTTTTCGCAAAAATCGAAAAATTTTACAGAAGCATATGTGTTCGGAATTCAATTTTACATATCTGTACGCATTTTCGTTAACCTAGTTGCGATAGAAATGAGAAGAAAAAAATTTGTAAAATTTGGTAGTCACAGGTAGTCCAGGGTAGTAGATCCCCTTAAGGGGACCGTCCGGATTTTTGAACTTTTTTCGTCCGATTCTTTTGAAAATTGGCCATTATATGTAATTTTTCACAGTAAACTTTTTTAATCGTGTCACTTTTTCGATTTAGGCCTTATTTTTTACGAAAATTTAGTTTTTTGGTACATTTTTACGTATATATCAAGACGTATCAACTCATTGAGTTTTGATGCTTGAACAAAACCAAAGACAGTTTTAGAATCCTTGAAGAATTTCCAACAAAAGTGTAATGTAAAATATTACATTTTGAAAAAAAATTGTGATAATCAATATTGTATCATTACATCAACAACAAATTATTTTGGGGTTTTGAGCTACATAACTTTTTTTCTCAAATTTGGAAGAAAGCCTTCATACTTTTGTTAGAAATGTTCCAAGGATTCTAAAACTGTCTTTGGTTTTGTTCTAGCATCAAAATTCAATGTGTTGAAACGTTTGAATGTTTAAAGTTATATGTTTTGGGTATAAGCCAAAACAAAATTATGTGTTGAAGTGTTATATAATGGACAATATACGTAATTGAATGCAGTTTTAATTTCATTTCGATAATTTACACGCATAACTTCATATTCACACTGTGAATTGTGATTTCCCCCCAAAAAAAAATTTGTACAAATTATTAATTTTTTGTTTTTCAGTATGATTCTTACGAAATTTGACTATAAAATGTTACTTTTGAAAAGAAACACAATTTCATCTATTCATTTTTTTAATTCAGGTCTTAGTTTTTGAAAAAAATTGGACATATTGGTTTTTTAGTTCATTTGTATTGATATTTCAAGACGTATCAACTCATTGAGTTTTCATGCTAGAACAAAACGAAAGACAGTTTTAGAATCCTTGGAAAATTTCTAACAAAAGTACATTGTCAAATTATCCATTTTCCGTTTTTTATTTTTATATGGGGTCGAAATGGGGTCATTTTCCCTTACCTCCCCCCCCCAGGGGGGGGGGGCAGATCTAGTGTCCGTAGCGCCATAAAATTTTAGGACCAAATAGTCCACCACCTAAGGGTCCTTTTCCAACAAAAACATGAAAAATGCTCATCGGAGCGACAGGGGTCTTGGATGGTGGCCTTAACTGCATGAAGAAAACAATTAAACAGACTAAAAATGTCAACGTCTCCAACCAAAATATGTATGACTTTCCGCAGCATGAACACGGCACAGATTCTCAACTGGAGATATGATAAAACATTTTTGAACAAAACAAACATGAGATCAATAAGAACCTTCTTTAAGGTTGTGTTCTCTTTTCCGTTTGGTGAATTGAGTGCGATCATCGCATACTGAGTACGAACACAGTTCTGCTACTTACTCTTTGTATGATAATGATTGCTGCCAAAGCCCCTTTCTTAATGAGAGACAAGCTAGTAAATTTTTAGAAATGGCTAATCACATACAGGATGCAGCAGTCAATCCTGGATTTTCATGAATGCAGGATTGACTGGCGGAATGGAACAGAGAAGGGAATGTCCCTTGAAGTCATCCCTAACTCCCAAAGAACAGTATTTAAACATTAAAAATGGTCATTGTATGGGCTTTTAATTTCATGGAAATTACATGGAATTACTTAACATGGAAATCTTGTCTTATTTTTGTCCGATGCTATGCAAAAGTGAACTTAATTTCGCTCATTAGGAAGAACAACGTCATGAACTCAAAATTTTGGAAAATTGACAAATCCATGCTGTTAAATTCGCCATTTCGTTCTACGTATTTTGGTAAAATTATCATAATTGTACCTTCAAAATTGACTGAGAGGAAGGATTCCTTTTTTTGATCAAAACTAATTTCGTAAAGCAGTTTAATTCCGTATGTTCAAAATCACTTCTCCTGAAAAATGAACAATTTAAACATACGACGTTGTATTTTCCAATTAGCGATTTGTTGACAAAATAAATTTCGACACCCGCGTTAGAGGAAACTGAAAGTCTCTTCATTATCATGACTTTATATTTCCGATAGAACTGCGCGCCTTCTGCAGTTTGAATATTAGACACAGGAAAGTGGAGAGCATTATCCAAGGGTTTGGCACAAAGGATTGTGACACCCTAAATGTCTGGTATCAACGCAAAAGATTCTTCTGCGTTATCTTTCCTGAGTCTGAAGCTTGTGCTTCCTCATACCTTACCCAGAACTGAAACTCAGAACCGCACTCTGCAATGCATTGGATAACATTTCTCGAGATACGCTGCCTAATTAGGCGGTTGGATTTCGAGGCAGATTCACGGTTTAGTTTGAGGCTAAAGGCACATATAAAATAGTGATTGGTCATTCCGTTAGTGAAGCTTCTAGCTAAATTTGTGAAAGTACTCATTCTTTGCCCCAAGACAAACTTTACCTATAACTGTTTAGAGTGCGACTCTGTCCGCATCTTGTAAATCTGTAGATGAATAAAATAGCAAGCATCTGCAGGTCCTGATTCATCACTCAAAACGAAGAAACAATTAAATCTGGAACTTGTCGTGTAAAAGGCTTAGTTTTACTCGGCCTAGAAATAATAGAACGAAGTTGAAAGAAAAGTTTGAACTCACCAGAAGAAGAAATAATCACGATGCAAAGAACAGGAATACCGTTTTTGAAATTTATGTAATTAATATTTTTCGATAATGAACAGTAGTTCTGAATCTGTACAAGGTCGTTGTCGTTCAAAGGAACAACGTAATTACGAGAGCCTGTTCACCAAAACCTAAAATCGTGCCAACGAATTCTGGGTAATTTTTCAACGTCAATTACGTCCCTTGTGAGAGTAACACAAGCTTAAATTAGGGATATCTTTCCAAAATTAGAATCAGCAAAGAAGAAACCAGAAACAAAGTACTCATTCACAACATATTTAGATCAAGAAGGGTACGAGCTAAGTTTTCAATTCTTCAACTTAAAAATGCACCTCGTTGTTACGCCACCCATTTCCAAATCGTAAAAACTGTCAAGCTTTACACAGCATAAATATTGCCAAACGATGATCTTAATGAATAAGTACAAAGACCCGGACTACGAATTTCATAATTACCTGAACATGTACTAAACATTTGATCAGGATGATACATCGTGAAAAGGAACTTTACGCAACAATTACGGTTGAAAAAATGTAAGGAAGTTTCCCGGCTGGTATTGGAAAATACTCTTACATGTTAGAGTCCCCGGCTTTTTCCAGATGAGGCAATATCAATGTTGCGTTTGTGGAGGTCGTGTGTTGAATGGAGGGCGGCTGCAGCACCTTGGGGGGCAGGAGACGCGTCGCGTGGGTCTGGTTGGTCCTCTTGCTGGGGCCCACGCTGTTGCGGCAGTAGGCTGACAGCTGGTACACGGAGCTGGGAGCCAGGTCGCTGATCTGCTCACATACCGACGTGACATAAAATGTACGAATTCATATCGCTACTTAATGATGAATGATGTTGCAGCGATGAGTGTTCCAGGCAAGGAATGTATCGATACGAGTGATATTACCGTCGCAACACAATTAAAAATGAGTTAAGAGAAAATAAAATGAGGTACAATGAAAATTGAATGGATGCACTCACATTTCAGGAACAAACATGAACGGAATGAGAATTTTTCATGACAGTAACAATCGACCCTTACATTTTTCGTTTTTCACAATAAAGTAAATCATTTTTGCTTGTTTAGCCTCAATTTTAGGATTACAATGAATTTAAAAATACAATAGTTAAAGTAAAAATAAAGTTAATCATAATTAATAATAATAATAATAATAATAATAATAATAATAATAATAATAATAATACAAAGTAGCAGACAAGGAATTTCTAATTTCCTCTGAGAAGAAATAGCGACAGTTACAACTTTCGGGGACGCTACTCATGTCATTCAACTTTTTCTGCAGGATGTCATGAAGTTGAATGACTTCGTCATTCAACTGACAGGATTACTTCAGAAAACAGACTCTTGCTCTCTCGAAAAAGACGAGACCACACGATCCGTTATTTCTGCTATTTCTGTAGAGAAAACTTTTCCAAACAGCTATTTTTTGTTTTCAAATTCCTTTTGAACATTGGACTAGCTAACAAGAGTTTACAACTCGTGCACGTGCAGTTATTTTACAGCACATTTAACAAGGAGAATAAGCACTATCGTGGGCATTTTCAACGAGAATGCATGTATGCCACAAAGTCTGGCTGTCAACAGACAGTATCATTGAACGATTTTAAGAAATTAACGGGAAAATGTGCGCCGAAGGAAGCCTGAATAGTGAAAGAACAACTGCTAGATTTTGCACCTCGGCCATGTGCCTTGTCACTTCATATTTTGACCCAACGAAACTTCCCCATTTCCTCTATAGACACCAGATTTGACCTCAGCAGACTTTCCCTGTTTTCAAAATTTAAAATTTCGGTCAATATTGAATTTAATGTTGTCAACAACTTTTAAAATTTCATTACGAAATTTAGGTAATTGGAGACATTTTAAAACGTTTTACACGATTGACATTGTGTTCGCAAATACTTAATTTTCGAGATATAACATAAATAACGTTCAGGTAAGAATAGCATTAACGGCAGCTTCGATTTGGCTCTTCCGGTGTTCCGCGGACGCGGACCATGCCAAGTTTTTTGGCGGGAGTCATCTGCCTCGGTATGGTCAAGTTAAATTAAGTTATTTTTGGTTTACTTAAGTTAGTTTAGATTAGTTAATTTAAATAACCTAGCCTCACCTATAGTTACGTCAAAACCGTATTTCTGCTTATTTACATGTCCGTTTGTTCAATTTTATAAACGAAGTTCCTTTAACTTCAAAGTGGAATCTCGAAAACTAAGCATTTGTGAGCACAATGTCATTCGTGTAAAACGACTTCAATTGTACCATATTAACCATACGTGGCAACAAAATTATTGACATCGTTGACAACATTGAATTCAATATTGACCTAAATTTCTTTGAAATAAATGATTCTCAGAGTTTAGTAGTGCAACTGGATCGAAAATTGCGAACACAACTACACCCATCCCAGCTAGAGAGCGTGCTCCACGGAGTAAAGAGGTAGTTTAAGACACAATGTGGACGTTGCGCAACAAACAGTTGGGCGTTCTTCGAAATAACCAAGCGTATGTAAAGTCGCAAGTGTTGAATATTCCGTGATAAAAGCTTAATCTTTTTTTGATAAGGCGCTGAAGGCGTATGACCTAGAAATGATGCAAGGGGATTCAAGTTGAACACCGTTACTTGAGATCGCAATGAATTTGCGGAATGGTTTCTGCAGCTGTGGCGAGTCTTATCATTCAGTGATTGAAGCAAAAGAAGATTTGAACTGAACATATCCTATCAACGCCAACGTCCACATGCAAATGCTTCAGAGAGCAACTTAGTCTTTGGACTGACAGGAATACGGTAAGTGCACCTATACCTCCTCGTGCAGACCTTAGCGGTCAAAGTTGCAGCTGCCTGGATGAAATAAATGTGCCCCTAGGGTCTACAATTCCACCAGACCTAGAGGTTTTAGATTTTTTGTTGTTTGTAAAATATGAGAATAACAATCAATAAAAAAAGTTATAAGGTTCTATAAAGTTATCTGGTGGAGTTTTTGATTATCCAATTATGCCAAAATCTTTTCACGTTTCTTTTACTCGCCATCTTTTCAATCACTATTCAACATAGCCATTGTTTGATCACTCTTTTGAACAGACCGTAAAATATCCAGGGATTATATAATGATACGCACAACTACAAGAAAATTAAGATTAGTCACCGAGCATTAGTTGGAGCGTGTAGACCAGCTAACATGAGAATCGGATCAAACTTTCACGTGATGTTTACCTTCAAGCTTTTACTCTCTTCAGAAATATTAACGCTTCTGTTTTGGACTAGGGTAGCTCCATGGTAAGTCTCTACATTGCACGAATTGATTCCCATGTTCGCCGGCACGAAAGTGAACGTGATGATCAAGCTCCGCTCCTCCACCTCAACCGAAAATGTCGGAGGTCCTGGATCTGTAAAAAAATCGCACGTTAAAGGGCACTTGTTTCTACGGGCAAGAATTTTAGTGAGTTTAAAACCTGCTCTCAACGAAAACACTAATGATTTGCTCTAAAATTATTTACTAGAACTGAAGCTTAGAAGTTTGATGCAACTTCGATTGTCTGATTTGAAAGTTCAGTGCCAGTGTGCGCTGAATGCACAGAAAAGTTAAGAAAATTAAAAAATTCTAAAATGCTAGATTCCCTCCTCCCCCCAGCTTAGCCGAAATCGATTGAAACACCTTTGAGAATGATTTCGAAATAGTGAGGCAACGTTAGCCAAAAATTAATTTATTAAAAACATAGCACAACCCTCACATCTGTAAACCTGTGTGCATTCACAAAAATGTAAAGAACATCACGCAACACAACACGCACATCTAGAAAAGAAACGCGTAAACAAACTTATGCGTGAAAAGAAATTCATGGCTTGTTCAACGTACGTACAGAGAGCTGATAATTTTTCACGAACGCTATTATTTCTAAGAGAACCATCAGAGGAAAGACTGAAGTTGGAATACGATGCTCATGCATATAATTCAATCAAATACCATGAAATGTCTAAGCTCTTTTATACCTTCCAATTTTTCTAGGAAAATTTCATTTATAAAACTTTGACCGATGTCTTATGGATATCTCGAACATTTATTATCATCTCGAATCGTTCAATACTTGAACCTGCTCACTAAAAACTCAAGTATATTCATACTCCCTTATTTTAACAAAATGCTATCAGTTTCTAACTCATTGAAATTAAGGCTTGAAACTCGATGGCTTTTAATTACCATCCGCGGAAAAAACTGTCACGAATCATGTAATGGGAGTATTGGATGTAATTTCCTATCAAGGAATGGAAGAATTTAGAGTCAAGAAAAAGCTGTCTCTTCTTGATGTGATATGGAAAATGACAGGTCCTTTGTAATGAAATGAAACTAATCCTAAATCAATTTTGGAACCCGCAGTTCTCGCTTACATCATAAGTAATATGACAATTTAAACAATTTAAACAATTTATTTACCACAGGAGATACAGAGGTAGAATGTTTCTTAAGTCTAGTACAATGGACAAGTTTGAATATAGCTACCTGTGGGCCCGAATAAGTTCAGGGAAGAGTACCCCCAAAATGTAGAATTCTCTGGAGATATTGGGTTTTAGATGCAATAGGAAGGGTGAGATGTCAGGTACATCATGTGAAAAAATGAAGTTCGTACGTTCATTGGTTCGCCCGCTACGGGGGTTTGAATTATGGGGGGGGGGGGGAGGGGGAAGTGATATTTTATCATGTTACACCTCCTCCTTGGCTCTTTCTTCCCGGCTTGACGTTGCTATGCCTTCTTCTATGTCTCTTTTTTACTGTATATTGATTTCAAGGGTCCTAGCTGACCCAATAAAAAAAAATTAAATTAAAATTGTTTATATATCTTTGTTTACCTGTTTTGCCTTTTTTGAAAGATCGGAATGTGGGGCTTCAAAATGTATCTCCTCCTACAGTTTTTGAGCTACAGTGATGATTTTGGTGTCAATGGATGCGGAAATTTGGGGCATTTCAAAAACAAAAAAGCCATTCGGAAATTCATTTTCGATCGAAAGTTGTGACGTCATAAAGTATGAAATGTTGAGAAAATTTTTTTTTTTTTATTTTGCAATTTTTTTCAACTTCAAACTGGAGTATGGAGAATGCCAAGTTAGTTTTTGATATCTACATGTATTTCCGCATACAATGACACTAAAATCATTACTGTAGCTCAAAAACTGTAGGAGGAGATACATTTTGAAAACCCCCCCCCCCCCCAAAAATCTCGTTTTCTATGAATATCTCATTTGCTATGGGGAAAATCGCATTTTTTCACGAAAGGAAAACGGTTCTAAATTGCATTTCCAATCTGTATTCCAAATTTCATTACTATAGGTTCAATAATAAAAAATTTTTGTCTAAAGGGGTACTCTTCCCTTCAGCGACTTCTGGGGCATCCTACCATCAACATTATTCTAAGGTGTACAATAATGTTTAACCTAAATTACTTAACCTAGTTTCGCATTTGACTGATCAGTGAGATAATTTACTCGATATCAGATATTTCATTTTACAATATAGGTTATATGGACTATATTTAACAGTATATTCGATAAAAGATTTAACAACAGACTGAAGGCAAATTACATTTTCCATATTACCCATGGCAAATATCATTATTGGAAACAGTCATGTAGGAGACAAGATTTGACTTGGTGATCTTACACGACTAATATTCCGATAGGAAGTGAGTCTCGAGATTTCTTTTGAATACCTTGTAAGAATTACTGTCACAGATCTCCGCAGGAATTGAGTTCCAAGTTTTAGTTCCAACGAAGAGGATACTGTGTTGCGACCGGGCCTTTGAATAATAAGGAAGCATGAATTTACTTCTATTTCGGGTTAAATGGTCGTGATGACCAGTCTGCGCACTTAATAATAGTTTCAGGCTATTGTCGCCATCATTTCTTAATGTTTTGTAAATGAAATTACAAATGGAGATTTTGTAGAGATCTGAAAGTTTAAGTATTTGTAAATTTTTGAATGAATCATTTGTGTGAGCATTATATTCTAGATTCTTTACCGCTCTGATTACTCTTTTTTGCAGAGTAAAAATTATATTGGTTTTATTTTTATCAGTTCCGTGCCATGCCTCTATTCCGTACTGCAAGTATGGTGAAATGAGCGTTCGGTAGAGCATTCGTAAAGCTGTTTCAGGCAGGTAATTTTTAACTTTATTCAGGATTCCGATGGATTTCGATAATTTAGAACTAATATGAGCGATGTGCTCTTTAAAGGTCAGATGTTTATCTATTATGATGCTCAGAAACTTGCATGAGTTGGTTTCTTCGATTTCACCTTCGCCAATTTTTATGTGTGGGAGAGATATGCTTTTCTTGTATGAGAATGTAATATATTTTGTTTTATCGATGTTGAGGCTTATTTTATTAGCTTTAAGCCATAATGAAACTTTATGGAGTTCATTATTTATACTTTCCGCAATCATAGCGGGATTTTGGCTCGGAAGGACCGTAGAAAGCGTGCTGTCATCGGCAAAAAGTATGAATTTGAAAAATGATGTTGATTTGATAATATCATTTATAAATATCAGAAATAGGAGAGGCCCAAGGACAGATCCTTGTGGAACTCCATGGCTAATTGTCTGTGGGTCCGATTTTGCGTCGTCAACGACAACGTATTGCTTCCGATTTGTTAGGTATAATTTGAACCAATCATGGGCAATTCCACGAATGCCATAACAGTGTAGTTTCGAGAGTAATATCTTATGGTCCACACAGTCGAATGCTTTTCGAAAGTCAAGAAAAACGGAGAAAACAAGCTTTGCTTCATCTATATTAGGGTAAAGGTACTGTAAATGATTTAATACAGCTTGTGTCGTTGATTTCTTAGAATGAAAACCGTATTGTCTGTCATAGAGAAAAGATTTTTGTTCAAAATACGAATACACTTTTTTATACACAATTTTTTCAAATATTTTGCTCATAATTGGTAAAACAGAGATAGGTCTATAATTATTAACGAAGTTTTTATCACCATTTTTAAAAATAGGCGTGACTCTGGCAGTTTTGAGAGAGTTGGGAAAGATACCTTGAGAAAGTGAATGGTTGATAATATTAGATATGCACGGTGCTATTATATCAGCAATAGACTTAACAATTTTAGCTGAAAATGTATTTAATCCATTTGATTTATTTTTCAAGTTGTTTATGCACGTAATTACATCGGAGGGATTAGTTGGCGTGAAAAAGAAAGAGTTGTGTTCACGGACATGGTCCATGTATTGCAAGTGGTCTGTAGGTTCACTAACGACACTATCGGCTATATTTTTCCCTATATTTATAAAAAAGTTGTTAAACACTGTTGCAATATCTTGTTTATCATGATATTTTACATTTTCGTGAACGATGGACTCAATTGTTTTTTTAGCGTTATTATTCGGTCTATAGCATGAATTAAGCAGGCGCCAAGTTTTTTTAATATCAGTTTTGCATTCAGTAAATGTGCGCGTAAAGTAGTTTTGTTTCGATGTTCGTATTTGATTTGTCACATGATTCCTGAATCTGTTATACGTTAATCTAGAGATTCGTCCTTCGTATAGTAAGGCTAAGTATGCTTGACGTTTCTTTATATTGATCACGATATCTTCAGTAATCCAAGGCTTTTGTCTATTTTTCGGCGTAATTGTGCGGGTGATTATTGGACAACACTGGTTATATGCGGTCGTTATAGTTTCAGTTAGATTTAGTATTGCTTGGTCAATGTTAATCGCATTATTGTCTAGTTCATAGATGTCCAATGATGGCATTAATTCTTCTAGAACAGTTCGCATTGTTCCCAAGTTATATTCGTTTATATAACGATATGAAAAAGTCTCAGCATGTGGGCTGTTGCAGGGACTATAGACATTTTTCTTGATGAGAAACACAGGAAAATGGTCAGATAAGTCAGAAATTATTATTCCTGTAAGAAAATCAGTCGGATCTAACATAAAAATATTATCGAGCAGCGTGGCAGATTCAGATGTAATACGCGTAGGTTTCGTGGTGATTGGAAGGAAGGAGTTAGACTGAAAAACATTTATGAAGTTTGAGATTTGTTCACAGCTTTCATATTGAAGAAGATCGTAGTTGAAATCCCCGCAAATTATTATGTCATTGTATAGAGATTTGTTAAACTGAGATATTATGCTTTGAAGCTCGTTCAGGAAAGAAATGTTGCAAGCCGTTGGGGGCCTATATACAGTCCCAAGTACAATCCGTTTACCATTTTTCGTTAGTTCTATAAATAGTCTCAATATGTTCACGATTCATAGTTGCACTTATAATGATTTTCGATGATATGTGCTTAGATATGTACGTACTGATGCCACCACCACGTTTGTTGCTACGGAGTGAATGATGGCTATTATAGTTCTGAATTTGAATTAGGTCTTTAGTTGAGTCATCTAGTCAACTTTCGGTGAAACTGAGAACATCAAAATTGCTGTTTAGCTCAGTGATAGTACAAGATATTTCATCTATTTTCGGATAAGTGGACCTACAGTTCCAACATAATACTGAGAGATCGTTACAGGTTTTTCTCATCGATTCATTGAATTCTTTAATATTTAGGTACTTACAATTCCCAGTTTCATTTAGGTTTGGATGCAATCTATTCAAATGATTGAGATCTGGATCAATATCATCGAATATATCAACATGGTCAGTCATAAAGATTAAGAAACAGTATGTAAAATGTGACGTAAAAAATAAAGAAGATGATACAGACTACAGGGTCAAGTTAAAACTAAAGACATTCCTACTTACAGTAAAATTTAAGAAATAGAGAGAAACTAAAACACACAGAGATTATTACTCTTAATTGTCTAAAATCTAGTATGATTTCATAAGGAGAGCGCTAACTCAGTCCATGAGTAGGAGCATTAGAGATCATAAATTGCGAATAGTGTAGTTACAAGGCTGTCATACCAGTGGTATCTGCATATAACACATACGATGTAGCAAAGGACGAAATGGATTAGAATCGAAGTGACAGCGAAGTTATTTAATTAATATAAAGATCTTGAGTATCTAGATTATTTTCAGGTTTTGAGACATGTGGTAACATATAATTTAAATCAGAGTAGAAAATTCGGTATGAGCCTTCTATGAAAAATGAGAAAAAGAAGTAGATAAAAAAAACAATTTAGTGAGCAGTAAAACCAAGTTGCAAGTTCTGCGTGGTTGCCTTGAAGAGGCAAAGGCGATTCTATCAGAAAACAAAAAGGAATCATGTGGACAGAGATCAAAATGCTATTAAATTAAGTACGTAAGTCTCTAATTACGAGTAATTTCTTCTGAGGACTTGCCGACATGTTGTAGTAAGTACTGGTCAAGTGATTCAGGTGTGTTGATGGTTTGAGGTCTCGGAGTTTCTTGTCCAGGTATCCTAGGAGAGTAGACGCTGATATTGCCATCCAGAGTTCTTGCGAGACCTATTTTGTCCGGAAATTTTCGTTTGGCCAATCTCAGAGTGTACATAATATTAGCTCGCGAAGGGATGAGGTATTCGTTTACTTAGAATTTCGGCTTGGTCACACGGCAGGCTGACAAAACTTCTTGTTTCTTTTCGTATTGTCGTAGCTCAAAGGTAATGTTTCTCCTATCGACGTTTCCAGGGGCAGGTTTTTTACCCAGTCTATTCGCTGTAGTGATGTCAGAGTTACTAAGGTTGACGTTGATTTGGTCCTTCAGGAGCTCCCGCACAGTCTGTTTACAGTCTTCATCAGAATGTGATTGCGGTAGTTCCCCTGTGATAACCAGAGTGCATTTTCTGTTTTCTAACTCTTCCCGTTCTTCTTTCCTTTCGAATCGCTCTAGACGGGAGACTAGCCTATCTATCTTTTTATTTTGCTCTTCAATCACTGACTTTTGATTTGATTCTTTTTTCGTTAGTGTTTCAAACATCGTTTTCAAGTCACTAATTTCGCATTGAAATTTCTCCATTACTGAGTTAAAGTGATCAATTATGATGGAGACCATTTGCTTATTCTGTTTTGACAGGTTTTGTATGTCTGGACAGTCAAGCTCCAGCGTACCCTCATTGTTCTTCTTGTTTGCCTTTCTTTCCGCCATCTTGTGAGAAAGGAGACACTTGCGAAAAAGAAGCAAGGGTTGAGTGCTGTTTTGAGGGAATATCACACTTTTTGTTCGATTTTTTGGATTTTGGTTAGATGAAATTTACTCTCGGATTCTCATGGTCTGAGTGGGCACTCTTTTTGGTTAGAAATGCATGTTCATTAACCAATTGGGCACTTTGTTTCCGAGCAAAGACAAAGTACGTCCTCGCTTCACGGAGACACTGTTGACAAATTTTATCACACACGCTAAATAAAATTTTCGACGCTCAGAATGCGTTTCAGCCTAGCGTCCTGCACTCATTAAATGAAAATGTACACGTGTAGAATAGGGTTTCCATTGAATGCTACAACAGTCAATGATCTTAGTAGGGAACAAGTGCTATGCAATGACTTTACTTGACGTAATAATGGCAGAGATAAATTGTTGAAATTATTTAATTGTGATGATGCTCCAACAACACAGCGACTTAGGTGCTCCCGGCTGGAATTTTTGTCTGCGAAACTCTCTGCGTGAATAATTCAGCGGTTTTAGTATACTCGTATTAACTTTGACGCATCAAACATTTCCGAGAATAGCAACAAAAAACAACGGGTCACCCAAGTTTGCAACCTTTCAAAGAATGGACGATAATTGATGTAACGGATGAATGAACTTCCTGAGCAAAGAA
Source organism: Morinoia aosen (assembly GCA_030386875.1). Lineage (NCBI taxonomy): Eukaryota > Metazoa > Arthropoda > Malacostraca > Amphipoda > Talitridae > Morinoia > Morinoia aosen. The sequence goes on along the minus strand of CM059556.1, from coordinate 46,993,503 downwards.
TTAGATACAACACTGAAGGTTTATTTTTAAAAAAGTTCTTGCTCTGTCAGGACTTACGAGTAAGAATGCTTCTGTGATTTGTGAGTCATGATTTTATTCAAGAAAAATCTAAATCGGACATGGAGCTTGACAATTTGCCATTTTATCTTCCAACATCTGATCTTCAAAATACGTTTGTTTTCAACGTAACTTAATTTTATTACGCGTAAACTAAACAAGTGACACAAAACCTTATTGCGGGAGGTAACCAAAACCGAAATGAGGAAAGAGTATAACAAAGAAGTGAAAATATTACATTCAGTAGCGTAACCAATTTTCTGTTATGTACAAATAAAGCGTTTCATTTCAGAGCAAAGTTATCTGAAGCTAAAACACATATGTTCTCGTACTCCAAAAGCAAATTATTTCAGCTCTTGATATGTCAAGAATGAAATTTAATATTTTAAATGTTGAAATAATTTTGCTGACAAAAATCGAAGTTGAAAATGGTTAAAATACCTGTTGGTTTAGTGATGAGTTGTACGCTGACATCACTTGAGCAGTAATTGTACGGAGCGCAGCTGGCGACCTGCGAATCAATAGAATGCATGTGAGGTGGGTGGAGGTGGCTGGCCAGTTTGCGGTGTGGTGCATGCACTGTCGCTTGCCTGTCACTAGCCATGTGACTCACTAGCCTGTGATGTGATGCACGGAGGATAGCCTGTGATCAGCCATATCATTCACTCGCCTGTGACCAGCCATATGACTCATTAGCTAGCGACTAGCCTTACCACTCACTAGCCCGTGATGTGGTGCACGGAGGATAGCCTGTGATCAGCCATATCATTCACTCGCCTGTGACCAGCCATATGACTCACAAGCGTGAGATGGGGTACACCATGGCTAGCCTATAACTAGCCATATGTGTTATATGTCTTACGTATGTGTAACTATCGAATTCACCCAATTGCTTGAGGAAAGCATTACCGATCGAAGAAAAGGAATACAGACGAAAACCAACTGGCTGGTGTTTTGTAAATCACTAAGGCCAAAACATTGCCTCTTGAACACTGTGCCGAGTGTTATCAATGGCGAAATTCTTCCTAGTACAAGCCAGTCGCGCATGTTGAAGAACAACAAACCACGCTCAGCACCTCAGAGAAAAATGCCCGAACGACCGATCGCGTCTAATCAGAAGCGAACGATACGAGTACTTAAGTACACGTACTCGTAGTAAGCCGTTAATCGCGCTTCATTATGCTCAAATAGGACGCGAGACTATGACAGTGTTAATGAAATAAATTCCTGCATAAATATAGAGAAAGTACTATTAATCATGTTGCAAATTACCAGAATTATAGCAAAAATAGGATCCTTCCCGTTTTGAATCATTGGTTTGTCATGAAGTATCGGTCACCAGCGATGATATTTTTCCTCGATTGTCCTATTCACAGCCACAGTAGCAGTTGAGCAGATCCATTCTTAGAGGAGATTTCGACCCGACAGGGCCTTACTTGTTCCTGAGATGTCAATATTCGACTAAGAATATTGTGGACTCTGTCAGCATTCTTAGTTTATAATACTGTCGCTAGACGAAGTTTTCTATATTTGTAAAACTGCAGCTACTTTCGACTTATCAAAATTAACGTAAAACAAGACCATGTAATTTTTATGGTTATCGCTGGATTTCCTTGGCTAGTTGAGTGTATTTGTAGCTGTCCTCGTGTCCGTGATTGCGTGCCAATATGGTCTTTTATGATCAAAGTGTGTCTTCATTAACAATATAAATTAATAGTTCACCAACATTCTATGAGTATTTAACCCTCAAATTCGCTGCAGAATTATTGATCGGAAACTTAAATATTTGGTGTAAAAATGTGCTTCATTGAAATAATGATTGATGTAAAGGAAATATTGACATGAACTTGATGAATTACTCCAGAATAGTAGGATAAATAAAAAAACGTCATACATGACAATGATGCCAGCAATCTTGGACTCCCGATTATACTCAAAATAGCAAAAACATTAACACTAGCCTGTGACCAGCCAAATGACTCGCTTGCATTTGACCAGCTTTGTGACTGACCATAGTTTTACCAGTGATTTGGTGCACTAATTTAGAGACTGCTAAAATGTTTTCTTACAAGCTGAGATATTTTACAGCTTCCACTAAAGGTTTGCCGCTGTTCAACTGTAATAATTGGCCTATATATTTTTTGAGGGAAAAGAGTTTTGGCCGGAGGCATTTGTAGACCAAAATTTAATGAGAGCTTGCAGAAGCTAGGAAATAAAAAATTACTTCCATGACAACGCACATTCTGCGCGTCATCCTTAAATTGAAATTAAGGGCAAAGAACTCTCAAAATAACGCAACTTTGATGTCAGAGACCAATTGTTGTTTTCTAGCTTTGCGAGGGCTTCTGAAGGACTTTGATAAGTAAATACTGCACACAATAATATTTATTCTAGTTTTACAAGATGGTTGCCATTGTAAACAGACACTTTACTTAATGTTAGTTCTCACTTCGGGGTGATACGTTTTGTTGGCTGGCAAGTTCTCAACGGTGTGACAAAAGAATGCTTCTTCATCGGGACACGCAGACTGTGTCAGATATAGATCGCCAGAAGATAAACCAAACAACCGGTAGTTGCTGATCTGCCTTCGTGGGGGGCAGGGCAACCGCCAGCGCAGCGAGACGGAGGAGGAGGTTGCAGTCCACTGCAGGTCTTCCACGGGGGCAGGGTCTTGTGAAAATTGCGATGAATTAATTCACATGAGCAAGCCAACGAGACGCTATGTTAAAACAAATACTCCGATGCCAACTGTCAGGTAACTTTTTAGTAATTACTCTTAATATCAGTTGTGCATTACCAAACAATTATTTTTCACATTAAGAATGAAATTCTTCCAAATTTTCAAAGATGACATGGTAATTGTTATTTAATTATCATTGCAAACTTATATGCCATACTATTAAAGTTTTGTACCACCGCTTAGCTCCTTGATCTGTAAAGCCCCAAACATCGTCAAGAATTCTTTCACTTGTTCGTACGGTATATATACGCAGAACAGCTGAAAAAATTATTTAAACCTAAAAATAAATCGAATATGCTGTAAGAAAGGCAGAACAAGTAATACTACAACAAAGCCGGAGTCGTACCCAGAGGTTCAATTGAGTTTTTCAACCCAGAAGCTGATCTCTGTGATGCAACTGAAAAAACGATCGAAAAAGATAAGAGAAGTTTTCAAGAGATTATAAATTAATTTAAGCTTCCCAAACCCAAAGAGAGAGGAAAGAGGAATTCACTATTTATAAGAGAACGAGGAATCTAGCACCGAGATTCTTGCTCTTTGAAACAGGAAGATTGCAAAAAGTTTTTGAAACAAGAGAAACGTTGTAGAAAAAGAAAAAAAAGAGATGAAAATGAATAGGAGTTAAACGAAAAAAAATCCTACCAATGCAAAATTATCATGTATTGATTTCCCTTCAGTTAGAGACCTCACTTACTCCTCGTGGGAGTGTTAAGAGACTGAAAAAACTTATTTCAAAGCAAAATAGAAAATATCACTCCGCAGAATTATCTACGCTATCCAATTATAATTTCACTGACGCCCACATGATTAAAGAGAAATTGAAAGCGTTAAATAACTACGATTTCACGAGTAAACAGACTCGTAAAATTTTGTGTAGACGTGTAGCATGGTGTCAACTTCAATGCAATCCTCTGAAAAATTGTATCGCACGTACTGAAGGGGAAATATTCTAAAACAATCTATCATATTTATGCATATTTATGCACAAAACAGTTATTCACCACACAACTCCACAGTCACAAAACTCTACACTACATGTTAGCGACTCACAAATAGCAATGCGGGACGTAAACGTAGTGCTCAGCGTGAAACCACTGCTGTTAGCGTTGCTGACAGTGACGCTCACATTGTAGCCGACAAAAGGAGTCAGGCCCTCAAATCTCTGTGTTTGCATCCCTGCATTGTGTAGGCGTTGGTCCACCGCAACGTTGTGCAGCGCTGACGCGTTGCAGGAAGGAGCGCCTGTCAGCCTCCAACTCAGAGTGAGGTTTGGGCCGTGGAAGTCGGAGCAGTCACCGGCCACGTGGACGGAGCAAAGGTCAGAGTAGTGGTCAGACCTGCAGCTTAATTGCTGCAGCTGCAACGCGAGACCTGTGAGAATGAAGTTTCATACTTGAAATAAATTTTATTTTTCAATTTTTTGTGGTTTAAAAATTTGGTAGCAAAATGTATGTATTACTGACTTCAATGTAGTTTGAGAACGACGCTGCCAAGAGATGGTGAGCATATGTGGTGCAGGGCTTAGGCTTTCGATATTTTTTGCACAACTAAGACACTTTTGCATAAATTTGATCTCAAACCATCGAAAAAACTTTGAGACACACGTCGCTGAATTTTGAAACAGTTGAGTACCAATGAATAAGGTAAAATTAACATAACAGGCAATTAATTACAGTTAACTAATGTGTGCGTGCGTGCACATGTGAGCGCCGGCCATTAAGACATAGGCGCTAATCGGTCCGCGAACTCTGTAGCTGGATCATCACCTATCCGCCTCCGCTCGTACCAAGTCAACGTAAACCAGTACCACGGTATACCGTGACGTAAACCGAGAAGAAGTGCGTTTATCTCATCCTCCAAGCAGACTTCCCCCTAGAGCCACGTTAGAGCGTGATACTAATACAGGATTAGTTAACTGATCTTCACTGGAAATTAAAGAAAATAAATTACATAAACTTACTAGAACAATAATTAACTCTCAGTAAGGATAAAATTGAGGTAGAGATGTGAAGAAAATATGATGAAAAAGCTTTTCAAATCAACTACAAATGAGATTCAAACGATGGAATCATTATAGGATTTGATAGATGATTTGAGAGAAAAAGGTTAATAGAAGTAAATAAGATATCCAAGCGCGCATATTTTGTGAAGGTGTATGTGAATTATACATATCGCACAGCTCTACATTCATATCTCTGAAAAATATTTCCATTTTACTTATTTTCAATTTTTTTAAAGCGTCGGAAAAATTTTAAAATATCACACAAGGGGTGCTTATTTTTGGCGAGTAGCACAATGGCTCGAAATGTTATTTTCTTAAAAAGCAACTAATTAACACTCTCATAACCAAATTAAGTTCCAAGGTGAAATTTTTTCTTTCAAACATGGTAATCAATAATTTGGATGCAAAGTAATTGGCAGAAAGTGCTTTGTTTCTCCTATAAAAAGTTTAGAAAAAATGGCACGTGTGAAATTTAACACATGATGAACAGGAGACACTTCTGAACAATTGCGATGTTTCCAGATAAATAAAAAGTTATATAAAGTTATATTGGTTTTGATCAGTTGAACTAAATTCATAAAAAGTGCTTAAGTGCTACAACATGAGCCCTCTTCTGCTAAATTATCATTACCATACTCAACGTTTAACCTCTGTTGCCGTGAAGTTTAGCGTTAATAACAGAAAATTCAGGAAGGCTTAAGTTCGAATGGCGCTACGAAGGTGTCACCTATTGAACATCCGCTGTTTAGATGCCTCCTTAAATTCTTAGAATCTGAGGTAATTCTTTTCCAATGTACCCTTTAACCTCGTTATGTGTCCTAGATAGTGCGAGGCGAACTGTTTACACTCTGCATCATGTACTACCTTGGTTAAATACTGCTGAAATTTTACTCCACATTGTAACTATGCGCGGCACACATTATCGCAAATTGGGAATAACTGTCTGGATTGCAACATTGAGCATTAAGTACGATACGTAATTATATCACTAAACACAAGACTTTTATAGACAGACCCGTGCTCAACCACTCCCAGTTCCTGAATCAGAAGAGTTTTATTGTTGGCCCTGGATACAGGTAGTATATAACTGCTTGAGTCAGAGATGAGGTTATACTTCCAATAGGGTGATTCCTCGAGAATCTTACTGGTAGAATAAATAAGAACCAGAGTAAAAACGAATATTACATTTATTGCATACGATTCGGATTTTTTTTAAATTCCATCATCAGTCCTGAAACAGGAAAAAAAAGAAAAAATTTACTTAAGATCTCAATAAAAACACATAAATTTTATATATATATATATTCCACAAAATTCCCTGAATGACTAAGAACCCTAATTTGTATTCATTCATACACAAACAGTTACAACCTCCTAATTCACACAAGCACACATGTGCACGCTAATCCAGATACACCCAGTGAACACACACACAACACATACGCACACACACATGCAGAATTAGGTAAGTAGGGGGGGGGGGGCAATTGATGACCTTATGGCACAAATTTATTTGATGAGGTTGGTGGTTTATGAGTGAATATGAAAAGAGACTCTAAAATTTTAAGGTCATGCCCACTATTACCTATGTATAAAGTTGAAAAATTAGTGCTTTTGAATGAATGGTTTTAATTCTCAGAGTGATCTCTGATTACTGATTGGGGTGGAAGGGTTAGTGCACGACCGATTCTATGGGATATTCCTGCGTGTTGGGTATGTCTGATGAATTGTTGGAGTTTTGTACTAGCAACGAAAAACTGCATACAGCAGTCACACTTATAAAAACAGACACAGCCACTCCACAGTCACACATCCAATCGTTCTTTTCTGCTGAAAAAAGGATGCAATCTGAAAACTATTTCCATAAACGCTCAGACGTTGACAGTCGTAAAAACCTACAAACTAAATACACTACCTCCCTCTTCAGCTCTGCGTTCAAATAACCCATGAATGGTAACTCGACGTACAAGGTACGTCTGCTTTGGTACGCTCAAGGTTGCAGGATAGGGGCAAATTTTACGGTCTAAAAATTTTCTTACACACTTATGAATAAGTGATTTCGTATATTTGCTGTTAATCAGTAATTTTACAATGTATGCTATTACAAGATGAAATATTTCATACGTACTGGATATGCGGAATGCATGATGAAGCAAACTGTAAATACACAATTTTATATACCCTTTATGCACGCAGCTAAAATAATTCATAGCAAGACCAGTGAACGTTGGCTTCCTGTAGACAGAGCCTCACAGAGGTATTGAATTTTGAATTAAATTTTTATATGAGGACGTCTAGAAAAGGGATCTGACCATTTTGCTCTACTTCCCATTCTAAATTTAATACTATAGGAAGGTGATGTTGTGATGTTGAGATGAAGTTAAAGCTTATAGTCGAACTTCGACGAGTACTCACTATTGCAAATATTTCAACCCTTTGTCTATTATCCATAACTCTAGCAACAATATTGTCAGTGCTTCTAGTTCAAGGCAACTAAAAGAATTTTCAAATAGTAATATTAGTAGGGAAATATTTTGAAATAAATAGCAAAATGATGACAATTTACAGCATTCATGGTTCTACTTTTCTAAACATTCCGGAAGCCTTGCACAAGCATTTTGCTCTAGATTCCCGCTAAGTTCAAGCCACATGGTACGTATAAAATATTTCATAAGTACTCCAGTTCGCTGGTGAATTTGGGAAAAAAACTTATTTGATTTTCCAAGTTAAGAAGTTTTTTTTGGTATCGAAAACTTTTCTCGTTACAATACATTAAAACAAATTATTTAAACCGAAAAAGAAGGTGCTTGCTTGAGAGGAAAAGACACACGCTAAGGCAATTTTACTGATTTGTTAGGGTACTGACAAAATTTACTCATGAAACCTTTTCCCTAAATTTATTATTTTTGGTACGCAAAGGGTTAAGAGAGCGGCTTTTTCTCAAGATGGAAAAAAAATTAATAACATGAAGGTCCTGAAGAATTTTATGAGCATTAATTTGTGCAAAATTTAAATTGCACGCGTTTGTAGAATACGCGTGGCATGAGACGACGATCAAATCACAGGGAAGTTTTATGGTAAGTAAAGTTTTAAGTAAAGTCCACACCGTACGAGATGGTTAAGTGAATGTTGTGTCACGAAACGAGGCCGGCTGTCGCCTCTCGTTTACGATAGAGGGATTGAAACCTCGATAGTAGAAGAGGAAAGGGAAATTTAAGAGGGGAAAATGCACAGACGAAGAGAGGACAGAAAAGGTAGGAAAATAGAATAGCAGGAATAGCATAGTGTGCGTTACGAGTCTACCTCAGAACAATCAGCATGGGATAATAACGACACAATGGGAAAATTCAATGAGCTTTATTTAGTATACGAATTGAACACGTAAGTTAATGGGTTTGATTGTTCCCACAGAGAAAAATTTTCGATATGAAACGTCACACCAAATGAGAGATATACATACTGCCAAAATTACCAGTGAGCGTTAGCGAACGACCACGTAACTTAATGTTGCATAAGAAATTATAACACACCTAAGAGAATCATAAAGCACCATACATCGGATTAAACACTTTTATCAAGAGGTGCTATGGCACGGGCACAACCCAAAAAGTTTAAACGCACCACTCGTGCTGCAACTTACCCCAACAACATTACGAAGGAAATATGCGTTCCGTAATAAACCCGTAAGTGGTATCCGTGACAGTAACCCACAACAAAATAACACATTTCGCCATGAACACGCATATTGACGCACATTAATTGCTAATAAATCTGGGGGTGCTTTTCCACGCAACTTTTTTGATACATATGATTATCTCAATTCCTCACAAACTCATCACGGACCAGATTTAGGTGATTTCACAGTTTGAACCCCATTACGTGGTGTTTTTCAATGACCTCTATAATATGAGTTCGCATTTTCATCTTAATTTCCCTGTTCTTCTGAGATACGATGCCGCTGCTGCCTCCATGCCGATTCCATTTGACGTTGGTGGTACTCAATTTAGACTCAGAGTACTGTTGCGGTGGTGCTTCTCGTGTTCCATTCTGCCGGTGTCGCTGTCCGATGCGGGCACACTTCTTCGACGGTTGCCGATTTTGCTGGTGGTACTGCCCTCCTGGTATTGGTAAATTGCTGCGATGCGTCTAATGCACTTCCCGTTCGCTCCGTGCTCGTTTAAATTTTTGGAATCTTGCAGAGGCTGTCGATGTATGGGCAGTACAGGAGGAATTTGTGAACTTCGTCGCCTAGCGCCTGGTCAGCTTCGATGGTTGCCGATTTCTTGGTGGAGCTGCACGCGCGGGTTCTGAGGGATGGCGATTCATTCTGGCTCCTGCACGTTGCTCGCTCTTCTTAAAAACTTTGCCTTTGCAGACTTTCTCGGTGTGTATTTTTCACAGATGGATAAGCGAATTTCGTTGCCAACTTCCGATGCTTTCATTTAATCAACGCACTATGCCGGGGAGGTCGGCAGCAGAGCTGGCCCTCCCCGTATCGACACTTCTCCCTCGTACGAGCTTTCAGAAAGACCTCCCGTTTCTTCTTGTGTCCAGATTTTATAAGTTCCACTTGGTTCCTTCTAGAAGGTTCTCGAATGTTCGTTGTTACAATAACAGTGTTTTACTCTTGATTAGTGGAGCTGTTGCTTGTTCTGACTCCTTGAATTCTCATGGGCTATGTCCTCGCGTGCCTCTGGCACACCTACTTCGCGTGGTGCTTTCTTGCGCTCTCATTGGTCACTTGAGGTGACTCTTTGCTTCCTCCCTCAAAGCTGCCCCTCGCACCTCCTTTTCTCGAAGAAAGCTTGCTTGTTCCCACGCCACCTACGTCGCCTACGTTTCGTTCCAACGGTTCTCTTCGAACAGTCCAAACTCGATCTTCTGGTCTAATTCTCTAGGCATAGCGCACTGCGAAACTCGCCCTTCTGGCGTTTAACGGTTTTGACATCCGATATACCAAACAATCCAATGTCTCTTCACATCGCAGCTTTGTTTAATTTAATTTACCTAACGAAATAGGTATGTTTTCTAATACATTTCGTTACAGTTGTTTCCTCCCATAAGAACGAGGTAAAAGCATTTGTAAAACAGAGCACTAGAAAAATTTCTGAGCCTATTTTGAGAGTATTTTAGATTTTTTAACACGTTTGCTACGTTTTCACGGCTGCTAACGGTTGATTTCGTTAAGTTGTAAGTCGTAAAGTTGAGAAATTTATTTTACGATTCGAATGAATTTTTATTTTTCTTAAGAAATATGCAAAAAAGAATTGCACGATGAATTTTAATTTCGTAGGACAACAGTTATTTACTAAAAGGTTGCAAAGCAGATGAAATGCCATTCACTTATACCGGTGCGTGAATGAGTAATTTACCAAGTGGCACTCATATGTTCCAATACGTACAGAACGTGTTAAATATGATGGCTCAGAAATAGTGGCGCCAATAAGAATTATCCCAAACTTTCCCCTTCAAAAGGAATTCGAGAAGGTGTCTGAGGCGGCGACTCATCGTGGCCTGGAGCTGTGCTCCAAACTACATCTCAGGAGTGACTCCCTACGAGTGTCTAGTCAAAATTGGACTGCTTCAGTGGGCACAGCTCGCTACGCTGGCAAAAAAATGCGTAAGCATTTCGATCAGACGAAAAGGTGAAATAAGAATGAAAACTTTTAAAAGAAGAAGACACTTGTGCACGAGGTCGCTTACTCAATTGCCCTCCCCTCACTCCCCGCCAAGACAGAAATGGAAGGAATGAAAATCTAGGCCTATCTAACTACGAATCTTAGCCCAGAACCGACTTTTGCGAGATCTGTTGATGATTCAAGGGAGGTTACTATAGGTGGCCACTGTGGAGCCTCCCCTGCTAAAATGCCATTTTCAAAGTGAAAACCATTGTTCTCAGAGATATTACTGTATACAAATGTACATGTAAATGCGTTTTAATAATAAATAAAATTAAGATTGTTCTAACGCTGTCATTAAAAATTAGCTTTTTATAGCATTCGTGTTTCTATTCTTCAGTCATATAAATATTCCCACAAGACGAAACGTTTAAAAATACAATAACTTGAGTTTTCTTTTAAGTTAGGTATAGCTCTTCTGTCAGACAGTTAGAGGGATGATCAGTTGATGTAACACAGCAATGAAATTAATCGCTCATTCATTCATTCATTCATTCCAAGTCATAAACTCGCCCATTCCTTCACTCTAAATCTCCCACTAGACCCCTTTAAGTCATCCACTCGTCCCCTCTCCTACTATGAGTTGACCACTCTAGAACTCCATATTATCTACTTGCGCCTTGGCCACTAAAAATTGTCCATTCACGTACCAAGTCGTCTACTCATTCGCTCTCTTACTTCAAGTCATCTACTTACCCACAGCAAATCTTGCACTCACCTTCTCGCCCACTCCAGCTAACCCACTCACTGTCATCGAGGCAGGCAGAGTCGATATAGGTTTGCGGAATTCGGACGTTGTAGGCAGCGTCTGCGGAGCCGGACGAGGTGACGACGAGCGTCCGCACCAAGTAACTGCGGCCGGGGATGAAGTTGTACCTCAGCTCTGCAGGCACCCAGGCGTGGAAAGGATTTTGTGAACGATCATCATTGGGTGAGCTCTTCTATCATACAGAATGAAAACTTATTGAAAACAATGCTCACTGTAATATACCCTATCAAATGCCGGAGTTTTTCCAATTAAAAGATATCGACTGGAAATACGAGAGCGTAAATAATTTTTTCGATTGGAGTAATTCATCATTATACACATGTACTAAATCTAACGTTCAGTGACGGAATTTAGGATACTATATGTAGAAGTTATGGATTGGTATGAGAGGTGAATGGGTACATGGCAGATGACTACTCTTAGTTATACCCTTCGACTTATCATCAATTAAGCATAGTGATTCGAGCTAACTTGCTCTGCGAAAACGAAAGATCAGCGAGTACAGAGGCAATAGCTCAGTGGTTCTTAACCCTTTTCATCCCAAGACCCCCCGGGACTAATCAGAGTGTTATTATGACCCCCTATAATAGATTTGGAAATAATGAACCTTGTCAAAGGGTCAAGTAAAAAAAATTAGCGTAAGACAATGGTTTACTCCTGTACAATTTATTAAAAACACCACAAAACAAAAACCTTGAAAAATTTCACTTACACAGCCTCTACAAATGCCATAAAATTATTAATTCCAAAGAACTATTCGACACCATACAAAACCTAGCACCTACTTCTCATTCACTCAGTGTGATAGTTGAAATTGTTTTGCAGCCATAAGTCTATCAAAGCGAGGACCTGTGTTCGATAGGCAACATCTCATGTCAGCATCGATGACAAGCCTATTGCGTGCCTTCATTTTCAGTGCAACCATTGCTGAGAATCCAACCTCGCACTGGTAGGTTGACGGGGACTGAATCAACATGGTTAATTAATGCACGCATCGAGAGAATAGGACAGTAGTCCTTCACTTTTGCCCAAAATGTTGAGAGCTCTTGTTCAGCAAAATCGACTTTAACCTGAGAACCCTCACGAATTTGATAAAATTCTACCTCAGCAGCAGCATCAAGATCATTGATGGCACTATCCTTTACTGAAAAGGGTCTATAGATCCACGCATCAGTACAGCGATCGTTTAGTCCTGGAAGGTAACTTTCGATGGCGTCATTTACTGCCAAAAGATGAGTGGAGATCTCCTCACGGAAACTACATTCAGCATCTGGCATGGAACCCAGGAAAGTTATCATCTCCGTGAAGAAAGTGATGTCACCGTCCTGAACTCTTTTCTGGTAAAGTTGAATCTTAGACTTGAACGCTGCCACTTTGGCACGAGCTGAGTGCATCATTATATCGTTTCCTTGGATTGAAGTATTCAGAGAATTTACTTCCGAGAAGAAATTTGCCAAGTAGGCAGCCTTTGTTACAAAACAATCTTCCTGCATCTTTTCATGAAGAAGATTCTCCTTTGCTGTATGACCACGCTCCAACAGCATTGTTATTTCTTCGCGAAGTTGTAGCACGCGATTTAGAACTTTGCCGCGTGAGAGCCAACGTACCTCTGAATGAAATAGTAGGACAGAAAATTCAGCACCCATTTCTTCACATAGCAATTTAAAAATCCTTGAAGTTGTTGCACTTCTTCGTACATGGTTCACAATCTTTACAACGTCAGTAGGCACTTCTTGAAGTCCAGGTGGGAGAGTCTTCATTGCCCAAGCATACCGATGAAGCATACAGTGAGTGAAAGAGACATGTGGAGCGGCATTCTTCACGAAGGCTTAGAAGCCCGATTTGCCGCCGGACATAGAAGGAGCTCCATCTGTACACACTCCAACAAGTGCGTCCCAGCCTAGTTCGTGTTTTTAAGGAGAAAGGTTTCAAGGATTTTGGAAATATCTTTTCCACGAGTGGTTGTGGCCAGTGGTTTAGAGAACATGTACTCCTCTTTCATAACTTCCACGTCAGGGTAACGAACATAAACAATAAGTTGGGAACATGAAGCAACATCCGTTGACTCGTCCATTTGCAATAAATAGACTGGGCTACCTTACACAGCACTCCTCATAGCCAGTGTGGGCTACTCCTCACACACTGGCTATGGCCAGTGTGGGCTACTCCTCACACACTGGCTATGGTTAATGTGCAGCAGACCACCCAACTTGTGACCAGTGTTGTACTCATCAAACAGGTAAAAGCCCAGGCTATTTCAAATACGTGTATAATGTATATGAAAAACAAATTATTCTCCAGAATCCTTTATGACCCCTTCAGAAATCCCAAACGACTCCCCGGGGGGTCACGACCCCCAGGTTATAGCTGCATAAGAGCTGCGCTGAGAGTGAGCGAGCGACATCTCACCACACCCATACCGAAGGCAGTGCTGAAGTGCTTGTCACGGTATGTGCATACCGGGGATTTACATTGGGATAGTAAACACCAGTCATTATTGCGAATTCAAGGGCATTACAGATCTGTCGTCATGAATATTAGATGTGATTTCTTATGATACATATTCACAGAGAGCGTGAAGATAGATTTAAAGGTCTTAAAGTTTGTATTCATTAGATACAAGGTAATCAAACAGGAGTGACAATTTTTATAACTTTATTTTGAGAAGTTTATTTAATGATATTATATTTCTGATATGAGATATCTGGACAACATTAAGGGTGAACTATTACTTCACCAGGTGCTGGAAATGTCCACAAGCCTGATCGACACAGAGCTGGGCCCGGTGCCTGGTGTGCCTTGGCATAGACCAGATCTTTTCTAGGCTGAAGTTCATGGCGAAGTCCACCACCGCCGTTAACTTCTCTAGGCTGGTAGGCTGGCACCTCACCACGTGGGCTATGGACTGGGACCAGAAGGAGAAGTCTGAAGGTGAGGTCCGGGCTGTAGGGCGGCCAGTTGTGCTCCAGTCTCCTGGAGATGACTCTTTTCCCGAACTTGGAGTTGAGAAAGGCGAGAACCTCCGAGGTGTAGTGGGGACTGGCGCTGTCTTGTTGGAACCAATACAGCAACACAGATCTATGCATCCCGTATCATATCTACGGAATAATTAAACCTCCCTATGTGGAGAGCTGGAAAACGTTGGTGATGTTAGTTTTTTGTTTATTCACCTGATTTTATACTAATCAAAATTGTCACTCATGTTTGATCCCCCTATACTAAGCATTTAACCGCGAGCTTGCTAATTATAACGTCGAGCGAGGATTAGTAACAACTTCGTTATATTACGTAATATTGGTTTATAAGTTTGAGAATTGTACGTAACACGCAGCTCCAGACGAGAAGTGAGTTTAATAGGGACATTCAATGATCATGATTCATCGATTCTGCAAAATATATGCAAGTGTAGTTTTAGAAACGATGTAATATTTTGTACTTTTATTTCTTTATTGCTCTACATTTGCACTCCGGTTCCAAGCCTTGTATTTTGGCTTGCTTTGCATGCAGAATTTTGGTGTACTTCTTTTGATAAAAAATTATTTATCTTTGAAAGGCCTAGGACTAATGAGCTCTTAAAGCCATTTCTTGTATAATTTTTTTTAATTTCCTTTTGCAGGTACTGTCAGAAGTTTCAATTTTTTCTCCGGGACTGGCTTTCCTTATTTTCTTAAAAGATTATCAGGTCCCATGACACATTGTTTCCTCTATCATATGGTAGTGCAGGACTTAATTGCACAATGAACACTAACAATTTGAACTTTCAATCACTGTAAACAAGGATTGAACTCATCTTGGATAAATGATGAGCTACGTGGGTGTTCAACAATAATTATTTTTGTTTTAAATAACACGACCTTTCAAACATTTTTCATTAAAAACTATTCTGAATTAGATTGAATCCTTAGACAAAACCGTGAGGACAAACATTGGACAGTGTGCCCAGTACATGATGTGAAATGTAGTGAGTGGATAGAGAGTGGATAGAGAGCTTGGTCAACGTCAGTGTGTTTTTTTTTGCTCATTTGGTATGAAGGAATCATGATGTCTCTCCAACGAGCGAGCATCGCAAATGATAATAAAATTCGAGGGAAGTCTTACACGGGGCAGAAAAATAAATCACGTATGCCTTAGAGAAAGTGACAATTATTTCATCAATCAAAAAAAAACAATTCCCAGTTGGGAAGGAATTTTTTGAACGAAAAATGCCAAACACATAGTTCTAGCGACTTCGATCCTTGACGCAACAGATTAAATTGAGTTATTCTTAAAAGCATATGAAGTACTTGAACAGTTCACAAAGTTCTGTAAATATTTTTCGCTGCCTGTGAATTTATATTTCCATCCAAAAATCTGTTATTACTCTGAAGCTTCTGAACAAAACAAATTCCATTTACAAAAACCATTGTAAACAGGTATGAAGAAAGGTGTATTTAAAAATTTTTCTTGATACATAAAGTTTTTGTATGTATTATAATGGTTTTACGGTAAGGCATGGTATGGTCCTTGGCATTTCTCCTATGGGTAGGTGAAGGTAATTTTCTAAGTAAGTAGAATTTTACGTCAAAAGGAACTACTTGTAGAACGTTAGGTCATGGCGCCGGATGTTGATTAATTTATGAACTGCGAAAGTAAAATGTGGTTAGTGGAGACTTGTCAGTGTTCGAAGTATACTGATTTAGTTACATTTCCAGCAGGTTTACTCACCTTCAGGACATGGTATTTCCTTGACTCAGCATACGTTGCTTTCACTTTAGGTCACACCCAGTAAACTCCGATAATTTCATTGTGGAGAGAGTTTGATGGACGAGAATATCCCATGCCATTCAACGATAGTTCCAATCTAATTGAACACTTAACTCACATGTAAAGTATTACAATAAATACCATACAATAATCACTCTGATAGAGCGCACCACAATTAGGTGAGATTATATTGCAAACGAAAGTGTGGTTGCAGTGAAACCTGACCTGATGATCCGAGGGAGACGGGCTCCGTGACCCAGGCGGTCGCTGGGTCTTCCAGCGCCTTGACTTGCACTCTGTATCTGTCAGCCAGAATTCAGGAACAATTAGCAGTGTATACTCACGTGCGCTTCTGAGCACATTAGAGGAGCGAAAGAAAATTCAAAATGCGTGTTGGAGAAAGTTAATCAGGTAAACTTGTGTGAAATTCAACAATTATTAAGATATTCTCAAAATTAGGGTATACCCACCCAGTTATTAATGAACTTTCACCAATTTTAGGAAGTTCGAGGTGCAAGTTCTGCTCCAAGAAGCGGGTTTCCCTCAACGCAAACAGATTCTACGCTGCCAACGCAAAAGATCGTTCGCAAATTGTTATGTCAGAAGTGAATATTATGTACACTAAGAAATTTCGGTCAAAATTTCAGCTCCACTTCAACACAGAAAGTCAAATCGATATAAAGTATTAGATACTAAAAGCATTGTTAAACGATAAAATTTTCTAGCTGTTCTCTTCACAGCAGCATACACTGTCTCCGAATTGGTTGTACATGCCAAAGTTTAGAACAAATTTCTAAATGCTCTATGGAGTTTCTCAATATGGTGGCATTTCATGACATTCCTTACATCGTGTTATACGCAGCATGTAGAATAAAACGAGCCATGGGCAAAATGTAAGTTTAATTTTTGTGACACCAATATAAACAAATCTAATTTCAATAGTAAAATTTAAACGCACTATGGAAAGAGTAAACGCTTGTGCTGGGCTTGTCTACCAACAAGCCTAACCATGACACACTTGCTGTTCTTGATTACCGCTCTTCTTCTTGAGTCACCTGCAGATTAAGAACGCAAACGAGCTCTACCGAAAATTATCAGATTCTGGAGGCGCTTCAACACTTGAGAGCTGGAAGCACTTCAGCGCTTCAGGCTTCAGCACTCGGTCACCAGGAAAGGAAGCTCCAATAGCTCTCCTTGGTTTCGGGACATCATCGTCGTTTACCTGGGACCTAGACGTAAGACATTTTCATTTAAGATTCTATTTTTGTTTATTATTCTATGAAGAAAAATTGGATGTCAACTATCGTGAAAATACGAACTTCTTCATAACCATGTAAGCTCTTTGTGAAGCTCCAAACCGAAGATTGGAGCCGGGGCAGCTCTGCGCTCTCGTGGCCCGGCGCGGCAAGGAGAAGTTCCTGCAGCGACTTCGCGCCATTCTGTCTTCGCCTCACGCAGTGGAGGCGCTGCAGCGGCCCAGCGGCACTCCTCGGCCGGCGCACGTCCCTTGAGCCCTACTGCACGGAGGAACGGCCTTCTAAGCACGTCCTTTATGGTGAGTTGGAAAGCAATTCCAGTGCGGTGTTCTCTTTCCATCTCAGTGCGTCGATTATTTTAATAATTGCCAGTGCGAACGGATATTATAAATTAAATTTTGTCTGAGCCGTACATAACTTTAAACCTTAGGCTCAAATAAGCTTAAACTCTTTTGTAACCTAGCAACCAGTCTAGCGGGTTAGCTAAATGCCATTGTTTGGGCTAATATTGTTCAGCTACTGCAGGCTCGTAAAATAGAGTAATCTTAAATCTTTTCCCAAAGTTTTGTGAGCCGCGTCAGCATGACCATTTAGTTTGCCTGCAAGGTATAAAAATTGAATCTTAAAATTATATTTTCTCTTGAAGGTACGAGTACTGGCTCAGACTTCTTGAAGCGAGCTGGAGGAGTGCGGAGGGTAACCGCGCTGGCCCGTTGCTAAAGCTCCGGGCTCCCACCGCTACGTCATCGGGGCGAACCTTGCTGGCCAGGCCATACATTTAATGTTCCATTCATTTTTTTGCTGTTCGTACCTATGCTCAGTAAAATCATGGCTGCCGCATATAGTTTCAATCCTTTGGTGACCCTTCTCCAGATTTCATTTTCAAGACAGCATTCGATTAGCCGCATTTCCAAAAACTGAATCTCAGACGGCATATTTCCGTGAATTTCATGTCCTGTTTGAATTTGGTATGGCTAAGAGAAATCAACGCTTCTGCTGATATATTCCATATACAGCACTACCACCTGTGGGACCTGTGCTGTTTAGGGTGTGTAAGTACGATTCTCTTTGATTTATTTTCTTTTATATTTATTCATTTAATTACAAATAAAAACACAGCAAAAGTGACTCGCCGTACATACCTTCAGTGGCGGAGGTAAGGCCTAAATGAATTTAAAAGGAAAAAACATGAATAAATAAGTGTCGTTTCAAGTTATCATTCTGTAATGATGCACAATAAAGGGAGAGCGCGGAAACAGGGCGCTCAAGCATCTTCTCAAAGTCCTGGCACGGACTTTGGTATATACCAAGCCTTTATATACTTCTCTTATCGTACATATATTGGTATATACCAAGCCTTTTCCTCTTTTTAGTAGAGGGTGGCTAGCATCATTGACATGATACTTTACAGGGAATGTACATGATAGGGGTTCCCCAGGCCCCTAGTCACGCCCGAGCTTTAGGCCTCATTTTCCTCTCATTTAGTGTTCAGGTAACATTCCTTGAGGACAGTGACCACACTGCAGGCAACGACCCTGATTTGCCGCGTCAGCGTTTTTTCACGCCAACTGCCGCGTACAGGGCTCGAACCCGTGCAGGAAACACAGAACGCAAGCGCTCTGCACACTCGGCCACTGCAAGGCTTGAAATACACATAATAAATAAAGAAATAAAGCCATCAAAAGTAAAGTGAAGCGACCAAAATGTTAAGAATCAAGGAGAATTTATGGGCTAAAACAATATCTAGATATTATTTCGGAATAATACTGGGGACGCGCATGAAGGGAGCCTATTACGTTAATTGAAGGGAGCCTATCAGGGCAAAGGAATTTTACGGGAGAAAATTTGGGAACAGTCAAGAAGGACAGGGGAGCGACGTTCGTTGGCTGTGTTGGACGAAAGCGTCGCTCCAAACGACGAGATGTAAAACTAGAATTGGAATCAATCGGGAGGTACGTCATCAGTTAACTAGTGAGCGGGTTTAATTCAGGGAGTGAATGGATCAGAAGTTTTTAGTGTATTTCAAATCTTGGTAAAAATGGCGATTTTTACATTGTGTTCAATAAAGCCGGTTAAGGTGGGGACGCCATCTTGAATCATTTCAAAGTTGGGATCTTCGTTCAAGCTTCCAATTAAAACAGGACTAATTCATATCGCGTTTGTTCTTAGTGCAGGAATAAGTATCATTTACAGTCGTAATTTAAATAATATGTGTCTCTCTGTGAAAACCGTGACTTAAAGCATTTAGTATGTGCGAAAGTTTGTCAATTAACTGTTAATTTGCGGGGGATTAAATCAGACGAGTTTTTTAAAAGTTATCAATTAACTATTAATTTACAGGGGATTAAATCATTAGGGAACGTATATTAAAAGCAATATATTATCCTCAGGTGGGAGGAGTCTCACACTGCGGAAGTTATCACCAGAAGCTTGGCCGCGGTGACTTATGTGGGCATCAAGATCAAGATGAAAAGTAGAAGGCGGGGACGAAATACGTGATGCGTGCAAGCGCTAATTGAGAGACAAGGCGATGGTAGGAAATCGGAGTATAGCCATTCGAAACAATGAAATTTCGGTCGTGTCTTTAGATTGCTCAAGAAAGTGCATTTGTTCTTTTTCTTGAAGGCTAAGCAAGCAAAATGCGGCTGCCGGTGCGGTTATTGAATACAGTGAAGTGAATAGCGGGTTCGACCGAAACCGAACTCGAGTTTGCATTGATTGCAGAGAAACTGTATTCATCACGCAGCATGTGATTGAGCTGTGTATTGCGATTTCTTTACGAAATTATTAATGCTAATATGCTTCTTTGATTTTAAGTATTTAGTATGAAATTCTTACGGTAGTCGTTAATTCCCTATGTTGATCAAACATGTGCAGAGGAAGTAGAACACACCCCGTCTCTTATTTCTATCTATCTTTCGTTTCTCTCTGTGTACCCTTCATCTCTAATTTTTTCGCTTTCGTCTCTCCCTGTTTGTGGGCTTAAATCCCTTCATCGTTGACGTCTAGGCATTTCAAATGCCTATGAAAGTCAATGATTATGTTGTAAAAATTCATTGCGTAGAGTAAATGGACTCACAATGAAAAATTTGGAAAAAGTTCGGTACAAGCAAGAGTATTATGTTTATCGACTTCTTGGTAAAAACTTGTCAAGATCAATGGCATCGACATGACTTTGTAGAAGCTCGTCTCGCGGACTTTTCATCTTTCCTCCTATGTAGAATTTACTTGAACCTAAGAGTTACTCATGTGCTCTCACCCAGTAATCGAGTAACTAGGCTCCAATATTCCCTCATCGGAGTCGGGAGACCAGGACCGGAGGCTGACGGCGAACTTGGCATAAGTGAGGCTAGTCACATTGGGGGGAGCACGGAAGCGAGGCAAATTGCGGGGCATCTTGTGATCTGAAGAGGAAGGAAGAAAACGATGGTAATTTTTGAGTGGGATGGGAAATGCGAGCTGGATTTCCAGTAGCTAGGAGGCTCGATAGTTAGAGTTTCAGAGTTTCAAATTCAATTTCTAATAGAATTACTGTAGCATGGAGTGAGTATTCCATGCATCAAAAACTCGAACTATGTCATCGAAGTGAAACTCATGATACTTTAAAACCTTCTTTTTGAATCGTACCTATTAATTAGTTATCTCTAAAAACAATTCTTTGTACAGTATATTTAGAAAAACTGTGTTCAATTTCATCATTTGTTTTATTTCAAGCCCACCAAGACATTTCGAGCAAAGACAGAGGCATGATCCTCGCCCACTCAAGTGATCCCGCGAGGATAATTTTTTCCTTGTTTCAAAATGTGTAAGCCATGACTACATTGCTCTCTACAGTCTCAAATGCAACCAATCACTGTTGACTGGCAGAGCCCACCGCCAATATTTAGCATGCTGAATGTTGCCGCTCCTTACCGTGAGCGTGGCAATATGGGTCATTTTGCATGGCTATGGGCGGAGCTTATTTGTATGGCGGGATGGAACGACGGTGTGGAGCGCGAATAAACCGTCAGTGTAAAAGGTCCTTTAATAAAGAAAGTCGGTGTGCAGTGACGCTCAATCCTCTCGTGGGAGGAGCTATAGTAAGTTCACCGTTGCTCCACACCGTCGCTCCATACCACTGGTGTAAAATGAGCTTAAGGATGCTTTACTTCCAACCAAGCCTGATGCATATCATCTTGTACATTGGTTTTTCAAATGCCTTATAAATAACACTAGGACACCATGACGGTTTCCCTCGTAAAGCCGGTACCCATTTACGACACCTGGGTTGAGTGGGGTATTGTGCTTGAGTTTTCCCTTATACCCAACGGGGAAATCACCGTGCAGCGCCGGGATTCGAACCCTCGACACCTTCACGGAAGGGCGAGACCTTTAACCACTCTGCCACGGTGAACACTAAACATCACACGCACATGCATACGTCACACAAACGAGGTTTGCGTGAGCTGCCATTGCCGAGTCAGCCACCCCCTCACTACGCACCAATGAAGCTCAGGCGTTCTCGAATGAGCCACTCACTCTTTTATTAAGCACCCTTTAAGTCTGTCCTTCCTCTGTTTCGTCCCGCACAGCAACTGAGGTTAACTCTGCAGGGGACGAGCTCCTGTCAGCACGATCGGATACATCAGGCAGCCTGTGCATGAAAAATCAGGAATCGTGGCTGTATGCCAGTTGCTTGTGGCTCCCTTATAAAAAATTGTTCCCGTGATCAGGGTTTTCATGCGGATAGTGGCAGCAGCGCTTCTCAGCGGCTGAGCAATATTGCCTATTTAACTGCCGTAGCTGCATTTAATACAAATATTTTCCGTGAAGCGGGACATTTCTGCGCAACCAAGCGGCAACCTCAGTCATCATCTGAGATGCCGTGGTGACCTGCCCTGACGTAAGCATTGCTGTACAACTCTGCGTCGTGCACCGCTGAGTTGCGGTGTGCAACTCTCGCTCTTTAAGTCTGCGCTTGTGAGGGTGGTAATTTTAACGTGGTTATTCATGCATTTTATGCTCTGGCGTTTTTATCTGTTACTAATGCTGCGTTTAGCAAAAATATTTTCAATTACCTGTACATACACCAGTACAAAAGTTCAAAGTCAATAGGATTTTGAGTGGGTTTAAAATAATTTACGTTCACTCGGCAAGTAGTAATTTGTTCGAAATGGTTGCATTACTTATTTGTCAGAGCTTATTTTTTTAAATTTCCATTTTTTCTGGGTTTAACAATACATTCATTTTTTGAAATTTTGCTGAGGCAAATGAGAACGAATGAGACGGTCTCACTCCTTGTATACCAAATTCTTTACATAATAATTAAATTTGGTAAGAATTTGCTTGCATAAAAAATAAATGCCAAAATAACAAAACTCCGTAAGTTGCTCTTAATACTGATTCTGAGACACCAATGACGTCATGATGCATTTTGTGAAACGCTATTTTTTCCCTAAATTGATCTGGTATTTTTTCACCTTATCAGTTAGTCTTGAGAAGATATGTCTGAAGTTCTTCCGATGGGTCTTATTTGCCCGATGACAGCAATGTAGGAGAAGTATACTCGGTAATTACCATATAAAGCTGTTACCCCACTACCACCACCGGTGTCCGCTTACCGTCACAAAAAGCGGAGTCCAGGCAGCCCTGATGAAAGAGAAGTACCTACTGTAATTATTATTTAAAATTGTCCACCCCCTACCACCACCAGTGTCCACTGACCTTCACAAAGGGCGGGGTCCAGGCAGCCGTGAAGACACCTGCCGTTGCGGGGGTCGCACGAGCCGTCCCTGCAGTAGCGGCAGGCCAGGGCGCAGTCAGGCCCGTAGCTGCCGGGGCCGCACCCTGCGAGGCAACACAGGCGCTTTGCTCACGGGACCGAGCTCGCGCAAATCAGGGCGCGGGGAGGTTTCAGGAGGGGAGAATTACTCAAGAGCCTCTGCCAGGTACTGACATCAAACTAAGTCCAGATTTCACAGAAATCGTAGAAATATTCTATTTTTTACCAAATACACTGTAAGTAACTACGCAATAATGCACAAATAATATCTCTCACTGTTAATACTTGTACCATGAACTTTTACTGTCGATACAATCAGTATTTGTTGTATGGAAATGAATGAAATGTTTTCCAAGCAGTCAACCATATCGTGAATACAACTGCAAGATTTTATTTCACAACCCACATCAATTCCCGAACTGAATCCAACAGGTAACCTTGATCGCAGGTGGGAGGCAGGTAGCCTGGAGGGCAGGAGCAGCCCTTCGGGTCGTGGGTGCAGAAGGTCAGCCCACTACAGGACGCCCCCGTGGACCAGAGCAGGTGCTTGCTGGTGCAGCTCAGATGGCAGGTGGCGCCGTAGCGATCCGCAGGGCAGTCTGAAGGAGGCACAACTGGTCAGCCAAATGCCAACAGAAGAGCGCTTCTTTCTAAAACATTACTGAAGCTTGTGGAAACTACAGCAATTGAACGCTTTCACATAGACTGAAGGACAACACATTGTAACTAGGTACAACACTTCTGACCGTTTAACTCCTTGACTACGTTTGCATGGTTGCTACGGTAGGTTTGGTTATGCTGGAAGGTTGGAAGGTTTTGCCGCTGAATTACTATCTTTGTTGTTTGATTTTATTTTATCCATCATAATAAGCGACAGAAACTTAATTGCAGGATGACATTTCAACTTGTTCGTTATAGTCTATTGTAAATAAAGGTAGTGAAACAATTGAAACGCTTTTCACTGATAACGGTACGTAAATGATCAATTTACCTAGTGTGTCTCAAACGTACAAATACATACGTGGTCAATGGGTTAGTAATTATTTACTCGCATTCCTCTTTCGAGAGACCCCGATGTCCACTCTACCCTAAATTTAAGTCTACGAATTACTCGCCTTGCTCTGTACGTACGCTTCTGAGAAACGAATTATGATGCCGCTGTCACGAAACATAAATGTCTACATAGTGAGGGATTTAAACCTCAGCTGAGAAAAAGGGTAAAAATATAAAATAACAGATCTCAAAAAACGTAGGAAAAGGCAATAAACGACAGAGGAAAGTAGAAAAAGTGAGCTTCTGTACTGAACGCGCTAACACCAGTACACATCTGATCAACACGGGATAATGGCAACTGCAAGCAGAACATTTTGTATCAAATTTGTTTAGGATTACGAATGAACACATGAGTTATAGATGGACGACATAAAAGAATATTGGAACGATATGGCACACAAAAAATGGGGAAAACACAACGTAATAAATCTCGCGCAATGCAAGTTCAAGTCTTCATGAGAGGCGCAGTTACAAGCTTCCGCGAGGGCAGCGTCTCAGATAGACCGGCAAAAATCGAAGCTAGGCCAGCGCTTACATGACATTTTTACTACTTCAGGTCCTATGAGTCCGAGCAGCAGCACAGGCAATACAAAACCGAGAAGCACCAGAGGGAAGAGCCCACGAAGTCTGACGTGAGAGCTTTCCAATGAAGCCAGCATTGGGCCAGTACCAGCGACGCAGCGCAGAAGATTGGGGAGTTCGAGTGGAAACTATGAATTTATGAGGTTTTTCATCATGGGTTTAATTATGGATTGATGTTAATGAATAAAAAGATTGTGCATTGAAAAGTACAACGTGATGGTGTCCAGCATAACGAATGTGCTACTGTGACCTGATAAGATGGGATACCACGCGTTTAATAGGGAATCGATGTTAATTAGGAAAATAATTGTGCATTGAAAAGTACAATATGATGGTGTCCAGAATAACGAGTGTGTTGGGTTATATCGGCAAGAGCATCATGGTTTCCACATTGTTTGTTTAATGTTTGTGTGAATTTTAATCAAGGGTAAATCCTTCAGGTATCGTGTGAAACGCTCTTTTGACTTTGAAATTCCCTTGTGGTGTAGAAAACGGGGAATTTTCCCCTCGTATAAATTACAATTGCTCGTATTCATTCCAGACGTTGGCATTGCAGTAGACTCAATGCCACTTCAACTTGGTTTTCAAGGGGCTCATGATATGCTCGTCTGCGTTGAACCTTTTATGTTCACAGAGCAGCAGAGCTCCTTCCGCGTGTACGACTGCGCATCAGTTCATGTCCAGTTGGGGACAGGGGTGGATAAGAGGCAGCGAGCGCAGTGACAAGGCCGTGTCTCTGGCTGTCCAATTTACCGTGTGGCAGCGGTTATAAGTTTGTGCCGTGTTGTGTGCTGTGTTAAGGTACAGTGTTGGTGGCGTCTCTACGGTCACTGTTGAGGTCACGGCTACATCTTCTGCTGCGGTCATTGTTGAGGTCACGGCTACATCTTCTGCTGCGGCCATTGTTGAGGTCACGGCTACATCTTCTGCTACGGCTACTGTTGAGATCACGGCTACATCTGCTGCTGCTATGGTGGAACGGTTACACCTGCCGCTCCTACGCTATACGTTTACCAAACGTAGATCTTCGTGGAGCCAGTCAGCCAGCGCGATGAGCTAAATCCATTCGGAATGCGCTGGGAGAGGGTCTTCTCGGCACGCGGGAACCACTTCGGGACTACGCGTGGGACGACTCTCGACGGAGGTTGGTTGGAGAGGTAGTGGGCGCTACTAGCTTTGACCATTCGTTGGGAGGCCTTACGAGCAATTGTAATTGTCCTACAAATTAGGTGAGAACCCATAAAAAATTCATACGGCAACTTGTATTTCATCGAAGTGATCTCGTTACGTTCTCCTGTCAAATTTGACTATTCATTTTAGATGAGATCTCTTCATTACAACGTGATTTTCATTGAAATGCGTAAATGCGTAAGTGCGTAAACCTAAAGTATCTTTGGGAATATCCTTTCTTTTCAATGTAACTTACTCCACATCTCTATATTGCGTAGGTCATGCTCCGTTAGTCTCCGGCTATAATGTGTGACTTTCTCTAACAGGTTGCCGTTTCTTGGGAAACTTCGGGGTGCTGGGAAGGGGGTCGCCCTCCGTTCTCAGCCTATTGAGAGCGGAACCCTCCGCCCGGCTGGGGTGACGGCCCGGGAACCAGCCAAGATTAACTTACTTTAATAAACTCTGTTCTCGTGAGCTGTCATTACTGGCCCATCCTGAATTATTTTCAAGATGTGGTGAGGGGCGGTGTGTTTTTTATTGCGATGTGCCGTACATTCGTCGGTTACACTATAATGTGCTCTAGTTCATAGCATCGCAGCTAGGTAACGGCAACTGACGTTAGCTAATGGTGAATTTTCTTGGTTGATTACTAGGGTAATATTTAGTACTATGTAGTGTACACGTCCTTCAAAAATGACGGGATTCTGAATTTTCCTTATAATTTCCTTCCAGACGTGAATGACAAATGAGAATATCCATCCTAATAGTACCCGTTAAAAATAACGGATTTCTTTATCATACATTTCGAAGTTGTATATCGTTATTGATTACACTTTGGGTGACTAAAATTCATGTGAACCTATCCTAATAAAATGTCAAACATATCAATGTATGTAAAGGCTATCTTTTCATGTTTCACTGAGGAATAAGGTATTCATGATACCGCAAACTCCGACATTTTATATTTCTTAACACGCGGACACCAAAGAAATATATAAATCTCTAATATAAAAGTAGCCGCGTCCGTCCGTCCTTACGTCCGTCCGTGTGACCCCCTCCTGATTATGGTATCCACAATATGCAATCGACTTATTTTTAGAAATAGAAATTTTCTATGGAGCTTTCTCTGTTGAAATTCATCCTGTCGCTTTGATATTTTCAATTGATAATGCGAAAAAAAAAATTTTAAATTCGTTTGACCAGTAACCTGGCTACCACTTAGTATAAAGCCCAAGATTTTGGAACTTAAGTAATTGTTTTCGAAATTGTGATTTTCTTGAAAAGCTTCGATGAGATAATAGACGACATTTCAGAATAAAATTCCGGCAAAAGAGGCCACCAAGGATTGAAATGTGTCCAACCGCAGGAGAGAAGTAGCAAGACTTCAACAGCAAGAAAAACGCCGAAGACGATCGGATGAACAACCCGAAATGGCAAGACGAAGTCAATGCTGCTCGCAAACGAGAAGTTAGAGCTAAATTGACCCTTGAACGGCGTTTGAAAATTCTACGGAATAATGCAGAGCAACACCGAGTAGCTAGAGAGAGCTTAACACATGAAAGAAACGAGGAAATTCTTCGGCATAACGCTGGATAACATCGAGTGGCACGAGAAAAGTTAACTCAAGAAAGTAGGGGTGAAATTCTTCAGATTAATGCCGACCAGCA
The DNA here is from genome assembly GCA_030386875.1 of Morinoia aosen. Lineage (NCBI taxonomy): Eukaryota > Metazoa > Arthropoda > Malacostraca > Amphipoda > Talitridae > Morinoia > Morinoia aosen. The sequence goes on along the minus strand of CM059556.1, from coordinate 46,966,025 downwards.
CGTATGCACTAGTAAATATAAAAATAAACACACAACGGGTATTATTAGGTTAGTTTGAAAAAGGCTTATCTATAAAGTCATAGCTTGAATTTAGGTAACAATAATACTTGGAATAATAGTACAAATTACGAATATATACAAAGTTAGGATAACTTTTCAAATTAACAAAGACAGGAATTGTTTGGTACTATTAAGCAGAAGTGATGGGAAGAAAATATCAAACTATTGAGCCCAGTCTATTTACTCTCCTAGGAATCTATGAGTTCAGCAGTCTTTGAGTAACTTTTGAATCGTGACCAAAATTACGGAAGCAACGGTGAAAAAGTTAGAATAGGAGGGCCATCTTAAATCTGTGTCTGGATATGTATAAAATCCTTTAAATGGTGATGATGATTTCAGAAGGGTTAATTAATTTCTAATTATTTCTCACAGTATTAGTATGTTTTTAAATGTATCACAATCATTAATTTGTGCATTTTACGACGTTTCTAATATTTAATTTTGCTCAATAATCAAAATCAAAATGTAAATGCTCCTAAAAGTTCCGAAGGCATCTCATCTAATGTTATGGGTAGCATTTACAAAACCTGTACAGTGCAGTGTGAGCAAAGCAGATAGAACGAACTCTGGATTTAAGGTCGACAAATAGTTTGTTCTCACACGTGATGACTGTGCAGCAATATCACAATCAGCAGAGAAATGTTGCTGAAACTCAACAGCCTCTTCACTGTTGTATCCGAAACGTGTTTGACTATCTGCCTCCATCATCACCTTGCATGTTTAGAGGCAGAATTGGATACACTGAAATTGGGACATTCTTGGTTTTTTGTTATATACTTCTTTTCTTTAGAATCCAAGTTTAAGGGTTTTCAAATTTTCCGTCTTTTCAAGTCTAATCTTCAAATCAAAGGAGTTTTTTTCCGAAAGAAAACACGTTTCTTTCAATGTGGCCACATCGTTTTACTTGTTATAATGAGAGATGTACACAAAATATGACAATGGGGTAGATGAGACTAGCAAATTTAGGAACAATTGCTACCATAGTCTTACGCAACTTGGGAATGCAGCGATGACGAAGTACTATAATAAGGTCTCGAATTGTACGTTAAAGTTTTACGTGAAGGTTAACACAATATCGGGGTTTAATACGGAGTGCCCGCCGTATGCAAATTTAACAAGTCTAATGAGGTGGCACGAAGAGACCTTCTAGTGACGGAGTTTCGCTCTATAATGATGCTCCTAATTCCCCTCGCGTCCTTTAAGTAGACCCTCAAGCTGCCAGAGCTGCCGCAGCTGATCGTAACCGCCCCGACTGGTATGCGCAGTATCGCTGCTGCTGCTGCTCGCGCTGTAGAGGCTGGGTCCCTGCCGCTAGCTCGCTGAGACCGCGTTGCCATTGCCATCTGCGTTGCCACGCTGCCATACCGCTGCCACGCTGTTGCCACGTCGTTGCCACGCTGCCGCTGGGAGCGTAGGTGTTGCCTCTTTTTTGTAACCGTCGAGCCGCTGCTGTGCAAGCATCGACATCTGGCGTGTTGTATTATGCTGAGCTTTGTGATCTTCTGATAGCAGAGCCCGGAGTAGGCTCTCACGTCCAACCGTCTTTACTCTTTTTTGTGGTGAAAACTTAACGGTTCGTACTTGGGACATAACAGAATCCCCCCGTCCTATATTAATCAGCATCCTCCTGGATGTAAATGGAAGTTTCCGTCTACTGAAGTCATGCATCTGAGATTCGTACTTCATTGCAGGGGTGAAATTTAGACAAGCCTTGAGATTTGTGCTTCTGACGCACTTCTGAATCGAAGATCCTGAACAAGCGATAGCTTACTGTAGTCGTCGGGACGTCCTGTTCCAGTTCACTATCGAAGACCTTCTCTCTTGGCTAATGACGTTCTATCAGAGGCCTTCTGAAGACGTTCAAGGGGGTAAAGACCACCCTAATAAAATATCGAATATTCATTCGATCAGTCTATACTCAACCTCCTGCGTGTAGTTACTACGGACGTATTGATGTCCATCGGTATCTTCTTTATTTTTTCTTCGTCGTTGTTGAAAATATAGATGTTCCGTGTCTGGCGAAAATATAGATGTTCAGGGGAAAGTCCAGTCCTTTGTACGAGTGAGTGTACTGTTGCTGCAGATGGAAGCTGGGCCCGCCGATTGCGCCTGCACAGCTGTGGCTGCGGCACGCTACGACAGCTGTGTGGGCTCTTTAATCGCAAGGTCATTGTAGACGGCGCGTAGCAGAAGTATGTTGTGACGGCAGGCCAGCAGTGTTGCCGTCGCATCGACCGCTCACTGTGCGCCTGCACACAGCTTCCCAGCCGCTGCGCTGCTGCGGTGGTGAGAGGAGGGCGTGTGCTGCCGCTCAGGCCTCAGTCGGCACAGCGTCGCTGTAATCAATCGTTCCACGTTAATCTCAGGGTTTGACAAATTTTTTCTCTCGGATTTCTTTGACTTATCGTAATCAATTGTGTCCATCTACTCATCCCATCTCCCCCATGCCATTTACATCCCGGTGTATCATCCTTCGACAGCATTTTAACTAGATCAAAGTAATCTAACGCAATAAGTTCAAAGAAATCCATTTAGAGAATATTATAACTAACGCAAAATAAAATAAATGCAAGGTAAATTAAATTGATGAGAGATCAAAGTAATCTAACGCAATAAGCTCAAAGAAATCCGTTAGAGAACATTATAACTAACACAAAATGAAATAAATGCACGGTAAATGAAATTGATGAGAAATACACAATATGACATTCAATATCTCGGATAGTTAGCGGGCTGAAAGGAGAAATCATTTAATCCTAAGTCGAATCACTCATCCCAAATTTGTAATATGAAAGAAATGTAAACACAGGGGAAATGATTAGAAAACATTCTTAACATTAAACATAATACATTTGGGAATGAAATGAGGAAATCATTATTGAGTTTTGGGACGTGGAAAATCAGTTAATTCTAAGTCAAAGCACATATCCTAAATTTGTAATACGAAAGAAACGTTAAACACAAGGGAAATGATTAGAAAACATTCTTAACATTAAACATAATACATTTGGGAATGAAATGAGGTAATCATTATTGAAGTTTTGGGAAGTCCTTGCGAGGCACAAGTAATCATACATAGTTTGGGCGTCTCGTCCGATTTCTCAGAGAATACCTAGGAATCATTCCTTCATTTCTCCGGCTCGTGTTCGGCTTCGTTGGAATATCGTTCTCGGCTCCTTGAAGTTCGTCTTCTCCTTCATCGTTGTTGAAAGGGAAGGCCATGGCGTCGTCCAGGTAGGCTCTTTTGACTCGGTTGAGGTGAACGGTTTGTTCTTTTCTGTCTGAGTACAGACCTTTGATAGTGATGTTATTTCCATGCCGCGATAGTATCCGATATGGCCCCATGAAGCGCGTTGGAAAGGCCCTGTCCTCGACACGCCCTGCTTCATTCCTCAACATGACAAGGTCCCCAGCTTGGACATCACATTCTTTGGCCGTTCGATTGTAAATGTTTGCGGCAGCTTGCCTCGCAGCTTCCGAATTTTTCCGAACTGCAGCAAATGCTTTAGACAGACGGAGAGAAACCTCAATTGAATAATCTTGGTGACACGCATAGTTGACGGGCTGCTCCTTGAAAATGTCGTGGTAAGGAAGGTTAGCATCTCTGCCGTAGAACAAAAAGAACGGCGTGTCTTTAATCGCAGTCTGGTAAGAAGTATTTACCGCTAACGTTACGAAAGGAATGCTCTGGTCCCACGTGAATCTATCTCCAGCAGCCAAGTGGGAGATTGCAGTCTTCAAGACACCATTCATTCTCTCGCAACAACCGTTCGCCATAGCGTGATAAGCAGTCGTAGTCTGTGATCTCGCCTTGAGATTTTTGCAGACATCCTGGAATAACTTATTAGTGAACTCGCTGCCTCTGTCGCTGACAATAGTATTTGGAGCTGAAAATTTTCCGACGTACTGGACGAAAGCTCTGGTGACAGTATCGGCAGACTTATCTGTGAGGGGGTAAGCATCGACATACCTCGTGAAATGATCCACGATTGTTAGGAGATATTTATTGCCATCGTAACTAACAGGCAATTCAACAAGGTCAACAGCAACTCTTTCAAGGGGAAAAGAGGTCTCGGGGAATTTACCTAAGGGGACTTTAAACTGGCCCTGCCATTTCATTCGCTGGCACTGTAAACATTTCTTCACATGGTCTTTGACGTCACGAATCTGATTAATCCAGAAGAATTTATCTCTGGCACGTTCAAGAGTTCTCATGAAACCCATATGAGCGGACAAATCGTTGTCATGGCTCAGCTTTAAAGCTACCTTAACTAAAGACTTAGGAATGACTATCTGTACATTACTTCTACCGTTTCGGCGTTTCTTTCTCGACAACCTACATAGGACATTGTTATCATCAATAAAGTATTCGTCAATATTAGAGATCTTACAGTTACCTCTATCATTATCATTTATTACATCTCTAACGGAAGACCAATATGGGTCCAAGCTCTGTTCCGAGGCGACATCATCCAAGCTCAGTGGCTGGGCGGTCTCGGCAGCGACACCTGTCTGCTCGCTAGACGTGGGTCGAGAGCACACGTCGTTGACTGGAGCACCTGCTACGTTATTATCAGAACCAGGCTTAATTCTAGAAGGAACATCAGCATTAATTTTAGGATCATTCTTATTACTACAGTTGGACTCAGCAGTGTCAACGACAGCATTGACAATTCTTTCAGATCTAGACAAATAGTCGGGCAAGTGGTGTTGTGCTCCAGGCTTATATCGAACAAAGAAATTATACTCCTGAAGAAGCAAAGCCCATCTCGAAATACGGTGATTACCCGTTTTATTTGCAAAGATAAACGTCAAGGGGCGATGATCTGTCACCACGACGAACTCATTTAAGTACAGGTACGCATCATAATGTTTGATTGAATCATGGATGGCGAGCGCTTCGAGCTCTGTCGCAGAATATTTGAGTTCGTTTCCTTTTAATTTTCGACTGTAGTATGCTACTGGCAATTCGATACCGTCGTGCATCTGAAGTAATGCTCCACCAATTGCAATGCCCGAGGCATCAGTGTGCAACACAAACTCTCTCTGAAAGTCAGGAAATTTAAGTATTGGCGCGGACACAAGTTTATCTTTCAAGTTATCGAAAGCTCGCTGATGAACGTCCGTCCATTTAAATGAGTTCGTCTTTTTTGTTAGCTCAGTAAGAGGTGCCGCGATGTGTGCGTAATTTTGAATGAATTTTCTAAAGAATCCGGTTGAACCAAGGAATCTCTTTACCTCTTTAACATTCCTAGGTCTCAAAGCATCTGCCAAGGCCTGGACTTTCGCAGGTCGGGGGGTGAGTCCCTCCGAACTGACTTTGACTCCAAGAAAGGTCACGCTACTCGCAGCAAATTGGCATTTCTTGAGACTTAGTTTGAAACCCGAGGCTTCGGTTTGTGAAAGTGCTTTCTTTAAATGTTCAACATGAGCTTCAAAGTTCTCGGAATAAACTATGATGTCGTCAACGTAACAGAATAGAAATTTTGAAATAAATGGAGAAAAAGCCATATTAACTGCTCTTTGAAGTGCAGCCGCAAATGTAATGAGACCTTGGGGTGACCGGCAATATCTATAACTACCTGTCGGCGTTCTGAAAGCGGTAATATCATGACTTTCTGGGGCCAATTCGATCAGATGGTAGGAACTTCGCATGTCTAGAGTGGTGAACAAGTTTGAGTCCTTTAGACTTTCGTGGGTATCAGTCATATTCGGGATTGGGAAAGTGTCCTTCTTACAAATCCTATTGATAAGACGAAAGTCAACTACGATTCGATGTGAACCATCATTTTTACGTACAGCTAAGATTGGGGAAGACCAAGGCGAAAAACTTGGTTCAATAACTTTTTGCCTGAGCATCTCCTGAACATGCTCTTCAACCAATTGCTTTGTAGCGTGGGGGACTCGATACTGTGGGGTATTTATGGGGGAGTGTCCCTGAACGTCTAATCTATGCACAGAATTTCGCGCATGACCAATCTCGTCTCCAACCGCGAACGCATTCCTGTGTTTGTTAATTAAATTTACAAGGGTCGTTCTCTGATCTAAGTTCAAATGAGATAAGTCAACATCGTCTATCATTTGGTTGAATTCAGGTTCATTGCGTTTCTCTGCGACGCGTATGAGTCTGCTGTTCCCAGCCTCTGCCTGTCGGTTCTGGTCAGGGTGGCACTGAGCCGACTCGCTCGCTTGTCTACAGCCATGATCACTGTGCACTACAGCCACCGCCTCATAGCCCTTGCGCTGCGTCTGCGCTCGAGCATCACTCTCGCTTTCGTCTGAGCCAGGCTCCGGCTCCTCGACGGCAACATCTAAGCTAACACAAATTTTATTTCTAGGTACAAGAACATTCTTATCATTATAATTTACAAAGACTATTGGCACGGTTCCATCACGGACTGTGGCGAGGGTACGAGGAATAGCTACTCCTTTGCATGTAATGCTCTGTTTTAGAACGACTGTTTTTCCATTCATGTGCTTGGGAACTCTCAAAAAGGAATGACATAACGTGCCTCCTTCAACAGTCAGATCATGTGACATTCTCGCGACACTGAATGAAGCATCCTTTGATTGTTTTACAAAATTTACTGAATTAGAAGCAGCAACTGACTGAAATGGGTAAATTCTATCATTAATTCTCACGTGACCTTTCTCGTGCTGACTGTATTTTATTTCAACACCGAATCTCTTAAGGAAATCTCGGCCTATCAAGACAGCTCTAGGGAAGTAAGAATCTTCCACAATAATAGCGGAATGGCAATACTCAACATCACCTAGTTTAAATTTCAAGTCAATCGTACCTCGAGTGTGGAGATTATCTCCATTAACAGAACAAAGAACTTTAGTGCATCGTTTAATTCGGGGTGGAGTTTTGAATAATTTGCTAATTACACAAGATTTCACAAGAGTCACGGAAGAGCCTGAATCAACGAAAGTGGAGCATTTCCTCTGTTCAATATTTAGCAAAATTACGGGGGAAAAGCTTTTCGGTTGCTGTAGTAGTTTTTTGACTTTACTGCGGCGATGTCACCACTCTGACTCGGATGGCCATTGAATTTGCGTTGATAATTATTAAATGGGCGAGCATTTTTGTGTGAAGCACTTTGCCATTTAAATGGGTTCTTAGGCTGGAACGTTCGCTTTTGTGGTGAATTGTATTGACATTTCTCCACCACTACATCACTCTCGTGGGCTCGTCTTTTGCGGCTCAACAAAGATCTCTCTTCGATCAGAGATTCCTCAATTGATCTCGCTTTATCTAAGAGTTTGGTCACACTCTCAGGGTCAAAATCATGAGATTATTTTTCACTGATCTTGGGATTCATATTTTTACCAATGGTAGGAATGAGGATTTTTTGTGCTTTACTATCCTCGTAGTGCCATTCTGGACCGAATACGTCCTTCCAGCCAGCAAGAACGCGAGTTGCAAAGGCATTTACAGTCTCATCATTTTCTTGATGCAAATTAAATAGAATTTTGTGGACTGTCTTTCGATAATTCATGGCTCCCTTGTAAACAGAAACAAGCCAAGTCTTGACATCCTCCAGTGTAATTAATTGATCAGACTTAAGAACATATGAATCCCAAGCTTTGCCAGTAAGTGCATTTTTCAAATAACGACATTGCAAATCGACGTCGTTCGTGTAAATGTCAACTCTGGTCTGGAAGTGTTTTAAAAATGAAGTTACACAGCCTTCACCATTAAATTTGGGCAGTTCAATTGCATGATTTAAAGTCACTAAGTTATTTGGATTATTATTTGAATTATTCTCATGGTGGCCGTTTTGGTTGTTTTCATTATCGTTCTCTGCCATGATTTCAACAGATAATCAGAAAAAATTTAGCAAAGCAAAATAGGTTCACAACGAACACTGATAGCAATTTGAATTTCAAATTAGGAATTTAAATGCAATATTTCGTACAATATTTTTCCAAATACACAGACATAATTGAGTTTTTTCGCACAATAAGTTTCCAAATGCACAGAAATAAATGAATCGTCAATAACATCAACAACAGTAATAGAAAATAGGGTCATAATGGGCACAAAATAGGGTTGGAATAGGCATAATAATCATATTAGAAAGGTAAATGGGTTAAATTACGCAATGGAAATGAGACAATAAATGGGCAAAGCATCAAAAATAGTAAATATGGTACAAATTCACACGAAATTTTTAGAAATAAATCAATACACTGACACAAAGTTCAAATAATGACAATAAATCACATGGGAAATACACAAGTAAATCAATACAATGACATAAATTATGTGAATAGAATGGGTACAATGATGAATAAACTTCCTAATGAACAATTATTTGGCCAGTTACGATAAACATCTATTTTTTTTAATAGGTAGCGTGGCAACAGCGGTCCCTTGCGGAGACGTTAAGTTTTAATGGGTTATGATCCCACACTCGCTGCCACCATTTTGTTGTATACTTCTTTTCTTTAGAATCCAAGTTTAAGGGTTTTCAAATTTTCCGTCTTTTCAAGTCTAATCTTCAAATCAAAGGAGTTTTTTTCCGAAAGAAAACACGTTTCTTTCAATGTGGCCACATCGTTTTACTTGTTATAATGAGAGATGTACACAAAATATGACAATGGGGTAGATGAGACTAGCAAATTTAGGAACAATTGCTACCATAGTCTTACGCAACTTGGGAATGCAGCGATGACGAAGTACTATAATAAGGTCTCGAATTGTACGTTAAAGTTTTACGTGAAGGTTAACACAATATCGGGGTTTAATACGGAGTGCCCGCCGTATGCAAATTTAACAAGTCTAATGAGGTGGCACGAAGAGACCTTCTAGTGACGGAGTTTCGCTCTATAATGATGCTCCTAATTCCCCTCGCGTCCTTTAAGTAGAACCTCAAGCTGCCAGAGCTGCCGCAGCTGATCGTAACCGCCCCGACTGGTATGCGCAGTATCGCTGCTGCTGCTGCTCGCGCTGTAGAGGCTGGGTCCCTGCCGCTAGCTCGCTGAGACCGCGTTGCCATTGCCATCTGCGTTGCCACGCTGCCATACCGCTGCCACGCTGTTGCCACGTCGTTGCCACGCTGCCGCTGGGAGCGTAGGTGTTGCCTCTTTTTTGTAACCGTCGAGCCGCTGCTGTGCAAGCATCGACATCTGGCGTGTTGTATTATGCTGAGCTTTGTGATCTTCTGATAGCAGAGCCCGGAGTAGGCTCTCACGTCCAACCGTCTTTACTCTTTTTTGTGGTGAAAACTTAACGGTTCGTACTTGGGACATAACAATTCAGCTGTTCAGCTGGAGGGCAGGCACGACAGTACTATGTAGCACTAAATATGACTTTGATGTCCGAACTGCCAGTAATTATTCTCTGAAAAAATCGGCCTGAAAAATTATTCTCTGGCTGCCCCTGCACTCACAGTGCTCGCAGCGATCACCGTAGGTGCCGGGGGCGCAGACGCACCGCCCTGACGCAGGATGACACTCGCCCGAATTCTGGCAGTCCGGACACCATTGGCTGCAGTCCGCCCCAAAGCGGTATCGAGGACAACCTGGTGGTGTCAGGTGGGGAAAAATAAGACAAGACCTGCGTTACTTTCCACTAGCGGTGAAACGCCTGTCTAATCGTTACTAATCATCTACTCCTAACCGAATAGTGGTATTCAAGTTATGAAGTGTGTCAAACAATAAGCTGCTGTTTTATATAGATGGTGTGTTCTCAGCGTTGTTTATACCAATTTTTTCTGCAAGATACTAAGAAACTCAGGTACTTGTGGGTTATCTGTCACCACTTGTTTAGGGGAAAAAATGTTTTTAGGGAAAAAGTGAAATATGTATTGTTTTATGAATATTGAATTGATGCTCTGAACAGTATGAATTGATTTTTCATATGAGGAGGCATCCTTGTTGATTTATATTTATTTCAAATGCCATTCAACTACATTCATTTATTTCAAATGCCAATGAATATACATATATATATGAATTTTTGGGACCTTCCTCTTCAGTTCATAGAAGGTCCCAGAGATTCATTATGGCCTGAAACAAAACAAAAATGTAAAATAATAAAAATTAATAATAATTTGATTAACACGTTCCCTGCGTACTGGGCCACATGTGTACCAGCAGGTAAATTGCCCATTAACGTACGGGTACAAATGCACGACATTTTGTCTGTTTCGCGACATTTTTTAGAGTAATTGTTATCATACGAGGTGAAATATTATCGTGTAATAGTATTTTTCATATTCATTAGGAAGAATTCAAATTTATTCAAGCTGGAAAATCGATTTCCGTATTCTGCTACTTATAACCTAATTAAACCAACCGTTAACAGCCGCAGAAACTCAGTGAACGTGTAAGCTAACCTAACTTAACCTAACCTTAGTATCAAGAGGAAACCATAAATTAGAAGCGGTGACAGATAACCCACAAGTACCGAAACTCTACCTGATTAGTTTGTTTAAAAGAGTTTCCGAGCGGTACTCACCTCCCCACCCTCGACCACAAAGCACAAACGACCCCCTGTGGGGCACCTGGTGAACTCTGTAGGTGTTTGACGAAGCTTCCGCTGCTGGAGCGCTACTAGTGCACAGCGTGCACCTGTACAGTAACGCTTTAGAGACTGTACAATAAAGTTTGGGTGGGTGGCGTAACTGCTGGCAGAGTAACCGTGGTCAGTGCAACATCATAAGCAACTGTTTACTGTCACAAGCTCATACAGTGACCTCTCCATAGTTTTATTGCTCTTAGTTACAAGGCCAACAACAAATATTCTAAGAACTTTCTTTCATGCGTGAATACTTTGAGAAACCATTCTTTCTGAACTCCATGCTATTAACCGTTGTAAAATAAAAGGAAGAACCAGTGCAAAAAATACATCACATTTATTGCAAACGTTTCAGAATTATTAAAATTCTATCATCAGCGCTGAAACATGAGATATATGAAAATTTTTTACTATTTCAATAAAACATATATATCTACAGTATATATCTTCAACAAAATTCTCTTAATGTCTGCGAACCCTGATTTATATTCCTTCATACACAAACAGTTGCATATTCGTAATTCACACAAGCACACATCTACACTCTAATCCAAATACACTAGCGAACACATACTATATATATGCACAAACGCATGCACACTCACGCACACACGCATGCACACTCACGCACACGCATGCACACACGCACGCACACGCACGCATACACGCATGCACACACGCATGCACATACACAATTACGTTAGTAGGTGAGGGCATTTGATAACTTTACGGCACTAATGTTTTTCTTGAGGTTAGGTTTATGAGTGAATATGAAAACGGACTCTCAAATTATAAGGTCATGCTCACTATTAGCTCCACAAAAAGTTGAAAAATTAGCACTCATGAATGGATCGTTTGAATTCTCACAGTGATCTCTAATTGCTGATAGGGGTGGAGTGGTTAGTGCATGACCGGTTCTATGAGATATTCCTGAGTTTAGGCTATGTCCGATGAATTGTTGGAATTTGGTACTACCAACGTAAGACTGCATGCAACAGTCACACTTATAAAAATAGACAGAGCCGCTCCACAAGCATTCATCCAATCGTTCCTTCCTCCTAAACAAGCTTATCTTGAAACTATTCCTTAAAAAACTCTGTTGTCTACCGTTGTGAAAAACCTACGAATCAAAGACACTACCTCTCTCTTCAGATCTGCGTTCAAATTACCCATGAATGGTAACTCGATGAACAAAGTCTGCTTTGGTACGCTCAAAGTTGCGGGAGAGGGGTAAATTTTGCGATCTAAAAATTTGCTTACACAATCTGAATACGCGAAACCAGATATTTGCTGTAAACCAATAATTTCACGAAATATTTCATTTAATGATGGAATATTTAACATGTACTGGATATGAGGTATGGATGATGAAGTAAACTGTAAATACATGATTTAATATATCATTTATATACGCAGCTGAAATAGTTCATAGTGAAATTTGACTTTTTATGAGGACGTCTAGGAAAGGGATCTGATCATTTTGTTCTACTTCCTTTGTAAATTTGATATTAGGATGAGATGCGTTAATATGCCGAAAGATACTATTGGCTTCCATTTGTGAGCGAAACAAAACAAATGTATCATCCAAATACCTTTGGTAAAATACAGCAAGCGACGAAATTATTCGTACACCCCTCTTCTTTCAAAACTTTCTAGAATTACTCAAAAACTATTGTTGCCACAGGCATAAGATTTTCACAGGGTGTGAAGTACATATTAAAGACAATAATACGAAGTTTCTGCAACAAAATATTTTTTTGAACGATTTAACAAGCTGAACTTCAGAAACACGAATAGACAAAATTATTCGTACAATTGAGAACATTACATTTAGTTGAAAAGTATTTACAGTTATGCTTGTTTTATGAAAAAAAAATTGTCTAAAATGTTCTTGAACATTCTAGATGTGAGATCATTCTAGAAAATTGTGCCAGAGCTAACGGGGAGCCAGAGAAGTAGAGCTTTGTCAATCGTACACTAGCGCCATGATCCATGGGAAAAACTAAGGAATTCGGTGTGGACCTCAGACAGAAGGTAATTGACTGCCACAAAGCTGGAAATAGTTATGGCGACATATCTAAGCGTTTGAACATTCCAAGATCTACAGAACAAACTGTTATAAAAAGTTCGCTAAGTTTGGTACTATAGAACGTTGTCTGGGCGTGGTCGCAAACAAAAACTCTCGATGAGAACTTCTCGAAAATTGAGTCGTGAGGTCAACGCTAATCCACGAGTGAAGCTAGACGACATTGCCGAGAGACTGAACACTCAGGGATCTCGCGTGAGCAATCGCACAATCTGGCGCAGTCTGAACAAGGAAGACCTACACGGACGCCGACCTCGAAGGATTCCACTCCACAAACCATGTCATGTAGCTTGAGCTCGCTTGAACTTTGCGAAGTCACACTTGGATAAGGACAAAGGCTTTTGGAAGCGAGTATTATGGAGTGACGAAACCAAAATCGAGCTTTTTGGGCACAATGACGTGAAGAAGGTTTGGCGTACGAATGGTGAAGCCATTTCAGCAGTTAGTTAACGGTTCATGTTTCCGGCGTCGTGGTGTTTTTGGAACTGAGCAGGGCCAACAAGACAATCAAAAAGTAACTTGGTAGCACGATCTGGTACATTCTAAAACCGTAATGCTGGAACTTTTTTACCAAATATCACTAAAACTAAATTTTATTATTGTAAACTCTCATAGAATAGAAGTGTTTGTAACGTAAATTCAAAATAATGATTCCGAGTAACCGTGTCGTTAAATTTCATCCTTTGAAACAATAGACAGCTAATATTTCAAAAACTGATTTTTATTCGGAAAATATCATAGAAAAAAATGTTAGTTTGGCTGTTTTCTATTTGGTGTGCAATTTTGTACCTCTTGTTCTAAAACACCCTGTATATGTTGTATTGCTATTTAAAAAAAATTCAATTTTCTCATGTTTCAGCACTGATAATGGAAATTTAATAATTCCGAAACGTGTGCAATAAATGTGATGTTCGTTTTTACACTGGTTCTTCTTTTTATTCTACGGGTAAGATTCTCGACGAATTGCCCTATTGGAAATATAACCGTTGTAAAAAATACACTCACAAATACACTCACAAATTTTGTTATAATTACTGAACGGGCGGTCTCACGGGAGACCTATCTACCTACTTAATATTTTAATTGGACCAAATAACTTCAAAGTGTTTTGACAAACAATTCTAGTTTCTAGTCAATTTATTTTTTTAAAATTGGAAATAACTGACTGCTGTATGAACAGATCAACATGCACTTCCTACAATCCAATGTTGGTGAACGGTTTTTGAACACATCTGCGTATTTTTATACGTTCTCGTCCCGTAACGATAGGACGGAGTGAGCTTTACCATTTGCTGAGACTCCAGCCCAGATCATGGCTGGGGTTAAACCAATGCATTATGAAAGCAATCGTTCATATTACCGAAATTCACGTTATGAAAAATTAAGTTCATTAGAGAAATTAATGTTGAATTGTTGTTAAATGGAAACTGAAACCGATCATGAGATCATTTCTTTTGTCATTCCTTGATTTTCTTTTCGCTTTTTTCAAGCCAAAGCTGTAGTCTTTTTCCTCATACGACTTACGAGCATAAGGTTGAGTGACTCTTCAAGATTTGACGGATACCTCTATAGAAACAATGCCTAACAGAAGTTCATTTCGATATTCTTTAGAAAATGATTTACTGTTGGAAGCCCCTCGCTGAAAAAAAATCGTCGTATATGTTTAAAAGTTTAGGACGTCTGCAGTAACGTCAGCTTGCCATAAAACTTAGAATTCGTTAATGAGCAGATTGAAACTGTTCTAGTTAGTCTTATTTCATTAGCTTTAAAACCAGCGTTGGTGTCTTTATTCAGGGGAAACAAATTTTTGGTGCTCATTATTTCATAGGGCATCTTCAAAGTGTTCTTGGACACGTACGACTTCCGTTGATGGCGGATAGCACCTGAAGTCCAACACCAGACATTAAATTCGATAGATTTTCTTTCCAAACTTCGGGGTGGTTGTAGAAAATGAGCTTCTTATGCTTCTTTATGTATTTGTTTTCTCACCTAGAAATTTATTGCTTGAAATGCTAAAAAATATTCTAATTCGAACACTCACTTCTAACGATGAGTTTGGCGTAGGATGTGTATTGTCCTCTTCCTTTTTTGAAGCCATAGAGCCCAGCGTCCCGCAGGGACAGGTTGGTCAACTCCAAATCGATGGGATGGGGCAGTTCAGGCAGGCGGCTGACGGTCACTGAACCAGGCAAGAGGGGTGCCGACCAGGTGAAATTCTCTCCTCTGCTCGTGCTGACGGTCGAGTATTGAGGCATGTAGTCGTCTGAAAATGATGGGTGTTAGTGTGCCGGCAATCCAATATGAGGCTAGTTTTGATTTACCTGTAATATGGCTTTACTTAGCCCGAATACTGCGTAACTAAAGGCATTTTTCGTGTCTGCTTTTTTATTTTCTTTTAAGCATGTTTAATGACTGTCTTTTACTGCTCCTTCGATATTTTCAGAGTCGCTCCTCTCGCGTGCGGTATTCCTGCGTGCAGTGCTCCCAACGAATCTTTCAAATTAATTGGGATTCTTGACTCTAAGTTCAAATTAGGAAATTACCTTTTGTATTGAAAGAGTGTCGGTTTTTGTCTTGTTTTAGGCCGTCCTTTTTAGTTTCACTGCTGTGAATTTCTCACCATTTCTGACGTTTTCCTTCACCTATTACCTGGTTTCATGAACTGCTCTTTTTATTTGGTATTGATTAGGTGCTTTGAGTCTTCTGTAGGAACACACTTTGTGCATACACTCCCCGTTTTTCAAGTCCATATTGAATGATTTGTTATACTTCACAGTATAACTGTAAAAGGAGCAACGTTAAGAGTTTGACGAAGCGACTGGCCAACGCTTTTGTTCAATAAAAATTCGAAAAGAACCATATAATTTAAGTCTGAGAATCTACGAGGGAGCATCACATCATCTATACCTTCTGGAAGGAACCTCGACCGAACGTCGATGAAACAAGGACTGCCAACAGAAAATGCCAGGAACTTCTACGAGTAATGTAGCGTAATATTTTCTTAATATTAATATTGTTATGTGGGGAATATTAGTATAAATATATTAGAAAAAGTAAGTACCAATGTATTTGAATTGTTTTAGGAAATATCTTATGTTCATATGTCAATCTTGCGATACCGTTATTACTAGTCAGCATCTCAAATCGTCGCGTCGACCAAGGTGGTTGCTTGCGAGGGTCGAGGCAGTCAAGCGGGAGAGGACACTAAAGACAGAGGTGTGAGCAGCTTAATATCAACTCCCGGCCCAGCTTGGGCTGAGGGTCTCTTCCTATACAAATATCTCGTCAATGTTTCAACGTAATTACATCAATTTGATATTGAAATAAACATATGCGCCCTCGTCCATTGAAAGTGATCTTGTAATCAACATTAGCCAGTTGTCTGCCGTAACTGTCGATCCCGACACACCAACATGGCGACCCGGTTGCGAGAGCCCAGCTTGTCAACAAAAGCCGGCGAATATCAGATAAGTGTCCTTCCTTATCCATTTGTGTCCATATGTTCCCCCTTCAGAACTTCTAAGTATGTAGGATGTCAATTAGAGTAGGTAAACGATCGATATCTTGATTTCTTTTATTATGTCAATAGTTAAATGTCTAAATCTTTTGTTTCTTTAATTCCCTTAGTAATTAGCAAGAGGAGATGATGATGATGGAGAAAATAATAAAAGGTGATGCACATACGTAAATAATAATAGCCTTCCGCTCAGAGACCAAACGCTTACCGGAGATCATAAAATTATGTCTTAAAAATATAAATATTGTTTGCCCGAGTGGCTGGTGGCAGCATTGAAAAGCTATCGTGATTAATAAAGACTAGAAAATAAAAGAAAGTGACGAATAGAATAATAACAAATGTCACGAAAATGACATCACGAATAAATATCGGCAGCAATTAAGAGATATAAATCACGCCTTCAAACAACAACGACGAGAAAAACGTAACAATGCACAGACAACGGGGATTAAACATAACAATAACGTAACAGCGCTGGGATACCATAACAGATTCCTAACTTTCTTTGATAGAACTTTGTTGTGGTTAGGGTGGCTTGTACTGCTAATGATTTAACCTGAATTTTTTTGTTTAGTTTCTACCGACTATTTTTTAGTCTGTAACTATCCTGTTCTTCGAAAATATTCAACGTAGATTTTTTATCACAAACTTCCTACCTTGCTGCTCCCATGCAAAAAATCTTATATGGGAACACACTTTGTGCATAGATTCCTTGATCTCTTATTTCCGTACCAAATGATACCTGTTTATGAAACACCTTTTTTTTGTGGCGAGAGGTGCTTAAACGATGTCATATTCTTTTAGCATAAACTTCTTAATAAACTCACACTGTCCACGCGCATAGATTCCGCGTCATTTTCACTCCATACTAAATGGGGTCTTCCTCCTTCCTCTCTTCGGAACGCTTTTTGTTGTAGCTGTTTGGGAGGCTTAAACTAACATCTAATGTAATCCTTCATCTCTTTGAATCGCCTTTGTTGCGCACAAGGAGGTTTGAACTTATTTTAATCAAATATAATCTGCTCTCTGTTCATTATGTAACCTTAACAAATGCAGTAGTTTACAACGGGTGTGTGCTCTAGTACTCGATATTTTCGAGTTTTTATGGTCTTGAAACTTGAACGTCATTTGAAAGTGGTAATTTTTTGTATTACTATAACATTACTCGAAAATTTAAGGTGCTGAAAACGTTTATATATTTGCAAATCAATTCTCTTTCCGTTCAGCGTATAAACTTATAAGCAGAATATATCGCACATTTTATTTCAAATAAACGATATCTGAATACGGAATTTTGTATGATCCTTTATACAATTGAACGCTGCGCGCAATTGTCAGCTTCATCATTATCGTTTATATTTTAAAACGCCTTGTATGATTGAATGAAATTAATTTTCTTACTGTTTCGATAGAGCTTTCAATTTATGAAGCTTACTGTACGATTAAATTGGAAATCGATAGCCTTCTGGTACTAGTGGATTTGAACGTAGCCGGACGGAATTTTATTTTCTAAAATCCGTACGTGCGGAAGCACACCGGCAGTCGGGGTCCTGTTGCTGATCGTACGCCTGGAAGGACATAATACCAAGGAGGTTCAATAAAATGGAGGCGGCATCGCTATCTTTTGCCAGTCAAGCGAGTGAAGCCACTTTTACCGTCCCAAGCCCCGCCCACCCGGCATTTGGTCCTAGTGTGGAGGTGGTGTGGCAGTGGAGGGGTAGCACCACCTCCAACATCAAGAACTGAACACCGTTTGCAATTCATGAAATTTCTGTACGTACGCGTGAAAATTTATGACTGAATCTTTTTTGAAAGTAACTGCACACGTGTATAATGCATGAGCTCGGCATATGGGGAAAGTAGTCCTTGAACGCAGCATGGATAAGCTGCACCCTTCCACGTCGAGTGCCACTTGCGAACTGAGCCCCATCTCCGTGTGTGTGCCCGTATACCCTACAGATACAAAAAATTGGCTTCACTTTAGAGCAAGGAGGTTTAATGGAATGGAGGCGGCATCAGCGCTCTAAAGTGAAGCCAATTTTTGGTATCTGTAGGGTATACGGGCACACACACGGAGATGGGCTCAGTTCGCAAGTGGCACTCGACGTGGAAGGGTGCAGCTTATCCATGCTGCGTTCAAGGACTACTTTCCCCATATGCCGAGCTCATGCATTATACACATGTGCAGTTACTTTCAAAAAAGATTCAGACATAAGTTTTCATGTGTACGTACAGAAATTTCATGAATTGCAAACGGTGTTCAGTTCTTGATGTTGGAGGTGGTACTACCCCTCCACTGCTACACCACCTCCACACTGGGACCAAATGCCGGGTGGGCGGGGCTTGGGACGGCAAAAGTGGCTTCACTCGCTTGACTGGCAAAAGATAGCGATGCCGCCTCCATTCTATTGAACCTCCTTGCTTTAGAGCGCTGATGCCGCCTCCATTCCATTAAACCTCCTTGCATAATACGCTTCATCGTAGTACGCTGCAGTCATGTTGTCTTAGTGACGTCATCCCGCTTGTTTGAAATAAAGACTTTCTATTGGCTAGTCGAATTGGCGAATGTGCACGGCTGTACCCGCAGAAATTACTTTAACCTCCTTTCGTCTACCATGGTGGCAGTTCTCGCCTTACATCTTTCACTCTCGCTTGCTTTGTCGCTTTCAGTCTTTTGGTGTGTAAGCATCATAAGTCTTGAAATTCTACTGCAATGCATGAGTTTTGAAGTTTTAAAGAGAGAGAATTAATCTTCCTCTGAACGGGACTTCATCTAGAGGAAAATGCTCAATTTTACACTTTAAATAGATGTTTCTGACGGGAAATAAATATTTACAACATTGACAGAGGTTCTGCAACAAACGAAAAATATTTCCGAAATTGAAGGGATTTTGAAACGTTTCAAAAATGCATAATTTCATTCGACTCTTTTCAGGTCGCATTTTGTGGTGCCGCTATTGTATCATATCAAACGTCAGTTTCAATATCTATAAACCTGTTTATCCTATGTATTTCTTGTTCTGAATTTCTTTTTCAGTAATAATAATTGTAAAGTATCTACGATACGATATAATGCATAATATTGAAATTATATTTCCTAAAAATACGATGAATGGCCAGCATATAGGTGCTTAAGTAACAACGGCCTCAAGCACAAAACTGTGAACCATCAGAAAAATTATGTATACCCGATTTCGAGAGCACATATTCAATCTATTGAACGAACATTGCTGGATGCAAAAATCGATGTACTGAAAAATAAAAGAGGAGGACCTCATGAGCATTTCTAATCTTATTTAGACCATTACTGATAGAAACTTATGAGAGTACACGAGGATCGTCTTACTGCTTTCTTAAACGATGTAAGATTTGTTTACAAATAATAACAGAATAACCTTTTGTAACAAATGTTTTCTAATAAATGTTTTATTTTTCCATAACCAAATAATCTTCATCTTTAATAACTGATTTCAATTTCCGGGAGATTTCATACTATACAAGAAAATCCCCGGTAGATATCATACTATACCGACACCCATTTTGTTCTCTTCAACTTAAAAACTCTCTTGCACGAGTAACCCCAGGTTTTAAGCCGAGATGATAATTCGATCTAATCAAAATCAATGATTGCAAGCTTCATAATAATTTTCAAATTAAACTAAACAGCTTTTACTCAATGGAGTTATTAGTTTCGAAATATTTGATCAGAACTAATAGACGTGTATCTCGTCTGTTCAAGTCAAAACTTTTACGCGGAACTATTAAATATGTACAGAATGACTGACGTGTTTCCAGCGTCACAATGCCGACCCACAGTGCGGTACACATAAACGTTGTCTCGTCTACACGGAGAAAGTCAGTAATGGATGATTTGGCTTTTACTGGAGAAAGGGTCTCCCACGCGAAATCCATTAATTTTTTTGTGCTCGCGGTGGCACAGCGGTTAAGGGATCGGACTTGTATGTTGGAGTCGCGGGTTCGTATCCCGGCGCTGGCGCTGCGATTTTCCCCGTTGGGTATAAGGGAAGGCTCAAGCACAATACCCCACTCGACCCAGGTGTCGGAAATGGGTACCGGCTTTACGGGGGAACCGTCATGGTGTCCTATATGTAGTGTTAGTTATAAGACATTTGAAAAACCAATGCTTAAGATCATTTGTATCAGGCTTGATTGGAAATAAAGCATCCCAAAGATGCCGATGTTTGTTTTGTAAGTACACCGGTACATTCTCAACAGAAATCCCATGATCAAGACAAATTATAACTTTTATTCTTGTCTAAGACTCTCACACCTGTGACTGCTGAGGAGGAACTTCGTCTTAGTAACATTAACTGAAGTGAATGTACTCATCTCATTGCTGGGTATTCCATGGTCACGTAACATTTTTTATTCGAGCAATTACAAAGGTGTAAGTGAACGCTTTCCCACATGATCTAAAACGTTTTCTGAAATTTTAGTCAGTGAAGACTTTGAAAGAAGGTACTCGTATTTTGAAAGCAGTTAAATTTATATCGAGAACTTCGAAGTCCTTTTCTTAGTTTTCCTTGATACAGCGCATCTAGAACGTAGTACAACAGAACTCATTTGAAGTGGCATGACTGATGAGCTTCTTTTGCAGCACATCGCTCAGTCGCGACTACAGCAACTCTTGGCTCTTGTCCGGGAAGACAAAATGTCCTCCTCACAGGGCTTTTTCTTTCGAGGTTACATTCCAATGTCAAAGTTATTGCAATGAGTCCGTGATAAAACAAAAATTTCCCCGCTGAAAGAAAATTATATATTGAAATTTTATCATGCATCATGAATATGTCATGCAAAGTCTTTCGGTATAATTTTCTTTTTCTTCTCGAAACTTAAATTGATCTTCAAACTGAAAGGTCGAACTCCATGGCACCACAGAAACAAATATAAAGCAAAGCAGCTGATACATTTTACAACGTTGAAAACTGAGCGAATCGAAAACTCGGATACGACGAAGTGAGCAGAAGTAAGCGCAAGAAATATCAAGTATAATATCTTTTCACATGCTATATGCTGGCAGACAGTATTGCATTCGTATAATAATGGGCTAAATTTAAGTAAGATATTCAGGCACTGCGGTAAGTTCCCGTAACTTGATGCAAAAAGCAAAGCCACAATTAACTTAATACTGGAGACTAACCTCATAGATTTTGATTCTGTTGTATTGTTGAAGGCCCCGGTAATGGGAACAGTTACGGTGATGATAATAATGTGCAGCGGACACTATCGAATACATGATCGAATGATGATGATAATCATCATCATCGTAGTAAAGCTTCACCTCCAAGATATTCCAGTTAAACTTCATTCGCATTGTCCAGATGAGGTATAAATAATTTTCAGCATTACACACAAGCACAATATTGAACAATAGAATCCTCTCACCAGCTTGTCTACCGAAGATGCCGGTGACGTCAAGCTGAACATTGTCGCTCAGGCAGCGCAGTATTCTGCTGTTCTGAGTGGCAGGAATTGCCAGGGTCAGCGCGCTGTCTTCAGCTGTGATCTCAGCCTCGTTTCTTTGGTTTTCTTCGAAGGGTTCCATGTTCCAGCGACTGAAGACCTGGTGGGGCAGCAGCTGTCCTTCTTTGGCAGGGAGGCAGGCGACACGCAAGGGAATACCATCGTATTGAGATTGATGGTTGTTGTTGTGCACCATGATGATTTCCACACCCGTTAGATTGTCTGAGAAAATTGAAAAGTGAAATTACTAAAATTTTCCTCCAGCCTGATTTTAATTTGAGATTTTTTGTCATTTCACACTTACCTCATTCCAAAGCTAATGATATTTCAATATGAGTTAGGAAAATTAACCTATTTCTTTTGATTAATGCTAGTAACAATAAACGATAAATATTTTAGACGCTATTTTTGGAATCGATTAGTTATGCCGTTTCAAAGAAAAAAAAATGTAAAGGAAAATATGTCATGAATATAGCATGTGTTATATTGTTATTACTGAAAAACAATTCAGGGAATAACTGTCACCTGAGAATTAAATTCAATACCCGATTTCCATCCACATTATTTAAATTGGATGCATTCAAGAGACAACGTCACTCGCAATGAGCAACCGCAAGCTCCTGGTATTATAAATCGTCACTCGTTTGCAAAAAAACAAGAACTACTTTTTGCTCCAGACCTTTTTTCTTAATTTAAAAATTTAATGTATTGGATTCTCAATTATTCTCCCCGACTGAAGCTGGTGGAAAACTATTTTGATCCAAAAAATTTTTAACATATTTTTTATTTTTTTCCTGTTAAATTTTTATTTTATTACATGACTTACTGACGATTCTTAAGTTTAATATTTTAATTCCTAATCTACTGTTAATTTCAAGCCACATCATAAAATGAATTTTTTTGTCTTCAAATTTTTAAAAGGTGCAACGGATCTCCCCCATCACTCCGAAATGTAATCCCCAACGTTCGAAACACTACTTTGGTTGTGGATTGAAGTATTTTTCTTGGATTAGAAGAACATTTTTTGACCAGACGTGAGGTTAATAGCCCAACCGTACATGCCCTGGTCAAGTTAAGTCAAGTCTGGTCTAGTTTAGTCAATACTGTGGTGTCCTGTGATTTTTAGTGCTTTACAGTCTAGTACAGTGCTCTGTAGTCTAGTCCAGTGCTCTGCAGTCTAGTCCAGTGCTCTGCAGTCTAATACAGTGCTCTGAAGTCTAGTCCAGTGCTCTGCAGTCTAGTACAGTGCTCTGTAGTCTAGTCCAGTGCTCTGTAGTCTAGTACAGTGCTCTGTAGTCTAGTCCAGTGCTCTGCAGTCTAGTACAGTGCTCTGTAGTCTAGTCCAGTGCTCTGTAGTCTAGTACAGTGCTCTGTAGTCTAGTCCAGTGCTCTGTAGTCTAGTCCAGTGCTCTGTAGTCTAGTCCAGTGCTCTGTAGTCTAGTCCAGTGCTCTGCAGTCTAATCCAGTGCTCTGAAGTCTAGTCCAGTGTTCTGCAGTCTAGTACAGTGCTCTGTAGTCTAGTCCAGTGCTCTGCAGTCTAGTACAGTGCTCTGTAGTCTAGTCCAGTGCTCTGTAGTCTAGTCCAGTGCTCTGCAGTCTAATCCAGTGCTCTGAAGTCTAGTCCAGTGCTCTGTAGTCTAGTCCAGTGCTCTGTAGTCTAGTCCAGTGCTCTGCAGTCTAATCCAGTGCTCTGAAGTCTAGTCCAGTGCTCTGAAGTCTAGTCCAGTGCTCTGCAGTCTAGTCCAGTGCTCTGCAGTCTAATCCAGTGCTCTGCAATCTAGACCAGTGCTCTGCAGTCTAGACCAGTGCTCTGCAGTCTAGTCCAGTGCTCTGCAGTCTAGTCCAGTGCTCTGCTTCTAGTCCAGTGCTCTGTACTCTAGTCCAGTGCTCTGCAATCTAGTCCAGTGCTCTGTAGTCTAGTCCAGTGCTCTGCAGTCTAGTCCAGTGCTCTGCAATCTAGACCAGTGCTCTGAAGTCTAGTCCAGTGCTCTGCAGTCTAGTCCAGTGCTCAGCAGTCTAATCCAGTGCTCTGCAATCTAGACCAGTGCTCTGCAGTCTAGTCCAGTGCTCTGCAGTCTAGTCCAGTGCTCTGCTTCTAGTCCAGTGCTCTGTACTCTAGTCCAGTGCTCTGCAGTCTAATCCAGTGCTCTGCAGTCTAGTCCAGTGCTCTGCAGTCTAGTTCAGTGCTCTGCAGTCTAGTCCAGTGCTCTGCATCTAGTCCAGTGCTCTGTACTCTAGTCCAGTGCTCTGCAGTCTAGGCCAGTGCTCTGCAGTCTAGTCGAGTGCTCTGCTTCTAGTCTTGTGCTCTGCACTCTAGTCCGGTGCTCTGCAGTCTAGTCCAGTGCTCTGCAGTCTAGTCCAGTGCTCTGCTTCTAGACCAGTGCTCTGCACTCTAGTCCAGTGCTCTGCAGTCTAGTCCAGTGCTCTGCAGCCTAGTACAGTGCTCTGCTTCTAGTCTTGTGCTCTGCACTCTAGTCCAGTGCTCTGCAATCTAGTCCAGTGCTCTGTAGTCTAGTCCAGTGCTCTGCAGTCTAGTCCAGTGCTCTGCAATCTAGTCCAGTGCTCTGTAGTCTAGTCCAGTGCTCTGCAGTCTAGTCCAGTGCTCTGCAGTCTAATCCAGTGCTCTGAAGTCTAGTCCAGTGCTCTGCAGTCTAGTCCAGTGCTCTGCAGTCTAGTCCAGTGCTCTGCAGTCTAGTCCAGTGCTCTGCAGTCTAGTCCAGTGCTCGGCAGTCTAGTCCAGTACTCTGCAGTCTAGTTCAGTGCTCTGCAGTCTAGTCCAGTGCTCTGCAGTCTAGTCTAGACCAATCCCGCGCTGGCTGTCCAGTTCTCTCTAGTCTAATCCAGTCCAGTTCAGTCTACCTCAGTCACGTCCAGCCACGTCTACACTCAACATTCACGGCCTCGTTGTTTTTATTTTCTAGAAAGATCAACTTACGAAAAATCAAAATTTAAAGCTATACTATTCCTTGGTAAAACTATGTGCAATGGTTGCTTATGATTATTTTTAGCTTGCAAGCTTATTTTCAAGAATTTTAAACGAACACTCTGCCCATACAAAGATTGGTCATTATGAAGCATTTGTAAATGTAATAATATTGACACCCGTACAATAACTGAAATACACGTAAAAGTTTATCTAGTCGCGGTATAATTTCGATTGGAAATAATTGTTTTCTCTCTTTGAATTGATTGATTAATTGATTGGATATAATTGATTGGAAATAATTGATATTTTTTTTCAAATAGTTATTTTGTCTCTAAAACTCACATAGCAGTTCTTCCTATTCCTTACAATATTTTTGTTTATTTTTAATGACCTTTCTCCAACCATCCACTAGCTTTTTGATGCCCTCTTGGAGAAATCTGTTGGACTTGAGGAGAAGAAAACATCTAGGTATTATTTGTCAGCCATTTATCCTTTTCATACATTTTATAGTATGAATGATAAATCAGACTAAAATAATAAAGGTTATTAGAAGAAGACAGTTCAGATGAACCAAGCGAATGATGTAAAAGTCTTTTTTACCAGTCTGCAATAAGGATATCAATGAGTCCTTGAAAAGTTAGATACACAAACAGTTAGTCGTTGGCTTCGTTGAGTTTCTTTCAATACTGAAATCAAATTGAAATTTGAATTGAAATCAAACAAATTTATGAATCTTTTCTAGGGCATGAAAATTTAAATTTTTCTAGTATGAGTTGTAATGAACAGAGGAGTACATATTTCCTGGTAAGGAATTTTGGATTAAACCTCTCCTGCATCTTTATGCGTTTCTTCATCTTCTGATTCAGGCATTTCAGAACGTGATTGATATTAACGATTTCAATTTTTGAACGATATTTCAGCATTTTAGATCATGCTGTAAAACACTACTTTCATTGACAGTTCGCATTTTCCACATCTCTGTGTAGTTGAAGCCTATTCAGCATAGGCCTACATACAGCGTCAAATGTGTTAGATGCTGCTCATCAGCATTTATTTCTTGAATGTTTCACAAATCGTACTTATATAATACTACTAATCAGTACTTCTAAATGGGTAATTGAGAAATTACGACGAAAATTTATTTTAAAATTTTCAATTTAGAAACTCTTAGGAGGGAGGGAAATAATTGTTATAACAAACGTGTTCATTTCTTTGAAACCTTCCACTCGAACGTCCGCTATCATCAACTTTCACTTGAGCTGTTGGAAGAAAAATGCGGCCAACTTCCCACTGACGTTAGTTTTGCTGATGTTTACTGCTGAGTGTGATTAGTGCATAAAGAATAATGGAATTAATTTTAGTACAATTTTGGCACAGTGGATCGCCTTTAACGATATGTTATCAAAATCTTTCTTCTGATGTGACAGCGGTGCATTTGTCGCCAAATGGAATTAATTTCATAATTCTCATTTTTGTTTTTCCCTTTTTGGAATCAAAAGTTAAAGGTTTTAATGGTAAACTTTCCTCTAACTGAGACAGTTACCAACAGGCTGTCATTTTGTGCATCATGAATGCTGAAGAACAGAGCTGTTTATTGTTTTTTAATAATTAAATAGCTTTAATTTCTCCATCACCAGTTGGGAAGCCGTGTTCCAAAGTTCAATTATCGCGTCGTTTGACAACATTTGATTTTTTTTTACTATTGAGTGAATTAAATATTTAGGTGCTGAACTCATGCGTCGGGCTGTGAAAATGCGGTCATGTAAGCTAGCATTGAAGAATTGATAAATGATTAAAATGAATCATCAAATCATGCACTGCAGCATCGAAAATGAATAAAATTTAAATTATGAATTAATTGACATATAGACGGTACATATTACAGGTATAAAAAACATGTATGTTATAATTCACTGAGCCAGTAAAGAAGTTATTCGTCTCATTTTCACTCTAACACTTCTTTGATGAACTTTTGCTGAAAAAATTGCAGCTAAGCAACAATACCTCACTACTCGACCGCTGATACTGAACACTAGCCACTGCAAATTTCACGATTTAAGACTTATGAAAAAACAATTAATGAAAACTTACGTGGCATTTTTGAGTCGTGTTCAGAAATGAAGCTGAAAGCTCCCTCTTGTGCACTGGAAATTAAAAATTAATTTTTTAGAGATTTGAAAGAAGTTTTATTTCATGAAGCATTCGATTACTTGGAAAATATAAGCACCTCATTCTTTCTGAGTAATATTTTACTCTCAAGTAAAATTATGGGTCTAAATAATTACAATGATATGATATATTTGGGACTATTTACATCACTTCAAAAACAGAGTAGAACGGTTTGACTAAAAAACAGAGAAGCTCTTGCCCTCAAACGCATTAGATGGCATAAGATTTAGCACTGGAATATTGCAAGATTTTCCCTGAAATAATAAGTCAAAACACGACAACAATAATTACTTTCAAAAAATTAAAGCATACCCTTAAATTGCATAAAGGCTGGACATCCGTGGATATTTGATAGTTAAAAATAAGTTCAATCATGCAATTCATTAATGAACTGAAAGGCATACTTTCGGTTCAGCAAGCTCCACTCCATCAATACCGTATAATATTAGCTGTAGTTGCTTATTTACTTGCATGGTTGTTTATACGACTCGCTCTACGCTTCAAGTTATAAATTAGGAAATAGGTAGACGAAACTAGCCATCGAAATATTCGACTTTAACAATGATCATGAGCGTAGCTGGAATGAAGGCCTCTCAACCTCACGGGTAAGATTATATTATTTACCGCTCTCTCTTTCTCTCTTTCCTAACGTAACAAATATGAAGCCGTTCAAGTGAATAAGCCTCACTGAGGAAAACTTACTAAAATATCGATGGTACAATCTTTACGATGGTACAACGAATTTTCTATTTTCACAACATGTGCACTATTAAGGAACATTATTCAGAACTTTTTCCTAAATTGTACATGAAATTAAGGGGGAAAAAGTTATAGTATGGGTTTTATTATAATCAAAATGTTTGTTTTGTGCTTTTTTCAACTAAGAAGTATCGAGTAAAGTCGAGAGGTTGGGAATAGTTTTCAATACAATAAGCAAAATAATTTATATCCGAGCTTTATCGCTGAATTATCGAATGCCATCAGTTTTGAAGGTCCTTTTACATCGGCCAATGAATACTCTCATTTTTATTCCGATCCCAGCACGCCCGAAGCGACGTAAGTTTTTATAGGGTAAAGTTTAACGTGGGCACCGCCACATAATTCCACGACCTGTCACTGCAAACGGGTAATGGAAAACAAGGTCAACGTATGGGAGGTTACTTAGACGGGCACCTGCGGTGGTAGATATTGTTATCGTGGAAATTTATAGGACATGCCGAGCAACGCAGCAATATGTGAGCAGAGAAGATCCCATTCAACAAGCTTTTTTGAAAACAATACCAGGAATACTTAATCGAGAAAGATTTAATAGATAATAAAATTTCGTTCAATTAGCAAATTAGCCTAAAAAACGGGTTTTGGTGGGAATGTACGAGTCATGAAAGTCTTTAGATGAATCAATTGCACATGTTACGATTATTCTATGAACAAATTATTCATTGCTTAGCCAAGTACCGCTGCAATACAGTTTAATTAACTCCGAAGAGGACAAACCGCACCTCTCCATTTAAACTCATTAAACTCGAAAACATTCGAGCAAAAAATATGCTAGAGAAAGCGCCTTGAAAATGTCCTTACGCCATTTCTGAAAACGCCGAGTAGCATGAAAGGGCGCTCCATGAGGGGGTTGGCATACATAAAACATACTCCTGCGTGAGTTGGGAAGTAACCGAAGCGCACCTCCGCCAAATTAGACCAACTATAAACCACTTGAATAATTTGCACTCTTTCGAAGACGGCCATAGGAGTTTTCTAGCGACAAAATCTCACGGTACGCCTTAACTTGCACAAAGAGTTTTGAACTTCCTCTTCCTCCTATACGTTGTTTATGGTTTTATTGAATTATTTTATAGTCTGATAAGACATACAAATTTCTGTCCATCAGAATTTTGATTTTTTCAAGATTTCATTGACGAATTTGAGTTAAAATTTGACAAAACACAATGAAAGTCATGGCAATGCTGCTATATATATGTACCAACATATATATCCTCTGGGTTATTTAATTTCGTTAAATATTTCATCGATTTTCAGGGGGACCAACGTTACCAAAGCTTCAAGTATTTCAGATGACAATGGGCGGCGTCATAAACTCAACGATGATGATAAAGTACTGAGGCTGGTAAGAAGATAACCCTCCTGAATGTCACTTGTAAGATAACAGGCTATCACAACGAAGTAGTGTGAAAATTTATCCAAGATCCGTGGCCAACAATCCAACTTTAGGATGTCACAGACCATTGAGAGTACAAATTTCTAAAAATATTGATCGCACTAGGAAGGGAGAGCTAATGCGAACAGTGAGATCATTTTTGTATGGGAACAGTAAGATTATTACCAACGTAGCAAGCCGTCAAAATGTACCTGAACTAACTGGAAACAACTTTCAGGGAGTTGAGGCTTCTGCTATTGCTTCAAAAAAATGTCTATTTCTCAGACTCCGTATCTCCTCAGGAAGCACATGATAGGCAATAGGCTTAGGTTTGTTTGGTTTTACTTGCCTATGCCACGGCAATTAATGCCCCCATGGCAGACGAGATACTGTCGGGTTACCTCAGCTATAGATAAATTCATCTCTTTCCTGCCTACTTTGCTCTTTTTCGTTTTCACGTCTTCTTCTCTATCTCATCTTTGTGTTTCCTTCCTCTTCCTTTCTAACTTGCTGTTTCTATGAACGAATACGCTATGTGGGAACACAGCTTGTGGGAATGGTTTCAAGACCAGATATGTGTAACAGAATGAATTTGCACGTAAAAGCTCGAGTTCAAAACTTCGTTAAATTCTTTGCAGTGATTTTTAAAGAGTCGAAACTTACCTACCACCGATTATAAGCAGTGAGAATTCAAAGTTATTGTTGAATATCGTCAGCAAAACTTTCAAAATGGAATTAAGCGAGTGTTCTGAGAAAAATACGGGAAATACATCACAAAATTTGTGGTTTCACCAGTCTGTTTTACCTAGCCGAAATGCACAACACAAGTGACTGACGAAATTAGATGGGTAATGAATGAATTTTGCTCTGTAAAAATTCCTGGAGTAAATTTTATTGATCATTGAACATGCTGTTCATAATTTTTTTACTAAATCCCTTGCCATAATATTGTTCAACATTTCAACAGGTATGAAACAACTGTTCCACGCTCGTTTTTAGCCTGAACTCACTTCCGTTCCTTGAAATTCGTCACCACACGATTTCGGACGGTGCCCAGGAAGTTGGGTGCTGCCGAGTCAGTAGTGTACGAGACCGTCTTCTCCTGCCCGGCCTCCAAGACGCCAGCGTGGAGGGCGGAGAGACACACCGGGGAGAACTATGAGGACTCCAGAGATCAGCACAGAGTAAAATAGTTTCCTATAGCAGAACTATAAGGAAAATAATCATAGAATACACACTAGGGGGCTAAAAACGTTCCGCACAACAATTATACCCACTCCATTCATTTTGCGTAATTTTACTTCACAGTTCATTTGTACTAGTAAAACTGTATATGGGAACATTCTAGGGCTTATCCAATAATAGAAACATGTTTCAGATACATACTAGATACTAAATTTCCATTAACATTAGAGAAATGAAGACGCGTGGAGAGGATCAGTCAGCATATGATAAAAAAAAAACATAGAAGTAGAAAATCATCTCGAGGCATCATGTACAGTACCAAGTATAAAAATCAAAACGATCCAGAGAACACTAACACTGGAAACAAAATTGCGAACTCTGTCCATCTCGTGGGAATTGTGGAAGCCCTAACTTTCTGAATGACAGAGACAAACGTGCTCTGAAGAGATTAGTAAAAAAAATTCAGCGTTTACCAAAACAAAATTCAAAAAACAATTTCTCAAAGGACTAAGCGGTGAAAATAAAGAAAAAGAAATTAAGTAACTGCTAATTCACCAGGAAACTATTTATGTGAGCAGCAACTCGATAAAAATAGTTCGCTATTTGCTCAAGAAAACCGAGATTGGACTGTTGAGGGCTGGAAGTATGTTTCATCCGATGATTCGAGATTCACTCGCTTTCAATGATATTCAGGTTATGGCTACAGTCACGTGAAGCTAGGGTAATTCATCAAATATCGAACAGAAACCACGTGTGTCTAGAAACAACCTTTATAAATCGGTAACTTTTGCTCTGAATAACTGTTGCGGGCCTCAAGATTATTCTTGAACAGTTGCTTTCTTGTTCTGTGATGTCGCTTTAAAGACAACGCAGATTGTTGGAATTTATTTATTGTTCTAAAAATCGAATTCTTTAATAACATAATTTCATCAATATCGAACATGAATCGAACAAGAATTTTGATCCGAACAGGATGGTTTGTCAATTAGTTCTCCTCGTATGGAACTTTTGTGAGAGTATTAGCATGCCACGTATGGTTTGTCTATTAGTACGCCTCGTATAGTTTGTCCATTAATATGCCTCGTATGGTATATCTATTTGTACACCTCTGATAGTTTGTCTATTAGCACACCTCGTATAGTTTGTCAATTATTATGCCTCGTATGGCTTTTCTATTTGTACACCTCTGATAGTTTGTCAATTAGTACTTCTCGTATGAAACTTTTGTTTTAGGACGTCCTATATTAAGAAACTTTTTAAAACCCAATATGTTTGGGTTTTATGTGTCCACTTGGAAAATAAACGTTTTTCTTTCTTATTTTTTCTTTGGTGCACTGGATTTTCTTGGAAGTGCTCGCGGTGGCACAGCGGTTAAGGGATCGGACTTGTATGTAGGAGTCGCAGGTTCGTATCCCGGCGCTGGCGCTGCGATTTTCCCCGTTGGGTATAATGGAAAGCTCAAGCACAATACCCCACTCGACCCAGGTGTCGGAAATGGGTACCGGCTTTACGGGGGAACCGTCATGGTGTCCTATGTATAGTGTTAGTTATAAGACATTTGAAAAACCAATGCTTAAGATCATTTGTATCAGGCTTGATTGGAAATAAAGCATCCCAAAGATGCCGATGTTTGTTTTGTTTGTTTGTTTGAAATAACTGTCTCATTACTTATTTTCAGGAAGCATTTGAATGGAGAGTTATCAAAATTTGAATATGATGTCGATGTTTCATTTGCAGTGCTTGTTGAACCATCATTGTGATCATCAACCTGTGTGACCTTTTTTGGAGTAGAGTGTAGAGCACTCATCAATGAATTATTATTGATGCTTGCATCAGTTTTCTTGGCAAGGGATTGATCATCAGTAAATGTAGCCAGACGAATCATTGATGATCTTGAGGGCCTTGGAACACCAGCAGCTGATTGGTCGCCATCTTCAACTATTCAATGCTATTATCAAGCGTTAATACAATATTTTAAGGAAATGAAACAGGCGTTCAATAGATCGATTCAGTTATTTAAAAGAATTAAGAATCGAAAAGCCTTGTTCGAGGCATAAATTCATTATTTTTAAGGAATTTTGATTCGAACACCTTTGTTCAGTATTTAATACTGACATGAAATAGGAACTGAATGTCGAACATGGAATAATTATCATGTTTTTATCGGGAAAGAAAAAAATACAGCAACAGAACATCATTTGGTAACACTACTCTCTAGTTATGACGGGAGGTTGACGTTGGCACAGCAACAGTTAAACCGTCGCAATTTTCCTGAGGTGCGTAAGATTTTTCAAGAGAAAAAATATGACCAATTTATCAGGGTCGTACAGAAAATGTGATCGTAACAGCTGGTAGCAGTTTGCAGCTCACAGAAATGAGTTCCTATCACTAAAATAGGAGTTTTAGATGTAAGACCACCAGCACTGTGCAAGTTTGGATGCTTACGAAATTTATTACGCGCATATTTTCAAAGTTGTTCGATAATCAGTTCAGTTCGATATTTGATGAATTACCCTATAAAGCCCTTGTACCGCTCTAACTGTTCAGTGATCTGAAGGTAGTGGAGCGCTTTGAGGCTGTTTTTGTTCATATTAATCTCGAATCTAATTCTTTGCCGGAACAAAATGAAATCCCACGTCTCTAAGCGAGTTCTTTCTGACCACGTTCATCCTTCCATGCAATTTTATTTTCCTGGTGCCTACGGGATCTCTCAGGACGACAATGCTCGCATCTACAGGGCTGAAAATGTTCAAAATTTTTTTATTGCGAATGGAGGAACATTTGTGACATTGGACCTCACGAACTAGACACCACAATCGCCAGATTAGAATCCCTTTTGAAAATTTATGATACGAGCTTGAGAGGGTCTTGCATGACTCATCACCTCTTCTTTCAGTATTAACTGCTTTGGCGTACAGTTAACTTTATTCATGGTTAAAAGTAGAACAGAGGATTCAGAATCACGTTTTATTGATGTAAGGTTGAATGTAAGCAGTAATAAGCGCTAAAGGCTGTCCGATCGTTTACCGATCAATTTCTGAACCATGCGAATTTCGAATAGCCACTTAGTGCATGTTCATTGCTTTTTAACTGTATGGGAATTGGCGTCCTTTAAACCTGATCGTCAAAATTTTGAATAGATGTTAAGATGTTCAGTATTCACAAAATTTCTGCGATGTAACTTTGAATATTTGTGTTGTGAATAATTCTGGCATGAAATTAAGTAAATTAATCATTTTTCAGTATACATTGTTTCACATACTAGACTAGGAGCTAACTGAATGATATGATGTTGGTTCTATACGGAACTGAGAGAAATAGTAGTTTGAATTCCGCGCTTTTTATAAAGTTTCCTATTTATTTCTTTACGTACAATTGAAACGATACTACACCCCTATAAGGAAATTTTGGCATATTCACGATATGTCTATTTTATTTTTGTTTCATAATTTTCTATCAGTTCGGTACTTGAAGGTTATCTGTCACCACTTGATTAGAGGAAAGAGTGTTTACAGGGGAAAAAATAAAAATGAAATTGTTTTATGAATATTGAATTGATGTTCTGCACAGTATGAAGGGATTTTTCATGTGAGAAGTTATCCTTGTTGATTTATGTTTTTTTCTAATGCAATTTTTCTACTTTCCATAAATATATATATATATATATATATATATATATATATATAATGAATCTCTGGGACCTCTCCAGTTCTTGGAAGGTCCCAGAGATTCATTTTGGGTAGAAACAAAACAAAAATTAAAAATTATTCATATTAATGATAAGTTAATTAAGCTAACCAAACTTAACCTACCCTTGACATCAAAAGGAAACCATAAATTAAAAGTTGTGACAGATAACCCACAAGTACCATCATTTCCAATTAGATAATATTGAACACGTTCACACCCAATTTACCACTAGGTAAATTTTTCATTTAATGGTTATGAATGAACAGTATTTCAATAATTTCAACATCTTTTTTAAAAGAGGTTTAAGCATACTTGGTGAAATATCATCATGCTATTACATTTTCAAACTTCTAAGGAAAAATACAATTTTTTTGAGCAGTGAAGTTGTTTTTTAAACTCTGCTACTTACATCCTTACCTAATTAACATGAGACCGCAGGACGCACATGTACGTCAGTAGCGAACGTGTTAATATACTAATTTTATATCGCTGGTTCGTAAATTTAAGCATTGATGAAATACAAATTTGAGGGAAACGATCTTAGTCCTGACTTCGCAGTAAGGGTTCCCTTCAGGTGCTACTAAAATAGGTCTACTCGTCTACTTTTGAGTTTTCAACATGCGGATTATCACTTCAAGATTGGAATGCAAAGTTCAATGGTCTTTACATGTTCTAGTTGATTGAAATGAAGATGACCTAGTTCTGAGGGTAAAAAGTACTAACACAAGCCACTTGGTGATGGTGGAAAAACTAGCGTTGCGAGAGTTGAGATTGGTGTGGGGACTGTGGGGTAGTATAAGACAGGGCATACACCTCTATTATAACGGAAGCCATATGCACCATCAACATACCTTCAAATTTCACATCAGAGTCCTTACTTTCATTAAACATCAGCAGTTCGGTGCTCGGAGTTTTGTTGAACAATGTTTCAGATAAGAAATAGCAGGAAATGCGTTATTAAAGAAGTTGTAGTTCCAGAAGATTATTTTAGTGGTCCTGACCGGTACAGGTTTTGAGTAAACGCTCACACACTAATTATTGAAGTTCTTCGTCTTTGAGACTGTATGAAGTGAGTTTACAGCACTCGTTGTAAGTTTATCAGTATTAGTGTATGAGTTAGTACTTTTCTCGAGTGATATCTCATTGTTGCAGTACAAGACCATTAATTATTTGCATTCGTAAGTGAGGAGCCACGTTACATGAAAAAATTTCTGTTGATCCATTCCAATGTGATTTTGTTTTGTATTTGGGCCATCATTTAAGTTATAACTGCATCTGCTTATACGGCTGCACAAAGTAATGAAACAACTAAAATAGACAAAAATTTTTGAAAGATCGTACAAGTTTTACCCATACTGCTAACGAGATTCATAGGAAATTTTCCAATAACCTAATTGAATGTCTCTGTCAGCATTGTAGATCACATTGTAAGAAACGAAGGATGACTAGGCCATGCATTATTTTTTAAGATCTGGTGACCCTTAGCAGACAGCAATAAGAAGTTCCTGAACACGTTAACAGGTTTTCAACCCATCGTTGACTGCGACGGGCTAAACTGAAGTTCAATATTCAACTGGAATTCAAAGTCAAAAATTGTCAGCAATTTGATCAGTACCAAGCATGAACTGGACCCGTTTAATACCATTAATTTAAAAGATTGTTCAAATTTTTCAAACGATCCATTGATGGGTCGTTTCGCAGCAGGAAAGCACGACTCATCGGTGGGTCGAATCGCAGTACCGTGTTAAGGGACGTTAAACCTAACCCGTTTGAGACGAGAAATGAACTTGGAAAAGACTTTTGTGCTGTTGGAATAAATGTCTGTAAAAGAACAATCACTCGTTAAAATCTCCGCCGACAGCTGCTCCGGTTTGTACAGTAAGGGTGCCTGCACACCATAAGACTGAATGCGAGAAAGCAAGCGAGAGAAGATAATGTCAGGCGATATCTATCACACACCAAAAGACAGCCAGTTCGCTCCTAAATGTCACGGAGAGAGGTCTATAACAAAAACAAGCCGTACAAGCATGTGTTAGTAACGTTGAGTTTTATTCCTACTTCGTTCCATAGCCTTAAAACATGAAATCGGTCACTGTGCTTCTGATCTTTTGAGTTCCAAAGGCACAGTACAGCATAAACTTTGGATATAAGGAGTTCAGTCTATGCTGGAAGAATTGAGGAGCACACCTTCCTCGTCGACATCTCACCACGCACTTTGTAGCTTGCCGTCTTTTGGTGTGCAGCTACCCTAAGGGTAGCTGCACACCAAAAGACGGCAAGCGACAAAGCAAGCGAGAGAGAAAGATGTTTGGCGAGATCTATCACACACCAAAAGATAGCCAGTTTGCTCCTGAATATTATGGAGAGAGGTCTATTACAAAAACAAGCGGAACAAGCATGTGTTTGTAACGTTGAGTATCATTCATACTTCGTCCCATTGCTTTGAAACATGTAATCTGTCACTGTGTTTTGGATCTTTTGATTTCCGAAGGCACATTACTGCATAAACTTTGGATATAAGGAGTTCAGTCTATGCTAGAAGAATTGAGCAGCGCACCTTCCTCGTCAACATCTCACCACGCACTGCCAGAGTAGCAGCCAGACGTTTCCCGATGCAGCTTTCAAGCGTGAAACCATCTTCGAGTCGCTTTCTCGCTTCAGCCAATCTTCAATCTTTCTCACTCGCTTGCTAGCTTGCTTGTGGTGTGCGCACTCCCATAGGAATACATGTATATCGATTCAAGCTTGCTCGCTTTCTCGCCTCAAAACTTTTGGTGTGCAGGCACCCTAAGACTCGTGCGGCGCGGTGCGGCACAGCAACACTTGCGTCAGAGCAAAATGTCGCAGCACCTTATCTGAAAGCATATGTGGCTCTAAGTACCTATTTTTCAGCAGCTTCTCCACAAAGTGACTGAAAAAATTCGGAAATAATGATAAACTCCATCCCACCAGGAGCTAGATTGGGAAGCCACGTTACCGCAAACATATTTCAAAAAGCTGGGAAGATCGTCAACCATAGCTTTGGTAGTACACGTCGTCAGTTTCAGAGCAAAATTTTTTTTTATTTTTCAAGACCATATTTTCAGTTCTAAAGTTTGAATTTTAGATTATATTGCTTCACTGTATAATTTTGGTGACCGTCTAAAATTTTCAAATAGGCCATCATCTCCAGAGTTTATATTTTTATATTCTTCCAATTTAGTACTCAATAAACATGAAGAGTCTATGTACATCTCGATTAATATCACAACATCATCTCCTGAGAACACCATTGTGTATACTCGACAATAACTGCCCGTATGGCACTTGCCGCCTTATTACCACCGGCATCCTTGCAGCTGCAGTCAATGGAATCAAGACATGCTTGATCGCGACGGTTGACTACAGCTCGGTCTTGAGTAGTCAAAAAGTGGGCGGGGCGTTGAGCAAATAGGCGGCGTTTCGTGCACTTGTAGTCAACTGACGTTAAAAAAACTCCGCACGTCTGTAATGGCCTTTAGGCCGCCCGCGCACTGATGCGATTCTATTGGTGCGACGCCTTGCGAAATCGCAAGGTTCATTTGTAGCACCGTAGGAATAGCATTGTGTTATCTAACTCAGTGCCGATTGAGGCGAATCGCATCGCATCGAATCGCATCAGTTACCTTATAAGTTAAGGGGTGCTTACACTAGGGGACATTTCGGCCTTGAGGCGCGACTCGTGTAGACGAGGCTCACCACAGAGGTTCATATTTGTGTGTGTTTGCAATTCCCGATTCGCTTTGATCGAATCCGTGCAGCGCCGCACGTGTGAGCGGCGCAGCTCTAGACCGGTCAGTGTGCAGTTGGTAGTCATCAAGGGAGGTAGCGCCTCTCGCTCACCCGTTATGGCTGACTCAACACTGCCGCGAGAAACTACACTGCTTTTAATTGAAATGTACTAAGCCCATCAATGCCTTTGGCAGACTCAAAGCTGCGAATATAAGGAGGCTGCTTTCCATTTTATTTTAATGAAAATGAACGAATATAGTAACATTTCACTCATGCAAATAAAAAAGAGATTACGTAGCTTTACGATGCAGCAACAATATTCACACAAGCTCGTATACAGCAATCCATATTTCATAGCAGCAGGCCACACTGACTGGTTTTGTGCTGCATGGCTTCCACTTTTGTTTGACCAAATAAATCTAGTGTGACCTCAAAAAATATCGAGAAACATCTAGATTAAAAAATATAACATCCAGAAATATATCTAGAAATAAATTAATTATCTACTATAATAAATTAGTTGAACAATAGCATATAAGGATATTTATATCATAAATTGCTTTATATTGGGCAATTTATCGTTACATGAATTATCTAGTGTCCTGATATTTACCCTAATAAAGCTTGGTATCCAAATATTCTTCAATTCCACACGTGTTGCGAGTAGAAAGGTCAGTCTCTATTGCATTGCAAATTATCAATGCTCAGATTCCTACTTATCAACAATTGTTTTAAGGCTTTCACACCGCTATCTTCAACACTTTTAATAATTTTGCAATTGCTAAGTAAGTTGATTCTACTTTATTAGATGCATTACTTTAGAATATAACTGATACACCAAGTAGTTTCATGATAGAAATATCATTGCTTCCATCCAACAATAAACTGAACTCATTGTTACCAATACCATTGGTCAGTCTTTCGTCAAAATGAGGCCACAATACATTCTTGATAATGTATGTGCATTTTATTCCATGATTTTTTGATATCATCACTAGTTTTGCAATTGGAGATAGTGTGCTTTAGCTTATGAACCGTGAAATAGCCGTCTTGGTGTCGTTCATAATCTGAACATAACATGATCAGAATATGGTTGTTTCACTATTCAGACAATTTGCTTAAGTAAATTAACAAATATAATAAGAATAAAGTAGTAACCAACCATTATGGTGAATTCTTAATTCGAATTTACAGTAATCTATCATATACATAGCTTAATTGTAATTCTAGCTAGAAAATTTCTAGCATGCTGAAAAAACTATATAGGTTTTATAGCTAATATATAAGTTCGAAATTTTACATCTAGGCTTCAGCAAAAACATCTAGATCTAGCTATATAATATCTAGAGTGGCAGCCCTGTTGAGCAGCGCGCGCTCCATGGCTCGCTCCAATGGTGTCTAGTCTAAGCCCGCATGGCTCTTGTGAAGCTCCACACGAGGCGTCTACACGTGAGCCTGCAGCAAAATGTAGACCAGTGTAAACGGCCCTTTAGTTGTCAGCTGAAGCTGCAGCGATGTACGTAAACCTGCATCTTTTCACGCCGGATATTGGCTCAAAAGCAAGACTGCTGACAAGTGAACATTTTCGCCAGTGACATGAATCATCCGCGGTCCGCCTCGATCACGGTGGCGATTTTCAACAAGGCAGTAAATGTGTCACGGACTATTTAGAAATTTACAACTAAATGATTCATAAATTAATGGCTAAATTGTTTTTTTCGAAGAAATGATTTCAAACCGGTATTAGAAATTATTATAAGGTTGCCCTGTTGTTTTGTAGCATTTATTAAGATTCTGTTGTGCAAAATATTTGTCGCACAATAAAACTTCCAACAGTGTGCGTTTGTGTTGTGTCAGCGGTTTGTGCGCCTTGTGTTGTGCGTGTGGTCAAGACGTGTGTAGTGTGAGAGGATCGGTTTCAGATTTCGAGAAGCATACGAGAGTCTCATAAACAAATGTCCAAGATCTATGACAGACTCTCAAATAAGCAAAGGCCAAGTTCAGGGTTATTCGAGACGCTCGCGTTTTGCTTAAACAGCAATAAGCAACCCTCGCAACGTAAAAAATAAACCGAGCGGGTGAAAATACACAAGAAAATATTGGACGTTAAGCTATGCAGAAAAAGGTTTCAAATCCGTATTCGAAAAGGCTGAGAAAACAGCGTCCTTACGACCAATGAGAACAGCCACGTTTAGAATGAGGCGGAGTTTACGAACACCTCTAGAATTCTTTAGATATTATTGGTGTTTTTACTGAGAGGACGAAAAGAACAGATCCACAGGGAACATTACTGGCGCGTCCAGACCTACACTCATGTTGTCGAGTTGACACGCACATCCATGGACTCTGATGGCACTCAAATTGTCGGTTTGTCCACACCTGTGACCTATGATGTGTTGTTAATCTCAGTGCGCTGCAGTCTCTGGTCGTGATAAGGTGCGCTCTTCATTAACTGGCGGCAATGAAGTGCAAAAAGCTTATGAAAGCAGCGTTTGTATGCTGTATTGCTGCAGCATCCTTGGAAATATTACGGAAGTATAAAAAGAAGAAGATTTGGACGAAGAAATGGCTACAAAGAAGACCAATTAAAAGTAGTTATGAGCATATTTTCAAGGAACTGTATAATCCATCGAAAATTTAATAGCAAATCGTAATTACCATGAACGTCGTGTTGGAAGTATTAATTAACCGGAATTTATTAGTTTATAATTAGATGACATGCGATTTGGAAAATAAATTCTGAGGTTATACCATAATCGTCTATTACAAATATCCAGTTTTTGCAATTGCCAATAGCCAATGGGTTTTGAAGACAGTCAATGTTATACAGTCTAGGGTCAATGAAATTCTTAATGAAACAATACGCAAATTTTCTTGAACAATCGAACAGAACAGAAGAACACTTATACCCTATTGAAACATTCTTGCAAATACCAGTTACACAATCAGAAGCTCAGCGAAACATACAGCAATTGAATGACACAATCGGCGAAACCATGAAGTGCATGGTATACCTTACTCAACACGCTGAATAATACGAACACTACTTCAGAATGTAATCATTCTAGATAAATGTAATTGCAGGAAGCACATAAATCTCACAAGCAGAATGATTCACAATGCGTTTAATTGTCTCAGAAATAATGGATTCTTTCATAGTTTTGCTCATTGCTTCATTGTTCTGCTTATTGATTCGCATGAGATAAATGTTTCACAGTTTTCATAGATTGCTTTCTTTATATCACTTATTGTTAGTGTGTGCTTGACTTAATATTGCGCAAAATGATTCAAGAAAAAGTTCCTAGTTAATTAGCGAATGCAAAAAGATGTGTGAGGAAATACTACTCTCATAAGATTTTTTGGGAATTTTTGGGAAATACTCTCGTACTACTCTCATAAGATTTTTTGGGAATTTTTGGGAAATACTCTCGTAAAACATTTTTTTGGGGAATTTTTGAGAAATACTCTCTCGTAAAATATTTTGTTTGGGGAAACAGGCTTGCAAAATGTTCTTTGGGAAAATACTTCACTTTATGGTTCAAAGATGCTGTGCTTTATGTAGTGAGAGATGTTACAGCAAGGATTGGAATTTGACGGTTAGGCCGCCAAGCGGGGCTGCTTCGAGGGGGAAAAAGGGGAGACGTAGCAGAGAACCTATTGTGCTGCACCAATGAACGCTTGCCTAGTGATCACGCGAGAAGGTGTGTCTGAGCACACACCAATGGGAGACCCAGACGTCAGAACAAACAAGAATCCCGCCAATCAGGATGCAGATACGGCCTCTGTAGATGGGATGCTTCGAGATCAATCTCGAAGCAAGGAAGCGAAACGCTTATAAGGAGGGTGGATGAAGCCTCGGGAGGATTTTTGAGTGGAGCGGCGTAAGGGAAGCAGCTAGAACCTGATTGCGTGAGCAAGTGCACCCGTCCCTTGCCGGGGGGTGCACAAGAACAACGAAATGTACATCTGCGCAAAGTCACCAGCAGACATCGAAACGATGACTTGCAAGAAAGACCGCTCAAACACCTCAACTGCATCGAAACGACAACTTGCAACAAAACCGTTCAAAACACCTCAGCTGCACGGTGGTAATCGACAAGAGTCAAAGCGTCAATAACTCTACAGAAAACATTCTATTGGCTTCTACACCAACTCCAAATTCGCAAACAACTTCACCCTCTCCAGCAAGATAATTGTCCAAGTTCATCTTCAAGCCAGCAGTGATGTCGAGCGCTGAAGATCTGCAAGTGGCGGGCAGACGTTGTCACGCATTTCTCAGCCTGAGCGCAAGCGCAGCCAGAAAAACCGCAGCATCGCCGAGCAAGATGAGCAGACCGAGTCCGCGTGCAGGCTTCAGAATTGAGAAGAAAATCCAGCATCAATGGAATGGAATTAGGTCAGCTGCAGCCGCACATCACAGCGGAGTGGAAAGTGTATAATTGTCGGCAGGGTGAATTCGAAAAATGAGAGCCCTGTTAGGTGGTGATAAAAGTTCAATTTCAGATGTAGAAGAGCACCCAGAAAAGTGCTTTTCAAAGTGTTGCGCAAATCATATAAATTATAGGCAATCGGTTTCCTGTGTTCATTTAGTCGAGGATCGAATTCACGTTGTGAATGGTGCGACGCTTCATATGGTTCGACACCTTGTCACAATCACAGGTTGAATCGTGATATGTTATTCTCGCTAATATTGTGTTTTATGTTGCTGTGGAACCTGCGGTTTTGTGGATGCGTAATTTGTTGTCTACGATGGAGTATTGGTAACTTGAATTCTCGGTAAGCATCACATTTATATCGTGTCACGTTTAGAGTCTTATAACGGTAGAATGTGTGTGCCTTTCATTAATGCAGTTGTGCTCTTTCAAATCATTTCGTTTCAATGCCTTGTATGATTTATCCCACGTGTTTCCCAAAAAATAAATTCATGTAAATCTTCAATCCTTTTATTCTCCATGTCTGGTATGCAGGTGTACGCAAGCATGATGGACAATATTTTAAATTTTGCGGGGGTTGAGAGTCCCTCAGCGTATGGAAAGGGGGTCCTAAACCCACCCTTTTCTCCGTATCGCGACAGATGTACTCATCGTTAAATAAGCATTAATTATATTTAACACGGAAATTTTTATAATGTAAGGTTTGACGGAGTCACTACTTCATCAGAATCAAATTACTTACCTCTCCAGTACTGGCATCATCTAAACTTTAGCGAGATTCTCTTTGGAGCTCACCCTCATTAAGAAAAACCAGTTGATCAAAGCACCAAAGTTTTGGAGTATAAACATCTGACACGCCTGCACCTGATTTTTTAGATTGTTCAATGTTTTTAAGTCCACGTCTGAACTGTGTACGCAGAGTATTTATTTTTCTTTTTATATTCTCTGCAGTCAGGTCAGGCATGAAAGGTTGCATTGCTTTCTTGATGTCAATTAGAGCGACTGCTTTTAATGTTTTGTTTTTATATTCCTGACTTTGAACCTTCCACAAACATGGTTGGGAAGCTATTAAATCAATAAAAACACCGGTGGCAGTTCTACTCCAGAATTCCGGACCCTCGGGAGCACGTGTCGCAGCCATCCTTACTCTA
This sequence comes from Morinoia aosen, assembly GCA_030386875.1. Classification (NCBI taxonomy): domain Eukaryota; kingdom Metazoa; phylum Arthropoda; class Malacostraca; order Amphipoda; family Talitridae; genus Morinoia; species Morinoia aosen. Next base: position 46,922,894 of record CM059556.1, on the reverse strand, counting down.
TGGGATCAAATCCGCGACTGGGAAGTGTGACAACTCAGCGCCATGGTTTCCAACATTGCCGGAAAACGGCTTGGTGAGTGTCGACTCAACTTTTGGAGTGATTTTGAGTCCATGGATGTGTATGTGGTGCTGGTTTGACACACATGAGTGTAGGTCTGGACGCGCCTTAAGGCGTGGGGAAAGCCAGTTCGACTTATAAAACCGTCGCGCTTGTCGCGGCGAAGCGCGAGTACGTTTGCGATGAGCGCGTAAAGAAAATATGAAATAAGTGTGTAATTTGAGGATAAAATAAATTGATACCATATTACAGCCCATTAAAATACAATCTTTTCTTGTTCTCATATCAGAGCTTACTTTCAAATAAAAAAAACAAGAGCTACACTGCCAAAAAACTGGCTAAATGATGCGTACAGATACTCCTCCATGGGGAAGGTGTGATTTGCTAGAAAACTCATGTCACTAAGAAATTGCGTAAAAAACTTGTTTATCAAAGATTATTGTATATATTCTTGAAATAACGCGGAATATAAATGCTAATGAAATCTGGCTGTAAAAAAGTTCATTAATATATTAAATTTGAATTCGCAGATGGTGGAAAATTAAGAAGACCCAAGAGTGTACGTATCAGAGTAACCGTGCAATGCGTCCCCCAGCGCTATAGTGATGGAGTGACAGCTATAGAATATCTGCCCGTAACACGAACTGAAGACTTTTAACTGAATATGTACCACCACAACTGAATGACCTTCAGTTGTGGTGCTACATATTCAACCAATCATCATTTTTCAGCAAGATAGTGCACCAGCACATAATCTTGTAGTGATCTTCAATCGTGGGTTCCTCAATCAAACATTTCCAGACCGATAGATTGGAAGGGTAGGGCTAATTCCTTGGCAACCACGTTCACCAGAAATTACTCCCCTGAACTTCTTTCTATGGGGATATGTTGAAGATATCTTGTATCTAACAAAGATAAGGGACCTTACTGACCTAAAGCAATGGATTACTGACGTCATATTGCCTTCCACCGGTCTGGATATGTTTGATTGAGAAACCCGCGAACATGCAGCCCTCAAAGTGGGGGTGCACCATCTTGCTGGAAAATGATGATTGGTTGAAGGTCATTAAATTGTAGTGTCACACATTCAGTTAGAAGATCAAGGTAAACATTTGCGGTAATTGATGTCTTGTTGAAGAAAAATGGACCAATTGATGAGGCTATTCTACAGCGAACATGGCAAAAAATCGAGTGCCGTCTTGATGTGCTTCGAGCAACTAATGGCGCCCATGTAGAACTCTATTAAATAAGGTAAAAAAGTTTAGTAAACGCTGAATATAACAAAACAAATCTGAATAAAATATCCTGTCAATTGCTTTTGTAATGAATTTTTGCAAATTTATGAAAACCTTGTAGATTGCTTCAAGCAAATTCTAAGAATTTTAGTATTCATTTTTTTAGAGCTGTTTTAACATTGCCGTCTCCTCTACAAAAAAATGTTTTCTCCACCTCTCTTCTTTCAGGCACTGACGATGGATTTTACTAACTCGAAAAGTTTACTTTTCAGAATTTCTATGATAAAGCTATAACTTTTTCTCCTTAAATATCATACATTGTTGCAAAAAACAATCCTCTGCAACATTCAGAAACTTAATGGTAATAGTATTAACGAAAATAAATAATTTATGAGGTGAAATAAGATGGTCTCCAATTGCGAGGCCATGATAAAGTCTGCTGTGCACATCTTTCTTCAGAGTTGACCGTCGTGCTTGAAAAGGAATTTTACTCAATGTTTTAATTTACCTTCCTAAATATCAATAATTTTGATGCTGACTATGTGTATGAATTTGATTGCTCTGACCTGGTCATACGTGAAGGTGCCACTTGGTTTTTCGGAGTATGAGACATTCCGCCAATCGGTGCACTCCGCCTCGCACCTGTTGATATGGAGTAAGACTTTAAACGATTTTAGCAATATAAACAATTTATTTAAGACAAGTGATGCAGCTATAGACCATTTTTTATGTCTATTACAATGGACACATTTGAGTATAGCTACTTGTGGGCCCGAATAAGGTCAGCGACTTCGAGAGCATCCTATCATAAACGCTGTTTAAGGTGTATAATTATGTTTACCCTAATTCACTTGACCTAGTAGGACACTAGACTGATCTATGAATTGGTTCACTCAAGATTCGATGCTCAATTTTACAACAATTGTTTACATGGGCTATATGGTATATGGCAGAAATGACTCAAGGTCAAACTTAAGATCTATGTATGTCATTATCGTGGCAAATTACCCTATGAGGATGAGTCATATAGCAGAAAAGGTTTGACTTGATTGCCAGATGTGATTAATATTTGGATAGAAATACTGATTCAAGATTCGTTTTGAAAGCTTTGTAAGATCTTTTTTCTCGGACCTCACCAGAGCTAGAATACCAAGTCTTAGTTCCAATGAAGAGGATACTGTGTTGTGACCGAGCTTTTGAATAATAAGGAAGTATTGAATATCTTCTATCTTGGGCTATATGATCATGATGGCCAGTCTGTGAAGTTAATAAATGTGGCCATCATTAGTCGATGTTTTACGCATGGAATTACATATGGAAAGCTTGCAGTGATCCTAAAGCATAGGTATCTATTGAATCCTTAACAATTAAGTCATTTTAAGATTGAGTCCATAATAATAACCCGAGGAGCTTGGTTAGACTTGTTCTTAGTGACGAATCACAAGTCACTACTTATCACGAACATACGGTTTCTCTGTTGTGGTTCCCTATTTTTTGGATCTTCATCGCTGCCGACATCTTAGTAGCATCTCTTTTTATCCTACCGATGTCACATTATTTATTGTTTCATAAATCAATAATTTATCGTCATTTCCAATGAGATATTTTCCATCGTGATTACTTATTTCCAGGCAATCACCGACAACTTGCAGTTTTCAGATAAATTACAAGGTAAATGATCAGAAGATTTAAAGGTAATTTATTATTAAAATGATGACGTCTTTAGATTCATAATGGATGACACAATCAATCGGACAGTAAGATGATACACATTATATGGCTTTTTAAAAGAATCAACGAATAACAATGATGCTATTGAACCTCGGTAATTACGTTAAATTCAATCAATCAGATATAATCATAATGACGCATTTGCAGGAATTTACCTAATGACGTTATAATAAGCTCATATCGAGGTGAGGCCTCGTCACTGGGTCAGTTAGCGAACATAGATTATTAATACATTGATAAGTCTGACGCGCACATCTTAAGTACAGAATCTTGACCTAATACGCGAAGCAATTGGAACAGGATGAATTAGTGGAACACATGTAATAATGGGATACTTAGCTGGGTTACTTCAGAGTAGCGTTTATTGAATCTGATTAAGTCATATCACGACTTCAATCAGTAGCTCTCGTGCACAAAGTGAACGAAGGGGCAGCGAGGCTATACCTACGCACGTCTTGCACCCTTGAGCTCTGGGTCTGTAATGCCTGCCGACTCCCTCGAAGGCTCGAAGGAGCGGGCGTTACGCGTCTGTTACGCCTAGGAACATACATGTTATCCATGACGAAGCTTTACCTTAAATTTTCATAGGAAATGGCAAGTGCTGTGAGATAATTAGAATGGATTTGACTTTGCAATTGATTAACAAGTAATTTATGTAGAATGAATAAGATCCTAAGTCTCTAAGGAAGGAGCTGAATATACCAAGAGAAATGGAAGTATTTGGCAGTAATGCTTGTTCAAGATGCCCGGTGACGTGGCGTTCGCAGAGTGAGGGTACGAAGGTGGACGTGGCTTTCAATTGATGCTGGTCGATGCTTAACGGCTGGCGATGTCTGGGCGTGGATCGTAGAGCTAAGCATATGCTGCGCTTTTTGATGAGAATATATTTTCGATGACGGATCTTTTGAAAAGATGATGGTTGTTGGCCAGACAACCCTTCTTCGTAGCGTTTACTTGAACACGGCGTAGGGCAGTTCTAGTAAAACTATAACATCTCGTCGATAAATCACCAATCAACAATATTCTTCCACTATTGTTTCGGGATATTCAAAATTTTGGGCTTTTACCAGTTCCCTGCTGACGATGAGTTACCTAGTGAGCTGTAAATTTTTTATATTCTTTTACTATGCGTATTATACTCCTTGCGGGCTTTTCATAATGTAATGGATCCATAATAAGTAAATTACTGTAAAAAACACATAAAAAATTAAGTTTTTCCAGTTGGAAAAAGAGATGACTCATTTTGGCATAAAAACCCTGCAGCGTAGCGTTATAGCTGCCCTCCGTAGGGAATGTATTTACGAAAAGTTAAAAACTTGAGCTCGGCTCTTCGCAACTCGGGACAATGTCTCCTGAAAATTTTTAGAATGCAGCGTAATGCTATTAGATACTTGAACTAGACGTATTTTTCTTACGAATATATTACATTCATAGTATTTAGCATGGAAAAAAAGCTAAAAATTCGCCCTTGTGAGGAAAGAATATCTTGTGTTAAAATCACAGACCAAAGATGTTAGTGAATGTAGACCACGATTAGTTAGTATTAGTATTGCAGGCAGCTTCTCGTTCTGATTAACTCCCTAGAATAAAAGTGCTTATATAGTTTAGTTTTTTCACTAATTCCTGGAAGAAATTTGCAACTACAAATTACTCTTTAACCTTCGTTGAGATTAGAATATCTAGCTGGATCAAGACAAGAAATTCATCGTCAAAATGCTATATTTCAACTTTCTTGGCAGAGTGTTTATGATCATTATCTCTCGATACATCACATTGCGTTCCAGTTTCTGTAAGCTGAATAACTTTTCAATTTCACTTTTCTGTTTTTGCGTTGATTTTTACTAATCACTTTCATTTCACCCATGGAATTGAATGGAAATACTACACTACATAATTAGCCTTCACCTCATCCTCAACATTTGGAAGGACACTGCTCTGTTGACACTGTGATACTTACGAGCAGTTCTTTTTCTGTGTCTAGAACCTTATGAATGATTCTAATCTGTCGCGCCATTCATTTTTATGATTTTTTTTAATGTGTGCAGCCATTTGGATGAATGTTATCGTTTGCATGAATGTCATTAACGTTGCTCCAAAACTTTTCACAATGGTATATTGATCAAGTAAGTTATTTTATTTTGATGCCATAATTTATACACACTGATGCTGTTGAGTTTTCGTTCGTCTTTGTCATTTTTAAATTATTTCAATCGTTAATTCTTCAGCGAGTTTGGAGACAGAACACAATCTTGCATGGCCAGCATATTTAATGGTAAATGAATGATGACACGCATGACGGAGATAGCAATCGATCGAAGGACAAGAAGGTAATTACAGCACTCAAATTTAAAGGAAGCAGCGGTGACAATGATGATAAAGGGTCTCTTTTTCCGTTAAATTTAATACATCGGACGCAGTTTAATTAATTAATGACACAAACAGATAAGTAAACAAGTTAGCTCAGGATGCCGACTGAGTCCAAAACTGCTAAGTCAAATGGCACCATCGGGAGCCCCTTACGAGATGAAGTCTCGTACCAGAATGAAATGAATGAATTCTACCGTTAGCACGACCTCACATAGGCTACGTCGTATAGTGGGGCTGCTGCCGCTATCGGCCGAAATAATACGAAGCATTATAATATTTGCATGGAAGAGCCTTTAGAAATCCTGAAAATACCGCTCGGGATCGTCCAGTGACACTTTCCCTGGCTCTGTCGTTTCCCAGGAGCCATGAGGGTTTGCACTTTGCTAGCTTGTAATGGAATTTAGTGATTGATAACGATCTCCGGTAGCTTCGGCGATCGATATTCGGCCAGGGTCGGCATACGGTGTGTTACATTCCTCAGCTCTCCTTCACTCGGCGGATTGACTTTGGCTGTTATGTACCAAAGTCATGACAACACGTTGAATTATTTTGTGTTGTGTTAATAATCATATACATATTTTTACAGACAAAATGCATAAATGTAATATCACCCTTTTATGATTTTATTTCTTTACGGGTTTAGTCACATGTTTAAATGTTACTATCCACAGGAGTGCCACTAATATCGCACCCAAACTTACCGCGGTGGTATAGGGGGTATTCTTATCTTCGTTGAACGTAACCAAACGCATAGTTGAAATAGTATCCTGAAATGCTTATGTATCAGGCTACGTTTTCGATATTTTCTAAGTCGTTAAATAAATCATTTAACTTCTTTTAGCATTTTTTGAAGGATGAAAAGCCGTTTAAGTCAATGAGGGAAAATGCAAATAGTTTTGTACATTCATACGTTTTTTTCCTTACCAATGAGAGTTGGTTCCTCCCGTGTCTCCGTCCATGAACCTTTTGGAGCAAGATGCACTGGTCGCTTGCACAGCAGTGTTGACGCACGTCAGCATCCACATGAGCAGCATCCTGGCGGTTTTTTGCCTCCCCATCACTGTATCTTGCTTATAAATGTACCAAAGAAATGTTTTGTGACACTGCACTAAATTGTGAAGTGTACTTTGCTTCAAGACTGTGCTTGGAAATTTAGAAATGAACTCCAGGCAAGACAATCAGACAATATAAATATCTGAGTTCAATACCGATTAGAAATCAAATGTTTTCAAAGCTACACTGCTTGCTCAACCTACAATGGCGAGAACAGATAGCTAAGTTTCCTTTCGTTAAAGTTAGCCAGAAAATTTTAATGACAGCTACGTATAATAGAGACATATTTTGGAAACAGTTGAATTATTTGACTTACTTTCATTCACCATGTGATTCACTAGTCACATTATAATCAACGTATCCCTGTACAAAAATCTTGATTGAATACTCTCTGCATGATCCCGTACAGATGTGACATATTACATCAAATTACAATTCAAGCAGAAACATTTTATTCACTGAGCAACTTCTCAGTAAAATAACATCATGTAGGTATTAAAAGATCCATTCTATTGTCTCAATCTCATTTTAGGATCACAGATGATAACCTCGGCACGCTTCACTGTATAGTCAAAATTTAGGACCAATAACATAGTCAGGAAGCAAACTCATATTCAACACCTGTTTTTTTTAAGCACAGTAGTCTTCGATACAGTACCTGGAAATATGAGAATGAGACTCTTACATCGATGAAAGCTTATGCTTCAAATTCTACTACCTTGGAACGAATAATTTATAAGTTGATTGTAGAAGTTTTTGTAATGATTTTTGTTTAATGTTCGTATAATGTACTTTAGTGCACATTTTTGTTGTGTAATAGAACTCACAAGAGCGTGTGTGTCAGACATGTGCTGTGTGTCAGCCGTGTGTGTTTTGTGTTGTGTTAACAAGCCGTGTGTTCGTGCTTAGAGTGTTGTGTTCAGCTTACAAGAGGGTGTTATACTGAAGTGCCGAGAATGTGTGAGTGAAGCTTGGCTGGCCCACAGAATGATTAACACTTCTCTCGGGTCGAATGAACAATTTTGTGGTTAAGGTCAGCTGAGGGCTTGCAAACGCGAAGGCACTGTGAAATTTGAGAGGAGGGTTATTCGCTTTCTATAGCTTCGTGATAAGGGATCTTCGGACCTCGAAACATAAATCATGGGGAAGAAAATACAAGATAAAATGTGAGCAACGGCTTTTCTTAGGGGCTGAGAAAGACCGAACATGACTACCCAATCGGAACAGTCACACTCAGGTTAGGGTATGATTAAACGAATGCCTCCAAAATACTCCTGAAATAATTGGCTCTTTCATAAAAAGGCGGAAAGGGACATACCAACAAAGAAAACCTTGTGCTTTGGGTAAGCCATTTCAACTTAAGAAACCGTCGTAAGTACCGCAGTGAAACTCAAGTACGTACGCGATAAATTAAAGTGATCAAAGAAAAACGTGAAACGAGAAGCGTGGCCACATCTTAACCCACTAAAACATAGTCTATTATTCTCTTACAGAAGTAATCTACTACATAACAAACCAAGAGTTCTATTACCAGACAAAGGCTAAATTATATACAAAAAAATTCACACAGGAAGGGTGAGTTTAGTGAAGAAAATCATAGCACTTGAAAATTATTTAAGAAATTTATTTCTCAAAAAATTAATACGATTTTGGAAAAAACGTGACCAAAGGTGATAATAACTTTGTGGCTAAAATACAAGCAAAATCATTCGATTGCAGATGGGGGGAAGTAAAATCCCTCGAACAAATAGGGAAATCAACCAACGCCCGGCTGTGTATTAGAATACCACGCTCCGGAGACATGCAATTGTCCGGAATAATGAACTGATGTCTATTGAGAAGAACAGTATAAGTGTTGTGATGTGGAGAGCTTTTAACCATGCACGGTATTGAGAGAGTGAGGTGTAGAATGCCTGACTTGCGGGTATTTCGTTGAGTGAATGCGTATTGTAGTGTGTGTAGTTGTAATGCCGATGTTCATTGTTGATGTTTAACCTTGATAGTCGGGGTTGAAATTAAACAGTCAATTTCCAATGGTAATTTGGTCAGAAGATTAATTTTTGGTAGAAATTGCAATATCCATAATTGATAAATTTTGCATTAGCTTTCGGCGTTACATGCATTATGAGGAATTGTCTATGTTTTACTATAATATTATTAGGATGTTAATTCTAGAATACAATTGGCAAAGATTAATGTGTATGTTGCCGAGTTGAGTAGAAATTTGGAAGTCGCATTCGAAGAGAGCGAATTGAAAATCGCTTGAAGAATGATATACGTCGTAAGTCTGGGTCGTCACGCTCGGTGAGTACCATAGAAATTTTGCGTTTATTGTAATTTGTAACGTATTAACGTGTATGCTACGCGTTCCTTCCTTTGTTGCATCATTATTTCCTGTTCTTGGAGGAATGCCAATCCTCATCCCCGAGCTTTAGATTTCTTCGATGGTGTAAATTAGCGAAGGACGCAAACGTCTCGTGACAGCCGTAATTAAAGCACATTGAAAAATAGTTGGCATAATGACAGGCACGGGCAGTTTTTCATAGATTTTTTGTATACTGGAAGAAACATTTCTGTCAAAAACTTATTTTCTTACGTAAGAAACGTACCTAAGTGACCAAAGTATATTTTAATTATGAACTCCAACAATTCTGTTTCTGTACAAAACCTCGGATAATAAATCTTCAAATAATGACATTGTATCGCATTGCTATGAGCGATTGGGCAAGACCTTTTATTGCGCTCAATAAGGTTTTTATTGCAAGATATATTTATCTAACCACCTTCACCCTCGTTGTAAAGAATAAAACAGAAAAAATCGAAATGATCGACAACTAAACGCTCTGCATTATAATTGAAGAAATTTAATTACTCATGGAAGGACGTTAGCCTCCAGTCGGTGTCGCAACTTCATACTTTAGCAAGTATAGGTTTTAGCATCAGCCGTAGCTTATGCCAACTTAAAGAGAACACCCCAAGAGCAGTGAAACTGCATCTACATTAAGAAAACAAACACATTTCAAAGCTTTTAAAGTCATATACATTTCAAAATTTTTTCAAGCCTGCTGCTGAAAATTTACCCTATTTGTATTGAAGTCACACTCATCTAAATGATCATTAAAATTGAGTTTTTTTCAGTTTTTTCTGAATTGATGCACCCACGTATGAAGTTCTAAGATTGTTCAATTTTTTAACGCAAAGTTGTTGAATTATTCCAACCACAACTCGCCTTTAAGAACAGGTAGAAAACCGGATATTCAAAAGTTCATCGCATTCAGTGCTATTATAAACTCAAAAACTTATTCGTGTTCATCGACACTCATCCGTTGCCTTGTTTGCATTACTTATTTATTTGTGTAACAAAATTTTTATCAATCTCTTGTTATTAGTTGGCAAATAGAAAAATTTTTTACAAGAAACCTTTCGCGCAGCCCGTCATTCTCTGCTATCCCTACCGACTAACTCCACGCTACAACTTGTGCGGTGGGATCGTCTGCGACGGCAACGAAGCTGATAACGTTTCCTGACCGGACACCCAATTCTGACGCTCTTCCAACCTGGGATGGAGAGGAGCGTCCGCTCTCAGAAACAAAAGATGTATTTTTCCTGACCGTTAGATCACATTTGACTTGTCAAGAGAATAGCGATAAGAACGGATCCGGCAACACTAAATGTTACTGATGAAATGATTTCAGTATGGTCTCGTCATATGTCATGCGTTCGTAACTTTGCAAATCCATGATGGTTATTTTGAAAGTGCGTGAAAGTATGCATAACCCTTCCAACGAGATTTTTTCTGCCTAGGAAAACAGGTGCAAGTTTTTCAACCGCCTCAATCTCCATAATAAGAACGTAATTCTGAATTCCTTTCCTACTCTGTGACATGATTGGTTGAGCTTCTCACTCTGAATGAAAGAAATAAAGGAACGAAAACTGATTATTTCAAAGAAAGTTAATACATCACACTAACTTCATATTTGTTTTTCAATAATTTTAACAGGAAGTTCCTTAATTTGTAGTAAAACTAATACATGTTGGTTCTATAATAGCGATGTCAAGGGCTATACAAATACCTTTGGTCATTTCGGTCCCTGGTTCGATCCCAGTCTGATCTTCGTAGTATATTCACCATAATATGTAGAGCTTCTTTGGTTATCAGATTAAACGGAGACGACAAGTGGAAAATATTTGAGAGAAAACCCTTCTATTCATTGAGCTAACTTACTTTCTCCCCTCAGGTTAGACGAAATGGAAAAGCCGTTTCTACCCCACGATTGTAACGATGAAGCTATCAGTATAATGATGTGCCATCCAAAAAACTTTTTCTCATGTTCAAGTTTCTTTTTTCTTGCAAAAAAAGATTTAGTGTTTCCGAGAATATACAGCTTCATGCGCATCTGATACTTTAATCTTAGTCTGGCAAAACATATTGAATTTAACAAAATTAGCAAGTCTAAATGAATAAAATTAAGCGTTTCGGAATCACCGGTTCCTCCACAGCAAAGATTCAGTAAAGTTGGTAAAAGGAACAGTGAATTTTCACTGTTCCCGTTAGCAATATTCAATTTAATTCAAGTTATGTTTTAACACACTGCCTGTCGATTTCGATCGCTCCATGGAGTTCCAAGTTTCTTGATATATCACTCTTCGATTGTTACAGTCTCGGGACTCCTGTTACAGTGCGCACTAAAACACAGTCTCAGACTCCTGTTACAGTGTGCACTGTATCATAGTCTTGGGACTCCTTTTACAGTGCGCACTAAAACACAGTCTCAGACTCCTGTTATAGTGCGCACTGTAACATAGTGTTGGGACTCCTGTTACAGTGCGCTACGTACGCCTGCCATGTATGGAGGAGTTGGCTCACCTCCCACAATAAAATGTACAAGCAATCAAAGCAATTAAAAAAATTTAGCATTTTAGATCAGTCTCGAACGTACTGTATAAATCTGTGAAGAAAATAAATTAGTGGACTAACTGTGTTAACCTGAACTCCTATCACTAATAATACTCTGCTGCCATTTTATTTTCTTAAATTTTCTTCCTGTGTATTTCCTCCGTCATGATCACCTCCACATTGTGGGAGACGTCCGAGCTGACTTCTACAACCGACATATTTCCGAAAAACACGTAGTAAATAAGACTACAGCCGCATAAATGTATGGTACACCGGAAGCATAATTCAATAAACACTCAACTAAATCAATCAAACTAAATTTGCACTTCAAAACAACCATGCATAAATAACTGCTTGCTTCCTATCGCATAGAAAACCAGAAACGTTTAATTGGCAAGAATATTCATCAAACTATGCTTGAAGCAATCATTGCGTCGAATTATACCCCCCCCCCCCCAAAGAAAACACTATATCGAGATAACAGCATTTACGTTCAACAATTTTGACACGTCTTCAGTAAAATTCATTTGTCCATTTTACAATATTGGGGTGAAAACATTTTTACAACCACGTAATTTAGTCACAACAAGATCGTGTTCCTCACTCCCAAATATTCATTTATTTAACTTGTATATTCGTCATCAGTTCGTGTGCATGAAGTGTATCACTCCATTTTCGATGCTAAGCAAATGTGAATTCTAACACGATATTAGCCCACTTTGGTGCTCAATGCGTCGTTTGGAATCTTTCCAATTCTTGATACCTACGATTGCAAAGAATTCTTTAATTCACGTGCCTGCGCGTGAAATAGTGTGCTGTTTAAAACTACTGCTTTCGCCTGCTGAATATCTCCATTGATACATGTATTCCAATATTTTATGAAAAGTTATATAAGGCTTTCTTCGTAATCAACTTTTGACAATATATTCGCAGAATGATGGGTTTTACGTTTCTTTGACTCACCCCTTCCCAATAAAATATTTTGATCTTTCCAAATTCGCATTTGCTCTCTTTAGCCTTTTGCTGATAATGATTTGCTGATAAAGGTCTCAATGAACCAAAAACCCTTATTATAACATGATAAGAATTTGCCTATATTTCCCACCTATTTTTCCAACATTTTTGCATTTATTTACCCCTTATTATTCATACCGAGAAAAGATTTTCAGCAGCTGTTTGAATTATCACAAATAAATTATTAGATAATATTAAATTTCTCTTATATGCTATACCAATTTCAGCTTTAGTCACCCAATTAGGCCCTGTTGAAACTCTACGTACGATCTAAATTTATTTTAATTGTCGCTTTACAAATCATGAGTTCACCCTGCGGCGTTATGCCTCGGAAACGTGTACGGTTCGCAGCGTCGCGAGCGATTCACAGAATACCTGTATACCTGTTGACAGTATAACAGTTTATAGCCCGAGTAGATGGCATAGGAGTTGACGGTTTGACTTGAAAATTTGAGAGGTAATTTTTTCTTAATCAATTATTGCAGCAAAATTCTCATCTTAATTCTATTATCAAGAATCTTCAGCATCCAAAGAAATATTTAATGACCACAAGAAGTTTCGTAAATGGCATCAACAATTATGATTAATAAAATTCATGACACATTATTACATTTCCATGGGTGAATGTCACGTGACTTTCAGTCTCTCCTAAGAAAATAAATTTAAAGCATTAAAGCAAGCCACTGAGAGGAATTTTCACCTACAAGTAGCAAGTAGAGCTTATATAAAAAGTTAGGCTGGTTATACGATTTAGTTCTCAGAGATAACTAGGCCTTGAACGACACTGGGAATAAATGGCAGTCATTGGAGATGACATTAATTTTTATTGCCATCCAAGCACGCGAAAATATTATATACAGAGAAAGCTAAGAGAATGAGTCTTCAAACTGAAGCATAAATGCGAATATTGACGTATTAAAGAGCAACAAATATCACACAGTTTTTGAAGCTATGCTAGTGCAAGCATTTTGCGAAATAGAGGAATTAATATGATTAAATGCAACAATTAAACCCCCTTGCAAGTGCGGAGCAGTGTGTTACTAATAATTCTTACTCTATGAACAATTTCAGCGTAACTTATCGACGTTATTCACAAAGTCTTGAAGCAATCTTCAAGCTTTCACTGTGAAAATTCTTTGTCAGTATCCACAATTTCTGCTGTTCGTGACAACATCAATTCCCTACGGGCATAAATGCCATTTGCATCCTTAAAACTGTAATTACGGAATTTACAATTTTGACGGATATTTATCGTCCCTCTGATTAAATGACGGGGAACTTCTTGCATGACCTATGCGGCTGTAGTCGTTTAAGGCATTTCCAGTTAAGATTATCCTAATCTAATTCACTGTTATTCCCACACCCGAATAAGTAACCTGGCTATACCCGTGGTATGGGTAAGAGCATTGCGGCTCTCCTCCTCTCAATGCAGACGCATCAGTGCGAGCTGTATGGAAACTCTGTCCTTGTCACGGGACTTGCGGTCTCTTTTAAAAAAATAAGCGAGACCGGTCTCGAGGGAGGAATTTAAGTTTCCCAAAGAAAGATAGAGGAACTACGAAGGGGAATGAAAAGGGTTGACAGAGGAAGACATATAGATACAGTAATAGGTATGACCGATGTGGGTAAATAACGACAACGCATCAAATAGTAAAACCATTCATTCTAACAACAGCTCATTAAAAGTGCATCATAATTAAAAAAAGCATAAAGGAAAAACTTAAAAAATTACGAAGTGCGAAGTGAACGTAAAAACGAGACAAATGTGCTACATTATTAAAACTTTATGAAGCCATGGGCACATCTATCCAGTGATACACAGCATGAACTGTAATCTAGCTTGATCGAAGGAAACATCGCTTTTATATGCCGCAGTTGGAACTACTCCTAACGTTGAGCTACAATTTTGGACAATTATATGACAGTATAGAACAATTTTTGACTCATACATCGATGTCGTTGATTACACCTAAGTCAGCAAACTAATAAGCTCGCTCAAAGAGTAATTATAGTATCCATTGACGCAAACACGGATCTCTAAGCAATCTCCACGCTTTCAGTTTAAGCGAAGCTCAAGTTCATCAACGAGTTTAAATAAAAAGAAAATCACTCAACTTTATGTTACTGCACCAATTTCAATCGTTAAAATTCTATACCTCTGTCAATCTATAAAACGCAACGTTTCGATAAAATTATCATCCTCTTCAGGCTGAAAAAATATGGCAGATCAAATTTTTATGCAATCACATTGATTAATATGTAAATCAATTGTTCAAGCAAATCAGACCCATTAAACACCAGAAAATCACATTATAGGATGACTAGATAGGAGTAATTTTTGTACTGAATATCGATCATCAACAGACTAGCTAATATTGCACAGCAGTTACGTGTTCAAGGCGCCAGACACAGGAGAAATAGACGAACGAGCGTATGTATGAAACTTTTAGGCTGCAGGCCTATTGAATAGTTTTAGAGTAACTAAATCATTAGTATTTTTGTTGAGGGCTAGTTAAAGCTTGTGAATGTGCAACGCTTATATGATTTAAATTTGTTTCTTTTTTCACAATGTGATACAGAATGCGTTGCGTTTTATAGATTGACAGAGGCATAAAATTTAAACGATTGACATTGGTGCAGTAAAAAAACTGTTGAGCTATTTTTATTTATTTTAACACGTGATGAACTTGAAATACTTCGTACAGTTGAGAAGTTAGAAAAAAAATTAAATATTGCTATTAGTATATTCGCAATGTCTGATGTTCATGACAACGAATTTGATTTGCCCTTGAAGTTTCGAGCATTACCTACGCGGCCGTAGTTGGTTCCGGCAATTTTTCCTGCAGGGAAATCCTGATGAAATGCTCTAGCATGCACGTACCGAACAGAGCACAAATTTAATTGGTAGCTCCCGAGGTATGAGTGTCACAGCGCCGCTCCTGCTACAGATCATATACTTATGTAAGTGTTCTCTGCTCCTACGTGTTCAGTGCAGACCCACAAGTGCGAGCGGTGTGGAACCCTGCCCTCCTGTTACGTACTTTTGATAATACTGGGAAACGTAATTTTTGTTGAGTTAGGCCTGACGATTGTTATAACGTAATTTTTGGCAGCTGAATTATAACCTGCACTCAGCTTTTCTCCATCGCATCAAGTTTTTTAACTATAGCATTTTCATTTTCTTAAAAATATGCAAAATACTGTCTTCACTTGTTTTATAAAAAGTTGCAAGTATTAAGATACTATGGCAAATGAAAGAAATAGGCATTAAAGGGATGTTTGTTTTGCCTTATAAGGTTTTTATACAGGAAAAGGCTACCATTTTTTACAAGTTAAGGAACAAATTTACGCTCGTAGCTTTTTCTGGAGTGTTCCATTTGAGAATTGTCGCGTTGGATGCTCCAACAATAGTCAGCCATCATATGAAATACGCATCTACCCAAGTAACGTTCTTCCATAACATTCAAATCTAGATGAAATCGTTCACCTTGCTCGTCGCTAGCAGCACCAAGGTTTTCCGGAAAGCTGGCAAGATGGTAAGGGTAAAAATGTAATTTAATACTCAAAAAATAAAATAAAAACCAAGCTCTTTGCAGCTCTCCAATAATTTCTGAGCAATTTCTGTGTAATTAATTCCACGTGTTTCCAAGAAAGTTCTTGACGACGTCTTTGAGTGATACCAAGCATTCTTTTCAAGGTCTGACATATAGTGCCAATAAACAGTTCATCAATGATGAGCTGTCTAATTTGCGAACCATGAAACCCACCGGCCTTTATTTTTTTGATTGACAGCGCACGAAATGCCCAGAAGATACTTTTCAAACAATTGCCATCAGTTCCATATGCCTTTACAAATAGCTTCATGAGATCTAATTTTATGTGCAGAGAGGGGAATATTATATTCATCCTGTAAATTAATGGCTCATTTACTAATTTAGGATCTTCAGGTTTAAAATCAGATCTTGGAGAATAATTCGTCTCAACCCAATGCTTCTCTCGAGCTCTGATGTCCCACATACAGAGAAAGCAGGGTTACTTTGTGTATCTAAGATGATGACCAGGAAGAAAGGATACCATCTT
Source organism: Morinoia aosen (assembly GCA_030386875.1). Lineage (NCBI taxonomy): Eukaryota > Metazoa > Arthropoda > Malacostraca > Amphipoda > Talitridae > Morinoia > Morinoia aosen. The sequence continues at coordinate 46,906,459 of CM059556.1, read as the reverse complement.
AACAATTGTGTTTGTCATGATGTAATAACTCTTTTTACATCTACGGATTTTTCCTGAAGACACTCTGAATGCCCAATAGGGACTTCGCGAAACAGACAGCCATTGTGTAGAAGGACGTACTTCAAACTCTGTTTTGAGCTATCAATAGACAGTTTCCATTCATTTGGATTGTAGGTTGATAGCTCTTATTCCTTCCGTAAACTAGGAACGTACGGAAAGAGCAAAGATAAATTAAGAGTTGAAAACTATGAAGATTACAGGCCCTTGACTATAACATATTAAAGCGACTTGCACGCACACCTTACCCTTTGACTTGTGGTGGGGTACTAATCCATGGAGCTAGGCTATATGGAGGGAGCATAGCCGTCTGTAAAGAGAACCAGTTTTTGAGATTTTTCCCATGTTTGTGGTAACCAATAGCCGTCTCGCAAGTGTGACGTCAGCACGGAAGCCAGTTACCTCCTGAATACGCTGGGATGCGCACACGCTCGCTGAATGCTCTTCCAGCTGTTGAGTTAATCGTCAATCATTAATTTCGGATTCTAAGACTCCGAAAGATAATAAATTGTGTTTCCTCACTTGAGAACACTCAATAATATCAAAATTACTAGCAAAGATACATTTAGAGTTGAAAACTATAAAGATTACAGGCCCTTGAATATAAAAAATTAGAGAGCGACTTGCACGCGCACCTCATCCTTCGATTTGTGGAGCGGTACTAATCTTGCTTTGGAAAATGGGAGGGCGAATCGTAGAGGAGGTGAGGAGGCGAGGAGGAGCCAACTTCAGCCAAGCGTCTGTGGTTGGCTCACGTGTGGGGCCTTGCCAATGCCCCAGTCTCCCAACTTTTGCAGCTAATTTGAACCCGATTGGAATCGGCTATGCTCCCTCCAGTATATCCTAGCTCCATGTACTAATCTTGCTTTGGAAAATGAGAGAAGGGATTGTAGGGAAGGTGGGTGGAGCCAACTTAGGCCAAGCGTTTGTGGTTGGCTCAGAATTGTGACGTGTCAGGCATTGACAGTACCCAAGACTTTCAACTTTTGCGACCAAATTGAGCCCGATCGGAGTGCGCTATGCTACCTCCAGTGTCAACAGTGTCTCCGTGAAGTGAGGACGTACTTTGTCTTTGCTCGGAAACAAAGTGCCCAATTGGTTAATGAACATGCATTTCTAACCAAAAAAGAGTGCCCACTCAGACCATGAGAATCCGAGAGTAAATTTCATCTAACGAAAATCCAAAAAATCGAACAAAAAGTGTGATATTCCCTCAAAACAGCACTCAACCCTTGCTTCTTTTTCGCAAGTGTCTCCTTTCTCACAAGATGGCGGAAAGAAAGGCAAACAAGAAGAACAATGAGGGTACGCTGGAGCTTGACTGTCCAGACATACAAAACCTGTCAAAACAGAATAAGCAAATGGTCTCCATCATAATTGATCACTTTAACTCAGTAATGGAGAAATTTCAAAGCGAAATTAGTGACTTGAAAACGATGATTGAAACACTAACGAAAAAAGAATCAAATCAAAAGTCAGTGATTGAAGAGCAAAATAAAAAGATAGAAAGGCTAGTCTCCCGTCTAGAGCGATTCGAAAGGAAAGAAGAACGGGAAGAGTTCGAAAGCAGAAAATGCACTCTGATTATCACAGGGGAACTACCGCAATCACATTCTGATGAAGACTGTAAACAGACTGTGCGGGAGCTCCTGAAAGACCAAATCAACGTCAACCTTAGTAACTCTGACATCACTACAGCGAATAGACTGGGTAAAAAACCTGCCCCTGGAAACGTCGATAGGAGAAACATTATCTTTGAGCTACGACAATACGAAAAGAAACAAGAAGTTTTGTCAGCCTGCCGTGTGACCAAGCCGAAATTCTACGTAAACGAATACCTCATCCCTTCGCGAGCTAATATTATGTACACTCTGAGATTGGCCAAACGAAAATTTCCGGACAAAATAGGTCTCGCAAGAACTCTGGATGGCAATATCAGCGTCTACTCTCCTAGGATACCTGGACAACAAACTCCGAGACCTCAAACCATCAACACACCGGAATCACTTGACCAGTACTTACTACAACATGTCGTAAGTCAACATGTCGTAAGTCACGCAAGTCCTCAGAAGAAATTACTCGTAATTAGAGACTTACGTACTTAATTTAATAGCATTTTGATCTCTGTCCACATGATTTCTTTTTTTTCTGATAGAATCGCCTTTGCCTCTTCAAGGCAACCACGCAGAACTTGCAACTTTGTTTTACAGCTCACTAAATTTTTTTTTTATCAACTTCTTTTTCTCATTTTTCATAGAAGGCTCATACCGAATTTTCTACTCTGATTTAAATTATATGTTACCACATGTCTCAAAATCTGAAAATAATCTAGACACTCAAGACCTTTATATTAATTAAATAACTTCGCTGTCACTTCGATTCTAATCCATTTTGTCCTTTGCTACATCGTATGTGTTATATGCAGATACCACTGGTATGACAGCCTTGTAACTACACTATTCGCAATTTATGATCTCTAATGCTCCAACTCATGGACTGAGTTAGCGCTCTCCTTATGAAATCATACTAGATTTTAGACAATTAAGACTAATAATCTCTGTGTGTTTTAGTTTCTCTCTATTTCTTAAATTTTACTATAAGTAGGAATGTCTTTAGTTTTAACTTGACCCTGTAGTCTGTATCATCTTCTTTATTTTTCACGTCACATTTTACTTACTGTTTCTTAATCTTTATGACTGACCATGTTGATATATTCGGTGATATTGATCCAGATCTCAATCATTTGAATAGATTGCATCCAAACCTAAATGAAACTGGGAATTGTAAGTACCTAAATATTAAAGAATTCAATGAATCGATGAGAAAAACCTGTAACGATCTCTCAGTATTATGTTGGAACTGTAGGTCCATTTATCCGAAAATAGATGAAATATCTTGTACTATCACTGAGCTAAACAGCAATTTTGATGTTCTCAGTTTCACCGAAAGTTGGCTAGATGACTCAACTAAAGACCTAATTCAAATTCAGAACTATAATAGCCATCATTCACTCCGTAGCAACAAACGTGGTGGTGGCATCAGTACGTACATATCTAAGCACATATCATCGAAAATCATTATAAGTGCAACTATGAATTGTGAACATATTGAGACTCTATTTATAGAACTAACGAAAAATGGTAAACGGATTGTACTTGGGACCGTATACCCCAACGGCTTGCAACATTTCTTTCCTGAACGAGCTTCAAAGCATAAGCATAACGATGGACTCAATTGTTTTTTAAGCGTTATTATTCGGTCTATAGCATGAATTAAGCAGGCGCCAAGTTTTTTTATATCAGTTTTGTATTCAGTAAATTTGCGCGTAAAGTAGTTTTGTTATGCTTCTCCGCATAACTGTGTACGGAACATCGCTAAGGATCTGAATAGTCGTCCGGCCAACGACTTATTCATAAATGATTCAAAAGACCGAATATTAAGCCTGATTTCTGCGAGAAAGCATCACATCGTTGAATTCTAGAACGATCGACTCTTCAGGAACAACGTTCGAACGTCGCCGATACACGTAATGAACGAAGACGCCAGCCGAAGATGCCAAGAACCTCAACGGGTGTCTTCATTTGCTTTAATTAATATGTATAATATTGATTGTGGGGATTTTTATATAGTAATGAGGGTAAGGTTAATGATGTATGTTTTCTATTCGATTGTAGGGATATATCACGCTCTTATTGGTAACCTTGTTAGGTTGTTATTCAAAGTTGGCACCTCAAGGTGACGCCGAACGCGGGTTACCCGAGGGACTGAGAGGGAGAGAGCGTCAGTAGAGGCCAGGACACGATTATAAGCAGCCGCATACGAGTTTGTTCCTCTACCTTGGTCCAGTTGGGCCGAGGCTTTGCCTCTTAAATTCACTACTCAGAGCCATACTAGAATATCTGTGCCCTCATTCGCTCGAAAGTGATTAACTTCAAGAATACTCACCTGCAGTGCCAATAACGTAAACTAGAGATTGTCAACAAGTCAATATAAACTGCTACTGTTGGCATAGTCCCAGCCATCAACCTGGTCTCTCTGCCCTCAACCAAAGATGGCGGCCTTGCTCCAGCGCGCCAGCCAGGCGACATTCAGACTGCGAGCCCCAATCTCCAAATCTCAAGATAAGTTTCCCTCTGATTTCATGTCAAACCCCAGTCCCTACTCAAACTTCTGAGTATATTAGGATGTGAATGCGTAGATCGCGTGCGTCCAATTAATGCGTATATTCGATGATTAATGTTTCAATAATTTCCTGTGTCCAATAGCGAATTTCTTTAACGTCCTTGTGTTCTTCATATCCTTTAGATAGTTAGGAAAGGAGGATGATATGATTCAGAAGAAAAGAATAATAATGTTTGAAGCCAGGAAACACGGCTAGAATGCACGATTAATTTATGGCCTTAAGCCGGTCGCTACGCTTACCGAAGATTGAATTAAATATTTACTCAGACTTACTCTGAGTTGGTGGCAGCTACTTTGATATTAACAAGTAGAAAATAAAAGAAATGTGACAAATAATCTTAATGTCACGACTAATAATATCACATGGAAAAATATCATGCATCGCAACAAAGAATGACGGCAGAAGAAAATGAAGACCGTGACTTCAGCGAGACAAAATAAAGAGGGTCACGACATATGGCGGCTGAGCGTTGGGATTTGAGTTTTGCTTTAAATGTAAATGTTACTGTAAAATCTCATGCCTACCGAACTCACACCTCCGAATAAAAATATATACGTGCATTCAAACATTCAAATTTAAAAATTGATATTTGGCCGACTAAAAATAATTTCTTTATCTGAATCATCTCGTCTCTCTCTTCCTAATGAATACTTATTTGCAGAATGTCGTCAGGAACGATGAATGAATGTTGTATTAATGTTTCATATTTCAATGTTGTCGATAGACTTATAGTGTGTACGGATGTTCAATGTTTCCCTTCATAAATTAATTTCAATTACAATATGCAACATTTTCTGTACTATCCAACGTTAAAACTATGATGTGACAACATGCCATATGTTGCGGACGTATGTTAGGATCGAACATTCCTCAATCCTTGAGTGAGCCGGCTTTGCCGCGGCAGCTCACGCCCTCGCCAATGGAATGTGAGACTATAAACAAAGCCCACGTACCTGCGTAAGAACTGCCACAAATGCCACACGCTAGAGCTTTCCATGGTCCTGTAACTTCAATAACACGAACGATAAATGTTGGGAACCACGAATTTCTTGATTTAGACATGTAATGTTTACGTTTTTCTAATGAAAAATAAATTTAATAACATGTGAGAACGCAAAATTTTAATTATTTCATCATTACCGCGTGTAAAATTTCTAATTCGACGTTCATCAAACAAATTTCTGCGGATACCACGTCATAATTATGTCAATATCATGTGAATTTTATATTCAAAATTTAAATAATGATGACCAAAACCAGCTTATAGATAATTTTATTTCAATATCTGGAGTATAGGACTCTCGGCACTCGAGCCACACCCGTGTTCAGGCTGGCATCCAAGCACGATCAAAGCTCCTTTGTTGTCATCGTGAGAGCAGCCGCAAGGTTCACCACAGCTTCGACTATAGGAAATTTCGTGGTGCACGAATGTAAAATCTCACGAACCACGGATTGGTAAATTTTAGATGTAATACTTTACGCTTTCAAATAAAATTTAATTTGATAACGTGCGAGAACAAAATTTAATTAAATTCATTATTGCTACGGGAAATTTATGCGATGTAATCAGTAAATACTAACGATCTTACACGAAATTTGTCTGAGAATTTACTACGGATGCTAGGAATTGCTATTACAATTTAAAGTCAACGTATAATAAATTTAATCTTTTTCCAATATATGATGTGCGATTTCTTGATCAATTATTTGGATTACGTACAATAAATTCAAATCCAATTACCAATGACATTATTCCAATGAGAATGAATGTAAACTGGAGACATTTGTCTGCTATTAGAATTACTAGTGAGTTAAGGTTTGCAAAAATTTAATCACGGTTCCTTGGACCAATCTCATTTTGGCGTATAATCTAAAGAATTAGATTTACTATTACTCTTAAAATAATTAATAACCTGCGAATACCTCACATGGGGACTCTTACTGTCACTGAAACGTAGTATAAATGATGCGCGAACTACTAGGAAAACACAACAACGTATCTGAATAGTGAAATGAATTCAATTCGTGATTTCAAAGAAAAATTTGATACAGCCAGGATTTATTTCTAACGAAAGAATTCAGTCACGACGATCTCGTATTAATATGTTTGCTCAAACGTTCTACTGGTCCCGAACATAACTATGAATTTCATTGCGTCGAGTTGGTCAAATTTAAATACTATGTATAATTTTTGTAATTAATATTTCTGTGTGGGGAAGATAGTTCAACTTTATTTCGCTTTCATGTATTTCGATAATTCCGTAAATGTGTGTGTACTCGTAGGATGTAATTAATTTTAAACTTTGCGATCTATACTTAAATAAATTTTTGAACCTTATGTTCTATTCGTAATTTGCTTATAATAACGTAAAATTCAAACGTAGGATGCTTAAGTCCCTTTGTAAATACTTGGGAGTTTGAGGGGGGAGACTTGATTGATGTGAATTACGAGGGAGACTTGGGAAAAATTAAAGAAGAATATCAGAACAAACACTTAATGGGATTGACCTTCCAGGAATGGTGGATGACATCAGCTGAGCGCGGCTGAACGCACGCGCCGGCACAATCACTCACCGCTCACCATGGTTGGTGAGAGCGGCACCTCCACGAACACGCACTGCACCACCGCTCTCACCGTCGCCCTGCTCGGACGGCATCACTACTACGGGTTGGCCACGCATGCGCTGCGCCCCTGCTCCCTACTCCACCATCTACACGACGCTTGGAGCACGACGCAAGACGACAACCACCTGAGCTCGCGCGCCGACTAACAGAAAACGGCGAGGCGTAGAAAACTTCGCCAGGCGGCAGCTGGCTATCTCGACACGCAGCTGCAGACCAGAGCTCGCACGCCGACTCGTAGAAAACGAGTACGCGAAGAAAACTTCTTATCAGCGGACTGGGTCGACGACCGCGGCTAATTTTCGACTGAGGCACGGTGAATAGAAAACGACGGGCATTTAAAATTTAAAGGACAGCTCAACATTGGGATTTTAATCACGACTTCGGACTTCGGATGGATTCGACGACGACGGCTTCTGATGTGATCAACGACGATGAAAATAATACGGAGGCCCAGATGAAAATCAACGTATCAACTCAAAGATCTCAGCATAAAGGCAGCGAATCCTACGCGACCCCAAAAAAGATGATGAACTCCACGAGATTGTAGTCCACTTCGACCGACGACACACGGAATATATTTCGGAGATCTCTATAAGACTTCTGCAAAGTGGTGGAGCAAGTTATGCAGCCCAGGACTATACGACTTGGGTGTATTTGGAAGTGTTCGCTACACTTCCGAGGGTTTTCACTCTCAAGGATTACTGCAGTGATCCACGCAACGGAGGGAGTAGTCGGAGTCATCTATAGGACACGGTCTTGCCAATAGGACAACTGTAATGACTCCTTTATTTGACGACTCTAAATCAGCGCTCGCCAGAAGAGCAAACTCTAGTTGTACGCATCTTGACTCTTCCCATGATCCGCGCATTAAAGGCGTCGGCTGCACGTGTGAGCAACGTCGAAGATAAGCCCTTCAAGCACAAGCGGGAGCTTGTGATTTGTTCGGCCACGGGGGATTCTGTTATGCTTCTCCGCATAACTGTGTACGGAACATCGCTAAGGATCTGAATAGTCGTCCGGCCAACGACTTATTCATAAATGATTCAAAAGACCGAATATTAAGCCTGATTTCTGCGAGAAAGCATCACATCGTTGAATTCTAGAACGATCGACTCTTCAGGAACAACGTTCGAACGTCGCCGATACACGTAATGAACGAAGACGCCAGCCGAAGATGCCAAGAACCTCAACGGGTGTCTTCATTTGCTTTAATTAATATGTATAATATTGATTGTGGGGATTTTTATATAGTAATGAGGGTAAGGTTAATGATGTATGTTTTCTATTCGATTGTGGGGATATATCACGCTCTTATTGGTAACCTTGTTAGGTTGTTATTCAAAGTTGGCACCTCAAGGTGACGCCGAACGCGGGTTACCCGAGGGACTGAGAGGGAGAGAGCGTCAGTAGAGGCCAGGACACGATTATAAGCAGCCGCATACGAGTTTGTTCCTCTACCTTGGTCCAGTTGGGCCGAGGCTTTGCCTCTTAAATTCACTACTCAGAGCCATACTAGAATATCTGTGCCCTCATTCGCTCGAAAGTGATTAACTTCAAGAATACTCACCTGCAGTGCCAATAACGTAAACTAGAGATTGTCAACAAGTCAATATAAACTGCTACTGTTGGCATAGTCCCAGCCATCAACCTGGTCTCTCTGCCCTCAACCAAAGATGGCGGCCTTGCTCCAGCGCGCCAGCCAGGCGACATTCAGACTGCGAGCCCCAATCTCCAAATCTCAAGATAAGTTTCCCTCTGATTTCATGTCAAACCCCAGTCCCTACTCAAACTTCTGAGTATATTAGGATGTGAATGCGTAGATCGCGTGCGTCCAATTAATGCGTATATTCGATGATTAATGTTTCAATAATTTCCTGTGTCCAATAGCGAATTTCTTTAACGTCCTTGTGTTCTTCATATCCTTTAGATAGTTAGGAAAGGAGGATGATATGATTCAGAAGAAAAGAATAATAATGTTTGAAGCCAGGAAACACGGCTAGAATGCACGATTAATTTATGGCCTTAAGCCGGTCGCTACGCTTACCGAAGATTGAATTAAATATTTACTCAGACTTACTCTGAGTTGGTGGCAGCTACTTTGATATTAACAAGTAGAAAATAAAAGAAATGTGACGAATAATCTTAATGTCACGACTAATAATATCACATGGAAAAATATCATGCATCGCAACAAAGAATGACGGCAGAAGAAAATGAAGACCGTGACTTCAGCGAGACAAAATAAAGAGGGTCACGACAGTTTTGTTTCGATGTTCGTATTTGATTTGTCACATGATTCCTGAATCTGTTATACGTTAATCTAGAGATTCGTCCTTCGTATAGTAAGGCTAAGTATGCTTGACGCTTCTTTATGTTGATCACGATATCTTCAGTAATCCAAGGCTTTTGTCTATTTTTCGGCGTAATTGTGCGGGCTGGGGTGAGAGCAGACAGTCAGGCTCCGGGTACGATAAGAGCAACATCGTGTCGTTGAAATCTTCGGCCGCACCTTCTGGTGTTGGTGCCAGTGCCGCAAACTCACGTGATAACTAAATACGACCAAGCCAATAGGTATTAGCTAAACATTAGACTGTGAAGTGATCTGTGAGGTCCATTCATCCCGAACGGTTTCATGTGTTAACCAACGAACTATCTATCATTATGACGCTGTCAAATCCAAGACACCATGACACGCCATTTTCTCTTCTGGGCCACGATGACGTAATGAAACCTGACATCATAATTACCGGTCAAGGTACATCTCCATCTGATATCTAAGTTGAGTTGATCTTCAGTCTATCTGTCACTTGTTGAACCTTTCCACGTCAGTGTCTTAGTCTTTAACGCAGAATATCATCATGTTCTGACATAGCAAGTGAAGTTTATGTAGTGAATTCTCTAGCTAATATTAGTGTCGCGCACCTAATTGATTCTTAGGAAGTAAATTTACCATGTAGCTTACAATTGTGTATCATTCTCCTGCGTTATGGAAATGAGACATTCAAAGTATGTAACGTTACCCAAATCATATTGACAAATTGATTTCATAATAAAATAATTTTCCCTACCATAGGGTGGTGGCAGCTTGATTAATAGACTATTAATTAATTAAAATCAAGGCGAGGACATTGAGTCACGTCTTACTTAATGAAAATATATTAAAGTGGTGTAATCAAGCATCACGACAAAAGGAAACGAATAAATCACATCTGATATATACCTCCACAACGACGAAATGATGTGACATCGGTGGTAAAAGAATCCCGACCACGACACTAATATAGATGAAGGAAAGCTTGTTTTCTCCGTTTTTCTTGACTTTCGAAAAGCATTCGACTGTGTGGACCATAAGATATTACTCTCGAAACTACACTATTATGGCATTCGTGGATTTGCCCATGATTGGTTCAAATCATACCTAACAAATCGGAAGCAATACGTTGTCGTTGACGACGCAAAATCGGACCCACAGACAATTAGCCATGGAGTTCCACAAGGATCTGTCCTTGGGCCTCTCCTATTCCTGATATTTATAAATGATATTATCAAATCAACATCATTTTTCAAATTCATACTTTTTGCCGATGACAGCACGCTTTCTACGGTCCTTCCGAGCCAAAATCCCGCTATGATTGCGGAAAGTATAAATCAGGGTTGCGGAGTCGGAGTCGGAGTCGGGAGTCGGAGTCGCCGGAGTCGGATGTTTTAGGGTGGAGTCGGAGTCGGAGTCGGAGTCGCTTCTCTGAAGTGTGGTGGAGTCGGAGTCGGAGTCGGAGTCGCTACTCTGAAGTGTGATGGAGTCGGAGTCGGAGTCGGAGTCGCTTTTCCGAATGTGGTGGAGTCGGAGTCGGAGTCGGAGTCGTTCATTCGGATGTGGAAGAGTCGTGGTTGGAGTCGCTATTTTTTGGTGTCTTCGATTCTAATTTTTGCTAAAAATTATTTATAAGTCTTTAAAACTAGAAGTAAACCAAAACAGAGTTAGAATGCTTTGCTGAAAAGTCTAAAAAATACGCAATGTTTTCGTTGATTGTTTTGTTCTAAGTTTGGAACAGCGTATTTATTCCTATCACCTAATACCGTCATGTTATCTAGTCATTGAGGGTTTGCACAGATATATATGAGAAACCTACGAGTGCGAAATATAATTTTTATACCCAGCATTAATGTATATTTTGTAGTTAAAAGCAGGAATTAGTAATTGAAAGCATCGCAAATTCATTCTGTATATTTCTGTTTTGTTCATTTTTCCTTCAATTAATACATAGGAACTGGAAAATAGTAGTAAATGTGTTGCATGCTACTTGCAGAACATTTCAGCTGATGCAATACATTGTACTCACATAAAGAGTGGTAACTCTGTATGCTCAAAATGATGCATTGATTGATAATGATCATAAACATTTCTAGTCTTTTGGTTATGATTCATTGCCAATGAGTAGTCTTTGCCGAAACCTGAAGCTATGGTCTAGTGCACAAAGACTTCTAGTTTTCAAGTCATGTTATCAAAATTGATATGGCTTCCGTGTTTTTAAGTCAAGTTAACATGTATTAATAATAAAAATTTCTTCTCATTTCTCAAGTTATTCCTTGAATGTAATTTGGTTCTTTCAGAGTTATATTGTTTTTCACTATATCATCATCATGTTTAATTTTTATCTTCGTATCACTCCCCAGTTTCTAAGCTAGTATACGCTGAAATGCAGAATTTTATAATTATGTTGATACATTTTAAAAAACTGAAATAGTATTTGTTTTGTAGCATTATGTAATTAATTACTTCTTGTTAAGGAAGATTTGGAAATGTTGTAAGGTTATCTATATCGGCATTGAGACACTTAAAAAAAATAAAAATACGATGTAAACGAGCTGCAATGAAAATAATTACACACACCAGCAAAAACTTCACTTACAGTCACAAACACATTGTAACTGAAAACAATGCACTATCTCAGCTGCAATGGTTTTTGCATTTATGCGATAGTACAAATTCTCTTGCTGGAAACGTTTCAAATTGCTCCAAAAACACGAAATGAGAAGAACCTGGGCGTTTATTAAAATAACAAAGTGTCCAATACAAAGTAAAAAGTTAGACGAAAATAAGAGATAGTATCATAATACACGCAAAGAAGCTAGAAGTGACTTTTATTCGTAAAAAAAACTTTCCGAAAACGTCAGGCCCCTGCAATGAAAGCAGAACAACTTTTGCTTATTATAGCCGAAATGTAACATAGTGTTGAGCAATAATATGACACTTTTTCTGCATTGTTACCCTGCATAGTGTAGATACAAAGAAGAAAAGGCAGTGTGCAAATCTTACCTACCTTATCTACACGTATATCATAATTTTGGGGATTTGAAGCATAGTCATTGAATTAACTACAATAATTTCACTGAATTAGTGCATGCTTAGCAATAAAAAACTGTTGATGCATATCTATGCTTCTCAGTGTAGACAATGCCTACATAACCTACTCAGAAAACACTTGTCAGTAATATACAGGGTGTTTCAGATTCAGAATAAGAGGCAAAAAATTGCACACCAAGTAGAAGATATCCAAATAAAAACTTTTTCTTCTATAAAACTTTCCGAAGAAAGAGACACTGAGATATTAGCAGTTTATTGTTTTAAAGGGTGAAATTTAATGAATAAACTACTCGCAATATTTATTTTGAATTTACGTTGATCGGGCGAAATGTGCTAGTTGCAAGACCTCCTAGATCTCCTGACATGACTCCACTCGATTTCAATTGTTGGGGTCACGTGAAGAGCCTTGTTTATGCTACACCCATTTGGTCTGAGGAAGATCTTGTGGCCAGAATTGCAGTGGCTACAGGTGAGATACCTTAATGTCAGACGTGTTTCCTAATCTTCGGCAGCCGTTAAGGCTAACATTCGAAAAGTGCATAGATGTAGGTGGAACACATTTTGAACAATTTTTGTAAAGTAAATTCAGAATCAATACCGCGAGTAGTTGTGCCATTAAATTTAACCTTAAAAACAATAAACACCTAATGCCTCCCAACCCCGATTTTTTGGGTGAAAATTTCATAGGACAAAAAGTGTTTATTTGGCCATTTTCTACTTGATGTGCAATTTTGTACCTCGTTTTCTGAAACACTCAGTATACATAGTTGTGTACACGACTCGTCAAATGACGGGATTCGATATTGTCTGTATAGAAATTTTCCAGATGTGGACCATGAAGAAATATTTTCATCCTAATAGCACCCGCGATTAAATATTCTAATACTTGTGCACTGGTGAAACTCGCATCACAGATACAGTAGTTAAGTATCTCTAAGAGCGTGAAAGGGAGACAGATCAACCAACAAAGACGAACAGCCAATTTTGTTTGTTCAATGAAATTTCCTGTTGAATATTTTCCGTATTTCTGATGGCGGCTTTGTGGAAGAAAAAATTTTCTTCAGTTGGCCTCTCTTAGTTCACAGACAAGAATTTGAAACTGATGAAATTAGATCTTTTTGTTCGTTGTTTTTTGTTTTGCAGCTGCATATTTTTTTCCGGTTTTTGTGTTTAAATTTAACTTTCTATAAATAAGCATGTTTGCGCTTCTAGCAGACTGCATTAACCTTAAATCACTGTAATTAACATTACTCGAAACGCTTTGGCATTCACTCATTAAATTATCTTTGAGCTTGCTCTGCTTGGGCAGCATGTCGTCCTTTTAATAAAAGTGGGTCTGGTACCTCTAACTTATTTCTATTGCGTAAAAAGCAGTCTCTTTCTGCGACTTGAACTCCTCGACCCGGCTTTTGCAGCCTCTTGAATAGGCACTTACTATTCAAGGTAATTAATTGTCAATTAATTGTTAACATCTTAGTGCTATATGTAATCTTACAATAAGATACGATATTCACCTAGTCGGCGACCGGACATCTTAAAACTCTGTATCTCTCTACTCAGAACGCCTCTAAAATTTCCTACCGGAGTACCGTGCTGATGACCGGCCGCGTCCATTGGGTGTCTTCTATTTTTAGCGAGTATCGTTTTAAAAACTAACCTTACGTTAAAGAAGATTTTCGGTCTTCATTTCAAAGGAATTCAATAATAAAAATTTCACAGAGGACGCTCCTGTGCGTACTGTTGGAATCCTCAAGATCCGCCTAACTTGGGTACGGTTTCTCTTTTTGCGCATCTCGGGAAACGACTTGCTGTTGTTCCCTTGAAGTTCTTCTGTATTTGAAATAAATGTTCGACCAATTGCTCTTAAGTTTTAAATCCTAAAACTTCATTGTATTAACATAGGAGAGATTACGCTCACAAAATAGCTAAACCTATTTATTAATTTGTTCAAAGGAGACACTTGACCATTTATTGTATAAGAACAATCAATACTATACTGCGTGTCCCACAAAAATGTCCCGGACTTTTAAATTGATAATATCTCCGCTTAAATTACCATATTTTAATTGTCTTTTATTTACAATTTATTCAATTTTGTTTCCTTTTGAAATAATATAAGTTTTTTAAAATCAGTTGAATAAACTTCAAGATGATCGATTTACTGAAAGGGGTAGAAAAATTGTTCAAAGGGAAAGTTTTAAAAACAACACTGGTGTTCTTCTTCATTCTTCAATTCCTACTGTTGAGAATAATTTCATAACGATGTATCGTACATATAACTAAGTATTTAAACCCTCTGAGAGGTTTCAAGTTTCAAGTGTTCTCAATAATAGTGTTTCAAGGACTGATAGAAAACGGTGGAATAATGGGTAAAACTCTTCGTTCAATGGTGGCTAGAAGTAATACTTGCCTTGAGAGAAATGGAGGGTATGTCGTTAGATACTAAAATTACTTTATTTATTTAAAAGTTATATAAGGTAATGATTTGTTACTCCTTAAAATTTTTGTGTGTTCAGTTTTATGGAAACTTCAAAATAAGGAAGAATATCAATATTGTTTTATAAACTTTACATTTGAACAATTAATTTTTCTACTCCTTTCAGTAAATTGGACATTATAAAGTGGTTATTCAACCGATTTTCAATAACATAAATTATTCGAAAAGGAAACAAAATTTACTACATTGTGAACGAAGGCAATTCAAATATATTAATTTAAAGCTGAGATATAATTAATTAAAAATCGGGGACATTTTTACAGGACACCCGATATAATAAAAAAACAGGTGTATGTCAATAATAAGTATATGTTCTCGTGCGTAATTTCCCCTATCTCATTACAATGGGAATCTGCTTGCTTGGACAGTATCATAAATACATACATACATACATACATATACCGGGCTTATCCTCCCTATGGGAGGGTAGCCGACAGCAGGCCACAATCCCCACACTCTGTCACTAGGAGGCGAGAGAGGCAGCACTGGCCGCACCTGAACTGCCAGGATCAGCAGCAGCCCAGCACAACCCCCTCCCACAGTCAGGCCCGACAGCCACAGCTGGTTTACCCCGACCGCTTCATTGAGTGCAGCCCCTCCCCCCGCACATGACAGGTCAACCCCATCACACGCGGGCAGCTTCCAGTAACGCGTCAAAAATAAAATTACCTCCTTATACACTGCCCCCACTCACTTCTGTCCGCAGCCATCGCTCTCGCCACGTCCACAGTCAGACCCCTCTCATACAAAGCACGTCTCACCCCATCCATCCAACTCATCCGTGGTCTACCTCGCGCTCGAAGACCACTCACTTCCGACATATATATCTTTTTCACCAGCCGCTCAACATTCATTCCTTCAACATGCCCAAACCATCCAAGCACTCTTTCATCCACTCGCCTGCTCAACTTATTGATAACACCAGTCTGTCCTCTAACCAACTCATTCCTGATCCTATCTCTTCTAGTTACTCCATACATGCTCCTCAAACACTTCATCTCAAACACATCAAACTTCCTCCTCTCAGCTGCTCTCAACCCCCAGGACTCTGCTCCATACAACAAAACTGGCACAATCAAACTTTCATACAGTCCCCTCTTAACATTCATACTCAAACTCCTGCATTCAAAAACTTTCCTCATTGCACCCAATGTCTTACAACCTTCACTCACTCGATGCTTCACTTCTACTTCCATACTATCCTTTTCACATCCGACCCGAGGTACCTAAAATGCTCTACCTCCTCTAAAACTTCCCCATTCAACCTTACATCCAAAGTTCCAAACACTCCACCTCTTGAACATCTCATCACCTTACTTTTATTCACATTTACCCTCAATTTCCGCTTTTCGCACACTCTACCAAACTCTGTAACCAGTCTCCAAACTCAGTATCATAAATACCATCGAAATATGAAAAATCAGGCATCTGCTCACTTATGTTTATAGGTAAAAACCATAGCGTGAAAATCGAATCAACTGTCAAGAAAATGCGGCTCATCGCATTTAAATTTCAAAGGCATTTAAATGCTTGAAAGGTATGGCAAATTTTTTAAAAACCTCTTGCGAACAATAATTTAAATTACAATTCAGATAGGTATTATGTTATACAATTTTCTTGGTTGTTGTGTGCGTTTGTGACGTTTTTAAATATGCTTAATGACCGTATCTGTGATACGAGTTTTACCAGTCACAAGTATGAGAATACTGTATTTTAATCGCGGGTACTATTACAATGGATATATTTGTTTGCCATTTTTATCTTGAGATTTTTTTAAAACGATACCATTGGATCCCGTCATTTTTGACCAATCATGTACACTAGTATCTTGATTATTAACAATCTGTAGTCAATTTAAAAGTCGTTCGATAATAAAGAATATAATGAATATATGCACAGGTTTCAACACCTGCAACTGTTTACTACTAAGAATGACTGTCGTGTGTTTATTTATACGTTTTGTGTCACGCTGTTAAGAATAATTGATAGGAAAAAATTTGCACGGGCGGTCTTGGTTCCAGTTCACGGTCAATTAATACACTCATTTTCGTTGTGCAATAGCTCTATAATAAGTCACTTTCATCACAATTAGAGCGATCCATAGCCTTATATACTCAAGTTTGTATCGTGAATACCGAGTTCGGCGGGGTATTGCATATTACAATATGCTGTATTGTATATTACAATATACTGTATTGCAATGTACTGTATTGCATATTAAAATATATATACACAAGTTCGCAGTTGCTTTCAGTAATGCTGAATTTCTGTATCTTGGATACGACACGAACGGCTATAACTACTTCTCTTGCGGCTTGAAAATGCTGTGTTCTGAGTGTTTATTACTATTATAAGAAATTTAAGTTACCTTTGGAATAAGCTGAAAGCATGGAAACTCCACTCAAACGAAAATTTGTTGAAGAAAGGTTTTGAATCTCGTCATTTTTGACGGTGTGTGTCAACTAGTTAAGAAATAAAATATTCATCTTATAAATTATGAATAGGTGAAGTTGGAGCAACAAAATTGTGAATAGGCGGAGTCGGTGTTGGAGTCGCCAAATTCTGGAGAATTGGAGTCGGAGTCGGAGTCGGAGTCGCCAAATTCTGAAAAGGTGGAGTCGGAGTCGGAGTCGGAGTCGCCAAATTCTGAAAAGGTGGAGTCGGAGTCGGAGTCGGAGTCGCCAAATTCTGAAAAGGTGGAGTCGGAGTCGGAGTCGGAGTCGCCAAATTCTGGAAAGGTGGAGTCGGAGTCGGAGTCGGAGTCGCAAATTTATTCCACCGACTCCGCAACCCTGGTATAAATAATGAACTCCATAAATTTTCATTATTGCTTAAAGCTAATAAAATAAGCCTCAACATCGATAAAACAAAATATATTACATTCTCATACAAGAAAAGCATATCTCTCCCACACATAAAAATTGGCGAAGGTGAAATCCAAGAAACCAACTCATGCAAGTTTCTGGGCATCATAATAGATAAACATCTGACCTTTAAAGAGCACATCGCTCATATTAGTTCTAAATTATCGAAATCCATCGGAATCCTGAATAAAGTTAAAAATTACCTGCCTGAAACAGCTTTACGAATGCTCTACCGAACGCTCATTTCACCATACTTGCAGTACGGAATAGAGGCATGGCACGGAACTGATAAAAATAAAACCAATATAATTTTTACTCTGCAAAAAATAGCAATCAGAGCGGTAAAGAATCTAGAATATAATACTCACACAAATGATTCATTCAAAAATTTACAAATACTTAAACTTTCAGATCTCTACAAAATCTCCATTTGTAATTTCATTTACAAAACATTAAGAAATGATGGCGACAATAGCCTGAAACTATTATTAAGTGCGCAGACTGGTCATCACGACCATTTAACCCGAAATGGAAGTAAATTCATGCTTCCTTATTATTCAAAGGCCCGGTCGCAACACAGTATCCTCTTCGTTGGAACTAAAAATTGGAACTCAATACCTGCGGAGATCCGTGACAGTAATTCTTACAAGGTATTCAAAAGAAATCTCGAGACTCACTTCCTATCGGAATATTAGTCGTGTAAGATCACCAAGTCAAATCTTGTCTCCTACATGACTGTTTCCAATAATGATATTTGCCATGGGTAATATGTAATTTGCCTTCAGTCTGCTGTTAAACCTTTTATCGAATATACTGTTTAATATAGTCCATATAACCTATATTGTAAAATGAAATATCTGATATCGAGTAAATTATCTCACTGATCAGTCAAATGCGAAACTAGGTTAAGTGATTTAGGTTAAACATTATTGTACACCTTAGAATAATGTTGATGGTAGGATGCCCCAGAAGTCGCTGAACTTATTCGGGCCCACAGGTAGCTATATTCAAACTTGTCCATTGTACTAGACTTAAGAAACATTCTACCTCTGTATCTCCTGTGGTAAATAAATTGTTTGTTTAAATTGTTTAAATATATCCTAGCTCCATGAACTGATCCACACTCCACAGCCGTACGCCGGGCGTACGGTTACTGTGCTAGAATAATGAAGGCATCTACTGATGCTTTATTTCCAAACAAGCCTGATACATAACACGTTGTGCATTGGATTTTCAAATGCCTTATAACTAACGCCAGGACGCTTTCCCCCGGTCAAGACCGGTACCCATTTCAGACACCTGGGTAGAGTGGGGTATTGTGCTTGGAATATTTCTCCTATACCCAACAGAGAAAATCGCCACCAGCGCCGAGATTCGAGCCCGGATCTGCCACACGGCGGCAGATCCTCTAGCCCCACGGCTATGGCGAGCACCGTCCCAGGAACAAAACAATACTGTGTGCGAGAATGTAGCTCAGCTGCTTCGCACACGCGCTTCTCGAAAAGGAAGCCTCGTTCAGCCCAGCTGTACCACAGATCATATACTAGAAGATCCTCATCTTATCACTAAGTGAGTTTCAGCTCTGTCGACAATGACGTAAGGGCCAATAGGCCAATGACGGAGCTGACAAATTGTTACGTGTCTCTATCTGAAGTCGTTAGTCGGCTGTGAGCCTCTGACAGAGGTGGAACGAAGATTGCAGCAGAAATAGAAATGAGTCCTTTCGTACGCTTAAAAAAATGCTCAATGGAATATTATGCTACTTATTTTCAGCAGGTTTTTTTAAAACTCAAACATCTTTATTTATTCATTATCGTATTGTTTCGAATAATATGAGAATCTGGTACTTAATGATTTAAAATGGTGATGAACCCTTTCCGAAAAACTTAATACACGGCACCGACGTTTTATCACATTTAGAACCTGAGGCTAATTTAAATGCACCTTAGTTTTTAAATATAAATTGTAAATATGTTCATGAATGCACATTCACGTTTATGTATAGTGAAGGAAAATTTAAAAAAGTTTTATTAATTTAATCGAAATGTACTACTTTGGCTTTCACTATCTTTATTACGCCAAGAAACGTTTCATAATTTTTGAATAAAAACTTGAGTTCCAACCCTAACGAGTATCATAGTAAAGCTTGGATACGCAGGCAATTGAAAGCCTTGGCACCAATGACGTCAGCTGCGAGTCATGGCTGCTAGAAGCTGATTGGTTGGCGTGCGTGAGTACGTTTGTCTAGAGCGGGCTTGCGGTCCACCGTAGTTTTGAAGTTCTTCTTATGTAAGTGTTCTGTGGCTATACCTTGCTGTAACGCACCTTCTCTTCACACAAGCCCACCCCACGGAATACCTTCCGCACAAGGCTTCGACTGTTACATAGTCACACAGAGTAACTCTGTCGCAGTCCTAACTGCAAATAAACACAGAGGACACGGCAATGTAGCGAACCCACATGTGCATACACCTCACACGAGCGCGGCCGCTCACAGACTGACGGTGACCCACCCGTCCCACCGTCACCTACGCAGTACGCACAGAAGTTACAGAACACTTGCACCATTAGCAGCGCCGCTTACATTGCATCTGGCAACACTGCTAACCCGAAATCTGGCATTACTGTAAGCGAAGCGTTACTGGAACGACAATCTGGCATGCCGTTCAAACGAAGTGTGATCGAGTCAAGTGAAGTGAAATGTCGCCGCCTCACGTTAAATTAACTAAGTGTTCCTTAATTTAATGTCAGAGTAATTCTAAAAACCTACCCAAGATATTTCAATGTCCTGTTTTCAATTTGTAAAAATGGATTTCGCCGAGTTGAAATGTCCAGTTTAATTTTAATTAATAACTCTAATTTATGTTAGCAGCAGCCATTTCAAAAAGGCCGAGTACCGAAAAATCTTATCAGCATTTAAGACGCACATTTCAAGAAAAGTGGTGCTGTGCTGTTGTTATATAATCACTGGAGTTTGGAACTGGAAGGTAAGAAATTAAACTTTTAATATAAGTTTAATATAATTTTAAAAGGATGGCTCATAACGTTGCATCTCTTTATCAAAGCTTTGAAACCAGATACAATTAGAACAGTTCAAATTTGATATGCTAGTTCAATGGGATAATGCTGTTGACTCGCCTGAATTTAAAATATAAAGGAAATAAAAAAGTAGGAATATGATGCTACAATTTAATGCCGGGAAATGACATACTGTTTATTTTCGATTTTTTTTAATACCTTGGAGCTTTTCATTCCAAAAAGGTGACCTAAATCTTGTGGTAGGGTGCTATCAGGTTCAGTTGTATCTAAATTTCTGTGTGTAAATTAATCAGGAAGTAGGATGTGATGTCAAATTTTACCAGGTTTGCAATAAAAAAAAACTTCACTGGTATTGTTCAAAATTTGGGTAAATTTTCAGAACAACACACTAATAGATTTTCAAAACTTTTCTGCTTGAATCATGGTAATCACATCAAAATAAACAACTTTTCTTCTATGCCATTTCTGCTGCAAACGAGTATTTACTAAACATTACCTAAAAAATTACTTTACTTAAAAATTACTTGCTTACATTACTTCACTTAAAAATTACAGACCAATTGCACTGGCTGACACTGTATGTAAGATTTTTGGTAAATCTGAAGAGCATGACAGTAATCGACTTCGTAAATTTCAATGCCTAAACAGAGTTAATTTAATAAAAATAAACAAGTTTTCTTGTATGCACTTTCCGTCTGAATTGAGTATTTTATTAGTTATAGCGATAAATTACTTACCGCAACTCCAGTGTTTGAAGCGGAAAGAGATTCATCGATCCCATGGATGGGAACACAGTTATGGATTTTTGCTTTCCGCGCACTCGTCATCAAAGACGAAACCAAACCTACCGCTATACCACGTTAAATACTCATTTGACGAAAAAAGTGTATAGAAGAAAAGTTGTTCATTTCGATGTTATTACCATGATTCAAGCAACGAAAATTCGAAAATCAATGAGTAGCTGTTTATTCGATCGCATTCGTCATCAAGACGAAGCTAAACCTACCGCTATAGCTCGTAGACGGAAAGTGCATAGAAGAAAACTTGTTTATTCTGATTGAAATTATTAGGTTTAGGCACCGAAAAGTGGAAAATCGATTACTGTCATAAGCTTCAGATTTACCATATTTTTTGTGGTATTTTGAATGAGAGAATGAAACATTTAGTTGAGGAATTTGGAGTCCTGGGTGAAGAACAGAATGGTGTTACGCAAGATAAACGTGGGGAAGATAATCTGTTTGCAGTGAGGGAAATAATTGAGCAGATGAGTAAGGATGATAAGAAGGTATATTTAGCATTCCTGGATATTGAGAAAGTGTATGACAAAGTGGATTGTGGTAGGCTGTTTGAAATTTTGAGAAAAGTTGTGTTTAGCCAAATGATAGTAAACATTGTACAAAGTCTGTATGAGAACACAAGCGCTATCTACAGGTTAGGAAATTTGAAAACAGGGCAAGTGAGGAGTGTTAAAGGAGTTAGGCAGGGCTGTACTCTGTCTCCCCGGTTGTTTGGATTGTGCACAGACGAATTGGCAGTTTGACTCACAATGAGAAGCTTAGAATTGAAAGTTGGTAAGGAGAGACAGTTGTTTGTTGTATGCTGATGATATTGTGGTTAGTGAATGTGGACATGAACTACAAAGGAGGCTTAACATTGTGAATGGATATAGTACAGATTACAAGATAAACTTTGGTGCCGACAAAACTTTGGTTATGGTTATAAATAGAGATGAGACTGATAAAGACTGACTGTGGAATATTGGGGAAATCAGAATAGGTAGAACAAAAGGATACAAATATCTAGGTTGTATGAAAAGTGGGATAGTTTCATTATGAAGTGGGATAATTCCCTAAAAATTGACAGTTATGTACTTATGTTTAAGGAGTTTATAGATTTTCAACAATTTCTTTCTACAATAATAAGAAATTTGCTGCAGTTTATTGGAAATATTTCTGTCAGTGATCTGACAATCCTCCGGTGTCAGCTAGTTTCTATTCTGTTTATTTGTTCATGTGATGAACTGTTGGTCTTATAGTTGGAAGATGTTAAGACAAGTTCTTTGCTGAACATTTGTTAAGAGTCCATTTTGGACAGGTTATATTAGGAATTTAGGTAACTTTTTGGCAATAATACATTGGTTGCTGCTTTTATTATTAAGCATTTTAAGTATTAACAAACTTCGAACTTTTTTTGAACATGTGTTATTGAGTGTATTATTGACTCAAACTGCTCATTATAGGCCGATTGCTTACATGTTGATAACATTCATTATGTAGAAAATAGGTAGTAATTTTTTTATGTTGAAGGTAGTAAAAAATAGTAAATGAAATATATCAGTAGACTTCCTGTTATACATATTTTTCTTTTCATGTTTCGGGTAGTATTGTTTACGAGAATCTATATCCATTAGTACCCCTATAATGATACCTCATCATGGGTGACTCTTGTTAGTTATGATATTAGAATCAAGGAAATATTGCTCATACATATCCAGTAATTATCCACACTGTAGCACCTTTTAATTCCATGCCAAATTTGAGTTCTGCACACTAAATGACTTTGTACAGTACTCCATTAAGCTGTGTTTTCAGTGCAAATGGTGCAGCTGCAGCCATTGTTTAAGACTCATCCATACTTATTCTTGGTATCTATGTTTTCATAATTCAAATTTGACTCATCCATTTTAGTGGATATAAACATTATAAAACATTTCTTTTCTTTTTGCAAGTTGGTTCTTGCAAAAAGCTGTTGGGCTTGATTGTAAAAATTCAGTAAGAAGAGTTGATATATCAACAAAATTTCTTTATTAAATTTCAATCTGTCAATGACTTACTGGGCCTTCATTTTAAGAGCCCATTTTCACCGTAAGTGTTCTAAGTTTTTAGTTATCTAATTGATTCTGATGAACTTTTTCCTCATAGAAAAGAAAAGAAAAAGAAATAAAAAATGTTTATTTCCAAGTTGTCACATGAGATACATGCCAACATATTGGCATTTAAAAGTTTCTTAAATATAGGGCATCCTAAAACAAAAGTTCTATACTAGGAGTACTAATTGACAAACCATCCGAGGTGTACAAATAGATAAGCCATACGAGGCATAATAATAATTGGCAAACTATACGAGGTGTACTAATAGACAAGCTATCAGAGGTGTACAAAATAGATAGACCATACGAGGCATATTAATAGACAAAATATACGAGGCGTACTAATAGACAAACCACACGTGGCTTGCCAATAGTCTATCTCTGTCAAGGGTAGTTGAATGAGAAATGAAAAATATGCCCTAAAAATATGCAAAGCCCTATCACCACCAAAAACATATTTCATATCTTCTCGATATTCACCACATCATGCGGACATGGGTACATGGGAAAAAATAGAGATACAGTGTAAGCCGGTTACCACTCATGATTGACAAATATCTACAAAATATTGGTAGAAATGGGTAAACAAACATATATTCAATATCAAAATTCATAGCTTGTACAACATACGGACAGAAAGATAATTTTACTACGATTCATATGCTCAAAAAGCACTTTATTTCATTAATTATATATGACATTATTCCGATTCACAGAAACGCCCTCTGGGGAAGTGATAGATCTATTTTTGAATCATTTCGCTATTGCAATAAAATTTATTAACCGAATGGTTTTTGCGTAAAGAAATGAAATAGAAACATGTATATTTATTTATGTAGATACATATATATACCTACACACGTACACACACATATTAATATATATACTTATTGAAAATAAAATATTAGAAAAAAAATACATATATAAGATAAAAGATAGAAGCAACCTACCATCTACTACACAGAAAATGACAGCTGAGCTCACTGTAATCCTAAGAAATTTTTCGCAAAAAAAAAAACTAAAAGGAAGAGAAGATTTCGAAACACATAAAAATGAGCTGATGAGCTGGTTTTTAATTTCTTCACAGAAATTTTTAAGAAAAATCAGGTTATAGTCAAGAAGCAACACAACTCTTCAGCATTGTACGGACATGTGTACGTGGGATAAAATGGAGTAACATTGTGGCCGGATATCACATCTGAGTGGAGAATATTCACAAAATTGGCACATATAGGAAGATTAGGCCTTGATCCAAAATGATAATTTTAATTACAGAAATTTAGAGTTTTTTCCGATTTGAAAGTTCAGTGCTAGTGTGCGCTGAAACGCACGGAAAAAAATAAAAAGACTAACTGCAATGCTTAAATTACCCCTTTCTCCCCAGCTCAGCCGAAAATCGATTGAAAACATCTTCGAGAATGATTTTGAAATAGCGAGACAACGTTAGCCAAAAATTTAATTCATTATAAACTTTGTACAACCCTCACATCTATAAACCTGTTTATTGGTGTACACACAAAATGTATTTCATGGTATATTTGTCATGCGGACGTTAAATATTAATACAGAAAAGAGAAAGAAATAACAAAATAAAGATGAGGAAATACTCCTAATTATGGAAAGAACGTTCGTTCTGCTGCACTGAACTGACGGCTGTGGTGCTCATTGTTGTCGACAGAAATAAGTAAGATGAATATACGAATCGCTTAGCAAACGTAAAATGAAATAGTTTCTAAATTTCTAACAGAAATTTCAGGAAAAATTAAAATTTCTGATAGATGTTCACACCGAGATGCTGCAGGCCCTATGACAGAGATGCAAAATGACGTGACACATTTAATCTAAATTATTTTCCAGTTTTAGAGTTTTTGATATGCTGGGGAAGCTTGTTCCACAAAAAAGCTCCAAAAACTGAGAGAGCTTTTTGTCCCACGTTAGATGAACGGTAATTGACTAAAACATCGTTCCTCCGGTTTGGTCTTTCGTTTGGGATATTAGATGGAAAAAATTTTACCACTGCATTACTTTGGGGGAGGTACAGAGAGGAGAATACTCGTCGAGCTTTCTGGATCATGAATCTGTTCGGTATTGGGATCCAGTCGAGTTTTCTTAAAAGAGGGGTGACATGATCGTATTTATTGAAATTTCCTTTGCATACCACTTTGGCGGCGAAGTTTACACATTTTTGCAACTCTTCCTGACGACATTTAGGTAAGTCTCCCCACACAAGACTGCAGTAGTCCAGACGCGATAAAACTAAAGACTGAATCACTAATAATCTAGATTTTTCGTCAAGTGTGTTCTTTATACGATGAAAGAACATTAAGGTTCCGTTAATTTTGTTGCACATTGTTTCGACGTGTGAATTGAAAGTCATATTTTTGTCAAACCAAACACCCAGATTTTTAACCTTATCGACTGGTTTAATTGTATCGTCTCCAAATGTTAGCTTGAATGGTGGTAAATTTTCAGTCGCATTCTGTGATCCAGAAATAATGCATTGCGTTTTACTTGCGTTAAGTTTGAGGCCATTATGGTCATACCACAATTTCAGATTTCTCAGAAGGTTTTCAGCGTTGGCTTGTGTTTCTGTTAAATCCGCTGTTGAGCTTGTCATGGCAATTTGTACGTCATCAGCATACATTGAGATTTTTGTGTTTGCCGGCATGGTGGGGAAATCGTTGATGAAAATTGAAAATAGGAGTGGGCCGATGATTGAACCTTGAGGAACGCCAAAATTATTTGGTATGAATGATGACATTTTGTTATTCAAGCACACTGCATGAGAGCGGTTTCGTAGGTAGCTTTCAAACCACTGAGTGTCTATTCTGAGGTTTGAAATTTTTTGTAGAAGTTTCTTATGCTCAACACTGTCGAAGGCTTTGGAGAGATCAAGCAATAGTAAGAGAGTTAATTTTTTTTGGTCAATATCATTGTAAATTTTTTCTGTTATGTTTAACAGGGCGTCCTGAGTACTGGTATTCCTCCTGTAAGCATATTGATTGCGATGCAGTAGATGTGACTCGTCTATGTAAGACGAGAGCTGGTTTGTTATTACTTTTTCTAATATTTTGTACATAACAGGCAGGAGACTGATTGGTCTGTAGTTTGACGCTATGCCGATATCACCAGATTTATGTAATGGCTTAATTATGGATAGTTTCCATTGATCGGGAAACTTGTTTGTGACTATAGATGTATTTATTATCAAGCGAATAAAGGGTGCTGTGACAGGGAAGCTGTCTTTTATATGTTGGAGGCTTATGCCATCATGTCCAGTCGCTTTAGTATTCTTTAGTGAGTATAAGATTTTTCGTATCTCTATGACGCTAACTGGCTTTGGTCTCCACTTGTTGCCACTATTTGGGGATGAAACATCGCTCAGATTTACCTCTGTAGATGTGTCTGAAACTGTCCTGGATACTTCATTGAAAACATCTTCGCCAACTTTTGAGAAGAAAGTGTTAAAGTCATTCGCCATTTCTGAGGGGTTGTCAAAAGTGCTTTTGCAGTCTGAATTTTTATACTGAGCAGCTTCTCTAATGATTTCCCAAGTTCTTTTAGGGTTTTGTTTTACCGCCACGAGTTCTTTGTGGAAGTAGTCCCGTTTTGCTTCCTTAACTTTTCTTCTTAGGATCTTCTCATGATCTTTATATAATTTTCGACGCGTACTGTCTGATTTATTCAGTTTGTACTCACGCTGCAAATTTCTTTTAGCTCTGCTCAAATGTTTTATCTCATCTGTTATCCATTTAGAAATTCTTGGCTTAACTTTCTTCGTAGTGAAAGGTGCGCATTCGTTAAGAGCTTATACGAAATTTTCGTTGAAAAGCGAAACTTGTAGATTGACATCATCGGTGTTTTCCATGCCTTGAAATTCACTCCATCTATCTAATAGCTTTTCTTGAAATATTTCAGGGGAGTAGTGGTTATTCATGCGATATGTAATGTAACTAGATTTCTGTTTCTCTTTTGCAATATTGATTTGGCATTCTACCGAATGGTGATCAGAAAAGGACGGTAAGATTTCTGTGCTGAGTACTGCTTGGGGATTGTTGGTAATTGCTAGGGCAAGAAGAGTTTTAGAAGTGTTGGTAATTCACGTTGGTTCTTGGACCATTTGAGAAAGATTAAGTCTGTGCAGCATCTTGCTTAGCTGGTTGTTTTTATTTGTCAGATCCACGTTAAAATCTCCGAAAACATAGAAAGACTTTTTGGCTGCAGAGATTGATCTAAGCGTATTTTCAATGAAATCTAATGTTGGACGAAGAGATGCTGACGGATGTCTGTAAAGACTGCCGATAATGAAAGACTTGTGTTTGTTTACTTGAACATTGAGCCAAACCATTTCTATGTCTTCGCATTTTTCTTTTATCGGAACTAAGGATGTAGAGTAGACATCTTTGATGAAAATGCATGAACCGCTACCTCTCTTACTCTTGACTCCGTCATAACGGTACAATTTGTAACCGGTAATGCTGAGATATGAGCTTTCGACTCGTGAATCGAACCATGTTTCAGATACGCATAAAATATCGATATCGTTAGTGATCAACATTACTCGTACGTCATCCATTTTACCATTGAGGCTGCGAGCATTTATGTGCAATATTTTGATATTATTTACCTCAATAGGCAGATCTTTAGTGGAGTTATTGCATTTTTTTAGGTCTAGCAGGGCATTTAGTATTCGTCTCTAGGTCTTTATTGCCGCGTTCATTGTTTGTGATTTCAGCTTCATATTCAATTTGATCACTGTTATTTAGTCACAAAATGGGGGAGGGAGCAACACGATTTTCATCACGCATTTTCAAGAGGGCGCTATAGTGGTCCTGTTTCCGGTGTATGTTTACGGGAGGACAGTTTATCAGAGCATTTGATGTAGGGGAGATTGTCGTCTTCCAAATCCCATTGTCTCTTTCATCAAATACGTGAATTGGTGTTCTCATTACATTAGAAAGTATTTGGGGTATGAGGTCTCCAACTGCGTGATCGAAGACTTTTCTATCGATGTATTTATCGATGAGTTGTTCGAAACTGCCACTGTTCTTGTCAACGAATTTTGCATACTGGTCCTTGTTTCTGGAGCTCTCAGTTTTGATGGCTTTTTTCAGAGATATATAATTCCATTTCGATTTTTGTTGTGAAGCAAGCTGCGTCGTTACGGCGTGGAGGAGACAGTGTCCGTCACCTACAGTGTAAGCAGGCTCCAATTTCAGCGATCGTTTCAAGTCGTCCAGTGTGTATGCAACGCGTGTGCAAATTTTATTCACTGTTGATTTTTCGGTAGCAGTATTAGTTTGGTCGTTCGACGGAGGCCCGGCAGAGGCATCAGATCTTTTTCGAATAATTTGATTTTCTTTGGAATAGTTTTGAATATCGGTATTCGCTTGACTTTCCTTGGTTCCTGCGTACTCACTGGAAAGTTGAGAATTGGTTGAAAAGGAGGGCATGCCGCAATCACTATTTGTGTCTGTTGCAAGTAACGCAAATTTATTTTTCGTACTGACATTATATTTGTCTGAGATCGAATCAGGGAAAGGCCCAGGCTTATTTACGTTCCTCATGGTGTGGGTGAGTTACTCAGACCTCTGCTTGATGACGCAATCAATTTTGAAGGATTTGGTGTACCATGTGCAGTGATGTGCATAGGCTTATATTCTTTTTGAAAGTCTAAGGTGAGACTATTTGTCTCATTCCGTGAATTTTTCGAATCATTGGAATGATCTACAATTCCATTTATTGCTTGACATTTGTTGAAACGAGGACAATATGGCACGGTGATTCGCAATGTTGATTTCATTACAAGTTGTTGAAGAAAACAGAAGTTCTCGAATTCCTGGGTCCGAGGCCATTGAAAGTTATTGAGTGCGTCACCATTTTCATTATCTGGGTAAGTTTGAAATTGAATCAAGTTTAAACCTAGGTTTTTGCAAAAATGCCTCGCTTTGTTGAATTCGTTTGCACTGCAAGCATTGGCAATATAAATGCGAGAAAGTGCGTACTTTCTTACAATTTGTTGTTTGATTCGAGCAAGGTCTGAGGGCGAGTGGCAGAGACCATCAAAACTTGGAATATAATTTTTAAATCTAGGCATGCAATTTACAGTATGTAGAAGGTCATCGAAGCGCCCTGATGGAACAGTTTTGATCCAGCACGAGCGATCGATGTCCTTTCTTCTGATCGTGCTTAGGATATCATCACCTAGCAGCAAAGTGTCGTAAGGTTCTCGACAATTGGAGTCGATTTCACAAGAGATACTAGCAGGTACCACAGGTGCAAGGTCTTGAGAACTTATATGCGAATTTAAAGCAAAAAGCTGTTCGGTTAGGTTCTGAATGTTTGATACTGTAGAGAAAATCGACGACGGGCTAGGAGGCTCACGTTGTCTTAGGGATTTATTGAAAAACGCTGTTGTTAGAGACAAATTGTGAATAATTTCATGAATTTTTTGAGAGCTTGTTATTTTAAGCGAGTGCAAGTAGCCATTAAAAGAAGCAGCAGTGTTATTTTTATTGCTCTGTACTGGAAATTTTATTTTGTTTTCACAGCTTGCGCTCTGGGGTAATTTACTGCCAGTATCGGTTTGTGCGCGAAAATTATCGAACATATTATCTGGAGAATGAGAAACGTCTACCACGCTTGAAATGTCCTTATTAGTAAAAACTATTTTTTCTTGTACCACTGATGAGGATGGTGTTTGTGTCCCCGCCGCTGGCGGACAGTTCGGAGCGTTGTTGTTGACGCAGAGCTGGGGAGCTGGCACGCTGTTATGCTTGTTCAGATGAGGAGCAGGTGGTTGTGGTGCTGCGGCTGAGACTTCACTGCTTCGAACCTTCAAATGATTGCTGGAAGTTTGGCAGATATGTTTTCCCTCATCCGGCGATATTGGTTGCATAGTCTTCACTGACGTTGCTTCGGAAGGTGACACACATTCTTTGACGGGGTTACTGGCAGCTGTTAACAAGTCTCCCGTCTTTTGAGCATTAGAATCTTGTGCGTGAGAGGATGTAGGTCCCCTACTTGCAGGCACTTTGCTTGGTAAGGTCGTTTTTTTGCCCCTGAGAGAACCATTTTTTCGGGATGTTGTGTAGGGCAACATTTGTGCAGAGAACGGCACTTTCCGGCCTGCGAAGCGAGTCTCGTAGTGATGCATCGTGCGTTGTAATTGTATAGCTATGATGTTTTAAACTATTCGGTGTCAGTAGGGAAACGGAGGTACGAAACAATAATTCTTCCGTGCACATTTTTCGTCTTGGCCACGTAGGAAGTGAACAAAAACTTCACTGAGATGTTAGACATTACCAAAAATTTATCAAATCAAACGTAATTTCTCTGGTTGCTTGGAGCGAAAAAGTTCATCAGGATTTGCCATGCTCTGAACAGTCAGAGAGACGGGAGGCAGGGGTACGGGAAGAGGGGAGGGAGTGAACAGGTTCGGTGAGGGGTGATTGAGGGGACAAGGACACTTCAGACAGACAGGCCTATAGGTCGAGACTGGGCTGAGTACACCATTTCCTTCGTGTTGCTAGCACTGCTTTGTTAGCTTCGTATTTAAATTGCACTGCTTTAAGCAGAAATAAGACAAAAGTTTTTTTTTCGCAGTTCCACAGGTAGCAAACACATTCACTGATAGTAAAATTTTAGTATTACAGTAGTATGACAGAGAGTATGACAGAGCCCTCGTAAAGGTCTATAGTTTCAGACATGTACAGGGT
Organism: Morinoia aosen; assembly: GCA_030386875.1. Taxonomy (NCBI): domain Eukaryota; kingdom Metazoa; phylum Arthropoda; class Malacostraca; order Amphipoda; family Talitridae; genus Morinoia; species Morinoia aosen. The sequence continues at coordinate 46,875,242 of CM059556.1, read as the reverse complement.
TTCACATTTTACTCGCTCAGTTTTACAATATTTCACATTTACAATAATTGTTTTCCCTCTTCCCCGTTACACGTCACTATTTCATCAAATTTTCTCGATAAAACGACAGTTACTTACAGGAAAATTAATTTGAAACACAATTTTGTGAATTAAATGTCTAAATTAAGCGTCATATACACTCAAATTGATTTTTTTTGCAATAACAGATGAGAGAAACCGAAGATGAAAAAGTTTTTTATCCTTCTCAGGTTTTATGTCACTAGTTAACCAACATTTTCCATAAAAAAAAAACAAGATAATAATGTAAGCCAATTTGGTGAATCAGAAATTGATTGTGTGCGTTAGAGATTGTTCAACATTCATGCTCTATTGTAACATAGAAATAGTTCACGAATGATGGTCACTGTTATTTTCCCAAAAGATGCGAAATTACCAGAGTACACTTTCTATTTTTTTCTATTTTTTTTAACATGGCAAATTATTTCCGAAAGTTGCTGGATCAAGTTTTTTCAATTTTTAAATTTAAAAGTTCCTTCAAAGAAGAAGTTTTTTACCCTTCTAGAGAATTGCAACATCTCTAAGTGTAGTATAAAAAATCTAATACATTAATCCATTACAAGGTATGTTATGTTTATAAGCTAAAGATTAAATCCATTGAACTTTTGTTATCAAGAGTGTTTAGAGATTCTTCTAGGTTCTTATTGGTCTAGTTTTTCTCTTCCAAGGTAATTATTTTTTAAAATTTAAATTTAAATTCTCAATTAGCTTTGTTAGATTGTATTGAGCTCTTTTTAGTATTCTAGAAAACTCTTCAAAATTAAGTGTTGTCATTTAGGGTTCATTCGAGATTGCATTACAGAGAGAGACTAATTTTTTATATAAAGTGTTACTACGTACTGTTTCATATGAATTTTTTTATTTTTCAGGGCATGGAATTGACATGCGACCCAAGAAAGCTACTGATCACTCACTGCTATTGGATAATGTTCCACCAACGTACACTGGTTCCTATCCCTGCACCCCAACCAATTTCAGAAATAGGGATCACACTTTCGTCATCTTCTCAGCATCCTCCAACTTTTCATATGACCAGTGATTCAAGTCCTCAATCAGCCACAAAAAGAGCCTATTCAAGTCTTCAATCAGCCACCAAAAGAGCCCGTTTGAGTTTTCAATCAGCTTCTGAGAGAGACCATTCAAGTCCTCAAACAGCGATCAAGAGTTCCAATTTTTCATCTGCCCCCAAGCAGGCTTTTTCAAGTCCCCAATCATCCAGCAAGCAAGCCTGTTTGACTCCTAAACCAGCCACCGCTTCAATTCATTGCTCAACTGCAAAAAAAGACTTATCATCTTCCCAAATTCAGCACTCAAGTCCAAGTCTGTCTTGTCAGCGAGAATTATTTCCTTGTCCCATCAGGGGGGAAAGTGCGGCAAACTAAAAGGAACGCAAGAAAAAGCGCTTTTCCGGCAGGAAAAGGAGACCTGTTCAGTACAAGCGTTTCAACATTGACACGCAACTAACTCAATCAAACCCAGAGCTGGGATCATACATGATTTAAATCATTAAAATGAAACTAAAAGGGAAAAGAAGGTACACTCTCAGAAATGGATGGTTGTCAATATCTTTGTGAGCTGCAGCATATCAGGATAAAATTTTTTGAGGAGAATGCTGCCATCGCCTTCAATGTCTACTGTTCAACGATTGCTAGATACTTCGAAGATGTCTACCGGAGTTTCAAGAAGAAATGTTCAAATGATGAATTGAAGTTTAATTCTCAAACTAATGCTGAAAGGCCGACATTCATTCTGTTAGACGAAATATCATTGAGAAATTGACTTGCTTACAATCACTGCAAGAGGATCTTATTATTGGATATGAGAATGACGGAGCCTCTTTTCTGCCTCTTCTCTCATTCGAGCTCCTCTTGCTTCCAATTGCGAGACAGCTCCTGACGAGCAATTATGAGAGACCTTGGGCTTCTTAGCTGAGGTGAGATGAGTCTGGTAACCCGCTAAGCAATACATACATGTCAGAATAAAATTTCCGATGTTGTCCAGATTATAGACAGATTTTCTTGACTCAATTATTAGGAGTCTTATTAAATAGATTTTTTCATTTTTTACTCTTATTCCTTAAAAGTTTTCAATGGTTTAGGTTAGGGTTATTATTTAATATCTCTCAAAAACCTAAATATATTAGACAACATCAAATGTTAGTGAGGAATTGTGGGAAATAGATGGAGTGCATAAACTTAGGTTTTGTTTTAAGCCATGTATTTCACACTTCTCTGCCTATTACTATCAATCTTTTGTTTCCTTTTTTCCCCTCATAACTTATTTCCCCATGATATCCCACATTGCATTCTTTTATTTTCTTACTAAATGGTGCCTTTCTCCTGCCTCTCCTCTAAACTTGCTTTTTTTAGCGGTTAAGGAGGCTTGAACTAACATATAATCTAATCCTACTTTTTTGTCTCTTTTCTTCTCTTTCTCCATTGAGACTCCTTATAGTTTTACAGTTAATATTATGCGATAGCTTATCTCCATTTCCACTCAGAGGGATACAACCAACTTATCTCTGCGAATTAGCACTCCCAGGGGACAATGTGAGGGCTCAAGCTGAGAGTTGGGTAGGCCTTTTTTGTAGAAATAAAAAGCTTTTGTTATGTTAAGAGCCATATTTTTTTGGTTAACTGCTGTCCTGATTTTCAGCAACTACTACTTTCTTCTTAAACTTTGATCTTGTTTTATGAACTTCTTTCTTATGTTACTGTTTCAATGCCTTTTCTGCATAGATTCCGCGTTCCCTTGACTTCATACTAAATGGTGCCTTCCTCCTTCCTCTCTTTGGATCGCCTTTGTTGTGGATAGGGAGGCTCAAACTAACTAAGAATATCATCTCCAATTCTTCGAATACTTTTCAATGGTGCTTCCTGCCTTCCTGTTCAGCGTAATTCTTCACAACTGACCCCTTTTTCTAATTGCTTTCACCTGCATCTTAATTTATCATATTAGCTCCATTTTCTCTGACAGATTTAAATCTGTACCCTTAACTGCAACTGAAATGCTTGCTTATGAAGCCAAAGACTTAATTAAAAAAATTGTTAACTTGAGTTCACATTTTATTTTGTCTTTCAGGTGCCGGAAGAAAGTGAAATGATTCCACTTACCATTGAGGTGTCTGAAGAGGAACAAAAGGCTGCTGTAATGTTCAACGGAGCCACCGAGATCGGAGGAAGTTTTCTTTTTGTGGAAGTGGAAGAAATTTGAAACCCCCAAACAAGATTTGAAGAGATTTGAAGGACCAAACAAGAATTGCATCTGAGGCATTCTGCAGGATGCAAAGTGCCTCAGTCAAGTCAGAGCAAGTAACCCAAACAGCTCCGTTGTCAGCATGAAGTGATGTCTGCAGTAGGGGGTTACAGTCTTGGAAAGTATCATTTATCATGATGTTGAACAATGTTGGTTCAATACGTGCGACTCCATCCAGAGTGCAACGGCCTGCTCTGAAACCGCTCCGATTCTCATTCAAGCATTTGTTTTGTTCTATATATTTCAGGAGTCTCCAGTTTATTATTTTCTCACAAAGTTTGCATAGTACACTAGTAAGTGATACTGGGCGATATGATCTTGGGTTTGTTGGCACTTTTCCCGGTTTAAGGATCGTGCATATTATAGCCTCCCTACACTGCTCTAGAATTTCTGAGACCCAAACTCTATTGAAGGAATTTAATATGAATTTTGTTTGTTCTTCATTCATGTGTTTAATGAATTCAAGAGATATTGTATCTGGTCCGGGTGCTTTAGTTTTCGAGCTGTGTATTGCCCTTTTGAGTTCTAACGCAGTGCGAGGGCGGTTGTAATCATGGTCTGTATCAATTGAAAATGAGAGAGGAATTAGTTCACAGATGCTCCTGCGTTCATCAAATATTGGATCATGAGAATCTATGTTGTTATGTGAGACATATTGGTCCACCAATATATATAAATTTCCTTTGGGCATGTAATTATTTCATTGCTTGAATTTTTGAGCACTATTTGTCCTTGGCTTTGTATTCCCTTTAAGGCTTTAATTTTGTGCCAGACCTCCGCCTGAGAAGAGGTACTAAAGGTTAACATCGGCATCTTTGGGATACTTTATTTCCAATCAAGCCTGATACATATGATCTTAGCATTGGTTTTTCAAATGTCTTGTAACTAACCCTATATATAGGACACCATGACGGTTCCCCCCGTAAAGCCGGTACCCATTTCCGACACCTGGGTTGAGTGGGGTATTGTGCTTGAGCTTTCCCTTATACCCAACGGGGAAAATCTCCGCGCCAGCGCTGGGAACGAACCCGCGACTTCCAGCATACAAGTCCGATCCCTTAACCGCTGTGCCACGGAGAGTCTAAGGCCTGTGACAAATTCCCTCCAACTGACGGCTTTAGCCTCTAGTACTGTTTTTCGGCAAATCGCTCATGCTTTCTTAAATGCGATCCATTTATCTATGTTCTCAAGGTGATTTTTGTATTGGTTGTCCACTCAGAGGGATACAATTATTGTATCTATGGGAACTTGCGCTCCTAGGGGGACAATGTGAGGGCCCGAGCTGAGAGTTAGGTAGGCCTTCTTTTTTGTTGCAATGAAATGTTTTTGTTATGTTAAGGACCACTTTTTTTCGGTTCACTGCTATCCTGTTCTTCAACACCTACTACTTTCTTCTTCAACTTTGGTCTTGTTTCATGATCTTCTTTCACAACTTAGCCTACTGTTTTTATGCCTTTCTGCGTAGATTCCGCGTTTCCTTAACTCCATACTAAATGGGGCCTTCCTCCTTCCTCTCTTTGGATCGCATTTTTTGCAGGGTAGGGAGGCTAAAACTAAAGACTAATCTAATCTTCTAATGGTTGTAGGCCTTATGGTATTTCCAATGGGCTATCTTGAACTCATCAGTCCACCAGCGCTTGTCCTTTTTTGTGGTGAAAAGCTTTGACTAACCTTGATGTTGCCATCAGTTGCTGTCAATATTGTTTTGGTTATGGATTGATAAGCATCAGATATTGTCTCTTTTGAGCAGTTTGGGAACACTAGAGCAGTTTCAAATTTTGCCAATCTGCACTGCGCAAGTGCCATCTTCTTGATAGTTGGGCCTTGGGAATTGATAAAGCTGAATCAATAATCAGTGGAAAGTGATCACTTGTAAATGTGTCACTACAAGTGTTCCATGTAAACTTGGAGTGCAGATCCTCAGTGACTATTGTTAGATCTATGTGTGTATATGTACCTTTAAAGGACAAGAAAGTTGGGGCTGAATTATTCAGTAATATTAGGTTGTTTTCAGTCATCCAGTTCTCTATTATTTTACCCTTTGTGTCACTGAAGTCAGAGCCCCAGCTATAGCTGTGAGCATTTGAGTCCATCATAATAATGCTGGATCCTGTAATCTGATAACTGATGTCCTGTAACTTCTGCATCAATCCAGTACTTTCCAAATAGGGTGGCAAATACATATTCATTATATTGATAGGCTTTTTGTTGATCAATATTTCGCAGAGCACAAGTTCTAATGGAGTAGTCAATTGTGTTATGTTTGGTATGCTGGAGTGAATGAAAGTAATCGCCCCACCTCCTCTACCTTCCCTTCTTTCATATCGGAAAGGCCAGCAGTAATTCTTCAATTATATGTTATGGCGCTGTTGTAACAATGATTCTTGAATATATATAATTCATAGCTGATGTTGATCAATGAGCAAGTGAAGGTAAGGTAGTTTTGCAAAGTATCCTCTTAGATTCCATTGTAGGATTGTTAAGTTCATGCTTGACTGATGAGGGAGGTAACACTTAATTTTGTGAGCAAGTCGGAAATTAGTTCACCCGCTTCTAATATATTTCCTATTTCTGTTAGGCTTTCTATTTTTTCAGTTATAGTGTTTGCTAGTAAGATTTTGATAATAGCAGGGAGGAGTTGGATGATTACATTCTTAAAGCAGACCCACCATTTGTTTCTCCTGAGAGATTTTCGGCAGATGTGGTGTTGCATTTGAGTTGTCTGCCTCTCTTAATTGAGATTGCATTTCTAGCATGTTCCTGTGATCTGGAGGGTAACCAGAGGCTAAATCAGTCTCAGGAAATGTATTTGAGCCCAGGGAAGCGTGTTGGCTTCTTATATTTGTTTTTATTGGTGTAGATAGATTCCTGTAGCTTTGGCTGGTTATCATCTGCCTATGTTTTTTGTTAGCAAAAGTCTTCAGAGAGGTGGTTCTGTTGTCGAGTGGGTGTGTACTATAAGATCTGGTTTCTGCTACTTATGTATTCCGAGAGAAATTTAGCTGTTGTGGCTTAGTCAAAGCCGGGAATATGTGCTGTAATTCGAGGTCAATTTATTCTTCAGTATTCATCTTTAGTTGTTTTTTTTTTGTTGATGAGAGTAGATGGCTCGTGCTTCATTAAAATAAATATTTTTACTGGCCTTGATTTTGCAAATTTCGTTTTCTTGAACATATTTTAGACAGTTTTTGGAGTTAGCAGAATGATTCCCTTTGCAGTTAGGGCAATGGTAGTTGTCTGATTTGCAGCTTGCTTCTTCATGTTCTGAATAACAGTTTCTGGAATTTTTTTGGTTCCAGCTGATGGAAGCGGTATGCCCTTACCTCCAACATTTTGTGCAATGGATTATGTTTGGATAGAAAGGATCTACTTTGTAATTACTAGATCTCTTTAAGGCATTCTGTTCCTAGAAAAGTCAAAACGAACATAGGAGAGTCAGCTCGCTTTGGGTCCATGTATATTTTGTTATAGTTTCACTATAACTGCTCTACGCCGTGTTTAAATAAACGTTACGAAGAAGGGTTGTCTGGCATACCAACCATCATCTCGAAAAGATCCGACATCGAAATATATATTCTCATCAAAAAGCGCAGCATATGCTTAGCTCTACGATCCTCGCCCAGACATCGCATCAAGCCGTTACAGCATCGACCAGCATCATTTGAAAGCCACCATCGCCCCCTCATACCCTCTACGAGCGCCACGTCACCGGGCGTTCCGAACCAGCAGGCAGTACTGCCAAATACTTCCATTTCTCTTGGTATATTCAATTCCTTCCTTAGACACTTAGGACCTTATTCATTCTACACAAATTACTTGTTGAACAATTGTAAACTCTAATCCATTCTAAGTATCTCACAGCACTTGTCATTTCCTATGAAAGTTTAACGTAAAGCTCCGTCATGGAGAACATGTATGTTCCCATGCGTAACAGACGCGTAACGCCCACTCCTTCGAGGAAGTCGGCAGGGCATTACAGACCCAGAGCTCAAGGGTGCAAGACGTGCTTTTTCCTCGCAGCCCTTAGGAGCGGGCGAGGGCTACTGATTGAAGTCGTGTGATGACTTAATCAGGCTCAGAAAACGCTACTCTGAAATAACCCAGCTAAGTGTCCCATTATTACATGTATTCCACTAATTCATCCTGTTCCAATTGCTTCGCGTATTAGGTCAATATTCTATACCTAGGATGTGAGCGGTAGATTTATTAATGTGTTAGATAAAATCTATATTCCGCCAACTGATTCGCTAACGAGGCCCCACCTCGATATGAGCTTATTATAACGTCATTAGGTGAATTCCTGTAAATGCGTCATAATGATTATATCTGATTAATTAAAGTTAACGTAATTACCGAGATTCAATAGCATCATCGTTATTCGTTGATTCATTTAAAAAGCCATATTATGTGTATCATCTTACTGTCCGATTGATTGTGTCATCTTTTATGAATGTAAAGACGTCATCATTTTAATAGTAAATTGCTATGTAACCTTCAGATCATTTACCTTAAAATTCATCTGAAAACTGTAAATTGTTGGTGATTACCAGAAAATGAGTAATCACGATGGAAAATGTATTATTGAAAATGATGATAAATCATTCATGAAACAATAAATAATGTGACATCGGTAGGATAAAAAGAGAAACTGTTACGATGTCGGCAGCGATGAAGGTTAGAAAAGAGAAGCCATAAAATTTTCCTGATACCTACTATTCCTGAAGGGGCAAGATGCAGCAGCAGTTCATCCAGAAACTCGCCAAGAAATTCAGGTGCATAAATCTTGTCACATACAGTAGAGGCTCCCCAGGCTATTTGAGTATTGATAGATTTTATCCAAGGATTTGGCTGCAAGTAATGTTTTTGTTTATTCAAAGGTTTTTACTTTTATTATTAAGCTTCCTGTTTTTTGTATTCCATTATTTCCACTGGGCCACAAATTTGGTTGATTAGGCTCTCCACTCTAAATGGACTCAGTTTTGTTAGTTTGGTCTGCTCATCTGTTGCAGAGATTATGACATGCCTGGAAGAATCAGGTATTTTATCTATGTTTTCTGGCAGGTTCCAATCAATTTTAGCAGATCTGGGTTGTGAGAAAGTTGCTTGATTGTTTATATATTGCTCTTGGATGTTAGGAATGGTATCTGTAGTTGTAGTTATAGACCCATTCCTAGATATCACTCCAGATGGATTGCTCTCAAAGGAAGAGTTAATTGCGCAAAACTCCAAGTTGTTGCTTAAGTTCCTTTTCTTTTTCCCATGAGCTACTTTTTCAGCAGGTTCAAGGATTTGGTCCAGAGTTCGTTTTTGTGGATTAGTGGTCTTTTCAGTTTCATTTGTAGCTGCTAATATTGTATTGATGTCGAGACTTTTGCGCATTTGCATTTCTGATAGAGATGATTGAGTTAGGGCAGTACTTTTGGGGGTTGAACTGACTTTTGGATAACCTTTTTTGGAATATGTTATATTTCCATTTTTTCCTGGAACAGGTTGCGAGTAATGATGCATTCCTTTTTTTCCCTTTGGTGTTGCTAGACCCAGGGCCTCCAGGGGTTTTTTCTTTAATGGCCATTGGGTATGTCAATCTTTCAAGGACTTTCAGCAGTTTATTTTTTATTTGATCCAAAGTTACTCACTTAAATATGCAAAGAAAAAAGAATTTCAAGTAATAGGGCATTTAGGCTCTCTTGAGAAAATTATCTGCGGGCAGAAACTAAATCAGTATAAGTAGGTAAATACCGAGGGCCCAAGGCCCCAGCGGTTTCAGCACCGGTAATATTACCTTAAAGAGTAAGGTGATAATTATTTGAACCTTATTTTAAGTTATAAAATTAATTATACTTGCCAAAACGTTAGAGTTTTTCTTGGCCACCACGTCCTATCCGCCTTCAATTGGACTATCCGTCCATGAACTTGATTCCTCAATCAAATGATGCATAAATCATTCACTTTACTTTGCTTTTATTCACTTCACAGTGATTTACTTCTGCTAATGAACAACCATTAGTGTTCAACTTGTGGTAGCCTTATTTTGTTAGTGTGAAACGAATTTAAGGCTGTGAAGCGTTCTCTTGAATCCAGGGGGGATAAACCTTGTGTTTTAGTTTGCGTAGAATTTGAGGCTGTGAAATAATAGTTCGTGGGATGTTGCATATTTTATTAAACATAGTGGATGGTGTGTATGGTTTATTAGTTTATTCGGATCAGTGCACAGTTAGGTGAAAATGTTATCAAAAAGAATTACTATGTATGCACTATACGTATTTGTTATTCCATTCATTCTCCCTCTACACTGTAACTTTTTTGGAAAGGTTGTTTATAATTAACTTATGAAAGCCTCTGCAGAACTATGATATATTTATTGTTTCATGCAGAATTGCAGAGAGTTGAGAGAATTGGTACTGAAATTGTGATTTTGACTAACTGGTCATTCTAAAGTTTATCTTTATAATCCAATAAGCAAAATTTATTCATTTGTGAGTTTTAAGTGTTCAGGTAATTTTTATTTTATAGTTCTTTACTCACTGGCACGAAGAGTGTCCTGAAGTTATAATATAGCGCTAATGCATTGGGTGTGCTGCAGCTTATTATTTATTAGCCTTTTGTCGTCTGGGATTACTCAAGTCCTTTCCTAGATTTAAACAATTAGTATTATGTTGTTCCTTTTGTGAAGATTTTAGAATTTATACTGGAAAATGTCGAAACGCGCCTAGCCTAGAGCGGTGGTGTACCAAATGTTTTGATAGGATAATAGTTGATTTCATTCATTATTGCCAAAAAATACGTGATATATATATAATGTATTTTTGAGTGAGGAAAACTTTTTTCCAGGGACTAATTGTTGCTTGTATTTTGCTCCCCATACTTAAAGAACTAGTTATGTTAAGTCAAAAGGTGAGAGTTTTGTTGTGCTTCTTTTTGAAGAAATTTAAAAGCTTTGTTTCCTTAGTTAAGAACTCGCTTTTCTTTTCATTCTCTGCTGTTTCGTTTTTCATCACCTATGATTTTCCTCTTCAGCGTTAATTTTGTGATAATCTTGCTCCTCAATTTAATATTTCTATGTACAGGGTATCTTCCCTTCAAGGGGATACAACTATTGTATCTATGGGAATGAGTGCTTCCAAGGGGATTATGTGAGGGCCCGAGCTGAAGGTTGGGTAGGCTTTCTTTTTGTTGAAATAGAAAAGGTTTTTGTTTTGTTATGGACCATCTTTTTTCAGTTCACTGGTGTCCTATATTTCAACAACTATGACTTTCTTCTTCAACTTTGATCTTGTTTCATGAACGTCTTTCATAGCTTACCATTTCTATACACTTTGTGCATAGACTCCTCATTTTCTCAAATCCAAACTATATGGTACCTTCTTCCTTTCTTTCTTCGATACGCTCTTTCCTGTAGCTGTCAGGGAGGCTTAAACTTACTTATAATCTTATCCAGTGAAGGGAAATATATAGCATGTTATATTTCGAATAAACATACAAGTACGGAATTTTATATTATCCTTACGATCCGGTGCGCAATCGTCAGCCTCATCCGCATGAAAAGAAAATAAAACGTCTTGTATGATTGATTAAAGTAAATTTTCTCATTGTTTGGAAAGGGCTTTCAATTTACGAAGCTGCCGGTATGATTAAATTGAAAATCGATAACCTTTTAGTTCCGGTAGATTTGCTCGGAGCCGGACGGAATTCAATTTTCCAACAATCCAAATCCGGACACGTGGAGGCACACCGGCAGTCGGTCCTGTTGTTGATCGTACTTAAACAATTTAAACAATTTTAAACAATTTATTTACCACAGGTGATACAGAGATAAAATGTTTCTTAAGTCTAGTACAATGGTCAAATTTGAGTATAGCTACCTGTGGGCCCGAATAAGTTCAGTGACTTCTAGGGCATCCTACCATCAAGGTTAGTCTTAAGAGTACAATAATGTTTAACCTAATTCACTTAAACTAGAGACGCATTAGACTGATCAATGAGATAATTAACTCGAAATTAGACACTTCATTTCACAATATAGTTCATATGGACTTGATTTAACAGTATAGTCGACAAACGATTCATGAACAGACTGAAGATCGGCGAAATTAACCACGGCGAATTACATTATTAGGACCAGTTATGTAGGTGACAAGGTTTGACTCTGTGATCTTACACGACTAGTAATCTGATAGGAAGTGAGACTCAAGATTATTTTTGAATACCTTATAAGAATTACTTTCACGGATCTCCGCAGGTATTGAGTTCCAAGTTTTAGTTCCAACGAAGAGGATACTGTGTTGTGACCGAGCCTTTGAGTAATAAGGAAGCATGAATTTACTTCTATTTCGGGTTAAATGGTTGTGATGACCAGTTTGCGCAGTTAATAGTTGTTTTAGGCTATTGTCGCCATCATTTGTTAATGTTTTGTAAATGAAATTGCAAATGGAGATTTTGTAGAGATCCGAGAGCTTAAGTATTCGTAAATTTTTGAATGAGTCATTTGTGTGAGCATTATATTCTAGATTCTTTACCGCTCTTATGGCTCTTTTTTGCAGGGTAAAAATTTTGTTGGTTTTATTTTTATCAGTTCCGTACCATGCTTCTATTCCGTATTGCAAGTATGGTGAAATGAGCGTTCGGTAGAGCATTTGTAAGGCTGTTTCAGGCAGGAAATTTTTAACTTTATTTAGGATTCCGAAAGATTTTGATAATTTAGAACTAATATGAGCGATGTGCTCTTTAAAGGTTAGATGTTTGTCTATTATGATGCCCAGGAATTTACTTGAGTGGGTTTCTTCGATTTCACCTTCGCCAATTTGAATGCGTGGGAGAGATATATTTTTCTTGTATGAGAATGTAATATATTTTGTTTTATCGATATTAAGGCTTATTTTATTAGCTTTAAGCCACAATGAAACCTTATGAAGTTCATTATTTATACGCTCCGCCATCCTAGCGGGATTTTGGTCTGGAAGGACCGCAGAAAGGGTACTGTCATCGGCAAAGAGTATGAATTTGAAGAATGATGTAGATTTAATGATATCATTGATAAAAATTAGAAATAGGAGAGGCCCAAGGACAGATCCTTGTGGAACTCCATGGCTAATTGTCTGTGGGTCTGATTCTGCGTCGTCAATGACAACGTATTGTTTCCGATTTGCTAAGTATGATCTGAACCAATCATGGGCAGCCCCTCGAATGCCATAACAGTGTAGTTTCGAGAGTAATACGTTATGGTCCACACAATCGAATGCTTTTCGAAAGTCAAGAAATACGGAGAAAACAAGCTTTCCTTCATCTATATTAGAATAAAGGTATTGCAAATGATTTAATACCGCTTGTGTCGTAGATTTCTTAGAACGAAAACCGTATTGTTTGTCGTAGAGGAAAGATTTTTGTTCAAAATACGAATACACTTTTTTATACACAATTTTCTCGAATATTTTGCTAATAATTGGTAGTACAGAGATAGGTCTATAATTGTTAATGCAGTTTTTATCACCATTTTTTAAAATAGGGGTGACTCTCGCAACTTTGAAAGAGTTGGGGAAGATACCTTGAGAAAGGGATTGGTTGATAATATAAGATATGCACGGTGCTATTATATCAGCTATAGCCTTAAGAACTTTAGCCGAAAAATTTTTCAATCCACTTGATTTATTTTTCAAGTTGTTTATGCACGTAATTACATCGGAGGGATTAGTTGGCGTGAAAAAGAAAGAGTTAGGTTCACGGACATGGTCCATGTATTGCAAGTGGTCTCTGGGTTCACTGAAGACACTATCGGCTATATTTTTTCCTATGTTTACAAAAAAGTTGTTAAACACAGTTGCAATATCTTTTTTCTCGTGGTATTTTACATTTTCGTGAACGACGGACTCAATTGTTTTCGTAGTATTATTATTCGGTTTATAGCATGAATTAAGCAGGCGCCAAGTTTTTTTAATATCAGTTTTGTATTCAGTAAATTTGCGCGTGAAGTAGTCTCGTTTTGAGGTTCGTATTTGATTTGTCACATGATTCCTGAATCGGTTATACGTTACTTTAGATATTCGCCCTTCGTATAGTAAGGCTAGGTACGCTTGACGTTTCTTTATATAGATCACGATATCTTCAGTAATCCAGGGCTTATGTCTATTTTTCGGCGTAATTGTGCGGGTGATTATTGGGCAACACTGGTTATATGCGGTCGTTATAATTTCAGTTAAATTTAGTATTGCTTCATCAATGTTTATCGCATTATTGTCCCGTTCATAGATGTCTAATGATGGCATTAATTCTTCTAGAACAGTTCGCATTGTTCCCAAGTTGTATTCGTTTACACAACGAAATGAATAAGTATCAGCCTGTGGGCTGGGACAAGGATTATAGACATTTTTCTTGATGAGAAACACCGGGAAATGGTCAGATAAGTCAGAAGTTATTATTCCGGTAAGAAAATCAGTCGGATCTAACATAAAAATATTATCGAGTAACGTAGCCGATTCAGAAGCAACACGCGTAGGTTTCGTGATGATTGGAAGGAAGGAGCTAGACTGAAAAACATTTATGAAGTTTGAGGTTTGCTCACAGCTATCATATTGTAGAAAATCGTAGTTGAAATCCCCGCAGATTATTATGTCATTATATAGAGACTTGTTGAACTGAGATATTATGCTTTGAAGCTCGTTCAGGAAAGAGACGTTACAAGCTGTTGGGGGCCTATATACTGTCCCAAGCACAATCCGTTTATCATTTTTCGTTAGTTCTATAAATAAAGTCTCAATATGTTCACGATTCATAGTTGCACTTAAAATGACTTTCGAAGATATATGTTTAGATATGTACGTACTGATGCCACCACCACGTTTGTTACTACGGAGTGAATGATGGCTATAATAGTTTTGAATTTGAATCAGGTCTTTAGATGAGTCGTCTAGCCAACTTTCGGTGAAACTGAGAACATCAAAATTGCTGTTCAGCTCAGTGATAGTACAAGATATTTCATCTATTTTCGGGTAAATGGATCTACAGTTCCAACATAATAGAGAAAAATCGTTACAGGTCTTCCTCATCGATTCATTGAATTTTTTAGTATTTAGGTATTTACAGTTTCCAGTTTCATTTAGGTTTGGGTGCAGTCTATTCAAATGATTGAGATCTGGATCAATATTGTCGAATACGTCAACATGGTCAGTCATTAGAATTAAGAGACAGTAAGTAAAATGTGACGTCAAAATAAAAATGATAAAAACTACAGGATCAAGGTAAAAATAAGGACATTCCTACTTATAATTAAATTAAAAAAAAAGAGAAACTAAAAACACACAGAGATTATTAGTCTAAATTGTCTGAAACCTAGTATGATTTCATAAGGAGAGCGCAAATTCAGTCCATGAGCAGGAACATTAGGGATCATAAATGGCAAATAATGTAGTTACAAGGCTGTCGTACCAGTGGTTTCCGCATGTAACACTTATAAGATGTAGCAAGGACGAAATGGATTTAAAAACGATGTGACAGTGAAGTTATTTATGGAATTTAAAAATCTTGACTATCTAAATTGTTTCCAGATTTAGAAACATATACACGAGTTAAGTCTGAGCAGCAAGTTCGGTATGAGCATTCGATAAAAAGGAGAAAAGAAAGAAATTGAAAAACAATTTAGTAAGCAGCAAAACAAGGCTGCAAGGTCGACGTGGATGCCTTGAAGAGGTAAACGTAATTCAATCAAAAATCAAGAAGAAAACATGTGGACAGATATCAAAATAATATTAAACTCAATACGTCAGTCTAAAAAAAATACTAATCACGAATAATTTCCTCTGAGGACTTGCCGACATGTTGCAACAAGTACGTGTCTAGTTCTTCAGGTGTATTGATGGTTAGAGGTTTCTGAGTTACTTGGCCAGGTCCCTTTGGAGAGAAGACGTTGATATTGCCATCCAAACTTCTTGCGGGTCCTATTTGTTCCGGAAATTTTCGTTTGGCCAATCTCAGAGTGTACATTATACTTGCTCGCGAAGGTACTAAGTATTCATTCACGTAGAGTTGTTCTGGTTTTGTCACACGACAGGCTGTCAGAACTTCTTGCTTCTTTTCGTATTTTCGTAGCTCAAAAGAAATGTTTCTTTTATCGACGTTTCCGGGTGGAGGTTTTTTTCCCAATCTACTCGCTGTGGTGATGTCAGAGTTACTCAGGTTGATTTTGAGTTGGTCCTTCATGAGCTGGCAAACCGTTTCTATGCAATTTTCTTCAGGACGTGATTGCGGCAGTTCCCCTGATATAACCAAAGTGCGTTTTTTGTTCTCCAATTCTTCACGTTCTTCTTTCCGTTCGAGTCGCTCTAGACGAGAGACTATGTCATTCATCTTCTTATCTTGTTCTTCAATTCTTGCATTTTGATTTGATTCTTTCTTCGTTAGTGTTTCAATCATCGTTTTCAACTCACTAATTTCGCTTTGAAATTTCTTCATTACTGATTTGAAGAGATCAATTAGGATGGAAACTACTTGCTTACTCGGTTTTGGCAAGCCTCGTACATCTGGATAGTCAAGCTCCAGCATACCCTCGCTGTTGTTGTCCTTGGTTGAGCTTGTCGCCATCTTGTGAGAAGGGAGACACTCTCAAAAAGAAGCAAGGGTTGAGTGCTTGTTCTGATGGAATATTCACACTTTTTGTTCGATTTTTTGAATTTGGTTAGATAAAATTTATTCTTGGATCCTCATGGTCTGAGTGGGCACTCTTTTTTGGTTAGAAATGCATGATCATTAACCAGTTGGGCACTTTGTTTCGGAGCAAAGACACAGACGTCCTCACTGCCTCACTGCACTCACTGCACTGCACTGCACTCACTTCTGGAAGGACAGAGTACGCTGCATGGTAGTACGCACGCTGCCGCCGCGGACGTCATGTTGCGTTCGAGTGATGTCATCCAGCTTGTTCGAAACGAAACTTTCTATTGGCTAGTCAAATTAGCGAATGTGCGTGGCTGTCCCCGTAGAAGTGACTTTACCTCCTTTAGTACCGCAGGCCCGCTCTAGACAAACGTACTCACGCACGCCAACCAATCAGCTTCTAGCAGCCATGACTCGCAGCTGACGTCATTGGTGCCAAGGCTTTCAATCGGCTGCGTATCCAGGCTTTACTATGATACTCGTTAGAATTGGAACTCAAGTTTTTATTCAAAAGTTATGAAACGTTTCTTGGCGTAATAAGGATAGTGAAAGCCAAAGTAGTACATTTCGATTAAATTGATAACACTTTTTTATATTGTCCTTCACTATACATAAACGTGAATGTGCATTCATGAGCATATATACAATTTATATTTAAAAACTAAGGTGCATTTATATTAGCCTCAGGTTCTAAATGTGATAAAACGTCGGTGCCGTATAGTAAGTTTTTCGGAAAGAGTTCATCACCATTTTAAATCATTAAATACCAGATTCTTATACTAGTCGAAAAAATACGATAATGAATAAATTAAGATGTTTGAGTTATAAAAAAATAACCTGCTAAAAATAAGTAACACAATTTTCCATTAAGCATTTTTTAAGCGTACGTAAGGAGCCATTTCCGCTCCAATCTTCGTTCCACCTCTGTCAGAGGCTCACAACCGACTAACGACTTCAGATTCAAACAAGAGACACGTAACAATTTATCAGCTCCGTCATTGGCCAATTGGCCCCTACGGCTACGTCATTGTCGACAGAGCTGAAACTCACTTAGTGATAAGTTAAGAATCTTCTAGTATCTGATCTGTGACCTACGCTACTCAGGACCCCGGGGTACGCACACCGTCTCGCCACAGCCTGCATGCACACCTTCGCAGCGCCCTTTCGCGGCAGCAAACACCACATCTCGCCCAGTTTTTCACAAAACTCATTTCACCTACCGCCTAGCACTCATGCTCATTCAAGTATGAGGGATGCCGTCGCTCACGGTGCGACCGCCTCAGTGGCTCAGGCTCATCTCTATGGTCAATACTCAATAGCATCACCGCCAGCAGCATCCCGCTCATCACCCTCCTCTCACTGAGGATCGTCGGGAATTCGCGATCTACCACCGGCCCCTGTTCAAGGGGTCAACCACAACTCCCTCTGGCAACGCAAAGAAAATCGCACTGTAGTGGCCTCCTCCGCTCAAGGCCATTGTCTCGGGCTCTGTGGCGTCAGCGGCACACTATGGTTCACAGGGACCTTGCCACGCTCACCTCCAAACCGACGTTTCCGAACGTCACGCACATGCCTAGCATGCCGTCTTCGCACACCACGACGCCAGTGACCTCACTGGGCGTCCACTGCTTCGTGCACGAGGGCAGTGGGGGTTTCACCAACACCTCGTCACCAACAGCAAAGCTGTTATTTCGCAGCCATCAACCACCTGAAGGTTGACATCGAACAGCACTCGCTAACGGTACCTAAAAATACCGCTCGAAGGGACCGAACTAGCCCCAGTCTCCTTTCGAGGCGTCACATTATACCAGGGTTGCGGAGTCTGAGGAATAAATTTGCGACTCCGACTCCACCTTTCCAGAATATGGCGACTCCGACTCTAACTCCACCTTTCCAAAATTTGGCAACTCCGACTCCGTCTCCCCCTTTTCAGAATTTCAGGACTCCAACACCGACTCTACCTATTCACAATTTATAAGATGAATATTTTATTTCTGTATGGTTGCAGGTGTTGCTAGCTATACATATGTCAATTACATTTTTTTCAGAAGTAGGCAGCGATAATTTGTGCGTTCAAGCGATAAAGAAAAAGCTATAATTTTTTTCGCTAAGTCTTGTAACAATAAAGCGATAAATTTACAAGATACCTTTACAGCGATAAGCGATGAATCCTGAGATAAATCCAAAATGCTCTATTTTTGCTAATTATGCCACTATAAACCATTTTTACACTTAAAACACCATATATTGCTTAATGACTGTCTTTTGGTTCACTACCCAGGGACATGAGGGAGCTCGAGCGGGAGATGGTGGGAACTTGAACTTGAACTTGAAATTTAGGGCCGACAGCGTCGGGGCCTTTGTAACGGCCTACAATTCCCTCCACACTTTTCATACAGAGAGTTCAGCGCCTGGTACCAGACTTGTCCACTAAACTACTCAGGGTCTACCAATCCTTGTCACAAGTTGCCATTGGACGGCATCACTGGGCTAACCAGTATGTCAAGACACCATCCCCAGTCATATTGGGTCATTACCGCCCACTCTACCTGACTGGTTCATTCCAGTCACTGTCTCTTACTCCAGGCACGCACAAGAAACATTTTCATAGCTTCAATGATACTCAAATTACACTCCTAATCCAATCCAGCAAGACAGCTCATACCGCAGTCATCTTCAGCACATCTGGCATACCACTCATTCTCTCCATACTGCTCAAACACCACATTCATGAAACTTTCTCTCTCTTGCTCATACTTACTACATTCCAGCACAAAATGCTCAATTGTTTCATCTACTCCACTATTACACTGCTGACATAATCTATTATTATTCTCATTCCACCTCCATGTACGTCTGTTCACACTCAATGACCTACATCTCAGAGCAAACAAGAGTTAACTTCCAAAACTACCATCATAGAACATCTCAAACTTAGGCACTTCCTTTTTCATATACCAGTTAAGTGTACGCTTTCGCGTCATGCTAAGCTTCCACTTATTCAATCCATACCCTTTTGTTTGCCTCTCAATCTCTTTTTTCCAACTTTTGCAGTGCCACTCAGGCCCTACACCTCCAACATTATTTAAACTCCAGTCATCCACAGGTCTCCCAATTCTAACATGAATAATCTTTTGCATACTAAGTTTCCTTGCATGCCCCCAACATACTTTCTCCCAATAGCTTACACTCAGATTCCATTCAAAAATTTGCTTTACCTACCTGCTATTCTGCATTCTTTCAATTCTCACCTTATAATTCAGCACAGCTTTCATCATTCTTTCTGAAAATAGGCTCCACCCTTGGTCACCTCTAATGGCTTCTGTAGCTGTCCATTTAGGAGCACCCAATGCTAAACGTCCTAATTTATTTTGTATTACATCCAGCTTTTCAAGATCACTTCCATTCCAGGCAAGAGCACTCATACCATTCATGACACTAGGTACAGCAACGTACTTCCACATTCCTCTCACACATTCATACTTGTTTGCTCTGTATCTGGCCACACTACTTAACCGTCCACTCCACTGGATTGCTTTTGCCACTTTCTCACTCTTAGTTCTAGTGCATCCATATTCACTTATCATACAACCAAGATATTTGTATTCTTTTGTTCTACCTATTCTGATTTCTCCAATATTCCACAGTCTGTCTCTATCAGTCTCATCACTATTTATAACCATAACCTTACTTTTTTCCGCACCAAAGTTCATCTTGAAATCTGTACTATATCCTTTCACAATGTCAAGCATCCTTTGCAGTTCATGTCCACA
Organism: Morinoia aosen; assembly: GCA_030386875.1. Taxonomy (NCBI): domain Eukaryota; kingdom Metazoa; phylum Arthropoda; class Malacostraca; order Amphipoda; family Talitridae; genus Morinoia; species Morinoia aosen. The sequence goes on along the minus strand of CM059556.1, from coordinate 46,855,515 downwards.
TTCGCTAACCACAACCACATCATCAGCATACAACAAACAGCTCAGTCTCACATTACCAACTTTCAGTCCTAAGCCACTCATTCTCAGTCGTACTGCTAATTCTTCTGTGTACAATCCAAACCACAGTGGAGACAGAGTACAGCCCTGTCTCACTCCTCTATCACTCCTCACTTGTCCTGTTTCCAAATTTCCTAACCTGTAGATAGCGCTTGTGTTCTCATACAGACTTTGTACAATTTTTACTATTTTTCTGCTAAACCCAATTTTTTCAAAATTTCAAAGAGCCTAACCCGATCCACTTTGTCATACGCCTTTTCATTATCCAAGAAAGCTAAATACACCTTCTTATCATCCTTCCTCATTCCCTCAATTATTTCACTCACTACAAACAGATTATCCTCCCCACATCTATCTTGCCTAAAGCCATTCTGTTCTTCACCTAGGACGCCTACTTCCTCAACTAAATTTTTCATTCTCTTATTCAAAATACCACAAAAGATCTTACACACAGTGTCAGCCAGTGCAATTGGTCTGTAATTTTTAAGTTCTTTTATACTCTTATGTGCACCCTTATGCAACAGAACTACATTACACTTGTTCCAGTCATCTGGTACTTTTTCACTCTTCCATATCTCATCAAATAAACACTTCAACATACTGACTACACTCTCTCCTCCACATTTATAGAACTCAAATGGGATCCTATCAGGGCCACATGCCTTTCCATTTTTCACTTTCTTCAAAAAATTCACAATCTCTTCATAAGTGATTTCGTCTTCCATTTGCAGTTCACGTTCATCAATCAGAAGATTCACGGGTTCATCATCTGCAACCTGCTCATTCATTCCACCAATGTCCTCCCAATATTCTTCAACTGCCTTCACCATTTGCATCTTATCTTGCACACTGCAACCATTGACTACTAATTCATCAATTTGAACTTCACTACCTCTATCGTTACCTTGTATAGACTTGTACCAATCTTTTATTCCATCCGGACCTTTCTTTCTTAGATTTTCAACTTGATGTCTCTCCTCTTTAACTCTAGCCTCATTAATTCTCCTTACTTTCTTCTGCTGGTCCTTATACTCATTCCATGCACTCTGCCATTCATCCTCAGTAATTCTGTTTCTTTCATACATTTTCCTCATACTGCGTTGTTTCTTATTTAAAGTCTTTCTTCTCATTCGTTCTTCCTTTATCTCACTTGTAAACCACCTGGCATTCCCTGTCCCTTTCCTATATTTTATTCTACCAATCTTTTGCTCTGCCACATCATACAAGGTTCTTGCAATCTCACCATTTAGGTCATTTACATTTCCACACCTGTTCCAGTTATACCTACTCAATTCATTCTTAAATTCTTCCCAGTTTGCCTTTTTTATCTGCCAACTTTCTTTCACACTACTGACCTTTTGCATTGACTCCTTTCTACCCCAGTTATATTCAAGCACAAGCATTTTATGGTCACTATCAATATCAAAATCATCTTCATCTACAAACATTTCATTGACACACTCTCTTGCTCTACTATTCACAATCATATAGTCAATTGCAGTTTTCCATTCCCTGCTTTGCCATGTATGTAAGCCATTTCCTATTATTACATTCAGGTTTTCAAGTTCATTCTCATCACAGAAATCAATCAATTTTTGTCCATTTGCATTCACAGGCTCACCAAGTAAACCAACATGGCCATTCATGTCACCCATCACAATCAGAGGGCATCTGCCATGTTCTTGTACAATTCTTGTTAATATTTCATACTTTTTTACATTCTCTTGATGAGCTAAAGTCCCATCAGTTGTCATATAACATACAATCACAATGATACATTCTCTGGCATGCATTCTTTCACACTTTATTACTAACAGATCTTCACTCTCAGGTTCATTTCCAACAGGAAGTTCCTCTAATTTCCAATTTAGAGCATTCCTTATAATAATGAAGGCATCTACGGATGCTTTATTTCCAATCAAGCCTGATACACATCACCTTGTACATTGGATTTTTAAATGCCTTATAACTAACGCCAGGACGCCATGACGCTTTCCCCCGGTCGAGACCGGTACCCATTTCAGACACCTGGGTAGAGTGGGGTATTGTGCTTGGAATTTTTCTCCTATACCCAACAGAGAAAATCGCCACTGCCTGCGCCGAGATTCGATCCCGGGTCCTTGCCGCACGGCGGCAGAACCTATACCACATGGCTATAATCAGACCAACTCCACCACCTCTTTTTTGCCAACTTACACGCCCTTTTCTTATCATATGGTACTTACTCTCCCTACATTTTAAACTGACTCTATCACGCATTTGGGTCTCTACTACACCAACACAATCTAACTTTCCATACTCAAATTCTGCTACAAGGTCATCTAACTTTCCTGCATTCCATCCACGCACATTTATACATCCAAACCTCACAACACTATTGGGAAATTCATGACATTTTTCATTTTCGCTCTGACAGCTTTTCATTCATCCTGTTCCACCTTCCATTGCAATATGAGTAGACCCAATCCAACGGATGTATCTCCTTGAGAGTTTCATCTCACCTTCTTGTGTAAGGTGGACTCCATCTCCACGAAAACACCCACTCTGGATCACGTTCTCCATATCAAGGAAGATGGAACCCAATTCACGCTTTCTCATACTCTCAGCCTTCATACTCACAATCCTTTCACGCACCTCCCTATTCACCTCCTTCCGCACCCTTTCATACTCATCATTACAAGCTGGCCTTCTCAGAATGCTAGTCACAGCCACTCTGACATTCTTCTTACTTTCAATCACTTTCACTTTCATAATTGCATTCACCGTACGTTCTCTCCCACATTCAAGCAATCCATTGCCACCTCCTTGCAGTACAAACATACCTTCGTCCATTCCATCTATTATCCCCTCAGCATGCCTACAAATCTCCTCCACTCCTTTCCCTCTCATGCTCGTACATCCGCTACTGTCACTCATCTTGATAAACCTATCCAGATTCTTAACCATACTGTCTCCACATATTATAATTACAGGTCTTACTCTCCCTTTCATACTACTCTTCCGTTCACTTCTTCCACTCATATCACTCTTTCCATCCATCTTCCTTTCATACACTTTCACTGCAGGCACCTGCACCTCATGTGGCTCATCAACAGGTTGCTCGTTCACTCTCTTTCCATTTGTACTTCTTTCATCATGCTGATTCATCCTTCTACTTTCATCTGTCACACATGCCCTATCATTTACTGCATTCACACTCCTTGCACCATCGTTTGCCTTGTCATCCACTGCATTTGCTCTCCTTGCACCATCATTTGCCTTATCATCCACTGCATTTGCACTCCTTACACCATTATGAGCCTCATCATCCACTGCATTTGCACTCCTTGCACTATCATTTACTGCATTTGCACTTCTTGCATCATTCTCATTCTTTCTTGCATTCAGCTTTCTTTCATCTTCTAGATCACACCTCAAGCCAACATTCAGAGCTTTCAGCCTTTCATTCTCTTCTTCTAACTTATTTTTCAAATCATTCAAGCATATCCAGCACGTAAACACGAGATCATCCAACTTTCTCTGACCCATCTCTCTCAAACCCTGGCATGCATCCATATCCACCCACTCTGAACAAGTACTGCACTGAATCTTCTCCTTCATCCCACTTGCACCTCCCGTCCTACGACCACTCCTCCTCGTATTTTTAGCCAATCTCAAACACAAAACTTCTATTCCAACATAAACTTTACAGGCAGAAGGAGCCTTCACTCAATAAATCTACTAAGGCTCCAGTTATCAAACAAAAGGAACCAAAAACGTCAACTACTCTCACAGTTATTCCATACAAAGTCACACACTATACTTCTATTCTATTCACACCCACCGCACGCTCGCTAAGCCCTAAACCATCCACTTACCACACTCGCGGAACTTTACAGACACTCAACAACAAAAGAACTAGTTACTCTCACGAGCACTCCACACAAAGTCGCACACTGTACTCACGTGAATATACAAACTATACCAGTTTATCAGCAATTTCACTTAAATCCACCACAATTTTCGTCAGAGGATCTAAAGCACACGTGCACACGCCAACCGACTGACCGTCCGGTCCTACAGACTCTCCTACAGCCGTCCAACAGAAACAGTTCGGGAATGTCCATAGATCCCGAACTCCCGGAAAAGTTCCGCTCCCATTCCTGAGTCACATCACTGCTGCTGGCCTTCAAGCTGAAAAAGTCCTCCACTGTCCTCTTGCCTGACATCTTGAAACTCACTAATCACTAAATTCACTATTCTGGAACACTGAAGCATGCCCTTCTCGACACTAATTAATAACGCAATATAAAACGCAAAAACCTAAACGATTTCTTAAAAGAAGTTAAAACACAAAATCACGCGACGTTCATACGAAATGGAGTCACACGCGAGGCGCACCTCAAAACGTCAAAAAAAATATAAAACTAATGTATATTTACTAAATATTTAGTTAAGATAGTAAATAATTTAGGAATTATGTATATATAAGTTATAACACACGAAGAAGCTTTGGATCGCTGGTAGCACTATGAAATACAGAGCTGATATCAGATGCGTGGGTTTCCAGATTAACCAAGAAACCAGGGATTCAAGAATAAACTTTCCATAATAAGCCAGCTAAGGTCCCAAAAAAGCCAGAATTTGTGACTGAAAAAGCCAGATTTAGGAATTTTGCCTAAATAAAGGCAATCTGGCAACCCTGGTGACAACAAAAGCGCACGCCGCCAGGCGCCTGGCCGCATCAGTTTGCCGCGTAAGTGTAGTGACATACTACGCGTTAAAACAAACGCGCTTCCGCGCAAAGCTGCGGAAGCCGCAAATCCGCCAGCACGTGTTGCCTTACGAGGCCTGTTATACTAGAGAAACTGCGGCGCGGAAAACGCGCGCGGAATTTTTTCTATCGCTCATGTCGGCGGAAGGAAATTTACCGCGGCGCGGCTTAGAGCAGTCAACACAGAAGTAATGGCTAGTGACGCATTAGCCGATCACAGCGCTGCAGTAAACGTAATTTATTTCTAGTTTCCCATAGAATATTAAAAAGAAATCTAGATATTTTTATCAAATATTATTTATTACTATTATTTTATCTATTATCTATTATTATTTCTGATATGTAATAGCTATTATTATTTCATTTATCACTGTGCTCTCTAACATTTTCATAAAAACCAGGAAACTTGTCTCAGCCACGTTGTATGGGTACACGGAATATCTCCGCACACGAGGCATATCCAATAATCCTTCGCCTTCAGCAGCGCACACAGTTGCAACATTTGTGAAATGCGAAACCTCCATTCTGTTCAGAGTTCAAAACAGCACTGTCCGAAAAAAAGCGCGACAACCTTCACGGTTTCCGCGCCAATGTGTCATCTAACTACAAATGCGTTTTTACCGCGCGCGGTCACGGTAACGGTTTCCCGCTGCCGTAACCGCATAGTATGTCATAACACTAACAACGAGCCTGTAACCTCCCGCAGAAACTGTGTTTCTTCTACTTGATCGCTGGATTTATCGCGGGGAATTTGAAGCGATAAATTTTTCCAGTATCGCGATAAACGATAAGTGATAAATTTACTCTGAAAGCGATATTATCGCCTATTGCATTATCGTTTTACTTTACGCAACGCCCACGACTGTTTTCTTTATTTACAAACGACTTTTAAATTGGCATGATCAAACGTGTACATGATCCGTCAAAAATGACGGGAATTCAATAGTTTCCATTCAAAAAGTCTCAAGATAGAGATGACAAACAAATAGATCCATTCTAATAGTACCCGTCATTAAAATATTCTTGTACATGTCCACTGATGAGGACATGAGGATTGTTGTATAATGGTAACCATAACATTTGCTGCATACCTGGGACAGTACGAAGAGTTAATTTTCGAAAATAGTTCTGTCAGGATGCAATCACGAGCGTAAGTAAGTAAAAATTGCCAATGAATTACGTCGCATTTTCAAATGTTTTAATATGAGCGAAAAATGCTTTCAAATATCTTAAAATTTAGACCCTGACTTGATATTCACACACGGGGATCGTAACACTCATGGGTGTTAATTGTTTAAACAAATGGCTAAGAGAAAAGCACGGAAAAATGCGTTTCCTTCGTTCCGTTGGTCTGATTTTGACAAAGCATTTTGTTACAAGTGATCAAGAAAATAATTATCCATGTGATGCATTGTTGAAAACTTTCTCGTTAGCGCACTCTCATCTTGAAATTTGAGCTTAAAAATAGGAACTAGTGAAATGAGGGATTAAGGTTGAAAGTAAAATGGGTAGATTTACATTCATTAAGTTACGTCATTACTACTATGTGTTTGTGTAATATAAAATTACCTTTTGAACATAAATATTTCAATGGATGCATACTACCATTAATGTAGAATTTAATGTGAAGTATAATACGCGTTTTTATAATTGACTTGTATCTTTTACGCTGCTCAAAGATCTAAATCACACTCTGCCACCTGATGCTGGATGCTTAGCACATTTTATGACAGCTTGTCTTTAGATTCCAACACCGGCGGAAATTTTACGTATTCCTTGCTGAAAGGTGAAAGAAAAAACGTTTGTCTTGCTCATCACATCCAGTAGATACATATTTAACCCAAAAAGCACTCAAATTACCGAGTGATTATGTTAATTCTTAACTCAACGTAGGGTTGAATTGATTTGAACTTGATTTGGGTTAATTTGATTTTGACTTGGATTAATTTGAACTTGACATGGATTAAATTGAACTTAACTTGGATTAATTTGAACTTGACTAGACTAGGATCAAATTGAACTTGACTTGGATTAATTTGAAGTGAAAAAGATGTAGTACAATGAACACATTTGAGTATAGCTTCTTGCGGGCCCGAATAAATTCAGCTACTTCAAGGGCATTCTATCATCAACGCTATTTTGAGGTGTACAGTTGTGTTCAACCTAATTTACTTAACCTAGGGGCATATTAGACTGATCGATAAATTGGTTCTCTTATGATTCGATACTTTATTTTAAATTCGATACTTAATTCGATACTTAATTTTAAATTTTTAAATAATTAATATAAGCTTGGTGGCAACAGAATATTTTTAATTTAGCAAGTAATGTAAGTTCTAGTTAGAGAGACCAAAAGTTGGCAACACTCGTGACGGCAACAATCGCAGTCAGTTCTCTATTGGTCTCAGGCCCAACGACAGTAGATGTGGGCTGAGGTGTGTATATATTATCAAGGTGTGGTTAGTACTTATCTATACTCTCTAACTGCCTCTGACTAATTCTATTCTACTCTTTTCTATAATTCCCATCTATCTCCGCTCTACTCTTACTGGCCACATGTCTATTTGAGTATATTTATAGCTTAGAGCTATCAAAGAGGTGAGGCCCTATTTGCATATATTTTATTATTGATGTGTCAATGATTGATATTACTGTGTTGTGTCTATCTATGTGAATCACCAATATTATCTGTGGTGTCTAACCTATACTGCTACAGTGTTAGGATACACTGTCGTGAAGTCTAGTGTAGGATTGTTATGTGCATTGGCATAGGTTATCATAAATGGGCTACCTACTATATCCATCACTACTACTAATATTATATTAGACAATCCTTAATATTGGCGACGAGGAATTTGGTAGAACTATTAAGAGAGACTAGACTAGTGAGGGAACTCAGAATTTATCTAATTATTTTAGTTTTTGGGCTGTGGATTTTTTTTTGTTCTTCACAGGGTGTGTTAAACTGATTAAAATTCAACATGCCGATGCTAGGTTCAGTGAGAGAGTTCAAACTTCAATCTTTTATAGGAAGAATTTCCCGAGTATGAAACTAGACTAAACTGCTTCCTGAGTACCAACCAAGTGGAAGACAGTAAGAAAACCCATACATTTATCGCTCTAGTGGGTCCTAAAATTGTGAGAATGACTAAGGACCTGCTGTCTTCTAAAAGACTTTTTGATGCTACCTATGATGAGATCATGAAAGCGTTAAGACGGCATTTAAAGCCAGCACGCAACCAGATCTTTGAAAGGCTTAGGTTCCAAAAGAGGAACCAGATACAAGGGGAAAGCATTGAAGATTTTGTGGATAGCTTGAAGGCCCTTTCAGATACCTGTAATTTTAAACAGAAAGTGCTAGAAGAAACCTTACTAGATAGGTTCATTCTGGGTGTGGCCAGTAATGATGTTCAAAATTGTTTGCTGAATGACGCTGGCCTGACATGGCAAAAAGCCGTGGATCTGGCAACTGCCAAAAAAACCAACTGAGAGAAACAGTGGTGTTGAGACAACCTAACTCTATTTTGAATGTTTGTCAGACTTGAGTACAGCAAACTGCTAACAAGCCTCAGGGCAAGACTCAGGCACAAGCTAGCCCCAAATCAGCATGCAGCGGCTGTGGTAATCTGCACTGGCGTAGAGATGGCCACTATAAAGAGAGTCTTTGTCATGGTTGTGGCCAAAAAGGCCATCTTAAGAAATTTTGCTTCAAATTAAAGAACTAAAAATCTGCTAAAGGCAATAAAAATAATTTCGTCATGCTGTGCAGGAAAAACGTGGGAGGGAACACCACCCTAATCCTAATAGAACTAACAATGCACACCAGTGCAGACTACCCAGCTGCTAGTCAGGGTTGCTATGGGGAGATATTTTCCATATCCGAGGGAATGAAACCCCCTACTAACATAAAATTGTTGCTAAACAATGCCCCATTGGAAATGGAGGTAGACACTGGTGCTGCCAGGTCTATCCTATCAAAAGCTGCCTATTTTCAGTTACCCACCAAGACAAGACCCGAGTTGAAACCTTCTGATGTTAAGCTTAGGACTTATGGTGGAGCTGAACTAGTGGTTTGTGGGGAGATTAGGGCTAACATCCAGCGTGAAGCTAGTGGTAGGGCTCCTCAGCTAGCAACTATTGTAGTTGTAGACGGGGGAGGTCCAGCTTTGCTGGGTAGGGACCTGATTGACTCTCTAGGGCTAACTATAGTAGACTATAATGTACATAAACTGGTCACCTAACCAGAAGAGCTAGTAGCACAATTTCCCGACCTTTTTCTGCCAGGTCTAGTTTGCTTTAAGGGGAGGAATTTCAAAATCGAAATTGACCCCACCGTGGCCCCAAAGTTTTGTAAAGCCAGGAACGTGCCTTCCTCACTTAGACCTTAGGTGGAGGCAGAGCTAGATAGACTGGTGCAGGAAGGTATCCTCACCTCTGTACAGTACTCTAGATGGGCAGCGGCTCTTGTTCCCGTGCTCAAAGCTGATCAAAGCATCCATATCTGTGGCGACTATAAATTGACAGTCAATCGGGCCTCTAGGCTTGATACCTACCCTATACCCAGAGTGGAAGATTTATTTAGCAGGTTAGCCGGAGGAGTTATATACTCCAAGCTAGACATGTCTCAGGCGTACGCCCAACTGCCGTTAGATGAAGAGTCTAAAGAACTTACCGTGATCAACACCCATAGAGGTCTGTTTGCTTATAATAGGCTGAGCTTAGGCATAGCATCAGCCCCCGGAATCTTTCAGCGTGCCATGGAAGGGCTATTACAGGGCCTCCCAGAAGTGTTCTGTTACCTCGATGACGTACTCATTAGTGCAACTAATGAACAAGAGCACTCCATGCGTCTCCATCAAATCTTATCTAAGCTACAGGAGGCAGGGCTGAAACTAAAAATGGATAAATGTCAAATAGGAGTATCACAGGTATCCTACCTCGGGTATCAGATTGATAAGGATGGGTTGCACCCCACGGCCGAGAAGGTAGCAGCTATCCGGAATACCCCAGCTCCTACTATAATGTGACTCAGCTGAGAGCTTACCTGGGGTTATTAAATATCTACAGAAAATTTCTCAGATCTTCTGCAACTATGTTGGAGCCCCTCATGGGAGGGGCCCCTTACTGCTTTTATACCTTTGTTGGAGCCCCTTACTGCGGTATAAAACTCCTTGGAAATGGGATGCAAGTCAGGAGAAGGCATTCCAAAAGTCTAAACAAGCCCTCCTAGACTCCCAGACTTTGATCCGTTTTGACCCTAACCTACCCATAGTGGTAGTGGCTGACATTAGTGCGTATGGTGTGGGAGCGGTGATGTGTCACCTTATTGATGGAATTGAACTCCCCGCCTATTTTGCCTCCCGAAATCTAACAGCAACAGAGCGTAACTACTCCCAGACTGAGAAAGAAGCTCTGGCTATTGTGTTCGCACTCCGAAAATTTCATTACTACCTGTGGGGACAGGCTTCGCGGTAATCACTGACCACAAACCCTTACTAGGACTATTTGATCCGGGTTGGAGCATTCCTCCGATGGCATCCGGGCGCATTCAAAGATGGGCTTTACTGCTGCAGTCCTACAAGTTCACCTTGTGTACCAGTCTGGCGTGCTGTTGGGCACCGCTGATGCTCTCAGCCGTCTACCCTTGACAACTCCTGAGGAAGCCACGCCCATTCCTGCGGAATGAACGTCCTTAGTAAACTTCCTCGAGTCAGCTCCGGTCACCAGCACTCACATTCGCGACGGTACCCTAAGGGACCCAGTACTTTCAAAGGTATACAAATACTGCCAGGTAGGCTGGCCTTCGACAGTAATTGATGACCCTGATCTCACTCCGTACACTAGGAGGAGAGACGAATTGTCCACACAAAATGGCTGTTTGCACTGGGGAGCATGAATTATTGTACCCCAAGCTCTCAGACAAGCCATTGTGGATGAACTTCACTCTAGTCATGCAGGTGTTGAAATTAACCTTTATTGTAGCACCTTGAATGTATATGTGTATAATACTGATAATGTTGCAGTGCTCTTGTGTTAGAATGTATTTAGACAGTACTCTGCGTTGAGAACTGAGCTCATGGTTCTTGTGGAACTGAGCTCATGGTTCTCGGCCTTGGCTGGAGCCTACTCCACCACTACCCTTCGTGATGTAAACTTGTGTCCTGCTGTGTGTACTGATTATACAAACTCCAAGTGTCTCGTCTTACTTAACCTAAATTCCATTAGGTTATGGGCCCAGAAAACCTTCCGATGAAGCAATATCAAGTGAGGTTATCCTAAGTCCCGAAGCGAAAAACAGCCCGGGACAGCGAGAACAGACGTTGGTGATTTGTTAGTGCTGTGTGAGACAGAAACGGTGAAAGAGAAAGAAACATGGCAGGCTCCGTAAGTGAAAGTGCAAAGAACTGCCTCACGGCTCTTAATGATAAAAACTATCCTACGTGGAAGCTGCAAATGAAGATGCTCTTAATGAAGGAAAAGCTCTGGAACTTGGTTCGAGGAACGGAAACCATGCCACAGACTACGGACGAGACTGCTCGAAGAAAATTTGAAGAAAGACGTGACAGTGCACTTGCAACAATTGTGCTTGGTGTAGAAACGAGTCAACTGTATTTACTGGGTGATTCTACTGACCCTGTGCAACTGTGGCACAAAATTGAAGATACATTCCAAAAGAAAACTTGGTCTAACAAGTTCAGACTACGCAAAAGACTCTACAACATGAAACTAAAAGAAGACCAAGACTTACAAACTCATCTCAAAGCATTTGTCGAAATATTTGAGTCCTTGAGTGTGATTGATGACGCTGTTGATGAAGAAAGTCGTGTAATAATCTTGCTGTCGTCACTTCCCGACCATTTCTCCACACTCGTGACTGCACTGGAAGCTCATGAAAAACTACCGTCATGGGACATTGTGACAGAGCGTCTTCTGAATGAAGAAGCAAAACTGAAAAACCAAAGTGCTTCAGACTTCAGTGAAAAATCCCTTGTGACCTCCAAATTGAAAAACTCAAGATGTTTCGAATGTGGAAAAACGGGACACCTACGCGCCAAGTGCTGGATCTATCAAGAAAAGTTGAAGAAAGAAGATGGGAACCACACAGAAGACCAGAAAAATTTTGTAGCAGGTAAAACCAATTATATCAGTGCATTGTCTGTGATAAATATCAATAACTGTTGGGTAATTGATTCCGGTGCAACAGCACACATGTGTAATAATAGGAATGATTTTTCTTGTATGAATGAGCTATCTAGTCCAATTAACATTGAAGTTGGTGATGGTAGAAACTTGCAAGGTGTTGGTGTAGGTGATGTTGAAGTTATGGTGTTGTTGCCTAAAGGTCTTGTAGATACCTGTGTTGTTAAGAATGTTTTATATGTACCTGGTTTAGCCTACAATTTACTATCTGTGCCTCAGATTACAGAAAGTGGAAACTTAGTTTGCTTTGACGAAAGCTCATGTAAGATTGTAAATAAAGACAACAAATTGATTGCCTTAGGCAGTAAAGTAGGAAAATTGTTTAAACTTAATTGCACCCTTAATTCAGCTGCTAAATGTATGAACGTTTCCTCTGATGAAATTCTGTGGCATAAACGATTCTGTCATCTAGGATTCAATAATCTTAAGAAATTAGCCACTAAGAATCTTGTTAAAGGTTTTGATTGCTCTGTGAGTGGAGATAACATTTTTTGTGAAAACTGTTGTGATGGTAAAAATCATAGGCTTCCGTTCCCCAAAACAAATCACAAAAGGGAACGCCAACCCTTAGAACTTATCCACAGTGATGTGTGTGGCAAGCTTAATCCCATATCACTTGGGAGTGGAAGATACTTTGTAACCTTCATAGACGACCACTCCAGGTATACTTGGGTGTACATTATCAAACATAAGAGTGATGTTTTTAAAGTGTTTCAGGAGTTCAAATCTTTGGTAGAAAATCACTATGATCACAAAATTAAAATCCTGCGCTCCGATAACGGTGGGGAATACATCTCTAATGACTTTGAACAATTCCTAAAAAGGGAAGGAATTATCCATGAAAAAACTGTGCCTAAGACGCCTGAACAAAATGGAGTTGCAGAAAGAATGAATAGAACTCTTCTTGACTCTGTCAGAGCTATGCTGTCTGGTTCAAAGTTACCAAAATCATTCTGGGGTGAAGCTATATCAACTGCCGTGTGTGTCAAAAATAGGAGCCCTGCTAGTGCATTGAATGATTTGACCCCTTATCAGGCCCTTAATGGGCACAAGCCCAATGTACAGCACCTCAAAACCTTTGGCTGCAGTGCGTACGCTCATGTCCCCAAAGATGAGAGGGAAAAACTTGATCCAAAATCTAAACCGCGTGTTCTTGTAGGATATGGAAGTGGATCCAAGGGATATCGTCTGTATGACATAAGCAGCAGAAGGATATTTTTGAGTAGAGACGTTATGTTCAATGAATCTCAGCAGATGCCAATTGAGAAGGAGCCTTCAGAAGTAAATGATGGTAATTTTACTCCTCTTCCTCAGGATCCAGAACCAGAAGACTCTGAGGGAGGGGTGGAGCATAGACAGTCAGATGCTGGGATGGAGGGAGTGGAGCCTAGACAATCAGCCAGGTATCGACGGGCTCCTGATAGGTTTGGTGAATGGGTGTATTTAATGAAAAATGAGCTTGATATACCATCTTGTGTTCAAGAAGCACTCAGTGGACCAGAAGCAAAACTATAGGAAACAGCTATGGAGAATGAGATGGAGTCTATAAATCAAAACAAAGTATGGTCTCTTGTAGAGTGTCCTAATGACAAAAAACCTATCAAATCAAAGTGGATCTTTAAAAGAAAAACCGGACCCGACGGGAGCATTTGCTCGTACAAAGCTTGCCTTGTGGCTCAGGGCTACTCACAAAAATATGGCATTGACTACGACGAGACCTTCAGTCCCGTGGTTCGATTTGAGTCTGTCAGGACAGTACTAGCTTTTGCTGCCAAATGCAACATGCAAGTCCATCACATGGACGTTGCAACAGCCTTTCTTAATGGAGAACTGATGGAAGAACTTTACCTGGTTCAACCTGACGGTTTTATTGTCAAAGGCAAAGAAAATCTTGTGTGTAAACTACAAAAATCGCTCTACGGACTAAAACAAGCTCCTAAGTGTTGGAATACTACACTAGATAGCTATTTAAAGAAATTGGGTTTTGTACAACCTAAGAGTGATGCTTGTATATACACTCGTGTTCAAGAGAAGAAACTATGTATTGTGGCGGTGTATGTAGACGATCTAATAATTGCTTCTGAGTCTGGTGACGAAATAAATCAAATAAAGATGAGTCTTTCTTCCCAATACCAAATGAAAGATCTTGGTGTGCTGAGTTACTTCCTAGGTGTAAGTGTTGTACAATCTAAAAACAATGTTGTCTTAAATCAAACTGCGTACACTGAGGCTTTGTTGTCAAAATTTGGCTTTGATAATTGTAAACCTGTTGCAACTCCCGCTGACGTAAATGTAAATCCGATATGTTCCCCAAATGATGTCGAATTTGACCCTGCTACTTATCAAAGTGCTGGAGGTAGCCTTTTGTATTTATCAACCAGAACTCGACCTGACATTGCATTCGCAGTGAATAATGTTGCTAAATACAGCTCCAAACCTCTTGAACAGCATTGGATGTGTGTTAAGAGAATATTCAGGTACCTGAGAGGCACCTCTAAACTAGGTCTCTTGTATAGCAAATGTTCTGATACTTGCATTGGTTATTTAGATGCTGACTGGGCTGGTGATAAAAATGACCGCAAGTCTACCTCTGGTTACTGTTTCACCCTCAGTAATTCGGTAATTACGTGGAGATCTAACAAACAAACTTGTGTAGCCCTCTCAACGGCTGAAGCCGAATACGTTGCTCTTGCCGGTGCGGCTCAAGAGGCTGTCTGGTTGAAGCACTTACTCAGTGATCTAAATTTTGGTACTATGGAACTAATGGTTATAAACGAAGACAACCAGTCAGCCATCTGTCTTGCCAACAATCCCAAATATCATGGGAGGAGCAAGCACATCGATATTAAGTTTCACTATGTACGGGATCTTGTGAGTAACAAAGACATAGACGTAGTGTATTGCCCTACCGACCAAATGCTCGCCGACATATTTACCAAAAACCTGCCCATAGAAAAGTTCTCTAGACTGAGAACGAAGTTAGGAATGGCCTCATCTGACACACATTCAATGTGAGAAGGAGTGTTGAAACCTTTATTGTAGCACCTTGAATGTATATGTGTATAATACTGATAATGTTGCAGTGCTCTTGTGTTAGAATGTGTTTAGACAGTACTCTGCGTTGAGAACTGAGCTCATGGTTCTTGTGGAACTGAGCTCATGGTTCTCGGGCTTGGCTAGAGCCTACTCCACCACTACCCTTCGTGATGTAAACTTGTGTCCTGCTGTGTGTACTGATTATACAAACTCCGAGTGTCTCGTCTTACTTAACCTAAATTCCATTAGCAGGAACATCCAGAATGAAGGAGCTAGCTCGCAGCTATGTGTGGTGGCCTCTACTGGACAAAGATATAGAAGAAACGACTAAGTCATGCAGCGAATGCTTGAGCACTCGAGCAGCACCAACGAAATCTGAATTCCATCCGTGGGAATGGCCTGCGAAGCCTTGGCATCGCATACACATCGACTACGCGGGCCCAATGGATGGAACTAATATATCACCCTGGCTCTGTCTAGGTGGCTGACCTGTGATCTGGAAATATTGTTTCTTACAAGGAGATCACTGATTTTGAGATTTTTATAATACTCACGAACTTTAATTGTCATCTCTGGATCTGTGGGTTTTCCGAAAGTTTTGACAATATTCTGAAACACACGTTCGTCGATTTTGTAATTGTTATGCATTTGATTTTCGTAAAATAAATTTTCGTAAAATGTGATATATCAGTTCGAGTGTACCAGGAGAGAATGTAAGTCTCTCAATAAATGTTACATTGGCATGACTTGGATGACCCTGAAACAAAGATTAACTGCTCACAAATATCAAGGTTCCATTTTTAATCATTTCCGTATCGATCACAGTTGTAAGCCCTCAAACGAAGATCTGTACCCTAGTACTAAAGTTTTGTACAATGTTGTAAAAAAAGAACATATTCACATAATAGAAGCACTGCACATTCATAAGCTTAAACCTAGCCTCAACGAAAATACAAATGATTTTTTTGCTTTAAAATTGTTCAGTAGGACTTTGGCTTGGATATTTGTAACCTCCGTTCGTCCATTTTGCCTATGTCTCTGGTGCCGTAAACATGTGAAGATCTATGCGCAATAACAACTAGTCATCTGTAATTTCATTCTTTGTTCAAAATTAGTCTATTCTAGTCGTCTTGCAATGCGATTACCTATATATTTTTTACCCACTCTGATTTAGTTTGAGTTTTGCATTGATATAGTTTTACCAATGTGACCAAGTGTTTCTTTTGTATTTTACAGCCTGAAGATGATGTTAGTAACATCGAAACGTTGCCTTTAGAGATTGATAGAATTAGAATTTTTTAAATTGAGTGTGTTTTGGGTAAAGATGATAAGTGATTATCTTCGTATTTTAACACGTGTTGAACTGGAACAGTTTCGCAAGGTTGAAAAATTGGAAAAGAGATATTCTAGAAAATGATTGGTAGTAAACTTAACATCTATGTCATAATCTGTTAAATTTAGGTTAGGGTAAATTACGAGAATGTACACTAACAGTATATGTATTTTCTGTAACTCGCCGTGAGACAAGCAGGACAACCGTAAGTTTACATCACGAAAAGGAGAAGTAGAGTGGGCTCCAGCAAAGCATGAGAACCATGAGCTTAGTTCTCAGCGCAGAGTACTCTTTAAACACATTCTAACTCAAGAGCACTGTAAAATTATTAGTATAATACACATATACATTCAAGATGTTACAACAGAGATTTCAACACTCCTTCTTACATTGAATGCTTCTCAGATGAGACCGTTAACTTCGTTCTTAGTCTGGAGAACTTTTCTGCGGGTAGGTTCATAGTAAATATGTCAGCAAGCATCTCGTCAGTAAGGCAATACAATACATCTATTTCTTTATTATTCACAAGATCACGCCCATAGTGAAACTTGATATCAATGAGTTTGCTCCTCCTTTGATATTTGGGATTGTTGGCAAGATAAATGGCTGACTGGTTATCTTCATTTACAACCATTGGTTCCGTAGCGCCAAAATTTACTCATTGAGTAAGTGACTCAGCCAGACAGCCTCTTGAGCCCACCGGCAAGGGCAACGTATTCAGCTTCAGCAATCGAGAGAGCTACACAAGTTTGTTTGTTAGACCTCCACGTAATTACCGAATTACTGAGGGTGAACCAGTAACAAGAGGTAGACTTGCGATCATTTTTATCACCAGCCCACTCAGCATCTGAATAACCAACGCATGCATCAGAACATTGGCTGTACAAGATACCTAGTTTAGAGGTGCCTCTCAGGTATCTGAATATTCTTTTAACACACACCCAATGCTGTTCAAGAGGTTTGAAAATGTATTTAGCGACATTATTCACTGCGAACGCAATGTCAGGTCAAGTTCTGGTGGACAAATACAAAAGGCTACCTACAGCACTTTGATAAGAAGCAGGGTCAA
Organism: Morinoia aosen; assembly: GCA_030386875.1. Lineage (NCBI taxonomy): Eukaryota > Metazoa > Arthropoda > Malacostraca > Amphipoda > Talitridae > Morinoia > Morinoia aosen. Next base: position 46,838,067 of record CM059556.1, on the reverse strand, counting down.
ATTCGACATCATTTGGGGAGCATATCAGATTTACATTTACATCTGCGGGAGTCGCAACAGGTTTACAATTATCAAAACCAAATTTTTACAAATGAGCCTCAGTGTAAGCAGCTGGATTTAAGAACACATTGTTTTTAGATTGTATAACACTTACACTTAGGAAGTAACTCAACATACCAAGGTCCTTCATTTTGTACCGAGTAGAAAGACTCACCTTTTTTACTTATCTCATCACCAGCCCCAGAAGCAATAATGAGATCGTCTACATACACCGCAACAATACACAGCTTCTCATTTGAACACGAGTGAATATACAAGCATCACTCTTAGATTGTACAAAACCCAATTTCTTCAAATAGCTATCTAGTGCAGTATTCCAACACTTAAAAGCTTGTTTTAGTCCGTAGAGTAATTTTTACAGTTTACACAACAGATTTTCTTTGCCTTTGACAATAAAGCCATCAGGTTGAACCTTGTAAAGTTCTTCACTCAAGTCTCTATTTAGGAAGGCTGGTGTAACGTCCGTATGATGGACCTTTAATTCATATTTGACAGCAAGAGCTAGTACTGTTCTGACAGACTCAAACCTAACCACAGGACTAAAAGTTTCCTCGTAGTCTATACCATATTTTGTGAGTGGCCCTAAGCCACAAGGCGAGCTTTGTAAGAGCAAATGCCTCCATCAGGACAAGTTTTTCTTTTAAAAATCCATTTTGATTTTATAGGTTTTTGTCAATAGGACACTCTACAAGAGACCAGACTTTATTTCGATTTATAGAATGCATCTCATTCTCCATAGCTGCCTCCCATAGTTTTGCTTCTGGTCCACTGAGTGCTTCTTGTACACAAGATGGTATATCAAGCTCATTGTCATTAAATACACCCATTCTCCAAACCCATCAGGAGCCCGTCGATACCTGGCCGATTGCCTAGGCTCCACCCCCTCCATCCCAGGCTCTGACTGTCTAGGCTCCACCCATTCCTCAGAGTCTTCTGGTTCTGGTTCCTGAGGAAAAAGGATACAATTTCTATCATTTCCTTCTAAAGACTCCTTCTCAATTGACATCTGCTGAGATTCATCAAAGATAACATCTCCACTCAAAAACATTTTTTAGTGGTTTTGTCATACAGGCGATATCCTTTGGATCCACTTCCATATCTTACAAGAACACACGGCATAGATTTTGGATCAAGTTTTCCTCTCTCATCTTTGGGGACATGAGCATACGCACTTGTGGTGGTTTCTACAAGTTGTTTGCGAATACCACCACACAAGCTTAAAAGCGTCACTTCGAACAGGCCTCGCGAGTCTCCATCGGGCGACCAATCGAAGTGCAAGCTGGGCACAGAAGGGGGGGGGGGGGGCTGTAACAATAGGAAAGGAGAGAAGAGAATTAGAGTTTAGCACAGAGCGTGCCAGAAGAGAAAAAGGAGAGAAAAGAAAAAAGATATTGGAAGAAGAAAAGGCGCTTAATGCATAATTAGGTGGTCTTGTGTATCTTGTCTTGTATGTGCTTTCTATTTAGTTGGGATAAGATAGGGGAAAAGGGAAAAGGTCCCCATCAGGGCTTTTTATGCCAAAAAGTAATTTGTCTTTTGAATTCTGCTGCGTATGCTCTACTCTATAGTATTTCATTCAGCGGTAAGGGGCGACAAGAGCCATCGGTACTAGAATGAATTAAAATTTATCCTAGGGAAATTTCATGCCTATCTACCAGTAACCTAAAGACATCATACATATGAAATTGTAAACCTATATACACGCAATACAATACAATAAACAATACAACACAGTACAATATATGAAGGCCCGAATTTCTAGATCCTTCATCTAGTATTTTTCAATAACCTGATACTAGTAGTTCGAAAGACAAACGAGGGCGTTCCATCGTTTATTATCAGGATGTAGCACACAGTCCAACAGAGCCACAATTTTTAGTTCTCTGCATCATATCGGAACAAGACGCGGTGCACTTACACCGTAAAAGCTAATAACGCCAATAATGTCTAGTAGTAACTTCATCAGACAGGAGAACAAACAGATGATAGATAGATAAATAGAAGTTTCAAATTATTGAGTTCTTTGGATATGATTGATCTGAAACAATCAATATATACTTAATACGAGAAAGAAATCAAAGTTAGAATGCTATGAAAAAAGCTATGAATTATAAAAATGTGACTAATCGAAGCGTATATGAAATATATGAAAACAAGATACATCATAGGTAAAGGAATTTATATAATCACATCGACTGAAACCTATGCACTATTCACAAAATTCCTTAACCCTTTAACGCCCACATTTTTATACTCATATTACCGTTATGACAACTACTATCACCAAACCGACACTGGCATTAAGTAGTCACTGTTATCAAGATGGGGAAGGAACTGCCACTCGGCAGTGAAGTTCAAAGGACACATTAGTGAACAAATTGAATAAGAAATACAATATATTATTGTTATTTTTGAAAGAGGACCGAATAATCCAGTTGGGCGTTAAAGGGTTAAATCTAAGTCACAGTTTACAAAGTGGTGTACGAAGCGAAGTTCACGAGCGTAGATGCTTACGCTTCGAACTTTTTCTGCGTGTTCGTATACAAGAATGCAGGATGGCTCTTACAATATATATGCAGGTTTTAACTATTATTTTTGTTTTTATTATTTATTTTTTTATTTTTTATTTTATTTTTAATATATACACATAATAAATACAAATGGACACACATATACATATATATACATATATATATCAATTTTTTTTACCAGTACGTTAGTACATACACATTTAGGCCTACCTACATTACACCCTAGCTTCCTAAACATATACACATTATTTACCCGATAAGCTCTACCTAAAATCTCATTAATTTTGTTAAACTATGATTTAGGTCTATCTCGTTCTTAATCTATTTACAATTTAATATCTACACCCGTACTTCACCAAGCGCCTACAATTAGAGAAAGAATTTCTACCTATACACTATCATTATTTACATGTGTTTTCTATTCTCTACAACACATGAACACACTATATTACAATAATTTTCACTTACCTTATTTACCTATATATTTACATTTCAAGTGGTTTGTTGTTCTCTACCTATTTACAATTTAGCGCCAGTGCACATCATACATTATATACACCTAGAGACAGTTCTGCAGACACGCACTTTACACTACATACATTTTTACAAATAGGCTATTGAATATTTAGAATTGTAAGTAAACAGGAATTTAAGAACTTTTAAAGTAATGAAAAAAATTGATGAAAAATGTGTATATCAGTGGAGCTGAAATGAAATGTCTGGGGTTTCGGCTTCCCACCCATGGGGGGGAGGGGGAAGACCGTCCTACCGCTCGCCAAAACCCCAGAAAAACAAAAATAATAAATGTCAATGAAAGTATTTTTGGTCGTCCCCCACTTCCGATTAAGAATTTATTGGATTTTTTTATAGATATGTCTTGAATTTGATGGTTCAATTATTAAACATTGGAGGGGGAGGTGGAGCCATTGCTAGTAATCTTGAGCTTTTGAATCTGGAGTTTTGTTTTGAAATGAGGTCTGGTGGGAAAATTAAATTTGTACATAGATCGGGATCAAATTGCTGCATATTGTTCCAGATTTTGTTTGGGTGCTCATGCAGCAGTATGGTAATGGGAGGGACTTTTAGTCGTATGTGCATGTATTCGGATGGTATTGCGTCTGTTAGTGTGTTGCCTGTGATGAATCTGAGAGCTTTGTTTTGATCGTTTTGCAGTTTGGATATTGATGATGCTGATGCTGTGTGTAATTGTAATGTTCGTGCTCATGGACTGAATTTGCGCTCTCCTTATGAAATCATACTAGGTTTTAGACAATTTAGACTAATAATCTCTGTGTGTTTTTAGTTTCTCTTTTTTTAATTTAATTATAAGTAGGAATGTCCTTATTTTTACCTTGATCCTGTAGTTTTTATCATTTTTATTTTTACGTTACATTTTACTTACTGTCTCTTAATTCTAATGACTGACCATGTTGACATATTCGACAATATTGATCAAGATCTCAATCATTTGAATAGACTGCACCCAAACCTAAATGAAACTGGAAACTGTAAATACCTAAATATTAAAAAATTCAATGAATCGGTGAGGAAGACCTGTCACAATTTTTCTCTATTATGTTGGAACTGTAGATCCATTTATCCGAAAATAGATGAAATATCTTGTACTATCACTGAGCTGAACAGCAATTTTGATGTTCTCAGTTTCACCGAAAGTTGGCTAGACGACTCATCTAAAGACCTGATTCAAATTCAAAACTATTATAGCCATCATTCACTCCGTAATAACAAACGTGGTGGTGGCATCAGTACGTACATATCTAAACATATATCTTCGAAAGTCATTTTAAGTGCAACTATGAATCGTGAACATATTGAGACTTTATTTATAGAACTAACGAAAAATGATAAACGGATTGTGTTTGGGACAGTATATAGGCCCCCAACAGCTTGTAACGTCTCTTTCCTGAACGAGCTTCAAAGCATAATATCTCAGTTCAACAAGTCTCTATATAATGACATAATAATCTGCGGGGATTTCAACTACGATCTTCTACAATATGAAAGCTGTGAGCAAATCTCAAACTTCATAAATGTTTTTCAGTCTAGCTCCTTCCTTCCAACCATCACGAAACCTACACGTGTTGCTTCTGAATCGGCTACGTTACACGATAATATTTTTATGTTAGATCCGACTGATTTTCTTACCGGAATATTAATTTCTGACTTATCTGACCATTTCCCGGTGTTTCTCATCAAGAAAAATGTCTATAATCCTTGTCCCAGCCCACAGGCTGATACCTATTAATTTCGTTGTGTAAACGAATACAACTTGGGAACAATGCGAACTGTTCTAGAAGAATTAATGCCATCATTAGACATCAATGAACGGGAAAATAATGCGATAAACATTGATGAAGCAAAACTAAATTTAACTGAAATTATAACGGCCGCATATAACCAGTGTTGTCCAATAATCACCCGCACAATTACGCCGAAAAATAGACAAAAGCCATGGATTACTGAAGATATCGTGATCAATATAAAGAAACGTCAAGCGTACCCAGCCTTACTATACGAAGGGCGAATATCTAAAGTAACGGATTCAGGAATCATGTGACAAATAAAATACGAACCTCAAAACGAGACTACTTCACGCGCAAATTTACTGAATACAAAACTGATATTAAAAAAACTTGGCGCCTGCTTAATTCATGCTATAAACCGAACAATAATACTACGAAAACAATTGAGTCCGTCGTTCACGAAAATGTAAAATACCACGAGAAAAAAGGTATTGCAAACTGTGTTTAACAACTTTTTTGTAAACATAGGAAAAAATATAGCCGATAGTGTCTTCAGTGAACCCAGAGACCACTTGCAATACATGGACCATGTCCGTGAACCCAACTCTTTCTTTTTCACGCCAACTAATCCCTCCGATGTAATTACGTGCATAAACAACTTGAAAAATAAATCAAGTGGACTGAAAAATTTGTCGGCTAAAGTTCTTAAGGCTATAGCTGATATAATAGCACCGTGCATATCTTATATTATCAACCAATCCCTTTCTCAAGGTATCTTCCCCAACTCTTTCAAAATTGCGAGAGTCACCTCTATTTTTAAAAATGGTGATAAAAACCGCATTAACAATTATAGACCTATCTCTGTACTTCCAATTATTGGCAAAATATTCGAGAAAATTGTGTATAAAAAAGTGTATTCGTATTTTGAACAAAAATCTTTCCTCTACGACAAACAATACGGTTTTCGTTCTAAGAAATCTACGACACAAGCTGTATTAAATCATTTGCAATACCTTTATTCTAATATATATGAAGGAAAGCTTGTTTTCTCCGTATTTCTTGACTTTCGAAAAGCATTCGATTGTGTGGACCATAACGTATTACTCTCGAAACTACATTGTTATGGCATTCGAGGGGCTGCCCATGATTGGTTCAGATCATACTTAGCAAATCGGAAACAATACGTTGTCATTGACGACGCAAAATCAGACCCACAGACAATTAGCCATAGAGTTCCACAAGGATCTGTCCTTGGGCCTCTCCTATTTCTAATTTTTATCAATGTTATCATTAAATCTACATCATTCTTCAAATTCATACTTTTTGCCGATGACAGTACCCTTTCTGCGGTCCTTCCAGACCAAAATCCCGCTAGGATGGCGGAGCGTATAAATAATGAACTTCATAAGGTTTCATTGTGGCTTAAAGCTAATAAAATAAGCCTTAATATCGATAAAACAAAATATATTACATTCTCATACAAGAAAAATATATATCTCCCCCGCATTCAAATTGGCGAAGGTGAAATCGAAGAAACCAACTCAAGTAAATTCCTGGGCATCATATAGACAAACATCTAACCTTTAAAGAGCACATCGCTCATATTAGCTCTAAATTATCAAAATCTATCGGAATCCTAAATAAAGTTAAAAATTTCCTGCCTGAAACAGCCTTACAAATGCTCTACCGAACGCTCATTTCACCATACTTGCAATACGGAATAGAAGCATGGCACGGAACTGATAAAAATAAAAGCAAAAAAATTTTTACCCTGCAAAAAAAAACCATAAGAGCGGTAAAGAATCCAGAATATAATGCTCACACAAATGACTCATTCTAAAATTTACGAATACTTAAGCTCTCGGATCTCTACAAAATCTCCATTTGCAATTTCATTTACAAAACATTAACAAATGATGGCGACAATAGCCTAAAACAACTATTAACTGCGCAAACTGGTCATCACGACCATTTAACCCGAAATAGAAGTAAATTCATGTTTCCTTATTACTCAAAGGCTCGGTCACAACACAGTATCCTCTTCGTTGGAACTAAAACTTGGAACTCAATACCTGCGGAGATCCGTGAAAGTAATTCTTATAAGGTTTTCAAAAAAAATCTTGAGTCTCACTTCCTATCAGATTACTAGTCGTGTAAGATCACAGAGTCAAACCTTGTTCCCTACATCACTGGTCCTAATAATGTAATTTGCCTTGGTTAATTTCGCCGATCTTCAGTCTGTTCTTGAATCGTTTGTCGAATATACTGTTAAACCTAGTCCATATGAACTATATTGTGAAATGAAGTATCTAATTTCGAGTTAATTATCTCATTGATCAGTCGAATACGTCTCTAGTTTAAGTGAATTAGGTTAAACATTATTGTACTCCTAAGACTAACCTTGATGGTAGGATGCCCTAGAAGTCACTGAACTCATTCGGGCCCACAGGTAGCTATACTCAAATTTGACCATTGTACTAGACTTAAGAAACATTTTATCTCTGTATCACCTGTGGTAAATAAATTGTTTAAATTGTTTAAATGGCATAACCGGGTATATGAGTGCTGATTTTACGTAGGCCATGTAGAGTTTTAATTTCGTTTTTGTAGACAGATGAGTGAAACGGCGAATTCTGTTAAGGTTTTTGTACGCTATTGCTTGTCTAGTGGAAGCCTGAGATGATATGCCATTAGTAGTTATAAGTTTAGTCCTAAGACTTTGCCTCTATTTGTGTACGGAATTACTTGGTTGTTGATCATTACATCAAGATTTTTCCTTTGACTGATTGGGATGATGCCAAATTTGCTGCTGTTAGTTAGTATTTTCCATTTATTTTCGAATGCGTTCATCTGTTCTATTGCTTTTTTGGTTCTTACTGTTGCAAATCTTAATGAATATTGTCCTGCTGTTATTTGGGTGATGTCGTCTGCGCAACATATATAATCTGTATTTGGTAGTGGAGGAGGTAGATCGTGGGTGTAGAAGCTGTGGAATGTGGGGGATATACATGCTCCTTAGGGTACGCCAGTGTGTAATGCGAATTTAGGTCCTATGTAGTTTGATATTCTTATTAATGCTGATCTGTTGTTCAAGTAGTTGCTTAGAGTTCGTACAAATAGAGGGGGAAGATTTGTTTGTGATAGTTTGAAGATCAAGCCAGAATGCCACACCTTGTCAAATACTTTTTTCACGTCTCTTAAACAAATGTCAACTTTACGCTTTTGTGCTAGTTTGATAGGTATTGTTTCGTGCAGTGTTGCTTAGGCCGTGTGAGTTCCTCGGTTACATCTGAATCCATGTTGTCTGCCATTGAAATGATTGTGAATCATGAAGAAATTTGTCAATCTGGAGTTTAAAATTTTGTCTAGTAATTTTCCTTGTACGTCTAGGAGGGAGATCGGCCTATAATTCTGCACTGATTATAGGGAGGAATTTGGTTTTGGTTGGAAAATCATTGTTGCATGTTTTAAGCTGTCGGGAAAATAGCCTGCAGATATAGACATGTTGAAGATGTAAATCTGAAATTGCATCATGTTTTTTGTCAGGTTTTTCAGTTGCAGAGTGGTTATGCCTGTTATTCCTGGTGCTTTCTGTTTGAATGTTCTTAGCGCGTGCAGTAGCTCCTCATACGATGTAGGGGGAAAATGAATTGGATCCAGTCTGGTAATATTTCCTGTTCTGTAAGGGACGATCGAACTTGCTATATTGTTCATGTGATCTTGTACTGCTTCAATATGTTCTCTGTCAAAATTTGGTTCGTCCTGCTCAGTAAATATTTTCTCTCAATGCTCTCTGAAAATAGGTTCTTTTTCTTGTGGTGTGTGTAGTTGAGTTTTATTATTTTCTATATATGGAACTATTTGTTTTAAGTTATTGCCCATCATCCTCTTGTAGGATGACCAGAATACCTTCGGGTCCTCCTACAGTTCAAGATTTTGAATCAGTTCCTTCCAAGTTTCATGATATTTTCTTTTGTATATTTCTTGTAGTTGGGTTTTGATTACAGTCAGGTGTCTATTGAGTTCTATGGAAGTGACGTACGAGGCCTGTCGAAAAAGTATCCGACCTTTGGCCAGAAAAAATACTTCAACAACCTGACGGGGTTGGGACCCTAATCCCCTTCAAAGTAGGCTCCTTGTGCTTCCACACACTTAGCCCACCGATCCTTCCACTGCCGGAAACACCTCTGGAAGTCTTCTTTTGGAATGGTGTTCAGCTCTGTCGTCGCGTTCCGCATTATCTCTTCTCTACTCTCAAAACGGGATCCTTTCAGTGGTGTCTTCAATTTTGGAAACAACCAGAAGTCGCAAGGAGCCAGGTCTGGAGAGTAGGGAGGTTGGCGAACGGTCGTAATTCCATGTTTGGCCAAGAAATTGCGGATCAAATGGGATGAATGTGCGGGCGCGTTGTCGTGATGCAAGTGCCAGTTGTTCGCAGTCCACATGTCTGGTCTTTTGCGCCGAACTGCATCACGAAGTCGCCGGAGAACATCCTGATAGTACTCCTTTGTCACTGTTTGTCCTTCCGGTGCGTATTCGTGATGCACAATTCCACGGACATCAAAGAAAACAGTCAGCATCGAAGGAGTCAAACAGGCAATGCGACGATGGAGCTGAACACCATTCTAAAAAAAAACTACCAGAGGTGTTTCCAGCAGTGGAAGGATCGGTGGGCTAAGTGTGTGCAAGCACAAGGGGCATACTTTGAAGGGGATTAGGGTCCCAACTCCGACAGGTATTCGAAATATTTTTTCTGGCCAAAGGTCGGATACTTTTTAGACAGGCCTCGTATGTGTAAACATATTGCATTGTTTGTTGATATTGTGCCTGTGATTGCAGGGTTTCATGCATTGGTTTGATTCCTGGAATGATTCTGTGAGTGATAAGTGGAACTGTTGCTCTGGTGGCGTCCAATACGAGTTTTTTCCATATATCCAAATATTGATCTTTCTCTTTAAGCGTTGGGTCCTGTTTTAAAGGAAGCGTGACTGTTGAAAGTATCTGTCTATAGGCTTTCCAATCTGTTCTATGAAAATGTCTTGTAGGTTTTATAGGAATTTGTATTGGATTTGCCTATGTTGTTGCTATCATGGGAATATGATCTAATGGAGTGATTGATCCAGGCTTCAGAAAGATATTGTGGTAAGCTTGTTTGTTCTGTAGGACTATGTACATCTGGTGAGGAGGTGCTATTATGTGTTATTCTAGTGGGAAAATATGGTCCAACGTAAGTGCATTTGTGTCTTGAGATTAGATAATAGAGATGTTTCCCCTTATTATTCCAGCGTGTGTATCCTGTTATACTGTGTGCTGCGTTCACGTCCTCTAGAAAATATATTGGGTGAGGTCTATTGAAAAGTGTGTAGAAGTCTATGAACTGTAGGTAGTCCGTTCTTGGGGGTGTATAAGTGGTACCAATGGTGATTGGTCCCTGAAGCGTATCTATTGTTACTCCTAACATGTCTGAATGAAAATTATCGTGAAGTCTGTATGAAATGCTTTTCTTGATTGATATTGCGGTGTCAGCGTGATTTTCGTTTATCTTTTTTGAAACGATGTATTGTAATTAAAGATTTTAAGTGGTTGGTTGTTTATGAGGCAGTGACTATTGATGAGTATTATGTCTGGGTCTAGCGTGTTGTATATGTTGCATAGAGTGATTGTATTGGTGTTCCAAGATTGTACGTTGTGTTGTATTATTGTTATTTTCTTCAGAGTCATTTTTGAGCAGTTCATTTTTTTGTGGCTGCTATTAGTGATTGGTGTCTTGGAAGGTTTATGAAGTCCTCATGTGGGATGATGTTTATTTTAGTTCTTGTGAATTAGACCCTGTTGTTTCTTTGTGATCTCACGTCCTGAACGGTAAATTTTGATCCCTTGTCATTTTCTTTTCTCTTGAGTTCCTGAATGTACCATTCTGTCGGGGGATTTTATGGGATTGGTTAATTTTCGATGAAATTTCTGTACAGTTTTACATGAAAGTTGCGCTTGTTGTCCAGTACTATGCTTGAATTACCCATATCATTACTTATCCTGCGCTTTGTTCATGCTTCTGTGTCCGTGGTTTCCTCCATATGCCTCTGCTCACACTCTAGAGAATCTACCGTTTCTTCCTGTTCAGTTTCCATCTCCTGTGGTGTTATTTCTAATTTGTAATAGAAATTGAAAATTGCGGCTGAATCACGATCTGGAATCACGATCTATATATTGAACTTCAGTTTTAGTGATTGTGATAGACGGTAGCCAAATTTTTGGGTTCTATTGAGTGCTGCTATATGTGCTTCTAAGATGAGTGCTGTAAGTTTAGTATATGTTTGCGTAGTTAGTGTGAGGGTGTATTCTGGGGGTTTGTTTGTAGTATTGCGTGCTTCGCAATTTCAGCATAGGTGTTTTGAACTTGCTGATGATGTTCTTGTTTTTCATTCTCGATTTTTTGTTTGATTACATTTTTTCTATACGGGCAACTTGATGCTAATGTTCCATGTGGTCCATTACAATTAAGGCATTGCTTAAGTGTGTTTGTACTTTGATGGTATGATTTTATGAGGAGCATTCTGAGCAGTATTGTGTTGGTTTGGTGCATTTGGATGGTATGTGGTCTTCGTATTTTTAACATTTGTAACAGATTAGGATGTGTGTGTATTTCTCTTGTTCACATTGGTGTGGTGTAATTTTTGTGTGAAATATGTAAAACCCATCTCGGAGGATCCTATGTGCAGTGGTGGTGTCAGAAGTTATAAGTTTAATTAGATGAGTGCATTGTTTTATTTTAACTATGACTATTACTGATAACCATGAATTTTGCTTATGGATTTCTGTGTTTGATTTCGTCTGCAGGTCTTGAACCTATTTCATTGTCGATTTGTCTAAAAAAAATGAATCTTTTAGCTCATAGGTCCGGGGGAATAATTGGAATTATATTCAGTTTTTGGAATGCGTTGATTGCTTTGCTTGAAGTTAGTTTATCAACTCAAGTGACATCATCTGTAACTGCATAGAAACCGGTATTGGTGGAAGTCAGTCAAATAAGAGGAGCATTGAGGTCTTTAGAGGTTGTTTCGAAAATTTTTGTCATGTCCACTGGTTTTGCATTATCGATAAATTTAAGTTGTACTCTATATGTTGATGATATTATTCTAGGTGCTGTACTGCTGGTTGCAGCAATGTTGGGGTTTGGTGGTATGAGCAGCGTAGGCGGAAGATTGAAAGGGTTAAGGGGGAAGGACCCCGGCATTGTATTCCTAGCTTTGGAAGCTGAACGAGGGTTTTGAGGAAAAGGGGCCCTGGGGAGGTGGCTACCCGAGCCTCCCCGCCCAGCACTATCTCCCCTCCCCCGATCTGGGGAGGGGCATTTCAGAAAAAAAACCTAGCCCTACCCTACTAGATTTACAACACAACTATAAAATATTGCAAAACGATATATACAATGCACAGCTATAGAAATCAAAAACTAAACTAAAGGCACACCTAGGCAGCGGCTTTACTACGTGAGATACGAATTAACTTATTAACGAAATCCAAATTAAAAAATTCACTCATAACTATAGAATATTAAAACATTAAATTATACAATACTAATACATTAAACTATACAATATTAATAAATTAAACTACACAATACTAATACAATAACTATACAATATTAATACATTAAACTATACAATATTAAGACATTCAATTCGACAAGTATGCACAAGATCACATGAATTGAAAATCACACAGAAAAATGGGAAGAGAGCAGTAGTTGAGAAAGGTTCTCACCTCTGGGCCGGAGGGGGTACCCCAGGGCCGGTGGTCAGAAACCACACTCCGTTCGTTTTACTAAACTGTCTCTCAAGCATTCAAACAGAAAGAATAGAAAAAATAGGGAGCTGAATTGAATATTAATTTTATGCTCTTCTTTCCCAACAAAGAAAAGTCGGTGACCATCCACGGCGCATTCACGAGGGAACGTACTGGGCTGCGCTTGCCACGCAGCTGTTTATATAGGCCTTGGTGCGGCCTCACTGCGGCAATCCAGCTCTCGGATTAGTCGAGGCGGAGTGGCGGCTCGTTGCCTTCTAGGCTTGTGCTAATCTTACGTAGGTTTCTTTGGACGTTGCCTGACTGTTCGATGCAGGCAGCTTATAGAGCTTGGTGTGGCACCTTCGTGCCATACTTGTACTCTGATTGGTCACCAAGTAGCGGCTCGCAAGGCCCGTTCGAGGTGGCGCTTTTAAGCTTGTGTGGTGGTATTCGCGAACAGCTTGTAGAAACCACCACAAACTTCTTTGGGCGTCCTGGCGTTGAGCAACGTTGGACGAGATCGCTTCCGACGGCCAAAGTAGATCCAGACGAGAGCAAATTTTCCTGCCTAGCATTAGTTCGGTGCCCGTAACTCCTGTTGTCGTGTGAGGTGTCAACCGATTGTTGAACAGGAACCTGTCCAATGCTAGGCGTAGGGGTTCAGTTGACTTCCGTATATTCCTCTCGTAATATGCCACATACCACACGCCTTCACAAACTCCTGGAATTCAACCGATGTGAAGTACGGTGCGTTGTCTGAAACAATGGTTCTGGATCTACCGGAAAACCAAACGTTGCAAAAGTATGTTTCAGGCACGAGATCATTTCACTCGAGGTTGTAGTTGTTGTGGGAAAATTTCAACCTCCAAATAGTGTGCATCCACGATCACTAGATAGTATTTTCCCTCTCTTAGGCCCGCATAGTCGATGTGTATGCGATACCAAGGCTTCACAGGCCATTCCACGGATGAAGCTCAGCTTTTGTCGGTGCCGCTCGGGCATTCAGACACTTGCTGCGTGACTTAGTCACTTCTTCCAAGTCTATCTCCAAATTTGGCCAGCAAACATAATTGCGAGCTAGTTCTTTCATTTTGGATCATCCTGTATGGCCAGAGTGAAGATCATCCACAATAGCTTGTCTGAGGGCTTGGGATTGCTCCTCAGAGCACACAGCCGTTTTATGTAGACAATTCGTCTCTCCTAGTGTACGGAGCGAGATCGGGGTCCGCGATTACCGTCGAGGGCCAGTCTACCTGGCAGTATTTGTATACTTTCGAAAGTGGTGGGTCTCTTGGGATGCCGTCGCGAATGTGGGTGCTGGTGATCGGAGCTGACTCAAGGAAGTTTACTAGGGACGTCCATTCTACTGGTATGGGCGTGCTTCCTCGGGAGTTGTCAAGGGTAGACGAATGAGAGCATCAGCCGTGCCAAACAGTACGCCCGACCGGTGACGCAAGGTGAACTTTTAGGATTGCAGCAGTAGAGCCCACCTTTGAATGCGCCCGGATGCCATCGGCAGGATGCTTCTACCAGTATCAAATAGTCGAAGAAGTGGCTTGTGATCGGTGGTCACTCTGAATTCCTGCCTCCTAGTATAATATAGTATAATAGACCTAGTAATCCTACACTAGAGCACAGTATAGGTTAAACAACACCGGCACAGTATCTGGGTTCCACATAGACACAAGACAGTAATAGTGCTGACATAAATAGACAAATGCAATGACACATCACACGAGGTAAATAATTCACTCACCTCTTAGATACCTTACAACTTAAATACTCAACTACCAGACATGTGGCCAGTAATGGTAGAGCGGAGATAGGTGGGAATATATAGAAAAGAGTAGAGTAGAATTAAGTACATTAGTTTAGATATTAGAGGGTAGATACTTAGCCACAATAGGTAATTATATACACACACTCGGCCAACATCTACTGTTGTTGGGCCCGAGACCAATAGGAGACTGACTGCGAGTGCTGCTCTCACAAACGTTGCCAACTTTAGGTCTCTCTAACTAGAACTTACACTACTCGCTATATTACAGAATGTGCCCGGATGCCATCGGCAGGAAGCTTCTACCAGTATCAAATAGTCGAAGAAGTGGCTTGTGATCGGTGATCACTCTGAATTCCTGCCCCCACAGGTAGCAATGAAATTTACGTAGCACAGATACCATAGCAAGTGCTTAATTCTTTCTCAACCTGGAAGTAGTTACGGTCTGTTGCTGTTAAAGTTTGGGAGGCAAAATACGCGGGGTGCTCAATTCCGTCAAAAAGGTGACACAACACCACCCCAATACCGTACGCACTAATGTCAGCCACTACCAATATAGGTAGGCTAGGGTCAAAATGGATTAGGGTCTGAGAGTTTAGGAGGGCTTATTTAGTCCTGGAATGCCCTCTGCTGATTTGCATCCCATTTCCAAGGAACTTTATCCTTCAGTAACGCATTTAGGAGTTACAGCATAGTTGCAAATGATTTAAAAGTTTTTCTATAAAAGTTTAGCAACCCCAAATAAGCTCTCAACTGAGTTAAGTTTGTGGGAGCTGGTGCATTCTGGATTGCTGCTACCTTCTCTGTAGTGGGGTGCAACCCGTCCTCGTTGATTTGGTATCCGCGGTAGGATACCTGTGATACTCTTATATGGGATTCATCCATTTATAATTAAAGTCCTGTCTCTTACAGTTGTGATAAAAATTGATGAATACGCTTCGAGAGCTCAAGGCTAAAAAAAACAATTTAATTTCAAAAGAACAGTGTAAGAAACTATTCACATATCAGTATTAAATAAACAAACAAACATCGGCATCTTTGGGATGCTTTATTTCCAATCAAGCCTGACACATATGATCTTAAGCATTGGTTTTTCAAATGTCTTATAACTAACCCTATATATAGGACACCATGACGGTTCTCCCGTGAAGCCGGTACCCATTTCCGACACCTGGATTGAGTGGGGTATTGTGCTTGAGCTTTCCCTAGACTTTCCTTATTAACCCTGAAATCAAAAGTATTCAAATTAAAGATTCAACAATGCAATTTTTCAAGCAATAATCTGAAGTGCCAATGTGCAATTTCATAATCTCCTCATGAGGATTATATGTGTGAGGATTGAAACTATTTCACAATCGAGTCGATGAGGTCAGCATTTTTTTCATATATCAAATCCGTCTCATACTCATATTCTCCAAATGCCCAATAGTGGGAAATGAATGACTAAATGTTATTTAAACCACACTACAAGACCTACATGATGATATCATTTATAGATTGAACAGATAAGTTTAAATTATTGCTTATACCATACATTTTAAACTTTTCTTTCAGAAAAGTTTTGCTGGCGAAGCCTGTGATATATGGGTGTACCGTTATTTTCCGTGGGTACTTCCCGCGAGATTATCGAAAGAAAGTCGTACTATTTGGGGACATTAATAGACTGGGACGATCACGGTGTTTATTTCATAGTACGTGGAAACCAACTCTAAACGACGAGGTGCAAGGTTTAGGAAGCGTGACTCAACGTCTTGCTAACGTGCTAAAGTGAGCTGAACAATTATAGAGTGTATCTCGAAATCGGGTAGTTCGAGTTAAAGGAAAATATGTCCTCTAAAATAAATGATATCAGCAGTACAGGCGTACAAAGGACAAAAGGTGTAAAATACGAAGGGGTAAAAAGAAAAAGACTGAGGTCAAAGGGGGTAGCACGATTGATGATCTGCACAACACATGAAAACCAGGCGTTAGTAATGTAAGTCGCCTAACAGAGGAACAAAATACATAACTGTACAAACCAAAGCATTTACACGTCAGCATTACTAATCGTATTCGAATAACAATACGAGATAGATTTATTGGCAATTGTAATAGAACTGACGGGCGTAGACAAGATAATTATTTTAATCTTGGTAATTTAATTTAATTCGTTCCACTCATCTCTTTTAATAACACTTGAACACGCGCGAGCTAAACTAATTACTTTATGCATAGGGATTTCTAACTTAAACACATCATTTAAAGAACGAGGGAACGTATCACTGAAGAAGTTGTCGTAACACTTATGGCTCTGCGACGCCGCAACACAATGCTTGACACTAAGAGCCGGTCGGCTCGTTCGTTAGATATTATCAATTTTACATCCTCACTACATTACTTAATACTAAACACTATGATACATCAATGTGATTCTTATTTTCACAAAAACCTTGATTCGTACATGACACTGCCTAAAAGGTCTTAAACACACAAAATAGTTATAACCGAAAGCAGCGACTCACCAGTTTGATCGGAGCACTTGTTTACACTATGAAGTTTAGCGGAGGAATGGGCTGCTGAACAGCGAACCCTGCTTGAAGAGCGTGAATGTTGCCATAAAGTGGCACTGAACTCGTCTCATGAGACGGTGTAGATTTTATCTATTTTAATATTTATTTATCTTTTAAATAAAAGACTTTTAAAGTTACAAAATTACTTTTAATATTAAATTCTAAATTTGTATTAAGTATTCAGTAATTTTTCCGGGCACCACAGCACTACCCCGGCCAGACGCGGAGCGCCCTCAGACACCAAAATAGTGGTAGTCCGCTGAGGGTTTGAAACGAACGGTACGACCCGATCTAGTGCGAGGAGGAGGTAGCGAGGGTGCTGAAATGACCTCAGGACAGCGCGGAGAAGGCTGAGGAGGAGGAGGAGGTTCAGGAGGAGTCGGAGATGAGGGTGTAGAAGAGGGTTTAGAAGAGGTAGGGGTACGACTATAGGCGGGTTTCAAACGATCAATCGATACGTTTGAATCACCCTGAGGAAGTTTAAGCTTAAAAAATTTTGGGTTACGCTCTAGGACTTCGTAAGGACCTGAATATGGGGCTTCTAAGCTCCTCTTGATCCGGTCGACTCGCAACCAAACTTTTTCGCAATTCTGCAAGTCAACGGGCACGTAAACAGGTGGTGAATCATGGCACGAGCCTTCGGAAAGGCGTCGGAAATCGAACTTATGCATTTCGTTGACAAAGGTTTGGATAACGTCCGAAGAAAATGTTCTAGGCCTTGCATCGGCAACTAAAGGTTGAGGACAAAGCATATAGGCGCCGGTCACGGCGGTGAAAGGAGAAAAACCAGAAGAGTTTGGAGTCATGTGCAAGCCTAGCAGAACGATAGGAAGGGAGAAATACCAATTTTCTCTACGGGCCATAATGGCCGCTTTAAGAGTTCGGTGCAATCTTTCAACTAGGCCATTGGACTGAGGCCTGTAGCTGCACGTACGAACATGGTGAAAACCTAGGAGGTTCGCTAATTCACTGAAAAGTTCTCCCTCAAACTGTGCACCTCTGTCGGTCACCACTTCCAACGGGACACCAAAGCGTGATATCCATCCGGATACGAAGGCAATGGCGACCGAGGAAGCAGTGGTATCAACCAGAGGAACAGCTTCGCACCATCTAGTAGCGCGATCAATGCAAGTCAATAGGTACTTGAAGGGTAAAGAAGTTGTAGAAGTAGGTAAGGAAGCAGGAGGAAGAGGGCCCACAATGTCGATGTGGACAGTGTGGAAACGATCAGATTGCGGAGCGATAGGGCTAACAGGAGATTTGGTGTGTTTATGCACTTTTGCCTGCTGACAATTTTCACAATATCGGACGAAACGATGGACATCTTTGTCCATATTGGGCCAGAAAAACCGGGCTTTCACATTTTTGGTAGTATTTTTATAGCCCGGATGTGCGAGATTGTGCAAGAATGCCATGATCTGCTCGCGACAAGCAAGGGGAACATAGGGTCGAGGACAATCGGTAGAGGAATCGCACCATAGTTTAAGATCAGGGGCAATATCGAAGGGTGTCAGCCTTTCTTTCAAAACACTCGTTTCAGGGTCGTCAGCTTGGGCTATAGCCAGCTTTTTGAGATCGAAAACGTCCACCGATGTTGCGCACACGGGGCGCGACAAGCAGTCTGCTACTACGTTCAGATCTCCTTTAATATACTCTATTGATGTCACGTATTCCGACAGGAAAGACAACTGTCTTTGCTGCCTATCTGATTTAGCAAGAGTTTTGGAGTAAAAAGCCGACACGAGTGGCTTGTGGTCAGTGAACAATGTCACTGAGTGACCGTCAACGAGTGATTTGAAGTGCAGCACCGCTAGGAATGCGGCAAGTAGCTCACGATCGTACGTCGAGTACGTCTTTTGAACATCGGAAAGTTTCTTAGAAAAGAAAGCGACAGGTGCAGGTTGGGAGTCAATCAGTTGGTACAGTGCTGCTCCAACAGCGAAGTTAGAACTATCGGAAACAAGATGATATTCAGAAGCATCAGGAGAAGGAAAATGAAGAGTTGGACAGTCGGCGAGAGCCTGTTTTAGGTCACTAAAAGATTGCTCTGCTGCCTCAGTCCAAGGCAATTGTTTAGTTGACGGATAGTTACGCAAGAGTTCGGTTAGACCGAGAGCTTTGGTGGCAAAAGAAGGGATCATGGGGCGAAAAAAATTAAGCATGCCCATAAAACGTCGCAAGTCTCGAGAACATTGAGGACGGGCGCAGTCGGCAATCGCAGCCACTCTGTCAGCGGGAGGTCGTATGCCGTCCGCGCTCACCTCATAGCCAAGGAAGGTCAGTTTAGATTGGAAGAAACTGCACTTGTCAATCGACAATCGCAATTTATGTTGAGCGAGAAGGGTAAGAACAGTGGACACATCATTTAAGTGCTCTTCCTCGGTTTCGGAGGCAATGAGAATATCATCCAAATAGACGATGACGTTTTTTACGTTAACGAATAGGGCATCTATGTACCTCTGAAACGTCGGACCGGCATTCTTTAATCCAAAAGGCATGTACAAAAATTCATACAAGCCAAATGGAGTCGTTACAGCAGTTTTAGGGATAGATTCAGGAGCAACAGGAATTTGTAGGTAAGCGCGCTCTAGATCGAGCTTAGAAAAGATTTTTTTTGAGTGCAAGGACATTGTCAGAGAGCGAAGGTGAGGAATAGGGTATCTATCACATACAGTGAGAGAGTTAAGTACACGGTAATCTCCACAAGGTCTCCATTTACCAGGTTCCTTCTTTGGAACGAGGTGCAACGGCGATGCCCAAGGAGAATTGGACCTTCTAATGATGCCTGCATTCAACAGAAATTCAAATTCCCTTCGAGCTGCTTCAAGTTTAGAACCCGTTAACGGTCGTGGCTTGAAGTGGACGGGGGAGCAAGAACCAGTATCAATTGAGTGCTGCACGGGGCAGTCGGTTGATGCATCGTTTGAACCGAGTCGTAAGGGAGAGGTCAAAATCGGGTGGTCGGCCAAGATTTTGCGTACACGGGGATCTATTTGGGTCAAATCAGCGGAGTACGCGGTTAAGGGATCCTTCGAAAAATGAAGGGGAATTTTCCTACCTGTCAAGGTATCTATTAGATTACTGTTCTGGCAGTCAACAAGTATCGAGTGCGCGGCCAAGAAATCAATTCCTAGGATCGGCTGAACTACCTCCGCAATGACGAATGTCCATTGCAAAGATCTTCCCAACCCTTTAATGTCCACTACAAGATCGGCCTCGCCTCTGCAATTAATTCTTTCCCCTGACGCTGTAGAGAGTGTTACTGCAGTGGGACGTAGGTATCCTACCTCACAGGAGGGTGGTAAAATGCTAATCCCCGCCCCTGTATCGATGAGCAGATTAACCTCACTGCGACCTATACGTGCGCTTACTGAAAGCGGTCGTCCGACGGTCACAGCTTGAACAGACGACCGATCTAGTTTTCCGACCTACGGAACGGGCTAGCAGGTCTAGCGGGAGAAGAAGCTCTACTTGAGGGTCGAGAGACCGGCAAACCGGGTTTGTAATTAGAGCACCAGCGCCGGCATGATCTAGCTTCATCCCCATAGTAAAGGTGTGCTCTACAGACCCTAGGACGCTGGTTTGAACGAAAAGCTCTGACACCTATTGGTATGTTGGGGCTGTCATATTTCCCAATTCTCTCCTCGTGTGCGTTCCGGGCGTTACTTCGGTAATTCATGTGTGCTCCCGCCTCAGGTGCCCTTTCCCTAAAATTTGGTTCCACAGCAGCTACCTGATGTCGTGGAAGGTACTCCATGTAGGTTTCTGCAATGGACGCCATAGTGTCCAAGTCGTGCTCCTGGCGCGCGGCTATCCAGGGGCGTATGGCTTCAGGCAAACTGCTCACGAACTTGAGTCGGAGGAAATCCTCCGACAGGCCTAAGTTGCTTTCAGCGGCTAAAGTGCGTAGCTTTGATAGAAATTCCCTAGGTCTGTCATGGCAATACAACCCCTTCTGTGAAAGGAGCTCATCAAAGAGTTCCTTTTCGGATCGGGAGTACCGTGCACGCACAAACTCTTTTAACCCCTCATAATCAGCTGCCTCTATGAGCGTTTGTGGTATATGACGAGCTATGCGGCTACTCAACGCGCCTAATGCGTGGTGGAACTTTAACGATGAGCGACGCACCCCGGCGACAATAAACTGGCTTTCGAGAATGTTGAAAAACATGTGAGGATAAGCCTCATCAAAGTCGGGGGGACGTACCAATGCTGCGTTTGTGGGAATGTGCGGCTCATTGTCGTCTACGGTGTCTTGACCGTTATTGTTTGGTGGTGGGGGTTCCATTTCTTTGCTCCCCCAATGAAAATAGGAAAAGGAGAAATATATATCTAGCGAAAGAATTTGAAAAATTGAAATAAATGCGATGCGTAAATACAGGAAACGTCGAAAATAGGATACGTTCGCGGAAAAGGGGGAAAAAAAAATAATGTGATATATAATAGTTATAGCGATAGAAGTTGGAGGAAAAATGTAGTGCGGGAAATAGAGAAAACGTCGCAATAGGGGAAACTCGTTGGAAAAAGCAATCAATAAAAGAAAAAAAAAAAAAAAAAAGGAATAGGAAATATAGAAAAGAGCTCGCTTGCGAAATATACTATGGTGCACCGGAATGGACTCACTACTTATGCCATGAAAAGCAAATCAATAAAACACAAAATATTCAAAATAAAAAAAAAATATGTGCTCGATCACTGGTGAATTCGCTACTCACGATAATTTTGCAGTCTTCGGCTCTTGTACGCCCTGGGGTCTTCTTTTCTTGGTTCTTGGTGTCGGCGTCCACCGGTTGGCTTGCAGGAGTTCGGCTGCTGGCTTCGGCGATCGGCTATGCTACCCCCTTTGTTATTATAATTATGTATAATGGGTGTATTTTTATGAATGAGGAAAAATATGAGTTGGGTGAAAATAGCGAAGGTGGGTGTTGGAGCGAAAGGGGTCACCAGAATATGGGTGTACCGTTATTTTCCGTGGGTACTTCCCGCGAGATTATCGAAAGAAAGTCGTACTATTTGGGGACATTAATAGACTGGGACGATCACGGTGTTTATTTCATAGTACGTGGAAACCAACTCTAAACGACGAGGTGCAAGGTTTAGGAAGCGTGACTCAACGTCTTGCTAACGTGCTAAAGTGAGCTGAACAATTATAGAGTGTATCTCGAAATCGGGTAGTTCGAGTTAAAGGAAAATATGTCCTCTAAAATAAATGATATCAGCAGTACAGGCGTACAAAGGACAAAAGGTGTAAAATACGAAGGGGTAAAAAGAAAAAGACTGAGGTCAAAGGGGGTAGCACGATTGATGATCTGCACAACACATGAAAACCAGGCGTTAGTAATGTAAGTCGCCTAACAGAGGAACAAAATACATAACTGTACAAACCAAAGCATTTACACGTCAGCATTACTAATCGTATTCGAATAACAATACGAGATAGATTTATTGGCAATTGTAATAGAACTGACGGGCGTAGACAAGATAATTATTTTAATCTTGGTAATTTAATTTAATTCGTTCCACTCATCTCTTTTAATAACACTTGAACACGCGCGAGCTAAACTAATTACTTTATGCATAGGGATTTCTAACTTAAACACATCATTTAAAGAACGAGGGAACGTATCACTGAAGAAGTTGTCGTAACACTTATGGCTCTGCGACGCCGCAACACAATGCTTGACACTAAGAGCCGGTCGGCTCGTTCGTTAGATATTATCAATTTTACATCCTCACTACATTACTTAATACTAAACACTATGATACATCAATGTGATTCTTATTTTCACAAAAACCTTGATTCGTACATGACACTGCCTAAAAGGTCTTAAACACACAAAATAGTTATAACCGAAAGCAGCGACTCACCAGTTTGATCGGAGCACTTGTTTACACTATGAAGTTTAGCGGAGGAATGGGCTGCTGAACAGCGAACCCTGCTTGAAGAGCGTGAATGTTGCCATAAAGTGGCACTGAACTCGTCTCATGAGACGGTGTAGATTTTATCTATTTTAATATTTATTTATCTTTTAAATAAAAGACTTTTAAAGTTACAAAATTACTTTTAATATTAAATTCTAAATTTGTATTAAGTATTCAGTAATTTTTCCGGGCACCACAGATATACAAAGTGATGTGAGTTGTTGTTTTAGGTAATAACACATTTAGTGGTTTAGGAAAATCATAATTCTTCAGACGGATGTTCATCAGGAACTTGAAAACGAAGAACACAGCACGTAGTGAAATCATTTTAATTTTACTTCTTTCTTTACGCACCTAATCTATAAAAGTGAAGAAACTAAAAACTAGTAGTCCTATTTTCTTAAACGTTTCGGAGTCCAGCTCCATCATCAGTAAGTCATATCTGAAATTTACAATGAGAATGGTTTAAAATGCAATGATATTTACAAGTTTTTTTTATCTCATACCCTACAAGTAATTAAACTAAATATAAATTTGCAAAGGGAACGAACTGGTGGCATTATTAAGGACCGGTTTGTCTTTTGCTATGTACAAAGATTCTAAAATTCTCAAATCCAAATCATTAGAAGCAGAACATAAAATTTTGAAATCATCTTCAGACACGCGGGCACTCACCCGGCACTGCACTGCTCCGCATGAAGGCGGACAGAAGAATGACCGGGCTGCGTAAGTCGATTCCCCGTTCTAAAGCTCACACCACGATGCTGGGCAATCCTCACGTAAAATGGCAATGTCGTCATTCCGACGACGACATTGCCATTTTACGTGAGGATTGCCCAGCATCGTGGTGTGAGCTTTAGAACGGGGAATCGACTTACGCAGCCCGGTCATTCTTCAGTCTGTCCGCCTTCATGCGGAGCAGTGCAGTGCCCGCGTGTCTGAAGATGATTTCAAAATTTTATGTTCTGCTTCTAATGATTTGGATTTGAGAATTTTAGAATCTTTGTACATAGCAAAAGACAAACCGGTCCTTAATAATGCCACCAGTTCGTTCCCTTTGCAAATTTATATTTAGTTTAATTACTTGTAGGGTATGAGATAAAAAAAACTTGTAAATATCATTGCATTTTAAACCATTCTCATTGTAAATTTCAGATATGACTTACTGATGATGGAGCTGGACTCCGAAACGTTTAAGAAAATAGGACTACTAGTTTTTAGTTTCTTCACTTTTATAGATTAGGTGCGTAAAGAAAGAAGTAAAATTAAAATGATTTCACTACGTGCTGTGTTCTTCGTTTTCATTTAGTGGTTTTGGTCGTTGTGGTGGTGTAATTAATCATGCGCATGTGGTGTATAAGCATAGTCAATGGACGTTTTAAAATTTGGTGGTGGTAAATAAAATAAAAATATACAGTTCGACAGAGATGGATGGTGTATGAAAACAGTAGAGCCTTTTTCAGTTGTGGCAATAATATTCCACACATTTAACTAATGCATTATGTAGATTGTAGCTTTTGTTGCTCATGGAAGTCACGTGGTTCAAAAGTTTTATTTATAGAAATCGTGTTGCAGTGTTTAATTGCATGATGGTAAATGTGAAAAATAAAATTTGTTCTCATTTTAAGTCAATGTTTGAGTGATAATTGTTTTTAATTATAAGTAAAATTCATTTTGTGTGTGAATTATTTCTAGCACAATTTGAGCATTTTTTTCGTTCAATATTGAATATAATGTTGTCAACGAATTTCATAATTTCGTAGGTATAGATGGGTAATATAGTCAAATATAAGACGTTTTACAAGAATGACATTCTGCCCGGCTATGCGTTATTTTTGAATTATTCAACTTTGAAGCTGGCTTGTGCGCGCCATGGAAGCACGAGGGGCTAGCGTAATTTAATTAAGGTTAAAATTGAATTTAATGTTGTCAACAAATTTCATAATTTTGTAGGTATAGATAGGTAATATAGTCAATTTTAAGACGTTTTACATGAATGACAATGTGCCCAGAAATGCTTATTTATGGAGATATTTAACTTTGAAGTTATAGGAAGGTCGTTTATAAAATTGAACAAACGGAGAGGTAAATAAGCAGAAATCCGGTTCTGGCGTAACGATAGGTAAGGTTAGGTTTGGTAAAGTTAATTTAGTTAAGTATCCTAACCTAAGTAAACCTTAAATATCTTAATTTAACTCAACCATACCAAGGCTGATGACTCCCGCCAAAAAACTTGGCGTGGTCCGCGTCCGCAAAACGCCGGAAGAGCCATATCGAAACTGCCGTTAATGCTATTCTTACCTGGCGTTATTTATCCTATATCTCTTAAACTAAGCATTTCCGGGCACATTGTCATTTGTGTAAAACGTCATAAAATCGACTATATTACCTATCTATTCCTACGAAATTATTAAATTCGTTGACAACATTAAATTCAATATTGACCTTAATTAATAACGGAAGCTAGCCCCCTATTACAAACGTAAAGAGGTTGGGTTGTGAGAGGTAGGCACAGTTCTTTTAGTGAAAATTATAAATAGTTAAAGGTTTTGAGTGACATTTGTTTACATCAATGCCAAGGTGGCTGCTGCCATGGCGCCAACCGGCTGAAGATGGCGGCAGCCATTGTCGAGTCGATGTAATAAAACGTCACTAGAAAGCTTTATTTATAATTTTCACTAAAAGAACTGTTGCTACCCCTCACGACCCAACCTCTTTACGTTTGTAATAGGGGTTAGCTTTCATTTTCATAGCTAAAACAATGACTGTTTTTGCATTAAAAGAGCCATTCAGAAGCCCGTTCGTATTACTTCAAACTTAAATGACTCGAAAACTAAGCATTTCCGAGCACATTGTCATTCGTGTAAAACGTCTTAAAATTGACTATATTACCCATCTATACCTACAAAATTATGAAATTCGTTGACAACATTAAATTCAATATTGACCTTTTTTTCTTTTCTACATAGGAAAATTGATTGAGTATTTTGTTTTCCAATGACTCTAATTGATGTGATTGAAATGAATGTGGGGTCAATGTTGGGTTTTTGGTTTAATGCAATCACGGAAATGAATTTTATTCCAAAGAATTGCCAACTAAAGGAATGCATTTAAGAATGGTTAACAAGAATAACATTCTGCTCACTGATACGTTAGTTTGGTCAATATTGAGTTTAGGTGATATGGGGAAATGAAGCATTCCATTTCAAAAAATCAGTAAAGGAGCCCATCAAAAAACGTTTTACGAGAATGCCATTTTTGGCGCTGAAGCGTTTTTTTCGAATTTTTCAACTTTGAAGTTGGCTTTCGCACGCCAAGGAAGCGAGCGCTCCATGCGGAATTTAATTAATAACGGAGGCCAACCCCCTATTACAAATTTACAAACATAAAGAGATTGGGTCGTAAGGGGTAGCCACAGTTCTTCTAGTGAAAATTATAAATAAAGGTTTCTAGTGACGTCCGTTTACATCATCTCCAATGGCGGTCACCCGGTACCCAAGATGGCCGCAAAGGCAGAGTTTGGATCATGAGGTGTTAAAGTTTTTGCCAGAACTTATTAGTAAGAAAAGAATGATAGAAATTGTTAATAAAATAATAAGAAATATTATCAGTTAATAACACTAGAAAGTTAACATACCATTTCTCGTATTTGGTGCTTTCTACGTTTTTCTTTTGTCGTCATTATTACGTCGTCACCTTTACAGTCAGCTCATAGATGGCGCCACCCGGTACGGCCGCCGCCATCATGGAGCAGATGTAAACACAATTGTTAACATGTCCTTAAGGGGTTGTTTTCAACCTTTATCAATAATTCTCACTAGAAGAACTGTGGCTAACCCTCACGACCCAACCTCTTTACGTTTGTAATAGGAGGTTAACTTCCGTTATTAATGAAATTCTGGTTAACGCGCTTGCTTCCTTTGGCACGCGGCAGCTAATTTCAAAGTCGAATAATTATAAAATAACGCATCAGAGAGCAGAATGTCATTCATGCTAAACGTTCTTAAATGGGTTCCTTTAGTGATTCTTGGGAATTAAATTCCCATTTCCTTTGATCGCATCACGCTGAACATTGACCATTTTGAGTTATTCAAGTTTTGAAATTTTGTCTTACGTAGCGATTTCAGTTAGTTGCACGCTTAAGCTGGAGCTGTTAGAGTACGTTTGGGTACTTGGTAATTTATTATTAGCCAACCCCACAGAGCCTGAACCCACTTCTATATTTTAGTTAATAACACCATAAAGATAATCACCCTATAATATTAGCGGGACTAAGGTACTGCATACTTAAATCTACGGTATTCCCTCCTACGGTTTTGCTAATGTTCTACTGTGACCACCATATTGAAACTGATGTCAACTGCATGTCGATTTCAGTATTCACTACCCCAGTCCTGCTAGTATTTTTGGATGATAACCTTTATTGTGTTATTAACTAATACGTCATAGAAGTGGGTGCAGGCTCCGCAGTGTTGGCTAACAATAAATTACAAAGTACCCAAATGTACTTGAACAGCTCAAGTGTGCAACGGTTTTTGCTGTTTGAATGAAATTCAAGAGTTGAATAACTCAAAAATAATGCATTAGTGAGCAGAATGTCATTCATATAAAACGTTTTTAAATGTGTTCCTTTGGAACAGAATTTTTAATTTCCGTAAAAGGGTTAAACTGCAAATTGACCAATGTTTTACATGAACGACATAGGGCTTGCAAATGCTTGGTTTTTAAGATATTTAACTTTTAAGTTATGGCAACGTTGTATAGAAAAATGAACAAAAGGAGACGGGAATAAGCAGAAATACAGTTTTGACATAACAATAGATGAGGTTAGGTTAGTTAAATAAACTAACCTAAGTAAATCTGAAATGCCTTAGTTTAATTTAACCATACAGAGGCTGATGACTCTTGCCAAAAAATTTAACGTGGTCCATGTCTGCGAAACGCCAGAACAGCCGTATCGAAACGGTCATTAATGCTATTCTTACCTGATTGTTATTTATGCTATATCTCAAGAAGTAAGCATTTGCAAGCACAATTCCATTCTTTTAAAACGTCTCCAATTACAGAGATCTTGCAACAAAATTATGAAAATCGTTGACATCAAATTCAATATTTATCCTATATGTTTTGTCAATACCGTGTTATAGCACATTTATGCGTCAGTTTTTTCACATTTACATGCAACATTTATGTCTCCTCAAAGTTGAATAACTCAAAAAATATGCATTACTCAGCAAAATGTCATTCCTGTGAAACGTCTATAAATGGGTCCTATTACCAATGTATGGGAGCAAAATTTTGAAATTCATTAAACGCACTGAAGTTAATGTTGACCAACTCTTCAGCCCTTTTAATTAGTTTACCAGAGTACTAGAGGGAAAAACAACACAATACATAATATTTCAAGGGTTTTAAGTTCTTTTTGAAAAATCGTTCATATTTTCATTGAGGGAAGGTTTGAGTTTATGGATATGTAAGGCTTCAATAATTTGAATATGCTGTTTTTTATGGATATTATACAATAATTAATATAAACTATTTTTTGCTCTGAAATTGTTTAAAAGAAACGCGCCGTAAATGGTTGGAACAATCATTGCTGTCCACCATTTTGCTTTATTCTTCAACCAATTGAACATGTGTTGAGAATAGAGTCTTTGTATTTTACATCCATGTGTGGTTTTGTATTAACTTTATTAATGGTCTTTATTTTTGCATGTCTGATTGTATCATTTCTATAGAGTGACCAGTTTTCTTTTCGTCTTTTCAGCCTGAGGATGATGCCTGTGGCATTGAAACGTTGCATTTTACCTATCGACTATAGTGTAATTTAGTAAAATGATAAGCAATTTGCAGAGAATTTTAACACCTAATGAACTTCAAATAAATAGTACTATCATAAATAGCATCCAATTGCATTGGGCAAAGAAATCAATAATTTAAAACAAAAATAATATTAAATATTAATAATAAAACCACTGCTAATCTAAATTAACAATTTTGAACTAACTACAGTGATATTTTGGATCACAAATTCCTTCCTTTTAAAATTTTTTAGGGTTATGAAGTGATGCTTTTGTATCAGGTTACAAATTTAAATTTTTTCCCAAGTGCCCTTTTCTTTTATGGACAGGCCTTAATGCTGCACTTTGGGATTTTGTTTTTCTTAGGGATAACTTAACAGCAGCATCTTACAAAGGTGTTGCATGGTTCCTCCCATGCATGCCCATCACCTCTGAAACCCCTTTGCATGTTCATTCTCTCAGTAGCAGCCATCTAGATAGCATTACTTAGCAAATTCTTACACGATTTCTTTGTGATTTGAGTTCTGTGTACTGTATATTGTATTTATAAATACTGTATAAAATGTAGTATTGTGAAAGACAATGCCTTCCAAGATGATGGAAAAAATCAGCAAGAAGAGGGAGATGATAATAATCAAGACAAAGAAGATCATTGAGAAATTTTACAGTCAATTTTTATACTGTGTTTATGTCTGTATGTAAAATTAGGCTGGTGCACTCTATTTAGGAATTATGATATAATTTCTTATTATATGTATGAGTAAAGAAAAATTACTGAGGATGGGTTTTATAAACAGTTGGAACAATTTTTTTTGTTTTTATTACTCCTCATGTGGATACAACTATTGTGTCTATGGGAATTAGCTCTCCCAGGGGGACTATGTGAGGGCCCAAGCTAAAGGTTAAGTATGCTTCCTTTTTGTTTAAAATAGAATAGGTTTTTGTTGTGTTACGAAGCATCTTTTCGGTTCACTACTGTCCTGTTTTTCAGCACCTACTACTTTCTTCTTCAACTTTTTCTTGTTTCATGATCTTTCTTAGCTTACTGTTTCTATGCACCTTGTGCATAGATTCCACGTTCCCTCAACTCTACACTAAATGGTGCCTTCATACTTCCTCTCTTGGAACATCTTTGTTGTGGTAAAGGAGGCTAAAACTTTCTTATATAATAATAATAATAATAATAATAATAATAACTTGTTTCATAAAATTCTTATGGGGAAAATCATTATGGGATACAAATTTTTTGGGTGACAATGTGGCATTTGGGTTGAATTGAATTTGTTATCCGAGGTACCACTATTACACTTTTTTGAATCAAGGGAATGTAATTGCTGAAAGACTTGTTCTTAAAATAAGTTGCAACCATATGTACAATGCTTCTACAGGGTAATAAATGTTAATCAAGCATTGACCAACAGGATTCAATTGTTTTATATCATCGGATACCTGACCGTCAATATGAAGTTAACTTTAATACGTTCTATTTCATAGATCACAAATGAAAATTACCTTAAAGGTAAACATTCAAAGTGAATGCACTCTGACATTATGGCTACACTCATCAAAACAAACTCCGATTTTGTGCGTGGGATGAAACGTAGGGGGTGAACTGTTATTCTATATCTTTTATCACTGTGTTTTCATGAACTTGTTCCATTTTGTTGTAATTCATATAAGGAAGTCAGTTGATTTGTTTATATATTCCTTCAAGTGTCATTTATTGCACTGATGTTTACTAAAAATTTAAGAAGAAAGATGACACTACTACACTCCATATGGGTTGGGTATATAGATCACTGCTGAGCACAAAAATTTTAAATTAACAAAGAATAACCAACGATTCAAACCAATAGGCCATTTGAGACTTACCCTATAGATGGAAATTTTTCCATTTGGAAAGTTTCTGGTTCTAATTTTAGTACTGGCATTTGGGATAACACAATTCAATTCTCCGACATTTTGTGAGAGGCATGCTTAGGCTGCGTAAAATTTTCAGAATCGTCTGAGTTTTAAAAATTGTAGCTATGCTCATTTTTCAACCCAGGACTCCTGGGGACAAGTAAATCCTGTTCAATTTGTTAGTCCTTTTGGAGCTTGTTTATAAGTGTCCCTACCATGAATAGGAGATCTTGGTCGATAATGTGAAATTTTTAAAATTTTTTCAAACTACTATGCAGAAAAAATGAAAAATGTTGGGGAAAGTTCACAATCTGCTTTGGTCAGCAAATACTGATCCTAGGAAAGATTTTATGCTGTTATATATAATGGAAATAGAGAAAACTGGTGGAAAAAGATATTTTTTTGTGGTAATTAAGAAAGCAATTCAAGATCATTTCCTTCAATTCTAGAATGGCAGATTAATTTTTTCAATATCTTTCCTTTTATATCTGATCTGGGCAACTTTAGGCTTTTTTATGATTTTAATCATATTTTTCATCTTGGCCAATTTGTTCACCAAAATATGTTGTCATATCACCAAATCCTCTAGTTCAAGAAACTCGGTTAAAATATTTTTGAGTTGCTATTTTTAACATTGATTTAGACCACTCAGAAGATTTATTTTTGTAAAATTGCTCAACTGTGAAATTCGGGGATATGATCCTACGTGTCAAGATAGATTGATTGCTAATCGACCACAGAAGTGATATCAAACATTGGTGTATGCAAAGTTTCTATTTAATGACTTTAAAAAGAATGAATCCTAAAATATATATTATTGTATAGTTTTACAACTGTTAAGCCATATCATCTTTATATTTTTCTCAAAGTAATTTTTTTTCTATATTTGACAAAAGAGTTGGAGTTGGTCATTTTTTTCTAACTTCCTAATCTCGGACTCGTCAGTCCTTCCAATTACAAGTCTGCAAGAAATGGTGTCAATGCAGCATTATCTCACCAAGCATAGTAGGAAAGTATTTAAATCAATTGAGGCTGAGGTTGTATTGTATACCTTAATGGGAGCATAAATTATCCTATTAAAGCATTTAAGCAATATTTCTCCTCATTCCAACTTATAGTTAGAATTTTCTGTATGATTTGAGGTTTCTAATTTTCTAGTGCAGTTAATATTTAATATTTTATATGAAAGTCTTTTTGCTCATTAAAACTTGTCTTGATTTTCAGTTATCAGCTGGTTTTATGAGCGTGAGAAAATCACTATTAGTTTATGGAAGGTAAACTATCTCAAAAGTTATTTAGCCCTCTATTCTCATTATTAAGTAGCAAATTTTTCAATAAATAAATAAATTATCAACCAACATATAAATTGACATGCATCAGATTTCAACTTATGCTCAATTTTTCTTGTTACAGGTGTAAATTAAGATTTTTAGGTTGCCTAACAATTTTTCAAAATGAAGATCAAGCGTTATAAGAGAGTCAAGGCCACCATGGAATTCTATAAGAAGAATTTTGGATTCAGGCCTCCTTATAATGTTCTTATTGATGGCACCTTCTGCTTTGAAGCAAAAGAGGTAAGCAGATGATAATAGTGTGTATGTGTTTAAAGTTTTGTGCTGAGTTGATGCTTTTTTTCAAATTGATATTTTTTCTAGTGTTCCATATTGAAGTTATTTTTTTAAGTTTCCAGTTTAAATCAAGAGTGTGACTCTACCTGGAATTGAAACCATTCAAGCTGAAAAATTATATTTTTACATTCTAAGGCAGAATACTGGAGGGGTATTAGTATTTTGTATCAACCTTTATTTAGAAAGTTGGCAATATTATAAATTTCTCACTCAAGAGGCATAAAGTTGGTTTAAGTTGATTTATTTTTTGGCATGGAGGCAGATATCACAGGTTGGTTACATCAAAGTTAACTCGTAGGAATACTTTCCAAATTTCTATCAAATACACTCACTTTACTTTACCAGTCTATATGCCTCATTTGTTGTCTCTTCTTTGACTTCTCTTATTTTTCTTTTCTAACATCCTGTTCCTATATACTGTATGGACTATCCTAAGTGAGAACACTCTTTGTGTCAAGATTTTCCTCAGTGTGTACTGAATGGCCCCTACTTTTTGGTCACTTGAAATTGCTTTAATTATTGCTAGGGAGTTTTGAACTCTAATAATACGCCAGATTTTTGTCATTTACTTGTGGAATCATTTGATATGATCATTTGTTGTACTTTGCAGTTGGTATCTGAGTTTTAACAGCTTACTTTCTAGACCAATGTCTGGAAAAATTTTTCTGCATTTTTTTTGCAAACAGGACTGAACTGTTATTTTGTAATGAAACTGAGGAAGCAATTTTTTATCAAGTCAGTTGAATTTGGATGAAGATGTAAAAAAATTACATGATTCATTGTTGCAGTGCAATTTATTGTAAGTTTTTAGATTTTTTCAATAAGTTTGAATATTGATATTTTACAATCAGTGTTCATTGCAGGAGGTAAGGAAAGAATTTTCTTCTTTGCTATGGTCTGAAAATTATCGAATTCTAATTTTCTGGGCAGAAAAAAGTGAAGATCCGAGAGCAGCTTCCTAATTACTTGAGGAGTGAGCTCAACATAGTGACCACACAATGCTGCATCATCGAAGTGGAAAACCTTCTTCGGCTCAGTGAGTGTTCAGCCCCATCACATGAAATACTTCAAGCTGATGCTTCCCTGCAAGGGAAAAGTGTTGTTTGTGTTTTTAATTTTTGAAACTAAGATGTAACTTCAGTAGTTAAAGTTGACATTGCCTACTCAATGACATTCTTTAAGAAGCATTTTTAATAATGGTAATTTTGATTCTCTAAAAGCAACATGTTTGGAATGTGCAATGTTTCTATATGTGGGAAATTCTCAATTACAGCAAAGAATTTTCAGCATTTAGTGTGCCACTTCATTCAGGGTTGTATAGTCATTAAGTGTGGGAAACAGATGGGCTCTGGCTTGCCTGGGTGCCATTTAGAGTTGAAAGTAACATCCAAGGCCTTTTTTGAGTGCCACATGCTTGTAGCTTATATGGTATGAGTTGTATTTAGAGTTTTTACACTGTTGAAAGAGCTCATTCATTATTAGCAGTCATTTACTAAAAAAAGTAATTTATTTATGTTGTCCAAAAAAAGCTCCTGTAGCTATTTTCATGTACAAATGCTTTTAGTGAGATTTGGAACATGTAAGTTTGGGAACACTATTGAGTTGAGAGCTATAAGCTTTCTACCTGCTAATTTTTTTACTATGACTGAGAATTGTGACATTTTATTCAAATAAGTTAAATATGTTTATTTTTGCTCAAAAATTTCTACAAATGTAAGATTTATTCTGGTATATGGGCATAACACTTAAGTTATTACTTGTTTCTGTTGAGTTGTACGTGGTCTGTCACTGTTATGAATTATCCTGCACTTGCAATATTTATTCAACATGTCTTTTTTGAGGCTTTCATTGACTGGTGTTGATTAATTGTTGATCATAGTTTCAAGTCTGCAGTCATAAGGTAATTTGTTCATGCTATTTGCTACTTCTGCCTGTGTTATTAAATCAAGCTGAGGTAAAAATTGAATGACTGGGAGTACAGTACTCACAGTACTCATGGGAATAAATAACAGGAATTATCTTGAAGGCTCAGGGAAGCTCTGCCCTAAATATTTAACATAATAGCTCATAGCAAGATATCAAATTTGGGAGGGAGAGAAAGGAGAATATAGGATTAGGTGTTAGTAAGAGCAAATATCTGAGTGGGAATCAGTAAATTATAAGAGTGAATGGTGCTACTGGTCACTAACACTGCATGAGTGTAGTTGACACGGCATTTCAGTATCACAGTACTTCATGATAGAATACAATATGGTAATTGCTATGTTTGCAAAACAGATTTAAAGAAGAGCTTAGGGCTAGATTGTCCTTTGATATAACAGGCTTTTGTTTTAATAAGGCTTGTTGTGATGTTCAGCTTTTTATGAGCTCCAAGGAATCATTATTTTGTAAGAATTAAACTATCTTGCAATTTCTTTAATGCATTTTACTTGGAACTGAAGTAGAATTTAGACAACCAGTTGCAGGTAAGCTTGAATTTGGTCGTGCCTACATAAGACCGTTACATTAACTCTGATCACTAGGGCCAGTAAACAGGCTGGTATACAAATGGGTCTGTGGAACACGAGAAAAATTTTTGTCATCCTCTCCATTGTTACAGAAAAGACCCTGTCAGGATGTTGCCAGATTCTGAAGCAGTTTCCGCTGCATCGCTGTGGGCACGAAGGCAAACCCGTCACCTCCACCACCTGCATCATGTCATTATTGGACAATGGCAATCCACATCGGTGAGTTATGAAGCTCATGCACCCTTCACTTCGTATGCTCTTTGATATTTTATCTTCTCTTGCAAGTCAAGTTTCCAAATTTCTACTTCATCTAATTTTTTTAAATTTCACTTAAGTTTTAGGGCTTCTCTTGCTTTTTTAAGGCTTCTTGCTTTTGAATTCTTTTTATCAAACTCTTTATCATCTCAGTTTTTGTTTCATCTCAATTATCTGAGCCTGTCTTCTACTCGCAACACTCTACATATCTAAGTTTTAGTAAACACCTGCTCTTCCATTAGCTATATATTCAACCTCACCTGTATTGAAAATGTTAATTGTCCTGAATGATTCCCCCATTTATGTGTGCTTTATTCAAATTTCCAGCTTCATTCTCATGGGTACATTGTGTTTTATTCAAGATCTGTTATGTTGAGTTGCGATACAGCTTCTGGAACTGGTCGTCAAATATAATATGAGTGCGTGATAAATCTTGAAGTTTCTCAAGGGATTAAATTGTGATATTTAACTCTTTGGTGCAAAGTGGCAACCAACGTAATTCGAATGTAGAGTAGGTGTACAGTAAAAAGACTACTACGAATTATATTATCCCTACATGCCCTATTACTTCTACACATTGTGAGTGGGCGGTAGGGTTGATGATGATTAGCAGCTCTCAATTATTGGAGCAATGGTTTTCAGTGCACTTTTTTATTGAATACAATATTGTTGTGCAAATCCAGAATAGTTTCTCCCATTCACCTCTGGAAATACTCATTCAATTTTAATGTGCTTGTAATTATTCTCTCCCAGAATTTTAATTTTTTTGTTGTATGCAGGTACATAGTTGCCACGAATGACATGAGCCTGAGGTACAGGGTACGGCGCGAGTACTGCGGGGTGCCCCAGATATTCATGCTCGGTGTCGCGCCAACCCTCGAAAAAATTCCTCCCAACACCCTCAGAAAAGTTGATAAGGATAGCAATAAGTAAGTCGTGTCTCAGCTATGAGCTTATGGTGGTGCTAAAACTTCTTAGCTTTGAGGGTTTCTGTTATGCACAACACATTCATTGCCCTCCTTTGGGCTGTTATTGATTGTGTTGGCTGTTGTTCCTTGATTGTGCAATGTGTTGTGATCGTGAGAATACTGCAGTGATTGGAGGTGTAGTGAAGTTTGTAGTGTTAGGTAAGAATAAATGTTCCTGTGTATAGATATTGTTAGGCAGTAAAATACCGTAATGAGGGAAAAATTACAGAATTTATTTTCGGTTCTAAGTTGATGAAGTATCAGGGATAGAAATTGTGCTAGTGAAAGAAACGATGATATGCCAAGTAAAGAACTGAGGTGGTGAATGTAACTCATTTTCAAGGAGGGAAATCAAGTTTTTGATACTTCTGGAAATCGTGAACTCAAATGGTGTAACAGCGTTGAAGCCTAGAAGGCAAAATGCAAACACTTACATCAGTTACAACTCGATGAAATAGTGGTTTTAATACAAACACAAGTAATGTATCTTTAGGTGGAATAGTTTATGAGCAATTATGATGACATTTTGCTATGCTTGTCGGCTGGAGATTAGAAATTGGGTTGAAGGCCTGTCAGTGGATCAGTACTGTGCGCGTCAGTAGGCCATTTTTTGTTTCTAAGTTAAAGAAGTAGTAGCAGCTATGGGGATATTTCATGCAATTTGGACGTCCGCCCACTTCGTGCCAGCGCCGAGGCGCCCTACGGGCGTAGATACAAGCCGCTGAGACGTGAGTTGGACCATTTTGATGTCCGCACTGCCGTTGCTCGTGGTCAGTTTACTGCTGTGAACTTCGAGAATCTGAATTTCGTGAGGAACGATTGAGCTCGGTGTGAGGTGTGTGACAGAATGCTTACGCTAGTAGGAAGAAGATGAATGCTCATTCTTTGGGTCTCTTGTGGAATCGAAGTTTTTGATTGATGATCCTACTGATATGTCAGAGACTACTGCTGAGAACTTCAGCAAAGCCTTTGCCTAGGGATCTCCTGTTTATTTGGTCTCTTCGTAATTCAGTTGAGGTAAACTAAAATTTATTGAGGTTTTGCGGTTGTTCCGTTAATGTTTTGATGACCTACTGTGTACTTTTCCAGCTATTGTAAGTGCTTGTCTGTGTGCATTATTGTTGGAGTTGGCTTCTTGGGCTGTTGCCCCGTCGTCTCAGTGATCAACTTGGGTTGTCAAGCTTTAGGGGCTGCATAGGTAAGTTATTTTTAATACCAAAGGATATTTCTTGCATTTCTTGAAGCTTCTCGTGGAATTCTCTTGTACTTTTATTCATCTTTGTCCAACGTCTAAATCAATGTAAAAAAGCACTGTGCCAGCATCTATTTTACAAAGACATAGCATCAGTCTTTCGAGTTTTTTGTAACTATGTGGAAGATCACCACTAATTATTCTCAAGAATATTCGTGGAAATAAATCACTCCCTCCATTATCACGTTTGCTACGGTTGATTTGACACTTTTACTGCTCGGTTATTTTGTATCCATTCTTAGAGGCGTGAAAAATATAATTTCACGATATTTCAACTTGTATGCTGAAGTCTATTTTTAGTCATGTTACTGATGGTTGGAATGCTTTCATTGATACTGTTACGTAAATGACAAATTAACCTAGTGGTATACATGTACCAATACACAGTTGACGTGCTTAACGCAGATGTTAATATTTAGCACTGCTAAATATCTTGTGTTCTTATCTTTATTTTGTCTGCACTGCTAATTTTGTTGCTGTGTTCTAACTTATACGAGTTAATTTTATTACAGGTTAATAAGTGACGAAGAGAACGAGCGCTTGAAGGCCATGAAAGCTACTCTGGGGATAACCATGAGCGGTGAAGGTGACAGCTCAGAGAAGAAAAACAGCAAGAAAAAGAAGAAGAAGAAAAAGAAACCATCTCCAGCTGCGGATACAAACGAAGATCATGTTAGCTCTTCTGAAGATATGGCCTGTTAATTATGTTGGTTTTTATATTGATAGGAGGTGCGAGGGAGGTGTGTTGATGTTGAGTGCGGGAAGTGCCTAATGAGTGAGCTATGATGAGCTCATGAGTTTGTGCTGGAGACTGCTCGAAGTGGCGCCTGACCTCCTATTTTCGGACACATTACAGCTTTCTGACATATTGGAGTCTCGAGTAGGATTTTGTATTTTCTTTCATGAGAAATGTCAAACGAAGGAGAGTTGCCCGTACTGTGATATAACGGATGTAACTCGTAGCCTCTATGAGTTAGCAAAATCTCTGAACCAGGGAGGGGTGGAGTAGAGTGCTCACTTCGGATCAAATGTTTTATGAACGCGCGAATTCCTCTACTGTACACCTCAGCATCATGGTAAGAAACATAAAGCACAGTTACTAGTAGCATTTTAGATCTCATAAGAAAATGTTAAAAACTTTTATCGTTTATTATCCCCTTTTTGCCTGTACAGGTTTTGATCTACAGCTAAATATGACAGCAGGAACAAACTAAGGGTTGTTACCAAAGTTTCATACCGTCAGACATCACTCACACACAGGAACCTAAGTAGTAGAGTAGCAGTAACGTTTATAATCAAGCAACCAGACTGACCCTCAGCCACCTCTTTGAGTGGCTTCCTCTGCTGCTCTGCTTGCAGTGTCACGGGAGCTCCTCTGGCGATCATAGGCACCAGAAATGACGAGTAGGAGAGGTTATGAAAAAAATTTCTTACCTACTTAGCTTGTAGTACAAGCTTTAGGCTAATGGATACAAGTCACTGTAATAAAGAACTTGACTGTAAAATAGAGTAATGGTAATGGTACACGTAGAACTCCTAGAAACTTGAGCGATTCATGCCGTCATGTTCAACACACCGGAATAAATGTTGAGTCACTAACCTTTTCCTTTCACAGCCAATGCAAAGAAATTTCAAGAGATTGTTGGTCATCGGATTCCCTATCGTTGTACGGTTTTTAAAACTTTTTGACAATTCCATGGTGAGATTGAACATATTACAAGTGGCTAAAAATAAATCGCGCTCTACATTTTTACTAGACATTTTTTGTATTGTTTGAGATCAGAGTTCATTCGCTTGAGTAAAACTATACATGGCAACATTTTTTGATGCGTGTTGGCAAGTAGCAGACTTGTTTGAATTTTCTGGATGTCTTAGGACGTTCTTGAGGAGCCGACCTTGCGACACTGATTAGACTCGACAGAACACTGACCAAAAGCAAGCTAAATTATAATTGCATTGTCTACCAGTATGCAAGGGAAACCGTACTTGTCAAGCTGGACCCTCTAAATCATGCGGCGTTTCCCTTGTACACGGGTACAAAAAACTTCAGGAAATTGGGGGAAATGTATAATCAAACGGCTGAGAGCATTCACTGTGAAAGTCGTGAGCAGAAAACTTCTTTTAACAAAGTTAATGAGATTAGAAAGACCAATGCGGCGCTGTCTTTTCCCTCCAATTGCCGTTTAACGTCTTCTGGCGAAATGAGAATATGTTAACTTTAGTATCCTAAAAGTTAATATGGTATAATTCTTAGGCCACTACTAGATAATAACTTAGTGGTTATAAGTACTAAGGCCGCCGTCACACGGAGACCAACCAAATGGTAACGTTTCGTTATAATCGTCTCCAGTCAGCAGTACCACTCAGTCTGTCCAGCGCCACGAAACCGTCAGATTTCAACCTTAGTTTGGGACCAGTGTGGTCATACCAT
The DNA here is from genome assembly GCA_030386875.1 of Morinoia aosen. Taxonomy (NCBI): domain Eukaryota; kingdom Metazoa; phylum Arthropoda; class Malacostraca; order Amphipoda; family Talitridae; genus Morinoia; species Morinoia aosen. Next base: position 46,798,435 of record CM059556.1, on the reverse strand, counting down.
GATTTCAGGTTCTCTAAAACCATGGAATGACAAAAATAGTCCCAAACGAAGGCTGAACTCTGATGGTTTCACTGCGCTAGAGAGATCAAGTTGTACTGCTGACTGTAGAAAATTATGACGAAACGTTATCATTTGGTCTCCGCGTGATGGCGGCCTAAGCCTGGTTATGCGGCAATGCCCAACAGTAATTTCAGAGCAAGAGCCGGGAGATTTTTAATAGAGCAACAGCCCAAAGAGTAATCACGGGGTGACAGCCTGAACAGTAATTTATGTTCTAGTAGAGCCTTAAGTTATTCTCCAGGAAAGAAGCATCGATCGACACCATGGACACCAACTCACTAGCAGACATGCGCCCAGTCTAAGACAAGAGTGACGAACCTTCTTGTTCATAGAGTTGAGAACTCCGAAGCGAGCTTGCAGGAGTCTTGTCAGTGTATGGCTTTCAACTTCGGGATCGCACCATCCTGACGCCGTTGGAGGCATAGGACTCCCATTTCCAGACCAGAACCACCCGAAGAGTGAAGCAGTGCGGTGATGGCGGGCTTAGGCTCTCATCCTTCCGTCGCTTGTTCGCCTTAAAAACCTTTAGAGAAGACGCGCCCGAGCCCAAAAGCTTAAGTTCGGTGCAAATTAGAACAGCGGCAGAACAACATAAATTGCTGCGACGAGGAAGAGCTACCCGCAGAGTTAGTAGCCGGGAAGTGTGTTCTGCTAATACATATTTTGGGCAGATGACTAGAGCAGAGCTTTTTCCGCTCCGTCTATAAAAGCTACAATAAACTGGAGACTGCATTTCATCAAACTCAAACAAGGAGCTGTCAACTAGCGTGCCATGGGTACTCTCAAAATCAGTCGACCAAATTTAAATCCATACTTTAGATGACGGGTGCCTTTCGAACTTCACCCACTATTCGACTGCCTGCCAAAACTGGAGAACCAGAACCTCCTCTATGGACACGCCTAGCATTGTTGAGCATACAGTAACGTGCCCGATTAGAACAATATTCCCTTTCGCCTACTTGGATGATTGTGCGTGCACCCCTTGGGCTATATTTACCGTTCCCATATTTCGTTCTTTCGTCAAACTATCAAGCTGTGCAACGCAGCTGGGCTCAATGAAAGTTTGCCCTGTCATCCCGAATAACGCCACTAACTGGCGTATACTAATTGATATTTTCTATTATCGGTGTCGATTGCGCAAAAACAGTTCCTTCCAATGATCATCTTTAGAGGTATATTCCTTTAGCGCGTGGCTAATCAACACGCCTCTGCCGTTAAATTTATGGCAATGGCTCCACGACTAGGAATGCTGTTGGGTGCGCTGCTGTGTTCAAGGAGGTAGTAAAAGCTAAAAGAGATTCTTCCATTGACCTCAGTGTTCTTGCGGTAGAGCAATGCTAATATACAACTTATGAACTTTGTTGAACTCCCAAGTTGGAGAACTAATTGAGTTTGAATTTTCAAAGGCGTAATAGCGAGGGAATTTCTCAAGTAACTAGGAGGGTGTATTTTTATTTTAAGGGCCACCAGTGCTCGGTGTAGAGCACACTTAATTGATAACAAATGAATGAATCTGACTCAGAAGGGTTTCTGTTTAGGTAATTCGAGTTGCCTTCCTGGCATCTATTTTCTCACTTGCACTATGAACTTTGCGGGATAATGACGGAACTGAATAATCTCGCCTCGGTTTTTATTTTGACGACTCGGAGTGCCGTGACTACGGCAGCAGTATGGGGGGTCCACTTCTTGAGGAAGGAGATCAGGGTCCAGTGGGTAGCCGCACTTCAGCAGGTGCCGCGGCTCGAGGGAATCCGGGGTGGATCCCGGCGAGAGTGGATTTGTTAGTGTAATATTCCGCGGTCGCGGTACAGCTTGATTATATGAGTATACGAAGGAGGTAGTTATTTTCTGCTAGTGCCTTGAGGCATGGGTGGTTGAGTGGTAGCCGTGTGGCTTAGTTGAATTGAGAGCCGTGTGGCTTAGTTGAATTGAGAGCCGTGTGGCTTAGTTGAATTGAGAGCCGTGTGGCTTAGTTGAATTGAGAGCCGTGTGGCGAACAGAGTTGTGAGGAATGTTGATTGAATGTTGGAGGTGATTGTTTGTGCGTCGGCCTCCCAGGATCTTCTGTACGGGAGATTAGTTTGGGTTACTTGTTCAAGCATGATAACACAAGGAGAGACAGTCGCTACGCAAGCCAGGCTGCGAGCTTTACTGCTGAATTACAGGGTTGCCTCAAATAGAGGATTATATATGCGGGTGCCTCGGCCCAATTCTGGCGCCTGAACAAGGGCGAGGCAGTCGCAACAATAAGTACTCGTATGGACAATCATGAATCTCCCTACATGCCCTTAATTTCCCAACTAGTATTCTCCGGGTACTATTAATCGTGACGCGTCGTGTACGATCATCTCCGGATTGGAGTGCAAGATTGATACATGAGATAAGAATATTACTGGGTAGGCGATGTAAGTTAGTTCGTCTTCATTAATATTAAAGGCTTCTGCCGCCCAATAATCTACGCTTTGACTGCTATTTACAATGAGTATCTTAAGAGTTGGCAGTGTTTAATTCGAACGTTTACGCTAAGCCGCCGTCGAGGGCTGGCTGTATTGGTCATAACTAAGGCTAGAATGGTCATAAAGATTACTTGACTTAAGCTAGGAATTGTGCCAGAGAGGGCACGTGCAGTCTAATTATTGTTATTATTTATTATTATATGAGAAATCCCTGGCCTCCTTGGCTTGAACGTGAAAGGTGTCCTACGAGAGGAGAGAGGAAGGCACCATTTGAAAAAGGTAGAGGGAACGCGGAATTTATGCACAAAGGGCACAGAATTGGTAGATGAGGAGGAGGATAAGAGCACCAGAGGGATTTAGAGAACATTGATCATGAGGCTACAGATTAAAAATAGTATAAGGCATCCTATGAGTTATAACGACAACAACCACTGGAGGTAGCCGCCATTGCCAAGAGGTCAAAGGAACAAGTAGCTACAGTTGAGGGCGACCAATTACTGGACCAATTTAGCCCCCAAAACAGATAGTTGGATGATTTCTGGATTAGAATTTCCAGGAGTTGGGAATTTAGAATATTCGGAGACTTTCCGAGGTAAGCATAATTACCCTAATTTCTAAATCCAGTAACGACTAATTATTGACATTTTTATATACACAAATTGACCTAACCAAAATTCAATAGTAAGCGTTATCAGTAAAGTGATTATGATAGGAATTCTTGCTACAGTCAATGATCAGGAAAGAATGATTATTTTATGTGACTCGACTTGAGGTAAGTAGCTACCGAGGATATAATCTCTATTGTGTAAATAACCTAACATGGCTTATTTCCCACGATATGACATTTAAACATTGACTAAAATTCAAGGGAATTCCACAAATTAAATAGATCTGACTTAATAAACATATAAAACTTGAGGACACAATTGATTACAACTGGAACACACAAGAGATGGCAAAACCCTAATGGCGATCACTAGATTACTCCAATTCAATTTTTATTAGAGGCTTGAACACATCAGCAGCTTTGCCTGGACAACTAAGGTGGCATGAGCAGTGACCTTTGGGCCTAGGTCTCACTTAATAAATCAATGATGGTAAAAATCTACAGCATTTTGCTAGATGCAATTGAACTAGAAAACTCATATTTCCAGTTTTTCCTAACTGAAATGAACAATGTACAATGACTATTTAATTAAGTTTACTAACTATCTATTCTTCAGGATCAAGAATTATTTGTGTTTTTCTAATTGATTATCTACCTAATTTAATTTAGTAACACAGTTGGGGCAATAATTTGTAATTGATGCAGGCCTAGATGCATTCAGAAGAATACATCTGTGACTAAAAATAATTGGTGCTAGCCTAACTTGATAAACATAAACACATTTTGAAATATTGGGCAAAAGTATTTTTGACAAAAGGGAAATTCTAGCTTGATAAACAAATAACCATACTGAATTTTGGCATGATAAATTATTTTGATACAAAGGGGGGGGGAAAATCCTAACCTTGAGGGAATTACAACACATTGAAATGCTGACATCAAATCATTTTAAGAAAAGGAGAATTTCTAGCCTGAATCAAATGCCATCATATTGAAATGTTGAAATAAATTATTTTGAGAACAAAAGGTGAAAACTCCATACAAATGGCTTTACATTGAATAGTTAATTGTTTGCTAAAACTTTAAGATAGGATATACAACAATACACAAGGAAAAAATGGCCTGTGGGGAGCCCAAATTCCGGCCAAGAAAATCCTAAGCGTTTAATACTTGGAAAATTTAGGCAATTTTTCTTAATACCTACACAATAATATTATTGACGGTTTACATATCATAAATAATTATAGTTACCCGTAGAACAGCACAGTAACACACAATACTCTAATTCTCACCAGAGAAAACACGCGGTGCACACACTTTCAATGACTTGGTACGAGTGGCGCTAGTGCGAGTGGAAATGTTGCCGACAGAGCGTCATGGAGGGTTTCGTTACAACGCAAAAGTGATTTCTTAGAGAATGAATTTTTCAATGCACAATTTTAATGGAATTGAGAATAGAAGTTAATTAATTCCGTAATGAAATTTTATTCTGATGGTTGGATTTGTTTTACTGAATTTTTAATGATCATTTTGAGAATTTCCGAAATTTATACTGAGTTGCGTGCCGAAGGTTGACTTGGTACGAGTGGCGCTAGTGCGAGTGGAAATGTTGCCGACAGAGCGTCATGGAGGGTTTCGTTACAACGCAAAAGTGATTTCTTAGAGAATGAATTTTTCAATGCACAATTTTAATGGAATTGAGAATAGAAGTTAATTAATTCCGTAATGAAATTTTATTCTGATGGTTGGATTTGTTTTACTGAATTTTTAATGATCATTTTGAGAATTTCCGAAATTTATACTGAGTTGCGTGCCGAAGGTTCGCTACAAACTCTTCCCTCCATGAGGCTTACTTTTTGTTTGCAAATGGATATTTCAGGACCGCAAAGCCTGCATTTAAAGGGCTAGATATATTCAAAATTGGTGTATTGCAAATGTGGGAGCATGAAAAAGATATTTTATTCCAATTAAACCTGATAAATATCATTTTGTACATTGTTTTTTTTTTTCAAATGCCTCATAACCAACACTTGGACGCAATGTCGGTTACCCCCGGTCACGGGCATAAACATTTATTCGAAAAACACGATGGAAAGCATTGATTTTATACTTCATCGTGTAAAATGCTCATGCCTCATACGAAATTATACTCTATTTAAAAATACAAATTTACAACCGGTAACGAAATGTCTTACTTTCTTGAATTTTATCCGTTTCTGTGGATTAGAAATGAAGCTCACTGAACTCACCGACCACCGTTAAATATGTAGTTGGTTTTAACTTCAACTTTTAAGGCGTTGTGAAAGCGGTTGAAGGTGGACGTGTGTTAACTGTGTCAACCGGTTGCTTGAATTGCCTCGCAAGTAAAAGAAATAAAGTGAATAATAAGCCATTCAAAAAACTCGTATGCCAAAGAAAAGACATAGGAGGGGACATGGCTCTACCTCTTCAGGAGGAGAATCTGAAGCCTGGCCTCCTCTTGGAATTTCACATCAACCTCTTCTAATGTCTTCATCTAAAACACCAAATGATGAGGGTTTGCAGGAGGAAGGAGGCAAACTTGATTTGGACGCACCGATAGTGATTTCAGCAGTAATTCAGCCAGCAACGATATCCTCCACCAGCAGAAATCGTACATTCTATGGCAGAAATCAATTTGAAATACCAAATTTTGAGGGTTTCAATGGGAGCTTCCATACTAGTTCTGAAGAAGACAACCCAATAACTCCAGGGCAAAGAACAAGAGAAGCAGTCTCAAACAACATCACACCCTTGCAGCCAACAGTAATATTAGTCCAACCTGTAGCAGAGAATCCTATCAACAAAAGCTTTTTCTCTAATGAAATCGAACTGTCTAAGGCACTGGCAGCATCAACTTTTGGGGACAAAGGCATTGGCAAAATCTCAAGGAACCTGGGAAGAAGCCTTCTTGTTATCACCATGAAAGAACACTATCAGGATCCCTCCGAGCTGTTGAACACTACGGAGATAGGCCCCTGGACAGTTAAGTGTCGGCTGCCAGTCAGTCAGACTACCTCTGTGGGAGTCATTGGACCATTTGGAGAGGACACCACTAATGAAGAACTGACAGAGGCACTCAAGGATGCACATTTTGATGGAGCTGTGGCAGAGCGGATATACATAGGCAAGGATAAAATCAAAACATCAATGTTCAAAGTTATTTTTGAAGCAAAAGCCTTACCACCACATGTTAGAGTTGGCTATCAACAATACAGAGTCAATACATTCATTGGAAAACCATGGCAGTGCTATAAGTGTCAACAATTTGGTCACAGTGCAGCTTACTGCAGATCTGCTCCTCGCTGTGTAGTATGTAGTGGCCCCCACAATAATAGTGAGTGCACAACGACCACAAAAAACTGTTGGCAAAAGAAGTGGAGAAAACACGCCAACTTCAAAAGCTATCCTACAGAGATGCAGTAAAGGAAGTTCTTAAACAAAATGCAACACCACCAACTCAATCTCGATTTGTGCTGCCTGCCATCTCTACTTTGACAAGAAGTCAACCAGATTCTGGCGACCTGAGGAACACAGAAGCCCCAAAAATTACCAAGACTGTTGGCACCCAAACTAACAATGAACCTGATATGCCTGCTCAAAAACATGTCACCATCAACCAACTGGTGGATCTCCTGATAAAGATATTTACAACTACTGAGAAAAAGGATATTCAAATGGATGCATCTGGGATGGTACACAAAATTGCTGCAGAAACTTTCCAACTTCAATCCCTACAGGCTCCATCCAAAAAACCTCAACAACCAATAGTACAATCTGAGTGTTCTGATATAATTTCCCAGAAAACTTTTCAAAAAAATACAAAGATCATGCCCCAAATGGAAATAACACCCTCTCCTGTAATTGGACGAACCAACCCACACAAAAAAACTAAGCCCAACATTGAGATGCAATTGAAAAAACCATCAGAAAAATTTCTCCACAACACTAGAAAAGCCTTGCAAAATCCTACTGATGCTGGGTATGCCACCAAACAAAGATGTCAACAAAAAAAGAACTAATAATATTTCAGTGGAACTGCAGAAGTATAAGCAATAAGTTGAGCAACTTCAAAATTAAACTATATACTCTTAAGCCACACATTGCCTGTCTCTATGAGACATGGCTTTCACCAAATTTTGAACCTCGTTTTGTTGGGTACTCGGCTGTTTACATGCATAGAATAGATATGCATGCTGGCGGAGGTGTAGCAATTCTGATCAGAAATGATGTCACCTACACTGATATTCAGTTGATAAAATTTGTACCCAGTTCTCTTGAAGTTCTGGGAATTAGCATTTTTTTGCAAAATAATGCTCCTCTCTCTATACTCTGTGTCTACAATCCAAATAAAATTATTACTACAAGAGAAATATTACATTATATGCATCAACTGGAACCTGCCCGCATTGTGGTTGGGGATTTCAATGCGCACCATCCAATGTGGGAACCTGCAAAACAGGCCAACACTACTGGTCGGAACATAGCTCAACTGTTGCTAGATGATCCTTCTATAGCATTGATAACTCCTCCTTCTCTGCCCACCTACTATAACATTTATCAGAACTCATTTTCTACACTTGATTTGGCTTTTGTCTCTGCAAGCCTTCAGCCCACAGTATCTGTAACAACGGAGGAAGATATGGGAAGTGACCACTATCCCATTCTTATCAGCATTGGAGTGGAGCCATCAACAGTGAAGTTCCGAAGGCGGCCAACGTGGAAATTTGAGAGTTGGTCATGGGATGACTGGACTGCATCTCTGCAACAGCCTGAGCTCTTGGAGGTGGGAGATCTTGAGCAGGAATTTGCAGACCTCACAAACAACATGATCAAAGCCAGCCATAAAGTTTTCAAACAAACTAAAGAGTATATCTGTCCTAAGTATAATAAGTCTTGGTGGAACTCACAATGTGCAGCAGCAGTAAAAGCAAAACAAGATGCAAAAGTTAGCCTAATCAATCAACCTTCTCAAGAAAATCTAATTGCATACAAACGCTCTCAGGCTAGAGTCAAGTTTGAGGTAAAAAAGGCAAAAAAGGAATCTTGGATTTCCTTCTGCAGTAAGATAACAACTGACACCTCTGTTTCATTAATTTGGAAAAAGATAAAAAATCTGCAGACCCCATTCTGTAGGAAAGCTCAGCCTCTTTTAACAAGGGATTCAATAATAGCTGACTCATGTTCTAAAGCAAATGCCTTGGCTGACCACTATCAAAAAAGAATGTCATCCCCTTCTCCATCTCCATTTCCACAATTCACTTTGCTTCCTCTTGCTGTAGCCTTAAATGATGATGCTCCCTCCGTACTAAACAATCCCTTTAACAAACATAAATTGAACAGAGTCCTGACTTCCTTGAAGAGTACAGCTCCTGGCCATGACAACATTCATAATGAACACTTGAAGCACATGCCAGACACTTACAAAACATGGCTCCTCCAATTGTATAACAAAAGCCTGCAAACTGGAGTGCTTCCCAAATCATGGCAGCCTGCCATCATCATTCCGCTTCCCAAACCAAATAAGCCACTAACTTCAGTGGATTCGTATCGTCCCATCACCTTGCTGTCATGCCTACAAAAACTGATGGAACGTCTCATAGTCAACCGCCTCACATTTTTCCTTGAACAGAAGAGCGTCTTCAGGAAAACGCAGGGAGGCTACCGACAAAGATTGTCAGCCATTGACCAAGTTACCCAGCTGGAAGCTGCAATTCGAGCTGCGCTGAAAAATAAATCTATCATGCTGTGTCTCTTTGTTGACTTCACAAGTGCATTTGATACTGTGTGGCCAATGGGAGTCCTGTATAAGTTGAGCCAATGTGGTGTTGGTGGCTCAATGCTGCGGTGGCTGCAAGTTTACCTCAGGGAAAGACCATTCAAAGTGTTCATTGAGGGTACCAGTTCTTTGGTCAGGATAGCAAAGAGTGGTGTACCACAGGGAGCAGTGCTTTCACCTTTATTATTCAACATCATGATGCGTGATGTACCAGTGGAGGCAGGGATCTGCTCCTGTGAGTATGCTGATGATCTCACTTTCTACACCCAACATCCTAGTCTTCATGTTGCAACGGATACCCTACAGCAGCAGCTTAATTCACTTCATACTTGGTCAAAACAATGGGGTCTAAAAATAAATTTGAACAAAACCAAGTGCATGATTTTCACAAGTAAAAAAATTAACCCACTCCCTATCACAGTAGGAGGACAGCAATTGGAATTTGTACAGCAACTCAAGTATCTGGGAGTCATGCTAGACTCTCCTCGCCTTCGTTGGTATCATCAAATAGAACATCTCAAGCAATCTTGCACGCCATTGCTCAATTTGCTGCAATCTATATCACATAGGCATTGGGGTGCTGACCGAGAACTACTACTTTACCTCTATAGAACTCTCATTCGCAGCCGACTAGACTATGCTGCCCCTCTGTATGGTGCTGCTGCTCCTTCAAATCTCCTTCAACTAAACACCATTCAAAATCAGTGCCTGCGCCTTGCTACTGGATGCCGCAAAACTTCTCCTGTAGCTTCACTGGAGGTGGAAACCAATATCTTCCCTTTGGCAATACACAGAGAACAACTCACATGTTTGTATTACAGCAAACTACAGCAACTTCCCAGTGAAATTGCTAACAACTTACTTCAAGCTCCATTCCCTCCACAGCTAGTTTCTTCTATGCTTTTGCCGTCCATGGCATCACGTGCAAGAGCTCTTTTTTCCAGTGTTAACCTGCAGATTCCAGCTCACAATGCAGCACCACTGGTTTCACCGCTGCCTCCCTGGTTCAAAGTAGAAGCCCACGTCCTTACTGATTTTCTGCCTACCCCGGTATCTTCCCTGTCTAATCAAAGTGTTATTCAAAGGTATCATGAATTAATGGACACAACCTTCCCTGGATACACCCCTTTATTTACTGATGGGTCCTGCATTGCTGAACCTACCTGTTCCTCATCTGCTGCAATGGTTGTCCCTTCAAGAGGAGTCACCAAGAACTGGAAACTTCGTCCACAGACACAAGTCATTGAGTGTGAACTAATGGCTATCAACGAAGCTCTTCGATGGACACTGTTGAACAATAATGGGGAGGATAAGTATGTCATTTTTAGTGACTCCTTGAGCTCCTTGTACCTCATAATGAATAGGAAGCCAAAAAACTATCTCCCCCTAGTATGTGACATACAAGCCAAGCTGTACACCACTGCTTCTTCCCATGGTGCTTACCTGCAGTTCATTCCAGGCCATAAAGGTGTTCCTGGTAATGAGGCTGCTGATGAGGCAGCCAAAGATGCCCATCTGCTTCGGTACCGCACGCTGACACCAACCTCATATGAAGAAATGAAAAGTCTCATATGTGAAGCCTTCGAATTAAAGTGGAGCACTGAATGGATGAGAGGGGTTCAACTGACAGGGAAAGGACGACATTTACTGAAAATCAGAGAAAATACGGCAAGGTGGCCGTGGGCTGCACACAAGATCCGTTGCGTCGAAACAGCACTTGCTCGTCTGCGTGTTGGGCACACGGGGCTTCGGTCACATCTACATCGCTTCAATATTGTTGATGATCCAAATTGCTCGTGTGGTGCTGAGGAAAATATTGACCATCTTTTTTTCTACTGCCGTTGCTACACTGGAGAACGTACCTCCATGAAAAATTCCTTGAGCCTACTTAATGTACCGTTTTGCTTGAAAAATTTGCTTGGAGGTGGCCCCTTTATGGAACACACTCAAAAGCAAATTGTTAATATAGTTGTACATTATCTATCATCTATAAGAAAAATTAGAACAATCTGAAATCTTGTTAAAATTGTGATATTGCAGAGAAGTGAGAGAATTCCTCCAGTGGCACTTCACAGAAAAACTTCCTGTGACTTCTTTCAGCCTGAGGGCTGAACTTCAGAGCATCAATCTACAACTTTGAAGGCGTGGGGCTACATGGAATCATCTCCGAAGCTCCAAGAAATCGGAAACAACAACAACAAATATGTAGTTAAATATGTATGATAAGTGAAGATGGATGTACTAGAACTAAAGGTGAGAAAGTGGCTAAAGCAATGCAGTGGAGTGGACGGTTAGGTAGTGTGGCCAGATACAGAGCAAACAAGTACGAATGTGTGAGAGGAATGTGGAAGTATGTTGCTGTACCTAGTGTCATGTATGGTATGAGTGCTCTTGCTTGGAATGGAAGTGATCTTGAAAAGCTGGATGTGATACAAAATAAGGTAGGACGTGTAGCATTGGGTGCTCCAAAATGGACAGCTATAGAAGCCATTAGAGGTGACCTAGGGTGGAGCCTATTCTCAGAAAGAATGATGAAAGCTGTGCTGAATTATAAGGTGAGAATTGAAAGAATGCAGAATAGCAGGTGGGTAAGGCAAATCTTTGAATGGAATCTGAGTGTAAGCTATTGGGAGAAAGTATGTTGGGGGCATGCAAGGAAACTCAGTATGCAAAAGATTATTCATGTTAGAATTGGGAGACCTGTGGATGACTGAAGTTTAATAAATGTTGGAGGTGTAGGGCCCGAGTGGGACTGCAAGAGGTGGAATAAAGAGATTGAGAGACAAACAAAAGAGTATGGGTTGAATAAGTGGAAGCTTAGCATGATGCGGAAGCCTACACTTAACTGGTATATGAAAAAGAAAGCACCTAAGTTTGAGCTGTTCTATGATGGTGGTTTTGGAAGTCAACTCTTGTTTGCTGTGAGATGTAAGTCATTGAGTGTGAACAGACGTACATGGAGATGGAATGAGAATAATAACAGATTATGTCAGCAGTGTAATAGTGGAGTAGAGGAAACAATTGAGCATTTTGTGCTGGAATGTAGTAAGTATGAGCAAGAGAGAGAGAGTTTTATGAATGTAGTGTCTGAGCAGTATGGAAAGAATGAGTGGAATGCCAGATGTGCTGAAGATGATTGCGGTATGAGCTGTCTTGCTGGATTGGATCAGAAGTGTAATGCGAGTATCACTGAGGCTATGAAAGTGTTTGTTGTGCGTGCCTGGAGTAAGAGACAGTGACTGGAATGAGCCAGTCTGGTAGAATGGGCTGTAATGACCCAATGTGCCGGGGGATGGTGTTTTGACACACTGGTTGTCCCGGTGATGCCTTCCAATGGAGGCTTGTGACAAGGATCGTAGATCCTGAGTAGTTTAGTGGACAAGTCTGGTACCAGGCGCTGAACTCTGTGTGAAAATTGTGGAGGGAATTGTAGGCCGTTACAAAGGCCCCGACACTGTCGGCCCTCAAGTTCAAGTTCAAGTGTGCGTGCCTGGAGTAAGGTAACAATGAAGGCATCTACGGATGCTTTATTTCCAATCAAGCCTGATACATATCACCTTGTACATTGGATTTTCAAATGCCTTATATCTAACGCCGGGACGCCTTGACGCTTTCCCCCGGTCAAGACCGGTACCCATTTCTGACACCTGGGTTGAGTAGGGTATTGTGCTTCGAATGTTCAGAATTCAATTTTACATATCTGTATTCATTTTTGTTCACAAAGGTGCAATAGAATGTTGCAATCTAGGATTAGAAAAATTAGTCTGGGATTTTTCATGGGAAAATTTTTTTTGTACTGACTATGCCATAATTGGTCTGCTAAGGCAACAGACTGATGCACTGAGAGCGTTTATTGAATCGTGCAATATACTTTCAAAAATTTAATTTTGTGACGAAAAATAAATTTCAAGCCTTGCTATCTTAATGATAAACTGTAATACGGCCGAGCGCGCCTACGTGATGCCTAACGGGGGTTTCAGCGTGGGTACGGCGCTCGGCCGTAAAATGGGTGGGCAGCTGAAACCCCCTGGGGCTCGGCTGCCCAATGAATGCATATGTAACCTGATTTTCTGTTTTCTCGGAATAATTCCGGGGACTTAATACTTTGATTTTATTACTGAACTGGTGGAGCAGTTGTGTTTGTAGCAACTGAATTTGATTTGAGCTTATCATGACTGACTTTTTGTTGTGTTTGTGGCTGCAATGTCTAACCTGTTTGCGTATTCTTGAATATGTTACATGAAGCTCCGTGATGGTGATTGATGGTTATTTTGTACCACAGCGGTGATGTGACCGATAGGTCGATAATTTGGACGCGAGACCTTTGGCGCGATATAGTAGGACCTACTGAAGCGCTAGCAAATTCATGGTACTACTACTACTACTACTACTACTACTACTACTAAGGCAACAGAAGTAGTTTCAGTATGTGCTGAACATCAGCGGTACCATTAGGAAGACGAGCAACTATTTGTGCCATAATCAGTCCGTTAGGGCTCCTCAGGAAATTCCCTGATTTGCTGAAAGGCGACTACGTCTTCCTTTATGACAAACTATGCGAAATAGTATGTCCTCCCAAGGTGGTTCTTTAAGCCCCTTTTTAGGCAAGGTGTCATAATAGACTAAAGCCTGTATCTAAAAGGGGGAAGGAAACTTTTGACCTCAGGATGTAAATTCTTTATTGCAGAATCTCTTTGCAGTGCCTCTTAAATACACATACATTTCAGCAAAAACAATGATTTATTTACTTTTTTCCAAAATAGCGCACATTAACATGAGTTACTTCATAACACGGTACAATACGCAAATTGATATTTATAATATTTATGCTATTCATCTACGTAATCACACAAATGCTGGAATTTGAAATATAATACAAATGACACTTGAGGGCTGACACAGGCACACCATCAGGGTAGGGAAACACCTAGGTTGGGTACAGGGAACTGATCACTTGAAGAAAATACTTAAGATTATGAGTAACTATAACAAACTGAACTTGAAACCCCCTGCTGCCTGACACCAATGTATGCCATTTTATTGTTTGGCCTTTGATTTTAATGTTGAAGTTCATTGTTTATAAATATAATGAACATGAATGGTATAGATCTCCTTTCCTGGGAATAAATGTTACTTTTCCTATTATTATTTTAAACTCAATGTAAATGTAACTCAAACTTGACAACTTGCAATTAAAATTCCTGTGTTTCTTAAGTGATATGTTTAAAGTGTTTCATTAATCAAATTTTGACAACTTGCAATTAAAATTCCTGGGTTGAATCCTGTTCAGTGCAAAATTGTTCTTCATTTGCACTTGGTTACAAGCCTGTTGAGAAATTGATTATTTTTCCCTCAAATCATTACTGATTAACTTGACATGCAGTAAAAAATATATTCTTACTTATTTTAATTTATGTATTCATTTTAAATTTTAAAGGTGGTGATAATTTTATTCATGTGCAGGGCTAGTCTGACGTTTAATCTGAAATTTTAGCTAATACAGCAAGCAGGCAAAATGATAAGTCAGCTCTGCAAGAGCTGTCTCTTGTTGCTTCTGGCCATGGTGAGTGAGCAATGGTACCATCTATTATGAAAAGTATTTGTTGCAATTTATATTGCCAATTGTGTGCATTGTGCATCAATTCTTCTTACCCTATATAAAATGTTTGGTATTTTCCTTATTGTGAATACTGTTTACTATTGGTGCTGAAAATGATATGAGTTATGCAAAATTATAGCCAATTATTTTAAAATTTGAAAAAATATTGAAATGATTATAGTTGGTACTCCTTTAGAGGTTTAGTATTCATATAATTGTGAATTTAAATAAGAAAAAATTTCCATTGCTCTAAGTGGTATTCTGATAAGTTACCCTTCTTAAAACGTTACTTGTGTAAAAGTTTTAAAACTAGAAAGAGGTTATCTCCGCAGGTTGTGTTACAATGATTTTACTGCATTACTTGCATAAACGTAAATTGGTGTTTGTGTTGCGGTACATCAATTCAGTTCCCTGTCAAAGTACTTATTGTGTCTTCCCAAAATAGTTTTCAGTTAGCAAAAATTAACTCCACAAACTGAGAGCCTAGTAATTTTTTTACTTGTCAAAATTCTGCTCTGTTTTCCTTGTTGTCATCTACTGTTTAGTGCATAAAATTAAAGCAAATAATGTGGAAGAATTTTTACATATCAAAATATCAAGGGAAAAATAGAAATTAAAGACTAATTTTTGTTTATTGTACCATCTGAGCAAGAAATTTTCCTTAATGCTGTGCCTATGTTGCAGCCTTATTTTATTGACATTCTCACTAACAACCCTGCCCCATTTTTTTTAGCCAGTATTTAAGAAATGTTTGATTCAAGATAAATACTACGATGGATTTTCTATTTTTAAATTAATTTGTTCCCTGCCAATACCTTCTTTGTTGGTTTATGACTTTTTGACCAACTTGATTAAACTGCAATATAAGAATTGAAATGTTTTTTTGCCTCAGGTGTGCTGTGCTATGGTTGCTGTCTTGGCAGGGAAGCCTCAGAGCAATATTGAGACAGTCTCTGATCAAAAGGTACAAGTTGATTAATTAATTATGTGTTAAGTTTTTGGAAGTTTAAAAATGAGTCTTCTCTTAATGTGTTTGTTGTTTCAAGTCAATTTTTAAACTTAAGATGTGTATATTGAGGTCATTTTTTGAATTTTTTGAGTTCACCATCAATTTATATGTAGTATGTAAATTCTCAGTTTGAAAGGAATTCTATTATCACATTCATCAGTTTACCAAGTCTCTGCAAAACTCAGAACATCATTTTGTTTGCTTGCTCTGATTTGATTAGTGTAGGCTATAATATTGAGAAGAATCTCTAGTGGCTAAAAGTAATTTGAATGTTTTTCATAGATAATAATTTTACACAAGTGTAATTCATTATACAGTGCTATAAAATAAAATGATAAATGAACTCATCATTCCTGTTGCCATCTGTTTTTGAACAACAGAAATGGTTTACCTTTCATCAGAATTATGACATCGAATTAGATTGACCATGGAAGGAGGCAAGTGAAACTTGAAGTAAAATGTTCACTGAATATAACAAAATGTGCGTAAGGCAACTAAAAACTAAAATCAATGCTCCTGAGAATTTACGATAAATAAGGATATCATAAAGAAAAGAATGATTAAGATAAAAAATTAGAGGGTACATTTGAAATGTTGGAAATTAAAGATAAGTATAATTAACTTAAATCAAGTCAGCTAGAGTAGGAGGAATAATGAAGTTCATAGGTCTAATAAAAAAAGTGAACTAAGACAAGGAGCATAAACATGCAAAGCAGCAAGTGCCCTTTGGTGACAAAGAGTAATTATAATTATTCTTTGTCCCCATGGGGAACTTGCTGCAAAGCATGTTATTATAATTAATAATCATTGGAGCTGTGGCTCAGTGCCATAATCTGCCTAAATACCGTACACCAAATTACCAACATGCCATACATTTGTTGTTTTGTAAGAGTCTTACTTTCATATCATTAAACACCTACCAAAACATTTATGCCAAAAACAGTATTGGTAAGGATAAGTTAAAAGTTTAAAAAGTAAGGATAAGTAAGGATAAGTTAAAAAGTAAGGATAAGTTAAAGGATAAGTTAAAGGATAAGTTAAAGGATAAGTTAAAGGATAAGTTAAAGGATAAGTTAAAGGATAAGTTAAAGGATAAGTTAAAGGATAAGTTAAAGGATAAGTTAAGGATAAGTTAAGGATAAGTTAAGGATAAGTTAAGTTAAGGATAACTGTTAAGGATAACTGATAAGTTAAGGATAAGTTAAGGATAAGTTAAAGGATAAGTTAAAGGATAAGTTAAAGGATAAGTTAAGGATAAGTTAAGGATAAATTAAAAAAGTAAGGATAAGTTAAAAGTTAAGTTAAAAGATAAGTTTTGTAAGAGTCTTACTTTCATATCATTAAACACCTACCAAAACATTTATGCCAAAAACAGTATTGGTAAGGATAAGTTAAAGTTCAATTCTTCTAACTTACATTATACTGAAAGTGAAAAATTTCATCCCCATGTACTATATATGCATGCATGATGCATGCGTTCTCTTATGGAACTTTATGAATGGAGGAAAATTACTTCCTTTTTCACAGTTTACTTCTTGCCTCAGGGCAAGCTATAGAATTTAGGATTATAATTTTTTTAAAGATATTAAAAATGAGTAAAATAATGGACATCTAATATTACAGAGTCAAAATTGGGTTTCGTTGCTTATTTCAAACAAGTAAGTTGATGTGCTAACACAGTAATGGTTTATGGTTTCATAAATTAGTTACTCATATCAGTTATTTAATTTAAGAGCATCTTTATACGTGAGATGCAGCAAACTGCAGCAATTTATGCTGCAGGTTCTTTCAGTGTAAGCAACTGTCATGAATGGAGTTATTTGGATAAATCTAAAATTTTAGATGTTCATTTCTTTTTTTACAGATTTAATAATTGTAATAATTTTACTACTACTGGGCTTGATAAATGTTATTTTGTAATAGAACTGGATAATTTATTTTTGAGTGATTCAAATGAGGTCATTGAAACTTTCTCCAGTTTCCACTCAAACTTAACCCAGTTCTCCCATTAATTAAAGTTTGCTGTTCTGTTGTGTATGTAAAATATGTCAAATACATTCCATAAACTGTATCTTACATTAGCTCTTCAGCATCCTACCAACCTAATTACCAAACTTATTATTCGTGTGTCAATATTATTGCATTAAAACCTTAACAATATATGATATTAATTTCTAGGAGTGGAAAAAGCTGCTGAGGACTCGAACAAATGTGCTGGTGTTGTACAGCAATGGTCCCATGACTGGGGAGCTGGCCAACGTGCTGGGCCACGTGTCCCGGGACCTGCGGGGCACTGCCACCATTGTGCTGGTCGACTGTGCAGGGTGAGCTATTGATGCCAGTCTGCTGACTTGCGTTCTGCTGTGGGTTGGTTTAGCATGCAACTGTCTAGTAATGCTGTCTCATAGGTGGGTATTGATTTGCTGTTGCCTGTATTGCCACACATGTAGACCTAGGCTTGCAATGGTTCCAATACTGTATGTAGATCGGTTTTTCCCTTTCATAAAATTGTTTGTAGATCGTATGGACTTCTTGGTGGCAAATGGAAACTCTGAGATCCATGTTTGCAAAAGTTGTCATGTTCTCGTCTTTTTTAAAATACATAGTATACATAGGTGATGGTTATTCTTATGTCGTTTTTAAAGGCACGTTATACTGAAGGCAAAGTGGAATAAAAGTAGCAAATTTGCTGTGTAAGTAAATTCTAAACCAGGAAAACAAAAATGTGAAGATATAGAAGTCTGAATAAATTTTAAAAAAATTTGCAGAAGATATCCAAACAACAGTAAATATTTTACAAAGTATTCGTTCATAAATTTAACGTGCTTCACTCCGTGCTACTGTTTTTTTACAGTTGTGTCCTATATTGTGTTTGTAGCGTATGTCAGCAATAATTTATTTCTTTTAATGAATGCCTGTCTCAACTCTGGAGAAAACTTCATGTGCGGTACCTCAACAATCTCTTGATGCTTGGTTGACCACACCACTAAACCAATGAAGTAACACCACAGAGCTGTTTGTAGGAAAAACATTGATGGAAGTATTGAATGGATGCGTTCTTAAAATTTGCAATTTCAGCCGAGATTCAAGTGTCATGAATATGTTATAAAAAATGACAAGTGATGCAAATAGCATATTTTCTAGGTCAGTATCTTTTTCAATATTTTTGTGAAATTTTAATACTTGTCATTTTTAATGTGTCAAGAAACGTCTTTGATTTTTTTAGGACATAAGTGTCCCGTTGTACAGTTTTGTGTGTTGCAGATGTGCTTGAACTATGTAGCATGCAGATTTTATGGCAAGTTATGTGCAACTTGTTGAAACACTGGTGTTCTAAAGCGGCCTTCAGTGCTTGTGTGTTATGTAAACTTATACATAATATATTTTGAATGCAAAGTTGTGCGTGTATTTGTGTAGAACTTCAGATTAAGGCAGTTTGAGTATTTCATTTGGGCTTCAATGAATTGCTTGGGATCAATTTACTCTGTCTTTTCTTGAAAATGATGTTAACTTTGTTTTGAAAATGTCCTTATCTGCACTATGACTTTGAATTGTGAAGAAATTGCCTTTGCTTCAAAAAATGTGAAAATGTTCTTGGCTCAAGAGCAGTTTTTAAATATGTATTAGGCTGAGTGCGGTGTTCGAAATAAATGCTTACATTTCCAGAGTGTCTGTACAGGAACCAATCTTGTACTACTGAATCTAATCTGGACGTGTTTGGCTAAGGGCCTATTTTGTTGACATCTCTCCGTTTTGTGTTACCAAATTTTTAATGAAATGCTAATTCATTTCTTTTCCTAGTACTCTAGTAGGGTATTGTAAATTTCTTTTCTTGTTAATGCCTCATCACTTTGCATACTTTAATCCCTACCTTGTTCCTTGCTTACATTTTATGTTTTTATTCTTACACTGCTCAACATTCAAAGTTTAGATGGGAGCGCACATTAGCACTCTACATGCTGTGCTGGACTGTATAATTGGGGCCTGGTGTGAACGCTGTGCAGGGCAGGCAAGAAGCTGTGCAAGAAGAACAAGGCAGCGCCGTCCCCTGGCAACTCGCCGCCTGTGCTGCGCCACTACAGGGACGGCGAGTACCACCGGGACTACGACAGGCGCCTCTCTGTCGCCTCCATGACCACCTTCCTCAAGGACCCGTCGGGGGACCTGCCCTGGGATGAGGACGACAATGGGAAAGACGTCCTGCATGTCTCCGATATTGCGGTGAGTTGCTCCAGGCAGTGGATCTGTCCTAAAGCTCACTTCTTGTATGATAGTTTGTAATTTTTAATGTACTCCATGTTGTTTACCCAAGTTTTTCAGTTGCACTTTTCTATTTGGTTGTCTCAGGTTCAAGGAGTGGGATGATAGTATCTTCTTTCACCATATGCCATGCGTAAATCATTAAACAACCCAAATTGATATACAATGATTTTAATGAAATATATTGATGAAAAATGTAGATTTGGTACTAAGCTGATGTATTTTGAAAAACTCACTATTTTAAATCAATTGCTCCCTGAATTGTGGGCGTTATATCTTGTCCAGTTTTAGTCATCTAAATCTTATTCTTTAATTGGAAAGTTTTTAACCCTTTGAGTACAAAAATTTAAATGGTTTATGAAAAAATTTCATAGGAAAAAAGTTGTCGACGCCCTAAAATATCAGTGAAATTGCCCCAGTGTGGGATTTTTATGCTTAAGCAAGCACTTCTTTATTTTAATTTGAAAAATTGTGAATCTTTAAAGCTTTACGCTTGCCGAGGGAAATTTCCAACATTGAAAAAAAAGATTATCAATTTACGAAAAAATCAATTGTAAGTTGTTGCTGGAACTTATTAAAAATGAAGGCTAGGAAAAACTTGCTTAATTTAAATAGAAAGGATCTTGATAGAATTTGTTTCTTGGATCCTGTAGCGTGAACTTGGTGGTAATCAATGATAGTTTACGTGAGCAGGCTTCTGGAATGTTTAAAAAATAGTTTCATTAATGCAGCAGGTAAAACTAAAGCTAAATATTCAATTGAAATTTAAAGTCAATTGTAGTAAGCAATTTTGAAAATAGCAGACATTAACTGGATTGTACCTTCATTGAGCTTTGATGAAGTATTTATGAAAATTGAATTTAACTGTTGATCAGTCAGTAGCATTAAACTCAATCCGTGTACCACCGGTGGCTCACGTTGCAGTCAGAGTATAAGTTTCCTTAATTTTGTTACTCCAAAATATTTTCTCACTAGTTAAATTACTTGAAAATTTTGTTAGAGACCCTGAACTGGAGCACTAGCCGTCTTGGCACTAGAGTCCTGTCAGTACTTAAAGGGTTAATGCTTATGTTAGGGACTGATTTGTCTGAATATCAATTTTGTGTAAAATGAAATGCCTCCCAGTAACAACAGTAGGTCACAGGATTGCAAAAAATGCTTCAATTAAGGGTCTCATACAGTGACTTGCACTCAACTAAAAAGTGTAGTTTGTTCACGTTCATGCATGTATCACAGTTTGACATCTGCGACCCAATTGCATGCAAACATCTTGTTGGAAATAACGTATCTCCAGTTCAAAATCAATTTCCCCAAATGAAGTAGACTGTCATTATTTCAGTTAGATTCTATTCAGTAAAATTCAGAGACTTCTAGCTGGGTAGATAAGCTATGCTTGTGAGGAGCATAATACGAGTGATATTGTCTTGTGGGTTATGATCATTTTTGTTTTAATCTGTATGAGACTTCACTTTACCATCTTTTAGAAACAGTCTGGACAAATTTTTTAAATAAATTATTCTGGTATAACTTCTTGGTGAAAAACTGAATGTTTAGATACTTTTTGTAATTTTTTGGTTGCTAGAACTTACTTTGCATTTACATTTTCTTTGGTAGGATATTCACTAAACCCCCTTATATTCTGACTTGATGATGACATTTTGTGGTGGATGGGCCACTCTAGATTACACTGTAAAGCGTTAAGGGAATACTTTTACCTTATCTAGCACCTTCATGTAACTGCTCCTAGGTGTAAGGTGTGAGAAGTCACAAAGTTCTGGGATGGCATGTTGGACATAAGTTTTTTTTTTCATCTCCATGGTCTTCACTCTTCATTTAGTTTGATTTTAACAGGTAGCTGCTAAGCCACGTGTTTTGTTTCTCACTCTTTATAAAGAGATATTAATAGATATTGTTTTCTAACAATTCATCCTGGGAATAAATTATAAAAATATTGTGGCTTCATTTCAGGCTCTGAAAAAGCTGCTGAAGGCTAAAAAGTCCTTCTTGATGATGTTCTACGCTCCATGGTGCGGCTTCTGCAAGCGGCTGAAGCCAGACTACTCTGCCGCCGCCACCGAGGTCAAGTCTGAGGGTCTCATCCTCGCCGCCATGGACGTGAACAAACCTGAGAACGCGGCCGCCAGGGTCCAGTACAACATCACAGGCTTCCCCACGCTTGTCTACTTCGAGTGAGAGTGCAGTGCACTGTGCAGGTCTTCTCATTTTGACTGGAAACTTTAGTTCTAAGCAAATAGAGATATTCTCATAGCATGTTCTGTGCTTGAGCTTACATTGCGGGAATGGTTTTATAACGAGTTCTTCTAATTTGATCCAGTATTGGTGGTGATTTTATCAACTATTGTTGGGTGATATTGTGATAGGTTTGGGATTGGCGAAAAAAATTCAACGGCATTGCTCCGCAGCCTCCCTTATCAAAGTCAATGCATTGGTTAGGAGGCTGAAACTATGTAATCAGTCAATTAATCAATCTTCCATCTGGGTAGACGGCTTTAAAAAAATTAAACGACTAAACATAAGTGGAAATCATTAAAAATATCAGTCGAATGAATTTCATAAGACAAAATAAATCAAAAGTGCAAGTTATATCAGTCGAATGAACTTAGAGAATAAAACAAAAAAATGTAACTCACTAAATTAGGAAATGAATCAAAATGAGGATTTCAAGACACGATGGGAAAATAAAAGAGGCAAATCAGAACAAATTAAAGTAATGGAAGCAAATCAAATACAATTCAACTGATGGACAGAAAATTTTGACAGTTTACAAGCTAATTACCACGACGAAACATTCAAATCGCCTTACAAGATTGCAGAATGAGAACAAGTTTGATGTTTCTGGCTAATTAGAGCACAAAAATGAAGCGCATAGAAAGCACCAGCAAAAGCAAGGAGTTTAGTAGGCTACACCAAAAGATGAAACGCACCAATTAAGCATGGCAAGCAAATATTTTCACACATTATGCAAAGCCACAAGAGATGTTGCGTGATGAACAATCACGTGAGACCTCCCAGTAACAACATTCTCTGTTCTTTACGTATCCTACCCCTCTCATAGGTGTTGTCAATTCATCCAGTCGGGTTGTGCGTGTGCTCTTCATACTTCAGCTAAATCTAGAACTTGAGTGCACTTTCTTTACACACCATGCTTTATGGCTGCATTGCTGAAAACTTTTCCATAATGCAGCTACTCTTATTGGTCTAGTGAGTTATCGTTTTGTAGAGTTTAGCTTTCTACATCAATGGACTCTAGGAGCCTCCATAAGTGCTGGTTGTTTACTGTACTCGTCAATGAAGGCGGTGTATTCATAAAGGTGTCTGTGACTTGCTGCTGTTGTCGAACGAGAGAAATTCATGTGTTCGGTGCGATGCGAGCGTAATGCTTTTTGCGCGAGTAAATGATACTACTTATGCTATTATTTCGTAAATGTTTTTCGTCCTATTTGCTGTGGCATCCTCTGATTTTTTATGATTAAAAGAACTTTTTTCCATTTTTTTCTCAATAAAATGTTTCCACTGTGCCGTCATAGTGTTTGTGTTGTTGAAAAATCAACTGTAGAATGTCATGTTCATATTCATAGTTTGTCTGAATGCATTGCAGTGTCCAATTTTCTTTTGTTTCCAGCTTTGTGTTTATTTTGAAGTTGATTCTAGGTGGGCTTTATTTCTGGTAAGGGCCCTAAACAGTCGGCAGGCTCTGCACGAAAATAGCCGCGATGAAAGAATATTACTATAATCAGGTTATTGCATAGTGGAAACTCTGTGTGTCAAGTTAATATGCCTGTGTACATCAATGTTACTTTTTGCACTTGCTGGCAGGTCTGGAAAGATCAAGTTCCAGTACGAGGGGGAGAACACGCAGGCGGGACTGGTGAACTTCATTCGCAACCCGCAGCAGCCTGTTGTACAGAAGGTGAGCTGTGGCTCTGCCTCTGATACAACACGAGTGAACTGCACTCTTTAGCTTGATCAGGTGTGGAAGTATCTGGAGAGCAGGTGATAATGCTGAATAAGGGTGAATAGTTGAACCCTTGAGATGCCCCATAGCCATCTTTTACGAAGGAATCTTGGAATAACTGGGAAAAAGAAAATATCGGATTATTGATTTAAAATCGGTTTATTGTCCCATACATTGAAAATTTTTAGCTCTATACCTCAATGAAGTTGAAATTTCCCTCAATGCATAGTGATTTACTTCTTTTTATTTCTGCAGTTAAACTTCACATTATATTTTCTGCATAAATACTACCCCTCAGGGGGATACAACTTTTGGATCTATGGGAATTAGCATTTCCAGGGGGATAATGTGTGAGGGCCCGAGCTGAGAGTTAGGTAGGCCTTTTTTTTGTTGAAATAAAATGTTTTTTTTTATGTTAAGGCCATCGAACGGTTTTTTCCTCGAAATTTAAAAAATAAAAATAAAAATACTTCTGGAGCGAAATAGGCTCTGAGGTTTTACAAGCATGTTTATGACAACCTAGTGAACATTCATAGATAGCCCATAAAATTTTAATTCATTTTTTAGGAAAAAGCGCTCAACTTATTCAAGTATATCTCCAACAGTTTCTTACTTATGGATGAGATCTTTTTTGCATTGTAAAGATCAAGGTGAGTACTATAAACCTGCATAGGTATTTTTTGATAAGTTATATAGAATTTTTTTTATTGCCATTCAAAGTAATAACTAAAATGTAATATATTTAGTGATGAAAAATTCAAAAACTTCACAAATTTTTTGAAGCTATATAAAAAATCGGGATCTTAACTTTGTCGACCAGTTCATTGTGAATCGAACAAAAAAAAACGAATCACCTCTATGTACAATATTGGCTGAGAAATAGGATCTTTTAAAAATTTCTCATTGAGGGGGGGGGTATGGATAAATTTCAAACATTTTATGAGCTAGGAATGTTTATTAGGTTGTTATAAACATGCTGTTAAAACCTCAGAGCCTATTTCGCTCCAGAAGTATTTTTATTTATTTTTTGAAAATTTCAAAGAAAAAACCGTTCGATGGCCTTAAGGACCACCTGTTTTTGGTTTTCTCCTGTCCTTTTTTTCAGCACCTATTACTTTCTTCCTCAATATTTATCTTGTTTCATGAACTTCTTTCTCAATTTACTGTTTTTATGCTCCTTCTGCATAGATTCCGCATTCACTTATTTCCATGCTAAATGGTGCCTTCCTCCTTCTCCTCTTTGATACGCTCTTTATTTGTAGCAATTAGGAAGGCTTAAACTAATAAATAATCTAATCTGTATAAATACTGTTTTAATAGTCTGTCATTGCAATACTAGGTTGCCTTTCTCGGCCCAGGGATCTATCTTGTGCATAGATGGTCAAATCTATGCCGACAATTTCGTACGTATCATTTAGGTGTGTCATATTACCTTTATTTCAATGAGATCTTTGTGTGCAGTATTTCAGTATTACAGAATGTCCTAGCTACATATTCTTAGACGTGTATAATGTCTTAATTTTGCGTAGCTTATTGAGAGCGTTACTGAATTGCAGGCGACAGAAGAGTCGTGGTCAGACGCAGGCAGCAATGAGCACGTGCATCACCTCACCACGGACACCTTCCATGCCTTCATCAAGGTCAGATATGACAATTAATTCCTCCTTTGTTTCTGTTTCATTTAGGGCTTTTCCTCTCTTTGGAACGCCTTAGTTGCGGTTAGGAAGGCTTAAACTAGTGTCTAATCTAATTTGTTTCTAAGTGTTTCAAAAACATTAATTATTGGCCCCCAGGGAGATATGACTGTTATTTCTTTGAGAATTAGCGCTCCCTGGGGAAAATGTGAAGTCCCTAACTGAAGGTTAGGTATGCCATTATTGAAATAGAATAAATATAAACATTCCTTTTTCCAGCCTCTACTATTTTCTTCATTAACTTCTACCTCGTTTCATATACAGGGTGCGTACAGGCATGGAGAAGCATGGAAAGTAGTTGAATTTCGAAAATAAAATTCAAGGCCTCGAAAGTAGTGGAATTTTAAAAATGGTCATTGAAAGTCATGAAATTTTAGGATTTTCGTGAAAAGAAAATTTTACTGTTGAAAATTTTCGTTCCGTTTGGTCCGCGTTGAGCGAGGCGTTGTCAGTAACCTTCGAGTGTTACTTGGGCTCTGATTGGTTGATACAGCTACGTCTTTAGTGTCCGCGATTTTGATTGGTTCTCAGGCGTCACGTGAAACCAAACGCGCTCAGTGTGACTGAAGACACGCGCTCGCTCGGACCATTGTTGACCTGTCGCCACTGTTGAATGTTCTGTGAATTTTATGACTGAAATACATTTATTGTGCTGCAATTTAACTTTGTGAGACATTATTTTGGGCAGAGAGAGGTAGTGAAAATGTGATTTGGTTGGCATAAAAAGTCATGAAAAAGTAGTGGAATTTTGAACCTCAGAGCCTGTACGCACCCTGCATATACATCATTTAATTTTGTTTTTTCTATCTGTACCCCGTGTTTGGCACACACCCTGTGCATAGATTCTCCGTTCCTTTAGTTATGTATTAGATGGTGCCTTTTCCCTCTTTTTTTTCTTGAGAACACCTTTGTTATAGCTAAAAAGACTTAGAGTAACTTATCTAATCTAACCCCCTCAGGGGGATACAAGTATTGTATCTATGGGAATTAGCGCTCTCAGGGGGACAATGTGAGGGCCTGAGCTAAAGGTTAGGTAGGCTTCCTCTTTGTTGAAATAAAATATATTTTTGTTTTGTTACGGAACATCTTTTTTCGGTTCACTGCTGTACTGTTTTTCAGCATCTACTACTTTCTTCTTCAACTTTTTCTTGTTTCATTAACTTCTTTCTTAGCTTCCTGTTTCTGTGCACCTTGTGCATATGTGCGGCCATCTATATGTGCGGCACACATAGATTCCGCGTTCCCTCAACTCCATACTAAATGGTGCCTTCCTCCTTCCTCTCTCAGAACATCTTTGTCGTGCAGTTAGGGGAGGCTAAAACTTTCTTATATAATATTAATAATCATCTAATTTAACAAAGGACTATTGCGCTAACTCATCGCTGGCATGCTTCCAGCCTATTTTATTACCTCTATAATACCATGGGATTTAACTTTCATTTGTTTGATGCTGAAATTCTTGTAACTCATCTAAAACTTTGTCTCTAGATTTCTAGTGCTTTTGGTGCGTTCTGAATTAATGTGACGTTATGAGAAAAGGTAAAACTTAGTTGTGGATTTGCCTCACGCCGTGAAGAAATTCTTAAACTATTGAATTTTTTGTCTTCTTAGTCAGACTACGGCTCTGCTCTCCATTAGCGACCGCTGTAAAAGCGTCACGTATGCGGAGTTTGACAGTACCTATCAGGTTGTACCCCCAGCTCTCACCTATTCACGCATGTGTTCATGTTACTAGAAACATTTCTACCAGTCTAAATTTGATTATCAATGTAGTCCCCATCCTCATAAACATCCTCTGCACATCTGTTCACCAATTTGAAAATATCTTGCTCGTAGAATTCGTTGTGTTTAAAGTAATAAAACCGTCCCTTCATCTTTCACTTGAACTGCGGAGTTATTTCCTCCTCAGCTGAATTAATTTTCGAGACATAAGAAAAATCTGGTGGAGCAATGTCTGGAGAACAAGAGGGATGAAGTATGTCCAATTCCTGAGAGTATGCATCTGCTGGGAAAAATTAAACAAAGTGAAAATATGAGGTCCTGAGCTGAAAGTTAAGTAGGCCTTCTTTTTGTTAAAATAAAGTGTTTTTTTTTTCTTGTGTTTAGGATCATCTTTTTTCGCTCCACGGCTGTCCAGTTTTTCAGTACCTCTGAATTTCTTCTTCAACTGTATCTTGTTTCATAACCTTTCTTAACTTATGTTTCTGTGCGCATGGGATCCTGAGCGGAAACACCTCTTGTGCATAGATTCTGTGTTCCCTTAATTCCATACTTAATGGTGCCTTCATCCTTCCACTCTTTGAACACCTTTGTTGCGGTAAGGGAGGCTAAAACTAATTTATACTCAATCAGTCTGACGGAGCCTCCTAGTGCTAAGCCTCCTCTCTCTCGCCTCCTAGTGCTAAGAGTGATGATTGTGGCCTGCTGTTGGCTACCCTCCCATAGGGATGAGAAGCCTGGTATATGTATGTATGTAGTCTGACGGAGCAAGATGGAAAAGGTCTTGCCCAGTTATTATTGCGTGAATTTGTTCACGAGTCGTGCGAGCTGTATGCGGATGCGCTTAGTTTTTTGAAGGATGACTCCTTTTCTATTGATCCCTTTGCCAATGCTGGATTTTTCCTTGTGTTGAATCTTCGTAGATGCTGGCAGTGTAGTTCATCTGAAGTCGTCTGGTTTTCCTGCAAAAACTGAAAGTGGATGAAGGATTTTTCTCCGAGTATTAGCATCAAACACTTGGAGATATTTTCTCAGGGTGGAGTTCCGTTTTTGCTTGTGAATTGGGTCCTGCATGTTTGTTCCGCCGGTGATGTCTACGTTCAACATTATTTTAAAGAATACACTGTTCATTTTCGGTTAATATTTCGTCAAAAATTTCAATTTGAGTAAGCTAGAACATATCTTAGGTGCTTTTATGATGGTAAAAACAAGAGACAATAATGTGAAAAGTTTTGACTGCCTTACGATACAGATGGCTATAAATGACTTATCTCAAATTTGTAGCCCTGCAATCACAAGTTTCTTTTGGCAATTTGAGTGCACGGGTAGGACTTGTACAATTTAATAGTTTCTCCTTGAGGAAAGCGCACTGAATTTTATTTTTGAAATTTCTTTTTCAGAACAACCAAAGAAATAAAAAAATTTTTAATGCACTTATAGTTGAAATAGAAGAATGAATTTCAGACGAGCGTTTAGAGTATTTGTGACTTGACTGGCCATGTTCATAGCGTCTTTCACAGTACGCTTTTATCCCTACAGTAAAACCTAATTTGAAAAAAAGACTGTCCCTCATTAATGCGAGGGGTTTCAGCTTTCACACCACCATCTCCTCTGCTCTCAAAATCATAACTGTGAGCCTTTATCTTGATTATGCCCTCTCACTACTAAAGCATGATTACAACCAAAGCTGGAATACAACTGCACACCCTCAGTTTGCTAGAAGTGTTTACTACCAGGTTCAGTAAAGGTCCCACAACTTCAGCTGGGTGCATCGAGGGAATGGAAAGTTTAGTGGAAATGCAAAATAACTCATCTATGTCATTCTGATCTTAAAGGTTACATATCAGCACTGTGTGGGAGTTCGTAAATGGTGCTCAGTTCCTCACAGTAGTGAGGGCATTTATAAGGGCGGAACAAATACATTAGTGAGGGGCAGCCCAGACACACATGCAGTGTGTTGATGGTGTGGACCACTTGGGTTGGTGTAAGTGCTAGAGATATCAGCTAATCCTTGAACTCTTATTGGTACCATGAGAAAGTAAAAAGATCTGCCTGCTGTTTCTCTTGAGTGGACATTTGGTATTATTGCATTAGTCAATCCATGAAGGTGAACTGGAAACGCTTATGTTCAGCCTCACAACACAAGAAAAAGAGTGGTATTGTCGTCAGGAGATGTGGATGCACTCTCTCTCGCGGGTGCTGTTTGTGTTCTATTGCTGTAATTAATTTCGTAACGCATTTTTCCCTTCGAGTGCATACAGTCAATCAGCAATTTTTACGAGGTCAATGATCATATAAAGTGAAATTTCTTCTTGATGTCTGTATGAAGGAAAATTTTCATTTCAAGGTGAGTGACCTAATACCATTTAATGTGCAGCTTTGGTGTGATTTGAGTGTCGCGGGTTCTATGTTGATTCTCATCATCTGGTCCTGGGATTTTGAGCGGCATTCGACAAGGTGCTTTGTATCAAGATGTTCCTTTTGCACTCAGGGAAAGTCGGAGTTGTTCTCATTAATTCATTATAACGAAGCAAGTGACGATAATGCAGAGGAGGTGCTACTTGACAGCACATTTTAAGTTATGTAAACCGTACAAGAAATGGGTGATCGGCCTCACGGCCTCTCAGTTAAGCAAGCGTGGACTGGGTCACCTCATAGCTCGATTACAGGCCCATATCTAACTGGACGTTGTGCTTCCTTTCTGAATGAAGCGCATGCACAAAATTAACATGTGATAGACTCACGTGCTGTATGTGTTTGGAAACTTGTAGAACGGGTCGGACGTGACCAAGGAGTATAATTTAGTATTTGTAATGGGATCTGTGGCAACAGGACAAATAGTCAGCCCACTCTCGCTCTCACTTCTTCCCACTCGAGACAACGCATCAGCTAAATACTGATTGCAGTTGTTGAACTTAGATAATTGAAGAATGAAGTGTAACCCCTTGACAATTGTGTCAACATGGTGTTTTGAACGCATTCTAATAACAAGCGGGTGTTTCGGCAATCATGTATGCTGATGATAACCTGTGCACAGGTTCACGACTACTACGCAAAAGTTCCAGGAAAGAAAAATTAACTACGGTTTTCAGACACGTTCATGTATACCGCACACATTATTTTCTTAGTGATCATTGACCTGGGAAATGCTCGAGTGCTTCTTTTATGCTAGATCCTTTCGTGATATAAGAATGGCAATGCATTAACAAGTACAGTACTGTTATTTTGATCTTTTTTGTCCATGGACAGGCTGAGTCGTCCGTGCTGGTGATGTTCTACGCGCCTTGGTGCGGGCACTGCAAGCGCATCAAGCCTGAGTACATCGATGCTGCCGCCGAGCTGTTCAGCAAGGGGGTGAGTTGGCAGAGGCTGTGCTGTGTCGCAAAGATCATTTAGAATTATGAGTGTAGAGACATAGCTTCCAGAGTAAGAAGAATAATCCACCACACTTGGGGGAATATGAGTGCGCAAAATATTTTGAAATAGTACAGAAAAAGACTCGGGTTGTATTGTTTCAACCATAAAACAAAACCCTAATTGCATCCTGTGTCTTGTATATGTACATCGCTTTAAATGTTTGTCTCCCAGCCAGTCCCATGGTTTGTGAGCAAGAGAGGAAGATCAGATCAGGGGTTCCGCCGTCCCGATGAGTTTCAGCAGCTCATCCTGACCTGAGGTCCGAGGTTTCTAGAATGACTTGCGTAAGAAGGGGGGGAGGAGAATTACACGCAGCCTGCGATCCGATTTATTGTTGGTGCTGAGATGTACAATGAACAGTGAACGGGCGGGGCAGGGCAGCGCCCCGGCACCGCTGTGCAGCGCGCACACGCCGTAAGCTCGGCGAGGCTGCGCTCGACCCTGACTGCCTGACGCTTTAACATTACAGCGCATTATATAGGTAGCAGTATCTTAGGCGGGCTCCCCCATACTGATAACTTACCGGTGCGTAAGAGTTGTTATTTGCGTACTTCCGAATGAAGCATTTTTTGTACAGTGAAGCGTGAAACTAAACTCATGTCTGAATGGAGGTGCAAGTATGGTTTTGAATAAATTATTGAAATTAGTTTAGCACGTCGTCAGGTGTTGAAGTTAAGCATAATGAGGTCATAGATAAAGCTACTGCGGGACTATTTAGTGCGTGGAATTACTTACGATACTTATTTTTGATTCTATTGGCAAAATTAGCGTGTGGAAAAACTCTGTAAGTAAAGTGTAAAGGCAAACTAAATGAATTATTAAATACTGTTGCTCCTCAAATTAGATGAGACAGTTGAAGTGGAAGTGTGGCGAGAAAATTGTGCAGTACCAGTTACCACTTGCTGGTCTTGTGACTGGTATACCTCATCTTACGCTAGTTTGTGGTAGTTCATAATTTATAATAGTTATCAATTGAATCTTTTTCACTTGTTCAGTATTTATTTTCTGTTCGTAAAATTTTGTTCATCTATGGTTGGCAACAATAATTATTTCTAATGGAGTGAGTAATTTAACTCTTTGAATGCGAGACATGAATGTATCGGTGCACTGCACGCTTTAAATAACGCCTTCTCAAGGAGAAGGTTAAGTGTGAACTGTTGAAAATGGACCATTAGCAGACACCATTGAACTGTCTGAACATTTTACTGTGAATTCCTAGCAGGAATTGATTGACTTTGTCTATGGAAATATTGACATCAATTTTGGATATAACCAATGGATTTCTTCAAGAGCAATTCTGACAGCTAAAAATGACGTTGACCATTATACTAACATTATCACTATTATAAAAGGAGCCGCGTCCGTCCGTCCGTCCGTCCGTCCCTGCGTCCGTCTGTGTGACCCCCTCTTGATTATGGTAACCAGAAAACGCAATTGGCTTATTTTTACAAATAGAAATTTTCTATGGAGTTTTCTCTGTTGAAGTTCATCACGTCGCTTTGGTATTTTTAATTGATAATGCGAAAAGAAGTCTTGTGAGGAATAAAGGCCTCAAGCCCTCACACAATCGAGTTAAGGAAAGAACGAGAAGTTTTGCAAAGATTAAATTTAGAATGTTTAATAAACTGCGACGGCAGAGTAAGAGATAATTAAATTGCGGTCAGCGCCTTAACAGCGAGACCTATTAAGGTCGTTGGCAGAGTATGCCGTTTAATTTTTATTAGAGAGTTACATTTAAAATTTTTAAGGATACACGTTTATTGCTTTAAAATGGGCAAAATAACCCAATTAAAATTGACAGCCATGGTAGTTAATTTCCGTTTTACCACTCCGGCAAGGTCGAAGGGAAAGCCAGCTCGGAAAGGTAGGTTCGGAGCTTGAGGTCCGAAAGGCAGGTTCAGAGCGTAAGTTGAAAGATTAGGTGAGACAGTAGCAGCGTCAAAGTGGCAAGACACCGTCACGCAGGGAGATCGGCCACAGAAGATAGACTGCCGCGCCTTCAAAGAGATTCTCAAGAATCCTCTTAACACCAGGGAGTGGAACAGATGGGCCACCAACACTCAGCACCAGCTGGAAGACAATTCAGAAATAAATGAACGAAAAACTGAAAACAAACGAGACAAACTAAACGAACGAGATCAAGTGCAAATTTCAATAGTAGCCAAATAATTATTTCAATTTTAATTACCTAAGTTCAATCCCTCAATGGAGCAGACTGCATACAATCAAGGGGAAGAACCGGAGCTGCGACAACAAGAAGTACTGCAGAAAAGAATTTACTCAGTATTAGAACAAGGACTAACGACCAATACCAAAAGCTGACAAAACAAGTCGACAAGTTCAAAGAATTTCACGAAATACGACTAATAAGACTGATTATACAATAAATAAACGACAATACACACCTGAGCTTATAAATGGCACTCAGTGTAGGAACTTTTAGGCGAAGAATTAATTATTGAGAAATTAAGCAGAAATCAGTAGTAGGAAAGTGTCCATGACGTGAAAGATAGTAAGTATAGTAAGAGGTTCAAATGCATTAGAAATAAGGTAAATGAGTGCAGGTCGATACCAGGTCGCTTGCACAACCTAGAAACTAGCAGAACCGCACTCTTATAAGTTAATATTTATGGTTACCGAAGTAACTGTAGTTAAAGGCCAACTGGCCGAGTTAATTGCCAAGGACACTTGGAGAATTTAAGCAAAAAGTAAGCAACTTAAATAAAAGAAAGAAACCATTCACACGAACAAAAATTCAATAAAGAGATAACAGACACAGGAAGAATTATTAGAAAAATGAATTGCCTCAGTTCCAGCCAAGTACAGTCTCCTCCATCACCAAGAGGAACGCAGCATATGCCACGACGCAGCCCGATGCTCCAATGTACTCCATCCAACGAAGGCCCCGAACAAGCCTCCTCCAAGCCAACACACGATTCTTACACTGGCTGCATTAAAAACCAAGGTAACCTTCCACGGTAATTACGTGAAGGAAGTTCAAATGATTCTAAGGAGTTCAAAAGTATTCTCCAGGAGTTCAAAAGTATTCTCCAGGAGTTCAAAAGTATTCTCAAGGAGTTCAAAAGTATTCTCAAGGAGTTCAAAAGTATTCTCAAGGAGTTCAAAAGTATTCTCAAGGAGTTCAAAAGTATTCTCAAGGAGTTCAAAAGTATTCTCAAGGAGTTCAAAAGTATTCTCAAGGAGTTCAAAAGTATTCTCAAGGAGTTCAAAAGTATTCTCAAGGAGTTCAAAAGTATTCTCAAGGAGTTCAAAAGTATTCTCAAGGAGTTCAAAAGTATTCTCAAGGAGTTCAAAAGTATTCTCAAGGAGTTCAAAAGTATTCTCCTTAAACCTCCTGCCACAACGACCCACCTCAGCTTCGACCCGACCAAAACAGCCTACCTCAGACTTGCAGAACAACGCTCCCGACAGACGCACACAAGATGTACAATTTTGAGGAATTATTTCCGATAGTGTTTTCAATTCGTTTCACCAGTAACCTGGCTACCACTTGGTATAAGGCCCAAGATTTTGGAACTTGAGTTATCGTTTTTGAAATTTTGATTATCTTGGAAAGCTTCAAAGAGATAATAAACGACATTTCAGAATAAAATTCCGGCAAAAGAGGCCACCAAGGATAGAAATGTGTCCAACCGCGAGAGAGAAGTAGCAAGACTTCGACAGCAAGAAAAACGCCGAAGACGATCGGATGAACAACGCAAAATGGCTAGAAAATTTCTATTTGTTAAAATAAGCCGAGTGTATTCTGGATACCATAATCAAGAGGGGGTCACACAGACGAACGGTGGGACGGACGGACGCGGCTCCTTTTATAATAGTGATAGTGGTATGTTTCATGTCACGCTCTTGAGAATACACAGGAAGAAATTAGCACTGGCGTTCTTGGTTTCAGTTCATTGGTAAATTTATACTCATTTTTGCTGTACAAGTTCAAGTGCTCTATACATAATAAGTCACTTTCCAAAAAATAGAGAGATCCAGAGCCTTATGTTCTCGAGTCCGTATCGTGGAGACTGAGTTCGGGGTGGGGGTCTTGCTTATTACAAAATACTGGATTACAATCTTACCGAATAATACCCTTGGTGTATTTATTTGTTAGGTGTCCGCTTCTTCAGTCTCTCTGTGACGCTCATGCTTAATTGGCCGTATCTTTGATACAAGTTTAACCAGTGGACAAGTACAAATATACTTTTATCGTGGGTACTATTAGGATGGATATCTTTCTTTGTCATCCACATCCAGAAGGAAATTATAAAATCTTGTCATTTTTGGACGGGCGTGCACACTAGTACTATAATAAGAGCCCTGTCCGCCAGTTGTGTAACACCCACCAGCCGAAAGTGGGGGATGAGCGTATTTTTGATGCAAGCTTTATCCACTCCGCAATTTTCGGTGTATTAATTCAGATTCGGCGTTTCCTCAAGTCCTTACAATATAGGTGGTACCTCCTTCCCTCCTTTCTTCGAAACACATCAGTTGCAGCTTTGGAGACATAAACTAACTTACATTCTAATAAGCTAATCTATTCCTTGGTATAATATTTAATACTGACCCTAATGTAGTGTGGTAATGCATCATGTGATCCGAGCATGGCACCGTGTTTGTACAGGCGCCTGGCAAGCTGGCGGCGGTAGACGCCACAAGGGAGACCGCCCTGGCCTCCGAGTTCGGCGTGAAGGGCTTCCCTACCCTCAAGTACTTCTCTGAAGGCCGCTTCATGTTCGAGGTGCCCGGCGTCAGGGAGAAGGACAAGCTCGTCGAATTCATGCTTGATCCCAAGGTGAGTTCTCGAAGTAGTAAGCTCAACCCTTTACATTGAGGTGCAGCGTGTAACAGAGGCTTGTAGTAGTTTTGTCCAGGGTTTTGCTTGATTTAGAGTTGCTGCGGCTGTGGTAAAACTCGAAATATCTGAATACGTGTTTTACTCATTTTAAAGTTGGAATACCAACGTTGATCAACGGCATCAAACGTGGAATAAAATGACAAAATTTTGAAGTTGACACCAAAAACTGATGAAATACAGAAGTAAACACGTTCATGTGGAGCACGTGAGAGAGGAGCGTTACATTAAACCCCCGATT
Organism: Morinoia aosen; assembly: GCA_030386875.1. NCBI lineage: Eukaryota > Metazoa > Arthropoda > Malacostraca > Amphipoda > Talitridae > Morinoia > Morinoia aosen. The sequence goes on along the minus strand of CM059556.1, from coordinate 46,762,739 downwards.
CAGAAATGGCTTCAGTGTGGGCTGCATTGATGCCTTTGCTCAACATGGGATTGACACAGGCGCAAGTATTGCATGACAATAGTGATGTACCGATACCATTTTTTTGGCCGATACCGATACCATTTTTTTGGCCGATACCGATACCCATTTTTTGGCCGATACCGATACCCATTTTTTGGCCGATACCGATACCGATACTCCGATACTTGAAAATACCGATACTTTGACCGATACTACTACCGATACCGATACTTTCACAATCATCTAACCTAATAATACGTATTTCGTTGTATGTTTGTTTATGTGTTTGTTCGGTGTCCGCTACTTAAGAAACATAGGATGTCTGAGTTTGCGGTATCATGGATACCGAATTCCTCAGTGTAACATTGAAAGATCGTCTGCACATGCATTGATATGTTTGAAATTTTATCAGGATAGGTTAGTAGTATTGGATAGGTTGTTGTGATCGCCGTAATTTGCCCATTTTTCCTAACCATGTCGCTTTTGGGCAGCTTTCAGGCCATATTGAATAATTAAAATACATTAAATTATATATAGAAATTTTGAGAATGGCTGTGCGCGAAGTACTCGTTTTTGAGTTATGGTGATTTGTCACTGGAGGGGAACTCCGAGTCAAGAGAACTTTGTGTGTTCTTGTGCATATGTGCTCGGCATTAAAATTTTAAACCTACCCGACTTTCTGTTCTACGTATTGGCAACAGTGGACAACGCATTAGTGGTGTAGGGCCTACAAAAACCGCAGTTGCTACCATGTAATGACGATAGCTAGGCCTTCGCGTCGTGAACGTGCTTTGTGGCCGTGCGAGTTACGACATAGAATTAGGATAGCATAGGTTAGATATTGTTTACGGAATTTTTCCAGGGGTCCATCTAGCTTACCGATGACATTGTCCTTGGCATTCCCATGGGTCATGCTGCTACCTAATAAATACCCTTGCCCTTGGTTTATTTGTTTGGTGTCTGTTTCTTCCATTTCTCTGTCACGCTCATAAGGATAGTTATAATGACCGTAACTGTGATACGAGTTTCACCAGTGCGCAAGTACAAGAATATTTTTCATCACAGTTCGGGTACTGTTAGGATGGATATACTGTATTTGTTTGTCATCTACATCTTAAAAATTCGTTCATGAAAGGCATTGAATCCCATCTTTGGCGGGCCGTGCACACTTGTATTAAAATAAAACCATTATAAGCCCTACATGGGGGTTATAATAAAATTATTTGCTAATATATCTAATAATATAAAAATATTTACAATAAAGTTTCCGATTATGATAAATAAAATGCTCTTGCTATGTTAACTATATTGTCGAGAAAAATAACAAAATGAAATCCATTCAATAGATATGTGTTTCTAATCGTATTGCAACGTAATGTAGACTAGCTATAATAGCAACTGGCTCCAAAAGTGGACCAAAACAATAATTTCTCCATAAAAGGGTTGTCATTTTCGTGTTATTCACACCAAATACGAGTACATACTTTGGTGAAGAAAAAAAAATAGTAAAATTCGATAAGCCCCGAAACCGAAAATATCCGCAAACACGCAACCATCTATAAGATGAGGAATTTAAAAACGAAAATTTCAAGGTACTTGATCATATTTATTAAGAATACGTTTCGGAGTCCAGATCCATCATCAGTTCGTAAATGTACAAATCATTATGTCTGCAATAGAAGAAAAAACAAAATGTTGGATACAGTCATTAAACGAAATCAAGTAAATAAAAATAAAATTAAAACATGTCCCAGAAAAACTATAATCGACAAAACTATTATTTAGTTACAATTTGTAATGGGTAGGAACTATCAGAACTGTTGAGGGCCGGTTTACGTTTAAAAATATGTAACGATTCTAAAATTCTGAGTTCACATGCAGTTGAAGCCGAATATAAGATTTTGAAGTCCGCAGAGGATATTGGTTCGTTGTATTTAGCTGCGTGATTACGTACTGCGGAGTGTGAGGAGTAAGCTAATTAGTTCCCCGCGCGGAGGCTTCGAACCGATGTTCGCCCATTCTGTTATAAAAATAACGTGACGTCATGCCGACGTACGATGATGTGCACTGCACACAACTGTACAACTGTTAAGAATAAATCAGAGAGGCTCGCATCTCCATCAGAAGCGTATCCTTGTACCGGAAAAAAGAAGCAACCTTAAAATTATACAATTCCGGTACAAGACAAGGATACGCTTTTGATAGAGAATCGAGCCTTCCTGATTTATTCTTACAGTTGTACAGTGGTATGCAGTGCACATCATCGTACGTCGGCATGACGGCAAAAAATTTTTATATCAGAATGGCAGAACATCGGGGTTGAAGCTTCAGCACGGTGAACCAATTCGCACAATTTGTACGTAATCACGCAGTAAAATGCAACGTACCGATATCCTCTGCGGTCTTCAAAATCTTAGATTCGGCTTAAACTACAAGTGACCTCGGAATTTTAGAGTCGCTACATATTCTTTAACGAAAACCGGCCCTCAAAAATTCTGACAGTTCCTACCCATTGCAAATTGTAAGTAGATCTTGTCGATTTTATTTTCTCTGGGACATGTTTTGATTTATGTTTTGTTTTCGTGATTTCCTTTAGTGACTGTACACAACATTTTCTTTTATTGTAGTCATAATGAATTTTACTTTTACGAACTGATGATGGATCTGGACTCCGAAACGTATTCCCAGTAAATATGATCAAGTTCCTTGGAATTTCCCTCGTTTTTAAATTCCTCATCAAGTTGAGATTAAAGCAATCAACTGACCCGTTCAGATGTATTCAACTATAAGATTGTTCGTGGATTTTTTAAACATCTTGACATAGAAGAAAAATACAAGATTCGTTATGAACAGCGATATACTTGCTAAATTAAAATAAATTCTTAGCTTCGGAATATATGACGATTTACAAGCCAAATTAAAATAGAATTTTCAGCTACTTCTCTACTAAATTCACAAAAACTTTCAAATGCACCTTCAACTTTATTAAATTGGTTTGGTTTTTGTTAGCCTGTCACATACTTTAAGAAGTGGATATTAGGTCAAACGATATAGGTTTTAGTCGTAAAAGTAAAATAATTTTATGTCGCTACAGGGCTTAGCTATTCATGCTACATAGCTTTCAGTTATGACCGTACGTGACTCATCGGGAATTCAAAGTAGTGAATTCAGTTAGCGGGCCTGATTAAATGCTATAATTCAACAGTTAGCTAACGAATTTACTAGGTATGAATAGGCTCTTTATTTGATTACAAGTACGCACAGCCCGTCAAAAATGACGGGATTCACTAACTTTCTTTAAAAAATATTCCAGATGTGGTGCCCAACGAATGTGTCCATCCTAATAGCACCCGTAATGAAAAATATTCTTGTACTTGCGCGCTGGTGAAACTCGTATCACAGATACGGTCACTATAACTCTCCTTATGAGCGTGACAAAAAAAAATGGAAGAAGCGGAATCCAAATAAACCAAAGGTATTATTAGATAGTAGCAGGACCCGTGGAAATTCCATGGAGAATGTCATTGTTAAGCTAGGTGGACCCGAGAAAAAATTCTGTCAGTATTACCTAACCTGTGCTAACCTAGCCTATCCTAATCTAAGCTAACCTAACCTATCCTAACAAAACCTATCCTGATAAAATGTCAAATATTTAAATGCATGGAAACGTCATCTTTTAATGTTACACTGAGGAATTCGGTATCCATGATACCGCAAACTCACACAACCTATGCTTATTAACAAGCGGACACCAAATTGTAAATAAACACACAACGGGTATTATTAGGTTACATACTTTTACTTTCATGATTTAAGACCTTAATTTTGATAATAAAATACATAATATTGGAAAGTATCGGTAAAGTATCGGCCGGATTTTGTCGATACCGATACCACTAAAAATGGCCGATACTGCCGATACCGATACCGATACGTCGGTACATCACTACATGACAACCGTACAACAACCACCTCAGTCGTTTGGTTCTCGCACACTGTCTGTAGTATGGCCGAACTTTGGCTGCTGACCTCAATTGGTGCACGTTAGGTGACGTGATCTTCACACGTTGTTCAGGCGTTTGTTTCCGACAGCCTCAAGTTCAGAGACAAAATACGAAAGTTGAAAACACAAGAATGTAATCTTTCTTGTTCATACATTATGAATTATAGTGGTATGAAGCTTGAGCAATTGCTTGAACACTGAGTTTGGAAGTGAATTTATTGTCTTATATGGATGACCAAGTCTGTTAGATTAAACTGGGAAGCAGGTCATTTTAGCTTTGCAGGTTATTTAATTTATGTGGGAATCATATTAGTGCACTTTGTGTCTTGTATCTCAGGAGGGCGAGTTGAGAGCGATTGTGGGCAAAGCAGAAATTTAAGTTTGCACCAGCTTGCCTGCAAATTTGCAGGGTTGTCAGATTCGTGGCTGAGACCTATAAATTCATGGCTAACTTTTACTCTTAAAGGTCAGATTGGCGAATCACTGCCAGAAAAAGCCAGTTTGGTAATCCTGGCTTGCAGCCGCGTAGCTCAACAGTGATTGCTCGTTTTTGGCCTATCGCTTGCCTTGTTTCTTTGTCATTCCCTCATCCACATTCCTTTCTTTTGCAACTTTTTGTTTGCGTTCATTTTATAGTGTTAGGATTTTTGATATCAGAAATTCACAATTCTATACATATTTACAATTCTATACATATTCTATATTTCCGTCTGGAGGTGCATGCGTACCTCCAGACGGTTGTGTTAGCCTTGTTTAGCTAAGTCGTGGTGGTGTTGTGTTCCTCTTTTGAGGTATGTTAAGGTTGCGGTTACGTGAACTTCTCATGTGCAGGAGCCGCCTCCACCCCCGCCCCCGGAGGCAGCGTGGAGCGCGACGGAGTCTGACGTGCTGCACCTCACGGAGGAGACCTTCAAGAGCACCCTCAAGAAGAAGAAGCACGTCCTCGTTATGTTCTACGCTCCTTGTGAGTGCGCTGCAGCTCCCCGCATTGTCTCTGCTCTCAGTCTTGCTGGCCACTCCTCTACTTCTCTTCTTTCTTCTACAGAGCTTGTGTTTCTTGTCTTCCTTGTTTTTCATCAAGAGGGCTTGTTTTTACATGTTTGACATTTTTAACTAGGTTTTTTATCAGCTGCTCGTACTATACTCCTCTCTAGCGAATCTTACTGTCAACAAAAACTTCATTTTTGTTGTTTCATATCGATGATATCGCAAGTTGGAGCGTATGAGTTCTTGGAATCGTCTTTGAGTTTCGCGAGACACGCAGTGTTAACCGTTCTATTCTTGTGCTTATTTGATCATTGCGTGCACCAGGTTTTAGACTTGAAATATTTCTTACCATTGCGCCCGCGATCTTAATTGAATTTTCTCTAATAACTTGCGCTCTTTCAGATTTTCAAGTTTCGACTGGTCTCTTAGTGGTGATCAAGAGTTCAGGAGCTGATGCTAATCTTAGAAATCTTACAGTTTTTGTTTGGCTTAAATTTTAAAATTTTGAGTTTGTGTCTTCTCACGCTTGGCTTCAACATAGAAAATATAAAAGTGTTCATTCAATTTTCCTTAACCAGGGACTCATTTTTGTGTTCATCAGACGAACATTTCAAAAGAAGCGTAAATTGTGGAGCAATGCCAAGTAAAGATAGTATGGCACTAGTTAGCGTTAGTTGATATACTACCATTATTAACCCTTGAAAAAGTAGTAATTATAATTCATGTATGAACTGAATACATGGTCTCCCCTCAGGAGGATACAATTATTATATCTGTAGGAATTTGCACTCCTGGTGGGAAAATGTAAGTTCCGAGCTAACGGTTAAGTAGGTCTTCTTTATGTTGAAATGAAAATTTTTTTATGTTTAGGACCATCTTTTTTCGGCTCACTGCTGTCCTGTGTTTCAGCACCTCTGATTTTCTTCTTCAACTTTCATTTTGTTTCATTACCTTCTTTCTTAACTTTCTGTTTCGATGCGCGAAGGATGCTGTGCGGTATTACACCTTGTACACAGATTCTGGGTTCCCTTAACTTCATACTGAATGGTGGTGCCTTCATCATTCCTTTCATCAAAGACCTTTTTTAAAGTGAGGCATGCTAAAACTAACTTATAATTAATCCATTTATGACAGTGAAGTATAATTATATCGACTGATGTCTCGCGTCTTCATGCTTTTACCCACTCGTTGCTCTGTGATGTCTCAATTACGATGATAATCGGTATAGATGAATTTCAGTTTGTCCCAGCTTTTGTAACCTGGATACGGACCGCATCATAACTCCGCTCATGAACAAATTGTGCTGAGCATCCAAGAAGTGTAGAATTAACAATGATGCTTCCAACGTAGGGTGCGGGCATTGCAAGAGAGCCAAGCCCGAGGTGACGTCGGCGGCGGCGCACTTCAAGGACGACCCTAAGGTGGAGCTGGCCGCCGTGGACTGCACGAGCGAACAGGGGCTGTGTGGGCAGTACAGCGTCACCAGCTACCCCACCTTCCGATACTTCAATTACTTCAAGAACAGCCAGCCCTACACTGGCGGCCGCACCGTAAGTCTTGCTCTCGCTTTTTTGTGTTCCTATTACTCTTCTGGTGATGCTGCTGCTTTTACTGCTCTGTATACAGAGTATCCCAGAAGTTACGCACCGTACAATAATTGGTGTTTCATTTTTTATGTTTCACATTAGATCTGATATCAGATTAGATCTGCTATGATACAAGAAAAAGTTCAATTGGTCAATGGTCAATGATCAATGATTATAATTGATCAATGTAACAAGAGTTCTGTAATCGAAAAAATTGATTTAGGTGTGTATTTCAATGACAATAGGGATTGTGAGCGACGTATAGGATACCCTGTATTTATTTCTAGCTCCTGTGCGTTGGTCACGGCCTGACCAGCGTAATGCTTGTTGGTCAGGGCTTCATATCGGCTAACACTCACACTGGTACTTCAGTGTGAGTGTTCTCACGCTCTTTAAACTCGACTGTTCAACTGCTACGAATTGAGCGAGGCTTAACTGGTTCTTATTTGGTTAATGCCATCAAACGGGATGCTAAAGAAATGAAATAGAAACCCTGAATTGGAAAATGAAGTTATTGTTTGTTATGCCTTACAACAGTAACATACTTAACAAATTGTATGGTAAGCCTATTTGACTACCATTGACAACTAGAGAAGGCTTGCTGCCTCAGCCATACTCTTTGAGCTCCGATTTTAGTTTGCTTCCGTTTTGAAGACTTGATGGACGAGTTCTCATTACGCGGGCATTTCATAAGTTGTTGTTCAAATGGAATGTTTTGTGCTGAAAATTTTCAGGTTAAGGTTCTCAGGTTCTCGTTTGCATTATTGAGCAAGAAGATCTTACATTTTTTCCACTGAAGTGTTTTTTCAAATTAATGAAAATAGCTTCTTTTTACATAAATGAGCTGCTATATATTTTGTGGCTAAAATTAGAACAAAGGAGCCCTTCCCTTCATAAAAGGTTAGCCATCACATTAGTGGAGCGTAGTATTTGCGGAAAAGAGATTTCACGTATCCTCCAGGTTCTCCTCAAGTGTTCAGCTGTTCGTGTGAGAGCCTCAACGCTTTTGCAACTTTGAAAATTGTAGCACGCGCTTGCTGACCGCTTGAATTCGGAGGGTAGTTTTGTAGTCGGAATACCCTCATGTTAAAAAGACTGAATGCGCTTGGTGTGTACAGGAAAACAAGAACCGCCGCACTAACTGTATTTGTGGCCGCAGGAGGCGGATTTCATCGCGTTCCTGAATGACCCCGAGAGCCCAGCAGCCTCGCCCCCTGCCGCCGCTGCGCCCAAGACCCCGGCGGAGGAGTGGGGGGCGCTGGAGGGCAGCGATGCCCTCCTCCACCTCACCGCCCTCGACTTCCACTCCGCACTGCGGGACAAGCGCGCTCTCGTCATGTTCTACGCGCCCTGTGAGCATTCCAGCCCGACACGCTTACTGCAGCCTCATTTCCTCCATTCCTTCGCTTGTCCGTACTTCTGTTTGTGTACTTCTCATCTTTTCGTTTTATTTGGTTTTCCTTTTCCACCTTTTTCTTGTTATCTTACTCTATTTCTTTTTAAATTCCTCTCTTTTCTTTTCCCTCATTTTCAGAAAATTTTATCATTCAATTCTTAAAATTCCATCTATTTTCCCGTTTCCATTATATGTATTTTGTACGTTTTTTATTTCATTTTTTAATTAAAATTCTTTTTCCGTGTTTTTCTCATATAATTTTTAATGTACTTTCAGCATTTCACTTCCTTAATTTTTGTTCATTCCTCCATTTCTCATACTTCCAATTCCCATTTCTCATTTTTTGTTTCTCCTATTTTTTTGTTTCTTTTATTTTTTTGTCTCTCCCATTTTCGTAACTTTTTTCGCTACTTCCATTTGCGCTAAACTCTGTTTTTTCGTCTATTTTTTGTTCTACCCATTTTTTCTTTTTCTCATTTCTGCTCATCCCTGTTTTGTCGCTTTTTGTTTTTCCCATTGTTTGTTTCTTCTATTTTTGTATCTTCCATTCTTTTAATTTCCCCATTCATTTGTTCCTTCAATTCTTCTGTTTCATCTATTCTTTTGTTTCTTCCATTCTTTTTTCCATTTCTTATTTCTCGCATCTTCTGTTTCTTGCACTTTTTGTTTTTCATATTTTTTTTAATTTATTGTTTCACCTATTTTTTTATAATTTTAATAAATTTTTCAATTTTTCTAATTTGACTCATATTCTCGTTTGTCTTGTTTTCTCGTTTGTCTCGTTTTCTCGTTTGTCTCGTTTTCTCGTTTGTCTCGTTTTCTCGTTTGTCTTGTTTTCTCGTTTGTCTCGTTTTCTCGTTTGTCTTGTTTTCTCGTTTGTCTTGTTTTCTCGTTTGTCTCGTTTTCTCGTTTGTCTTGTTTTCTCGTTTGTCTTGTTTTCTCGTTTGTCTTGTTTTCTCGTTTGTCTTGTTTTCTCGTTTGTCTCGTTTTCTCGTTTGTCGCGTTTTCTCGTTTGTCTTGTTTTCTCGTTTGTCTTGTTTTCTCGTTTGTCTTGTTTTCTCGTTTGTCTCGTTTTCTCGTTTGTCTTGTTTTCTCGTTTGTCTTGTTTTCTCGTTTGTCTCGTTTTCCTCGTTTGTCTTGTTTTCTCGTTTGTCTCGTTTTCTCGTTTGTCTTGTTTTCTCGTTTGTCTCGTTTTCTCGTTTGTCTCGTTTTCTCGTTTGTCTCGTTTTCTCGTTTGTCTTGTTTTCTCGTTTGTCTCGTTTTCTCGTTTGTCTTGTTTTCTCGTTTGTCTTGTTTTCTCGTTTGTCTCGTTTTCTCGTTTGTCTTGTTTTCTCGTTTGTCTCGTTTTCTCGTTTGTCGCGTTTTCTCGTTTGTCGCGTTTTCTCGTTTGTCGCGTTTTCTCGTTTGTCGCGTTTTCTCGTTTGTCGCGTTTTCTCGTTTGTCGCGTTTTCTCGTTTGTCTCGTTTTCTCGTTTGTCGCGTTTTCTCGTTTGTCTCGTTTTCTCGTTTGTCTCGTTTTCTCGTTTGTCTCGTTTTCTCGTTTGTCGCGTTTTCTCGTTTGTCTCGTTTTCTCGTTTGTTGCGTTTTCTCGTTTGTCTCGTTTTCTCGTTTGTTGCGTTTTCTCGTTTGTCTCGTTTTCTCGTTTGTCTCGTTTTCTCGTTTGTTGCGTTTTCTCGTTTGTCGCGTTTTCTCGTTTGTTGCGTTTTCTCGTTTGTCTCGTTTTCCTCGTTTGTTGCGTTTTCTCGTTTGTCTCGTTTTCTCGTTTGTCTCGTTTTCTCGTTTGTTGCGTTTTCTCGTTTGTCGCGTTTTCTCGTTTGTTGCGTTTTCTCGTTTGTCTCGTTTTCTCGTTTGCCGCGTTTTCTCGTTTGTCTCGTTTTCTCGTTTGTTGCGTTTTCTCGTTTGTCTCGTTTTCTCGTTTGCCATGTTTTCTCGTTTGTCGCGTTTTCTCGTTTGTCTCGTTTTCTCGTTTGCCGCGTTTTCTCGTTTGTCGCGTTTTCTCGTTTGTTGCGTTTTCTCGTTTGTCTCGTTTTCTCGTTTGCCGCGTTTTCTCGTTTGCCGCGTTTTCTCGTTTGTTGCGTTTTCTCGTTTGTCTCGTTTTCTCGTTTGCCGCGTTTTCTCGTTTGTCGCGTTTTCTCGTTTGTCTCGTTTTCTCGTTTGTTGCGTTTTCTCGTTTGTCTCGTTTTCTCGTTTGTCGCGTTTTCTCGTTTGTTGCGTTTTCTCGTTTGTCTCGTTTTCTCGTTTGCCGCGTTTTCTCGTTTGTCTCGTTTTCTCGTTTGTCTCGTTTTCTCGTTTGTCTCGTTTTCTCGTTTGTCGCGTTTTCTCGTTTGTCGCGTTTTCTCGTTTGTCTCGTTTTCTCGTTTGCCGCGTTTTCTCGTTTGTCTCGTTTTCTCGTTTGTCTCGTTTTCTCGTTTGTTGCGTTTTCTCGTTTGTCGCGTTTTCTCGTTTGTTGCGTTTTCTCGTTTGCCGCGTTTTCTCGTTTGTCTCGTTTTCTCGTTTGTCTCGTTTTCTCGTTTGTCTCGTTTTCTCGTTTGTCGCGTTTTCTCGTTTGTCTCGTTTTCTCGTTTGTCGCGTTTTCTCGTTTGTTGCGTTTTCTCGTTAGCCGCGTTTTCTCGTTTGCCGCGTTTTCTCGTTTGCCGCGTTTTCTCGTTTGCCGCGTTTTCTCGTTTGTCTCGTTTTCTCGTTTGTCTCGTTTTCTCGTTTGCCGCGTTTTCTCGTTTGCCGCGTTTTCTCGTTTGCCGCGTTTTCTCGTTTGCCGCGTTTTCTCGTTTGCCGCGTTTTCTCGTTTGCCGCGTTTTCTCGTTTATCCTCATTTTGTCATTCGCTCCGTTTTGCCCGTCGCTCCATTTTGCCCGTCGCTCCATTTTGCCCGTCGCTCCATTTTGCCCGTCGCTCCATTTTGCCATTCGCTCCATTTTGCCCGTCGCTCCATTTTGCCCGTCGCTCCACCTTGCCCGTCGCTCCATTTTGCCCGTCGCTCCATTTTGCCCGTCGCTCCATTTTGCCCGTCGCTCCATTTTGCCCGTCGCTCCACCTTGCCCGTCGCTCCACCTTGCCCGTCGCTCCACCTTGCCCGTCGCTCCACCTTGCCCGTCGCTCCACCTTGCCCGTCGCTCCACCTTGCCCGTCGCTCCACCTTGCCCGTCGCTCCACCTTGCCCGTCGCTCCACCTTGCCCGTCGCTCCACCTTGCCCGTCGCTCCACCTTGCCCGTCGCTCCACCTTGCCCGTCGCTCCACCTTGCCCGTCGCTCCGCCTTGCCCGTCGCTCCACCTTGCCCGTCGCTCCACCTTGCCCGTCGCTCCACCTTGCCCGTCGCTCCACCTTGCCCGTCGCTCCACCTTGCCCGTCGCTCCACCTTGCCCGTCGCTCCACCTTGCCCGTCGCTCCACCTTGCCCGTCGCTCCACCTTGCCCGTCGCTCCACCTTGCCCGTCGCTCCACCTTGCCCGTCGCTCCACCTTGCCCGTCGCTCCACCTTGCCCGTCGCTCCACCTTGCCCGTCGCTCCACCTTGCCCGTCGCTCCACCTTGCCCGTCGCTCCACCTTGCCCGTCGCTCCACCTTGCCCGTCGCTCCACCTTGCCCGTCGCTCCACCTTGGCCGTCGCTCCACCTTGGCCGTCGCTCCACCTTGGCCGTCGCTCCACCTTGGCCGTCGCTCCACCTTGGCCGTCGCTCCACCTTGGCCGTCGCTCCACCTTGGCCGTCGCTCCACCTTGGCCGTCGCTCCACCTTGGCCGTCGCTCCACCTTGGCCGTCGCTCCACCTTGGCCGTCGCTCCACCTTGGCCGTCGCTCCACCTTGGCCGTCGCTCCACCTTGGCCGTCGCTCCACCTTGGCCGTCGCTCCACCTTGGCCGTCGCTCCACCTTGGCCGTCGCTCCACCTTGGCCGTCGCTCCACCTTGGCCGTCGCTCCACCTTGGCCGTCGCTCCACCTTGGCCGTCGCTCCACCTTGGCCGTCGCTCCACCTTGGCCGTCGCTCCACCTTGGCCGTCGCTCCACCTTGGCCGTCGCTCCACCTTGGCCGTCGCTCCACCTTGCCCGTCGCTCCACCTTGCCCGTCGCTCCACCTTGCCCGTCGCTCCACCTTGCCCGTCGCTCCACCTTGCCCGTCGCTCCACCTTGCCCGTCGCTCCACCTTGCCCGTCGCTCCACCTTGCCCGTCGCTCCACCTTGCCCGTCGCTCCACCTTGCCCGTCGCTCCACCTTGGCCGTCGCTCCACCTTGGCCGTCGCTCCACCTTGGCCGTCGCTCCACCTTGCCCGTCGCTCCACCTTGGCCGTCGCTCCACCTTGCCCGTCGCTCCACCTTGCCCGTCGCTCCACCTTGCCCGTCGCTCCACCTTGCCCGTCGCTCCACCTTGCCCGTCGCTCCACCTTGCCCGTCGCTCCACCTTGCCCGTCGCTCCACCTTGGCCGTCGCTCCACCTTGGCCGTCGCTCCACCTTGGCCGTCGCTCCACCTTGGCCGTCGCTCCACCTTGGCCGTCGCTCCACCTTGCCCGTCGCTCCACCTTGCCCGTCGCTCCACCTTGGCCGTCGCTCCACCTTGGCCGTCGCTCCACCTTGCCCGTCGCTCCACCTTGCCCGTCGCTCCACCTTGCCCGTCGCTCCACCTTGCCCGTCGCTCCACCTTGCCCGTCGCTCCACCTTGCCCGTCGCTCCACCTTGCCCGTCGCTCCACCTTGCCCGTCGCTCCACCTTGCCCGTCGCTCCACCTTGCCCGTCGCTCCACCTTGCCCGTCGCTCCACCTTGCCCGTCGCTCCACCTTGGCCGTCGCTCCACCTTGCCCGTCGCTCCACCTTGCCCGTCGCTCCACCTTGGCCGTCGCTCCACCTTGGCCGTCGCTCCACCTTGCCCGTCGCTCCACCTTGCCCGTCGCTCCACCTTGCCCGTCGCTTCATTATGCTCGACGCTCCATTTTGTTTTTTCTTACGTTTTCTTTTCTTCAATTTGATTTATGCTTCCCTCTAATCATTTCTTTTATTTTTTATTTTTTTCAACATTACTTTTGCTCCCATTTTCCCCTCTTTTCATTTTCCTTTTCTTTCATTTTTCCTTTTCTTCCATTTTTCCTTTTCTTCCATTTTTCCTTTTCTTCCATTTTTACTTTTTTTAATATCATCCAAATTTTTTTTGAGATTTTAACATTTTTCATTATATCATTACTCCCTTATTATTATTCGACCTATTTTATCTATTGTCTCATTCTATCAAATGTTTTGTTGTATCTATGTTTGACTTGATCATTTATTATTATTCCAATTATCCTACTTGAAAAATTGTTCTATTGTATGGTGATGTATTTTATTATTTGTTGTATTTTATTATTTGTTGTATTTTATTATTTGTTGTATTTTATCATCTTTCGTTTTATCATTTGTCCCATTTATGTTTACTTTCATTTCATTTTTTCTTCCATTTTATCTTGTCCCAATATCGCACTATTCACACTATCACGATTTACACATTCTCATTTTCTACATTTCACACATTTTTCACTTCGTCATTTTCCTCATTTTTCCATTATTTCATTATGATCATTATTTTATTTTCCTCCTCTTTGGATTCTCCATTTTTTCATTTTTCCCCTTTTTGTGTTCCTCATTCTCTCGTTTTTCCCATTCTCTTGTTTATCCCATTTCCCCATTGTTTTATTTGCCCCAAATTTTTCTTTGCTCATTTCATTATTTTTCATTTACCATATTTTTATCGTTGCATTATTGTCCTAGTTCCTCGTTTTCCCTTTACTCCTTTCCCCATTTTTTCAGTTTCACATTTCTTCATTTTTGTCTTTGCCTGATTATTGCCATTAGCTTTCTATTGCCATTTCCTCAATTTCCAATATTTCCATTTGTGTGATGACGTTCCTTTTGACAGTTGTTGCACGCTATCAATAGCTGCTGCAGTCTTCTATATATGAGCATAGTTTCCTAAGGAATAGTCCTAGGTCTCTCCTGCTAATCTCGGGCAAATTCATATCAGTGGTGGACCAATTGCTAGTTTAAAGACGCTCGTCAAACCCTGGGTGGCAGCGTTGTGTGCTTCACAAGCTCAACCATGGAATGTTAAATAATTTATAAATAATACTCGAAACATATATCAGTTGTCGTACTTTCTTCATTGCCTTGTTGCGAGTGATGTTTTCTATAGCCCATACTGAATGGTTCCATGTCTTCTGTGAAACACTTCTCTGCAATGGAAGCTGAGCCTTAAACTACCTGCTATTCTTACGCATACTGTACTAGAATTTTGAACAATAACCTAGGCTTCATGTGAGCATTTATTCTGCTTTTCGGTAAATTGAGATGCAACTAATACGAGAGAGTTTCAAAATAAAAATGATAGTAGAGATAGCGGACTTAAAAATCATATTAATGCGTGAGCGTTTCAGCTTATGGCTCAAGCCATTATCAACACCTGCAAAAGTGAATTAAAATACAGAAAATACGACATGGCTGAAAGACAAGAATACAAATCCAAATTATTCATACAAAAAAGGAAAGGAGAGATTATACTGCAATTATTTTTTGAACATCTGGCTATTTTAAACTGGAATGATGACAAGATTGAGTTTAGAGCTGGTTTCAATTGCTTAATGTAAAGATATTCTCGTATATGAAGGTCGTTTTTTTTTCACAGAAACTTAATATTGAAAAATCAGATTTGCTTACTATTATATCACACTGCTGCATTGTGTGATCCCTGATGGCTGAACATGATGGCTTAGCTAAAACTCTACCCGTTTTGAAGCTCCCATCAACGTGCTCGGAAATCGACCTTCATGTACTAGAATCTCTTCACATTAAGCAATTGAAACCAGCTCTAAATTCAATGTCGTCATCATTCCAGTTAGAAATAGCCTGATGTTCAAACAATAATTGCAGTATAATTTTTTTTTTTTATATTATTAATTTCGAGTTGTATTCTTCTTTTTAGCCCTGTTGTATTTTCTGTATTTCAGTTCACTTTTACAGGTGTTGATAATAGCTTGAGCCTAAAGCCGAAACTTTCACACTTTAAAATTATTTTTAAATCAGCTATCTTTACTATCGTTTGCAATTTAAAATTGCCAAGAGTGCTCCAACCTAATTTAATCATGCGGGTGAGATTCATTGTTATTTTGGCTCTCAGTCACGCATCGTGGCAGTTCCGGTGGAAAGAATTTGCTGGTAAATTACTGAGGCAACACTGATTACTTCTGATAGTTTATTCATTATGCTTGGTTAGTGGTCTTTTTATCACACTCAGAATTCTCGCAACCGAAGGAAACCGAACTGCCCCTGAAGAGCGGCCAAATATTTACTCGACTTAAAACGCTCGTTTTTTATTTCGGTCTTCAGCCCGTGTTCTCTAATTTTTTACTGGCATTCCTTTCTTTGTCACCTTGCGTTTCTTGTACTCCATCCATCTCGCTCATTGCTCGCTTCATGCACCATTAACCTAGGTTCTGCTCGGCTTTATTCACACACCTCAACTCGATAAACTCAATTCATCATCTGTGTATTGCTTCATGCAGATAATGAGCGCATATGTATACTTTTACATTAGGGTGGAGCATTTTTGATTTTTTTAGACTA
This sequence comes from Morinoia aosen, assembly GCA_030386875.1. Classification (NCBI taxonomy): domain Eukaryota; kingdom Metazoa; phylum Arthropoda; class Malacostraca; order Amphipoda; family Talitridae; genus Morinoia; species Morinoia aosen. Next base: position 46,747,170 of record CM059556.1, on the reverse strand, counting down.
AAGTTGGGCTACCTTAAAAAATGTGTTACGACAGGAGAAAGAATTTGTGCCAAATTTGAGTGGAATTGGTCGATGTCTACTACAACCTCAACGCACTTGAAATTTTTTTTCAGCCTAATTTTGCTGAAATGCTCACTTTTTCCATTATTAACTTTTTATGTGGTCTCACTTATATAATGATAGGAAATAACTTGAATTATATTTTAGTTGAAAGTGTATGAAAATATGGCATCTTCTCCTTCCTCACGCAACTTGAAATGTACATTTTTATGTAAATATATATGTATATATATTTGTATATAAAATGAATAAAAATATTACACAACTAAATTTTGTTAAAAGCTAGTTTGTAATGGCTTTCTATGTGTATATAGAAGTTACTCAAGAAATTTTGTAAAGCTAGGACATCTACCTCCTCAACAACACTAGTGTGACCATAAAATTATATTTTTCATAATTTGTGCTACCGATTTATTTGTTGAGCTGTGCCCATTAGATTATTAAATACAGCTCTCTACTTGTTTTTTTTTTTACATATTTTCAACTTATTTTTGATGAAATAAGTAATAAACAGTTACCAGCACTTACCGTGGGGGAGGGGGCTGTAAACGAGTCCCACCCTAACCGACCCCATCCGCCCTTCCATAGTCGGTTACTTAACTTTTCTTAACTTTCATGCCATTTAATTAAAGTACTCCTTAAAATCCTGCTTAGTCTCAAACTTTCCAACGCTCCTTCTCAATTCCAAAACATTCTTGGTGTAGGTATCTCTTTTTGCCCCCAAACCTTTACTGATGCTTCAGTGACAAGCTTAACTGCCCTCTCCACTGCCTGGGTGTGACATGGAAGCTGATGAAATCTGGAGACATACAGCTAGAAATTCTTAGCTTCCATGTCGCACCCAGGCAGTGGAGAGGGCAGTTAAGCTTGTCACTGAAGCATCAGTAAAGGTTTGCGGGCAAAAAGAGATACCTACACCAAGAATGTTTTGGAATTGAGAAGGAACGTTGGAAAGTTTGAAACTAAGCGGGATTTTAAGGAGTACTTTAATTAAATGTCATGAAAGTTAAGAAAAATTAAGTAATCGACCATGGAAGGGCGGATGGGGCCGGCTAGGGTGGGACTCGTTTACAGCCACCTCCCCGCGGCGAGTTGTAATTGTTTATTACTTATTTCATCAATAATAAGTAAAAAATATGTAATAAACAAGTAGAGAGCTGTAATTAATAACCTAATGGTCATAGCTTGAAAAATAAATTGGTAGCACAAATTACGAAAAGATGCAAGTTTTATGGTCACACTGGTGTTGATGAGGAGGTAGAGATGATGTCATAGTTTCGCAGAATTTCTTGAGTAACTTCCATAAACACACCAAGAGTCATAACAAACTATCCTGTGACAAAATTTAGTTGAGCTGTATTTTTAATAATTGCATACCGGGTGTCCCACAAAAATTTCCCCTGCATTTCAATGGATTATATCTCCGCTTAAAATTAACATATTTGAAATGTCTTTTTTTAACAATGTAGTACATTTTATTTCCTTGTCGAATAATTTAGGTTTTTGAAAATCGTTTAATAACCACTTTACAGTTATCCATTTACTGAAAGATGTAGAAAAACTAATCGTGTAAAGGAAAATTTTTAAAAACAACACTGGTGTTTTTCATTTCTCGATACCTACTGTTGAAAATAATTTCACAATGATGTATTCTACATACCACCAAGTATTTAAACCCTCTGAGAGGTTATTTACTTCCTTATTTCATCATTTGAAGATACCTTAAATGCAGCTCACTGACGATCAAAGAATTTTTATCATATCGGAATTTGAAGCAGCAAAAACTGTGAAAAGTTAGAAGAGCATATAATTTTCTTTCTAATTTTCTAACTGCGAGTTCATTTCTGGGAATTTTTCATTGAATGCTCTTCTAACTTTTTCACCGTTTTGCGTTGCTTCATATTTGAATACGATGAAAATTCTTTGATCGTTAATGAGCTGCATTCTAGGTGTCTTCATATGATGAAATAATGAAGTAAATAATCTCTCAGAGGTTTGAAATACTTGGTGGTATGTAGGGTGTACCATTTTAAAATTACTTTTTAACAGAAGGTATTGAGAAATGAAGAACACCAGGGTTGTTTAAAAAAATTTTCCTTTACACAATTAGTTTTTCTACCTCTTTCATTAAATCGATCGCTGTTAAAGTAGTTTTTGAACGATATCCAAAACTAATGGGAACTAAATTTATTACATTGTGAAAAAAAGACATTTCAAATATGTTTATTTAAAGCGGAGAGATTATCAATTAAAAAATCGGGGACATTTCTGTAAGACACCCAGTATATGTATATGTATATATATACATATAGGCCATATAGGCCTCGCAGTTGCCGAGTGTATAGAGCGCTTGCGTTCTATGCTTCATGCCCAGGTTCGATCCCTGTGAGCGGCACTTGGCGTGAAAAACGCTGATGCGGCAAATCAGGGTCGTTGCCTGCAGTATGGTCACTGTCCTCAAGGAATGTTACCTGAGCACTAAACGATAGAAAATGAGCCCTAAAGCTCGGGCGTGACTAGGGGCCTGGGGAACCCCTATCATGTACATTCCCTGTAAAGTATCATGTAAATGATGCTAGCCACCCTCTACTTGAAAAGAGGAAAAGGCTTGGTATATACCTATATATACCAATATATATATATATATATATATATATATATTTACATCAAAAATGTACATGTTAAGTCACGTGAGGAAGTATAAAATGCTATGTTTTCATAGATTTTCAACTAAAATATTATAATTTGGGTTATTTTCTTTCGTTACATACGTGAGACCACTTAAAAAAAGTTAAAAATGAAAAGTGTATACATGGAACATTTCAGCAAAGTTAAGCTTAAAAAATCCATTTCCAAGGGCGTTGAGGAAGTAAAAAGATCGACCAATTCCGCTCAAATTTTGCACAATTTTTTTCTCCTGTCGTAATACATTTTTAGAGGTAGCCTAACTTCAATCTAGAAAAAGTTCAAAAACGCTCCCTCTATTGTACATGCTTATCATCCTTCCGTATTATTAATGTCTGGTGTTCACAGATGTATTGAGTATCGTAGTTTCCACTAAGGCATTTCACTTTGAGAACCATTTGTTCTATATGTCGTTCACTAATTTTCAATTTGTTTGAGTCTTCTATTGTTAGACTTGTGTTAAAATCAAATCAGTAATAATAAAATGATTAGGGTGTTGCTGCCACTAAATGGTCAGGTGAAGGTTTTGCTTTTAAGCCGCGTTTGGATATACCCAAGCTTCATTTCCGGCTGTTTTTTTATCGTATTTTCAGAATCTTAGTTTTTAACTGACTAGGCTGTTTGTTGCCTTTCTGTTGTTCTCAGCCGAGCATTAGCGTCTTCAGCTGATGCTGGAACACCCGATGTTTAAATGACCAAGTGTAAGCGTTAGGTATCATTTTAAAATGCATTTTTCGTGGAGTAGTTAGGCGTATAAATTCAGCAGACTGTTCCAAAGATGAAAGTGTGTGTAAATTTCTAACACGAAACATGTAAGAGAGGTTGCGATTTTACGTTCAGGGTGCGGGCACTGTAAGTCGATGAAGGCGGACTACGCGCTGGCAGCCAAGGAACTAGCGAGCGCCGGCAACGTTGCTGGGCACCTCGCAACCGTAGACGCGACTCAAGAACGTGCCCTGGCCACCCAGTACGACGTCAAGGGCTTCCCCACCCTCCTCTACTTCGTCAACGGGGAGAAGGTGGCTGACTATCAGGGCTTGAGAAACCAGCAGGATCTGGTCAGTTTTATGAACGAGAAACATGCGCTTGCTCACAAAACCGAGCTTTGAGCTGCGAATGTTTATCTTGGGAAGCAGTGCTGCTGCTGCTTCTGGTAGCTTTAAGTCTGTAGTAGGACGTAGGAAATGCCTCGAGAAGCGCCACCTATTGTATTCTGATTATTTGATATTGATGGTCTGTTAGGTGTCGAATGGAGGAACTGCAATGAAATTTATTTTAAAGAAGTTTGACGCTATATTGGTGATTTTATGCTTATAGCATGTACAATGTAGTCATATGTGTATGATTTTAGTTTTAGAACAAAGTCTTGCTTGTTCTGCCTGTGTTCGTTACCTACTTAACGTGGAACAGAGTGAAGAAATCTCGTGAAACGCCGTTGCGGTGTTGATACATTCGGTTTATGTGCACTTCCTCAGTCACACTTTTTATTTGATGAACCGACAGTTCTTCTTCAAAATGTAGTACTAGTTTTTTTTAGATATTACCGTGAACTTTTATCACATGGATTTATTTCAATTAATACATATGAAGTGTAAGTAATTCCCTTGCTTCAAAAATTTCTGCAATTGTTATGAATACGACAGATTTGATTTAGTGGTAATAATTATGATTATTCCGAGTCTAAATTTGACATTCGACAGCTTTAATGCAAGTCAGTAGTATAAGAGAAAATTTTCTGAAATTATCATGACATTTTCCGCAAAGTGAATTTCGCGATTGCAACAACAAATTATGTTTTCAGTCTCAAAAAAAAATCTCTAAATCTCCAATCCAATAGGTGAGTAAATGAAAGTATAAACAATGGTTAATGGATAGAAAAGATTTCACTAGATAATAAAAAGTACAAGTCCTTCCTTATGCTCCAAAGAAGATGTCTTACAAATGCGTTCAAATTCACTTCATAAGTTGATTCACTACATCTGGGACAATGTAGGTTTGATGAATTTTCACGTGTATTACTTAAAACTAAAAAGTATCTAAGTTCAAAGACGAGTTCAACAATATTTAAGCGCTTGACTTTGAGTATCCCATACCGCACGATTATTTGTGGAGAAGGTTGTATAGAAAAGAGACGTTAAAGAGTTTGCGTCGCCATGCCACATTAGACGAACTTTACATGGCGCACCTCTTGTATAATATCAAGGAGTCGCATGCTTCGCCTACGGTTGGGAACACTCAGTAGCACAAAATGAGCGCTAGCGGAAATAATTATAGTGTTTTTAGTAGCCGCTGTGGTTTTGTTGAGCACAACTCTTTTGCTATACACCAAGGGGTAGGAAATTTTTAATCTCAGTACGAAATGACGTCCAGTTGGAAAAATAGGAGTTATTAGTAGGATTTGTCCTGAAGAATGTAAAGGCAACTATAAAATTGTTTATGGACATGTAGTAATGATGAACTCCTCTTTCCCGAATATTTGAGTGTTGTTCAATGTTTCATGTCATGGCCTGTCTGTGTCACATGACAGGTCAGTGAACGGGGTTACATAGCACTTGAAAATAATGAACTAATCAAATGTGGTGGGTTGTCCGAATGTAGGTTGCATTTATTTTAATCGATTTTTAGTATTATTATCGCTAATATGCTAATGAATTTTTAATTTATGCGTGTACTTAAGAACAAAATGAATTGATATTGACTGTAGTTTTTAAGACGACGATGAAGCCAACGTGAACTAATTATCGTGTTAGCAACAAGGGCGAAACGATGATGAAGATTTTTGCGAAGCTCTGTTCGGAGCTTTGAGAACGTACCAGGAACTATCATCTTTATTCAACATTGATAGAAATTATTATTATTATTCATTGGTCCTATATAGTCTCTATTGTGACCTGTGCGTGTTCGTGAATCAGCTGTTGATGCTTTTGCCAAAGCGAAGTAGTGGCGTTAAGTTAGATAAATTTAAAGTTTAAAGTCGTGCAAATTTTAACATCCTTCCAAGAGCTATTCCATGCTCTGAGATTCACCACAGAACTCGCAATTCTGCGAGATATTGTTCCTTATTGACGGATAATGTGCGCTGTGAACATGATTCCTCGAAATTTTTATTTTATTTTCATCTAACCATCATATTACTCTGAGGCGTTCGTCTTTTCTTGAAATTATTCGACGTTCGCTTAATATTTTTCTGTGCGCACATACCATTAATTCAGGGAAATTAAATTTTTATTAGCTATTACGGGCTGATTTTCTGTAAATCCATTTCACACGTAGTCGATGGTTTTGGACGACGAATCGTGCGTACGACAGAACTCAATGTGTAGCTGTGTACTTTTGTTTTCATATTTCTTTCTCTTAACAAACTGTGTGTTCTTACACCAATGTTGAAATGCTTCCGCACGGAGTACAGTAGTATTACTCCTCATAGTAGAGTTTAAAATAACTTATTAATTTAGTATTAAGCTTTTATTTCGATATTTGGATCAACTATTTTCTCATCCTTGATTAACTCGCACTACAAGCGTTACGATGTGCTTATTTTGGGCTTGAAATTTAATATTAATTTTTTATTTGCCTTACTTGCGAATCTTCTTAAAGTTTATTCATAGCATTAGCTGATGTTTAGTTCTAAGTCCACTGGTGCTGCATTGCATCAAGTGAATTTTTCGGATAATACTTCTGTGAAAATTAACCCAGTCTTTTACTAAAGTTATTCTTATACATGCTTTAGAAATATTGTGCATTTTAATATGTTAAGATTGTGCATTTCTTATGGTGTTGGTTGCTTCACTTTTATGATATTTTGTTGTTCTCATGTCACTTGTTGGAAAATGTGTTACCACTTTGAATAATTATTAGTTTATGTTCAATTCCTTGCGTGTTCAGTGTTGTCTTCGTCAGCTTGCATCCGGAACCTGGCGTACCTACGAAAATCAGATGGTTTCTTGAGGGAATTAGTAGTAGGATTTGTGTTTGCAGCCAAAATATAAATGTGTTCTTATTCCTTCCGTCTCTCTCGGGGAGAGTGCCAATAGAGTGCGACCGATTTCCTTTTGGGACTTTATCTTGAATTGCTCGTACATTACTGCCTTCCAGCGACTTCGGTGTAATACTGAGTGCTGCCTAACTTAATTTGGCCAGCGTATTTCTAACTCGACTAAATGGTCTCCTGGGCGAGCGACATTAGTGTGGTATGGCTTCAGCTTTATCTTCCCAATCGGTTATTTCTTAATTCCTTGTTCCTCATAAGGAGGACTGAGGCGACATTCCGGCAATCTATCGCTTGAGCCTAATTGTTGCCGTTCTTTCATTCTTTTCTTCAATGGGAAGAAAAAGCTATCAGTAGTTTCTTTATAACCTTTTGCTGGCTGATTTTTCACGGTTATGATGGCGTTTTATTTATAGTTAGACTACACCAGTGTCATTTTCATTGATCTTACCAGTGCCAATTTTCTTGTTGTAAACAATAGGTCTCCGACGTTTTGAAAGAATTTGTCCTCACTGTGACACTAATCTGTGACAAAATCGCTTACTGGAACTCTTTCTCCACCGCTTGTGGCCTCTGCTTTCCACTAATGCTTCTTTTTCTTGCTTTTCCGGCAGCAAATGGCCACATTTCCAATTAGTTGAGGCTTCATCTTATATTTTTGTAGCTAATTCTCATAGTTTGAATTCTTCATTTCCCGCAGTTCTGTATCGAATTTTCTGCTCTGTGTAAAAACTAGAACTTTGGGCTTTGAGTAGAAGTATCAGTGTCACCCTAGATGAAACATGTTATACAATTACGGGTAAACATTACACGCACCGCAACGCGTTAATCCCATCCCCAACAATTTTTTATAAACGTTTCTTTTTCAGACTAATTTTTTTATTTCGACGAGAATGCTTGTTTCACACGTAGAATGGCTTACAAAGGCTTGAAATCGATGAGTATATAGGTGTGGAGCGGGTTTTTGAAAGTAAAGTTTTAGACGAGTATAGTCGTCGACGACTGGAAAAAAAACATTTTGTGAAAACGTGTATACTCGTTTCTGCCGGGGAAGGGGTTAATCTTGAGTTGCAAGAATCGGAGCATCTCCCCTAACACGTTACTGCAGCAGGTTAAGCGGCAGTTTAATGTTTACTCAATTCAAATTAAACCCAATTTCAGTGTTCAACATTGAAAGCACCACAGATAAATTGGGACGTGACTTCATTTGGTTTAGGTTAAACTTTATATAAATGCAGTTTGTGCATCATAAACCGTACTGTGGAATTCTCTGTGCGACTACCGGTGGGTCACGTTGCTGTTTACTTGTTAAGAATGATCATGTTATGAAAACTGACGACACGTCTTCCTGTTCTTCTTCATTGGTTTAAGATCTTTGTATCTGTGAAGTTCATCGCATGAGTGCAGACTTGTAGATCGTGCTTCGCACGAACTCCAAAATTCTTTTAATATGAATAGGTCACATAAATTTACTCTTGACTAAGATTTCAGCAATTTTGTGGCTCTTTTAACCGACCTCAGAATAGACTTTGCAGCTAAACCGACTTTGTATCTAGGACTAGGTTAATCGTTTGACCGAAGTTGTCGTTAACTGAATTTATTATTATTGGTAAATCATGTTTGTGGCTTGGGCATAGGGGACTCAAGTGAGGCTCTCGTCTATCCGTCTGGTATTTAATCTGATAAACATGAAGATGAATGATTAAAAAATTAACATAAAGAATGTTTCGTACAAAAATGTTTCCCCAGGGCACAGTGGGTCTGTGTCGAAAAATTAGTAAATCGATTTGTCATAGGGTGGCTGAATACTACTGAAATTGATTTTAAATCAAGACAAATATTCTGTCATATGCTTCAATACATTTGGGAATGTGAAAATTGTTCATTATCAATGCAAGGTTGTTGGACTAACGTCAAGCTCTCATCAGCCGGATTTTTTGAATACTTGGGAGGAAAAGTTGTTGGTCTCTAATTTTCTCCATTCCAGGCGCAACGCAGAAGTATCATGTCAGAGTGTTTTGCTTCTAGCATTAGGACGTTTACTTTTTGGGGGCGCAGTAAATACGGTCTCTGTGACAGTGCGCTCAATGTTATTGTATTCGCTTATCAGAACACTGGTGGAGGAGTAGTGTTAGACTTCGATCTCTAATCTGTACAAACTTGACAAGAGCATGATGTTGTCGAGCACTGCTGCCAACACCGGAGCTTTGGTCTAGCATCCTAGCTTTTTGGAGCTACTCTTTCTTTTCAAAAGTTTGTTCGATGCCTGGGATGTTGAACTTGTATTTTATCTTTGCTAGTTTCACTCGCACTCGCTTTCCAAAAACGATTTGATGTGCACTGATTAAACCCGTATATGTTTGATATGTTGAACTACTGCACATTGTTGTGTTCATTTTAAAGTGTTTAAACATTTTTACGAATATTCAGTTTACAAGTAGTATACATACATATATTTGAAAATGTTTAAAATTCAATTATTGCCGGAAATTACTTACTGAATTCGGCCATCTTATAGACGAGAGCCACGGCACGTTCTTCAGAGACTCCCTATCATTTTGTACGCGGCCGTCCAGAACTTCGCTTGAATATTAACCCTTTCGGTACTGACGGCTACTCCAGTGCCAAGTTGGCTAGTGCTTCCAGTTTAGGGCATCTAACCTAGTTTTAAAGTAATTTAACTAGTGAGGGAATATTTTGGAGTAAATAACAAAATTAGGGAAATTACAAAAATTCTTTGAACTAGTTCTTGAACAATTCCAGAAGCCTGCAAATGTAAATTACCATAGGCTACCATTAGGACCCTGTAGCATAGGCACGCGTAATTTCATGCTACAGGGTCCGTGCAACACATTCAATACCCTTTACATTTAACTTAAGCAAGTTGTTTCTGAACTTTATTTATGCTAAATTCCGGCAAAAACTTATAAATAATTTTTTCGTAAATACAAAACGGTATCATCAACATCAAAGATTTCTGTCGCAAAACATAGAGCTTCAAAGATTCAAAAAATTTTAAAATTAAAATAAAGAATTCAGCACTTGCTTAAGCTAAAAGCATCCACACAAGGAAATTTTCACTGAAAATTCAGGGTAATGACAACTTTTTTCCCTGGATGTTTTTACCTAAACCATTTGAATTATCGTACCGAAAGGGTTAATATTTATTTTTATGTCTTGAATTGTCACATTCCACCGTGTGCAACGGATCTCACAGAGTATCTCAGAATACTAACAATTTTCCGCGTCATTCGTTAGGCTGCAGAAAGCTATCCCCTACCTTCCATTTTAAGTACTTCTGTGTAATTCATCTCATGTATCGGTATGAAAACATCACAGCCTCATGAAATCGTAGCGCGAGCAGTTCTAGTAGAGAGTACCGCCTTCTGCTCGCTGCGCTTCCTGTAGAATAAAACTAAACAATATTGTCCTTCGTTTCTCTTGAACCTAATGCATAATATCTGGTGGTCGATGGCGAAAATGCTTGGGTATGATGAAGATGGAACGGAAATTTGATCACTCTAGCGCGTCATATTCCGCGATTCCAAGTCCTTTTTGGAAATACAATAGTCGGAACTCGTTCACCGAAATATTTTTCTGAGAAATAGTGTCGTTCTTTACAAATTTGGCTTAATCACCCGCAAGTAGTTGAAATCTGAGCATGTAGTGATGCTTCGAAGTAAGTAGACCTTTCACTCTCGCTAGCAGCAACCGATAATTCTCAATTTGAGTTTTATTCAAGGGCTGATTTGTCTTTGAGGTTGATGATTGATTTTCAGAGATAGAGGGTTCATTTCCTTTGAGATGTCAGTTTTCCTCAGAATTCAAAGGGGCCAGCTTTCGCGTCAGCGATTTTATAATAGACTAGATCTGCCCATTAGCGTTTTATTGTTTCAAATTTCCTTTGCATAATTAGGACAGTCATTTTAGGACAGAGCAGACTTGACGTACATATTGGTATCTGGAGAGAAAAAAATGGTGGTAAATGAAACTACTTACGAAGCTTTTATGGCTCGTTGTGCGTGTCCCGTACTAAAAATTCAGGAAAATTATGAGATTTATTTGTTTCTGTAAGGGAATTCTCGTCCTTTGCGCAGACTTCAAAATTCTTAGCGTTTTCATGTGGCTTTGTTGTGTCGCGATCAGAATTGCTCTCTGGTTACTATTTACAGTAGTCGATCACCGATGGTGTTTCCTCGTAACTGAAAGTTTCCTATGAAATAGTAAATTTCAGATTCACAGTATGAGAAAAAATTCAAAACACAGTCTGAAGGATTAATTCAGTTAAAGGTATGAAGACCTAATTGTTCTTAAACAGTTCTCTGGTTCCTCTTTTATTTTTAGTTGGACAATTTTGCCAAAGAGTGGAAGTCTGTGCAAGTGACGGGAATTGAAGGTTTGACGACCCTTCTTAGCCCCGAGTTGACCGGCGACTTTCTGTCGTGTGGGGAAGTATACAGGGTGGCCCAGAAGTAACTGACCCTTTTAATTTGCTAATAAAAAGAAAACTATGAACGCTAGAAAGTTGAAACTTGTTTTATTGGAAAGAATAACAATTTTATAGTTTTTTAACACTATGTTTTGAATATAGTATCCTTTAAATGGCCGCCACGGTTGTTTTGACAAATTAGGGCTCTTTTCCTTGTTGCTTCCATATCCATAACGCTCCTTAGTGTATCTGGCGAGAGTTGAACTATTTCAGAGGTAATGTTGTTTTTAAGTTCTTGTAAATTTGTTTGATTTGTTCCATAAACTCGTGACTTGAGGTAGCCCCACAAGAATAAGTCGCATGGGGTCAAATCTGGAGAAAGAGGGGGCGACTGGATGTTTCCAAATCGTGAAATTAAATGATATGGAAAGCAATCTCTTAACTATGTTAGTTTCTCTTGCCGTATGGGCTGGGGCTCCATCCATATATAGGATACCATATAATAAACTATGGAAATGTTATTCTTACAAATAAAACAAGTTTCAACTTCCAAGCGTTCATAGTTTTCTTCTTATTAGCAAATTAACAGGGTCTGTTACTTCTGGGCCACCCTGTATTTAAAGTACATGTTAATAGGGAATATAGGCGAGCAAACGAAAACTTCTGGATAAAATAGAACTTACCATCATTTTCACTCACGGGAAACAATGTTGTTCTCAAAATTCATTACCCCTCAGGGGGATACAATTATTGTATCTATGGGAACTAGCGCTCCCAGGGGGACAATGTGAGGGCCCGAGCTAAAGGTTAGGTAGGCTTTCTTTTGTTAAAATAGAATAGGTTTTGTTGTGTTACGGACCATCTTTTTTTCGGTTCACTGCTGTCCTGTTTTTCACTGCCTACCACTTTCTTCTTCAACTTTTTCTTGTTTCATGAACTTCTTTCTTAGCTTTCTGTTTCTGTGCCCTTTCTGCATAGATTCCACGTTCCCTTAACTCCATACTAAATGGTGCCTTCTTCCTTCCTCTCTTTACATCTCATTGTTGAGGATAGGGAGGCTTAAACTAACTAATAAACTAATAAACTCTTCAACTTTAATCTCGTTCCATGAACTTCTTTCTTATCTTACTGTTTCTATGACCTTTCTGCAAGGATTCCGCGTTCCCTTAACTCCACGCTACATGGTGCTTTTTTCCTTCCTCTCTTTGTATAGCCTTTGTTGCGGATAGGGAGGCTTAAACTAACTTTAAGTGTAGGCACGATCGATATAATTTAGTTAAGGGTTAGTTAGGTTTAAATCCCGATGCACGTACATCTGGTCCGATATTTCTGTTCTGTAACTCTTTGACCGCTACGTGAGGCACCGGTGGCCACAATGGGGATTTTTATAATGCTGCTGACCGACCAGTGGTCACAAACTCAATTTTCATTAATACGTAATTAGAACTAAATGAAGGCATGATATAGTGACTGTTTGCTATTTTCAAAATTGCTTACTACAATTGACATTAAATTTGAGTTTAATATTGAACTTTAGTGTAACCAATTGCGGTCAAATGTGTACATGGTCGATAAAATTGTGTTACTGCCATTTATCGTGATTGTATCTTTTATTGTATATCGACTACAATATTAAATTGTCAACATTAATCGTCAGCGTCGTAATATATTTCACTTCGGTCACCCTTGAAGTTGTCGATTTTTTCGAGCCCAAATCTTTTAAACTTTTTCAATTTGATAATTTGATAATCATCATTTGATAATCCATGTTACCGAAAATCGCGCAATGTTTCAGACTCTTCTAAGCGTCACTCTTCAACTTCCTCTGGCTGTATCCTGTCTACGGTTGCGTTCTCCTTCGAAATTAGCGCCCTTAGGAGAAAAATGTAAGGTTCCGAGCTATCTTTTTTAAAAAGAGAATAGGTTTTATGTTGTGTTACGAATCACCTTTTCAGGTTCACTGATGAACCTTTTATCAGCCCTTTTACTTTCTTCTTCATTTCTTATCTGTTTGTTTGTAAACTTGGTTAAATTTTGTTGTTTCTATGCGCAGGGTGTGGTGATACCTTGAACATAGATTCCCTGTTCCCTCTATTTCGGGCTAAATGATGCTCTTTTACTTACTCTTTTTGAAACACCTTGGTTGTGATTAGGGAGATTTAAACTATCTTATAATCTGATCTTTCTCCCTCGAGCGTGTTCTGCGCCACAGCAAGTAGTCCTTCGGTGTATTTTGGAAACCTAATGTTCATCCGGAAGGCATTCTCAAGTTTTTCTCTGTGTGGAAAGTGAGATTGTATTTCATTTAGTTAACATCCCTTAACCCTTTACTGCCCAACTGGACTATTTCGTCCTCTCTCAAAAATAACAATAATATATCGTATTTCTTATTCAATTTGTTAACTAATGTGTCCTTTGAACTGCACTGCCGAGTGGCAGTTCCTTCCCCATCTTGATAACAGTGACTACCTAATGTCAGTGTCGGTTTAGTGATAGTGGTTGTCATAACGGTAATATGAGTATAAAAATGTGGGCGTTAAAGGGTTAACACATTTGCGGTTGGCAGCTGTCGTACGAGTAGTCGGAGCTGCCTTCTGGATATTGTGCAATACTGTAGATATGTCAGTTGGAAAGAGAGAGTGTGATAGGCAATAGGTTTATCTGTCATAAGTAGAGCTGTGCCAATATGCACATGCATATATGCAAGCGCATACGAAATCGTGAGCGCATGAAATATGCGACTTCAGGTTAGATGTATGCGATTGCGGAGTGTCGTATGCGCAGTACTCGCATTTATATGCAACCAATATGCGATCAAGTCTTGCACATGCACGGCTGAATGACCGACTACAATTAGTCGGAACTTGTTCATTATTGTAAATATTGAACTCTAAGGTAATGATTCACTATAATAGTGTTCAATATTTGCAATATCGAGCGTTTGCTACTAATGAAAAAAACATGAAAATAGGATTTCACAAGATATCAAAGTAAAACAAGGTTTAACGTTTGTGATTACATTTAATAATAATGTGTTTCTTAATGTTTTCAAATAGGACATTTTTTCGCTCATTGACAAGAATACTTTTGTATTGCGAAAACACTCTTTCTGCATCGTACGACACCAGGGGAGCAAATTTAAAATTCTCCATGTCAGAGGGAAAGAGTCAACAAATTTGGTTGGTTGGTCTTCGTTCCTCAACAGGATAGCCATGCAAAATAGAGTTGACATCCTTAATCATGGGAAGATCTTCTCGGGCTAGAAATCTAGAAAAAAAGCATTATTCCAATCAATTAAACATGATAAATATCATCTTGTACATTGGTTTTTCAAATGCCGTATAACGATCACCAGGACGGTTACTCCCCTGTCAAGTCGGTACCCATTTCAGATATCTGGGTAGAGTGGGGTATTGCGTTTGAGTTTTCCTTTTACCCAACGGGAAAAATCGCCGCGCAGCGCCGGGATTCGAACCCATGACACCTTCACGGAAGGGTGCGTTCTCAACAACTCGGCCACGGCGAGCACTAAAAGTTGGTTTCGTATGTTAAATGAGACATGGAGCTTAAACTTTTAGCTTTCGGTGATTTTATCGTAGATGAAAATAGGTCAATATCGGATAACTTCAAGTTGAACCAAAAGGATTATCTTCGTTATTCATATCTATGAACTAATAGCAGATATTTTGACAATAACAGTGTATACTCTCATAATATATTGCATGACAAACTTACAGTTTTCTGGCAATAAGTACAATACAGATTTCCATCCCGAAAGTCATATTCTGGGAATTCATTCTTGAAAGTATCATTCCTTGCACTTTGTGGTACTTTAGGAGGGCGTAAGTAATAAAATAATGGTAATCATTAGAATATTAAAAGAAATTTGTTCATTTCTTTATTCATCAACATATTATCAAATATATCTGTAAATTTCAATACAAAAATTAATACAAAATTTAAAAAAAAGTTCTCATAATCTTCCTCTAGGTAATCCCCCTCATTCCGGACATTCCACGAATACCAGACATTTAGATTAAGTTTTGAATAACCAAATATTACAGAAATATTCAAATCAGCATATGTTCACTAAATGTCAATTGCAGATTTGATTGTCCTTGTATAAGTCCAGGGAGCTAAATCACTATAATGATGCAAATTTTGGGAATTTGTGCATATTCAGAATTTGAGGGATTACCTGATTGAGTTATTTCTCATTTTTTATGAACAAGCAGAGCCCAACAACGGTATTCATTATTAATTCACTAAACGCATATGTTTCTGGAATTGATACAAACTTCATAGTTGCATTTCGACTTAAACACTTTGTACGTATTGGGAGGCCTATGTGTAGAACAAGACAAGAAAACTATCACTAGGTGTACAAAAACTATTACACTATGTAATCCTTAAAAACTTCACTCCATTAAATTCAGTTCGGACACCTCTATTATATTTTATTTATGAATTGAATTTAATTGAAGAATAGGTCAAGAAGGAAACCTGCGCATCAGGTACTGAACAGAGCGCACCAGGTAAAACTTGAGATGTTGGTTCAGCAACTGATAGTGTGTATGCGAGAGGTCCATCAATGTACAAAATTTCTGGATTAAAGAACAAATTTGCAGTTTTACATTAAAAAAATTAAATAACATCATTCGTATTACAGCATATATGCAATGATATCGTGCAAATGCATATTTCATTTTGCATATTACATCTGTTCTATTGCAAATGCAAAATTGCAAATGTGATTTTGCACATGCGCAAGATAATTCTTTGCATTGCATAAAACATTCTGCATATCTCTTGGCGTGCATATATGCAAGTTATGCAATGACACGTACAGCTCTAGTCATAGGCTATTGGGACTGGCACCCTCAGGGGAAATAAGTTTTTTTTCAACGATAGATGGGCGTTATCTTTGGTGTCATGTTTGTTTCTTTCTGTTTTCAAACCTTCTTTTCTACATCTTCTTCGTCTTATTTTCCACTGCATGCATTAAGCATCCTGTCAAGAAAGTCTCTCTGTGTAAAGATTTCTCTTCTTTAAGTACATACTAAACGGTCCCTTTTCTTCGTATTCTGGAGATCGCCTTTATTTGACTAGGGGGTCTTAAATTAGCTAATATTATAATGTAAGCTGGTAATAGACGCTCCAGCAGTCCTAATAGCTTTGTAATTCACTTTGATGGATTGAGAGCAATTAATTGAACCAGGTATTTTGGTGCGCATGTGCACTGCGCAACTTTTTCAATAGCAGTAATTCAAAATACCATTTCTTTATTCCTGGGACTGCCCCCACGATTCTCTTCGATACTTTCCTTCACGCTTTCACACGAAGGGAATTTTCATAATGCTGTTAAATGACCAGAAGTCAAGAACTTGAATTTCATAAATACTTGATTAAAAGTAAGTGATTGAACTATCCAGTTAATGTTTGCGATTTTAAAATTGCTCACTACTATTCACCTTCAGTTTGAGATGAATATTGAACTTCTGTTTAACCCATCACAGTCAACGTGTTAAAATATTAAATAAATGATGAAAATTTTACTTTTCGTGCGCTTTTGTACATATCCAGCAACTAATGTTCTATCTTTTCCATACTGTTTTAAAATTTTTAGACAGCGCCCACTTTATTGGAACCTGCGGTACAAGTGTTCCTTGAGTTAATGCCGGAATTAACCTGGTTATCGACGCACTTTCGTTGTCCTCAGCATTTAAGTTATCTAAAAAGTTAGCGTCTGTGCATTGTGTTTGACCTAGCGTCTCAAGTATATTTGGATATCAATTTTTCCTTGTAAGAAAGGTAATTCCAATGGAAGAAAAAAGTTCCTTAGCAAGTCTCTTAGCTGCGAAAGTGAGCCGTTTACGGCCGAGTCGCACGCTCGTGACAAGAGCCGATGGCTCATGTTATGTGGAAACACGCGATTCCTCGGGACGTTTCACCACAATGCCCTCAGACATCTACGCTGGAGAGTTGGGCCATCAAGGAGACTCTGATGTGACTGAATCCGTTGCTCACGGAAAGAAGCTGATTACCCATGGGCACAACATAACAGAATCGATTCCTGGTAATCTAAGCAATGGCTCCAAATCATTGACGCATTCTACGACTCGTCTGCTATCTGCCACGTGCCCTGGATTTGTGGTAGACACGAAGCCGGATTTGCGCAGCTCGTTAATTCTTCCGCATCTTTTACTTGCAGGCCAAGATGTTGCGTACGATGTCAACATTTTGGCGGAGTTCGGAGTTACTCACATACTTAGTTTAGTTCTACCTGAGGCTGTTGAACAGGAGTTCTGTTGGGAATTATCAGATGAAGGACATTTACTGAAGCCTCCTATGATTTCCAACCAACCTGAAATTGGCTCCCAAGAAGAACGTACATCCCCACACCGGGAAATTGTCACGCAAGAAGAAATGCCCGCAGCCGACTTAGAGCTTTTGGAGGTCAGCGAAACCTCTCGAAAGCATGACGCGGAAGCAATGAAAACTGAACTTAAATTTTCTGAAAAAGAAAATGCCAGTTCTTTGACTTCAACTGAAGTTAATAGCGCTGAAAATGTTTCTTCACATAACACTTCCAAGGAAGAGACAAGTTCACAGTCCCCAAACAAGATGGGCGTCTCATGTGCAAATAATTTGGGACAACTATCCACGTGCTCTGACACATTGCGCCGAGTGTATTGTGCGATGCTGGACACTCCCGAATTTGTAATCCACTCCAGTTTAATGAGGTGCATAAAATTCATCAACATTGTGCGAGATGGCGGGGGTGTCGTTTTGGTGCACTGCAATGCAGGCGTTTCTCGTGCCCCTACCGTTGTGATCGCCTACTGCATGCACCGCATGAACCTCAGCTATGATGAAGCCTTTGATTTTGTAAAGCAGAAGAGGACCTTCATTAGACCCAACGAAGGTTTTGTAAGGCAGCTCAGGAGTTTCGAAATGTTTCTTTGCTCTGCCTGATTTGATTAGTTTCGTATTGGAAAAGGACTCAAAATTATTCTACTGCTTCCTTATCGTTTTTATGGAAATAGAATAGAACATTTGTTAGGCACAATTGACTCATCAGTCTAAAAAATTTATCACTTTGCTTGAATCGCAATGCTAATAGAAATTTAAAAGCGAAGAAAACGCTAATAAAACTAGTCATATTTACTCAAATTGAGAAAAAACAAAATCGAAAACGTTTCAGAGTCCAGCTCCATCTTCAGTTCTGTAAAATACAAAGAATTCAAAAAGTGCAAAAGTACAAACATTACGAAAAATACAAGCAATACAAAAAAGTAAAAACGAACACAATTGTATCAACAAAATGATGAATAAATGTCGAACTATGCCTAAAAACTAGCAAAAAAGTAACGAAAAAATACACACTATGAATTTACTATTTGAAGGGGATAGGAACTAAGCGTATTATTTAGGGAAGGTTTTTCTTTAAAAATATGAAGGGATTCTAAAATTCGTAAGTCAAACTCATTGGGAGCGCTATCAATGACTTTAAAATCTTCCTCACGAACTACTATATTGCACTGTTCGGCATGGTTGCGTACGGCTGAATGAGGAGGATGTGCAAGTAAGTTCCCAGTACGGTGGCTCCTACCGCGGTGTTCTGCTATTGTGTAAATATTGCGTGACGTCATCCCGACGTACGCCGATGTGCACTGCACACAACTATATTTATAAAGGACACAAGAACGCATTAGGCCAGGGATGGATTCCTTGTGCCGAAAAATCCCCATCCCGGTTCCCCATCGGAAAAACTGGCCCGTGAATTAAAATCTCTGTTTGACAGGTATTTCCCTACTATCAACCTGCGTGTAATTTTGATTAATAAGGCAAAAATAGGTTCTTTTTTTCGGCACAAGGAATCCATCCCTGTTCTAATGCGTTTTTGTGTCATTTATAAATATAGTTGTGTGCAGTGCACATCGGCGTACGTCGGGATGACGTCACGCAGTATTTACACAAGAATAGCAGAACACCGCGGTAGGAGCCACCGTACTGGGAACTTACTTGCACATCCTCCTCATTCAGCCGTACGCAACCATGCCGAACAGTGCAATATAGTAGTTCGTGAGGAAGATTTTAAAGTCATTGATAGCGCTCCCAATGAGTTTGACTTACGAATTTTAGAATCCCTTCATATTTTTAAAGAAAAACCTTCCCTAAATAATACGCTTAGTTCCTATCCCCTTCAAATAGTAAATTCACAGTGTGTATATTTTCGTTACTTTTTTGCTAGTTTTTAGGCATAGTTCGACATTTATTTATCATTTTGTTGATACAATTGTGTTCGTTTTTACTTTTTTGTATTGCTTGTATTTTTCGTAATGTTTGTACTTTTTGCACTTTTTTGAATTCTTTGTATTTTACAGAACTGAAGATGGAGCTGGACTCCGAAACGTTTTCGATTTTGTTTTTTCTCAATTTGAGTAAATATGACTAGTTTTATTAGCGTTTTCTTCGCTTTTAAATTTCTATGACTGTCACGAGAAGGCTGTCTGCCTCGTCTCTCATTAATTTACACTAATGAGAAGACCGAATGCTCGCTTGAGGGGTTGGCATACCTCAATAAAATGCACAGGAAACACAAGGAAAATTTATGGGCAAGCCCAAAACAGATCAACACTACTACAAAATGTGTATACTAAAATTGGGCAGTACTCACCGATGTACGTTGAACTCGACTTACTCAATGCGCGTTTTTCAGAGCGCATCAGTTATGATGAGGGGCTGCTTGCTACTAAATTTGGGGGGGACTTTATACACGTGAAAATTCACTTAATTTATAATTTACGGCAATACATCATACAGAACATCGATAAACGCACGCAATGTATGGCATTAGAACTGGTGTAAATTGAGTAATGGTATTCTAGAGATTTCATGTGTTAAACAGCTTACATAACAGAATGACAATAAATGCTACCGCTGGCCAGCATATCCCCGTACGTTAATCACACAGGTCCTGATACATGAGCCCTACAACATGTTCATATTCTAACAGTGCTGGAGGTGGTGTCACTTCAAACATACATTCATTAAACAACACAGCTTCAGTTCCAACTTTTGCCTTATGCACAGCTCAAAATGTCTATTGCTGATATCACACTGCTCGTCCCGCTTCGTTATCTTGACCCATGATCTCCCTTTCTTCCAAGCCGATGACAAAAACCTCCCCGCCTGCACGATGAAAATTAAATACTCATTACTTCTAGTCGTGCTAATGAAGTTCCCTTAAATATTCCAATCTTCACTTCAACAAAAGGCCACACACTTTTATCATATCTATTTCAAAATATTTTCTCCAGAGGTAATTACATCACTCTTACCCTCCCCACTTAATGTGGCATCTTCAGAATGATTTCCCCGCTTTAGCCAGGTCTGCAATTTACCCTCTGTGGAAAAACGGAGACTATATTATTAAGCGAAATTTTTGATAAGTTTGACTCCCTGTGTTGATATCTATGTCACATATTTTCAGGGTAATTTTCAACACCTCCTATTTTTAACACGTACTATATCCGACGATCGCCGACGCAAGACTAAATTTTTCTCATCAGCTCTACCCACTTGTTCGCGAGAAAGCGGTGTTCTAGTTCACGCATGGCCAATCACACACTTAGAAGCTTCTACGTCATGTTCGAATGCCCTTCTTGTTTCGCAGCTAAAGCCTCATTCGTGTTCCTTAGCTTCAACTACTTTCCCACCATATTGATGTCGTGGTATTGGCCTAGAGCCTTCTGACGTAACTTAGCAGCCTCCTCCCTCTCGAGGGTTTGCAGGACCGCCGATCTCAACGTTAGCCCTCCGACTATTTCTGAGAGTTTCCTTTTCACGCTCAAGTGCTTGCCATAAATCTGTCGAGCACTGTGTATGGAGTTTGAGATTGTGCCATTAACCCACACAGCATGCGGTACCCGCCGAGGGCCAGCAGACTGCTTGTATAGCCAAAAATCTTGAGAACATAATATACACAGCTATCGCCTGGACCAAGGCGTCAGCACTTTCGAACGTCTTAGTGCTCAACCGTTGAGATTGTTATTTCTCCCCTCTCGATAGAGTTACACACTCCCTGCCTGAAACAACACACCCTTTCTGAAACAACACATCCTTTATGGGCTCACCACACACACCCGTCCAGACATTCTGGCTTGTAACACACACAAATGTTGAAGAGACTACACCTCCGCACCGCTGGAATTTTAATCAACAAAAAGAAAATTTTATAACACATAATTATAATTTCCCTAAATTCTAAAAAACGCAGAATGAAATCATAATTACCATTTTCCTAAATTCTCATGTTTTAATTCGTTAAATCATTCGCTAAATTGATTATTCTCGACATGACCCCAAAACACAAGAGCACCAATCAGTTAGCACAATATTAGTTAAATTTCCAAAATTAAATCTTTCCCAACAAAAGCCCCCAAACGGGATCTTTCAACTGTTCTGCTCTCACATTTTCTTTCTGCAAACTACTTTCCGCCTCTTGTACATTGGGCGCTTCATTTATCATCGTCGTGACGAACACTTTTTTAGGTGCTTCGTCGTCTGGATTTTCTTCTTCGTTGTCGTTCGCAATATTTCTCGACAATGCGTCGGGCACCACGTTCTGAGTTCCTGGCCGATAAATCACCTCAAAATCATATTGAGAGAGTGTCAGGGCCCATCTCATAATTCTGTTGTTCTTGGTATTTTTACCTTTGAACAAATATTTCAGAGCCGTGTGATCAGTAATTACAACGAATTTATTACCGTACAGGTAAGGTGAAAAGTGATTTACAGCGGCGACCACTGCTAATCCTTCCCGCTCCGTAATTGAATAACGTTTTTCAGCATCATTGAATCTTTTGCTGAAGTATCCAATCGGTTGTTCCTTACCTTCACATTTCTGTGCAAGGACCGCGCCCGAGCCCTCATTCGAGGCATCACAGCTCAAGTAATACGTCTCATTTAGATAAGGTTTCTTCAGAACTGGAGCTTCTATCATGAGCTGCTTAAGTTTACAGAAGGCTTGCTCGTGTACTTCCTCCCACTTGAATCTTGCCCCCTTTTTAGTCAGCGCATTAAGAGGTGCAGCTGTTGTAGCGAAATGCGGAATGAATCGCCGGTAGAAGTTGAGCGCTGCTACAAACGAGCGGACTTTGCGTGCGGTCGTCGGCCTAGGCTAATTTTGCATGGCCTCAACATTTTTGGGGTCCGGAATGAGTCCCTCACGACTGATGTAACATCCTAGGTACTTTACTTGTTTTTGTGCAAACTTGCACTTGTCCAAGCCTATTTTGACTCCGGCACATTGAAATTCGTGCAACACTTCCCTCAAATTTTCTAGGTGCTTCTCAAAAGTCATAGAGCTAACGCACACATCGTCCAAATAAATAGCGGCGAATTTTCCAAGCTGCCTTTTCAGAACATGACAAATTACTCTCTGGTACACTGATGTTGAGCACTTGAGTCCCATAGGCAGCCGAGCGTACTCGAAGTTGCCTTGTCGAGTCTGAAATGCCGTGTACTGCTTACTTTCTTCATCTAGCTCAATTTGATGGAAGGCTGATTTTGCATCGACAATGGAATAGTACTCTTTCCCAGCAACTTCTTCCAGGGTTCCTATGATGTTGGGAATCGGGTAATGTTCATTCACCACTCGCATGTTCACAGCTCGCAGATCAAGGCAAATTCTGTGGCCTCCTCCAGGTTTCCTTACGAGTACGAGCGGATTTTTCCAAGCACTTGTGCTCTCTTGCACAACTCCACTTTCAATCATCTCCGAGACCTTCTTATCAATAATTTCTTGGCTGGTGTATGGAATACGCCATCCTTTCGTTTGAATTGGCCTGTAATCACTCAGCAAAATTTTGTATTTCACTCCCTTGACGTGGCCAATATCCATCTCGTCTGCACTAATTGTCTTGTGATATTCCTTCAGCAGGTTCCTAACTTGTTCTTGTTTTTCAGCATCCAAGTGACTGAGGTCAAGCTCATTAATTTGCTGAAAGCGCTTCTCTCTGCGGAGATTTTCTGCTTCACTGGTTTCATCTTTATTTTCTTCTGTAGTCGCACTTTCATTCGAGATTTCGTGGCATGTTGCAACTATTGCTCCTTCAGTTAGAGCAATTTCCTCGGCAAAAGGGTTAAGCACAGGCATCAAAACATATCCATTTTGTACCTTTGCAGCGGTGGCTCCGACGTAAGGCGCCCACTTAACTCTAGGCTCTAAAATCACTTCCTTTCCATCAAACTTGATATCTGCTCGGCACTTTACCATGGTTTGTGCGCGAGGCTTCACTGTAATGTCCTCAGCGAGAGTAACCGATGCTTCCTCCCGCGTTACACACAAAATTTTTGGGGAAGTTGGTCCTGGCGCTGAAAACATGTTCACATATGTGCCAAACAGTGATGCCCTACGTTTTTCGAAGTCTAGCTTGGCATTGACTTTGTTCATTACTTCCACTCCTATTAGCAGGTCTCCTGGGAATGCATTTTCTTTCACAACAAAGCATCTCTGTACAATTTTTTGACCGTTAACTTTGATTGGCACATTAATCTTTCCCAGCACTGGCACGGGTTCCTCTCCAATTGTCTTTAATGCAGTGGATGTTCCTTTTACACTAGCATTTTTAATCCCCGCAACCACACGCTCTTTTACCAAGCATATATTTGCTCCGGTGTCAAGAAGTGCGGTAACAGGTGCACCATTCACTTGGAGTATAACGCTGGGATTTATTATCGGAGCTAACGGTCTCCTATCCCGTTTTTTGGCTGTCCTGCAAAATGTTGCACTCTGCAATCAGCTCTTAGGTGCCCAAATTTACCACAGTTGACGCACGGCGGTGGCACTGCTCTATACTGTGCTAAATCCACTGCAGGTGCAGGTGGTGCTTCCGGATGCGGCTGTGGCTTTCTTGCGTAGTATATTTGGTGCTGCTGACTCCTAAGTCTGCCCTTTTCGCTCCAGTGGGGTGCTTCATAATTTCCTCTTCGATGATAAGGAGAGTGGCGTGTCTGTCTGTTCCTTTCTCTCCAGGGTGGCACTTCCTGGCGGTACCCTCTAGGCCGTTGTGGTGAATGCCGCATCGTATGGCCGACACGTGCAGTCTCATGCTGTGGCCTCCTCTCGCTTCGCTGCGCTCTTTCTCTCTCCGGTTCCCTCTTCTCTGTCGTTTCCCTTGGCACTGGTACTATCCGTCGATTTTCCACCTCGATTGCCATGTCTCTCAGTTCTTGTACTGTCGTAGGTCGCGCATCACTTCGAAATGGTCTTGTGATGTTCTCCCTTAATCCGAGCCACATCAAATCTACAAGGATTCGTTCCGGATGTTCCAGATAATTCTCGTTGTACAGCCTTTCCAGGCGCGTCAGGTACTCTGACACTCCTTCCCGGCTTGTTTGCTTCTTGGTCACTATTTCAAACAGCGCTTGAGTTGGATGTTCGACCTGGTCGTCGTAAGAGCGCAACCAGTTTTCTGCATCTCGTAGGTTCGTTAGTGTATCAATTATTAGATTGCACTCCTTTGCCTCTTGTTGACCTAGGCATAGGAAGAAGGCTTTCACCTGCTCACTGTTATTCAGATTACCCGTCAAAAACTTCAATCTTGCCATATGTTCCCCCACATTGTCGCCTCTCCTAAACTTGGCCCCAATGGCACCCACGCAACTCGTTACCACAGGCATGTTAACGGCTTCCTCTTCGGGCTGTGGTGGCATTGCTGGCGCATTTCTGCGGTCGTTGTTTCTCCTCCCGCGCGCAGGCATAGTGTCGATCTTCTCCAATTCACCTTCTCCAAAACTCAAAAAATTTGCGATCACTCAAATAATTTTAAACTTACTCACTGTGAAATCTCACTGACACTTTGAATTAATCGCGTAAACACACTAGAATTTTCTCACTGCATCTCATCACTTTTATAAACACTTTCACTTCTTTAGCTGTATGGTAGTGCGCTTGCTGGCTTCTCACCCCGGAATACAGAAAATTTTATACTACGAGTTATGTGCCTCTACTGAAATTTGTACGTTTTGCACATGAAAACAATCCAAACAAAAATACAATGCACTTATTATACTACACTCACAAATTCACAGAAATTACAAAGCGATCGCGTTGACCTTTGCCAAATTGAGTTGTCACGAGAAGGCTGTCTGCCTCGTCTCTCATTAATTTACACTAATGAGAAGACCGAATGCTCGCTTGAGGGGTTGGCATACCTCAATAAAATGCACAGGAAACACAAGGAAAATTTATGGGCAAGCCCAAAACAGATCAACACTACTACAAAATGTGTATACTAAAATTGGGCAGTACTCACCGATGTACGTTGAACTCGACTTACTCAATGCGCGTTTTTCAGAGCGCATCAGTTATGATGAGGGGCTGCTTGCTACTAAATTTGGGGGGGACTTTATACACGTGAAAATTCACTTAATATATAATTTACGGCAATACATCATACAGAACATCGATAAACGCACGCAATGTATGGCATTAGAACTGGTGTAAATTGAGTAATGGTATTCTAGAGATTTCATGTGTTAAACAGCTTACATAACAGAATGACAATAAATGCTACCGCTGGCCAGCATATCCCCGTACGTTAATCACACAGGTCCTGATACATGAGCCCTACAACATGTTCATATTCTAACAGTGCTGGAGGTGGTGTCACTTCAAACATACATTCATTAAACAACACAGCTTCAGTTCCAACTTTTGCCTTATGCACAGCTCAAAATGTCTATTGCTGATATCACACTGCTCGTCCCGCTTCGTTATCTTGACCCATGATCTCCCTTTCTTCCAAGCCGATGACAAAAACCTCCCCGCCTGCACGATGAAAATTAAATACTCATTACTTCTAGTCGTGCTAATGAAGTTCCCTTAAATATTCCAATCTTCACTTCAACAAAAGGCCACACACTTTTATCATATCTATTTCAAAATATTTTCTCCAGAGGTAATTACATCACTCTTACCCTCCCCACTTAATGTGGCATCTTCAGAATGATTTCCCCGCTTTAGCCAGGTCTGCAATTTACCCTCTGTGGAAAAACGGAGACTATATTATTAAGCGAAATTTTTGATAAGTTTGACTCCCTGTGTTGATATCTATGTCACATATTTTCAGGGTAATTTTCAACACCTCCTATTTTTAACACGTACTATATCCGACGATCGCCGACGCAAGACTAAATTTTTCTCATCAGCTCTACCCACTTGTTCGCGAGAAAGCGGTGTTCTAGTTCACGCATGGCCAATCACACACTTAGAAGCTTCTACGTCATGTTCGAATGCCCTTCTTGTTTCGCAGCTAAAGCCTCATTCGTGTTCCTTAGCTTCAACTACTTTCCCACCATATTGATGTCGTGGTATTGGCCTAGAGCCTTCTGACGTAACTTAGCAGCCTCCTCCCTCTCGAGGGTTTGCAGGACCGCCGATCTCAACGTTAGCCCTCCGACTATTTCTGAGAGTTTCCTTTTCACGCTCAAGTGCTTGCCATAAATCTGTCGAGCACTGTGTATGGAGTTTGAGATTGTGCCATTAACCCACACAGCATGCGGTACCCGCCGAGGGCCAGCAGACTGCTTGTATAGCCAAAAATCTTGAGAACATAATATACACAGCTATCGCCTGGACCAAGGCGTCAGCACTTTCGAACGTCTTAGTGCTCAACCGTTGAGATTGTTATTTCTCCCCTCTCGATAGAGTTACACACTCCCTGCCTGAAACAACACACCCTTTCTGAAACAACACATCCTTTATGGGCTCACCACACACACCCGTCCAGACATTCTGGCTTGTAACACACACAAATGTTGAAGAGACTACACCTCCGCACCGCTGGAATTTTAATCAACAAAAAGAAAATTTTATAACACATAATTATAATTTCCCTAAATTCTAAAAAACGCAGAATGAAATCATAATTACCATTTTCCTAAATTCTCATGTTTTAATTCGTTAAATCATTCGCTAAATTGATTATTCTCGACATGACCCCAAAACACAAGAGCACCAATCAGTTAGCACAATATTAGTTAAATTTCCAAAATTAAATCTTTCCCAACAGACTCATCAGTGTCTCATAAGTAGGACATGGAAATTAGTGCTCCTAGGAGAGAAAGGCGTGTTCCTGGGCTGAATGTGATGTAATGTATCTCACTGAATCCTAAATTTCATGCAGTATCGCCACCTGGACTGGACTCTCAGGGGGTGAACCAGGGGGGTGAACCTGAAGGTTAGGTATGTCTTGCTTATGTTGGAATGGAATTTTTGTTTCAACGAACCATTTTTTTTCATTCACTGCTGACGTTTTTTCAGCGCCTCTGACTTACTTCTTCAGCTTTTATCTTGTTTTATAGATTTTCTTAACATGTGTACTGTTCCTATGTGCAGACGGTCTTGTGTAGGAACATACGTTGTGCATAGATTCCTCGTTCCCTAAATTCTATACTGAATGGTGCTTTCCTCCTTCCTCATATTGCAGTACCTTCGTTGTAGTTGGAGAGCCCAGGGGACAATGCGAGGGCCCGAGCTAAAGGTTAGGTAGGCTCTCTTTTTGTTAAAATAGAACAGGTTTTTGTTTTCTTACGGACTATCTTTTTCGGTTCACTGCTATCCTTTTTTTTAGCACCTACTTCTTTCAACTTCAACTTTGATCTTGTTTCATGAGCTTCTTTCTCATCTTACTGTTTCTATGCCTTTTCTGCATAGATTCCGTGTTCCCTTTACTCCATACTAAATGATGCTTTCTTCCTTCCTCTCTTTGGATCGCATTTGTTGCTGCGGGTAGGGAGGCTAAAGCTAACGAACGACTTATCTTCTACTAATCTGTGGTTGGAGAGGTTAATCTTATCTCGTACTGAATGTTAGGTAGGCCTTCCTTACATTGAAATAAGATCTTTCTTTTGTTACAAACCATCTTTTTCAGTTCGCGACTGTTTTTTTAGACCCTACTTTATATTCAACTTTTACCTTGTTTCATTCACTTCCTTCAATCTCGCTGTTTTTATACGCTGGGTGTGAGAGAATACGCCTCGTTAGCAAACACTTTTTCTCAATTCCGTTCTAAATAGTACCTTTCTTTCGTGGGAACACCTATGTTGTAGTTAAGGAAGCTAAAACTAACTTAAAATGTAAATATTCTCAGTACCCACGCGGGTGAAGCTTTAGTGCTGAACGTTCATTGGTTCCTTTTGTGGTTTCTTTTTGTTCCTTTAGTGCGGCGCAAATCTTACTCGAGTGAGCATCTATTTCGAGGAACTCTTGAATATTTTGTCAGTCCGAAGTTTTTAATGGTTTATTTATTTATTTAATTGCATGTATCCATGTATTACAGCTCATCAGAATGTGAGATTGTGAAATAATATCTCCAAATATCGTTTCTTATTTATAATAAATGGATCATTAAATAGATTGAAAAGGAGATTTATTTTAAGGGCTTAAAATTTTTACTAGGTTTACAAATTTATGTCTAACACGAAGCGCAGTAAGTCTGAACAAAACTGCAGCGCAGCAAGGTTTCCCACGTCCGCATTTAACACTTGATGCTCGTGTGATTATTTTTTTCGAATTTAAAATCAAAAGTTGTTAGCAAGTTTATTAATACCAAACGTTAACTGAGTACATTAAATACCATTCATTTTAAAAGATTGTTGAACTTTTTCAAATGACCCACTGATGGGTCGTATAGGCCTTATTGGGATAAAAGCAACGTGTTAATAGTGAGAATGAAAAAAGCATGCTCATGTCACTCTCGATAACGTTTGTTTTGTTCGTGTATTTTTTGTATGCTATGGATTCTATTGGGAGTTTTGATGTATACATGTGTCCTATCATGTAAACAGGACGATCTTGTGAAAGGACTGCACTGATGGATGTCATCATTGATGGCTTGCCATCTAAGTGCAAGGCAATGGCAGTAATAGGTAGTCAGTTTTTTATGTTCTCACTGACTGAAATGTGTTGAATTTAATCCTCTTGGATGAGAAACGTTTCTGTTTCGTCTTATAAGTTTTCGTTATACTAATTTTTGAGATTTTACTCGACATTTCCGACAATTTTTGGCTGGTTGCTTATTCATTGAATACTAACCGTTTTTTATTTTTGTTCTAGGATATAGATAGCGTTTGCTGCTTTAACCAACTATCAATTATAAAATTAGACAAAAGTTAACAGCATAGGGATAAGTTAAAATAATAAGTTTCCTTTCGCTCCTATTGACGCTGATCATAGAACACGTTTGCAGAAGCAGCCGTGACTTCTACGGAGTAAAACTTCTAATTCAATTTTTGAATTTAAAGCCCCGACAATAACTTACCTGTCGATTTCTTTGTTTCCTCACTTGCCACGTGTTTGAAATTTTCAGTAAAAAAGATGGAATCAATTTCAAATAGGCACGATGAAGCATCAAAAGCTGGCTCTAATAGCGTGATAGAAAACAAACAAAAAGATGCACAAAAATATAAGAATCAACAGTTGTCGTCCGTAACTTCGAAGCAACAAAAGAAAATACAGAAACAACTCGTCGGTGAGAATATGGAGCGCATGAATTATCTTTACCAGTGTGCCAGCCTTGTTGCCAAGTTAACAAGAGATCAACCGAAACTGCTGGTTCCTCAACTTGATGCGTCGTTAAAATCTTTGGCCAACGAATCTACTAAACTGTGCAAGGCTGCTTCTGCAAATGTAAGCTCAGACAGGCTTTCTAGTTTTCCCGCAAGTAGGGGATCTACATCTTCTGCAAATAAGGTGTCTACGTTTCAAACTTCTAGTCAGTACGAATCGTCCACTAATTTCTGTCTACCTCGGACACAACCTTCTAGTAAAGCAGGAACGCCGTCATCACCGTCATCAAATTCAGCGGTTTCCATCTCGGTTTTACCGTTACAATTGCTAGCTTCTGTCTCCTCAGTGGACACACTTACTTCAGAAAAGCCGACAGTTTTAACTTCCAGTCCACTGCGTTCGAAGTCATTGGACAAAGTTCCGTCCTTTTATCCGGGGATTTCATCGAACCTAGGAAGCACGTGCCGCGCCATTGGCCGCAAGTGCCAATTGCGGATGAGTCACGTCATGAAAAGGGAGCTGTGTCCATCCTGCTACACTCATCTCGTGCCTTCAGTCACTGCATCTGCGAAGATCATTCGCGTACGTAAGAAGAGGATACTCGTTCTCACGTGTCACACTTGCGGAGGGCGCCGCAAGCGGCCCTGCCAAGACGTTAAAGTACTGTGGACGGAACAGCCGGAGTCTCGATTTCAGTAAGTGCGTAATTGTAAATATGTTCATCCTTGTGCACAATATTTCTTTCTGTGTACCATCCAGAGTCAACATTCTTGCGACTCTTGACGAGAACACGGTATCGTTAAAAATTTTGAGCTTCTGAGCTCGTTGAATTTTGAGTTTCATAGTCATCTAAGATGTCTGCTTAGATGTATAGGTAGCTCGAGTAAGGTTCCTGAGCTCTCTGGGTAATAAACTGATAGTGCCTTCTTTTCCTACGATTATAATTCAGCTAAGATTATTCTTCACCTAAATTTATTATAGGGTTTGTTTTGAAGGCTCGCAATAGTTGATGTTCGTCATGAAAGTGTGTTGTGTTGAGGCCCGTCTACATTGTCGATCTTTCGGCCGAATCTTGTGTTTTACGGCAGTCCACGAACGCGAATACAGATGGAAAACTGTCAGATTTCGGTGTCTTCATGTTTTCGAAACTTGGAAAACTCTGAACACAAACTTTCGTAGAAACAGCGAACACTCGCTTGTTTATGTATTGTGGATGATGTTTTTGCTCGTGAATTGCTAATTTCTACGTCTTTTTTTCTTATTTCATCGATTTAACACGTTCCCCGCGTATTGGGCAATATTTCTACCAACAGGTAAATTGCCCATTTACGCCCCAGTATACATGCATAACATTTTATCTGTTTTTCGACATTTTTTAAAAATAATTATCATACGAGGTGAAATGATATCGTGCAATTGTATTTTTCATATTCATTATGAACAATGAAGATTTATTCAAGCTGGAAAATTGATTTCCTTATTTTACTACTTACAACCTAAGCCTAACCAAACCAACCGTTAACAGCCACGGAAACGCGGGGAACGGTTTAATTGTATTTTTCTCGCGAGTACAGTAAATTTTAAGACTACATCGATATTGTACTTACCGAAATTAACTACGTATCGTGTACAGTATTTGTTCAGTAATAACATAATATGTCAATAGGTTTGGATTTAATTAAGATGAAAACTAACTGCCAGCGTACTAAATCTGAATATACATAAACCATAGTCCGGACACGATTCAGAAAGCAAGTGTTCTTGTTCGCGTTTTGGTGTGTTAGTGATTGACGAAAAGTTGGATAGTGTGGGCGAGCGCTCCACCACGAGCTCAGTAAAATGCTTGTTCGAGTCAGCGTGTCCACAGTCCACACGGACCATGGCAGAGGTGCAGACTGCTCCAAGTAAAATCCTCAGTCTGCTCCTAGCAGCGGTAGAGAGAGAACGTACGAAGGTGGCTCTGCGACAGGCAATGGCGTTTTCAATCTCTATCAGTTGTCGCGGCTATAAAGAAGAAACAAAAACGAATGAGGAAAATGTGGGCGAAGCGTTGGCTTAAAAAAGTCCTTTTTTGGCAGCTAAACGCCACTTTTCCAAGAGAACGTGTAGGCAGGGAGCAGAGACGCACACCTACACGTTCAGCGTCTGAAATTGCACTGGGAAGCATTGAGTCGCTGGAATTTTCACTGTTCCCTTTACCACGTTTTACTGGTACCAAATTATTGAATTATTGAGCTTGGTGAAGGGAAAGAAGTCGTAGACAAGGATTGATACAGGAATACCTACTCACGAGCAGGTATCCAGCTGACCCGGCACCTTCTCGTGGTGGTACCGTTGAAATACCCAACTGCTCTTTCCTCTATCTTTTGAGTTTTCTTTCGAGGGATTAAGATTTTAGTTTTTTTTCCAATTCCCCGTTGTTGGGTAGAACAAAGTCGGGCGGCGGCCCGAGCTCTTCGGAGCTTGGGTCTCATTTGCGTAGTTATTTTCTCTTTAATTTGCCCTATACTCCAGGGCCCTTAAATAACCTATAAGAATAGACTTAAGTTACGCAGACCAATAGTCCATTTTGGATTACTACTTTGGATCCCAAAGTAAAACTTTAAGCACTTCTGGCAAGAATCAGCGAATACCTCAAACCCCGACTTCGAGGCGGGGAAACCCCCTCTGAAGCCGGGAGTATGTACGCCAAAAATAAAAACAAATTAAAACAACGAATAAACCCCAACAAAAACAACCTAAGCACTGCTACCAACGTAGGTGCAACAAACCCCAAAACTAACAATATCACCAGGAAGATAAGCGAAAACAATGAAACATTTGACCAAACAACCGAAAAAACTCCACCGGAACCAAACGGTGCTACCTGTAAGGTGGACCAATTGGAGGCTAAATTAAATGAAGTGCTGAATAGACTTGCGGCAGATGATGCAACCAAATGCATCAACCCCGATAAACATGAAGTTGAAAAAGAAGCACAAAATGTAGACGATCGAATCAGGAAAATCGAAAATACACTCGAAAAAATCCTAGAAATGACGAAAGCGCAGAACATAGGAAAAAACAGTAAAATCATGGGCTGCGAGAAAGAAAATGTGAGAAAACAATGCAAAGCTAACAAATACACACCCATATCGTTGAACCAAGAAATGACGAAGAACGACCATTATACAAAGTTCTTCTCTGTCAAATTCAAAATCGAAGAAAGAAACCAAATAAATCCATTTTGCCTCCAAGAAGAAATAGTCAAAATAACTGGTTTAAAGGCGAAAAGAATAACTTATTCAGGTAAAGATAGCTTTATCATAGAAACTCGAAACAAACCCCAATCTGAGCGCATCACCAGACTTAATAACGTCGACGGCATTAATTGCCAGATCAGCGAACACCCATACTACAATCAATCCAAAGGACTAATATATATTCAAGAATACGATGTAGATAATATGGAAGATTTTGTGGAAGGCCTGAAGAGCCAGTACAATATCAGTGACGCTGTCCGTGCCAGCTTCATTAAAACTCGATTCTCCCAAACCACCCCACTCCTACTAACCTTTAATAGCTACACTACACCAGACTCTATATATATCCCAGGCGAAAAATCAGATACGATAGTATACCCATTTATTAATAGACCAATGATCTGCCACAAATGTCAAAACTACGGCCACACAGCCAAACACTGCCATAACGAAGCAAACTGTAAACGATGCGGAGAAACAGGCCATGACAGCGAACAATGTGGCAGCGCCCTCTCCTGCATGCATTGCAAGCGTCAACATGAAACTGGCCACAGAGAATGCCCGAAACATATCATGGAAACAGAAATATGCAAAGTCCAACAAGAACAACGAGTTAATAGGCGTCGTGCTGTACAGATAGTCACAGGACACTCCGAGATACCAATGTCAGATACGAACACCCCCACAACTCATTTCAATATAACAATGCAGGAAAACGAAAAGCGGAAAATTACTCCATGGCTCCTAGAAAAATGTATTGCCAACCAAATCCAAGGAAAACCCAAATCTATTCGATCGGGCGGCAAAAACGCATTTATTGTAGAATTAGATCACACACGACAAAAAGATGAAATACAGAAAACCAAAGACATAAACAACATCCCTGTGCAAGTAACAGAAAATAACTATGTAAATCTTTCAAAAGGACTTGCCTACATCTATAACTACGACTTCACCAACTTCGAGAAGTTCAAACAAGGTTTAATGGAAAACCAGATAATCAAGAATGTTGAACCAGCAAATTGGATAAAAAGCCGTAACACAAATGCAAAAGCAATACTTCTAACTTTCAGAGGCTCAACCCCCCCCTGAGTATATCGACATCCTTGGCCAAGACTGCAAGAGTAGGATATATGAATACTTCGACCGCCCTATGATGTGTAAAAAGTGCTTGGAATACAACCATACTGCTAAAAGATGTACCAGTGAAGAGTTCGTGTGTGGAAAATGCGCAACAAAAGGCCATGAAGCAACAAATTGCACGGAAAACAACTTGACATGCTACCACTGCGGAAACAATCACAAAACTGGAGACCGGACTTGCCCGGAACAACGCAAGCAACAAGAACTAATTTCTATCCGTACTAAACAAAACGTATCAAGAGAACAAGCCCTTATAATATACCACAAACGATCCCCACAACTCGATCAAAGCTACGCACAAATAACCAGAAATCGAACGGATCAAATACCTAAAGTACCAACACCCCAACCCTTTATGGCGGCTACCAAAAACCAAACGATCACCGAACAAAATATGGCTCCCCCACTTTGTAACGAACCAGGTACAACTGATAACACAACCGATACACCAGAAACCAAACCACCGCAAACTTCACAACGCGACCACGAAACATGCGAAAAAGAGATACTCCGCATTAAACCCAACCCAGCACAATTGCTCAAATCCACAATTAATATTGAAACTACAGCCGAAGGATCTGAAAATGAGGAAGATGGCACGAGCGAATGCAACCCTATTATGAGACAAGAAGCCAGACGAATATTCAACGAATTCAAACCCCCAAAGCAGCACAAACCTTCCAAAACCCAAAACAAGAAGCGACCAAGATCACGATCAAAATCACGATCCCCCACCTACAGCCGCAACAGACATGATAAACGACAAATTTACTCAGATGAGGAACAATCACACTACTCTCGTGACTCTAGGATTAGAGATAGATCACCCAAAAGAAAGTAACTAACTGAACGATTGAATAACAAAATCAAATCAAACACCCCCCATGGCTAACGTGGGAATCCTGCAGTGGAACTGCCAAGGCATCAGGGGAAAGAAAGATGAACTAATGGAAACAATAAACAACCACCAACCCAGTATAATAGCACTTCAAGAAACAAAGCTATGGGATAACTGCCAGTTTAGAATAAACGGCTACAGTAATGTGCTACGACACGGTCATTACAACAGAACCCCCCATGGAGGTGTTGGAATATATGTCCATAGCTCAATACCTTTTTGTGAACTGAATCTACAGACTGAACTACAAAGCGTGGCCATTCAAGTAAACATAGGACAACTGATAACCATCTGCAGCATCTACATACCCGGTAGACAAACAGTCACAAACGAAAAACTAAATAACCTAATCCACCAACTACCGAACCCTTTCATCCTAGCCGGCGACTTCAACGGACACAGCACCATATGGGGCTGCAAGAATACAGATAATAGGGGGAAGCTGATAGAAACTGTTATTACAAACAATAACCTTTGCCTATTAAATACCGGTTCACCCACTAGAGTAGGATACAATTCAGAATCAGCTATTGATCTGACAATTTGCTCACCTACATTGGCCGTGCTACTAGACTGGGTTGCTTTCGACTCGCCGGGTGATAGCGATCATTGCCCAATTTTGATCACCTACCTTAACGAAAATCGTCCCAACCAACCCCCATCAACTATCTGGAACTACTCAAAAGCTAACTGGGATCTATATTCCAATAACAATGCATGGAACAAGCCGATGTTGAACGCAACAACTAATAACGAACAACTAATCACCGACTTATACCAGCGGTTCTACTCAGCAGCTGAAAAAGCCATCCCAACTTATATACCAGGAAAATACTACCCCAAACCATGGTGGACAAAAGAACTCCAAGAATCAAAAGAAGAAAGAGAAAAACTTTACAAGAAATACCACCGCAACAAAAACCTTACTAACTTAATTAACTGGAAACGAGCAAGGGCAAATCATAAATACAAAATTCGAGCAAGCAAACAGGAAACGTGGAAGAACTTCGTAAACCAACTTAATAAATACACACCAATGGCCAGAGTATACGAAACAATAAGGAAAATAAAAGGTCGAGTACAAAGAAAAGTCCATATATTGATCGAAAACAATATACACTACAGCACAATCCCTGATATTGTGAATAAACTGGCTGAGAATTTCAGCGAAGTGTCAAGCGACCAAAGCTATTCCCCTGAATTTCAACAAATAAAAACCGCAAATGAAACTATACCGATCCATTTCAGTTCGCCAAACGTAGAAATCTATAACCAAACTTTCCATATGCATGAATTTGAATCCGCCCTAAGAAAAACTAAAAACACATCACCAGGAAACGACAAAATAACATGCGACATGATCAAACACCTAAAACTACCAGCTAAACAATACATCTTGAACACTTTTAACAAATTCTGGACAACGGGCTACTTCCCACCACAATGGCAGCACTCAATAATAATACCAATCCCAAAACCTGGAAAAGACCACAGTAAGCCGAACAACTACAGACCGATCGCACTAACGAGCTGTCTGTGCAAACTTATGGAACGAATGATCAATAACCGGCTGATAGAATATTTTGATATGCATAACATAATAAATAAAGCGCAGTGTGGATGCAGGAGAGGGCGTAGCACTGTAGATCACTTGGTCAGACTAGACTCAACCGTAAGA
Organism: Morinoia aosen; assembly: GCA_030386875.1. Taxonomy (NCBI): domain Eukaryota; kingdom Metazoa; phylum Arthropoda; class Malacostraca; order Amphipoda; family Talitridae; genus Morinoia; species Morinoia aosen. Next base: position 46,710,467 of record CM059556.1, on the reverse strand, counting down.
TTAGCCTTTGCAAACAGAGAACACTTCATTTCAGTGTTTTTTGACCTCGAAAAAGCTTATGATAGAACATGGAGATATGGGATTATACGTGACTTATTTGACATTGGACTCAGGGGTAGACTACCAATTTTCATCACCAAATTTTTAGAACATAGAACACTGAGTGTCCGAGTGGATAACTATAACTCAAACACCTACGAACAGCGAAACGGAGTCCCTCAAGGCAGTGTCCTCTCAGTTACATTATTTGCCCTTAAAATAAACGACATAGCTAAACAGATTCCACCGGACAACAAGTTCCACTACTCTCTATATGTTGACGACTTGCAAGTCGGATACCACCACCAAGACCTCCAGGTCATTCAAAACAAAATGCAATCCTGTATTGATAATATATTTAAGTGGTCTCAAAATCATGGATTCAAATTTTCACTGAGCAAAAGTAAAGCAATTCATTTTAATATTATACCCGGACTATTCCTCAGCCCAACACTCAAAATCAATAACGAAAACATTCAATACACAAAATCACATAAATTCCTAGGCTTAATCTTCGACGATAAATTGAACTGGCAACAACACATCGCTGCTCTAAAGAAAAAAGGAAATGACAGCCTTAACGTACTGAAATCAATAACAGCTCAAAGCTGGGGAGCCGACCAAACCACAGTTCTCAGAATCTACAGAAGTATGACAAGATCAATGCTCGACTATGGATCAATAATCTATAACTCTGCCAGTCAAACAACTTTGAAACCCCTCGAGTCAATTACGCGCGAGGCACTACGAATCGCTACGGGAGCATTTAGATCCAGCCCAACAAATAGCCTATATATTATTTGCAATGAAATGCCTCCCGATATTAGACGAAATTATCTCTCACTCTGCTACTACTACAAGGTCCGAAGTCAGCACGGAAACCCCGCTTTTAGTTGCACTGTAACGGCGAGCAATAGACTACTCTTTCAAAATAGGAGAATAACCCCAACTTTGGCCATCAGAATGCAAATACTAATAGAAAAATTAGGTTTGAGGAAAAACCGAATTAAACCAGACTTTTCCTACCGACTATTAAACATTGATACCCCTACATGGGCTTTAACAAAACCAACTATAAATACAGAACTAACCGAACTCCCAAAGAATGAAACTCCCGAACACATAATCCGGCGAGAGCATAAAAGAATAACAAAAGAACAATATGATGGATACGTGACCATATACACGGACGGCTCACGAGGGGAGGGTGGCACAGGAGCGGCGGCAGTATGTGGCAATATTGTTCGCACTGCAACACTTCCGAAGGAAGCCTCAATATATTCAGCTGAAATACACGCCATTCACTTGGCCCTTAACATCATTAGAGATAAAAGAGATAAAAAATATGTAATTTACTGTGACTCTTTGAGTGTCGTTAACGGCCTAAATTGCGAGACACATCACCCAGTACTACGCCGAATACAACACGAAATACACGACGTGCAAAAAAGTGGCAAACTCGTCAACATATGCTGGATCCCCTCCCATGTCGGAATAGGCGGTAACGACGCTGCGGATACCGCAGCAAAGAACGCTACCCGAAGACCCGAAGAATTCATTCTTATTTGCCACTCAGACTGGAAACCATTAATTCAACAAAAGATGATTGACCAGTGGAAGACTAGGTGGGAAAATTGCAGAGACAGGTTGAGGGAAATACAGCCATCACCAGGCACGAAATTGGAACTAGGTAAAATATCACGTAAAGAGGAAATAATAGTTAACAGACTCAGAATAGGACACACATTCTTAACGCATGGCTACCTGATGAACAACGAGATACCTGATATTGCACCAGTATGCGAGTTTTGCAACAACTCAACACTAACTGTCAAACACCTAATCATAGAATGTGAAAGTCTAACAATTAGTAGAAATTGTATAAAGGCTTGCCAAACGCTACAACCTACCGTCGAGACGGTATTGGGACGCCATTTAGACGTCAAGGAATTAATGAACTATCTTCGTGTGATAGATGTCTACGACCTAATTTAAATGTTTCAGTAACTTTGCATTGCAATTGACTTACCTTTAATGATGAGTTTCTAAATCGACCTTTCGATCGCAGACGACATGCATAAAGGGGAGCAGTAAAGGACCCGTGTCCGTGCTTTAATGTTGATTGTATCAACACCCCTCATTATTATTATTATTGAGTCGCTCGACGAAGACCAAACTGAGACAGACTGTTGTCTACTGCTCCATTGAGTCTGAAACGAGAGAAAATGGGCGTGGTTTAAGCCTCTCTTTCCCGGTGGAGCGCTCGCCCACTCCTCGTGTCAACAGGCCTTTATAAGAGTCCATTTTTTACTTTGCCTCGGCCTCGAGGGTCAAACTTCATTTACAAGGCCCACGCGGACTCTTCCTGGGATGAACTGGGCAGTATTCACACAGTGTTTCAACTCTCTCATGTGTAAATCTGAAAATGTTCAATTCTTTTTTCAATGTATAGAAATGCCATATGCTCGTGACGTAGAAAAAATATTATCTACTAAATACGTGAGTTAAAATGTCAACACGGTTTACCTGGATGTGGCGTCAGAATCATCTCGTTTCAATTAGCAACTCGCATCAACCTACTGAGATTTTTGGCTTACAAACTGGCTGAGATTTTTGTGTCGACCAAATCAAAATTTTTATTGTGTGTAAATTGATTCTAAGTAAAGGAGATTTTCGTGCACATTTCTTGAGGAAGAACGGCTACCTAAGCATAAGGAATGCGAAATTGAAATTAAACCTAAATAAACAAAAACATTTTTACGAAGATTTGCAAAACAACAAGTAATCTGTCATTGTAGGATGCGAAGTCACACAGGAATCCTGTGTAGAATGTCCTAAAAGCGATTTCCATACGGGGACGTATTCCAGAGTGGCACTTAGATTTCAAGGGTTTGTATCACAGGTCGTAAAAATTCATTTATGTTTGATTTAAGCTTCATTTTGATTTAACTCTTCTACTTACATAGATGGCAAGGGTGTAATTTCGTTGTAGTTGGCTCAAAAATTTATTTTCTTTCACTATTATTTTTTTCATTTCCCTGTGTAGTGTGATCAGTTTAGTGCATGAAGCTGCTGATAGCTAACAGTATTGTAATGTTTTTTTTTGTATCTCCTCATTGCACTTTTTCTTTTCTTTGAGATGCCGTGTCATTTTTGCTAGCCAATGTTCTGACTACACAAACATTAAAAGTTGGTGTCTTGTGACGCTCACACTTGAATAAAGTTGAAGCCGAGGTTGACTGTTATGATTGTTTCAATTTAATGAAATAATTGGTTTAAAGCTAAATTTTGAAGAATATCTACTTCGTCACTTGAGAATTTCTCTTTAGCAATACTTCAGTCGTTGTCAATATGGTGCTAGTAACACGATTAGATTTTGGTGGGTCTCAAAAATTTCGTGTTTATATTTAGTTTAACGGAAACTTGATCGATTTTCTGCGACGGATTATCTGAAAGATTTTTTTGTAGCATGTTCAAAGTTAACATAGCAAACATTCCGCACCTTAATGAACTAATTTTTTTCAGACCCACACACTGAAGACGGCAGTAGCGAGAGCGATTACAACTGTTATCGGATCTGCTGTTATGTCAAGTTTCGTGAGTTAATAGACGAGCCGTTCGTACTTTTCCATATACCATTTTTCAAGTATATCGCAACATAGCTCTGAGGAAATCGACGATTTGGGAACATCAAGGTTTTACGCATAGTGCAAAACTTACGATACTGGGAGTATTCGCATCAAAGAATTTTCGCTTATTTTGAGTGTAGTTTTGTAATTTTTCTCATGCACACATAATCGAGCAATGTAAGCTCGAGGCTTAGTAACTTGCCATTATTATTACTTTTGGTCGGTAATCAGTGTGAGTTTACTCACACGCACATTTATTTTATCCGAAAGCAAGAGCCGGCCAATTTCAGGATATGTGAAAGTTCTTATTTATTTTTCCTTCTCCTAAATTGGGTCCTTAAGTACATTCATCGAAGGTTGGTAGCTACATAATACTTGTACTTGAAATCATGTTCACTGAAAACACCTGTGTACTTTTAATCTACCTGAGTAAAAAAAAGGTTTTCAACTCCCATGTAAGCCAGGTCGCTACTTAGGCCATTTTCCATGATCGGAAAGAGAGTATAGAGGATATACTTGGAGCTCCTGAAATATGCGAAGTAATTCAACTCTTCTGAAAATCGCACGGAATATGAAAGTCGTAGATATTAGTAATAAAATGTATTGACTTTTTTACATCTCTCACTGGAGGATAAGGCAGGACAAGGCAAGACAAAAATAATGGCAGAACGAAACAGAGGATTTCTTGACTAAAAATTACTAAAAAGTTATCTAATAAGTGACAGGTGAACATGCAATGAGACCTTATACGCAAAAAAATTTCTGTTATCTTAACCTAGATTCGCTCCTGCAACTCTACACGAAAGCTTCTAGGTAAGAGTCCAGCCTCTTCACCTCTGGCTTCCCACGTGAATTACACTCATGGGGCTTCTTGACTATGCAAGCGAACATAACGCTCTCTCACGACTACGAGAGCGGTGTACCGAAGTTGTTTCATCTCACTGAGACATTATACAGAGATTAAATATTTTGGGATAGGTCGTAGGTAGTGCAGATGTAAGAAATGAGTCGCTGCCATTATGCATCATTGGTCACAATTAACAGGTTATGGCACTTTATTAACGATATAGGAAGACAAGGCTAGATATGTTCTATAGACCTTCACTTTCATTAACACGAGTCCTCTAACAGATTCGCTGCTCAAAGAGACAAAAAATAAGAGCGCTGTAACCTGTCACAAAACTTTTAACAGTCTAATTTTTCTTGAAGTAATTTTGGGATGTTTATCCTTAATATTACTTAAAAAGAAAATCCGTTCATGAATTTGTGATCCGGATAAATTTATTAATGAGGAAAATTTTCTAAAATGCAAGCCAGAATCTTATCAAGCCACTTTCGCGTCATTTAAACTGTGATGCAATCTAACAGTTGGTACATTGCATGTTTGACTAACGTCCATTGAGTTGCGCTTGATAAAACACGACAAAACACCACTGTATAATGATCTCGTTATAAGTAGAACATTTTTAACAGGATTTTTGTAATGAAAAATAACTTACAGAAACTCATCTCACAATAAAACACCAGATCTAGTGAACCAGAAAAAAATTATTTCCTTGAAAACTAGTTTTCTTTACTAGTTTCTATCGCGACAAAATATACAGTTCACGTAAAATATCTGAATAAAAATGAGACCTCCCCTTTAAAAACTGTATTTCTCACACGATATACACACGCTAACGTGTTATAGATTTTGTGTGCATTCAATGCGTCTAACATGTTATTTTAACAAAGGCTAAAGTGCTGGAGTGCTAACACAATCAGCAATAAAGCCGCAAAAGTGTCTTGCGAGCGGGGGAAAAAAATTTCCATAGAACAGAAATTTTAGAGATTCGTTATGTTCCCTACAACGGTGACAAATTCTACCAACGAGGAAGTTCTTCCTATCCAACAATTCATAATGCGGCATCGGACAAATTAGCGCAGTACTCTTCGTAAATTTTAAGTAGCAAATTAAATTTTCACCAACACTTTTCCGTAGTCATACAGTAAATACCTGATTTCAATGAAATCAAAGGAGACGGATATAAATAAAACAAATTAGAGGGGCTGGATTGAAGGGGAGACACGCACATCTTCAACAAGCTCTAGTAAATCTCCCACTGTTGAGCAAAGAAGAGTTGGACTTAAGCGAGGTATTTTCTCTTAACATATCAGTTCTTACCGAAGCATAAACATACGTTTTTAATTGAAGATACGATTATAAAGTTATCAAGAATTTGCTTTGAGCAAAAATTCGCCTTCTATATATATGTATATAAAGGAGCTTCCATCGAAACCAAAGTCATTAAATAGAAAGTAATTAAAATAAGCTGAATTTATTTTTCATCCATATCATCCCTAAAAAGCTCATCAAAATTATGTATTTCAATGCTATATATTCTTCAAATATTCAGCGCTAAGTTTGTTTTGATGAACTTGACTAAAACGAAAGGTTCTACATAATTTAGACGTTAGACCGAGAAATACGAAATATTTTTTTCTCGTTCACATTTTGATACTGGGAAAAATCTTTAATGTCGTTTGAACGATAAACGAACGTATTTGAAAATTCATCAGTAAGTGAAAAATTGGGAATTTCAATCGTGAAAATTTCCTTTTTCTTGCAAAAAGTGAAATAATAAGTGATAGGAAATTTGACTTCGGCATATTGAAAAGCTCGACGAAAAGCTGGGGGAATGCGTTATAACGCACGTTTATCATAGGTCTACAAGAAAGTATTACATAAATAAATTTAAGAGCGCCCTCTGACAAAACTGAGTGAAGATATCGAACAATTGATAGAACTAGCGCCAATTTCATCTTGAGACGAACTTGTGACGTTTTAATGATAACTTACGCACTAATTGTAAGCAAAAACCATCTTTATTACAGTTACACACATTCGAGAGGGGTAAATTTTTTACATTAAGTTAATAATTTTGTAAATACTTTTTACACTACGAAGTGCTGCTTCTCTACCAGTGTTGTTTGTAAAACGAGACAAAGTAGCCTAATTTTTGTGAATTTTATCACGAAATATACGTAACAAGAGAATTATTAATTCATTACAAATTCAAAATTAAATACAAAATTTCATCACTTAAGATTATTGGAAAAATGAATGAGCTGATTTCGATCGCTTAGTTTAAATCAAACATTCAAGCATTCCCTACACATGTGTCATAAACTGCCGTCGGATGCTGATATTCTCTTTTATTTGTGCCGGCGCCTTCCGCCGGAACTTAAGGGCCGAATCTTAGACCTAAGTTTCGTTCAAAGAATTTTCTCCTGCCGATTACCCATGCGCGCTTTTCCGCTGTGTTAATATGAAGGCTTTCAGAAAACTGAACTTTGAACAAATTAGATGACATTCCTAGACCTTAGAGAAAGAGGTACCCAACTTAGACATGGCCACGAGAAAAAGGTGGAATACAAGCTCAGGCCCTTCTATAAACATAGACATGAACAACCAACACTGTCATCTCTGCTACGACTAAAATTAGGGCAACCCTCACGGCGCCTCAAATTTTTAGGATTAGCACTAAATTTGAAATTTAAGAGTAATTTGCAAAATTACGTTCGTACTCGTACACCAACTGGCAGTGATGCAGATAAAAACATTTTCATTAGTCCACAATAGCCAATGATGTCAAATAACGAGCGGTTTTTTATAAAAAAAGCATACAAACTAATAGCTACGATAAAACGACTTAAAAATATATCTAAAATAGCACACGTTCAAGATTGGAAGCGCAGGAAAAAGATTGCAAAATTTTTGTTCACGCCGATTATGTTTCAACTAGAATATCGACCGGGAACCTTGAAGCAACCCAGGTTAATGGGAATTTGGACCCGTTAAAGCACAAGTGTTTCAACGAGTAGTAAAGCTTTTCTCATACGTATATGTGATACAATAACTTCGGGAGGAATATATATTTTTATACTGAAATTCAAATGCAGCCATAGAGAAGAACAACGAAAAATTACGAAACAGAGTTTTTTTTTCAAAATAGGGCAGAAAGTAATAGTGGAAGATGCCTCCAGCCAATTGAACGTTGAAGTCTGAGTTTCCAAAGCTGGAATAAACGGCTCTTTCTTCCTCACGAAAGGAAAGAATTTAAATACCCTCCATTTCTTCTCGAAACATGTCTCTAAGAAAGAGGGCTATTTGCAAACTTCTCTGATGATCAAGAAATGCAAACATTCTAGAAGCTGGATTTGTTACTTCGAAATTCACTTGTACTGAACATTTTCAATCTGGAAGGAAATGTAGTAGATCTGAAAACTAAAATTCGTTTGTGGTCACATCAACTCACACTAATACAGTTGTATATATTCAATACTCGTAGGCTCAGCTGATTGATGAACAATCTTAAAGCTCAAGTTGAGATTCCTATAATCCTTAAAATAGACAATCGCTGACGGTTACATTTATGTGGGTGGAAACTGGTCATATGTGGCATAGGGTGTATATTTAGTGCAAGGAAACAAACGAAGACAATCCAAAATTCATTTACCGAGTAATAACATCACTTAATTGAAAGAAGGTGCTTTGTGTGAATTCAAGAAATGTTCCTGTAAAATCGAAACGATAAACGTTTTTCAAATAGGATGAAGAAATTTTAAATCGGAAGGAGGATCTGACTTAAATTTGTCACACTTGACTTTCTTATGACAATGAACAATGAACAGCAAAATAACTAAGTAAAAGTTTCGTTTTCGATGTAGGAAAACAATCTCCGTTCCTCTCCCCTCTCCTTAAAAATCTAATGCACATAACTTCAGTACTTGCTCCAAACAATTGCCTCAGAAAGAACATGTGTTGGATTGTACAAAAAATTGTTCTTGTTTTTTTTTAGAATGACATTACTTAGAGCTGCTATATATTTATAAGAAAAAGATCTGAATTTCCAGAATTTAGTATGAATTTTTTATTGAAAAAATCTGCTAACTTGAAAAATTGTTTACTACATACAAGCTGGTCCTATTTTAATGAATGGTGTTGTATATTCGATCTGGAAAATTTTACAACCTAATTGACGCGGTATTCGGCACACAGAAACATCATTACCTTATCTACCAGGGCTGGCTTTTCAAACATTAGATAAGACAATATAGGTAAGTTTAAGCCTCTCTAACTAAAACGAAAGTGTTCCCAAGAGATAAAGAAAAAAGGCACCATTTAGTATGGAATTAGCGGAACGGAGTATCTATTGACAAGATGCGTGGAAATGGCAAGATTGAAAGAAGTTAATGATAAGTACAAGTTTAAAAAAGTAAAAGATGCCGGGAAAAACGACAGAGAGAACTGGAAAAAAGTCCGTAACAAAACAAAAATATTCTATTTTAACAGAATGATGGCCTACGTGAAATTCAGCTAGGGGTCTCACATCTTGCTTAAAGAGAATTTTTTAAGCAATTTATATCTTACTCCAAGGGAAAAAAGATAACAGCTCAAGAATAAAAACGCTGAGGCCCATTCCCATAAATAATAGAAAACGGCGTTTGAAAAAGTTTCCTTCATTCTACTATCGTTACCTAAATGACTTTTGCATAAAAATTGGAGAAAAACCTTAGGTTGAAATAACACGAAGTGAAGCCTGTTTTCTCACAGAACAGGAACTTGATAAGCAAGAAACTTGAAATATGACTTTACTGTGCAGCTAAAAAAATAAATCGCCTGTCATTTGAATCGTAAATAAGCTCGATAAGCAACCGCCACTTCTTCCTCAATTGTGTTATACTCAAATTAATTTGAGCGGAAAAGTTAATTACCTGCTCGTTCGTGTTCAAGATTGCTAGCGGACAGCAAGTATTGAGTTGAAGCTAGCGTTTGATTTGGCTACTTCACTTATTTGATATAAAATTCAGAATAGAATCCAGGGGCTACTACTTTAGACTAGGGGCAAATCTCAGCACATGGCATAGTTTGGCAATAACTTCGCTTTCCTACGAAAGCGGTGTGTACCTAAAAAATCATCACAGCAATCGTAGGCGTGTCTATTAAACCCAAGATTTTATTCACTGGAGCTTCTCAATTTTACTTAAAAGAAACAAGTTCCACTACCACTAAACCTACTATATTTAAAAATATTTCTTCTAGTCAAACACAGTTTAATACAAGAGAAACATCTTCAACGATATCAATGAAGTCCACGAACCTTAGAAGCAAAGGAGTAAGCCCCGTCGAATATATATATAATAATTGAAATATTTCTCTTTGCTAAAAACAGGCATGAATAGACACACTGCTTTGAAAACGCCAAAAATAAAAGTATCAAACTCAATTACGTATACGAATTAACACTCCGATTGTTTTGAAAAGAACCACGGCAAAGCTCTGAACGGCCGTAAAAATATCACAATGACGATAAAAGCAGTTTCTAGAATAAGTAATTTAGGTTATCAATACTCGTTTTATCACCCAAACATTCCAAGATCTTACATTGGCTTCAACAACATGAAACCCATTGTTTTCAAAATCAGTCTAACGAAGAAAAACTAAATAATAAAAATATTTTTCAAAAGCTGCTCGGAAATCGGAAATAACTGCCACTCATTTTCAATACACACACGCCGTAGATAATTATTATGATCTAAGAAGAAATTTTAAAAGCAATGATTAATACTCTAGAATAACATTAATAGGAGCCTTAGTCACGCATTACGTAAAAACTAAAAAAAGCTTATCTCTATGAATCAAAGACTACTCAACGCGGGTTCATGATCCACAAGGGATTAATGATGGATAACCATTCGAGGGTAGGGGTTATAATGTTACAATGATCAGAATGTAAAATTTGAATTTCATTTAAAAAAGTGGCAAGAAGCGCCTCAAATTGGTAAAAACAAGTCTAGTACCAACGAAAGTTGCTCAGGGCAACCCTGAGAGGCAGTTTTCCTTCGTCGCAGACGGTTTTTGTTTGCTCTCATATTAACTTACGCGTACATTAGTCGACATAAATACTGAAATGAAATTCTGAGACCTGCAAGGCCTTAATTCAGCAAACGTGAATAGAAAAACCATAACATTTGAGTTTATAACGAACACATAAAAATAGCATCGTTGGTCACGCACACATACGCAACCACCATCCGCACGTAATTCATTACACGAGCGACTGCTCAGTACGCACATTTATTTATCACTGTAAGAGTGCGTAATCAATGAATGAAGTTTATAGTCGAATCAAAACTTCGATTGCTAGTTTCAAACAAACAAAAATAAAATAAATTCACTGTTTGATATACAATACTTAACGGAATGGGTGTTGTCTGGTTGATCATAGGCATCTGAGAGTTGGTATTATTTTCACAAGACCAATGAGATGCCCTGTATTGAGTATTTCATCAACCTCTCTCACTGACACGGACCGTAATAACGCCACAGCCCATCAGTGACAGCACAGTAAACTACATTACTGCATTTCTACATTTGGCACTCGTTGTCATTTATTGCCACCGTGATAACTAACTTATACAAAATCATGCACTCTCGCGCAGCTGCAACATTTAGAGCAAAAAGTGTGTTTAGCCGCCAAGTTTCCTACTATACGACATAAATTATGAACCGCTATCCAGCCGAATAATACTTCTACTACAGCGTAGAATATTCCTCCGCAATTTTATGTTCTAGTGTCCATTTCTGTCGCCCATTTAGATGAGTTATCGAATCAACAACAATAGCCTAACAGCTGCCTTTTTTCGCAGTATACACATAAGCGCTATGTTCTCTGTTTCCGATATTTCTTTAAACACGACTGTTTTCAATGCAATTTTTCAGCCAAATTCCGTTCTATCTCGAGTATAATTTTCCCGATGGATTTAGCAATATTTCATTACGTCTTAAGGAATCTGCGCCATATTTCCCTTTCATTCCGTCTCACGAAGAAATTGCATCATCTATTTTATACTTCAGTTTTGCAATTAGTCCTAGTGTGTACTAATGGCGCAACCGGCGAGTTTGAGGCAGGATCTTTGACAAATTTTGCGTTGGTCGAATATGAAGGCTCTGTAAAATAAATTAAATTGCTCGAGTGCCAAAATGAGCGGCAAACCAGGTCTAAAATTCAACCAAAAGCTGAATTTTTAACGTATTTACAACAAAAACATGAGATAATCTAGCAACAAGAAATCCTCTTCCAGTAATAAAGCTACCCGTTCGCCATCTAATACCATAGAGCTTCAGAATTAAACTCTAGCTTGTTAGATAGTATGTGTACCACATATTCAACTTTGCGTCAGTCATCAGTATCTGCTGTTTCTAATTCTGTTGAGTTTTCCGAAAGAATGTGCTTAAATCGACTTACAGCTGCTCCAAAAGCTCGATTGCGTGCAGCTAGGCTGAAACTCCTGAATTATCCGTTGCAATGGGGAGGTGCAGAGCTGTCTCTACAGCTGCACGGTCTGTTGTCCGGTTGCAGGAGAGGCCGGTTTACCGCAAACGCTCGCCTGCGTAGCTCCTCCAATCACCTCCAGCCAGCGAGAAAACGTGTATTCCGACTCCGCTCTGCATAATCAACAATTAAATTATATGCCTATTACTGATCAAAGAAGTGGCATGGAAAAATCAAGGACCAAAGTTTGGTTGACACTAGAAGTGAGGGGAAAACAGGTACAGGTCTGAATCGATGCGATGGGAAGTGCGAGTTACTGTCATTTATACAAAGTTTTTCCCACGTACCTTGTCAACTGAGTAGATTCCGCATCGAAACTTCAATATTTTGTTGAAATGACAACATGCTGCACGTCTCTAGAGTGGAGCTTGCATATTCCAAGGAGAAACACCACCGTAGAGAGAAAGTTACATACAATGTGCGCAAAATAGAAATATCTAGATAATCTGAGTAGATTCATACTCCTTTGACACAACTGTCATTCGAACGAAATGGTCTCATCCTTCCTCTTTCCTCAGAAAAATCTGAATGCGCACGGAAACCCGCACCTGTGACGAGACTGAACTACAACTGGTTAGGTAAGTAAGCCCAAGCCTTCAATCGCATCGAAGGTGTTCCAAAGAGGGAAAGGAGAAGGCACCATTTAGCGAAGAGCTAAGGGAACGGGGAATCTATACATAAGGTGTATTTCACACACGATTCCCTGCGCATAGAAGCAGTAAGTTGACAAAGAAGTTTATGAAAGAGGATAAAAATCGAAGAAGAAAATGAGAGGTGCTGAAAGCAGGACAACAGTGATGCGAAAAAAGATGGTTCGTAACAAAACCAAAACCTATTGCATTTGAATTAAAGGAAGGCCTGTCAAACCTTCAGCTTGAGACCTGGTGTGGCTAATTTTTCAAGAAACAATACTTAAATCCCCCAGAAGGGCTGAAGTGCGACAATAATTGCCGTCAGGCTGTTTCCAAATATTCTTGCAGCGCTCCCATCTTCAAAAGTCACAATGACTCTGTTACCCAGCATTACAGTGGTTTGTGTAAGTGATCTAGCTTTTTTTTTTTGCTCCGGTACCTACCAGCGTACATGACAGCCAGAATGTCACTGAGTACATATAACAGAACTGGACTGTTCAGCAGTCACCTTTCACCTCCAAAAAATTTTCTCATAGATCTAGGTCCCAAAAATACACTAAGGTCAATTTTCCTGGGACGAAAGGACGCTTTGACAATATCAGCAAAAGCATAATAGATTCAAATGAACCTGCGTTATCCAACTTCCAAACCGTGGTAGAGGGGGGCAATAGTCAGGAACGCCGTTAGCGCTCCAACGAGAGTAGTTTCTACCGAACGGGTCAAGAAAGAAGAAACAAGTCATTAGCATTCAAATTCAAAGCTTTAGTTGAGTGGTTCTAGGAGGTGTCGTCTCGAAAGCCACCTCAGTTGTACGGAAGACGAAGAAAAGGAGGTAGCATATGTGAAAATACGATTTAAGCAAAATCGTTCGCACTCACATCAACAAATAAAACAAATTTTGAATAACGTTGAATAATACACTGCTCAAGAATACTTGAAACGTATAAAAATAAAGTTGATTCCTGAGTGAGAAAGAAAATTTATCTTAAACCAATTAACTCAATATAGGTAAAAAAATTAAAATGAAAAGAATGATTACTTGAAATTGAATTCATATTTGCACACTTCATTTGATAAAAGCGTTGTTTCAGTGTGTCTAAAATGGCAAGAACGCGAATTATTTGAATATATTAGAAAAATGGAACGCACCTGAAGAAATAGACGTGATTTTTGAACTGAAGTTTGAAGACGTGTTCCTTATTGACCATGTCGTGGGGGGCGGGAGAGGAGACAGTGTAGCCCAGCAGGGGGAGCGACGCGAGGGGCGCATCATCCTGGCAGGTGCACACAAGCACTACAGTCAGCACAATCATTGAAAACACATTACAAACTACACTCCAACCTCTTATAAAGAGTTTGAATAATTTAAATGACCGACTGTGATAGAGCACATATGGAAGTTTGTAACGTTTGAGTTTAAAGCATTAACTTGAAGAAGACCGGTTCTGCAGAAAACAAGCACTTGCACGTTTCACTTCAATGAAACCTAACTGAAGTCAATTCATCATGGTTTTCGGATGTCAAATACTATTTGCCTTTTTTTGACGATTCGGAACTCAATGGAGCTTGTCGCAAGCACACTATCATACTCCCACCCTTGCTTGGCACTGACCTGGAAAGTTTTGTAGAAGAAGAGGCAGAAATTGGTAAAGACGACCCACAGCTTCTGCCAGCCCATGCTGTTCTTGAACTTTCGAAGGAGATAGCCGCTCAGCTGGTTCTGTGAGTAGGAGTGTTCGTTTGTTAATATGGACTAATAATGATTAGAAAAAAGCGACATTAGTGTTACTCGAGCACATCGCTGACTTCCCAAAACTTACATAGAAGGCAAGCAAATCGTTACTACATTAGTAAGTTTGAAAAACTCGAGAAACAACAAAAGCAACCTCAAGAGTGAGTGAAGAGAAAGGACCATTCAGTATTGACTGTACAAAACAGAGAATCTATGCACAATGTGTGTTTCCACACGGAATACCTCACGCATATTTTAACAGTAAGTTAAGAGAGAGAAGTAGGAAGTGAAAGAAGAGGAAGAAAGACAGATTAGACGACAAAGAAGCCAAAAAACAGAAAGAAGCAAAGTGAGCGCAAAAGATAGAAGTCCAGAAGGCATATCTATAGCTGTGGTAACCTAACAGTGTCCCCCATTGGGTCACCAGTCCTTATTGCATAGAATATACTAACTTAACTAACCTAAGGCTATCCCATGCGCCCCGGAGAAGTATACAAGGCAAAAGATGTCATGCACGTCTCTCATTTCTTTATGCACTGACAATTTAGCAAGACAAAAATATAGCATTAGCATAAAAATTACTCTATTTATGAATGAACTCGAGTTAAATAGCGTTACGTTTTTCTGCAATATCTTAAGACTTTAGAATGTTTGAAAAGAAAAACACATAGAACAATGTCTATTTGTATTTCTAAGCTAGGGGTAAAAATGAAAATTCACCAAAACAAGCTCTTGTTAGGCTAATTGTTTCCTAATACTCTCCGCTTAACACAATTGGCCTTTACACACAGCACTCAAAGTAGGAGTCCTCATAAAAAAATTTAGCAACACATTGCTATGGGTTCTCCAGCAAAAAATATGGTAAGATAAGCCAGTTAATCTTCCCTGCCTACCACGGTAAGTCGTTGTAGCTACACTTGTAGGACAATTCTGAGTTCAAATCGAGATGTAACTTCTATGCCATCGTTTGATACGAAAGACATTTTCTGCAACTTCTAAAATAATTCTCCAAGGCTGAACGAAAATACATACATATCTATGCAGTGTGATTTCTCTATACAAGAGCCAGAGTTAGTAACTGCAATACAATTAGGAAGCTCGTGTTGACAAAAACTAAAACAGCGTACAAAATAGAACTTAATTTCACCATTTTACGCATGAACTAGGAAGAAGAACTCGCACTCCATAGTTGGCACTAGGCGAAAATATCTGGTATGTTAATCACAAGACACATAATGACACTCACCTGAAACAGCAGCAGAATCGTTGTTGGCATTTTGTTTGTAAAAAATCTAAATAGTAGGTGGTCTACCTAGTTCTCCAACACTTAAGAGTGTGGCGGGTTAAATTGAAGTTCAACAGCTTAAACTCAATTTTAGTAATCAAAAGTCTGAAAATAACAAAAAATTAAATGGGTCGTACCTTCATCAAGTTTTGATTCAGAATTTACGTCGATTAAGTTTTTGACTACTGGTCGGTCAGTAGCATTATGAAAATTTCCTCAGCGACCACCGGTGGTTCACGCAGCGATCAAGTGTTGATGAATGTTTCGTTTTAATTGAAATCTTTCCCTAATTTAACAATATTTTCACCATGATTGCTTCATACATAGAGGTATCCTTAGCAATTAAAGCCATCATTACACATCATATAACTATACGTAAATATTATACACATCTGCTTATCTCTCACGTCGAGGAGAGCCAATACATGGGTTAGATGAGATTAGATGTTAACCCAGCTCCATAATCGCAACAAAGGCGTTCCAAAGAGAGGAAGGAGGAAGACACCATTTAGTAAAGAGTTAAGGGAACGCACAATCTATGCACAAAGTGTGCATAGAAATAGTAAGTTGAGAAAGAAGTTCATGAATAAAAGTAGAAGAAGAAAGTAGAAGTTGCTGAAAAACCGGGAAGTAGTGAACCGAAGAAAATTAGTGCGTAACAAAATTATCTTTGCAGATCATCTATCCCTCTCAAAATGATTACCTTTAAAACAAGCAGAGCTCTTTTTTTACAAATGTATTTTGAGAGTTATGTATTGAAGACGAGTCGTGCTGATACGACAAGAGATAAAGTGAGTGATAACGAGTCACGTGGAGGGTTTAGGAGTTTGAGAGAATTGAGCAACAGTAGAATATTCAGGGTTGAGCTAGTTAGAGAATGCATGCCTTCCTACCATCTCCACATTACCTATTTGAAGGTAGGACTTGGTCTTAAGTACTCGAGAGAGACGCATTGCTCAACCTCATCAGTATCTATACCCTACAGAGCACAGGCGTACACTGAAAGTCAGTGTGTTACCTGGGCAGCGCTGACATAGTCAGAGTAGTGAACAGACGTGGCTCTGTGCCAACAGACGTGCACGCTGCTGTTGCTGGGCTGCAGACCGGGGGTC
Source organism: Morinoia aosen (assembly GCA_030386875.1). Lineage (NCBI taxonomy): Eukaryota > Metazoa > Arthropoda > Malacostraca > Amphipoda > Talitridae > Morinoia > Morinoia aosen. The sequence continues at coordinate 46,693,660 of CM059556.1, read as the reverse complement.
TTGCGGCCTGCTGGGTCTTCTCCAGCGCCGCCAGCTGCTGGGCTGTTGCTGCTGTGGTCAAGCACCTCATCACTGGCACCTGCACATCCATGGGTACTTGGCATCTTTCTTTACAAGGTGTGTCTCGTTTGTTTTCCCTGCTTGTATGTTCCCATACTGCATATCCCAAGACATAGCAGTCCTGCACTGAGTTATTTTCACAAAAGCAGAAGCAGCTCCTTCAGAGATGTTATAAAACTACGAAGACGAGTAGGTGAGGTTATAGGTGATTGTATCCTATTAATTGTGCTTACATTACACTCTTTCTCTTCCAGTTCAGGAGCTGAAAACCAAGTGTACAGAGCGATTGTAATAATAGAGAGAAAAATTAAAGATATTCCTATACTTATTGGGTTTAATCGAAAACATCTGCTTGTAGATACGGTCAATACCTTCAAAATAGCCTACAGCTATACTATACATTCTTTTGTAACACTTCAGTAGCCTTATTCTCATGTTTTGGGATCGAGTTCTCTTTGGCTGAAAAGATACTTGGAATAACGGAGGGAATGGGGGTATTCTGCCGAAACATTCAATTGAAAGTGAAACAAGAATATAAGGGGTTGTTTTCGAGGAGGTTAACAAGTGACTTTGACCACCAATCTTGTATAGGAATATTAATAGTTTACGTGCAGAGACAGAATGAAAATGTCAACGCTCCAATCGCTTGTTTACTTAATCTAGTACAAACACACCTGTGAGAGATGAGGATAAATTTTAACAACCCAGGAAGCCTACTTATACCTGAAGATAAGTACCCATGATATAGACAATCATATTTTCTACCAGTAAGGTAAGGTTAGAAATGTACAATTATATCTCTAAAAATCACACAAAATAATATTCGCAAGCCGATCATTTTCGAAACTTATCCATGTATCGAGTTATATTTTATAGAGTTTTCTGGAAATCCAGCGACGTATACGCTGAATATCATAAATGATGAAAATTCCATGAGATGGTTGTTACCGGGAAAATCTATCACTACAGAACAAAAAGTAAATAGATTCAAAATACAAGAGCCAACTCTGACGTGATAACTCGCAACCGAAGTGACGAGATACTCGTAGATAACATTATAGGCCATTATATGATTGACTACAGGAATTTGTAGAGCACAGAAGCCACTACTCACTGATGGACTTGAGAGACAAGTAAGACATGGCCTGATCAGGCCTGGTCTTGGACTGGGCGATGGCCGAGGTGAGGTCGTTGAGCCAGCGCTGCTTCTCCTGTGCACTGTTCGCGGCCACCATCAGCGCCCTGCTCTCAGAAGCGCAGGAACAATGCATAATGCTGTAATGATTGCTGCTTGAGGCGTGTGCCCTCCAACTGTCTAAAGGCCTGTTTACACGATCATCGAGTGCACGCATGAGCAGTGAAGAGAGGCGCAAGCCCCGCCCACTTTTTCTCGCTTCTGGCGCATTTACTTGCTCAAAGACAGTGCGGCTGTAATGATACTGACAAGCTCTGGGCAGCACCATAAAAGCGAGCACAGTTTGAATTGTCATTGAGTAGTAAAAGCGTCTGAAGCGAGAGCAAGTGGGCGGGGCTTCCGCCTCTCTTTACTGCTCACGTGCGCACTCAATGATCGTGTAAAAAAGCCTTTCCATAGCGATACATAAGCACATACCTTCTACTAGATAGCTCTCAACAGGCTTTTAAACCTATAGCAAATCGTTTTGCGCCGCAATGCGATGTTGTCGCAATGAGTTATCAATTCGATCAGAACTTATTCATATTTAAACAGGAAACAAATTTCGCTAGCATGTATTAAATCACTAATCCCGTAGCTTTGATGCAGCATGACTAAAGCTCTGTTGTTTCCAAATACAGAGGTAAAAATTAACAGTCGCCGTGAAGTGAACGTCGTAAATTACTACCTAATATCACCTCACGCGCCCTCGCTGCCCTACCCCCTAACTCCCTCCTCGGAGTGAGACCCCCCCCCCCCCCCGTCCCCTCGACGGAGCGATCCCTCCCCCGGCAGGATTGAGTCCACCTGACGCGGCTGCGGTGCGGGCACCACACTTCACTCCCCTCATTCATGCACAGAGTAGGACTTGCGGAGGACGACAGCTGCGTCTGATGTCATGCCAACGTGGGCGATCTTCCGCATGTCCTCCTACACTGTCCCGCCCTACACGCACACAGACACACACACCAGACACATGCACTGGAGCACCTCTGGACTCGCCCCGCGGACGTCGTGAGGTTTCTGCACGACGCGGGCGTCTTCCAGAGGCCCATATAACCACACCCCTCTTCGCCTCGGGCCGGGCCCGGTCTGGGGCGGCCCTGGCCGCGGCGGACCCCTTCGAGCGGCCGTCGGGGCAAAACAACAACCTAATATCATTGTTTTCAACTGTACAGCAAACATCTCCAATAACTCATATTTGACCTCCACTCACCAGCCACTAGTTTACATATGAACCACCACTTTAAGTTAGTTACAGTCGCCACTTCAAGATACAGCCAGGGCCACTGACCGCTCGATAAATCATGTGGCACTTAATGCCAAAGCCACCTCCTGCCCTCATCAGTCAATACGACCACCAACCCACCAAGCCAACGGACACACACCTGTTGCCGCCATATATGGTGAAGCAGTGCGCCGCACCCATCCTGCTCTCGGTCTCCTCGACCATGACGCCCCTGAGAGGCAGCTGGCCGTGCACCTTGAACTGCAGGCCGGGGGCGCCGGTGCGGTTTGTGTACAGCAGCACGTCGTTGAACTGCTCACACAGACGTTAGTGAAATTTAGGAGTGAAAAACCACCTAGTTGTTCATACAAAACTAACGTAATAATAATCTGTCTGCTCTGTGAAGTTATAAGTTTCTGAAAGCTTCATTCAACACAATACTGAATGAATATCGCATTACACATTGGGTTTTTTTTTTCGCCTTTCTTCATCCTACGCCGTTTTGCACTACTGTGCTGTTTCATTCCACTCTATGTACTTATACTGGTGGTAGCGTGAATTCTACTCAGACTGTATACGAATGAGTTGATTAACTAGTATAATTACTGAAGTAAGAAATTTACTGGGGTTCACGTCTTATCATGTGCATTATCTAGACTGTAATGCAATCTTACCATTTTGGTAGAGAATAATAAAGCAATTCTTCTGAACACAGCGGATGGAAGTGACACTCATACTAGCGTCTTAGTGAGTAGCTAGTACCGCTGTACAGCTCACTAACGTGCTATGATAGATAAGGTTGATATTAGTCAAACGGTTCTTTAACCTGGGCTAACGTAACTTTACGGAAGAGAGGTAACCGAAAAAAACGTGATGACATCTATCACACGAGTGTGCTTACAAAATATGTTCTGCCTCGTTAGTTCACCACGCACGCACAACACACCAGTAGGGTGCACAGAAGCTCAGCCTAAAGCCACTAAACAGGCCTCAGGGCACGAAGAACGAGGATAACATACCAAGAAAAACATGCGTTGCTGATAGCCCTTCCTGGAGAGCTTCTGGAGGCAGCCCTCCCTGATGAAGGCCCGGCCAGGTTGCACCAGGTTCTCCAGGCCCACCAAGTCCCGCTCCACCTCCACTAGCTTCACGTACTGGGCCTGCAATGTGCGTGGTAGTATTGTAATATCCACTACAATACAACATTCCCACCAAATATTATCGATTAAAATTAATCAAGGGTCAAAAAATCAAAATTCTTCACACTCGGTACTAACGCACATACTTTCGAACTTTCATAACTATAAGAAATATAACGTATCGTTAGTTGTTTGAGGCAATCAAACCAAGAGAATTTTTTCCGTGCCCCTTCAATGAAAACTGGGAAAGCATCACGATTTAAATTTTTAAAAATACTGTTACGAAAATTGAGCTATCTAACAGTCATCCGATCAGCGACGTTTCACTCACAGTGCAAGATGAAGTACGTGTTTGAACTTATTTCAAACTTGATATTATAATCAGAAAACAGTAGCGTTGCATGATTGTCTAAATAACACAGTCTTGAGCACTACTTTTATCCTATACGTATTCAATGACATAGACAATGGGAGCTACAGACGTGCAGAGGTCAACGGGCTATCTCGCCCCACACTGTAGTTTAACTCTTTTACAGTAAAACTTTTTGTTCTATTTCAAGTTCTAACTCTAACCCGTTTGCTGCCGTGGGCTAGTGATACGCTATGCTTCACTATGTCACAAGGAGTTTATCTCATTTCCTAAATCGGGAGGTTGAAATACTTTGTTTGACTTCATAATTCTTTACCTATTGTGAATGAGACTATAATTTGTTACTCTCAATAGCCGAAAAAGGTTGAAAAGGTGCAAAAATTTTGTAAGTTTCAAAAGAAGCGGAAGATGATCCTGAATTAATTTTAAAAGACAAATGATCTCTAAAATGCTGACAGTAAACACTAACACTATCTACTGAATGACTAAGCAGTCAGAGACCTTCCCAAAGTAAAATTTCAGTAATCAACTACATAAAAGGTCAACCAGCCAATTTCAATGGTTGAGTATTAATATCAGAGCCGATACAAAAATGGCAGCAAATACTGCTACCTCATTTTTCACAAAAACGTTTAAACAGTTAAAAAGCCCAAATTCTAATAGAAATACTTCAATAAACTCGAGCTTAGTGGCACATGATTCCAGCAAAACACAGGGATGTACTTCAAAAGAGGCAGCCTACGTCTGCACCGAGCGCTGGACGGCAACACCGAGACACGACACTCACGGCGGCCATGAGACGAGACTGCGCTGCGGTGACGGTGAGGCTGAGCTTCGTCTTGACAGCGAGCGCCTCACGCACGTCCGGGTGACCGGTCGAGCCGTAGTGGTGACTCATGCCTGGGGGAGGGGAGGTTACACGTTCACTATGAATTTACACGACTCAGTAAATGTGTAGACACAACGGGGTGAAATGAGAGCACAATCGCCTGACAACTAGAGAATGTTGGACGATGAAGAAAGCCAAAGAGAAAGAGGGTAGAAATATAGGAAAGATAGCATTGGAACGGTTTGAAAACAACAAATTGACACCGGAGATGAGTATTTTAGAAAGATGCCGTAATATATGAAAGACATCGAAAATAATGATTATGGATAGTGAAAAATGTTTCACAGTCTAGAAAGCTCATTGACAGATAGATACAAATTAAAGACCAATGGAAAAATAGTAAAAATAATAACAATAATTATGAATGAAATGAGTAAAATATAATTACACCACACCAGAAATAGCAGAAAACACGATATATAGGAGAGGAGGTTCTTAGATGCATCAAGTTTCTAACTTGATTATTATTATTATATAAGAAAGTTTTAGCCTCCCTTAACTACGACAAAGATGTTCTAAGAGAGGAAAGAGGAAAGCACCATTTAGTATGGAGTTGAGGGAACGCGGAATCTACGCACGACGTGCACAGAAACAGTAAGCTAGGAAAGAAGTTCATGAAACAAGAAAAAAGTTGAAGAAGAAAGTAGTAGGTGCTGAAAAACAGGACAGCAGTGAACCGGAAAAAGATGGTCCGTAACAAAACCTATTTTATTACAACAAAAAGGAAGCCTACCTAACCTTTAGCTCAAGCCCTCGCACGGTTCCCCTGGGAGCGCTAATTCCCATAGATACAATAGTTGTATCCCCCTGAGGGGGTTTCTAATCTGGTATTAGGCCCGTGTTGCACTTTTAACGAGCCACAGAAATTCCTAATAATTTAAAAAATAAAATCCATAGAGAAACGGTGAGATGTGTTTTTGTAAAGCCACACACACGCATCGCACCACTGACATCGAGTACAGAATACATACAGCAGACACTGAATAACCGACACCTAACTCAGCAGGCGCTGCAAATCTGCGCTCAGCAAAGTTCAACCACGAATTGTAACACCTACATTTGGTTGAGGTATACAGGATACCACAACGGTAGCAGCGTAGTTAGTGTTGTAAACAACTTACTCATTGTAGGATCACACTTGAGCCATAAACATTTTGCTAAAAGTTGACTTACTTTACCTATTTGAATAACTTAGTCATTTCTGTAAACGTCATCCTTAACTGTTAGTTTTTTGCACACATGTGGTTCTAAGAAAATAATCGATTCTTGCAATAGACATGAGTCATATCGGCCCTTGTTCTGATGGTCGATTTCCCGACTTTATATGCAAAAACGCGTTCAAAGCTTACGTAAAGATTTATAGTGGATACAATTAGGAAAGTAACTAGGGTATAAGAAATCAAAAATCGTCTTCAGGTTCGTTGGAAGTGATGAGACCGTGGAGGGAGTATATATGGAGGGAGCATAGCCGTCTGTGAAGAGAACCAGTTTTTGAGATTTCTCCTATTTCTGTGGTAACCAATAGCCGTCTCGCAAGTGTGACGTCAGCACGGAAGCCAGTTTACTGATTACGCTAGAGTGCGCACACGATCGCTGAATGCTCTTCCAGCTATTGAGTTAATCGAATCATCGTTAATCACTAATTTGAGATTCTAAGACTCCGAAAGATAATAAATTGTGTTTCCTCACTTGAGGACACTTAATAATAACAAAATTACTAGCAAAGATACATTAAGAGTTGAAAATTATATAGATTACAGGCCCTTGATTATAACAAATTAGAGCGACTTGCACGCTCACCTCAACCGTTGATATGTGGTGTGGTACTAATCTTGCTTTGGAAAATGAGAGGAGGGTTGTAGGGAAGGTGGGTGGAGCAACTTCGGCCAAGCGTCTGTGGTTGGCTAAGAATTGTGACGTGTCAGGCCTTGACAGTACCCGAGTCTTTCAGCTTTTGCAGCCAAATTGAGCCCGATCGGAGTGCGCTATGCTACCTCCATATATCCTAGCTCCATGGATGAGAAACTCAAAGACTATCCAGACTCGCGGAAACTAAGCAAAGACTCTCCAAACTCTGGAAATGAGATGAACACCCGCAAGTGATGGTGGCTAGATGAGCGGAGACTCACTCTCGAGTATGGTGAGGTAGTGGTGCAGTCTGTAGATGGGCTTGAGCACGAAGGCAGTGAAGGGAAGGTAGCAGATCTTTTCAGCCTCGAACTCGCGGTAGAACAGCTCGAAGCGGCGGCTGCGCTTGATGGCTCCCTGCAGGCCCTCCAGCACCGTCTGCAGCTGCTGCAGGTACTCCTCGTACAGCTGCACAGCGCACCACACATCAAGTCTTGCCATGCGGTACCAAGTCAAGGGAGTCACCATATTAACAGCCATGGTAATGCTCTCAAAGGCAGTTCAGGTACTAAGAATACAATAAAAATACAAAGAACTCTTCTGTAACTATACAGGATTGTTCCACAAGACTAGTTCCTAACACCCCACGGCTATACTGAACACAACAATGCACGGACCTATTTGATGAGTTCGGAGGTTTACGTAAACAGTACACCAAAAAGCACTAATGGAGCGCCACTACACGGGTCATCGGGAGCTGCACCAGTCACCCGTGGACTAGTACTAGTACTTGTAGCAAGGGCGCTTGTGACGTCCGTACTAGTAGCAGTGCAAGGGTACTAGTGATCGCTGAACTGAATTTTAGCAAACTGAATATCTCCGTCTCTCTCAAGCCACCCGTCACAACACAACACACACCACACCCGTCACACCACAACACACACACCACACCCGTCACGCCACAACACACACACACCACACCCGTCAAACCACAACACACACACTCACACACACCCGTCACACCACACCACACCCGTCACACCACAACACACACCACACCCGTCACACCACAACACACACCACACCCGTCACACCACAACACACACCACACCCGTCACACCACAACACACACCACACCCGTCACACCACAACACACATCATACCCGTCACACCATAACATACCACACCCGTCACACCACACCCGTCACACCACAACACACACCACACCACAACACACCACACCCGTCACACCACAACACACACCACACCCGTCACACCACAACACACACCACACCATACCGTCACACCACAACACACACACCACACCCGTCACACCACAACACACACCACACCCGTCACACCACAACACACACCACACCCGTCACACCACAACACACACTCCACACCCGTCACACCACAACACACTACGCTCGTCACACCACAACACACCACATCCTTCACACCACAACACACACCACGCTCGTCACACCACATCCGTCACACCACAATACACCACATCCGTCACACCACAACACACCATACCGTCACACCACAACACACACCACGCTCGTCACACCACAACATACACCACATCAGTTACACCACAACACACACCACACCCGTCACACCACATCCGTCGCACCACAACACACCACATCCGTCACACCACAACACACCACACCCGTCACACCACAACACACCACACTCGTCACACCACAACACACCACACCCGTCACACCACAACACACACACACACCGCATCCGTCACACCACAACACACCACACCCGTCACACCACAACACACCACACCCGTCACACCACAACACACCACATCCGTCACACTACAACACACACCACACCCGTCACACCACAACACACCATACCGTCACATCACAACACACACACCACACCCGTCACACCACAACACACCAACCGTCACACCACACTCGTCACACCACAACACACCACCCGTCACACCACAACACACATCACACCCGACACCCACAGGCAGGTGTTCCAGCTGAGCCTTCATGAGGTCCACGATGCGCTGGGCGGACGCGTCAGGCCTGCCGCTGCCGCCGCGACCGTCCCTGGACAAGGCACAGGCTGCTACAGCGCATCGTTCTCATCACGTCAACATAGCGTGATGATAGTTAACTTAGATTGCTGCTTGAAATCTAAAATCGAAGTAATGCATAGAATATCCTAGAATTGCTATCCTAACGAAGATTTTTGATAGCCAGTTAACATGACATTATACTATCCACTACATAATAATATACAGTTACAGCTCGCTTGTTTGGTTGGTCCGTCTCTCTGTGACGCTCTTAAGGATACTTAATGACTTTATCTGTGATACGAGTTTCCCCAGTGCACAAGTACAAGAATATTTTAATCGCGGGTACTATGAGGATGGATGTACTTGCTAGTCATCCACTTCTACAAGATTTAATTAAGAAAAATATCTAATCCCGTTATTTTAGACGGGCCGTGTACACTTGCAGAAAGTTAAAACACCCAAAGACGGACGTGTTCCACCGTGAAAGAGGTGATTCAAAATTCCCAGAAAAGCAACATAACGAAATTGACCTTTAATCTCTTTCATTTCTTGATAACTAAACAGAAGTTAAATTTTTTGGAACTAAGGTCTTCAAATCAAAGAAAAAAATCATTGAAACAAATCCCCACATGCGAGGCCTGTATACTATTTCGTCTTTCAAGGTAAATAAATATCAAGTTCATCCATCTCTAAGTTCATATATTAATAACAAAACTATCATCAGTCATCAACACTCAATTATGAAGGCTATCAATAAATTCTTTCACCTATTACACAATAATCGAATCCATCAATCATCAAGCATATGAATATATCATCATCCATATTAACCAATGATCAAACCATTAAATCATGAAAGCTGCCCATCCAAGCTACACACAATTACTAAACCTACCAGTGACCCCGACTACCACCACGCCTCCAAGTAAATCAGCCAGTAATTTAGCATTCTTTTTAAAAACACAAACAACTGGCTACAGTTGCTGAGTACACCCTAGCACCTAGCAAAACACCAGCCCACCACCCAGCATAACACCATCCCACCACCCACCAGTTGGCGAGGCGGTTCTCGAGAGCAGCGAGGAAGGCGGTGTGGGCCTCCACAATGGGCGCAGTGAGCTGCAGCAGCTGAGGCACGGCGCTGCATAGCTCCCCCAGCTCCGGCTCCCCCTCCCATGCCAGCCGCAAGTGCTGTGCCAACATCAACGGTCAGTCTCTCGCGTAATGATGACATCAACTCAAAACTTCAGCTTACTAATTGGATTCAAGTACACTACATCGAAATTCAAACAAGACGACAGTAATTGACAAAAGGATAAAACTGACTTCTGAGACACAAAGCATAATGTCTGAGAAAGATGTTCAGTTTTCGAGACTTAATAAAGAAACCGCTATAAAATTTGCATAAATTAGAGTCTCGTTTCAAACGGAGATCGCATGTGACATGGTAGTTGGTTTATGGCTCCGTTTCTATTGCAAAGAAGTTTTCACAGAGAAAAGAGAGGGGACTATTTAGTATGGGCTAAAGAAAACGGAGGACCTTTGCACAAAGTGTGTTCTCGCACATTTAACCCTGCGGATAGATACAGCAAGTTAGAAAGGAAGAGGAACAAAGAAGAAATAACGAATTAGGCACAGAAACTGAGAGAAGAGGGCAAGAAAGATAGAAGTCCCGAAGGCCTCTCCGTAGCCGGAATTACGTAACAGTACCTCCTCTGGGAGAGCCAGTTCTCATAGCATAGGACAGATAAACTTAACTAACCTAAACCTATTGCATGGTGACTACTGATATTTCATTTCCAAATTTTACTACATTTTACTACTTTTTACTACCTTCAACAGCAAAAAATGACTACCTTTTTTTACACAATGTATGTTGTCCAAATGTCCAGGTGTAAATAATCGGCCTATAATGAGTAATTTGAATCAATAATATACGCAATACCAAAGGTTCAAAAAAGGCTCCAAGTTTCTAAATACTTGAAATACTTAATACTAAATGGAGCAACCAAAGCTTTACTGTAAAAAGTTACCTAAATTCCTAAGGTACCCCGTCCTAAATGGACTCCAACAAAAGTTTGGCGAAGACCTAGTCTAAACATCTTTCAACTATGAGGGCAACAGTTCATCATATGGAAAAAAAATGACTGGAAACTAGTAGACACCAGGGGATTCTCAGATCCCTTTACAGCAGGATATCAAGGAATTTTATTATGACCTAACACTATGGCACTTCGGAAATATGAGTTTGTAAACTATTTCTAGTGTACCTCAAAATCTAAATCGGCGTCCTAATTGCGATCAATAATAACAAATAGGTTATGAACATATATTATGGAACCAATTACGAAAATGCAAATTTCATGTAGCTTTCCTACATACATTTCGTAGAAGAATGAACTTTGATTACATGGAGCATCTCCATGCTATGACGACATCCTGGAGGTAACTGAATCGGCATGACTGCCAAAAGGAACTTCAAAGGAACTAAACTCTTGTTCAAATGATGACACATTGTATTAAAAGATAGTTTTATAGCATAATTCTTTCTGTATTTGGACATAAATTAACGTCACTGGAATGAGAAAACTTTCAGCTTTACAAAGAGGTAATTTTTTTCAAAAAAAAACATTTATAGTTTCAGTAAATCGTTGTTCCCCAAAATCGAAGTGGACAGAATAAACTCGTCTTTTCAAAGGAGATAATAGTATACTGCTCACAATCAAGCTCAGGACCAAAAAAGCACTTTCTGGATATAAATGAACTGCGGAGAAGTTCCTTTGACGTCATTGCAACGTTTCTATCCTGCCGCAACAACTTGGAGTGTGAGAATATTTGTCTTGGAATAAGAATTGGAAGGCTACATCAAGTTTATGATAATCAAGACCTTACCAGCCAAATATATGACTTTGAATTAAACATTATTCATTGGGAGGAATTGAAATCTAATACGTTTGATTCACGACTTACTCATCTGAAATTGTAGCAGGACTCTCTAAAAGCTAATTGAGAATAATTTTATTTCTGTGCTACGTTTGTGAATAAAATATTTTAATTTTTGAGTATCAAGTGCACAAAAAAAACAATTACGCCAACTTTGCTATATATCTTACGGGCAACTGCAACCACTAAAGATGAATTTCAATAAAATGTAATAGTTATTTAGTGATAAGTACAACTACCTATTAGAAAAGTTTGGCTAGTTGTTAATGTTTATTCATAAAATTTAAAAGAAAAAGTTCACAAGATGTTTTACATTTAAAAGAATCGTAATTTGTAATAAAATGTAAATTACTTTACTTGACAAACATATTTCAATCAAAGCCACTTGATATGCTTCCACAAGAAAATATCTAGCTATGCTATTTCATTTTTCCTTGAGATCGTATAATGCATATTTGATACGTAAGAAGAAAAGATGTTAAATGTCGACCTCATAATCATAAATGCACAATTTTTAAATCCTTTTTTAATATTAATCCCTGATATCACAAGTTCCTAAGCTTGTATCTCAATTATTATTATTATTATTATATTCCTGGTTTTACCACCGCAGCCGCACAAGTGTTGATCTCAGCAGTGATTCTCAGTTTTACTGGTTTCCCGCGTTAAGTTTTCTTGTCGTTTCCGTATCAGGGCAAGTTGGTTCCGTAGTAGTTAATCCACTGCGTAGGCAAGTTTCACTTTCAGATGTAGTTGTAGAAGTTTATTTGTCTGGTAAAGTTGTACAACGGTCCCCCAAACTTAACCTGGTCGCCATCTCCAAGGTAACCCTCCAAGGTGTCCGGGGGACGTCCGCCAAACCAGAGGTTCCGCGCAGTATCATGACACCGACACTCGACAAGTATGTGGTGCACTGTCAGTGGGGCCTCACAAGCCCCGCACGTCGGTGCCATGCCCCCCTCCATCAAATGTCCATGAGTGGCGTGCGTGTGGCCAATGCGTAGTCGGCATAGTTTCACTTCCCACGGGCGGTTTTGCTGGTAGCTGGTAGCGAAGGGCACTATTGATTCTTTTAATGATCTCAGTTTGTTGTCCGCTTGGGCTGCCCACTCCTCTGCCCACTTTCGATTCACCTTACTCTTTATTGCTGCTTTGTAGTCAGTTGAGGGAATTGGCTTTCGTACGATGGTTTGCCAGTGGGTTGCCAGAACGGCGGCAGTATCCGCCCGCTCGTTGCCCCTCACCCCAACGTGACTAGGTACCCAGCAGAGCGCAATCCGTTTCCCACTTTGCTGTATCGCCAGTTGGATTGCAAGACTGAGAGGGTGTCGAGGTTTGTATTGTGCAATCCCCATAAGCGCACTACGACAGTCAGACACAATGGTCACAGATCCCGTGGAAGCAAAGCGGCAGGCTTGGACAGCAGTCAGGATAGCATACAGTTCAGCTGTGTAGCTGGATGCTACTCGTTGGATCCTTTCAGATGATTCATTATCCCCCCGTACTACAGCAAATCCAGTACCGGATTCATTACGAGCACCGTCCGTGTAATATATTGTTGACGCGCTGTGGGATGCCAAGTGGTCCAAGAACACCGATCGAGCTGCCACTGGCCCCACCTGCGATTTCCTCACATTGTACATCTCCCTGCACAATCTTTGAGCACCTGCTTGCCAGGGTGGGAAGACGTATGGCATTTCCACCAGCACATTGTCGAAGCGTACATCGTAGTATTCTAGCAGATTCGTGGCTCTCACGTAAAATGGTCGGGGTGTCGTCGATTCTGGAGCGTAGGTATGAGGCGGGATATTTCTAAGTTCTTGAAGTGTGTATGTATTGGGGTTTATTTGCAGGCGGAGATAGTAGTTCATAATTTTTATTGCACGATATTGCTCTACTGTCTTGGTCCCGGTCTCGCTGTGTAGTGAATTTATGGGTGAGCTTCGAAAGGCGCCAGCTGCTATTCTCAAAGCTGCATTTTGGATCGGTTGTATAGTCGCCAGTAGCGAAGGGCAGGCGGACCCATAGGCTTCGCATCCATAATCAATTTTAGGTTTGATTAGGGCTATGTAGAGACGTAGTAACAGTTTTTTGTCGGATCCGTATGACGAGTGGGCGAGGAACTTCAGGAGGTTCAGCCCTTTAATGCATGACGTCTTCAGTTGTTGAATGTGGGGTCGCCATGTTAGGCTCTCATCTATAGTTAAGCCGAGGTATTTGTATGTCTGCACCTGGTTGATGTTTTCCCCATGTAGGACCAGTTGCGGTGCGATTTTGGTACACCCACGTACTCGGCAGATATGCATGCTGTTTGTCTAGCTTGTATCTCAATGTTAGTGCGTACTAATAGAAGTGTTTTCAACAATGCATCGCCACTGGTATTACATTTTTTAAATTTATATTTATACGATTTATGAAACCTCGATTACCGCATCAAAGCGAAAGCCGTTTTATTGTTTTCTCTCAATAATTTGTTAATAATAAAATGGCTCAAATGAACCTTCCATCATATAACAACTAGATAACTTTCAGATCAAACGGAATGAGAAGAAAAAGAGAACTATTTTTACCGTTGTCCGCAAAAATTTTGAAACTTTTTTGTATTTTGTGCGCTCCAATCCTAAAATTACATCCCACTCTACAGGAATATTTCCATAAATCGAGGCAAATTTCTGATTAAGGGAAAATAAATTTAAAATTTTTTTTGTATTCTACAGTATATAAATATGTAACATTACTTTAAATGTTCAGAGATTTATTCCACTTGACAATTTTTTATACTACCCTGAGGCAAATTTTACTACTTTTACTACTTTTTTACTACTTTCCAAATTTTACTACTTTTTACTACTTTACTACCTAGTAGACACCCTGTATTGCCTATGCTTCAAAACATCGAGAATGTATAAATTTTTGGGGTGTGACACCCCTACTACTCTAGCGGCCGCTGAGTCACGACAGTGGGGTGCAACGTTTGCTCAAAAGGGCAGATGGGATGGGTGGAACTCTTTCTAGCTTGAAATAAAGTATGCTCAAACAAGACGCCGGGATAGTCACACTTTGTGTCTTAGCTTCCTGCGCAATCTCAGATGAGAATCAATACAAAAAATTAAGTAATGCACACACAGCGCTGCACTTCCGCAATGTAAATTAAGACCAGAAAAACAACAACCAATATTGAAAAGTATTGTTTCTAATACAGAAACTCAATAACTTATATGCATACACGTGCGCTGACTACAAAAATTAGATAGTGGATGAGAATAATCAAATCATAAAAAAAACTCTAGAAAAATCACAGAGGATAGAAAGCTTCAAAATATTAAGATTTTAGGCAAATTAATTCGATAAATTACAGAAAAGTTTTTCAATGTTAGGTAGGAAATTATGGTGAATTAAGGTTTTATCTGTCAGAAGAATATTTATCCCACCAACGGAAATACCAATGCATGAACATTTACCCGATCAAACCATAAACATTCATGCCATGAAGTACGCACTGCAACAAACAATGACGGCATATACGCCTCATGCCCACCCCATTAATGACGAGGAGGTCTTTGGCGTAGGTGCGCTCGGTGGTGAGGAGCTCCTTAGCGATGAAGTAGTCCTTGTCGACCGGCTGCTTGCGGCGCCCCCCGCTACCCCTCGCGCCCGTCAGGTCCTCCCCAGGCCCGTGGGACGGGCTCAGCGGCAGCGGTGGGGATGACAGGGACTCCCCGCCGTCCTCCAGCGTCTCGTCCTCCTTGCCGTCGCCTCCGTTAGTGAGCCTGAGGGCAGACCACATGGTTACGAGACATCGACAGGCCGAGTGGGCTTAAGCTAACGAAAATGAACTCGAGTTGATTACTTGCTAACCGTTAAAATACATAGAAAAGTAAGAAGCGTAAAAGAACTAACTTATTCGTCGTTGCCTCAAGAACCAATACCAATGGAGACACTGCATAAAAGGAGTAGCAAGTCGTTGGATAAATTTTTATAGAACAAACTAAAGAAATGCTACCGCGCTGGAACTAAAAGAGAAATATGGCAGTGCGAATGCTAAAGGCGAATATGGATGGCTAAATCATACGTAGCGATCAGGATAGTATGCAGGTAAAACGACACATACACACAGATTTTACGTGAAATGAGTGCGGAATCCACAGAAGAGCAGGAATAAATAAGGAAAAAAAGGAAATTTTCTACGTTTGAAAGTAAAGAATAACATAATATTTATTGTTGTATAAAAAGTTTCAACATTGAACGAGTGCACAAATTGAAGGATGAAGTGAAGAGATAAAGTATCGGTCAGTCGTTCCGGTCAATGCCAGCCTACCGTCATGAGGAACATACAAATGGTTAGAGGTGACAGTCAGCCGGCTCTTAACACGTGGCTGCTCCAAAAGATAACAGCTCTTACCAAAGAGGAGCTAGAGTAAAGACGCACAGATGAGGGCAGACATCACTAGCTAACAGCTATGCACAAAGCGCTCGAATCCCAAGTCAAAACACCCAGTTTTCACTTCGTTGAACGGCAATTATTCTCAGCGTGAACACAAATTCTACGCGAGACCAAAGAACAACTCCAGCCTGCATTACATGCAAATCCCGGTCAACTGAACGCATACTGTCAGGTGACATTAGCTTCAGGTCCACTTACTGAGGATGAGGAGCTTCATTGCCGAGGCTGTAGTGGGGGGGTACTACAGGGGGCGAAGGTGAGTGCAGGGAAGACGGGGTGTACGGAGCTGGGGGTGTGGGGGGAGTGTAGAGTTGAGGGGACTGTTGAGGCTGCGGCTCCCCCCCGTTGATCTTGTCGTCCTCGTAGTGCACAGAATGTTTCTCAGGTGTGGCACTCCTTTGGTGCTGCTGCTGCTGTATCTGCGTGAAGGGGGTGGGGGTGCCCAGGTGGGGGGGCTGCTGCCCCTCCTTCAGCTGCAGCTGCTCCCTGTACTCGGCCGAGTACACCCCCTCGTTGTCGCTCGCTGCGGCAACCAAAGCTCAGTTACTACACACGTCCGACTTGTGGACTACACACCAGCCACATTGTTAAATGTAACCCTAAGCACGGGGATGCAAAATCCGGGGCAGAGGTCGCTTGAAATGTTAAAATTTATGCCGCCCCATATTATTTTGCCTTAGCAGCTGTTCAATAAACACATCAAGATATGTGTGAACATGTCTGTCCTTTATTTTGATGCCAGTCGCAACACTCCCAAGGCAAGGGGATTTTATATGCACTTGCATTACCGAGCTATCGGACTTGGTCAATTTTTCGTACTGAAAACAATGGCACAAAGAAAGTTTACATGGCTACGCATTAGACACGTAGGCAATGTAGAAATCCGATTATGTACAAAAACATGAGAACATGGCGTTTGTCCATGAATAAGACATAGGTACCAAGCAAATAGCCTCTTAACCCCGTACAATAAGAGGAGAATCATTTAAGCACAAATATATCCAAACTAGAGGCAGGCGTACGTACATTCTCAATACACACATGAGTCTTATGAAACACACAACGTACGGCCGCTGAGTGCCAACACATCTACAAAAATAAACAAGGTACACAGGATCTTTCTCATCAAAACTCGGAGATGCGCTACACGGGATCATCGAATGCGAAATGAGTCATGAGCAGAAATACTGAATATAAAGAAATACAAGAGACGCAAGAAGGACAAAAACACAGCACATCACAACACTGGCGGTGCAGAACTCAAGAAAATCAACTACGGAAATCAACTTGAAACGAAGAAAGTGTGTCGTTCAACTAATTTTTACAAAAATTAATATGGGGTATGAGTTTGCACTGTTTAATTCACATTTAATTTTGGTGGGTTAAATAGAATGATTTTAGAAACACAGCAGTCGTATTTTTGCCGTAATTATGTACGCAGCAGTATACATTAAAAGCACACGTAATATTATCTGACAAAGATACAGAAAAATGCAGCGTCTTGAAAAATTGAATCCTCGAAAAACTTAGAAACTTGAAAAATTATGTGGCCTATCCTAAACTGACCCAAGACTTCACCACGAGCCTCGTTTTCTTGATCGATCAAAATATTGCCATGGCGTATGTCTAAGTCACTAGAGCTAAGAAAAGAAAATATATTTCATTCAATAAACGTTTACAATTGCTAACACACAGATCTTAGCGAGATATAGGACCTCAGAAACAGGGGGAGCAAATTTGTCCGTTGATAGATTTTACAGCTATTGCCTCAGTACGGCACTTGCTTAAAACCATTCCTACTCTACCGCCGGATTCACGACGATAGTAACGCGAGTACCGCAAAGCAGGCTGGAGACAGCTGCAGCGCGCTACGCAAACCACGAGACAAGCCTGGTCAATGGTTAAGGCAGTGCGTTGTAGGTAAGATGTGAGAGCAACACCATGCGCCAAAAATTGTCTCGTAGTGCCAAGAGGATTTCTAAGGGAATTGCGGTATCGAAATACAAGCTGTTTTCAAAATTACATAACCTCACTTATGCCACGTTGATGGTAGGGCACCTGTGAATATTTTAACTAAACCACAAAGCGCCCAACTGGGGGAAAATCTCCACAAAGAGATGAATCCCCTGTCAGCCTCGGCTTCCATGTGTTAACAGCGCCCGAAGAAACTATGTCCGGTGCCTGAAGCGGTAACTCCAGCGTAAGCTTCGAGACCTGAATCCTGGGACTACGCCTACGGTCTGCCGGATCCAGCCATCAAAACTAGATATTATGCTCGAACGTCTCCTATTATAAGGCTCGGCCAATACTCAGATACCTACGATTAAGACTAAACGTAATACCAAGATATCAACAATTAGCACTAGACCTGAAGCTCCAATCCCTACCACTTACGAGGATGTTTACGTATGGACAGACATGTTAAAATGTCTATCACTGGTTTCCGACACACAAAAACAGTCGCACCCACACAACTGAACGTAGTAATGCAAGGTAATGATTGATTGATTTTAAATTAGTTTTAGCCTCCCTTAACACAACAAATATGGAAAAAAAGGATGAAAGCACCATTAGTAGGGAGTTAAGTAAATGCGGAATCTATGCACAAGGTGTGTTTCCGCGTAGGATCCCTTGCGCATAGAAACAGTAATTAGAGAAGGAAGGTTAGGAAATAAGATATAAGTAGAACAAGAAAGTCATCGGTGATGAAAAACAGCACAGCAATGAAGCGAAATAATATCGTCCTTAATTAACAAAACCAAAAATAACTTAATTCAACAAAAAGAAAAGGCCTATCAAAAGGCTCAGTACGGGACCACACATTTTCACTGTCACAGTTCCTGATGCAAGGAAAACAAAACACTTCGCTATATCACTAATACAACAGGTGAGATATTTGTAGTGATTTACTTGAAATAAGGCAACAGGTAATACGAATTAACTTAGCATTAGCAGTAATTCATTAGGAAGTCTTAGCATTAATTCCTCAAGACTGCATATGAGGAGGGATACCCAAAATTTGCCAAATTGACCGATTAGCTCTTTCATTTCTAGTATTGAAGCTATAAGAGTTTTCAACACGAATATTATGAAGAAAAATAAAGACAAATGTAAAACTAAGTGTAATAACTTAAAAGCTCTGAAGCGAAAAAAAAGAAAAGTTTATAATTTTATTATAACAAAACGGAACGTACCACGTTTCCTGAACAATGTTTATACGCAACAAATAAAGTTTTCCTTATACAGTTTCAGTAAGTTTCGTTGTGAACTCTACGAGATTCGATATTAATGGATATATTTCTATCAACTCAAAATTCGTTACCGAAAATTATTTCACCATATTTTTTGCAATATTGCTATAACAATTAAGAAAATTGGATCTGTTTATTGAAAAAAAAGAAGTAAGCATTGATATTGAATGGAATTGTATGAGGTAGTGGATCGATGGTGAAGAACCACAAGAGTTGTGTTGCGTGAGTATTTAGACTCCTTTCCCTAAGCACACCCAATTGCGCTTTCAGTATCAATTTCGCGTACACACTAAGCTGAAAAGCAATCCCTTCTAAGTAAGTAGAGTGCATTTAACACAGTACAAGTAGAATGATATAACGTGTGTAAATTATGCGCAGAAGACCTTGACTGATAAATGGTTATGAATTAATTCATTTCCTCTGACGCAGAGGCGGGACTACACAGATTGGATTATAATTTAATTGGAGCTTCCCTAACCACAACAAAAATGTTCCAAAGAGAGGAAGAATAAAGGTACCTTTCAGTATGGAGTAAAGGGAACTCAGAATCTATGCACAAGGTGTGTTCTCGCACAGGATCCCATGCGCAGAGAAACAGTAAGTTGAGAAGGAAGGTTAAACACGATAAAAATTGAAGAATAAAGTCAGAGGTGTAAAAAACAGGAATGTGGTGAACCAAAAAGCGATGGTCCTTGTCAAAACAAGAAACAAATTTCATTTCTATAAAATGAAAGCATACCTAACTTCTAGCACAGGAAGAGGAAGGAAGGGACCAAATAGATAAGATGAATTCGTTCAAACCTTCTCAACCACAACAAAGGCGTTCCAAAGAGAGAAAGAAGGAACACACCATTATGTATAGTTCTGGGAACGTGTAACACACAATAGATGTTCCCTTACAAGATCCCGTGCACATGGAAACAGCAAGTTAGAAAATCAGTTTATAAAACAAGATGAAAGTTGAAAAAGAAAGTAGTATCGGCTGGAAAACACGACAGCAGTGAACCGAAAAAGGATCGTCCGAAACAGGACAAAAAACTTGGACTGTTAAACAAACTTGCCTAACTTAAGCCAATTGAGATCGTACGTCTTCCTCCAGGAAGTATAACGCAAGTTTTAGTTACTTATTGCCTATGTAACTTACTCAAGTGGCCACGCTTGCCAACACACAGTAGCAGACATCAGTAAAATTTAGGCGGCTCCAATTACGGATATTCGGGCACCAGATTGGCGTTGTTCTTTATGACAGATGTTCTTAATTACATGAGGGTCATAACGTCGAGGTCACTAGCGTCTTTTCGACGCTCGGGATAATCATCAAACTAATTGAAGTTTATGCAGGCAGTAACACCTCAAGATAGTTTAGAATATTCAGTCCGCGTAGTTTCGTAGGATGCAGCAGAAAATTGGAGTCTATCAGCAGTTTACTAAATTCTTTAGGTAATTTACATAAAAAGAAATATTTGTAGCCTGAGGTACACCGTAATCAGTTGCAGAACTGACCGACAACCCAACTGTAGGAGTTGAATAGACACAAGCATAATATTAATGTTCGACGTAGTACGCGTAAGTTCATCGGATTAAGATTTGAGAGACTGTTCAGACTTGAAGTCAAAAGTTTACCCTTAAAAATTTAATAGCCAGTATTACATATAAAAGAATCTTAAGCACTTGAGTTGGAGGTGATTGGTAGTAAGGATTAGCAATGCTCACAGCAAGGGAAATAAACACATGAACCGAACTTATGACATCAAACTCACGAGACTCCCGAACAGCAGCGCTCACTGCACGTAGCTGTTCTAGCAGGAGACGCTATAATTCCCGCTCGAAGTGCACGCCTCCAAATTGGAGGACATCAGGTGAGATATGATAAGCACCAAAAAGCACCAATGAACTCGGACTGTGATTATGACAGTGAGCAATTCTAATAAATTCATTTCTTAGAGTAGGCGGAATTAACTTCCTGAGCGATTAGTTTGAGCTCTTAGGAAATTGTAGAAATGAGAATGACTATTTAATCAATGGAATGTGTCGTACTCGAGTGACACATGACGGTGCAGCCACTGATTCTGACCATGCGCAACAGCATGTCGTCCCCTCAGACCTCATTACCGTGCATTTAAGCCCCAAACAAACCCCTTTTATTAACAAAACTGCTCTGAAGAGTGAATGTACTCAATACACACGATTGATTATATCTCTTAAACTCATGGAAAGGTCAAAAAACTATTGCTGATATGAATTGAAGATAGAAATGACAGAAGCACTATTAACGAATGATGGGTCGATAGGTTCACCTTAATTTGAATGAAGAAGTACTTAATATTTGAGCTCATAGAAAGGCAATTCAACGTCTGCTTGAACATCTTGTTTCAGACAGAACATTTGCTTCAAAATACGAAATCCTTAGAGTTTGAACTTGATCTTATAAATAGGTTGAATTTAGGAACACTTGATTCAAGTCTATTTCAAAGTATTATTATGCCGAAATGTATATCAGCAAACACTTCAGAATGCAATCATCAAATTTTACAAATTTTGTTTTTAAGCAACCGAAGAATTATAATTCTTCGGTTGCTAGCGCAAAGTAAAGGATGTCTTTACCGAACGATTGATTGCTTACAATAAAGTTTTAGCCTCCCTTTACCACAACAAAGATGTCCAAAGAGAGGAAGGATGAAGGCACCATTTAGTATGGAGTTAAGGGAACGCGGAATCTATGCACAAGATGCATAGCAACAGTACGCTAAGAAAGAATTTCATGAAACAAAAAGAAGAAAGTAGAAGATGCTGAAAAGCAGGACAGCAGTGAACCGAAAAAAGATGGTCCGTAACAAAAAAAAAAACTATTCTATTTCAACAAAAATAAGGCCTCCCTAACCTTTAGCTCAGGACTTCACATAATCCCCCTGGGTCTTTAACGAACGACACTTGGGCAAATTTACAGATCCTTAAGCAACTTCTGAAGCATGAAATTGTAGCTAGTCAAGTAGGAATTTAGATATTATTGAATTTAGCGAACATGATACTGAGCCGTATGGAGTTGAATTAGTTTGAAACGATGTGTTACTGACGCAACAGTTCACGAAGGACAAAACATAAAATACGGAAAGAAATAAACAAGTACGCGAAGAAAATAAAATTTCTCAATGACAGCTTACGTGTCTGAAATGTTGCCGCAGCCTGTTAAATTAATTTCAGTTCTTTAAGATAAAGATTAGAAAAAGAGAAAACGTCTGGGAAGGAAAAACACGCGGGACACCAGTGAGATGGACAATGGGCGCGTAAAATATAAAAACCGATATAACAAAGTACGTAAAAATTCGATACTTCCAACGAAACATGTGAAGGTATACAAGAAATCAACAAATCAGCATGGAAATGTAAAAAAATAGAATATCACGACGTTATCAGAAAACCAACAAGAACTAGACGGAAAAGAACAAGAGCGACTTGATTATTACAGTACTGCTAGGGATTCTTGAGTGAATGAATCGTATTTTCGATACGCTTTTCTGGCCGAAGATGAACACACTATCTCGTGGCAAGGTCTTAGTTTGCTGAGCACGTGAGCGTTTGTACCAATAACACAAAATAACGAAGAGAACAATTGGCACGTGCTGGAAGTAAAGGCAGGGTAGGGTTCATCAATACGCAAATACCAATGAATCAACAATAGAACACAATAAAAAGTAAATAATATGAATGAAACAATTGAAAACCACGATCAGGTAAAATAAAAAAGGTCAAACACACATACAGCCTTTGGTGTGGGAAAGTGAAGAACAATGATCACATGCTCGTATCAGAAACTAACCAGTCTGTACAACTCGTTCTTAAGCCCGTGTACAAACGCGTATGTTTAAGGTAGACAGTTTGCTAGTAGAACATAAAATGTTCTCAACGCATTGCGTTGACGCAAGGATTTGGGTTTGAACTGACCAATAACGAACGACAGATCCATGGTCCACCAGAGACGCATTTCAGTACTCACAGAGAGATACAATCCTACTGTAAGCTTCCTCTATTCTCCCCTGACACCATAACCCACGCTTACCCTTCTAATATGTAATTGTAAGTTAAGCGCCCGCATCTCAGTGCTAAGAACGAAGATGAGAAGAAATTTAAGGCGCTCCACAAAACATTTTCTGATAAGTACGCATTAACGAACTATTTTTAGGAGGAACAAAAGCACAATTGGGATAACAATTTCTCATGCTTGTCTATTTCAAGATGGTCGCAAAAAAACAGGGTAAGGTTCTGTTATTTCGAGCGTATTTAATTTCCCATCCCAAAACGTTCATAAATAAAATAAATATTTGCCTTCCTAATCTCTTCGGCCATTGTTTCAAGCTTGGGACTTGGGACGCGCGCCACAAGTCTCATCTTTGATATGACTACAGCTACACTAATCCAATAGAACCGTTTTGTGAGTGATAGAGCCAGTTCCAGCTAGCTATCCTTATATTGAGGTTCTTCCTTTCCTTAAAGAAAAGGCCAGGTGCCAGCCTGCGTCTTAGCAGAGGTGCGTTCGTACAAAATTTAGTGGTTCAAGTACACTCTTCAATCAAGTAAGTTTGTTATGAAGGTCCTGAGATATTGAGGTACGTGCATACGACCATCATTCAGAATTGCTTCCACTCTATTTAGTGTTAATTCCACTCATATCAGTATATTCTCCACATAACCAGTAGAGCAGGATTTCAGAGAGTAAAAATGAACAAAAAAAGCATTGACCGAGGTAAATTAAGATTCACCAGTCAATAAAACTGGCAAGCAAGCAAATGTGGGCAAAAACTGTGGAATTAAATCATATCAAATCAAGTATTCTAGGTTAGAAATTAAAAGCGATTCGAACGAAGCAAGGAGCGGGAACACACCCAACTACATAAGTAATACAAACAGTCGTGTAGTTTTCTCATCCAACATAATTCGTCGAATAATTGAAAAACGCTTAGGAACTAAAACTGGAATGTATAAAAACGTGTACACCTGTTCCTCAAAACTAAATAAAATCATATCAATAATGAGCAAATATCTCAAGCGAATTTTTGCGATTGTATTCATTTTTAAGATATATTTCGTTCACAAATTGAACGAGAGATAAATTACCCAAGAGATTACGTTAAAAAATCATCTAGGGACATTTATAGATCGCATATTTTTTGCTTTGAACCATTGCTCAGAAGACAAAATGAGCTTCAGCTGCCAGCCTTTGGAAAATACACAAACTGAATTGGCTTGGAAGTACGCACATCATACCCTCAACGAAGTAACTCCGAGACTTGAATAGGTGCAACGACATCACGTTATAGCTTTAGTAATTACAATGAGGTGATTATCAATCAATTCATCAAATCCGATGTTCTATCATTATTTTCGCGGGCTATTTCAGACTTTTATTTCGTTATTTGTTCCTCCTCTGTGTTCTCTGCAGTTCCCTGACCTCTATATAGGAGACCGAGGGCAAGTCTAGTGCTCTGCATTTCGCATTTCAGCACTGCAACTCGTATTACCAACTTAATACTACGCGCTTTAATCTATGCATGTCTTCCTGCACAACTTGAAAGTTTAAATTAAAGCGTCAAGATTTCTGTTGAACGGCAATCAAAGGTCATCAAGTTTGTAAGAATTTCATAATTGAGACGATAGGAATTTAACATGAGTCTTCTCACCACGTCTCTGCTGACAGTAAGGGCTTCTAATTTTAAATTTCTACGGTTCCTCATTTCTCCTCAAAAATTCAGTTCAAAATGAGAGGATTCTTATAACTAAATAGCATACAAACATCGTACCAGAAATTTGCGTGGTTTTCATAATTGCTTTGCACACTCAAAAAAGGAAAAAAAGATTTAAAAATCGAATTCGCATTCGATTACACGCGTACATTACACCTAATGATCTCTTACAGATACGAAAACATTAAATAATTTCTCACTAAAAAACAAATTCAACTGAAATATTCAAGTTGAATGCACTAACATCAAGCACTCCGCTCTCTAGTTCTCTAGTTCACTACGAACAAGATTGGATTTTGTCTCACATCCAGCAGTGCGACCTCGTTCGAATTACTTCTCAGTCAAACGGTTTGCTTGAATTGAAGATTTCGTAGATTTCAACAGTGAATTACAAATCTATGACACTCATCTTCATCCAACACTGAGTTTAAGCAGGGAAAGCGTAACGATGAAGCAGTTCTTCCTGCACCTTGTAACACATAACTGGGGAAAGATTTGCTACTAGCATCTTTAGTTCGCTCTAGTGTCAGCCTTGAGGCATTGGAAGGATAGCCGCAGCGTAGCAAGATTCACATACCACGCACAATACAAGTTCTTGCGTTTGCACCTCGCCAAGCTTACGCAGCACGTGCCTGGTTACCGCGCCCTCAAGAATAGTTACTTTCTGCTACTACGTTACTAGCTACTACCTCAATAGTAAGTGAACCAATGAGCATTAGGTTAAATGAACGCTAGACTACTGCTATTTAATTCGAGATAGGTTTGTGCAGTAGCACGACGGTTCGAGTTACTAAGCTGAATGCACAAGGAGTGAGAAAGGTGCAACTGAATCTGAAGTGAACTATGTTCATCGTAACTGTAAAATGAATCCATCTAAAACAACAAATCGAAACTGAAGGTACTTGTGGCATGGAGAGAATAACGAAAGTAGAATGAACGGTAAAAACCAAAATGCTTTAAATGAGTTGCGTTACAAGTTGAACCACAACAAAGGTATACCCAAGAGAGGGAGAAGGAAGCCCTGATCAGTATTGAATTAAGAGAACGGGGAACCAAGGTATAAGGTGTGTTACACACTTTGCAAATAGAAAGAGTAAGATTGAAAGAGCTTTATGAAACCAAAAATGGAAGAAGATAGAAGTAGGGGCCTAAAAAAGAACAGCAGTGAACCGACGATACGAAACAAAATGAATAATATATTCTATTACAAACAACAAAAGGGGAAGCCGACAAAACATATGAAGTACCAAAGAATAATTCAAGAAGATAACTGCGCAAGACAAACATATAGCATTTTAATCATTCAACAAAGATGAGAGAGTATCATGAAAGAGATAAGTGTTGAGAATCGTCACTTAAGAATATTCAGAACCAAAAACACTGACCCTCTGATAACCGAACAATGTCAACTGAATCATAAAATAATTTTCCATTAAATTCTCTCTCTCTTACCGTCAAGATATCTCACTCACACACACATCTTACAGCAGAACATAGCTTTGCTTTAACCCTACATCAGGTCGCACTACCGCACTACAGACCTGCCACCTCCCTCTACTGCGCTCAGCCGCACAGCTCACTGCCATTCTACATTCATTCAGGAGCCCTGCGTTACAATATCTGTGTTAACAAATGTGATGTAGATACTCAACACTTCATTATTTATGCTTATGATTTATTTAATAATATTGTCTCATAATTTTGAGTAAGGTAATATCAAGAAAAATGGGCGGAAATTTACTAGAAATAACGGAAAATTAACACTAAAATGAAGAAAATTCTTCTCAAAGCGAAGAAAGAAAATCACACACTTTACATTAACCTCATCTAATGGATTATATTATGACAGCTCATAAGGAAATTAGTATAAATAATTAGTATAAATATGTTGTAGATAAATAAATTTGTGAGTTTAAATGAACGCAATCTGAATTTAAAGGGAACAAAAACTCAATGGGGCATAAATCTGAAAGAGGCAATTGGTGCAACAAGTTCAGAAGTGCCGTGAAACAGAAGAAATGAAAAGGATACAAAGCTGTAAGGCATTTAAGTCAAATACAAGGGAAGATAGATAAAACAAAAGGAAGTGCGCTGAGGATGCAAGAGGGTATTGCAGTGCAGTATGTAGAACGTTGAGAAGGTCGCAGCATGCTTCCTGAAACGGCCACTACAGAAAATTATCATATCCTTCAACTTGGTACCACAGGCCACTGAAGGACGTTATTGCATCCTCATAGTGATTAGATACAAAGAGAATAAAGATATAAACTAGCAAAAGAAGCAATTTTCATAACATGGGGAAATAGCGAAATGAATTCAATGTTGAATGAAAGTAAAAAAATACGAAGTGTAAAATGGTATCAAATCTACTACGCACATAGCTAAGAAAAGATGCATTCAAGACGGACATTATACAAATAAAAGGATAAAATAAGCATACGTGCATTCAACAACCTCAGCGCAGGTTATGTCCGTGGGCTAAGTTTACTCGCATCAAACAAAAACTTCAAGCTCAATCTCAGCAATTTGCTCAGAATATCAATTAATTGTAGTGTAGCAACTTTATTTGAAGCATCACGGTAATTTTGAACAAGCTTTGGAACAAGCAGGTTTTAATTCAGATGAGGATCTTGGAACGTTAAGACGTGAAAAAGTAAACAAACGCAGACCATCAAACTGGACGAGTCAAGTGACTCGTTACTTGAGCTGGCCAGGGGCAGGGGGTTCTCTTAATGAATGAAAACGCAAGGAACAAAATCACCTACATAGCAATGAACCTTTCAATTAAATTTAAAATGCCTAGTGGAACCCATTAAAATCAAACAGATTTCAATTTATAATCGAATGAAAAGGATGTTAAAAAACTGGGTTGATAGTACGAGAGATTACAGGTCCATCCTTTCAACACATGTTGTCCTATTGCAGCAGTGTGGTCACAGAATTGATGAATCAAATAAAGTTGCATGAGCTGAAGCGAACTCGAGCAGCACTAGGACGGTAAAGTGAGCCCACGGTGTCCAGCGCCGCGCTCCACAACATCTAAGACTTCGCCCCGAGGAGCCTGGACGGGCTGGTGTTCCACGACCGACCGCACCTTGATTTCGCACTGCACTCGTCACTACGCCAGTATCTCAACACGGTTATTGCCGATAATTAGCTGTAGAAAATGGCAGGGAATAGCGCCTCGTTGATGCAAGCAGCCGTTGAATGAGCAGTTTGTGACTGCTCCGCGTCCCTGGTTCAGAGAGTACAGGACATGCAAAAGTTTATGTTGGCTTACAATGGAGTTATAGGACTTCAAGGAAAATTCAAATGTGTCTCGTACTGAAATGTGTAACATATGGTGGAATAGGGTATCATAGTAATCAAACAAAGTGTACTTTTGAACCCAGATAAATTTCAGTAAGAATTTAAAACTACGTTCAATAGGCTGTGCTTGAAGTTATTTTAAAATACTTTTCAAGACTTAATTTCACTAGAAAGCCCATCCCTATTTAAAAGAGACATTTGACTCTTGATACTTATGAAGAATGAGCACCATCAAATAACTGTACGAGTGTAATTCTAACATCATGTGAAGGTCTAAATTTACCGCGAAAGCGACGTCATCACGTCAAGCCTAAGAACTACACCGCTGCACAATCTTGAACTCGACAAAATGAGCATTCAGTTAGCATGGTGGCATCATTCGGGTGTTGGATTTAGGAAATATAAACACATGTTTAAAATTTAGGTTTGACAAAAAAAAGCGTGGTGTACAATTTGGGTGGTGTTGACGCATGCGCGAGTGCGGTGCGAAACCAACCGAGGGCCGTTGAGTGGGCGCGCCAGCTTGACATTAGTAACAGGGCTCAGTTTTGGGAGTATTGGGACCGTAACTGAGTATTGGGACTCACCTTCAGGGCCAGTCAGCGAGAAAGAGAACTCCGAAAGGGAAGCGTTAGTATCGTCATCATTAATTTAATTAGTTCTTAGTTGGAGCGACAGACTTGAAACATTTTACTGCGAAAATGCAGGATAGTTCTAAAAGTCCTTCAGTTTTACGGCATAAAAATTATCATACACAAAGAAATCAATTTGTTCCGAAGGCTCAACATGATTCAAGAGTTGACAAATAGTTTTTCGAAAAATGAGGTATAGTGGACATAAGTAAAAAATGAGTAAACAATAAAACACGAAAAGAAGACAATTCACCGTGAAATTTTAGCAATAAAGCTAAAAGCATGTTTTCAGAAACTACTTAAAACTTCGCTATAATTTGAGAGTAAGATTTCATTTCACACATTAGAAGTCGTAAATCAACGAAGAGTTTCACATTGATTTACTTTTTGATTGACATGTTTTGTTTCGGCAGCAATTTCAGCAGCGAACAAGAAACATAAGCAAGAAACTCTCCCTCAGAGAAGACAACAGCAATAGCAAATAGATGTGGAAAGTTTCCAATTGAGTTTTATCATTGGAACGAATCTCGTGAATCTCATGAGTGAAGAAGAATACATACGAAGTTCGAGATATAAGTGAATTTCACGAAATAAATAGATATTTCTAAGAGAAATAGAAATTTATTCGAGTCAGTTCATAGTATTGCGCTAGATTTGTTAAATAAAAAAGCGATGAATATTTTTTCAGACGGTTCGCAAATAAAAAATTCTTGCTAATAACGATTTTTACGGTTTCTAAATCGTAGAGGATGGCATTGAAGATTTCGATTTGCATTTTTATTCAATAATAGCAACAAGAAATTGTAGCTACAGATGTAGTAATTATAATATCAATGGTAACGATGATGATGACAATAATAATAAATATTCGATAAATTATAAGTAAAGAAGTCATCGAAGGGATCAAATAAGCTGAACTAGGAAGCACATCAAAGTGTGGGCGCCTGACAGATGCCGACAATAAAGCGATTTCAAATGAGCTCTCACCAACAATAGGAGGTGAATCGAAAAATAAGTTGTATTAGAAACCGGCACGGACGAGAGCATGACATGGATGTGTACTGTACATTTGGCACGCACCTAATGAACTGCAAACTTCACAAAATTCGCCGCTACTAAATCAAGTTAACTGGAAACCGCTAGAAACTCTACGCGTCAGCCTCATCATCAACTGGTCGCTGTGAAAACTTCACACTTACTTGTATTTCATTGAATCGAATTATACTACACGAATTCGTAAGCCACGTAACAAACATAACAAGTTAAAACGCTTCTTCTACGAGTACATCAACATTATGCGATTCTGAGTAGACTCTCGCTGGGAAAATTAGAAACTTAAACACATCTTATCGTAACTCCAACAAGGTTGGTTATCAAATTTTTAATAGGAATAAAAGATACATTTACGGTAAATATTAATAACCATAACACACGATAATGATTCACTAACGAAGAAGAGCACAAACTGAGCGTCAATACGAGGAACTTACTCCAGCACTTGACTACGGAGCGGCACCGGCGCACGAGATTTCGCCCCTATTCTTCAGCCAAATCTTAGGAATTTGTCCCTGAATTGCTGTCGGGCAAAGATTAGTGAGCTGTGTGCTATTCTTTACACTAAGAACTAATAATAGATATACTCTGCAACACAACAAAATTCTGAGAACATTAGGCTACTGTTGACGGTTTTACGCACACTGTAACACCCTAAACATGTCGTTATGTCCTGTTAAATTACACCGACATGTCATCTGGGCAGTTTTTGCGTTGCAAAGCTAACAAGGTTGTAGCAGCTAACGCGTTTGATCTAGCAGTTTCAAAGTGAAATAAACAAACTTTCTTGAACAGCACAGCAAATGCTCGGGTACATATCCCGAATCTGAACAACTTATCTAGCAGGAGAAGCTCGGCATGGCGTTTACGAACTCAACCTTTGGTTTGCATGAATTCAAATGGAAGTTGAAGATGTACACACGAATAAGAGTAAGATTTTTCAAAGTCATTTTTCTCTCTATATTCTAAGAGTACATATTTGAGCACGTTCACCCCAGAGGATATATATTCAACAATTAAATTTAATCGCATCAACGCCTACCCAACGCACAAAATTAATTAGATACGATGAATATAGAAGCATATTTAAAATTTCCCTTTTCGTTCAAGCACACAATTAATAACTTATCCTCGACCGAATAGTCACGTCCACACAATTTTTCAGGCAAAAATTCCTCAGTTCACCCTAAAGTGACGCATTACCCAGTCCCAGAGATGGAAGTGCTTCTCGCAAATTGCGTTCTATGGAGGTTCTAATTAAGAAAATATAAGACACAAAACGTGTGCAACTTGAGCGCAACATTTTAAAGAGCTGCACAAAAAAATAGTTATCAAGGAAATCAAAAGAAATCTTGTCCGAAAGGCGGAATATTTGAAGACCGGAAGAACAACTGAACTTGGCACCGTCCAACACACTGCGACTCCACAAAACGAAAGCAAGTATGAACCCAAGACAAGATCTAAATATTATAAGGGTGACAACTCAACGAACAAATACAACAGTTATTGTTACACAAGGAACCTATGCAATGGTACCAGGAACGGTATAAATTACGGTACAAGCTACGGTACCAGTAAACTACGAAGATTTAAGCGATGCAAGCAAAGTACATACTAAGCTTTTGATGAGAATAGAAGTGGTGAAAATGTGCTGATGTTGACGTGGCTACTAAAATGCTGTCATATTAACATTAATTACGGAAAAAAATAAACAAAAAGTCCATTGACGTTCGGAATCGTTCAGAAATAATTAAACGTTGTTACAACTTCAACACTGATACCGACATAATACTTGCATTTGGCCACAATTCTAATGTAGGGATAGATGACCAATTAAGAGTATTCAAGAGCTACTTAAATAGTGAAGAAGTTTAAGCTTACGTAGAACTAAAACTCAAATGGGAAAATGCGCAAATATTTATGAACGATGAAGAAAAAAATTTAAATTATTTCAACGACAATATTTCAAATGAAAGACAATGGCAATAATGTAAACTTCTTCCCTATCACTCCGCCATCAGCAAGATGTACACGTAGAATTACGGAGCACGTGCTGCGCACGGAGCAGAACTATCACCTAAAATGGAAGAAACTACCCGAATAGAATTGGGGAGCTTGTTTTCACGGCGTGAATATTTACAAGAGAGGCAGACTGACTTTGTTTGACGGCGAGAATATTTAAAACAGAGACAGACTGACCTTGTTTGACGGCGAGAATATTTAAAAAGAGACAGACTGACTTTGTTTGACGGCGAGAATATTTAAAACAGAGACAGACTGACCTTGTTTGACGGCGAGAATATTTAAAATAGAGACAGACTGACTTTGTTTGACGGCGAGAATATTTAAAATAGAGACAGACTGACTTTGTTTGATGGTGAGAATATTTAAAACAGAGACAGACTGACCTTGTTTGACGGCGAGAATATTTAAAATAGAGACAGACTGACTTTGTTTGATGGTGAGAATATTTAAAACAGAGACAGACTGACATTGTTTGACGGCGAGAATATTTAAAATAGAGACAGACTGACTTTGTTTGATGGTGAGAATATTTAAAACAGAGACAGACTTACCTTGTTTGACGGCGAGAATATTTAAAATAGAGACAGACTGACTTTGTTTGACGGCGAGAATATTTAAAACAGAGACAGACTGACCTTGTTTGACGGCGAGAATATTTAAAATAGAGACAGACTGACTTTGTTTGACGGCGAGAATATTTAAAACAGAGACAGACTGACCTTGTTTGACGGCGAGAATATTTAAAACAGAGAAAGACTGACCTTGTTTCACGGCGAGAATATTTAAAATAGAGACAGACTGACCTTGTTTGACGGCGAGAATATTTAAAATAGAGACAGACTGACTTTGTTTGACGGCGATAATGTTTAGAACAAAGGCAGACTGACACATTTCGCGACGCTGCAACACACACCAGCTAATATGTACTGTACATGTTAGTGAATAAAAGCTCTGAAAACATGTTGAGTAATGAGCAAAGAAATGTTTTCCAAAGAAAGAAAATCACACAGAATAAGAACAGATGGAGCACTTCAAGATAATACGAGATATTAACCAAGAATGAACGACTAAATGGAGACGCATCAATGTAACGAACAACATTAGTGATCAATATTGAACGCTGCACATCAGATGAGAGAAAACGAGGAGATACAAACAAAGCACGTAGCGTAGTTACAGAATGTTAGAGAGCAACTGAATACGTACAATGAATTATTTTAGTTCTGTATTGCACCTCAACAAGAACGAAACCAGGAAGTTTCCTATTGCTAGCTCCGAGATTCACTTCGGTCTATATAATCTTCTATTTTTCACACTCGTAAAAAATGAAACACGAGGCATTTTTTCGATAGTTTTGCAAATATTACATCGATGAGCTCATACCCTACACACGAAAAAAAATAGTAAATAGAGTCCTGAAAACTGATGAACGTACTCCTGTCCACCCACGCCAGCACCGCAAATTGAGAGGCAAATGCAGGAAAAACTGTGTCTGAGACTCGCTCCGTGAACTTAACTCTGGTTCCAGTGTATGGGAGGAAAATCTCAAACCTGTTTCAATATTCATTAATCCTCAACTTACATGATCATTACTTCCATCATGGTAATACTTGTACTGAAAAACAACGAAACGAACGACAGCACGAACACTCGAGTAATTAGTGACCACATTGAATTATAAATTACAAAAAATGATGCGGCCAAGAAGCACTTCGACTCCACAATGGCCAGAATTATACCTCATATACAAGTAACCGAAATGCTAACCAACCTGAGAAATGAACTTTTTGTAAAGTCGACTTTATTTGCGCTCCTCTATGAATTAAGTAAATTTTGCTAGATGAGCCTTGAGTGGAGGCAATTCTAACTGTCCAAATTCAGTGTTGAACGCAAAGCTTATACGTACGCCACAAAACATACGATTCTGAATAATTCAAGAACAAGCTCACTTTCCACAAATGACGCTCAACTTAGATTTGATTTGCAGAGAAAAATAGAATTGGAGACGTCCCCAGGACGCAGGGCGCAATGTAATTTGTAATAGGAAATAACCAAATACGGAAAGCAACTCTCAGAACAAAGATTAAGATTTTAAGTTAGTTTAAGCCTCCCAAACCGCTACAAAAATAGAGCGTATCGATCGAAGAGAAGAAGGAGGAAGGCACCATTTAGTATGGAGATAAGAAAATGAGGAATCTATGCTGAAGGGGCATAGAAACAGTAAGATGAGAAAGAAGTTCATGAAATAAGATAAAAGTTGAAGAAGAAAGTCAGAGGTACTGAAAAACAGGACAGTAGTGAACCGAAAAAAGGTGGTCTTTAACATAACAAAAAACATTTTATTTCAAAAAAAAGAAGGCCTACCTAACTCTCAGCTCGGGCCCTCACATTTTTCCCCTGGGAGCGCCAATTCCCATAGATACAATAGTTGTATCCCCCTGAGGGGTTCTCAGAACAAAAATCTCACATAAAAAGGAGTAGTTCAAACATAGTAATTTTTAAACAAATTAAGCGGCATAAAAGTAAACGCAATTGAGAGGTGAAATGAATTTCCCAATTTTTACGTGATAAATTCAAAGCCAGCAAATTTGAATACGTATCAATTGGTAGGTTCATTTCAATGAAACACATTTTCTCTCAGACTGAAACTCTCTGAAAGCTTCAAAAGAATATAAGCCTTTGAAAAAGAGGATCGCGGATAGCACTGACAAGCACGCAGGGACCGTGAGTTCAGCGATCCTGTGGCGCGAAGAGCAAGTGATGTGATGGAGGTCATGGACGACTACGGCGGCATCAAATATACAGCTAGTATGTACAAACAGTTCCATCAAGGGCCTGGTAATGAATAAAACGGAGCCCCTAAATCTATGGGCTATTGGACCTACACAGTATTCAACTGGTTATGGGGCATTTCTCTTGAGTCGCTTTTCTAGCAATGTCATTCCGTTAATACGCTCAAGGTACTCCTCCCAGCAAGAACTGTGGAGGAGAGTGAAACTATGTAACGGTAGTCCAAAATAACTCGAACAATTTCGAAGCCCAAATTGAATGAGCAGCACGCTTATCAAGCTCTTCATTATAAGGGAAACCAAATAAGACATTAAGTTTAAGCAATACAAATTCTAAAAAGAGTCTCATAAACATACGTACGCTTTTAAATGGGGATTTTTAAATTTAATAGAAAAAAGGCCTTCAACTTCACAAGCTTGTTTGTCTCCATGAAGCAACCTGCAACCTACAATCAATTTTCTGGTGTATTTCCCGCCAGTGGTTTCAATGATCAGGAGCTTGCATTGAATTATATGCCAAAATGATCACTTTTACTGTATTATAATTTCAAGAATGATTCATGGAAGGATGAATACCCTAGCATTCCCCCTAGATTATGAATGCAGCAAATATAGGAAAGTCCGTTCAAAGGTAGGGGCCTCTGCATCACCCCACGATTACCACCAAGCCCCGAACCATAAACTACGTGATTATCTCGGATGAAAGTCACCAGTTTCTGCTCCGAGTTCCGTAAAACCAAAATTTTGGGATCAATGTTCCCTAGATCGCACCTCACAACAAAAGGAGCGAATAACTACGTAAACAGTGCAAGTCAACTGCTCGTAAGTTTGAGTTTCCAGTTGTAGCGTTCAACTGCATGCTAATAGAAAGTGAGCAGAAAAAATTTGATATAAAATAGGTCATTGTTATCAAATGAATATTAGAAAGGAATTGCAACATTTTCAGTACACCAAACATATTCAGAACAACCTCAGCACAATTATTTCCCTAGTAAGTATTAAGGAAGGTAACGTACTAAAAATGAAGTCTAAAGCGACATATTAGGCACACGCAACGTCCACCAGTCAATTTAACGCACTGTTGTTTACGTTGCGATCGCCGGCTCACCATCCGGAAACTGGGGCACACACCGCAGTACTCGACATACCCGACAAGATTTACTTGGCATTCAAAGCCAAAAAATCAAATGCTCGGAGTCACATGGCCCAAACCGGCGTCAGTCGTATGAATTTTCAGGCGGCACATAAAAGAGAAAAAGTAGTGAAGAATTTTGATTAGATGTTAGTTTAAGCTTCCCAAACCGTAACGAAGACGTTCCAAAGAGAGGAAGGAGGAAGGCACCATTTAGAATGGATTCAAGGGAGCAGGGAAACAGGAAGTTGAGAAAGAAGTCTATGAAACGAGATAAAAGTTGAAGATGGTAAAAGTAATGGATGCTGAAAAACAGGACTGCAGAGAACTGGAAAAAGATAGTCTTTTTCAACATAAGGAAGGCACACCTAGCTCTTAGCTCGGAACCTCACATATTCTCCCTGGAAGCGACAATTCCCATAGATACAACCGTTTGATCTCAGTGAGGGGGAAGTGTAGAATTGAAACATTTGTTATCATGTAGTACTATGTACAAATATTTTGTGAAGGCTGCATAAGGAGGAGATATACAGCAGAATTATGGGGTAAGTAAGCAAACCACGCTGCTGGGTCTTCTGCCCTCACCACTACTGGGTGAGCCCTGGTCAGGGGCAGCGTGAGTGGGTTGGGAGGGGGAATTACCAATATGAATATTAAATATCTCCGTAAAGACTACGTATTGTCAATGTCATAATTATTATCATTATATTTTGGCTTACTAAATAGCAAAGAACAATACTTAACATAGGACAATTGACTTGGGATATATCGCTAAAAAGCCGTCAAGTAGTGAGAAAGGGTTCAGATTATTAGTTTTAAAAGCGTGGACCCTCACGTACTGAATTGAATATGAAAATATACTCAGCTGTGTATCTATGGAAAACTACATAGATCTCGTAATAAAATTATAATTTTCTCATTAATTTGAAGCCAAGCCTTAGGGCTTTGACGTAAGCGATTTAAAAAGCCATCAAAAGGCTTCAGGGCTCAAGGGTTGAGGCAAGAAGCAAGTAACTAATCATAAGTACAGTCTTGCATCAGGACTCCAGGACACAGTTGGAGGGGCCTCAACCGCGAGGGGAATTTGGTAGGCTCAGAAGGGCTCTGACCGTGACGGGGTATGTATATTTACTTAAAATTTCGAATAAGTAGATTTTATATCTTTTAATAATTGGAGAGAACGTGACATTGCGAAAAAGACTGCTAGAGACGCATGCAGCAAAGAATGTTGAGAAGCACTGCACTAAAGATTCGTTTTAGAGCATTTATGTACAGAGGAGAGCAGTTTTCACAGTGCAATAAAAAAACTGTTTTCTACTATAATGAAACAAGTGACACAGAAAGCTGTGACCATTATTGAAGTCTTCATAGAAGTGATATTTTTAAATTACGAAATTGACGAGCGTTTCTCGTTGTACTTGATTGCCACTAAGTAAATACAAGCAATCATTCATTACTTCAGAGTTAGAAACTGATGAATCTTAGAAAGTTAAACGCACCACTGTGCGGCACAACTTGAATAAATCATGGTCAGAATTAACTTGTTGGAACCGCAGCAAGTCCTCACTGTCCTCAGTATCAGTATCACAGATACAACATTTTAATGATTTCAAATTTCACTTGAAGTCAGTCTTTGATGGTAAAAGTTCACCATGACTGCATGTGACAACATTTATCATAATCATACATACGAGTTAATGATCGCATACAAAAAGATGGGTAAGTTGATGGTGGAAAATTTTTTCTCAAGGATTCACTCTTTAGCAACAATAAATTACGAATAAACGAAAGAAAACAGTGAGGCAATTAAACAAAAGCCTTAAGAGAGAAGCTGAATACACAAGACGCGTTGGGACTACCCAACGAAGGAACCGCGTCGTGTATGTTTGTTCAAAAATGACAATATTGTACAGAATAGTACTCGTAATATGTTAATACATTCTTCTTAAAACCATTCATGAATAATTTTGGCAAGATGACTAAAAACAAAACAATAATTAGAAATGCAAAAAGAAGCTTTCTCACATTAAGAAAGCAAGCGGATGGTGATCAATAAAAAATAATTATGAAGTTCATTATATTATATTCTAGAAACTGAGGGAATGTTTATTTTGAGCAACTGGATATCCACACACTTTACTAGCAAATGAACGTCACACCATTCACACGTGAATAATGTAAAATTAATAAACTGACCATTATGAGGGATGAATAAGTAGCATATGACGCAAGTTGATAACAGAGATGTAACGAATATTAATGAAAATAGAGCACAAGGAGCGCTCAACATGTGAGACTGCTGCACTGTTTGTTATAAAATAGTGAAGTAAATACGTTACAAGAAGTCTGGCACGAAAAATAGCCAGAGGGAAGGACGAGATGGGGCACAAACGCAGCACTACACAGCAACTGCAGCACGTACTGAGGGATGCGTGTTTACGTGAGGTGCACTCAATGGTCCTTATGCTTAATGACACCTACTCGTCAGATCTCAAACTAATTTAGTAAGAAAACAGATGAACTGCACTCGCCAACAAAATTCCAAGCAATGGTTACTGATGAAATTATAGCCGATATCAGCCCTATCGAAGAGGCCGGAACCGACATTCTATCATGACCGCTACTAACTTTATTTTTGAAACAGTGTTAATGCACGAAAAAAGGTGGCAAAGTGCGCCTGTTCGGCCACTCGACAGTTGCCAATGACCGCACAGTCGGGCGACACTGCAGCACTTCCGACACACGTGCCCAGTTACCGGCACACAGGGTCGGTTGGAACCTCGCTACGGAGACTGCTCTCAACAGGGCACACTAACGGTAGTTGCCTACCACACACGTTTACGAGTTGAAAAAGAACGACACAACTCAGCATCAATAACTACCATGCAAAACGAAGGAACGAAAAACGGCCATGATGGTGAAAGAAATGACTTAATCACTTAGAAGGGTGACAAAGTAAAGCGAGGATTTTCGCACTACAATGCTGTACTCCCGAGAAAATTTCTTACAAAAAAGATACGAAAAGAATGAGTAGACTATCTACAAGAATTGAGGAAGACACAAAGTACCGTAGCTTCAAAAGAAGCGCACTACGAATACAAAAATGAAAAAAATTTGAGTCCAGCTTTGGCTTAAAAATACACATCTGGTAATTAAAATACGAAATGTTCAATTTTAGAAAACGAAGAGTTTCGAACTTACGGGAGAAAATGACCCTCTCTCCAACACTAAAAATGAGGCATACATATCTAAAACTCTCCGTTAGCTACACGCAAAAATAGATCCTTAGGGCGAACTCATGGAAGTGTATTAGATGCAGAGAAAAAATCAAATGCCCCATTCCAAAATGAAGAGTTCCAGGGTTATGGTCGAGGTTTTGATTGATGTTAAAATGAAGATATTACGATAAAGCGCTACAAAAAATTCTAGCTCCAGTCTCGAGAACTCCCAGAAGATCCGCTTGGTCGCGACCGTCGCCTGTCATCCTCCAGTTGACCGCCAATAACTTCGAAGTCAAGAGCAGTGACTCCTGCACCTCCTGACTCTACAGCAGATCTTCCGTCACAGGAAGCTAGTTCACTGAAGTCTAGCATGTCGAACGGGCTTGTCGGGGAGAGGTCAAAGTCGTTGGGGGCCTCGGATTGGGCGGTCAAGTTCGCGATTGCCAAGTTGGCCATTTCTCGATGTTGTTGAAACTCGGCGAGTTCAGCGCCTGACAAGCTTTGTTGGTGTTCGAAATCAGCAAGCTCAAGATCGGCTATTTCCTTCTGGCTACTGAAATCCAACTCAAGGAAATCTTGCGGCTGTTGTCCGAAATCGACAATATCCAAATGACGAAGTTCCTGCTGCCGACGCATTTCTTCATCTGAGAACGACTGAGGCTCTGCAGCACGCCGGGCCTCAGACTGCCGTCTCGCGTCGTCGGTTGACAGCGTCGTGGACTCGGTTATGGAGTCGTGCAGGCTGCTACCGCCGGCAGCTCCAGAGGTGCGGAAACTAGGCTCAGAGATTGACTCGTTAGGGGATTCAGGATTGGCGAACGATGCTGGAGGACTCGCGGGCTGCATTATAAAAATTTGTGAGTCCGGTGAGTCCAAAGATGAAACGGAGGGAGGTGTGGAGGGCAGCATGGGCAGGTACGGTGGGAGTCTCGGAAGCGCCTGGGAGTCAGGAGAGTCCAGAGACGAGAGAGAAGGAGGACTACCGGGCAGGTCTGGCAGGCGAACATCATGTCTCCTTTCTTCTCTGCTGGTGGACACCTCGGCAGCAGAACTGCTGAACTGAGGTGGCGGACATGGTGAAATAGGAGGACTTGGTGACTTGGATTTCGAGGTCTTTGATTTAGCTCCAAAAATGGTCCCAACTATCCCAGCAAGACCTCCAGACCCAGGTAGAGAGTGTCCCTTGTTAGTTTCGTTTCCCCCAGGTAGCGAAGCTTGAGCTCGAGGGGGCGGTGGCGGAGGAGGCGAGTCATCCCTCAGGTTGGCGTGAGGCGGAGGCTCTGGAGGCTCGTCAGGGCTGTCGGGAGTAGGAGTCAGTCGACTGCCGTCCGCGTCATCCTCTAAATCTTGGACATTCTTGAGCTCCTCTAAAACTTCAAGATCATCTTCGGGCTCTTGAAGAGTGTGATTCTCTTCGGATCCTGATTCAGACTCAGAAACTTCATGAATGCCCTCAAATTTAACAGGAATGTTATCGTAAATACCTTCATGCACGAGCTTAGAGGTCTTCGTCTGTTTAGCAATATCCATGTAGTAGGACTCGATGTTTCGCAGCTCAGAGTGGGGGTTTTCAAGGAAAGCTGAACTCGGTGGAGATGGAAACTCGTCGCTGTCATCACCGGCACAAAATTCTGGCAAATCGCACAAGAACAAATGTGTAGCGAATTTGTTCACATTTTCTTGCTCTTCGGCAGTGAGTTTGCCACCTCCGCTGGAGGAAGAAGGTTGAGGCTGAACCGAAACAGAGCTGCCATTCGTACCGTAAATGTGGGCTTTACTTTCTGACGACGGGTGAAGACTACTCGAATGAGACATCGATCTCGTTTGAGACTGAGACAGCGATTGCGACTGAGACTGCTGCTTGTTGGACTCACTGAAGGCGTCTTCGCAGTTCGAGTTTGAATAGTCCGAGGAGAGATCTGAAGGGATATCAGAAGGATGGTCTGCACCATGCTTATCTTCGCTCGGTGTAGAAATTTTGCTATCGGTCGTCTCGTTGTTTTCTTGTTCTGAGTGGAGATGGTCTTGTTCTTGCTCTTGTTCCGAAGTTGTCGAGCGTTCACTAATACGCGACAGGGTGCGTGACGGAAATGCATACCCTACGTCCATCTGACGATAGGGCTGATAGTAGTCTGGTTCCTGGTACTCATCGTGGTATTCGTCTGGTTCTTCAGATACTAAATCGGGAGACTGAGACGAGTGGTCGCTCATTTGTGCGTGGTCGTCCTCGTCATCGTAAAAATACTGGGAACTTCCTCCAACAGCTCCTTCCAGAGACATGTCTCCGTTATGAGATTTCTCTTGGGAGTCTTGATTAGACTCGTAAGAGCTGCCACTCACGTCTTCAATCTTGGGTGTGATACGCTTCGGTCTTCCTTCGAGGTTCAAACGAGGAGCATCAAACTCTTGAGGAGATTGTTCCACGTCTACCTTGATGATAATCACATCCCGCTGTGAATTTTTGGATGGTTTTTCTTGTAGTATCACCTCTTCGTAGGTCGACGACGTCGGAGCCACTGGTTTTCCAACTGGAGGAGGTGGTTTTGAACCTTTAGGGATCGAAGCCTTTGACGTGGGTTTAGGAGCAAGAGGCAATGGAGGTCGCTTTGAAACGGGTCTTTGTGTGCTATCTTTTTTGACCTCTGAAGATTCTGAAACTGTAATGACTCCATCACCCAATTCAGTTCCCTTCGTTCCACACATTGAAGAAGGAAACGTGTCGCTGGAGTCTTCCGGAGGTATCAAGGCCTCGGAAAGATCATCAATATTTATCCTGCTCTGATCAAGGTAGGATTTAGACGGTTCCGTGTCGTTACAGGGAGGACTGTGAGGAAAATTGGTAGTAGCTTGGGTCACTTTGGGTGACGAGGCCTCTCGATCGATAGGTTCGAACACATTTTCATCTTCAAACTCAAAGGCTGGAGGGTCAAATTCGAATGCGGGAGTATCGAAGAAAGGCGAACGCTGATCGTTTTCTACAGAAATGGAGGTTCTCCTCCCGATGTCGGAGAGAGAAGGCCTATTGTGATCGGAAGACCCGGACCCCCGCCGATCCGAAGAGGCTGAACTACGTCGGTCTGAAGAGGCAGAGCCGCGGCGGCTGCGATCCGACGAATTAGAAGGAGTACGATCGCGATCGTACGGGGATCGCCGACTGAGATCTTGCATAGAGGATTTTCGATCAGCCTCAAGGTACGGGGACCTACGCTCGCCTTCTTGATATGACGGACGCCGATCTTTATCGGGCATCGGCGATATGCGGTCGAGCTCCTGAGTCGAGAGACGTCGGTCCAGGTAGGGAGATCTGCGGCTTTCGTGGTAAGAGGGGCGCCGTTCGAGGCCTAGTGAAGACCGTCGATCAATTACAGTTTCCTCTATTTCTTCGATGCTCATCTGGCTGTCTTTCGAACCACCTTTATTGAGCCGCTCCTCAGGCAAATAACGCTCAATAACCGTCCTTTCAGACGCCTCACTCTCGTCCACTTTTCTGTCCTTTGCCGCTTCGGCGAAATCTACCTCGACGCTTGAAGGCGACTCGTCTTTCAAATCTTGAGCCATGGATTGATAGTTGTAGAGGAATGGGTCCGGGTTTTCTTCAATGACAACGACGATTTGATCATCCTCGATACGAGTGGCTGGTATCTTAGGAACTAGCGATGACGAAGGAATATGAAGACTGGCAAGCTCCTCATCTTCTTCCATGATGATCTCACCGATTATATCTTCAACTTCTTGAATGATCTCCTCGCACGCAAGCTCCTCTTCCTCGTGCGTGCCGTCTATCAAAACTGAATCTGTGACATGGAGGTCACGAAGCTCGACGTCATCTTCGTCGCTACTCCCACGCACTCGGGTCACAAGCCCGATGTCGGGAGGGCGGCGGAGGAATAGAACGGCATCATGAGAGGGCGAGGGGCTCTCCTCATCCTCATCGTCTACTTCGTCTTCCTCTTCATCAACTTCCTTGACCTGCTCTGACGAAGGGATGGGCAATGGAATTTCAAGAGGCGAACACACATCACTGTCAGTGTTGCCTCCAGAATCACTGCCGCGGCCGCTGCTGTACACATGGAAAAGCGGTTTCTTGTGCGGGGCAGCGAAGTCCATAGTGCGCGGACGTGGCTGAGACGAGCCTGACGTGATAGTAGGCGGGCTGGTGGACGTGCTGCGCCGAGCTGGCATGAACTGGACGTGAGGGTGGAAGTCTGATGGTCGGGGCGTGGTA
This sequence comes from Morinoia aosen, assembly GCA_030386875.1. Lineage (NCBI taxonomy): Eukaryota > Metazoa > Arthropoda > Malacostraca > Amphipoda > Talitridae > Morinoia > Morinoia aosen. Next base: position 46,650,131 of record CM059556.1, on the reverse strand, counting down.
GAAGAACGAGTCTGCGACGACATGGAGGATCCAGCATCACTCTCGCAAGAGCTCATCTTGTGCAGGCTTTCCTGGGAAGACCCGTAATCGACGTACTGCCCCATCTCTTTTGCCGCTCGGATACTGGCGGACACACGAGTCGTTGCTGTAGTGACGGATGATTCAGGCATCGAACTTTCAAGGTTTTCCCTGGAACCACTAACTCTATTAATGAGAGACCGGCTGTTTGATCGTGACCGAAGCAAAGCTGAACCACCACCAACACTTTCCGTTAGACTTTCGGTACGCTCCAGGCCAGGTCGGCGAGGGGGCAGCTGGGGTGTGAAGAGAGACACGTTGTCTGTGATGGCGATAGTGCCAAGATGTCGACCATATCCGGTTTCACTGGTAATTTCACACACACTATTTTCATGGAACTCTGGGCTGCCAGGACTCGATAGATTTTCTTCCTCCTTGTCTGGACTGGAGTCAAGCGGGAGCTCTAATGTTATCCGTGAACTGGCTCGACTCCCAGCAAGCGTGCGGCTGAGCTGACCAGCTTGCCCTACGCTGTGGGTGCGCGGGAGACTACCTGTGTACCCATTGATTATTGTGGTGACGCTGCCTCCGTGGCTGCGTGGAAGACTGCCTGTGTGAACGCTAGCACGGCTGTCCCCACGGCTTGACGGCATGTCACCTCCTCCTTTGCTCTCGCACCACTCCAAACCTTCACGGCTGCTGCTCAAAATGTTACCAGAAATGGAACTCAAGAGACCCCTAGAGCTCGTTCGACTGGGACCCCTCGATCCAACTTGACTTCCGCCTCCGTAGAGACCAGCAGCTTCTTCCCTTTCGATGAGCTCGTATGAGTCGTGCGACAGGTTGTCTTCGCCACCGCTGTCCTCACCGTACTGATCGTCATAATAGCGAGGGAAACGATGGAATGAGAGGTCATCTTCATCGTCGCGGTCGTCAAGCACGTCATCCGACTCTTCAAGATTAGGCGAACGAGGGGAGGTAGGAGCGGCGGGATGAAGGTACGGGGAGGTGGGCGACACTAACGGAGGACTTGCGTTGTTCACGGGAGATAAAGACTGCTGGATCGATCCCCGCTTGCCCCCTGAGCTCGACCGAGATGTGATGCTGAGCCTGGAGCCCAGCCGACCGGCCACCATCTCAGACACGTCAGACAGGTCGGACAGACCTGCTTCTCTGCCCAGTAGGGGCGAGGGGGTCAAATGCTGCGGCTGTTTATGCAAATGCTGCTGCTGCTGCTGCTGGTCTCGTAAATTCTGTAAGGATTCTCTCAAAGGCTGACCTGCATGCTGCTGTTGCTGGTGGGGATGGTGGTGGTGGTGGGAGAGAAGATGTTGTTGCTGCTGCTGTTGCTGCTCGGGACTACAGGGGATGGATGGAGAGGGGGAGAGGGTCTCTTCCCCCGACGGAGGCGTCTCCCCACGGGGGTGGTGATGTGAGTGGTGTTGGTGATGGTGCTGCTGGTGGTGATGAGACTGGTGGTGGTGTTGCTGGTGGTGATGATGGTGATGGTAGCGACGAGGGAGAGTAGAGGGAGAAGTAGGAGAGGGAGGCTCGTCTCCAGTCGACGCCAGGGTCACACTCCCACACGAGAGGGATACCGGAGTCCCAACTGGTCGGGGGAGCGTTAGTGGGGAGGGAGAAAGCGAGACACGTTAGTGGCAACCATTGCACGCAGGAAAATGGTGAGTCATGTTACGTGGAAATCACTGAACTAAATACCAACCCACAACTTCACACACTCATTAGTAAAAACCACGCAGTCTACACTCGGAAACACCTAGGATTAAGAACAAGAAATATTCAACAAGCGATACTACAAAGAGGAAAAGAAAAGTAATGTGGAAAGAGAGGAAAACCAAATAATAAATTTTTATTTATAGTAAGAAAGGAATAATAACTTAAAAATAGATATAAAAGGAAATAAGTGATGTAAACTGATAAATAAAAAATATCTAAGTTGAAAAGTGAATGAATGATCGGAGAAACGAAAAAAAGTAATGATGAAAAATAAGAAAGGTGGTGGAAGAATTTAAGAAAAGTATAAATGGAATAGAAGAAGTTCCCAAAATGTAAGAAATAACAGGTAAAACAAGAGATACAAGATCAAAGTACAGAACACACTCTCACTAAGACCAGACAGCAGCGGCTAGACAGAAATCACTCCTAATAAATAGAAGATATACATCAGCAGTATTCAGTGAGCGTTAATTAAGAATCAAAGAAAAGAATAAAACCATCATGCAATAACACAAAAGTGTGCACCGATGATCCAGAAAAATCATATAACGGAGTCACGTAGCTAAACAAAAGCATAGAATTTTGTACCAATGCAAGCGACACCGGAATGAAAAAACTAAAGACACAGGCACAAACGAATTCTTTAGAAAAATGAACGTACCATACAAGTAAATCCGAAAAATGAGAAGAAATCGCCCACACAGCATCAGGAGGGTACAAGTTCAAAGAGGTTGTACTCGGATTTCCCATTATGTTATGAACACTTGCAAAATACACTTCACATCATGAGATAGCTACAGGACCTCATGCTGCCCAACACACACACGGTGCTGGTACCCAGGAGACTCAACACAGCAAGACTGCACTTAACACGAGTTGCTCAGTAACACGCGCCAATTATGTACGGATGTATATCGTAGTCGTGGCGGTACAGCTAACAGCGCAGGTTTTTTCCGTCGACTTGGCCAGCTCAGTCCTGTCACTACGTGCTAGCGCAAGTGGCGTAGCCAAATCTACTTAAAAGAACCTACGCAGCCAGCTGTACTGCCACGACGACGATGGCCGGTCAAAAATTCGGCCCCCAGAACGAGACAAATGGCAGCACCCCACACACACCGCACCCCCGGGCACACTCAGGACAGGCTCAGCCCAACTGAGGAGCTCTAGTGCGACCAAGGTAAAGAAACGGATGCAGGGCTCGGTCGTTTGCACTCTTACTCTGTGTCATCATTTTCCGACAAACGAAACACATGCGACACACAAATAGGACACTATCAAGTGCGCTAACTTTCTCGAGAGCGACTAAAGAACGGCGAAGTATGAAACTGAACACTACGAAGACCTATTAAAATAAAAATTCCAACCCACGAACATGATTAAGAGAACTGCTTGTCTTGGTTGACTTGTTTGTTTGAGAACTTAACGCGGTCAAGAAATATTTGAATTTAAATCTTTTCTTAAATCATTTCAGCCGCAAGGCGAAGTTTCTCATTCTCGGCAAATTTCTCTCCCAAGGGACCCAAAGCATAATTAAATTTCAACATTAAGTCCATAAACATTATAAGTTTACCACTTAGGTGTTCCTTTTTACTTCCAACTTTGCTCTGAGGTTCAGGGTAGCAAACTTCTCGCAGCAGAGCAGGGGAGAGTGTCAGCAGAGCAAAATGACACTGGTAAGAGTTCGCTCCGCTCCATGTCTTATTGGTTGTGGCCTAACCAGTGGATGATATCTGAACTTGGCATGTGTAGCTCACGACCGACCCGTAAATTCACGCTGATTTCACATTTCAATAGGTTTAACGGAAGGGCCCTAGGTGGCTCGTTGTTCTGTGAACATCAGATGCGTACAGGAGTTTTTCCAGAGTAGGAAACTCTTATATCACAGTTGGATACATCACAGTCCCAGCTACGATATTAGGTAATTTTGCATCCCACAACGCGAGCGTTCAAACTAAGGAGAGGAAAACAAAGCGAAAGATATTCTCCCAACGTAACCCAGAAATTGCAATGAGACGCCGCCTTTTATTGCCACTGGAACAAAGGAAAACAAGTCTGCAGATTTGAGAGCTGTAAGACTGCTCACCATGGCTTGAAGTTACAGAACTAAGGGCCTCTTAACTCGCATCAGATTAATAGCTACTTATTATGAAAAACAAACAAACAATAAAATACCTTCCAAACTATGCGCCAATTTTTTTTATGTGTTACCACAAAAAGAAAATTGATTATTATAAAACCTAAAACTGAACTACATTAATGATGTCAATTCTGTCGAGTAGTTTTTTCACAACGACGAGAGGGTGATATATGAACATACTAAGAAAATTCTTGCGGAAGAACACCAATGAAAAACAGAGTATGGAAGCCTTGAATGAAAGCATCCACCCGCATGATCCGGGTGACCAACAAAAAAGAACCAGAAGATACAGTCGACATTCTGACACTCGGGAGAAAATTTCACCACGCCACGCTCTCAAAAAAGAGTTCCCATGAGCATAATTCCCAGAAACGTGATCTCACACACCTGGAAATGAAATGAGCGGTAAAGTAAATGAGGACTCACCACAGAGGTTGTCCTGGAGCAAGGTAGGCGGGGCGACGATGGTGTGGGCGGAGCGACTGATGTTGACACCCGCGACGGCCACACCCGGCCCGCACGGCGCGTGTCTGAAAGAGTGCGACCTAGAACAGCGCACACCGGGCACATGGTCAGATGTGGGAGGTCACATGCATGTATAACACCTCAATTTACGCATCCCAACCAAACAAGTTAATACACAGCCAAGAAGCTGAAAGGTTAGTTCATCCAAGATAGAGTACACAAGAGTATTAGCCCTTTACAGTGGAAATTTTATCTCATGTTACTGTTATGACAACCACTATCAACTGTTTGGCATCAGGTGGTCACCGACGTCATAATAGAAAAATTGCCCCTCGGCCGTGAATTTAAAAAAAATGCACGGAACACTGGCAAAGAAATAAAATTTGTGATAACTGTTTTCTATTTGATCGTAAAAAAAATACCACGGACGGTGATGACCTAACTGTCACCAGCTAGGCAGCAGTGAAGACGCAATCACGGCTTACCTTCCTAGACAAGGTTACTGCACGTGCGGTTAGTTGCAGCACAAGCGGCAGAAATAGCTCAACTTCGATTAAAAAATGTTACCGAGAACGTGCGTAAAATTAACATTACGGTAGATCAATTAATAATTAAAGGAGTCATTTTGTTGAGTAAAAATTGTTCATGAACATGATTTCATCATCATTTCAGCGATGTGCTAACCCATTTCGTTAGCCAAGTTAACAACAAGAGTTAGACCAGAACAAAGCAAGCTAGGAAATATGGTAGTATGATAATTCTCATAGGTCTCTAATTCTTCAATGACTCTCCTCATTTCTTTGTGCACTCTACGTCTGTAAAGGCAATTTATCCACCTGAGGGGGATATCAAATAGGACCTGCGCGAAACTGTTATTTTAACTTCCCACATTTTAATTTTAACTTCCCACGAAACTGTTATTTTAACAGTTATTTGACTTCCCACAATGAACATGAATGAGCCCTTGAAAACCTTCATATTATACAAAAAATGAATGTTAATTGACTCGAGCTTAAACAAGCTCTGCTGGGATACAAGCTCGGCCTCGGTATATCTCACGCTCTAGTACTAGCTAGAGGTAGACCTCACGCTAGAGTACTAGCGTGAGGTGACTTGTTGCTGCCATATCATTTTTCATTTTGCCCAGAATTTAGCATTTTAAAGAACCTAACTTCTCTGAGAGTGTATTTTATTCGGGTGAAGCAACATTCACTCGTGAGGGAGTGTTCAATTCCCACAATGAACATGAATGAGCCCTTGAAAACCTTCATATTCAATAAAATGTAATAGTTATTTAGTGATAAGTACAAATACCTATTTAAAAATTTTGGCTAGTTGTTAACGTTTATTCATAAAATTTAAAAGAAAAAGTTCACAAGATGTTTTACATTTAAAAGATTCGTAATTCTTAATAAAATATAAGTAGGCTTTAATATCTGAATTGCTCATCAGTGAAAGTAACTCCAACATAGCCGAAGGGTTGATCTTTTAAGTTTTTTATTTCAATTTCATAATGTACAACTATTACTTGCTAATGAAATTAACCAAGAAAAAATAAGCATATCACACATAGAACAACAACAAAAATACTGAGTAGTAGAGTGAGGAAGTGCGATAACTAATTATTTTAAAATAATTTTCAAAGATTAAGCACTCACTCCTAGTGATGCAAAAAAACGGTTTTATTTGATTGCGTTTTTTTTTTTAAAAACGTGTTTTTCATGTGTTTTTTTTTGTTTTTTTTTTGCACACCTAAATTTTGTTAAGCATATGTCTGGGTTTTTTTTTGGACACCTGAAATATATTAATATCCATGTTTTTTAGTCATTTCATTGTTATAAAAACATCAAAAAGAAACCATACAGTAAAAGTGGTGGCAGATAACCCACAATTACCTAGAGGCATCTAAGAGGAACAGCAGGAGCCACAGAACTCATATTGATGGAGTCAAAATTCAGAGCTTACTATCTCTACTATGCCTGATTTTATTTTTATGTGACCAAACAAATCAGACTTTGCAGAGATAATAAGGGTAAATCTGAAGGATATGTCAGTTATCGATTTTGTAAATTTTGATGCCTAACCTAAGCATAGTTAATTAGATCGAAATAAACAAGTTTTCTTCTATGCACTTTCCGTCTCAAATGAGTATTTTATTAGTTATAGCGGTAAATGACTTACCGCAACTCCTGTGTTTGAAGCGGCAAGTAATTCAAGGACCACGTCGGACAGCAACACTGCAATGCGCACTCGCTTCCAGCGCGATCGTCATCAAAGACGAAACCAAACCTACCGCTATACCTCGTTAAATACTCTTTTGACGAGAAAAGTGTATAGAAGAAAAGTTGTTTATTTCGATGTTATTACCATGATTCAAGCAACAAAAATTCGAAAATCGATGAGTAGCTGTTTATTCGAGCGCATTCGTCATCAAAGACGAAACTAAACTTATCGCTATAAATCGTAAAATACTCATTTGAGACGGAAGGTGCGTAGAAGAAAACTTGTTTATTTTGATTCAATTAATTAGGTTCAGGCACCAAAAAGTGGAAAATCGATAACTGACATATCCTTCAGATTTACCATAATAAGCTCTGAATTTTGACTCCATCAATATAAGTTCTGTGGCTCCTGCTGTACCTCTTAGACTCTAGGTAATTGTGGGTTATCTGCCACCACTTTTACTGTATGGTTTCTGTTTCATGTTTTCATTACAAAACAATGACTAAAAACCATAGATATTAATATATTCAAGGTGACCAAAAAAATATGCTGTTTTTTCAAAAACATGTTTTTTTTTCAAAAAATTCTGGGTCAATGTGAAGTTTAATGCAATCAGAAAATAATAATTAGCGATCCCAGGAATCACTAAAGGAACCCATTTAAGAACGTTTTACACGAATGACATTCTGCTCGCTGATGCGTTATTTTCGAATAATTGAACTTTGAAGTTGGCCTTTGCGCCAAAGGAAGCGAGCGCGTGAAACGGAATTTAATTAATAACGGAAGCTATTACAAACGTAAAGAGGTTGGGTCGGGAGGGGGAGGCACAGTTCTTCTAATGAAAATTATAAATAAAGCTTCTAACCAACCCATTTGGGTGATGACCGCAATCTTGTTGACATCGGCTCTAAGATGGCAGCGCCCATGGTGGTCGCCATCTTAGAGCCGATGTAAACAAGATTGTGGTCGTTACGTTAATGGGTGGGTTAGAAGCTTTATTTTCATTTAAAATAAATGAAATATCAAAGCATGAAACCGCAGAAAATGAAAAAGTTCATAAAGCCATAGAAAACCATCAATTAAGAAGTATGCTGTTTTATATTGTAATTTGACATGCAAAAAACAAATAATGTAATGTGGTTCTTTTTCTTGCTGAGTTATTTTCAGACAAAATATTAAAAACAAAACAAAATATCCACGTTTTTTTTGGCCACGGTTTTTTTTTGTAAAAAAAACGTGTTTTTTTAAAAAAAACGGCATGGTTTTTTTTTAGTCACATCTCTACTCACTCCACTAAAACTTGAACAACACAATTACTTGCGAGGGAGCGAGCGAGTCAGTACCAAAAGAAGCGAGCAGAGGAACAGTAGCAAATGAAGAATCAGAAAAAAGAATCATTAATTGACAGAATGAATGAAGACACTAAGAAGATAAAGAATTAAAAAAAATATTAGGTTAGTTTCATTCAGCTAAGAATGACCACTGAAAATCTTGTGAGTTCAACAGTTCATACCTGATGGTAGTGCAGAACACGATCAAAAACGCAAGCAAGGTATTTTTTGCACTAAATATGATTACGTATTCAATTAAATGTAACTACATCCAAAATTATATCTGGTCACATCCGAAATTAAACATGATTACGTTTAAAACCTACAATAAGATATGCAAAATGTAACGTAACTATTATGAAACTTGAGAACTGTCAATTTTCTAGCATTAAGTTTGTAGATTTTAGAGTAGCACTTTCAACGTTTGAAATTACAAGTACTCTAGCAGGACGCTTCTGTTTCTCGAAGTGAAATTTGCAAGTAGTTAGTGTGATATTCAACAAAACGATATTTTTTCATCTGGGAACACACACATTCCGTGGGGGTTGAAATTGATGCCAGGCACCGAATATAACGCAGCCGAGAGTCGGTTATTTTGCTGAAACTGTTCTTGAAATGGCTGTTGTGATGGAGGAAACTAATTCCAATGATGGGTTCTGTGACTACGTAAAATATAAAATTATTGAAAAGATTCGAGCGGAAAGAAACAGAAGGAGAAAAAGTCCTGAAGATAAAGTGGACAAAATCCAGAGACTTGACAAAGTAAGCTAGACGAGACATAATCCAAAGGAACAACAAGAAAGGGGACTTCGCTGACACCCACCTCTGGAAAGGCTGCCGCTTCACGTAGTTCTCCCTAACGTAGTCCTGTACCTGCTTCTGGGTGCGGCCGCTGTACCTGTGGCACGACAGCGGGGTGTGAGACATGGGGCACGCCTCATTTGGTCCGTACACTTTCTGAAGAAACCAATGCCTAAAGACGTGCTCGTCTTTTAACACGTTCCCCGCGTACTGAGCCATATGTGCACCAATTGGTAAATTGCTCATTCATGTACCGGTATAAATGAATGACATTTCATCTGTTTCGAAACCTTTTTAAAAATAACTGTTATCATACGAGGTGAAATGTTATCGTGTAATTGTACTTAGCAAATTTATTAGGATGGATGGAAATGTGTTCAGACATTAAAGTCGATTTCCCTAGTCTGCTCCTAACAACCTAACCTAACCAAACCAACCGCTAACAACCGCGGAAAAGCGGCGAACGTGTTAACTTTATGCTAACGCGATAACAGCATTCAATGTACTGTAGACCGGAAGACTTGCGTATGATTACTTCACTGACAAGTTTCAAATATAGGTCATACAATTTAGGATGCTTAATTCGCCACGTTCTGTGAGCTTCAATCGGTTCCGAGCTACTCGACAGCTTCCAGTTTCGTATTTGAAGCAAATTATCGAAATGGCGCTAGGTCTTGATTCATAACAATAAAAATGATGTGTGCGCTCCTTCTTTGGTAAAGAATGTAAAGCTACCAGGCACATAATGTACATGTTGGCGTACGACATTATGCGCTAAACAACCAAATCTTGAAATTAAGATTAACAACATACTCGAACCCGACACAATTAGGTCCACTGCTACAAACCGAAAAGAGGGCGAATGTAAACAAGTGAACACACAAGCACTATCACAACAGGACCAAGGGGGAACTGACATTTTTGAAAGGGAGGATGGATGCTTCCTTTAAAGCTGTGTTTACACGATCATTGAGTGCGCGTGGGAACACTGGAGAGAGGCGCAAGCCCCGCCCACCTGCTCTCGCTTCAGACGCATTTACTGCTCAATGGCAATGCGCACTATGCTCGTTTTCATGGCGCCGGCCAGAGCTTGTCAGTGTCATTACAGGCGCGCTGTCATTGAGCAAGTAAATGAGCCTAAAAAGAGAGCAAGGGGGCGGGGCTTGCGCCTCTCTTCACTGCTCACGCTCGCACTCAATGATCGTGTAAACTGGCCTTTAGAAGGTATTCATCTCGCACTTTGACTCCCCTCTATGAGAACGCTCGAGTTTCACCCACCCAAATAACGACGCTCAAGTATGACCCCTGCAAGAAGACCCCAAAGTTTGACTCATTTCAATGAAAACCCGCGAGTTTGACTCGCCTGAATGGAGACCCCCAGTATTATTAGCCTACATGATAACCTCTGAGACGTGTCTACTCCAAAGGTGACCCCAGGACACGGCTCACCTGAAGGAGGATCCCCGCGATATGACGCGGGTCTTCTGCCTGGGCAGCTTCTTGACGCTCATGCACCGGAAGAAGCCGTGGTGCTCCACACACTTCTTCCAGAAGTTCTTGCATTCATTGCGGCCGTCGAAGAAGAACTCGACGACGTCCTTGTAGTAGCCCTGTCGGTTAGTAAAAGTCAAGGCACACGGAACACATTTTTGCGCCTCAATGCAGTGACGATACAGCCAACAAACTTCAACGCACGCGAATGCATGGCAACGTACGCGTGTGGCTGAAGCAGCTAACGGATGAAGTCACCCTTTGAACACTACGAAAATAACGCATTTACACACTCAGCAACTCATAACCATCTCGACTGTAAATTGCAAGTTCCACGGCAAAAACTAAATACAGTTGTTCTTAGGTCTCCGTGTGATTTATGTGCGCTAAGACACACCAAGAGCATGAGTTAAGGCCCAAAATTGACGCGAGGATCCGGTTTACATACTTACATTTCCTTGGGTTACACATCGCAGAAGCCTCCCACACGAAAATAAGATACATCTCATACAGTCCCACACTTGCAACATCGAAAGATTTCAATGTGTATTTGTGATGTATTTTATATACCTCACAATAGACAAAATATTCTCAAGCCAGCAATTTTTTTCTATTTTTTTTTCAAATATCTCGGAAAAGAACATAATTTCTTACACTTTGCTACTTTACACACCCTCCCGAGTTAGGTAAAAACTTTCCACTATGCTCAGGCTCCGAGTTAGTAAAAACTTAAACTGCAATATAAAATCTTTAAACTGCGAAATCATAATTTCACTGTCACTTCCAATTTCCTTGTAAAAGAAATGCAAAAACATTATTGAGCACAAGAACGGAGATGAATAACAAGTGACACCAACATAGCTCATGCAATAGCACGGGATGAAATCGAGAGAAAATCAGACTGAATCATACAACGTAGCTTCACAGCAGACACATTTTGATACAACATTCACATATACTAATTCAAGAATGCACACAGCTTGTACACGCCTGTCGCACATTTACACCCTCAACAGCGCATCACACGACCCAGAGAAAACGAGCCGACGTGTGATCTTGAGACCGAGGCGGATCTCCAGCCAAGGATGGCGCGGACAAAAATTGGACCGGGCAACATGCGATTAGTACACATAACAGGGGTTGGACCCGCGTAGAGGTGTCTGCATGCGGAGACAAGAACCCCTGCGCCTCAAAATTCAATGAGATAATCGAAATAGCTTACTGAGTTCAGCCAAGCAATGATTCGAAGTAATAATAGCAAAGCTCATGTACACACGGAAAAGAGTTTTCTGCGGCAAGTTTAGTGCAGCTGTACACCAGTTAGGAAATATAAGCAATACAGTATTAGTACCTCCATAATGCACAGACGGTGCACGAAAATTAACTAACGTCGACAAATTAGAACTTAGGTCAATTTAAGCAACCTAATCACATCAAAGGTGTTCGCAAGAGAGGATAGAGGAAAGCACCATTTCGTGTGGAATTAAGGAAACGAGGAATTTATGCAGAAGTTGTGGCCCCACACCCAGCGCATAAAAACAGCAAGGCTGAAAGACATTTATAAAACAAAATAACAGTCAAAAAAGAAAACAACAACAGCTTAACACGTTAACTGCGATGGGTTAAACTGAAGTTCAATATTCCATTCAAATTTAAAGTCAATTGTGGTAACCAACTTTGAAAATAGCAAACATTAACTGAGTCGGGGCTTCATTTAGCTTTCATTAAGTATTCATAAAAAATGAGTTAGTGACTGCTGGTGGGCCAGCAGCACTATGAAAATTACCTATGTGACCACCGGTGGGTCACTTCGCAGGAAATGTGTTAAATAAGGACAGTAACTAAGCCCAAAAACAGATGGTCCTTGACCAAACAGACAACTCAACTTGGTTCAAGAAAAGAAGGCCTACCACACCGACAGCGCAGTACCTCACATCGTCCTCTAGAAGCGCTAATTCTCATAGTAGATAAAATTTCATGGATACCCCCTTAGGGAGACCAATAGTAACAATACGGAAAACATTACCTATAACCAGAATATGCGCCTTCAATGATCGAATGATAAAAGAAAGTGAGCCCATTACGTCCTCGCTTAGTTTCTCAAGCCCAGAAACTGCACATTGCAATCAGTTTTCCCTGCATAAAATGGCCTCTGAGCATGCAACCCTAATGTCCCTCGCTCGCACGCACACGCTGAAACCCACTAGAAAAAAAACCCTCCTGCGCACATAAATAACAGCCAACACGAAACTTTTATAAGCGCGGCAAGGCAACAACTACACACAAATTGACAGCCCCGCACGTAATTTATTTACTACAAGGAGATCGCAAATGCATAGTTTTTATGAGCACCAAGTGCAGCAGTCAGGGATTTCAAATGTATTCGCAATGCAGAGTGAATAGGTAAAAGTTTTAAGACTTTGTCCGTAAATATTTTCATTCATGAATTCAAAGCTAAATTTCCGTTGCCGTACACACCGATTTTTACAGTAAAACTCAAAGATGTTCAAATTTAAGAGGCACAACGAAGGCTTAAAATTGCAATTGTTCCATTGACACAGCTGGCTACATGTGCAAGAGAAGACGTATGCATCTCAATGCAACGAAAAACGTCAAGTGAAAAGAATGGGGAATATGAAGAGCAAAAGCAACCTAATGCTGCACAAATAAGACACTCGGACAGAAAGCCCCTTGTACGGTTTGCATTTCTCTCTCTCACACAGAAATAATATTAGAGACATGGAAGGGCGCCAGAAAACCCAGGCCAGTTTCGGCACCGCGTTCTCCAGAGCAGGGAATGCTGCTATTATTTTGCTGTACCGTTCTAGATCCCATAAATTTATTGCCTATTATTTAGTGATGGATGAAACTAAGTTTTACCCAGTAGCATGGCTTCTCATGGAGTCGTTTCATGATTACAAGCGTACACACGAAATGTTAGGCTCAAACTGAAAACAAGTACACGTGCTCTTAACCCTAACAAACCTGAGGGCTTGAATCTGTTGAACGTTCAACCACACAAAGTCAATTCAAACACATTAGAGTAGACGTGTGCAATTACTAGCGATGAGGTTTGAGCACGACTAGTTGGTTATTTTTAGTTAGTGACATATTTTTCACGTACTAGGCAAATTACTGAAAATTGGGTAGAGCAGTGTAACAGCAGATTCCGAAATTAATGAAAAATCGGTACCGCGGTATGGCAAGTTCAAGATAGCCCCATCACAACTTATCGCAGCTCCAGAGTTCATTCAATTTACGCACGACGGCACGAGGCATGCAGGACAACAAAATAAAAGTAACAATCAAAACGCATTCATTCATTAATTTGTGCCAAGAGAAAGACGCGCCGGCCCTCATCCCAGACGCGGAGGACAGCAATGAACAGCATAAACGCAATGCAGAAGAAGCACAACAGCCAAATGAAGCTCTGGTAACCTGGAGAACACATACACCAAATTTTTATTTATACATGGATTTTTTCAGGTGTTTGTCCCCACTCAGCAAAAGTGGTACTCCAACATGTTAGTAACATCAAAAAGAAGTAATTACTCATTTGAAGTGGATAAAAAATGCAAAATAGCTTCATGCGAAATCTAAAGATCGACGTTCCAAATCTAAACTTGAATATTCGGAAGCAAAAACAATGATGAGAAAGCGGTAGAACATTCGACACCCATTAATGACAGCCCAGGCACAGGAACTGTACGCAATTCAAGAAAACCGAGGCGCTACAAAATGCCTCAACACTGCCACGTATAAGTATTGGTGTTAATCGAATATCAGTCATGGTGATTTTCTTACTATTGGTATCAGTATCAATTAGGTATACGGATGAGCAACAGTACCAGTCAGAATCAGTTTGAAGCTTAAGCGATTTATGCTCCTGCAAAGCCTTATGCTTACGTAGAACTAATATTCATATGACATGCAATGAGGAAAGCGATGCGGAGTTTAGTGAATTATTTTTTACGTACAGGAGATGACTATAAGTTCAGGTCTTATTATTCTCAATATGATTAAAATATTTACCCTCTCTCACATATGGTCAAGGCATGGTAGAAAGATACAAATAATAATAATTTTGACGCTTTTTGACATCTACAGCAGATAACATATACAGCCAAGAAATGAGTAATGAACAGTTTATTAGTTTATTAGTTAGTTTAAGCCTCCCTATCCTCAACAATGAGATGTAAAGAGAGGAAGGAAGAAGGCACCATTTAGTATGGAGTTAAGGGAACGTGGAATCTATGCAGAAAGGGCACAGAAACAGAAAGCTAAGAAAGAAGTTCATGAAACAAGAAAAAGTTGAAGAAGAAAGTGGTAGGCGGTGAAAAACAGGACAGCAGTGAACCGAAAAAAAGATGGTCCGTAACACAACAAAACCTATTCTATTTTAACAAAAGAAAGCCTACCTAACCTTTAGCTCGGGCCCTCACATTGTCCCCCTGGGAGCGCTAGTTCCCATAGATACAATAATTGTATCCCCCTGAGGGGTGAGTAATGAACAATACAAGCCAACAAATGAGCGCGAAATAATTTTGTCTACTATTGAGATGAAGATGACCACAGCACAACAAAGAACAGTACCATAAAATGCAAAAAAATAATGTTGATACTATACAAATTATAAAAAGAAATGAATTACGTTAACAGAAAGTAGATTAAAGAAAACCGAATAGCATTCATAACACGAACATGAGAGTAACTGAATCCCGTTGATGTCATGCACATTACACGAACTGGAACACGCAAGATACAAGAATTACAGGAAAGAACACACCTCGGGCCAGTGCCCCCCGTAAGCGAGCTGCGGGGGAGGGCAGAGAGCGGGTTACAGCGTGCGACACACAGGAGAGGCGGTGGGGCATCAGTGGACTACACGCAACCCAACCTTCCCGTGTGGTCGTCACGACACACATCAACTCCACACTACGGGCAATTGTCGTAACAACCAGCTTTGTGCGCTAGTAACGTAAAATAAGGCAAATACCATACAAAATGATCTCACGAACTATGCAACGCGGGAGATTTTAGAGAGTAATTTGCTTTACAGTTCAGGGATTGAGTGTACTCATTAGCAGCGAGTGTAGTCTAAGAAGCGAGTGCGGTGACCGCAGCTTACAACAGAGCATCGTTAGCTGCGATCAAAACGACTAGGTCGACTGTTCACTAATTTGAGCCTCCCTAACCAAAAAAGGAATTCCTAAGAGGAGGTGGAAAGAATAATTTAGCATAGAGCTAAGAAAACGGAGAACCTATGCACAAGGTGTGTCCCTACACCCTGCGCATAGAAATAGCGAGATTGTAAGAAATTTAAGAAACAAGATAAAAAAGTTGATGAAGGACGTAATAGACGCGAAAAAAGGTAGTACCAAACTTTAAAATGCCTTCAAAAACCTATTCTATTGAAAAGAAAAATAAAGCCTACTTAACCTTCAGCTCTGAACCTTGCATTTTACTCCTAAGAGCGCTAATTTCCGTTATATCCTACTGAGAGGATCCCGTTATATCCTCACATCTTGCTCCTGGGAGCGCTAATTTCCGTTATATCCTACTGAGAGGATCCCGTTATATCCTCACACCTTGCCTCTGGGAGCGCTAATTTCCGTTATATCCTACTGAGAGGTTCCCGTTATATCCTACTGAGAGGTTCCCGTTATATCCTACTGAGAGGTTCCCGTTATATCCTCACACCTTGCCTCTGGGAGCGCTAATTTCCGTTATATCCTACTGAGAGGTTCCCGTCATATCCTACTGAGAGGTTCCCGTTATATCCTCACACCTTGCCTCTGGGAGCGCTAATTTCCGTTATATCCTACTGAGAGGTTCCCGTCATATCCTACTGAGAGGTTCCCGTTATATCCTACAGAGAGGTTCCAGTTATATCCTCACATCTTGCTCCTGGGAGCGCTAATTTCCGTTATATCCTACTGAGAGGTTCCCGTTATACCCAACTGAGAGGTTCCCGTTATATCCTACAGAGAGGTTCCAGTTATATCCTCACATCTTGCTCCTGGGAGCGCTAATTTCCGTTATATCCTACTGAGAGGTTCCCGTTATACCCAACTGAGAGGTTCCCGTTATATCCTACAGAGAGGTTCCAGTTATATCCTCACATCTTGCTCCTGGGAGCGCTAATTTCCGTTATATCCTACTGAGAGGATCCCGTTATATCCTCACATCTTGCCTTTGGGAGCGCTAATTTCCGTTATATCCTACTGAGAGGTTCCCGTTATACCCAACTGAGAGGTTCCCGTTATATCCTACAGAGAGGTTCCCGTTATATCCTCACATCTTGCTCCTGGGAGCGCTAATTTTCGTTATATCCTACTGAGAGGATCCCGTTATATCCTCACATCTTGCCTCTGGGAGCGCTAATTTCCGTTATATCCTATTGAGAGGTTCCCGTTATATCCTCACATCTTGCTCCTGGGAGCGCTAATTTCCGTTATATCCTACTGAGAGGATCCCGTTATATCCTACTGAGAGGTTCCCGTTATATCCTCACATCATGCCTCTGGGAGCGCAAATTTCCGTTATATCCTACTGAGAGGTTCTCGTTATATCCTCACATCTTGCTCCTGGGAGCGCTAATTTCCGTTATATCCTACTGAGAGGTTTCCGTTATATCCTCACATCATGCCTCTGGGAGCGCAAATTTCCGTTATATCCTACTGAGAGGTTCCCGTTATATCCTCACATCTTGCTTCTGGGAGCGCTAATTTCCGTTATATCCTACTGAGAGGTTCCCGTTATATCCTCACATCTTGCTTCTGGGAGCGCTAATTTCCGTTATATCCTACTGAGAGGTTCCCGTTATATCCTCACATCTTGCTTCTGGGAGCGCTAATTTCCGTTATATCCTACTGAGAGGTTCCCGTTATATCCTCACATCTTGCTTCTGGGAGCGCTAATTTCCGTTATATCCTACTGAGAGGTTTTCGTTATATCCTCACATCTTGCTTCTGGGAGCGCTAATTTCCGTTATATCCTACTGAGAGGTTCCCGTTATATCCTCACATCTTGCTTCTGGGAGCGCTAATTTCCGTTATATCCTACTGAGAGGTTCCCGTTATATCCTCACATCTTGCTTCTGGGAGCGCTAATTTCCGTTATATCCTACTGAGAGGTTTTCGTTATATCCTCACATCTTGCTCCTGGGAGCGCTAATTTCCGTTATATCCTACTGAGAGGATCCCGTTATATCCTCACATCTTGCCTCTGGGAGCACTAATTTCCGTTATATCTTACTGAGAGGATCCCGTTATATCCTCACATCTTGCCTCTGGGAGTACTAATTTCCGTTATATCCTACTGAGAAGATCCCGTTATATCCTCACATCTTGCTCCTGGGAGCGCTAATTTCCGTTATATCCTACTGAGAGGATCCCGTTATATCCTCACATCTTGCCTCTGGGAGCACTAATTTCCGTTATATCCTACTGAGAGGATCCCGTTATAAACTCGCACTCATCTCTTGCTCCTGGGAGCGCTAATTTCCTTTACACCCTACTGAGAGGATCCCGTTATATCCTCACATCTTGCCTCTGGGAGCGCTAATTTCCGTTATATCCTACTGAGAGGTTCTCGTTATATCCTCACATCTTGCTCCTGGGAGCGCTAATTTCCGTTATATCCTACTGAAAGGATCCCGTTATATCCTCACATCTTGCCTCTGGGAGCGCTAATTTCCGTTATATCCTACTGAGAGGTTCCCGTTATAAACTCGTACTCACATCTTGCTCCTGGGAGCGCTAATTTCCTTTACACCCTACTGAGAGGATCCCGTTATATCCTCACATCTTGCCTCTGGGAGCGCTAATTTCCTTTACACCCTACTGAGAGGTCCCCGTTATATACTCGTACTCACATCTTGCTCCTAGGAGTGCTAATTTCCATTACACTCTACTGAGAGGTTCGATCACAAAGAAAAGAGCCACTACAGTTTGCATTACACATCTATTGATGTACTTAAGCTCGCATAATAAGCGTTTATTACTCGCAAGATACGTTAGTAATTGGTCTTGCATTAGGAACCCTCACCGAGAAAAACTCACGCCAACTGTAAACGTAAAACTGGTTAGATGTGACGCACAAAAACAATGTTCATTTCGATTAGTTCATTCGTGGGGCACGCTTAATTATCATTTTTACTAGCAAAAACAAGTCCACAGCTAAGTTATACAAAAGAAGAGATAGAAACTATTTGTTCTTCAGGATATTAAGCCAAGTCAACATTCAAATCGGCTGTTTTCAAGGTAACAAGGCTGCAGGCTCACTGATGCCGTGTGTATTCTACAGCGCTGCTGGATCAATTCTGCACTTAATTGTAGTCAGGAATTTTTAACGACGAGTTCCCTCATCCTAACCCTTTCGATATCATTCGGGATAATACAGCCCAACGAAATCCCTACAGTACCATTGGGATGAATAGTCACATCATAAACTTCTAATGAGAATTTACTCTTGATTGACTTTAGGCCAAGCCTCTTACCTAATTTCCATGACCCTTCAATTTTCTACCTACATTTATCTCATCACGTGAGAGATATGTACTGAACGATGAGCCACAGCAGTAGATTATAGCACGGGCATTAAAATCTGTTCGGCACTGAAAGTGCGTAAGAAGAGTACCTCCACCCACGCACTCAGATGAGATATGAAATTTACTTCAAATATCAGCGCTTCGGTAAGAGCTGCAAGCAAAATGTCTGCAACCTTCCAAGTGAAAAGACGAAACGCGAAAAAATACATAGATACAAAGGCAACAAACCAATATAATGGCTAGCTCAAGAGGAAGTAAAATGAAACGTAAAGATGCCACAACGCTAAAATGAAACCCACGCCGAACTTCTGCACCACTCTCCGTCAGTTCACCATCACGTTTCTAGCTGTCGGGATATCCTGACAGCGAAAACTCTTCAAAAAGATTCTCCCCCCGATAAACTAGATGGCGGCCACCGTATTTCCAACAGCGGAACCGAAAACTCGGCTATTAGCTCGTAGAGCGCAAAGTTCCCGAGGTGCTGTACAAGGTGAAAGTGAGACCCTTAGACGAGCGCACCAACAAGGGTTAGTAGTTATTCTTTGGCGCTGAAAATTTGTCAAGTTTTCGTGAGTAAATTTACAAGTTATCAGATAAGCGAGTTGAATTTCATTATAATATTTACAAAATTATATCATATCCTGCTATATTGTAGTATTTACACATGCTCTAATGGTTGCTATATTGCATTAGTCCTTGGTTGATTGAAGGGGTTCCAGAAGATCTGCCTTTTTCATTATAACATTCCGTCGTAAACTAAATAATCCGCCACTGTGTGGATTCATTCAAAATTAATATGAAGGAAGGCAGCGGGTCTATTCTATGCGCACAGGTAATTAGGGGACAGCTCACGCAATGTAGATATTAGATGACCCTTTTCAAAAAGTGATGGAGGGACGGAGGAGTCTGGATTGAATGAGAAGGTAACGGGATGGAAGAGAGGGGGCTGTACAGCTCCTAGAAAAGCTAAATAAACTGGAAATATCAGAGTAAACTGCAGCGTACGCTGTACACTACGCGGTGCCACAGCAGACACTTCATGTTCCTGTCGCCCACGTCACTACTTTGTCTGTCGCATCAGTCCCTCATGACTCCAAGCTAATTTAACTAAAATAGATGTACCTGACTTGCCTGGGGTATCAAAAAAGGAAATTGTCGCTACCTATGGATAAAAAGCACCCATGAAATTTGTTTTAGAGCACAAAAATCATTCATGACTTCCTAGCTTCTCACTGGCGCAGCTATGACCCCATATAAACAAAAAATGGGACAAAACCTTGAAATAATTTGCAGATCTTTGCTAGCAAGACACGCGACACGCTGGTCACTGCCAAAAAAAAGCACGCTTCTCAACTGAGACAAAATTAGAGTGTACCGCTGTAGTTAGTGGGAGGGGACGCTTCACGAAAAATTTAAAGTAGACCAAATATGAACATTTTAAATGTACATATGACCTATGACTTAGACATGCTTATATGTGGGTAACTGGTGAAGCGCCTACGAAATACTACCTGTTTTATTTTTGCCATAATTAAGATTACAACTACTTGCATTACTAAATATTGATTCCCTGACTATCCCTCAGAATGCACCAGGTCGAGCCAAGTTTCATGAAAAAGATTAATTTTTCATTCGTTTCATTTGCAAGGTACGTGAGTGACCATCTAACGGTCACTACACACACATGGCCAGCAAGCGGTAGAGAGGGGACACTATCGATTAAACAATAAAATAACCGCCAAAGTTACTGGTTCCGTGGAGCTGATAAGGAGAGTGGTAAACATGATACAGTGGAAAGTACCTGCGGTCTAGACTCCGTTAAACACTACAGTGAATGACCAACACACAAACGCTGTTGTTAGCAACTTAGCAAGTGTTAGGGCAGAACAACTCAAATGGTAGCAACCAGCAGAGTGAACCAGTTACTAGAAGCACGTTTCAACCAACAGCTGTTTGAACAGCGCACAACAACTGAAAGGGTTTACAATGAGTAGTGCTAAAGAGTTCAAGTGCGGCTGGTGATATTTTCTGAGCAACATCATTAGTGGCCACGTTACAAAGCAGTCGGCTCAGTTTCCCGCCTACACACAGGACCTGAGGTTTAGGATACGGGCTGAGTTAGTGAAGAAGACAAGAGTTACCTCGCCCTGTTGAGTCGTCGGCAGCCAGGATGCGAGCATGGAACAGAAGCAGCACATCAGACATATCCTTGACATGATAATACCAAAGCACATGATAAGACTAGCACTTATTTGAAAACAGTAAGCGCTCTCTATTCCGAATTGTTGTGTGCCATGGAACTTTGGTATTTTTTGCTTTGATATAATATTAACAAATATGAAAACCTTAATTCAAAAAATGTTAAATCTAAACTGAATGATCTTGGCACTGCAAAGTACACATCCTAACGCTGCACACAATTGCAAATACACCTTAAATCTATACAATAATAAAAGCCGCGTCCGTCTGTCTCTCTGTCTGTCCGAAGCCAGCCAAAAGAGTGTGATGAGCGTATCTGTGATACAAGCTCAGCCTCATCAACTCTCGAGGATTGAATTTTTTACTTCTTAAGGCCATTCTTTCAAATCGCCTTCTTTCTCATTTCAAATGAAGAGAGGTGGAGTAGTGGTCATAATTATGCGAGTATTACTGCTAGGACAACGAGCCCCAGCACGTGTACACGCGGCAGAAATCACCATAAACATTACATAACATCCCCTCTCCACCGACACAACTTCATCTCTGTCTCTCTAACTTTTCACAATCCTATAATACAACCCACAACCATGAGCACGACACAGAACTATCACTACCTTACATCGGTCGTAACTTAGCAGTGGACGTTTAATAGGAATTAGAACTGAATGCAGCTCAGCGAATAACGACGTTCATTCTTTACAAAGACGTGCGCCCATCAACCAACACACAAAACGCCATAACTTGCAGCCGGCAACAAGCACAAATACGTTAAATAAATATTACTACATTATATTCTTACTTAGGACGCCTTTCAAGAACACAGTTCAAAATAATAAATAAACCCTCGTTACAGCGGCACAAAACACGTGAACTTCATCCCTCGAGTGCAGAGGATAAGAGCAGTTCCAAGTGAGGCAGGGACGGGGCGCGACAGCGAAATGAATCTATATGAATGATTGTGCGGCCGCTCTACACGGATCAGACACATCTCACCCTCCTCACGAGATGCATAAAACTAAGATACTGCAAGCAAAAAACGCTCTCTTGCCCGTGAGAAAATTAACGGATCCACCAGCAACGAGGCAAAGGAGGGCGACTCACATATCCCTCAGGGTTGTTGTCATTGCTGTTGTCGCGCATGGTAGTCAAGAAACTCTCCCACAAGATCGCTAGCATTTCACGTGATCCGCTCAAAACTTTACAGTAACAAACCTCCTAATTTTTGCATCCGTGTGCAAACAGGACTCAGTCTCTGCTAACTCCATAGTGCTCCTAAATCTTAAGTGAAAAACCCTTCAAGTAGTAAATTATTACGTGGAATAAGTTTCACTAAGGAACTACCATACTCCTGAAACCTCTGCAGGTGTTAATTTAGAGAAAAATGAGACGACAAAATTTGCCAGGACTGAAGGTACGGAGTAAAAAACTCAGGCTCGTACTACGCAACCACACAGCTTATACATAGAGAATATATTTCCCTTTCGCAACGGAACTAAGGCTGAAACTTGGCACACAAGTTAACATCAGACAAAGCCACACTCGTAACAAGAAATTAGCATCGAACTTGACGAGACTTTGCTGCTAATACGAAGATGATATAACCACTACCCTTTACACAATATTATCTTCATCCCATAACACCTGAGCTCTCGCTAATGTCACATAGGATTCCTCCATCACACAGCCAGCTATATGTCAGTCTCCCCATGCATGCAACACAATATCAAGAACTACGCTCACATTACGGAACACCCCCGCCACTTACAGCGTGTACGCGCTCCTCAACACCACATACACAAGCATCACCACAATAAAACAATAGAATATTGAGAGCATTAGATGATTTTCAGAAAATCACAAAATAAGTTGCGGCAAATAATAACACGAGGAGATGAATTCCCAAACAACAACAACAACAACACTGAAATATTTCCAATTGCCACAATATCCAATCAAATTACCAATTTTATTTTTTCAGCTTTTTTCAATGGAATTACTCGGTGACGGGCTAGTGTGCTCCGGCCGTCATGAGCTGGACCGGCTCGAACATCCACGCAGCTGATCAGCGTGGAAGTGCCAACAGAGTTTGCAATAACCAACAGCGATTGGAAGGACAATGACGGGATTCACTACTAGCGCAGATATGATTGCGACCAAGCTGCGTGAAGCCGCCAGGATTCATGTTTCATGTACGCAAGAATGGCGAAATGGATCAACAGAATGATAGTGCAAACACTTCACGAGGATCAGACACATCTCACCCTTCGCATGAGATGCACAAAACCTCAACACTGCAAGCAAAAAACCCCGCTCTTCCACGTGAAAGAATTCCCGGATCCCCCAGCAACGGGACAAGGAAAATGGACTCACATATCCCTCAGGGTGCAACTTGATGAGGAAGCGCCGCCGCTTGAAGGACAGCTTCCTGATCTTCGCCCAGGAGAAGGTGTTGATCTTGGTGAACTGCTGGAACACGAGCACCCCCATGTGGGCCACCGCCAGGTTCAGCGAGACTCCTTCGTGGTCCTGCCAAGTGCAACGCAGTTAGAGCGAATGTTCACGGATTGGTAGCTACTGGCACGGTAGAGAAAACTAGGTAGGGTCATTCCTATGAAGGAAAATGAACTTCTTCTTGTTCGGCTAGCCAATAAAAATGCGTTATTTCAAACAAACTTTATGACGTCACCAAAACGACATGTCGTTAGGCCAATAGTGGAGACGGATTTACGGGTAGCACTGCTACCAGATGCAATATGAGCGCTACCATTGGTTCGTTGCCGTGACGTCAGTAAACCTACACAGTTGACGAAAAAAAACTGGTTTGACCCTGCCTTGTTTCCTCCATCGTGGAAACTGGAAAGCGATCAAGAATTTTGAACCGAACAAGAATCTGATTACGCTTTATTGAAGTAATGGATGTGACTCTAAGCATCTTTGGAACGGTGGAAACGGGGTTTTAATAGACACCATGCTTACTCGTACGTGAAGAAAATGATATACTAATGGCAAGAATGTCATAATCTACTTGCTGTGTAATCCTTTGTTATTAAAGAAAAGAGAAGAAACTAAGAAAAAACGTTTTAGAGCCGTAACTATTGGGTAGCAACGCGGTCTGGCTGAAGTTTACAGATCTCTGAAGCAAATGTTCTTCAGAAAATTCTTTCTGAAGAGTCAATGGTAAACCTCTTTCGTAAAATGGACGTTCGCAACCAACCGTCTCACAAAACAGCGTATAGGGTATTTTAAGTTGGGCCAACACGTGCGTGAATTTCTCCTTACGTATTAGTGAAAGTTTCCTACTACTTGAGATTTGAAAAAAATATATTCTTTGCCACTAAGTAAAAGCAGGTTCTCAAATTCTCTCGTACATAATTACCAAAAGTAGAGCACTGAATTTTTGCTT
This sequence comes from Morinoia aosen, assembly GCA_030386875.1. NCBI lineage: Eukaryota > Metazoa > Arthropoda > Malacostraca > Amphipoda > Talitridae > Morinoia > Morinoia aosen. The sequence continues at coordinate 46,625,775 of CM059556.1, read as the reverse complement.
CGTTGATACTGAAAAAAGAGCGTGGACGATGATAACAAAACCAACAACCCGATATGAGTTTTCAGTACATATAAATTTTGTAATCTTTTGTTTATTTATATTCCTAAGCTAACAGACTGATCCCAATAATTATGCGGAGTCCCAGATCTACATGAGTGAGCCACCACACTAACCAGACACCACACGCACGTACAAGGCTGTAGCCTCAATACCGGTCGCTCAAATGTCTATCTAAACATAGAAAAACTCATTACCTGCTCACAGGATGCAGGGTTAACTCAGGTTATTCATAAACCTGACTCGACACTTTTAAGACATTTCACTACCTTCATTTAAAATTTGATAATAGCGTAAAAGTTAAAATGTTACAGAGCAATTATATTTACCACGCGTTTTAGAAAGGATAAAAAAGTAATCTAGCAGTAAAGACGGTTTTTCAATTCTGTAACTTCCAACCTAATCAAATCAACCGTAGCAACCGTGTAAACGTAGCCAACGTGTTAAAAGCTAAATTACACTACTAATTCATCTGATGAAAATCTACGCTTCTCCCTCGAAGCTCTGGAAAAGCCGCCCACACACGGGCAGCCGCACGCACCTTGGCCTGGTGGACTTTGATGCCGTACATGTCGCACCTGCGCGCCGTCTCCAGCAAGTTCATGTCCGCAGCGCCCGGCGTCATGCCGCTGAAAATGTTTCCTTGCTTCACAGTGATGTACGAAATGAGCTACTTAAATACACATAAATACTAAATAATATGCCTGCACCTTCAAACTAAGAAATAAAAAAAGATTGTTGAAAATGGTCGCTGTTGAAGTCATAAACAGACTAAATTCGTATATAAAGGAGGTGGCTAATAGAAGTGGAGCACCTAATATAGAAGTAATAGAAAACATTACAGTTAAGCAAATAACAATTAACAGCAATTCGGTAATAGGCTCCTTCAAATTGTATTCATTAAAATCACACGAGTACAAAGATATTACGTTAACACTCAATTTATCTCGTGAAATCCACCCCCCTCCCCCCCCCTCTCCAAGAGAAGACGAGGGGCTAATGGCAGAGCAACATCCTTTACCAGCATTAAATTGTAGCGCACACAATTGGCGTTGATATATGTGTGTCATTCTTCACCAAAATGAAATCCATAATATCTATTTTGTAAGCACAATTATTTTGCCTACACCCTGCACATCCCAGTTTGGTACATCTCCCGAATCCTTTAATTTAAAAAACGAGTAAAATTCCATGTACATGCATTTTTTGTCGTACAAGCAAATAGTAATTCTTTGAAAAAATCTTCCGACCACTAAAAATTAAAGCCCTCTCGCTCCAAGACACACGCCCTAGAATGCATAACGAAGATCGTCGCAATGTGGTAACTGATGCCCAGTGCGCCTAGATCACGCTGCTGTTCATCCTCAACCTTCACGCGTGTGGCACAGCAAGTCATACCAGAGACGCATTTGCCTCTCCAGTAGCGACTCCACAGCACCATTACACACAAGGGTCAATGCTACACCCGATAGCGACCGCGTTGTTAGCAACACTCTCTCCTCTCATGAGACAGTCGGGTCGGCGGATCGCACAACACTTGCCGCTCGGGACACGCAACTCACACGTGCTTCTTGTGGTTCTCCATGATTTTCCTCTCGAGGTGGTCGTCCTGGGAGGGCACGAACTTGTAGAGGGACAGGTAGCGGTGGTCGGGGTAGTCTTCCTCGACGTAGTCGCCGCACTCCGCTGCTCACGGACCGACAGGTAAGACAACCACGCCTACAGCGCTCAGTGAATTGTGACGCGGCAAGCAAGGCATGAGCGTATCATGCAAACACATACCAACTCAATCAAATAAAATGAATGCTATAAACTAAGCTCATGTGTTGATATATATATATACTTATATAAGCCCCTTCATATTATTCATTATTCCTCTATAGAACCTATTCTCGTAACCCGCAAGCCACGCAATCTAACTTGAATAGAAAAAAAAAATCATATGAATTCGATATTATACTTGAAGGTTCTGAGCGTAAGAAATGAAAGTAAAGAAATAAGATGAAGCAGAAAGGTTTCACACGTTCACTGCGATACGACCCACCGGTGGGTCGCGCGCAAGTTTTTCCAGCTGCGAAATGACCTCAAATCCAAACAGATCTCACCCCAGAGCGCACTGCATTCTGAGAAGGTACGTAATATTTCACTTTTAAAATGTTGCTCATTACGTCGTTGCTTAAGATGAAATCAGTTAAGTGATTGTGTAAGTTAAAACTTTTGATAGTCAAGCTCACAAAGATAGGAAAACAGAGAGCACTGCCCAGTGATTTCATCTAAAAACATCATTTCCCTGCTTTTATGGTCAGCATATTTGCTTTATATTTCTTTCCACTTCTCATTCACGGGACGAACAAGTACAACACCACATATGCGAGTCCCAAGCCCAGCAGCCAGCACACAGGTACATATGCGCCAGAAAGTAACTCCGCACTGCCTTATTTTTTATTATATTTTAAATTATAGCAAATATAACTAATCATTTGAAGCAAACTTTACACCATAAAATTCTACGCCTTTTAATCTATAGATATTCATTCTTAAATTTATTTTTGTCACTCATTAACTGTGTAGGCGTCATTTTATATGAAATGGACAAAGTCCGCAGGACAAAAAGAAACTCCGCACAACAAAAAATCTTTAATTAAAGAACAATATTGAAAAATTCTGGTGATTTATCATATTTATTAGGTTAATATTTAGTGGCATAACCTTTCTGTGCCTCAACAGCCCTCAATCTCTTCGATATGCCCTCGATCAACCTACGGCAATACTCTTGATCCAGACAGTCCCACTCCTCTTTTATTTTACCCCATTATTATTATTATTATATAAGAAAGTTTTAGCCTCCCTTAACCACGACTAAGATGTTCCAAGAGAGGAAAGAGGAAGGCACCATTTAGTATGGAGTTGAGGGAACGCGGAATCTATGCACAAGGTGCAAAGAAACAGTAAGCTAGGAAAGAAGTTCATGAAACAAGAAAAAATTTGAAGAAGAAAGTAGTAGGAGCTGAAAAACAGGACAGCAGTGAACCGAAAAAAGATGGTCCGTAACAAAACAAAAATCTATTTTATTACAACAAAAAAGAAGGCCTACCTGACTCTCAGCTCGGGTTGTGGGGAAATACTTCACTCGTGCAATTTTTGGAAAATACTTCGCTTTAGGAAATGTCTAAAAAACCGTTATCACTGTTATTATACTTCGCTTTAGGAAATGTCTAAAAAACCGTTATCACTGTTATTCTCGAGCGTGAGAATGTCGACCAAAGTTTATCCGTGTGTGTAAGGACAATTCGTCACTGTTCGGTCGGAAAAACAAGCGGCGATTGTTTGGGGTAGAGGTAGGCGTGTCATATTTCGCGGCCTCAAGTGCAAGCGTACCCAAGCCGAGGCTTTGTAGGGCAAGGAGGCGGACGTGACGTCTGAACACAGGCCCGCACAACCGGAGCCAATCGCCGCTCGCCAAAGCTATGACGCAAGAAGGTGTGTCTCAACACGCACCAATGAGAGTCCCAGACGTCAGAATAAGCAAGGATTCCGCCAATGAGGTTGCAGATGCTGCCTCTGTAGAATGGAAGCGTGGAGAACGATCTCGAAAGAGGGAAGCGAAACACATATAAGGATGCGAGATGAAGCCTCGAGAGGAATTTTTGAACACACGTGAGAGACTGCGCAAGACGTCTGAGGGTGTTCTACACAATAGGCCAGCCTCGTCGGCTGGCCTGATACCCAACTGCAACTTGAAAGTTAATAATTCGAGGCACATAAACAACGTTGGACGTCGGAAGTCATTGGAGCACCGTCTTACAAAGGAAGCCTAATCGAAGTAAACCAGCCTCGCATCGGGGATCGTCATGAATAAACGCGTCGGAGATTCAACCAAGAGCAATTAACATCTGTGCATCGGGGTCGAACTCACAATTAACTACAGCGGCAGTCGTCAACATTGCAAATGGCAAACAGTTAAGATCGCTCACCAACACTGCAAAGTTCAACGCATGAAACTGCAATGAATCAGCTCACAACCGCTTCAAGGGATCAGCTACCCGTAGAAAGAAGCGGGGAAGGGCACCACTGCAGCGAGGTAGCAAGAGATCAGCCTACGCCAGCAGCAAGCCTAAGCTGCGACGCGGAATATCAGCAGTGAGCAATAACATCGGCTGTGAACGACGCGGAACATCAGCAGTGAGCAATAACATCGGCTGTGAACGACGCGGAACATCAGCAGTGAGCAATAACATCGGCAGTGGATACCCATCAGTGAATCATTTATTATCAAAAGGGCGAGTGTTTTATAGTTGTGAGAGCTCTTTTAGGTGGTGATTGAAGTTCAAATTCAGATGTAGATCGGCACACAGAAAAGTGCTTTTCAGAGTATCGCGAGGAATCATCTAATTTTTGGCTATCAATTTCCTGTGTCTATTTAGTCGAGGATCGACTTCCCGTTGTATGATTCGACACCGTGTCACAATTCCAGGTTAAATCGTGATGTGTTGTTCTCGCAAATATTATGATTTGTATTACTGTGGATGCGTGAATCGTTGTCAACGAGGGAGTATTTGTAACTTGAATGCTCGGTAAGCATCACCTTTGTGTCATGTCGTGTTTAAATATTTGCGGCGGTAGAAACTTACGTACTTTTCATTGACGCCGTTGTGCCATTTCAAATCATTTCGTCCCCATGCCTTGTGTGTTTATCCACGTGTTTCCCAATAAATTCGTGTTAATCTTGCTAACTCTTTTATTCTCCAAGTCTGGTATGCAGGTGTACGCAAGCATAAAGGATAGTACTATAACATGTTTGGGGGTTGAGACTCCCCCTGCGTGCGTGATTAGTAACCCTTTTCACGTATCGCGACAGGGTCCTGGCATTGTCCCCTGGGAGCGCTAGTTCCCATAGATACAATAGTTGTATCCCCCTGAGGGGTTTATTTTACCCCAAAGTTCTTCCAAATTTCTAATGTTTTTGTGCCATAGTTTGTGCTTGATGTTATGCCAAACATTCTCAATAGGATTAAGGTCTGGAGATTGAGCAGGCCAATTCAAACAGGGGATATTGCGCTCCCGAAGAAAGTTTTTCACATTGCGAGCCGTGTGGATAGGCGCATTATCCTGCATAAAAATGCATTCTTCATTTGGAAGACTTTCAAAATAATCAATTAAGTGTTGTCCCAGCATTTGGAGGTATTTCCCGGAATTTACCCTGCCTTCCAGCCTAACTGGAGGCCCAGGACCATAAACACTGGTGACACCCCAGACCATCACAGATCCACCAACACCTTGCAGCGTCGATACTGTACACCTGCGTTTGAATTCTTTGCCCTTGTAGCGTCTAACGTATTGCCTGCCATCCTTCCAAGCCTGTTGAATTTGCATTCATCACTAAACAGAACTTTGCTCCAGAAAAAAGCGTCTGTTTCTTCATGGCTCTTGGTGAAATTCAAGCGACGCTTTCTGTTCTTTGCGGATTTCATTGGTTTACGTCTGGCAATGCATCCCCTTAGCTTAAACTCTTTCAGCCGATTCTTGACAGTTGACACAGAGCACTTCCCAATAAGACCACACTCTTTACGCAGCTCTGGGGCATTTTCAAATCTGTTGCGAAGACTCCGGATCTTGATGGCATGATCTTCTCTGGCCGATGTCACCCTTGGACGTCCACATTTTGGGATGTCATGAACGCTCCCAGTCTTTTAATGCTTTTGCAATGTTAGCAGGACAGTTTTTTCGTCACAATTCAATCGACGACTAATGTTACGAAATATGTATGTTTATATCACATGACATGTTTTTGGCTAAATCACGTAAAGCTATGTTCATATTAGATGATAATTTATTTTTACGTGATAATTTTTTTTGGCTAAATCCCGTGAAGCTACAACATATTAAGAAATGCAAACATTCTACTGGGCTACAAACATTAGAATGTGTAGGATATGGGGTGTGGATCAACGCAGCGCCGCGAAGTGTTCTCATGTTATAAATATCTGTCTCATAAATATCTGTCGAGCTCAAGTGGTCAGCTTTTGACCAAACTTGCCGAGGCTCAGGCTTCTACAAACACACAGTCTTGCACACGAACACAAATCTCAAGCCAGCACACAACAAAACACACACAGGCACACACACAACACAAAGCGCCCAACACACATGCGTAGGCGCGGGAACGCTCGCACCTCGGCAAGCACCGCACCTCTTCGGCCAATCAGCGCTCTGGAAGGGATCACTGGTGTGGGTGTGTCAGAGCGCGAACCAATTACATTTCAGAATCTCCGAAACAAACAAGGCTCCACCTATCACGAGGGAAACACGTGATCTTTACAAGGAAGAATCCAGATCCTACGAGAAAGAAAGAGGCGACACACATAAAAGGAGTGAGAAGAGGATAATCAGGGTTCTTTTTGGTGGAAGCGAGTGCGGAAGAGGTGCACGTATCTGAGGGCACGCAAACAGGCACGCCGGCGCACTGCTGGTGTGCCTCCAATATGATCAGCAAATCGAATATCTGAGCACATCGAAATTTTCAAGAAAGGCAACGTCGTCCATCATAAATCGTCGAAGCTCCAATTTTGCAACACGACGGCTCGAAGCACCTCAGCTTTATGGTGGAATCGTCCAGCATCAACATAGCAACCATGCCACGGAGAGAATTCAGAATATTAGTATTCAGTTCCGGGCTCACAAGCAACTTCAGCGAGAAAATATTGAAGCCGCACCGCCTTCAGAGTCTACATTGATGCCGCCACTACGAGTCCTGCAGTGGTCAAGCAGACTCGGAATTCAGAGCTTGAAATGGGGGCTGAGTATGGCGCTCCCGCACTACGGCCGGCTGATGAGGAAGGAACTTCGGGACCGCGGGGCGAAGGAACTGCGGAACCGTGGGACGGTCTGATCTGCACTTCGTGAATTCTCAAGCAGCATTGGGAGTGTGTTGATTCATCGTCTGAGCTGCACTGCGTGAATTCTCAAGCAGTATTGGAAGTGTGTTAATTCATCGTGATCCACAATTGCAAAAAGGGTTAGGCCAATCTACTGGTTTGGAACTCAGAAAAGTGATCTTCAAGTGTGAAAGTTCTAGCACAGCCAGCACATGGAATAGTGCGTTCCGAGTGGCGCGCAATCAAATGTGATTCGTGAGATGAGGGTGTTCAGCTCACGTTCTGATCTTGTGCCGTGTGTAAATGCGAAGCATTCTATATTTGACACCTTGCTGTGAGTCAAGGTTCTATTCTTTTTGGCATAACCTTTTATTTCATGTGTGCGCTTGCCTGGATGTTCATTTCATGTTTCTAATTCTCTTTTTATAGTGTGAAATTCAATGTTTGATAGTTGTCAAGAAATACTATGCAGTTAAGATTTAGCTACCTCATTGTGCCGGATAAACTGTCATGTCGCTAATGATAAGCATCTTGCCCGAGGGCATTGGTGTGCAATTATTGTGGCGATACATATATATATATTTCCCTGTGACCATATCCACGTGTTCATCTTAAAATAAATGTTTAATTTTTCAATGTTCATTATTTTCCATACTTATTTATGTGGGTAACGTGCGAGCACAAAGGTGTACATTGTATTTATTCAGGGGTTGAAAATCCTCTCATGCGTACGTGATTAAAAACCCTTTTCACGTATCGCGACACTAATTTCACGGATGGATATTCCATTGTTGTGTAGTTGAATTATCTCCTTGCGGTTATCAACGGAAAGACGAGGCATGACTAAAATTTATTGAAGATTTTAGCACTTTATGGTCTTCACTAGCACAGATAACAATTACAAATGCCCGATCGCAACTTAAAAGTGGACACTGTAGCATATTTACATCGAAATCCTAACATGCGGAGTTTCTTTTTGTCGTGCAGACTTTTTACATTTCATATAAAATGACGCCTACACAGTTACTGGGTGGCAGAAAAGTAAATTTGATAATGAATATCTATAGATTAAAAGGCGTAGAATTTTATGGTACAAAGTTTGCTTCAAATGATTAGCTACATTTGCTATAATTTAAAATATAATAAAAAAAAGGCAGTGCGGAGTTACTTTCTGGCGCCTATGTACATCGTCACTGCGCAGTACTCGTGGTCACATACCTGCGTCGTGTGGACTGCCTGAACTCAACACTCACCACCCCCGTCGTGTACAGCCCAACACTCACCACCTCCGTCGTGTACTGCCCAACACCCACCACCCCCGCCATGTACTGCCCAACACCCACCACCCCCGCCATGTACAGCCGAACACTCACCACCCCCGTCATGTACAGCCCAACACCCACCACCCCCGCCATGTACTGCCTAACACCCACCACCCCCGCCGTGTACAGCCCAACACCCACCACCCCCGCCGTGTACAGTCCAACACCCACCACCCCCGTCGTGTACTGCCCAACACCCACCACCCCCGTCGTGTACTGCCCAACACCCACCACCCCCGTCGTGTACTGCCCAACACCCACCACCCTCGTCGTGTACTGACCAACACCCACCACCCTCGTCGTGTACTGACCAACACCCACCACCCCCGCCATGTACTGCCCAACACCCACCACCCCCGCCATGTACTGCCCAACACCCACCACCCCCCGCCATGTACTGCCCAACACTCACCACCCCCGTCATGTACTGCCCAACACTCACCACCCCCGTCGTGTACAGCCCAACACCTACCACCCTCGTCGTGTACTGCCCAACACCCACCACCCCCGCCATGTACTGCCCAACACCCACCACCCTCGTGTACTGCCCAACACTCACTACCCTCGTCGTATACTGCCCAACACCCACCACCCCCGTCATGTACTGCCCAACACTCACAACCCCCGTCGTGTACAGCCCAACACTCACCACCCCCGTCGTGTACAGCCCAACACCCACCACCCCCGTCGTGTACAGCCCAACACTCAACACCCCCGCCATGTACTGCCCAACACTCACCACCCCCGCCATGTACTGCCTAACACCCCCCCCCCCCCCCCCGCCATGTATTGCCCAACACTCACCACCCTAGTCGTGTACTGCCCAACACCCACCACCCCCGCCATGTACTGCCCAACACCCCCCACCCCCGCCATGCACCACTCAGCTTCACCAGCCGTCAGCACCCACCCTGCACAATATAGGAGGCGAGAAGAGCGGCAGTGTTGCTGTTGCAGACGAGCTGGCCGTGCGCCAGGTCGCGCTTGATCTGGAGGGCGACGAGGTAGCGCGTGTACTCCTCCTCCAGCTGGCCGGGGTCAGGCGTGTAGAACTTCACGCAGAACCGCAGCACCGGCTCCACTTGGCTCAGGCACACCTGCAAGCGGCACCGGACTTGATTCTCCCAGCTTGTAACCTTCGAGTACTGTTCACAATCGTGATGATGTTTCAAGGATTTGCATTTATCACGGGAAATGACTGGAATGTAGGCCAACTGACAAATTTTGGTGACGCATGAAATTTTCGTATGGTGGCATAAGCTGCGTTTGGCGAATAATATGAAAACATAGGATTATGAACCGAAATTATCACATGAAGGACACTGTCATAAGCAATCTAAATCTTCCGTAAAAAAACTGAGGATCTCAGCGAAGAGAGTCATGCCGGCAGGCTTCGTTTTACCGAGAATAATTTGAGTACATGCACTTGTGAGTTGGGCATAGGTCGCTCAACCGCTCGTGTCTCTACTCTCAAGCTATCGCCCCAGGTCATTAAACTTTCCCATAAATTGGGGAAGAAAAATGAAAAGGAAATAGGTTTCTCTACCAATAATTCTTGAGGCGTATAAAAACTTTGAGGAGCCTGTATAGAAAAAAACGCTTGTTTATTGGACTTCTTAATTGAGAAGAACATAATTTAACTCGAGAAAAATTTCGTAACAGTTAGGGGTAGTGTGGCGCGAGACATCTCTTAAATGGTTGGTGAAAAAGACATGAGCACAACAATGAAATTATCGTCGCGCGGTAGCGTATCAGGAAAAAATCTGGAAGAGCAATAACGTCGGGAGGATATACGGCGTAAGTTGAAGCATCGTCAATGTTCAGTAATTAATATTGTTTGTATACAAATTTTCAATAGTAAGAATCGATCAAATGAAAGAGGTGCAGTATTCATAAGAGGTAAATAGCTTCACTATTAATAAAATTTGAAAATTAAATATTAATCCTAAATTGAAAAACAGAGAAAAATAAATACAACAAATGACTCGCTAATTGCCACATATAAAGTATCTCAGCTGATCACCTGCACAGATTGAAAAAATTACAATGTTGATATAGGTCTGGGCGAGTCTTGAAAAAAATAGTTCGAATAACTATCATCTCGATTACGTTCAATTATGTACATGAAAGTCTATGCATAGTGAAGATATACAGTCCGAAATATTTTAAAAAAGAAAGATGGAATAAAATTTTAGATAAATCTGCTTTTAAAAGCGAAATGGAGATGGTGAATAGAACGCATTCTAACTTGCATGTGGAAGGTCTTTCCATTGCTCCTACCATTGTGTCAGTATTTCAGTACCACAAGGAGTCAACATTTGGATCGTAATGGGAAGTGCTCAGCTACTGTGAAAGGAATCGTCAATCGCTAATTTGTCTTCCATTGGTCAAAATCGAGAACTGATGTCGGAATAAAAATGAACAGAACGAGCATCGAAACGTGGCATTAAGTTAAAATCATTGTAAATGGGATGCAATCATTGTGTGCATCTCAATATGTTGGACTTTCACGTTAGCGGGGGCTGTAATTGGTGCGTAAGAGCGTGCGGTCCTCCAATTCTATATTCCTATGGCTGAGGCTAGTAAATTGGCCGGCCAATATTTTGATTCTAGAAGCATTATTTAATATATTCCAGTTAGTAAAGGCGCTTTCTCTGTATAGCAATTGTGTAATAGGACAAAATTTGCGTGAGTACAGTTTCGTAAAGTTATTCGATCGTATTATATCCCTAATATACTTGTTAGTTAGCGAACAGGTCGGGCCTCAAAAACGCTAAAAAAAACATCGGAATTTTTTTTTATTTGTTCGTCAGTCTGACACCGGAACCTGGCGAGTAAAAGCAATAAGTTTAATTTTTGCAGGATAATTGTGGTGTATTGCCATGTTAATGATGTGTCTGTATTGAAATCGTGCAAAATTGCATTATCATTCAATGTTTCTGTGGTGTGCCTTCCCTCTTATACGAGATTCCTTTGTTAATACAAGTTAGCAAGAGGCAATGACGTTTACTTTTGCCCATTTCAGATTTGCTTTTACCGTGAAAGCTGTTATTTTCAAAGCTCACCCAGAGACCTAACAGAGTGGGCGAGAACACTCATAATGCGGAACAGACAATAAAACTTTCAGAATAAAACTTGCCAATTTCTCTATCAATTATTCGAGACGGATTAATTTTAGTAGTTACTTACTTTGCAAGAATTTCAGACGCGTGCTTGTCACCTGTAAATTTTTCATAGCATTCGTTCAAACATCTAAACCTCAGGCGGCCCATATTCATCCTAGTACATCTTCCTCCAACTAGACACTATGAATAATTCACGATGAAACGTTGCTCACGCATTTCAAAGTAGGGAAGAGTTCGAACATCTTAATAAAATCTGGGTTCAATTCACACCGTGTTTACTTTCCCAACAATAACTCACAGTCCAAAAGCGAGCGCATATTCGGTGGAACAACATCTGAACTTCCGAACATAACTTCAACCGAACCGAGATAACGGGGGAGGTCCGCGTAAAAACGTCAACGACCACATTCGCACAGGAGGTCACTAGAACACAAGAGGGAAGGAATATAAACCTTAAAAAAGGAACGCTACCTTACGAAACAGCCTCAAAACAAACAATGACAAATTCCTGGCCCAGCAGTAAACCAAGTCAAACACACAGGAGCAACACGGCAGGTATAGGGAAAATAACACACCCACGAGACCAGCAAGCGTGTAAAGGCGTTGAGAAGCAGTGAGTTCGAGGATGAATGCAAGGCCCACACTCCCCACACCTCCTAAAGTGAGATGTTGATCGAGGGAGGCACGCAAACTGCCTCTTGTTGTTTGTCTATAGCAGCGGGGCGATGGGGTCTACGCAGTGTTAGCACAACATACACATGTACCGTCCTTCCAGTCTTGAATGCTGCTCTTCACCCGGGTTCTGCATGTCAGGAATCCAGTGCATGGAAGAATTCAGGCGGTGCTAAAACAGACAGTAAGCTTACATGCTTCTCAGTCCTGGTCCTCTTTAACGAAGTTAAAATATCGAAATATGAGACGGGATTTCGTGAGTGAATAACTCATCGCATTGGTGTTCCTAAGAACTCGATCACCGGTGATCGAGTGAGTATCTCAGTAACAGCTCACTTGTAAACTGCTAACTTTTCATCCCCAGACAATCAAGAGCCCACCACCAACCCGGCAACAGCCCACCACCAACCGAGCAACAGTCCACCACCAACCCAGCAACAGTCCACCACCAACCCAGCAACAGTCCACCACCAACCCAGCAACAGTCCACCACCAACCCAGCTGAAGTCCACCACCAACCCAGCTAAAGTCCACCACCAACCCAGCTAAAGTCCACCACCAACCCAGCTAAAGTCCACCACCAACCCAGCTAGAGTCCACCACCAACCCAGCTACAGTCCACCACCAACCCAGCTACAGTCCACCACCAACCCAGCAACAGTCCACCACCAACCCAGCAACAGTCCACCACCAACCCAGCAACAGCCCATCACCAACCCAGCAACAGCCCACCACCAACCCAGCAACAGCCCACCACCAACCGAGCAACAGCCCACCACCAACCGAGCAACAGCCCACCACCAACCGAGCAACAGCCCACCACCAACCGAGCAACAGCCCACCACCAACCCAGCAACAGCCCACCACCAACCCAGCAACAGCCCATCACCAACCGAGCAACAGCCCACCACCAGCCGAGCAACAGCCCACCACCAACCGAGCAACAGCCCACCACCAACCGAGCAACAGCCCACCACCAACCGAGCAACAGCCCACCACCAACCGAGCAACAGCCCAGCACAAGCCAGTAAGAGCCAAGCACAACCCAGACTCACCTGTCTGTTCATAGGCTTGTCGAGATCGAGCCAGTAGGCGGTGTTGCCGTCCGTGTACTCGAGGCCGAAGTAATCGCTCTCCAGCAGGTTGAGCTGCCGGCACACCTGCTCCAGTAGCACTGCGCCGTGTGCCTTGCTCTGAAACAACGAAGTAACATTTTAGCTCTCCTTGTCATTACAAACGTGTTTGAATATGCATCTTGACACACAACTTGAGTAAGTGATAACACAGAAACGCTACTTGGTCTGAATGTATACTTACTTGATACGGCTAAACCACAACACAGTTTATAAATGTAAGGAATTACTGGAACATGTCTCACTTCGTAAATACGCGGAGAGAACGACGACACCCGCAAGACGGTCGGCACCATGAATGGGTCAGGTGTACGGTGCGCATGCGCTGCAGAGGTGACTCTTGAGTTGAGCCAGTTTGTTTTCACTAGTCTTTAGTCTTGTAGGTGCCGCGTATCGTCTTTTATTTGTAACGAGAGAGCCTGTTGTTCGACACACGTCTGACATTCAACTTTCCAAATAACGAGTTTAAAAAGTAATTCGATAGTAATAGATTAAGCATGATAACTATTTTTTACCGATGGCTCAATTTTATCTTGAACAAACGTATACAAATTAAGTTTTATGTTCTCGGGCATCAAAGAAAAATTACGTAATGAAATGTGTAAAGAGAATAAAATACTGAGCACACTGGGTTTAAAGTAGCCTTTCTCCCTGTTTCGTAGAATTCGGTTGGTTTACACGGAGGGATTTGGCAGATGGCGCCTGCGGCGGGGTCCCGCTCACAGCCGCAGCACGCTGCTGAACTGCTGCAATATGCGCGAATTAAAACGTAGCAGCGACATACCCTTCGAATTCAGCCATCTCAGCTCCAACCACCACCGAACGAGACTCCAGCAACCATTCGTACCCAATATTCAGGCATGGCACTCACAATGATCAGATATACTATGCTAACTTTATTGAACTTGGAAATTTCAAGTAATGAAGTGACTCCAGCCCTGTCCCAAAAATTTCAGCTCAGTCTGAATAATCATTAAATACACCAATATCGTCGTTAAAAATGGACAACATTACTTACATCGTGACTTCAATATGTACAGGATATAAAAACTTATAAAATCCAGAAAACAACTTGTTTGGTATCATTCCAGTAGTCATAAAATATAAAAGCTAAATTTTGAAAGGAACATATATGTATATTCATAATTATACTTGACAATTTGGCTTTGGTTCACCACAAATATTTCAGAACGATTCTAGCTAACATCAACTACTGCACGACGACGCGATCAAGCACAGGATGAAGAAAGATTTGAGTCATTCAATATGCCACAGACACGTTCTTCAGAGCATATATTAGCAGATAATGAGCGTCAACGCAGAAGTTCTGAGCTGCGTCGCTTTGAAACATTGGAAACTATTTTTTTTTTCTCCAACAAGAGTTGTGCATTGAGGCTGTTGAAATATACTTCGGAGCATTAATAAATGAATAAAACCCGCAGTTTATCTCAGAGAACACATATCTGAGTCACATTTGCGCGCAGTCGTGTTATGAGAGCACCTATCAAGACTGGAAGGATCGCGGAAGGGTTCGGGCTTGTGAATATGCGGGCTCGCCCCAGACCGTCCTCCTCTAGTTGGTCAGCTTCCCGGATTGAATTGAAACAACCGTTGACTGAAGCGAGATGTGATGGGTTCCTGCTGGTCTGTCCGTTGATAACAGGACGAACTGCGATGTGGTCCACTAGTGCAATATTTACTAGTTCCCACAGAGGATTTCACGCGCATTGAAACGGCAAGATTGAAAAAAGTACCCGACGCAAGATAAAGTTGAAGGTAAAGGTACAAAAGTGTTTTAGAGAGAGGACACCAGTGAACCGAAAATGGTTCGCAACAAAACAAAAAACGATTCTATTTCAACACAAAGATTGCCTACCTTAGCTTCAGCACCGGACCTCACTACTTCTCCCTAGGAGCGCTAATTTCCATAGATACAATAGTTGTATCCCCATGAAGGGAATAAGACACTCAAAGGAGCTTTGCAAATTAAACGAGTTGACAAGAACGTACCAACAAACGACTTAAATGAAGCATAAATGCCTACTGAAACATCAGTGGACAAGCCAACGCACATGTGATGGTTGAAGGCATGGAAAATGAATGGATGGATAAAGAATAGATGCAAGAGTTGAAGGACATGAAAGGACGAGATAAATGGATGGACGAGTTGAAGGACGGCCGACGAGGGCGGAGAAAGAAGCGCGCCGTACGTAGGAGTCGCGCGGTCGCCTAACATGGCAGAGCTGCTGCGGCAGTTATACGTGTAGCAGTTGTATGTGCGTCAGCTGTAGGTGCGTCATGCACACGTCTGACGGCCGTGCCCGTGGCAACCAGAGCAGCCCCTCACACAGTCCGCCACACCACCACAGCCCTGCGCAACTCAGCCACAACACAGTCAGAGGGTCGTGGGGGACATGCGTATGTGGCAGACGCATGTGTGGGAGATATTGTGAGGCTCACAATCAGCGCGTGATATTCATCAACCTTGATCATTAGGCAAGACTCCTGGTGTCCACCAAATCACCACCATTTCTCAAGGCCGCAGTAGGTGGAAGGAACACTGCACACACAGTCTACAGAGACAGCGGGAGTAACGGTAAGGTTCAGGCAGCCTGACCCCGCGTAGCTTCTCGGCCACAACCTCCTCATAGAGCAGCAAAATTCCTCAAGTGCGTTGGACAACCAACTGAGCTAACGCCAGGCACTTGCACATGTTTTCTTTTAGTGCTTCCATAGAGAATTTAAAGTGTTTAACTACGTGGTAAGCCTAGCGGTCAGCAAGCTACGGTGTGGAGAGCACAATACAACTATAGGTACCGTCAAAGAGATAATGAGGAGGCTTAAAAATGTTCCAAATGAAAATTACTTTTACCACAAAGAAAAGCGAAAAATGTAACTATTTGTCTAGTGATTGGTCACTCATGGAACCATCCATACAACTTAAAGTTACGTTGCAACTACGGCTATTTATAAAACTTTATGAGATGCTACCAGCCCACAGCATGCTACAATTTATACAACTCCTTACAAACCCAAACACACAAACCGTTGAACACAAAATAACAACACGGTCCCCAAGCACGGTTCAGCGCGATGAGGCAGGGAAATCTTTCAACACACGGACGACAACACATCGGTTCGTGCCATCCGTCAGTAGGCGGACGCTCAACCTGCACGACCCACGACCATAAAATGAGGACGACACGACACGCGATGCCATTCATATCTACACGAGCGGTGTCAGTCCGTCAGGCTATGGGACGGGCTGTTTTGTGGTGCGCTGCGGGCAGGTGACGCGCAGGGGCGACGGTGTCACGCTGTTACGCCATTACATGAATGAACAATTTACCTATTGGTACACATATGGCCTAATACGCAGGGAACGTGTTAAGCCTCCCTAACGGCAAAAAAAGGCATTCCGAAGAGAGGAAGGGGGAAGGTTTAATTAAGTATGGAGTTAAGGGAAAGTAGAATCATGCACAAGCTGCATAGAACAGTAAATTGAGAAAGAAATCCATGAAACAAGATAATTGAAAAAGAAAGGGGTAGATGCTAAAAATAAGAGAGCAGTGAACTGAAAAAAATAGTTCGTAACGAAACAAAAAAAAAAAACTATTCTATTTCAACAAAATGAAGGCTTACCTAACCGTTAGCTCGGTGCCTCACATATTCCCCCTGGGAGCGCGGTTGCACGATACATCATCTCAACATAGATACTAGAATTAAACCTCATCTTACACCAACCAACACTTATACGTAAAAAAATTAATCCCAATTACAACCCTGATACAACACTCAACTCAAACTATGATTGATTGAAAATAACTGGTTTTATAATTTATCCGCACTAGTTAAGGTTTGCGTAAGATTATGCGGAAGAACTGAAGAATCGCCCGCACTCACAATACTGAAGGACCATTTCTTCAGAAATCGGAAATATATTTTCAAATTGTTATCGATGGAGTCAGGGTGCAGACCTCTGAGAGTTGAAGTACACAAGAGCGCACATTTGCTTCAACTTAGCGGCAAATTTCGTTCTGCGTGAAGCTAATCACTAGCAAATAAAATTCAGCCTTGATTAGTGCTTTTCGCTTTTTGAGAATGAGAAAACATTGCTATAATGAATACAAAAAATGCTCATGAAATCTCGTACGAAGTAAAGCGGGCATTCGTATACAGAATACAAGTCCGCAAGATAAAGGGAGATGAGCTGAGCTACACGTTAAACAGGTTCGCTCTCTTTCTCTGCTGACCGCATCCTTGAGCTCCATAAAAAATTGCCTTATAACACTGAATGTTTTCAGGCAGAAAGTTCATTAGAAATTACTAGGCAAAGTAATTGAATTATACGAGTTCACGTCTTTCAAATCCGAACAGAACTATCCAGCACAGGCATTCACCATGCCTTTCAAGAACAGTGAGTGTGTACATTCTGAGACAAGCTGTGCCTCAGGGGTACGCACATACAGGAATTTTAGACTAAACGGAAACCAACCCCAATCCATGAGTATATGGGAATGTGAATAATAATAAAAAATCTATCCACATGTATGAAATAATCACGTAGTACAATTAATCTAGAAAAGATTCTAACAGATGCAGGAGTTCCATTTATACACAGATCTTTGAAGTACCTTGTACAATGGAATCTGCAACTCTTCATACCGAGTTTCAGGAAATGGCTCTCCCACCGCAACGGCAGCAAGCGGAGTGAGCTCACTCAAGCAATGAAAGCAATAGCAGTATTAGAATTGCTTTCATTACTTATAGTTGACACTTCTAATAGTAATGTCAACATGTTCCATGTATCTTACTTGTGGAGAGCTTCCCATTCCTTAAACTAACAGATCTACGTTGTTGTACACACAGTTACGCTCGTAATTATTCCTGACCTTTGTTTTACTCTTGAAGATTTTTAAATAGAACTTTCAGTAGGCAACTTTTCTTCGTAATGCTCATACTAAAAGTTTTCAATTTTTTTTTAGAAAGAAACACCATTTTATTTTTTCTCAATATATCTAAACCAATTATGAACAAAATAGCATACATACCATATTCATTTTTCGGTAGAGTAATGATTTTATGATTTTTGGAAGATATGTTGAATCATGACGTCTTGTGATTGATAAGTGAAACATTCGAGTGACCAGAAAAGGGGCACACTCGGTTTTTACGCTACAAAATCAAAATGATTATGTCGGAAAAACAGAAGTCGGGAAATGCATGCAAAACACGAACAGAGCAAAACCGTGATACATGCATACTTCACGTATGCGACAAGAATGCTCCAGGATTAACTGTAATACCAGCACTATTAAATTAAATTTACAGATTACTGCAATAGTATTATTAAATTTGTTTGTTTTATAGCTAGAGATGAATACCAATAATTAAAAACATAGTGTATGCATTGTTTGCCATTTTCATTCATAATTTCTTCAAGGTACATTTTCCCTAAAACTTTCAATTTGTTTCTTTCCAGAATACCGCCCAAACTTTAGCGTAAGCATTACGGAGAAAAGAAACCATCTAAATGTTTTAGTTATATATATATATATATATATATATATATATATATATATATATATTTTATATATATATTCAAAAATAATATATGGTCACGAGTAATTTCGGCGCTAACTGTAGGTTCAAGTGAGCTCAGAAGCGCGTCCCTGCACTTTAGAACACCAAATCATCCTACAACGGCTGGAAAACCCGGCACAACCATTTAAAGCAGAAGCATGACAACAATGTCAAGAGAAAAACTTTAAATGATACCATAAATGAAACAAACAACCAACACTAGGTACATACAAAGGCCGAAATGAAACCTGGATAATATTTTCTGAGTTAGTTTCAATCTCTTTATCCTAAAAAAAAATTAAAAAGAGAGGGAGGAAAGCATCATGAAGTATGGACTAATGGGAACGGCGTATAGAAACAGCAATTTAATAAGTAAGGTTAAGAAACAAGGTGAAAAGTGAAGAAGAAAGCAGCTAATACTGAAAAACAGGATAGCAGTAAATCGCAAATAGGTGGTCCGTAACAAAGCAAAAATCTATTCCATTTCAACATGAAAAAGGCCTACCTAACCTTCAGCTCGGGACCTCGCATTTTTCCCTTCGAGCTCCCATACCCACAGATACAAGAGTTGTATCCCCCTGAGGGGCGCGCTGTTTGTAAAAAAAAACATCCCTGGATACGCTAGCAATCTTGGAAATCATTTCCAAGGTTTGTTTAAACGACGAAAGTGATATTAAAGTACATGATGTGCAACACGCTGTCACGAAGCGAAAGATAAAACGAGCGTTGCAGGTTACGCGCGGGCGATCACGGATGCCTCAGGAAGCTTCTGTTTAACCACAACGAAATAATAAAATAATAGCGAAAAAACAGCTGCAGCAGCAATGAACTGAGCTGCTGCATCAGTGCCACGGTAATAGCACCATAGCTCTAAGCCGGTGGCAACAGCAACGGTACCATCATAGTAAGAGCAACAGTAACATAACTACACCAACAGCAAGAGTGTCATAATAACACCAACAACAACAATATCGTAACACCAAGAATAACAGCATCAAAGCTACACTAGCAGTAGCAGCATGATAGCTATACCAGCAACAACAGCATCATAGCTACACCAGCAACAACAGCATCATAGCTACACCAGCAACAACAGCATCATAGCTACACCAGCAACAACAGCATCATAGCTACACCAGTAACAACAGCATCATAGCTACACCAGCAGTCACAAAATCATAGCTACACCAGCATTAACAGCAACGTAGCTACACCAGCAATAACAGCATCATTCCTACACCAGCAGTTACAGCATCGGAGCTACACCAGCAGTAAGAGTATCATAGCTACGCCAGCAATAACAGCATCATTCCTACACCAGCAGTAACAGCAACATTCCTACACCAGCAGTAACAGCATCGTAGCTACACCAGCAGTAACAGCATCATAGCTACACCAGCAGTAACAGCATCATAGCTACACCAGCAGTACGAGTATCATAGCTACACCAGCAGTAACAGTATCATAGCTACACCAGCAGTAACAGTATCATAGCTACACCAGCAGTAACAGTATCATAGCTACACCAGCAGTACGAGTATCATAGCTACACCAGCAGTACGAGTATCATAGCTACACCAGCAGTAACAGTATCATAGCTACACCAGCAGTAACAGCATCATAGCTACACCAGCAGTACGAGTATCATAGCTACACCAGCAGTAACAGTATCATAGCTACACCAGCAGTAACAGCATCATAGCTACACCAGCAGTACGAGTATCATAGCTACACCAGCAGTAACAGCATCATTCCTACACCAGCAGTTACAGCATCGTAGCTACACCAGCAGTAAGAGTATCATAGCTACGCCAGCAATAACAGCATCATTCCTACACCAGCAGTAACAGCAACATTCCTACACCAGCAGTAACAGCATCGTAGCTACACCAGCAGTAACAGCATCATAGCTACACCAGCAGTAACAGCATCATATCTACACCAGCAGTAACAGTATCATAGCTACACCAGCAGTAACAGCATCATAGCTACACCAGCAGTACGAGTATCATAGCTACACCAGCAGTAACAGTATCATAGCTACACCAGCAGTAACAGCATCATAGCTACACCAGCAGTACGAGTATCATGGCTACACCAGCAGTAACAGTATCATAGCTACACCAGCAGTACGAGTATCATAGCTACACCAGCAGTAACAGTATCATAGCTACACCAGCAGTAACAGTATCATGGCTACACCAGCAGTACGAGTATCATAGCTACACCAGCAGTACGAGTATCATAGCTACACCAAGCCACAGCAGTAGCATCATAGCTACATCAGCAATAACAACATCATAACCATATCAGGCACACTTGCCACAGCATTACCATAGCCCCACCAGCAGTAGATGATGACATGAGGAGCAAGATGCTACACAGCGTCGTGCCCATCACGTCCGAGGCTCTGTAGTATTAATGAACTTTAAAGCCCCCACAGCGAAAAAATAAACTAGGATTTCGTGAAACGCATGATATCAAAGCAAGACAAACAAAAAATCTAGTTACGAATAAGAAAATGTAACGTCTGATAGACAACCGAGGCGAGGATATGATACGCAGAGAAAGCAAAAGATAATTATAGCCATCAAAATGAAAAAAAGGGAAAATGAGCAACAGGTTTCAGCGAAACCGTGACAGACCCACACAAAAGTTAAATGGTTTCACTTTCAGCCGGCAGAAGTGAACTAGGGCAAAACGCAGTCACGTAGCATCGAGCCCGTGAGAACAGTTTGCCTGCACGCGCACGGTCTCCTGATGCAGTCTGCACACGTCAACTTCTCGAGGCCTCAACAGAATACAAAGCACTCCAAGTAACTTCATTAGGGAGGGGGGATACACCAAGACGATGGTTCGTTAGTACTAGAAATCTTAAAGATTTATGAAGAAAAAGCATAATACTTCAAGAGATGAACTTTCTAAAGATATGCAAATTCGAAGACGGAATTATGCAACTTTTACAGTTGCCCTTCAACAGCACCACCCATTTACAAAAGATACATAATTGAAGTCAAGCAAAACTTCTTTTAATAACTGATTTTGTTGTTGTTGTTTGCGAATACACAGAAGATGCAACTTGAGGACTATCGCGTAGTTCAGGTTTTTGATTGCAATATGTATTTCATGGTGGTAAATACTGTATGTACAATGCTTTTCAAGCGCCACAGAGAAAACTCCAGTTAGAAAAAATGGTTAGAGGAAGATTTCACAGGACCATCTCAAACCCGTCTATTCCATATTAGATATTCGACGCGTTCTGCGGAGCTAATGGCCGCTGCTCGAACGCATCTGGCACAAACTAACGCACGCTACTACGACACTGACAACACAATTCTTTTCAAAATACTGGCTGATTCTGCAGCAAGCCCGGGAACTGTCACCACCACACACCGTTTACTAGCGTATCATGAAAACGCTAGTAAGTCGTTCCAATCGGAAAATTACAGGCACTCCCATCAAATACGATGAAATTCAACAAATTCAACTTTGAAACACGCTCACCACCAACAAATGTGAAGAATCACCTACCACCACATGTAAAGAAAGTCAATAAATTTAACTTGAAGGCAAACATAGATAAATGTGAAGAAATTCTCAAACAGCTAATGTGAAGAAAAACAAGTAATCAAAATTCAAGGCACGCTCACCATTAGCAAACGGGAAAAGCATTTGCCTAGCAGCAAATGTGAAGACCACAAACTCCGAGACGAGCCAACCATCAGACGAGTAGAAACTATTGCCCGGCACGTATCACGGCTACCTCAGGATTAAAATATGACTCGTTATTTCTTTGAAATTCCGTAAATCAAATCCAAGCCACGTTTCAAAGACACATTATTCGATGTTCGAAGGTACATGTGACCCAAAGCAAGTATTTGGTGTTTTTGAGATGGTCGAAGGTGAGAAAGTTTTCCAGGTGAAACTATAATACGGCGACGCCTCCGTGCTAACACAAGAAGAGCCGTCATCAGAGCTGAAACATATTGAGGAGCACGGCTACAGAAGTCGGATTACGAGCGTACAAGTCACGCTGCTAGAGCCACTTTCAGAATGCTAACAAATCATAAGAGAGCTACACTCACAGACCCACCAACACAAACAGATATACGCGCAGTAACTAAGTGAGCTGAGAAGTGACCACTACAAAGGAGCAGGCAAAGTGCAGAAATGAAGACACCTTCGAGGAATAAGAACTAAGGAGAGCGTGAGGCATGCAGCGCAGCGGGGCTCACATGACCAGGGTTCAGGTTACGACCCACGGGGTTGTGGTCCCTGCAGCACCGAGCGTGTGCCGTCATGGGAGCACTGCGCGGGGGAGAGGGGTACGGCGAAATACGGGAGACAGGTCACACAACTCACAAGCCGCTCAAACTTCACCTTTCGCACGATTTTATCATAAGGTTACATTTTCATTTGAATTTCTTTCTCTTTTATTGCACATCATGATTGATGCTAAAATTCTGTATTTATGGACCAACTACATTTTTACGCGAGTTAAATAGTACTGAATTTCATCCTATAATGGACTTCAGAATTTCTCTAGGAAAATTTCTATTTCCAGACGTATTTTACGGCCCAAAAAATTGAAATATTTAAATACACATTTCGATAAATTTCAGAATCACACATTCTTAGTCTTAATTTAGCGGTTGGTTAGTCTTAGTCTTCTTAATTAATTAGACCAAAAGGTATAATTTCCTGATGCTACATACAAGCTGTACTCAGGCAAGAAGCGTACCATTCGCGCCGCAACCGAACCCTCCACCATCAGCCCGGACTACGCACATCGCCTCCACCATCCACATCACTTCACCCCACTGGTGTTGGGCTGGGATGTGTCGCACTAACTAGCTCGTTTGAACGGACGGTAGGGTCACAACATTGTGGTCAAAATCACATGAGATATTAGTTTTAGCCACCCTAACCGCAACAAAGGCGTTCTAAATGGAGGAAGGAGGAAAGCACCATTTAGTGTGATTGAGGTCAAGAGTGACGCGATTAAAAGGTCTTCATGCTGCGCATTTAAGTTACGAAATAAGTAGCATCTACGGGTTTTTCCCGAGTTTCAATTCGATTAGTTTACAAGTGTTCTGCGCGTCCCTACCATTATCGCACTTTCTAATTTTCCGCGTGGTCGAGCCAGGTGCTGGGTTTATTTGCATCCTCGTTACCCGAAGTCGTCCAGCACTTCAACACGAGTGCATGCAGCGCCACACGGCCGCAGTTTGTGGTCTCACTGCGGACAGATTAGATTAGATTATATGTTAGTTTAAGCCTCCCTAACCGCTACAAAAAAGAGCGTATCGAAGAGAGCAAGGAGGAAGGCGCCATTTAGCATGGAGATGAGAGAATGGGGAATCTATGCAGAAAGGTCATAGAAACAGTAAGATGAGAAAGAAGTTCATGAAACAAGATCAAAGTTGAAGATGTGGGAAAAATCCCCCAAAAGTATTTCTGTGGTAACATTTTTCTGTCATCCTGTCAGTTTTGAATATCGCTTGAAGATCTTCTATTGTTTCGTTGGAGATTGTAAGTGAAGTGGGTGGGGGCTGTTTTCCATTGAATTAGAATTAATTTTGAGCTTATACCATTAAAACATTGCTCTTGTTGTCCGAGTGATGAACATGTTACTTGGGCATACCGGTTCTTGAACATGCTGGGAAACGTGGCGTCGGTCCCGCGGGCTGAATGGTGACTCTGGACGAGGAGGGTTGTGCTGCTGTTCGAGCGAGCTATCGGGCTTGCAGTGCTTCAGTGACGTGGCAAAGTTTTTCTAATTTCTACCTAAACTGTTTTTTCTCCTATCGTTACGTTTGAGTGAATGTGGTTCTTTTTTTTCCTTACGTGTTTAGTTGGCTCTACTAGGGAGCTTACGATTAATCTCTAAATACTCCATGCAAATTGAATTACATTACCTGCTATGGTTATGAAGCAAAATTGATGTTATTGTTGATAGGGTGTGGCTCACTTATTGACGGGTTTCACTTGACCTGGATGAGGGCTGCTCCCGATTACTTTTTCTTGCATTTCTGAGCATTTGAACCTTTGACTTTCCTTTCTGTCTTTCCGCGTGGAGTATTTGCCTTTTCCTGATTTCCGCTTGATTTCTGAAATTATTTTCTTCTGCCTAAACGTGTTTCACACTGGGTGCACTGTAAACTCAGGTTTGTAAATTCTTAGGGTAAGGTGGGATAATTGGTAAATGGTTCATATTGGTGATATTATGTTGGTTGTCAGTAGGTGCTTGAACTTAGACTCGGTCTAATGGTTGTACATTTTTTTTTTGTCTATTAGTATCGTGGAGCCACGGCTGAGGTCACGAGCCGGCCTTCCTGTCTCCTGTCTTCTGTCTTCTACGATCGACTCTAGCTTGAAAATTAGCTCCGAGCAGTTAGGTACGCAACCTGCTGCGGTTAGTGTTTTCAATTTGGTTTGAAAAGCCAGGTTGGTCGCAGAGATTGCAATGCTGGTCGCTGCTCATTCATGTAATATGACTTGAATCCAAAATCTGTAATTTTAGTGACGATAGCGCCCTTGGCGGCTGTTTATGATCATATTGAGTTTTTCCTAAATGAACCGTCAAGTTTGATTTCTTTGTTCTTCCTCGCCGGTCTTGTTGCCTTGCCACCTCGATTAACGCCGCTCTGCCCACAGCTCGAGAGGTGGTGTTGGCCAGCGCCCGCCAGAGTCCAGGGAAAGCTCGGCCCACCTTGGGCGACTCGCCTGTTTATGCAGCCTTGCCTGTTCTCCAACTGAAACTTACTTTTCGGGCGTCTTGCGACTCTGAGGGACTGGAGGCACTGCTTTATGAGCGGAGCCCGCTCGCTGTACTGTCCGGGTCTTTCGGACCTTGTCGAGCCGTGCGCCCGTGTTCCCATTTTAAAGTTTTTAATTCACTTCTACTGAAGTTTAATGAAAGTTTAATAAATTAAATACCTTAAAGTAATGAAAGTTTAACTAGTTGCTTGTTTGGTTGGAAGCTCAGTTGTGCTGACAACTATCTTGTTGAAAAGTTTCCTTCGATTAAATAATAATCTCACCGTTGAATTGCTTCCTTATCGAACGATTGTGTGGAAGAAATTTCCACAAAGAAGAAAGTAGTAGGTGCTGAAAAAACAGGACAGCAGTGAACCGAAAAAAGATGGTCCGTAACAAAACAAAAACCTGTTCTATTTTAACAAAAAAGAAAGCCTACCTAACCTTCAGCTCAGGCCCTCACATTGTCCCCCTGGGAGCGCTAATTCCCATTGATACAATAATTGTATCCCCCTGAGGGGGCTCACTGCGGACATCGAATGACACTTAATTGCTCGCTGGAATGTAAATTTCGTGTGCGACAACAGGCCAGCCATGAATACGAAGACTATTATTTTCATCACTACTATTAACTCAACTTATAACTTGTCCAAAAGCCAATCACGCGAAAAATCTTTCCCTGTCCAGGAGGAATTCACAACCAGGTTTCTGTGAGCAAATTTCTTTCTGGTTTAACTTTAATTTACAACCACGAAAAGGTTACAGCTGATACTTTCACAAATATGTAAAAAAATTCCACGTATCTAAACAGGACTTCCGTCGGAACCGTGAACGATGCTCAAATTTTACGAGCAGCAGCAGCAGACAACAGGCAAATACTCGCATATATGCAGGACGAGAGGATGAATAATAACAATCGCTTAGGTAGGGGGCGCTGCATGTTGCTTTGCGTCCTGATGAGCACTGCAGTCCGCTGATGCGATTACGGCGGGATGAGAGTCACGAGTTAGCTCTGTTGACTTACGGGCTCATGGCAGCACAGCCAGCTCCAGCTCGGGCATGTAGTGTGGTCTGCGCACCAGCACCGTTGTTACCGTATCGAGTGCAGCACAACCTTGGTCTTGTTGCTATATCAAGTGGAGCACAATAGTGCAACTTCAAAGTAAATTGATTAAAAAAATACAATCCATCATCAGTCAACCACCCCGGCAATAACACACACCACCAACACCACCCCGTCAATAGCACACACCAGCACCACCCCGTAAATAGCACACACCACCAGCACCACCCCGGCAATAGCACACACCACCAACACCATCAGCACCCTGGTAACACCACCAAAGCAACACTCGTCGCAACACTTTTACCACCAGTTCCGCCACAGCCCCTCACCAGCTGGCAGCACCGCAACCATCTGGTCGGGCCACTATCACCGCAGCAGCTTTTTTGAGGCCGAGTTCCGAAATGAAGTTTTATTTATAGCGCTCAGGCAAAAACTTGCGTGGCCGTGATCCAAACATCGCGCTCACAACGACCTCTTTAGAGGCTGCACTTGTTGTCCGCTCTTCGTTGTGTTTGAAATGGCGGCTTCATGAAGTGTGGTAGGTCAACATTGTCCCGAGTCTTATTGTTTTAAATCAATAGAGATTTGTTTATCAAAAATTATATATAATTTATGGTAAGAATATCTAAAACATTTTTTCAACCAATTAACCGTTAGAAAAGGACTACTCAAACTATGACATGCACCAATTACGTACATCTTGCCCACACAGATTTCATACAATATTATGCATTTCACATCATCACTCGCTGACATGCTGTTGACATACAGTACACCTAGACGTCTGTGTATGGAGGACAGGCGACAGTTGAGAAAAGCAAGTTAAATGCTTCGTACAATACCACTTATTTCCAAGTGACGACACTGGAGAGGCATCTCAGAGTGAAGATTAGCTTACGAGTTAGTTAAAGCCTCCCCATCAACAACGGTGTTCCCAACATACGAAGGAAGAAGTCACCGTTTACTATGAATTTAAAGAAACGGGGAATTTACACACAAGGTTTGTCCTCATACTCCCCGCACAGAAACTGCAATATTGAAAAAAAAAATTGTGAAAGGAAATGAAAGTTTAAGAAGAAAGTGATAGGATTTGAACAAAAGGACAATAGTGAACCGAAAAAAAGATGTTCCATAACAAACAAAAAAAAATCTCATCAAAAGGAAGGCCAACCTAACCCAGCTCAAAACCTCACAGTCTCCCCTTAGATACAATAGTTGTATGCCCCCGAGGAGATTTAATAGCGAAGTTGGTGCAAAACCACAAATAAGTGTCCAGTGGAGTTTACAATGAAACTCACAAAATGTTTCAAGCGCTAACTCCCATAGATACAATAATTGTATCCCCCTTTGGATTACAGTGAAGCACTGAATGCCATCAGTAGCTTCATAATAATAAATTTCAAGTATTTGCAACAAATGTACTTTCTATCGATTCACTTTGAAAAGAAATGAAGACAGCAATGAAATTACTTAATAAACAAATAAAGTTCATATTAAAATAAACAACTGCCGAGATGCCCAACATATTGAGATCCAGCTAAGCTTTTTAAACTGCCAACTCACGCCATTGGTCGATGAGCTTATCAGTGGAAGAAACAACTCCCAGGCAGCGATTACTTAGAATAATTCGAGCAAAGGAAATATTTTCATTTTTTACAAAAAAAAATACTACACGAATGATAGGACGACGAGGGCAAAAAATAAAATAATGTTATATGAATATGGACTGAGTAAACACTACGAAAATGATGCGCAGCGGATAATGAAAAGCGGAATATGACACCGTAAGCTACTTGCGTAGTTCGCATCACATGACACAGACGTAGATCCGTTAGGTTATACCATAAATCGGGCTATATTCACAACATAAAGTATAAGAAACACAGTTGTAGGTTTCTCGGAAATAAATGAGCGATCAGAACATTTCCTATTCCGGCGACATCGCAATGAAAATGTACCTCCGCTAAACACCGTCATTGACTAGACTAAGTTGCACGGAGACTACTGAAAATCACTGCCATAACGACCAACCGCGACTAGTTGGGTAAGGTTGTTTAGATAATTGATTTATATTAAAAGTTACATCGTACTTGCTGACGGCAAAAAAAGGAAACATTATTTACAGATAGGGTTATTTATAGGGTTATATAATCGAGTTATTTTTTTTAATATGGTTGTAGGGTAAATAGAGTATTCACAATAAGACTGAATCCTTAGTTTTCTCAATGCCATTTCTGAATGCAGAGTGTAGAGCCAGCAAAGAACCATACCAAAAAGATTACCGGAGTTTCATTAGTACAGAGTTGGTCTACAGTCACGCGCTAGGGACAAACCACACAAGATATGCTAGAAATTCGAGGCACAAGCGCATGTGTGTGGGCAAGCTGCACAAATGAGAAGCCAGTGCTCGGCAACGGCGGCTCCGAGACCCGGTCTAGACGGGTGCTGTATGCATTCTCTTGCTACTAGAGAAAGGAATTTCTTACTCTCACTACGAAGAGCAGGCCGGTGTTCAGTACCAGCGCTCTTTTAAAGCATTACAAATTCTGCGCAGATATCGACGGACATTCGTCTTGTTAACAGGATGATAGTGAAGCGAGCGGCTTGCAGCAGAACAATGTTGTGCCCCCGCGGGTTTACTTCTCTCGATTCCACTGTTTTTACGCTAAGTTTTTGGTTCAGGTTAAACATGGTTTTTTATCAGTCATTATTCCCATAGCACGTACTTTAAACTCATTTTCCATTGATTCATAGTTATTTTTCCTATGTGTTTCAAACATTTTAAATTAGATGATAGTTTAAGCCTCCCCAACCGCAACAAAAGCATTCAAAAGAGAGGAAGGAGGAAGGCAACATTTTTAGTATGGAGTTGAAGGGAACGCGGAATTTTTGCACCAAGTAGAGAAAACAGATGAAAAAGTTACAGATGAGAAACAGATGAGAAAAAGTTTAAGGAACAAGATAGAAATTGAAGAAGTAGTAGATGCTAAAGAAACGGGCAGCAGTGAACCGTAAAAAGATAGCAAGTAACAAAACAAAAAACCTATTCTATTTTTCCAAAAGCAAGACCTGCCTAACCTTCAGCTCGAGACCTCACATATTTCCCCTAGGAGCGCTAATTCCCATAGACACAATAGTTGTATCCCCCTGAGGGGATAAGTTGCGGAGAATCAAATAACGTCAGATGCGGTTGAGATCCTGACAACCTGACTCATACATGTCCAGATGCCAAGTTATTCCAGTAGTCAAGTCATCCACATGAAGATAGGAAAATTAAAGATTTATTGACACGTAAATTACTTTATCGCTGGTAAAGTTTGTAGGAACATTACAAACATAGGAATATTTGCAAGAATTGCATGTTCACATTCAAAAACCAATCATGTTTGTATTTCGACTAAACCAAGGAATAACACATGTTAATTTAATGTTTTTACGATTTCAATATATATGAGCTTCATTATACTGTAAGTAGTGTAAAGTTAATTGTTATCATTCATGTGTATTATCGTTCATTGCCTGCTGGAAAATATGGTAAACAATGCTTATAATATTCATTGCATGTCCGGTTGTCAGGAACTCTTATGTACTGTAATAAATTAGATCCAAAGTCAGATAAATGTGAGTTTCATCATTTCGATATTCATTAAATAATTAAACAATATTCTGAATACAATTGTCGAATATTCAGATCAACATAATTCACGCGATGTACCAAATGCAATCATGCTCAATATTTCAATCAGTATTTCTTCAGCAAGTTTCAAGAAGGAAACACGTAGAATGTTCACCAAATATTTAATAGTACTATTTTTGAAGATACCTCTGATTAAATGAGACAAATTAAGGCACCCCATCAGGGGAAAAGATAACCAGTGCAACTAAACTTAACTTTCAGAGGAGGTCCAGCGATGGCAATAAATACCACAGGTTCTCGGTTTACGTCAATAAGTTGAAAATAACTGTTATTTAGGAACAGAAATATTCGCCTAGCCAGAGAACTATACGCTCAGGATGCCGACAGAGTTCAAAATATGCAGTCCAAGTCAAATACTGGCACCTCAAGAATCTACCAGAGACGCTGCGCAGACGTAACCTAGTCTAGGAATGAATATCACCTACCTCTACACTCAGAGAAATCTTGACACACCCAGGTGTGTCAACCTTGACGCACTCACAGGTCGGGCGAGAGTGTAAAGTCACGGCCAGGAAGACATAAGTATCAGTTATCTGTTTGGGGGTTTTGTTGATCCAAATTTCAGATTTTCAAGAAAATATTCATTTAATAAGTCATAACTACTAAATGTAGGCAAATATATGTCCAGTTTCTTTCACTTTTCGAAGTTAATGAGGTGAATAATGGAAAAATGTTAAGTAATTGCGTACGTTTTTTTGCACGCATAAACGAATTTATTAAATTCATTCCAAGATATAAGGTTTCACTTCAAGGGACAAGTTTCTTGCGTTTTGCGACCATGTGTACCACTAGGTAAATCACTTATTTCCATACCCGTTTAAATTATTGACAGTTTATCTAAATCAAGATCTTTTCAAAAGAAAAATATTTACATTACGAGCTGAAATGTTATCACGCATTTGTATTTCTCACATATCTCAGGAAGTATACAATGTGTGCAAGCAGTGAAATCTATTTCCCAATTCTGCCACTTGCAACGTAACCAAACCAACCATTAACAACCGCAAAAACGCGGTATACGTGTTAATAACTAAAATGCAAGATATTAATGCCGATATACGAGAAGGAACTCACTATGAAAAATTTATAATGCAACACGTGTTTACGACTCAAGCTTGTAGGTGTAATAAATTAACTAGCACTTTCAGCAAAATTATGCTGTTTAATTAGACGCGGCCTTTCATATTAAGAAAATGAAGTGCTTGCTAGAATGAAAACTATCAAGAAATAGCGCATGATGAGTGAAATTATCTCCAGTTCGTCGATCACTGATCTATTTATCAAGTACCGAAGTAAATAGCTCATTTGTGCTGTTTTCAACTTCGTGAGAAGCAACCGCAGCTCACGCAGATATCCCGCGGCCTCGCCTCCATGCATGCATGCAATGCATGATTAATTAGTGTCTGTCAGCCTGTCATTGTGAGTGGTCACGGGTGCAAGTGTAATCCGCTAAGCACCCATATCTAGCGTAGTTTCGTAAGAAAGTGGAGTCCACTTTCTTTGTGGTCTCATTCAAGATCCGAGGGATTTGTTTGGTGTATAATGAAAGGCATATGTACTTGTGTACCTTTAATAACAAATTGCATTCAATTACTATTCGGCTTCATTTCTGCTCGCCATTATTTTTGTACCTGGGCTAGTTCATTCGCTTCATGATGATAACCTGAAAATCATTCGTTCCGAAGCCTTATTAATGTTTTGATTTCATTCCATTTCTAAAGAGGATATGAATTTGTGCGTGAGATGTGATTGTTTTATGCATCAGCCGAAGTACGGGCTCGTAAGTTGATAGATTACTGGTGACTCATCTTGAACGTCGTTATGCGACCTTGGCGTTCAAGTTCAAGGTCGCGTCCTCGACGGTTCGAATTTCTTGATCGTTTGCAGAAGAAATAGTGTAATAATTTATGTTGTCATATAAATGAATGGGTTTGAATTAATGGTTATTAATTTTTAATGATGCAAATGTGGATAGAAGTAATTAATTAGAATGGAAAGCAACAGGAATGAAATATAAAACCATGTGTTCCAGTTTCATGTGTGTGGGACATGGATCAACTTTTGCAGTCAAAATCATGTTATTATTTTAAAAGGTATTGAATGAATAACCAGCAACAGTATTATGATTAGATAAAATCAGATATGATTTGATTATTTTACTGAAAATTATCATTGATATGAAAATCCATTTAAACGCAGCCAGGGTATATGTATCTTGCTTTGGGAAATTCATTTATCCAATCATGCTCATGAAATTTCAAGTTCAATATTACATTCAACAATGGCCATTTGTTTAAAAAAAATAGCCTTGAAGAAAACCAAACAAGCTGGTATAAAACTATATTACCTGATTTTTTGGACTAGGCTAAAGTTATTAGTCATGCTAAAAGAACCTGATGTAACCATAAATGTAATTTTTTTACAATTATTATTGGCTTTAGTCATATTGTTGGATTTTCTTTTTGCTTGCTTTTCACTAAGACCTTACTTGATACTCATTTGGTATGTTCTTTTTCAAAAATATATCCTAATTTGTTTTAAAAGTTTTTGATATTTTTTCAGCATTTGAAAATGAATTACAGTGTTCCCTCTATTCTTGCAAGTCCAGATTTATAGCTTCACTTGAATATTATTCAACTAAACAGATCATTGACCCAGTAATGGCTTGATAAAATTATTCTCGGTTCCTCCAACTTGTGCTTGGAGTGAGCCTTCTCTAATAAACAGTGGTTTTGAGTTCACTCAATCAAGGACGAAAACTCATGTAAGTACTACTGCTCATTATATTATTAGTGCTTCAATTTTCTCTGCATGAAATTCTTATTATAATTGATTATTGGATTAGCCTATATTAATTATTAGGTTATTAACTTGTAAATGGTACATAAATTATTGAAAATAGTTTTTCTTATAATCCAATTTCAGTAGAGTTTACTGATTAGTAGGTATGGGAAAGAAAGGCTTTTACTAAAGCGTAATATAGAACCCAAACATAATCAAGTATTTTGGTTGCACGTGAAAGTATTTCTATTAATTTTCTGTAGTTTGATGTTTTGTACAGGATATTGTTAATGTAAATATCTATAAATAATGACTTTATAGCAGCCCTCTCCAGGATATATACCTACAGAATAGGATATGAGAAGACTGTCCTGAGAAAAGTTTGTTATAATGAAATAATTGTGCACACCTTCCAACTCAAAAGTGCTTGATAATCAATGAAAATTTAAATCTTTGTTACAGTCTACAATTCTTTTTAACATGTTCAGGCTACAGAGGATTTTTTTATGCAAAATGAAGAAAAGTAGAATTAAATTCTTGTTATCTTCAAAATAAATGTTTTGACTTACTGTAATATATGTGACAGCCGAGTTCATACTGTATATATGTATAGATAATCAAAGCAACAAATATGCTGAACATAGAGTTGCCAGTTTGCTTAACCAATTCATAATTCATGATTGGAAATTCTTGAAACTAAAATAGATCCAATCAGAAGTTGATTTTGATAAGAAGATGTGGATTGCACTTATGTTTTCTGCACAAATAAATGAAGAATGAACATAGTTTAAGGTATAATAGCTTGAATAGTTATGTTAGAAGAATACTTTAGTATTAATTTCTAACCAATAATTACGTCTGACAATATAAAGTTACTGTCTACATTTCCATGTTCCAGAGTAACTGGAATTAACTAATCGTAAAAATTCGTAAATTTTAACATTGGGTTTCCGCACGTATGTTTCGCGAATTCGGCACACAACGAAGGCGGGCGAGCATTGACGTTCGTCCAAAAAATGAAAATTTTGGCTATCGGATGTTTCACATTGTGATGATGAAAATAAAACACAATAATAATTGTTCGACGAAAACTCTCTAGGTGAGGAAAAAAATCATGCGAGAGTATATTTTTTGTCTTTCTTGAATAATAACATAACCTTAATTTTTTCAGATATGCATTGAATTCGGGGGAATCACTGAGATGAATATCATCGATGCAATGCGAGGGAATCTGCTGGAAATATGCAGCTGGAATACTTCAAGTGTCTCGTGAGGTGTCCATACCTCGCCCTGTGAAGACAAGTAAAAAGGTACGAATTTCATTCTATTGTTATTTTGGCAGTTTTTGTCCCTCAATTATTAAGAAAAAAAATGAAAATGAAACATTTGTCTTCTAAAGGCAGTTGTTAAAATAGTCCAAGCGAACGCAAGAATGAAGGCAAAAGTTTCATTTGAAAAAAGTGAAAATTATTTGTTGTAATTTCATAATTATTCCTTCATTGTAGAGTTGGCGTGCAGAGTATAGATTAAATTATTACACTAATGAAGGAATCCTGGATTTCGCTGCTGTCTTGGAGATGAATATTTTTTAACGAAAATTGACCCAGTGTTAAAACATAACAAGTAATTACCCATCAAGTCAGTCTTCATATGGAAGATATTATAGATATGAAGATCATGAAAAATAAGTATTTAAACCCATCATGTTCGTACTACAATGCGAGGAAATTTATTTGAACCCTACGTTATGACTGAAAATGTAGTCGAACGTTATTCTCATAAGCATATCATGGATGCTTATGAGCTTACAAACGACCAAGCAAGCATTTAAACAAACTAAATTATAAAAGTTTTATTGAATTCAGGTCCAATTTCTCAAGATTATAAATGACACACATACTAAAATTTTTCTTTTTTCACCCAGGAGCCATTACCGATGATCATCTTCGACGGTCCAAACATTTGGCTCCAGCCACATGCGAGAGACTTGTGGCAGAAGGAGGAGAGGTCTGCGCTTTTGAAGGACGCTGACATAGCAGTCGGGCTTGGAAGGTGCTACGGTTTCGATTGCTGCCATCCTAAATGCTGCTGCGCGATTTCCACAAGATAAAACTCAAGTAAGTGACAATTAGGTCTCGTCTTCAGACTACACCTTTTCACTTCAAATTAATCTAAGTCAAATTCGAATTAATCCAAGTCAAGTTAGAATAATCCAAGCCTACTTCAAATTAATTCAAGTCAAGTTCAGTTTAACACATTCATTGCGGTACGACCCACCGGTGGGTCGTAGTTAGGTTTTTCCTGCTGCGAAACGACCCATCCATGGGTCGTTTTGAAAAATTCTAACAACCTTTCTAAATTAATGGTACTTAACAGGCCCAGTTAATGTTTGATATTTACAAATTTGATTATCACTTTTGACTTTAAATTTAAGTTGAATATTGAACTTCAGTTTAACCCATCGCAACTAACGTGTTAATCCAAGTCAAGCTCCATTTGATCCAAGCCAAGTTAAATTAATCCAAGTGAAATTCAAATTGATATAACGCGGAGTCGAAGTCATTAGCTGAACAACTGTGATTAAATACTTGTTCAGAAAATTTAGATATTGACTACCCAGTTCTTAATTCAAGGTACACTCCGTATTATACTCTGTCTAACGAAGATAGTGAAATTCACAGTACTCGTGTCCCCAACAAACTTACCTATTTAGTATAAAGTCTTAATTATTCAAACAGTCTCTTTTGTATCATTCATGAAAAAAAAATTAAAATTTCATTATAAAGCAGAACTTCCCTTTCTAGTTCCAGGTTGCGTTGATCAGCTGATCAAGGTTCAGTGTTGATCAGCTGATCTCTGAGCAGATCAAACAATTCATAGCGCAAGTTGTAGGAGGCATTATAAAGGCAATAGGATACTGCTGGGTTACCTCATCTATTGATAGGCCCTTGAGACTTCTTTCTTTCGCAACCACCTGGATTTTTAGTTTTCATATCCTCTTCGTTGACTTTCATGCCTTCTCTTTTTCTATTGCAATACTAACCTGCTGTTTTAATGTGCAGGGTACCCTTGGTGGGAATCCTTTCGTGCATAAGTTCAATGTTTTTTAACAGTCGATACTAAATGTTTGTCCCCTCAGGGGGATACAGCTGTTTTATCTATGGGAATTAGCGCTCCCAGGGGGACAATGTGAGGGCCCGAGCTGAGAGTTAGCTAAGTAAGCTTCTTTTTTTTGTTGGAATAGAATAGGTTTTTGTTTTGTTACGGACCATCTTTTTTCGGTTCACTGCTGTCTTGTTTTTCACCACCTACTACTTCTTGAACTTTGATCTTGTTTCATGAACTTCTTTCTCATCTTACTGTTTCTGTGCCTTTTCTGCATAGATTCTACGATCCCTCAACTCCATACTAGATGGTGCCTTCTTCCTTCCTCTCTTTGGATTGAATTTGTTGCGGATAGGGAGGCTTAAACTAACTATTGATCTAATCTAATCTACTAAATGTTTGTCTCTTCTCCTTGCTTTCTTTGGATCGCGTATGTTGTGGTTAAGAGAATCTTAATATTAAGCGTACGAATAAATTATTGATGAAAATTAATAACTGAACTTCAGCAAGACCACGAATCTGACCCTACAGATTAATTACACTGTTATGAAGTTGTGTCTACCTATACCATAGATGCTCATCAAAGCAACAGTTTTACTAACATCATATAAAAAATGTGTTAAATTTGTTGATAAAAATTTATTGCATGTATTCTTACTTGAGCAGGACAGGCTAGCAGGATCCGGTGCCCGTAACTCGACCAGGAGATGCGACAACCTCGTCCAGTCCTCACCTCCACCAAAAGATCTCGGTATCGCTGCCAGTGGCCGTCAACACATCCGAGTCATGGCCGTTTGACATAGCTTAAGGTTGCGTTGTGGAATTTTAGTTTGGTGTAAACATTTTTCGTTCAAACTCGTATGTAGATCCAAAGGGACACGCTTACTTTACAGTGAATGAGAATTTCATTTGTGCGATAATAAGAAATAGGAAATTATTTCACCGTTTCAGAATAGAGAGAATGTTTCCTTATGTTGCATGAGACCTTTTTCGTGAACTTGAAGTAAATATGATACTAAAAGGATTAATGTAGCTTTTCGCTTGTTCATCAATTCTCTAATTTATGTAGAAATATCCGTACTATTGTAAAAAAAATTAATGGTCACCACACCTTTTTCAGTTCAAATTAATCCAAGTCAAGGTCAAATTAATCCAAGTCAAGTTCTAATTAATTCAAGTAACAATCGAATTAATCCAACCCTCAGTTGAGTTAAAAAATTATACCATCACTTGTTAATTCGAGCTTTTTTGTGTTATATATGGATCTATTGGATGTGATGAGCAAGACAGGTTTCGAGGTTTTATTTACACTCGAATATATTTATATACGTGAAATTTCACTTTATCACATGTATGAAATCATATACGCAAATACAAAAGATTATCATTGGACGGTATGTAGTTTAATCTTTGAATGGAATATTGAAATGCGATTCACTGAGTACGAATGTGCGATTCCGTTTGATTACAATTCAAAGGTGTACATTACTACACTGATACATTCATGCATTAGCAATGAAAATATTGCCATCCATTCTAATTCCGTGTTAGTCAATGTGGACAAATGTAGGATCCACTTCCAATACACAATAATAATACAAAAACAATATTTCTAACTTAATGCTGATTTTATTTGTGTGTGTTTACAATTCGATATATGATGCTTTCAAGACTTAAATAACTTTTATGATAATCATTTAATGAATATTCAAGTCTTGATAAAATTATATACTGAATTGTAAACACACACAAATAATATCAGCATTATGTTAGCATTATTGTTTCTTGTATTATTATTGTGTATTGTAAATGGATCCTACATTTCTTCACACTGACTAACAAGGAATTAAAATGGATGGTAATATTTTCATTGCTAGTGCAGGAATGTATCTGGGTAGTAATGTAATTGTACTCAAACGGAATCGTACATTAGTACTCAGTGAATCGCATTTCTATATTCCTTTTAAAGTTTAAATCTACATATCGTCCAATGATAATCTTTTGTATTTGCGTATATGATTTCATACATGTGATAAAGTGAAATTTCACGTATATAAATATATTCGAGTGTAAATAAAACCTCGAAACCTGTGTTGCTCATCACATCCAATAGATCCATATATAACAAAAAAGCTCGAATTAACAAGTGATGGTATCATTTTTTAACTCAACCGAGGGTTGGATTAATTCGATTGTTACTTGAATTAATTTGAACTTGACTTGGATTAATTCGACTTTGACTTGGATTAATTTGACCTTGACTTGGATTAATTTGAACTTGACTTGGATTAATTTGAACTTGACTTGGATTAATTTGAACTTGACTTGGATTAATTTGAACTTGACTTGGGTTAATTTGAACTTGACTTGGATTACGTCGAACATGACTTTGATTAATTTGAACTTGACTTGGATTAATTTGAACTTGACTCGGATTAATTTGAACTTGACTCGGATTAATTTGAACTTGACTCGGATTAATTTGAACTTGACTCGGATTAATTTGAACTTGACTCGGATTAATTTGAACTTGACTCGGATTAATTTGAACTTGACTCGGATTAATTTGAACTTGACTCGGATTAATTTGAACTTGACTCGGATTAATTTGAACTTGACTCGGATTAATTTGAACTTGACTCGGATTAATTTGAACTTGACTCGGATTAATTTGAACTTGACTCGGATTAATTTGAACTTGACTTGGATTAATTTGAACTTGACTTGGATTTATTCGAACTTGACTTGGATTAATTTGAACTTGACTTGGATTAATTTGAACTTGACTCGGATTAATTTGAACTTGACTTGGATTAAATTGAACTTGACTTGGATTATATTGAACTTGACTTGGATTTATTCGAACTTGACTTGGATTTATTCGAACTTGACTTGGATTAATTTTAACTTGACTTGGATTAAATTGAACTTGACTTGGATTAAATTGAACTTGACTTGGATTATATTGAACTTGACTTGGATTAATTTGAACTTGACTTGGATTAATTTGAACTTGACTTGGATTAATTTGAACTTGACTTGAATTAATTTGAACTTGACTTGAATTAATTTGAACTTGACTTTGATTTATTCGAATATACTTCGATTAGTTTGAACCTGACTTGGTTTAAATTGAACTTGACTTGGATTACATTGAACTTGACTTGGATTAATTTCAACTTGTCTTGGATTAATTTGAACTTGAATTGGATTAATTTGAACTTGACTTGTATTAAATTGAACCTGACTTGTATTAAATTGAACTTGACTCTGATTAAATCCAACTTGACTTGGATAAATTTGAACTTGAATTGGATTAATTTGAACTTGACTTGAATTAAGTTGAACTTGACTTGGATTAATTTGAACTTGACTTGGATTAAATTGAACTTGATTTGGATTGAATTGAACTTGATTTGGATTGAATTGAACTTGACTTAGATTAATTTGAAGTGAAAAAGGAGTAGAATTATCTGATTTTATAGCGTACATTTCCTTTAAATGCGATTAGTAATATGAAATGTTCTATTAGTCGTGTAAAAAATACTATTATTAAGCTGTTTAGCCACATTTATTATAAGAATTCTTATAAGTGATGAAATCGGGTAGAATTC
This sequence comes from Morinoia aosen, assembly GCA_030386875.1. Taxonomy (NCBI): domain Eukaryota; kingdom Metazoa; phylum Arthropoda; class Malacostraca; order Amphipoda; family Talitridae; genus Morinoia; species Morinoia aosen. Next base: position 46,585,986 of record CM059556.1, on the reverse strand, counting down.
TTTTGGCTGTTGCAACTTGAAGAATATTTTCTCTAGAGCAGTGTAAGACTTTGTCCAATTCTGCAACAACTCGTTTTTTACGGAACCCAAAGTGAAAAATAAAATATTTTCCGTTCTTTCGAAAGCTCCTGGATTTATTCAGGAACGTTCAAACAGACGTTTTAATATTTGATTCTTCACTTTCATTTCGTTACTTGTGTACAAGTGGAAAACTTGACCGGTATACATAATTGTCAAAGTTTTTATTGAATGAAAACATAATCATTCTGTTTGGAGATGAATCATGATTTCATTTGTGCGAGATAAGTGTTTGGAAAGTTATTTTAATTTTCACTATGAAATCTTTTCACCTTTGCTTAAGACATGCATTATTTTACAAGAACTTAAATTAATTATGAAACTAATAGCAGAACTAAATTATTTCCTTCCGTATGAATATTTCAAGGTTCACCTGGAAATGAGTATAGAGCAGAATTTTTTTATTTCACTTAGAGTTCCATAATATAATAATACTCTTCTTTAACTTGATCTGTGATTGATATAAAAATATTTTATTTCTTTCTTGTGTAAAATGCGATTTAACATTTCTAAAGGTATTGCGAGAAAGTGGAATGTTACTTGTGTGACTTTTGTTTTGGGAACTTTTCGTTTCAAAATAGAGAATTCTTGTACTATAGCGTGAGACCTTTACGCTTCATGTTAAATATGAAATTAAAATTGAAAAAATGTTTTTAATTGTTAGGACATTTCTTGCATGCGGAAAGGTTCTCACAGATGTATACAGAATTTGTCCTAAATGTTGAATAATTTTTATCACTTCCAGTTCTAAGTAGATAAACATTTGGTGCTGAATTTGTTTCACCTTTTTTAGTGTTTAGACTTCAACTATTAATTTTCTGAGAAATGAATACCGAGAAAATGTGTATTTCAGTGTTGAATAAAATGGGCGAACTGAACTGATGCTGTTTTTATTTGAATGAATAAGGATGTGGTCATGTTGAAGCCTATCTTTAGCGCGTGAAAGTTCTTAGTTATTTAGAATACAATTCGTTATGAGTTCAGGGCTTTCTTCGTTCAATGAATGTATAGGTATTGTAACCGTCACAGTGATTCAAGCTCATATATCGTTAATATACATTTAACATTGTTGTGAAGTTATTGAAGCTGTTCTCAATTTATTTGCTGATTTCAATTAATCTGTTCTACTCAATAAATCTTTGAAGTTTCTCTATACTACGGTATGCAATGTTTTAATGCTGTCTGTAAAATTGCTTAATACGCTGACTTTATTAGGAACTGATTTTGTTCTGTGGAAATATAGTGATAATTTTAAATTTGAAAGTCAAGAGTTGATACATCATAAGCCTCAAATACTCGTAGTTCAATAATCCTGTTTAACCATTTTTCTTGGTCCACGGGCGAGTCAGAGGGGTATGGTAGGAGTAAGTTAAATCTATGTTTTAGGTTCCGTAGATTTCCCCTAGGTGTGTCATGACGGCCCTAAGTGTGTCATGTAACACACTTAAGTGTGTCATGTCGCCTCCATGACACACAATTGTGTGCCGGTTTTGCGACAAACGTATGACACGCTTAAGTGTGTCAAAATGACCCTATATTTTTTCTCAGTGTAATAAGTCTTTACATAGAGAATTTGAAGGGAAATAATGGCGCTTGTGACCGGTACTTTAAGAAAGCAATGATGCGAAACAGAAGAATCCTATTCTGGTCGTAATCTGATCAATCTACATCGTGATCAATTCTATATTCCACCTAGATTAATAAAGATACTTACTTAGGACATCATCTTCGTCTTACGTTCTATTTAAACATCATTTCGAACAGTTAATAATTTATTACATATACTTGTATCGTTCACTTCAGATCGAACGCGGTTTTTCTCGCTGGGACATTCTTCCTTTTCAAAGGCCCTGATCGCGGTTTATTTTTTCACATCAGCAGGCCTGGGCAGCTTGTAATAGGACGAATTTTCCCTGTGTCAGTTCGACAGTGTTCTGACTTCATTGGGGTTTTTAGTCTACCAGCCATGAGGTTTTCGTCGACATTCCTTTTCCTTCTCGGTGACGCTTTTCGCCTTGACCATGAATTCGCGAGTTACATGTGAGACACTTGTAACACAAAAAAATAATTTTGCGTAGATTTACAGGACGAAGAGTTATCGAAATTTTAAAATGTTTTAGTCGGTAAATGAAAGGTTTAAGGTGACCTTTTCATCAAGGAGTGACAGAAAAAATAAAAGTTCGATATCTACGAATGTACGAACCAGCATCATATAATATCACGAAAATTATTTTACTTCCATCTAATTATCCATAGAAACTTGCAAACGAAGAACCCTGTTTACATTGAAAACATATTTATTAGAACTTTACAAGGTCTCAGAATACAATATCTACAAAGAATCTATTCATTCTGTTAAACGTTTCGGAGACTTACCCGAAACGTTTGAGTTTTACAGAATGAGTAGATTCTTTGTAGATATTTAATTCTGAGACGTTGTAAAGTTCTAATAAATATGATTTCAATGTTAACAGTGTTCGTTTACAAGTTTCTATCTAATATCTCTCTCTTCTAACTCGACAAAAGACGTTAAAGCTCCAGTAAACCAATGACCGTCAGTTTTGGACAATTCTGAATCGCTTTTTCAGATCATCAATTCTCGAAGCGCCTGACGCGTCACGCGCACAAAAGCTCATCTATATCAAGTACAGTCGACAGGTACCGCATCAATTCTGAACAAGTCTTGGCACGACGAGTCCTGATGCACCTGAACCACAAAGGCACACAAATCGTAAAGGCACACAACTCAAACAGATTTTTCAAACATCCCAAGCATACAGACCAAAACTACCTGTACAACAGTCAGAATCCGCCTTCATCACAATACACGGTTCAACGCTTGCTTGGTCTAACTGTCCCTACTCCCATTCTGTAAACTGGCACGCTAACACCAACTAATGGCAGTAAATCTGGATTTTCTTAATTAAAATTTATTCATATTGAATTGAAATTTTTCCCGATAATATCCTAACGCAAAATACAGCAAAGGGGTAGGGAGTAGAAAGGATACGCATTTGAATAAATTATTAATTTAGAAGCAGTTTTCACGAAGATTTACACCTTCAACTTTGAAAAAATGCGGCCCAGCAAAAATTAGAAAATATATATAAACGTATCTACAAGTTACCAATTGATTGCATTATAATCCAGTAAAATACAGCAAGTCAACGAAGAAAACTTTGCAGAAAGTATGAATGATATGACCGCTCGGCGGGCCACTAATTTGCACGAGGCACGGGTGTTGGCTTGGCTGCAACGTTCCCTCACTCAACAGAGGATAAAATGTTCCGTGACTTCGACGAGATATTCGATATAAATTGCATAGCCGCAAACAAGTGAAGTGAAAGAAACTTTTACAGTCGTAAAAGGAGCGATTGCTGTCAGTGTAACTGCTGGTGTAGACGTCACTTAAAACAACAAGCATCGTAAACTATGCAGGCGCTTTTATCTGCCAAGACAAAATGCTCGGGAACGCAACTCATAAGCGAAAAAACCAGCATCTAAGCCCAAGGTTAAAAACGATTACAATAATGTTAGAGGTCTTCTTTCATTTCAACGGAAAGTCCTTCCCATGGCACAAACTGCTGATATATTAGGTAAAGAAATCAATTTTCATCCCTTCAATAAAAGGTTTAATATCATAAGTGAAGCGACAAACACTTCACATGCTAACTGGAGTGATCTCGTTCACAAAGAGACCTCTTCTTTATCCTAGCCGCAATTCTGCACACTGCACACATTCCCTCTAGAGCATTACACTTGCACTTCGAGTGCAGGCAAACAGCACATGATGTTGAAATGGTGAGTCATAGACATTTATTATTCCGTGTACAGTAATTCATAAAAAATTCATAAAAAAAAATTAATACGAAAACATATTACTTTGTGAAGACGATTTTACATCAAAGGGGAAATGACCAACTAGACCGCGTATGATTTTTACGTAAGTTTACAAATTCAAAGCCCGTCCTTCGATCCTGACCTAAACTAAGCAGACCAGCATCACGCGGGGTCAGCAGGTCCAGACTGCCTCTTGAATAGAATCAATGAGGCGCGCTGCCACTAAGGCAAAGAGGAGGCGTTCGTAGCGGTGAAGTGAGCAAAGTCTTTCAATAATAAACGCGTCTACATGCGTCACCGTCAACGCACGTAACGAGGCAGCACAGCCCATAATGAAAACCAGGCCGCCTCTGCCGCTCGTCAAGACGCTCGTATATTGAGCGCCAGCCCACTTGCGGGGCACCGCTTTTTCGGTAGCAGTGCTACCATCAAACGCGCCTCGAGGAGTGTTTTCGCTAGAGGTCTCGATGTTGTCAATTAAATCAGTGCCGTAAGAAAATAAACACTAAATGTTGACCCAGTCAAGTGCATGGCGGAGAATGAATCACGAAAATCACCCTCACGCCTCTAATGAACGAACACCTGCAAATTTGAACACGGCGTGCGCATGAGTAAAAATAATAGCAGAGTCACGACATGAGAGAAAATAACTCAACAGACTAATTCTGTACGAGTGAAAAAACGCGTCACTGTTCGTGCAAAACTAAAGAACACGTCGACTTCAATCCATTCGTTGAGAATAATCGTAGGCTGTGAGTAAGAAAAGGTGATCAGCCAATGTAACTCAAGAAGCACACAAGTTAGAAACACGAATTTGAATTCTCAAAAAACTGAGTACATTAAAAAAATCAACTGAAATGTGCGAACTCGTATCAATGATGAAACTCCATAACTGGCGGATTGATGCTAGTTGAGACAGCAAACATACAAATTTCTCAAGGGCCTCATTTCCCTGAAGTTACCCCTAACAAGAAAGAAGAACATGGGGGCTGTGTATTGCACACAGATTGATGGGATTGCACACAGATTTAAATAGGCGAAGCAGTTCCTGAGGATTCCGCCCAGATTTCCGTCCTGAAGCTGCCTTGAGCAACACTAACACCTCCCACTAGAGGGTGCAGCAGCAAGTGAGACCTACCTACACGAGATAGCTTGTGATAGCTTATTGAATGCAGAAAAAAAAATACCGCGACATGTACAAGCCTGCTCGAGATGATTGCTTTATAATTGCATAAAAAATGAAGGGAATGATTTAAAAACTTGCCCACATGGTGAAAAGCTATGCAACTACACCAGAGAAACCTCAATCACAACACCCCCCCTCACAACCACACTAGCAATAACTCCAGCCATACGAGCTTGAACAAGAGCTCGTCAGTGCTAAGTACCTAAAAGAAGCTAGCGAAGACTCGTTTACGTGACGTGTCAAACAGAATACAAGACTCCTTAATGCACAAAAATGACAATTTTGAAATTTCATAACCTCCATTGATACAGAAAACAATTCTCGTCAAACTGTTTGCATCTATCGAAGACATCAAAAAAAGTTACCTCAGGGTTTCCCTTTTACATCAGTAAGGAAAATGAATAAGAATATCGATGTAGCACTAAATATACTTGAGCATACTAGCTAGAGACCAAAAGCGAAGTCTAGCGGGAGACTATGGGCATATAGTCTCAACGCTTATGACAAAGAGAAGCTTGGAGCTGAGCAGTATCGAGCCCCCGTAGGAGTTGGATGTTGGCGTAACGCGCGCTCTCCTTCACATTCCTCCAACAAGGAACAAGCTTCTTCACTGCATCAGGATAGTGAGCAGTTTTAACTGAACAACACACGCCCAATCCCAGCACTTGCCATCATTCACTAGTCACACACATCTATCACTCAACACATGGTTCGTCAAATCTTCAGTCGTGATTTACTGAAACAAACTCTTGAAATTATTCATCTGCACAACATATGAACACATACACGTCAAACATTGGCAAGCAAATACAGCACACAAAACATCGACACATGACAGATGACACAAGCAACCACCAACACACTCGTTAAACATCTCGCTATCACACTGAAGCGAACAAGGATGGGAGACGAGCAAGCGTGGTGTAAATCATCCGATATAACAAGCGGTACGGACACCGCATACCTACGCCACACACCAGCCAACACGCAACCACGCAACCACACCACCACACACCACACCAGCCACCACACCACACACCACATCAGCCACCAAACACCACACCACACCAGCCACCAAACACCACACCACACCAGCCACAACACCACACCACACCAGCCACAACACCACACCAGCCGCCACCACACAGCACACCATACGCCACCACACATCACACCAGCAGCGAGTGAGGGCAGGGCGCTCAGGGCCGCCGCTATCCCCTCAATTGCTCTCCTTGTTGTGCTGCTCAACTGGCTGTGTGGCACCCTCATGTGTACTGTGCCACACAGCCCGCTGTGTGCTGTGCAGTGACCTACATATGTACTATAGTACATAGTGAGTTGTACACTACATACATAATGACGATACCAACACAAAATGGCAACAATACACAGCTCGCAAAGCATTCGATGAATTAATACAATTAACATGGAGCATGCACAGGGATACAAACATACACAAACAATCAACACGGAACGCGCAAGCAGTCAACAGGTGAGACACGGGCGGTCGTACCGACCGCAATGAAGAGCTTGGTGGAACACAGCAGGCGTTGTGTGAGACAGCGATCTGTGTGCAATACACAGCACCCAACAAACGAGTGAGCTGAGTGGCATACGGGCGCTGTGTGGAGCACACCACGCTGCGCTCATACTAGAGTCTCTCATACGCCACCACACACCACACCATACGCCACCACACACCACACCACACCATACGCCACCACACACCACACCATACGCCACCACACACCACACCATACGCCACCACACACCACACCATACGCCACCACACACCACACTGCCTTAGCACTGCTCATGCCTCCATTGCAACTTCCACCCGATGCCTTGCTGGCGCTGTCGTTACTGGCTGCACTACAGCACCGAGTTGGTCTCTGCGCACACTTCACAGCGAAAAATGTTGTGTTTTTGAAGTTAACCTGGCCGTTAGAGTGAGACACCAGAACGTATAAAAAAATTAGGGTAATCAGCTGCGACATCGAATTTGAATGTTTACATACCCATAAGTATTCATTTTGCCATTTCGTTACTAATTTGTGTCAACTAAGTACCTAAAGATCCGTGAAGCGTATTCACATTTTTTCACTCAACTCAACTTGGCTATCTTTTAATAATTTACTGATCAGTCAGAGAAGACACTAATTTCATTCGATACAACATCAAAACACATCTCTTTAACATCGGTGTGTCCTCATTCAGCAAGCCTCTCCAGATGGCATTAACTTTAATTGGAAGATGAGTATCAGCATGCCAAAAAGCTAGGGCAATTTGAAATATATTTCTAGTGCAAGCAACTTCACCCCTGAAACTCTATTTTTTTTGCAGTATCAAGGTTTCGCTGGCGAAAGTATTGAAGATACTCAATCCGAATAATAAGTAACCTGGATTTCCTATTTTTGAAAATACTCACACCACCTTTTATGTTAAGGATGATTAAGATACGCTAAGTGACTTATTACAATACTTCTACTGAATTTTATTAAGATTAGATTATGAGTTAGTTCGAGCATACCCAATCACAACAAAAGTGTGGTCCCAAGAGATGGGGGGAAGGCACAATTTAGAACAGTCTTAATGTAGCGGGAAATCTATGCGCAAGGTGAGTCCACATACACTGCACAAAGAAACAGCAGGATTGGTAAAGTTTCAAAATAAAAAATAAGTTCAATGCTGGAAAAAAAGCAGTGAACCGAAAAAGATGGTGCCACCGCAAAACTCAAAATAAATATCTATTCTGTTTCACGGAAAAGAAGTTCTACATAACCCTTAATTTGGGACCTAACATTTTCTCTACAAAAGCGCTAATTATCCCTAACACCATGCTTCTATCGTTTTGAGGATCTAAATTCTCGACTGTGTGAGATCCCAACACCAGCTACCGTTTTTTGCGAGTGTCTCGCGTATTTTGGACAACTTTTTGCGTCTTGGACCCCAATACTCGACGTCTTCTTATCGGAGACACTCTCGCTAAACGCACACCCACAATGGATGCCGGCACAGGACATACAATACCGACACGCGACACCACTCAAGTGACCGATGAGGATATCACTACAATCGGCTGAGGCAATCAATCGTGCAATACCAATCGCTCGGGACACTAGATTGCAGGATGACGCTATCAAGAAATCGATGCCCATAATCACGTGCCTTTCATGGAAATGAATGAGCGTGAGCATGCGGCCAATATCACTCGCAATATTTCCCTTCGGAACTTTAGTACGAAGGGTGTAACATAAACGAACCACAAAATCAAACGTTTACAGGTAGGCATAAATCGCAATCATCGAGTCGTATCAAGAATGGTCTTCTATGTATGTTCAACCGCTTCAGAATACTGGACGACAAGCAAGATCACAACTTATTCAAAACACGACCAAAATGACAGTTTTACCTGTTATTGCGAGAGCGTAGTCGTTTTCTTGAATGCTCAGATCCACCCAGTACTGGTAGTGTTTTCATGCTTTCGTTGATTCTTTTGATACAAAAATTCATCCCTACAACTGTACATTGAAACTGATGCAGCCTCCGCTCACAGAATTGGCACAATTTCATTTCTCAAAGTTTCTCGTAAGAATTGTAACAATTTTTAATTTGACCAAATAGAGACCAATAGCTCTTTTCTGCACCACTCGATTTCTTTCCTCCCTCGAACACCACGAAACAAAAAGCATTATGCTATACTATTTAATGAAACAGGCGAAAAAAAAATTAACTTGAGCCTTCAGGAGCAAGTAAGGCAACGAAAGCAGTACGAAGGCATCGTGATAGATGAACGGTTTTAGAAGGACGGTGGTGAAAATTCGATTTGATGGCACTACGGGAAAAGAGAAAAAATACAGATGCCGTCAACATGTTACCGTTTGATTGTTAGTAGGATGTGGTGTGTGCATGAAGTGGAAATAACTACACAGCATCAGATAAAAAATGAGATTTATTAGGAACCCAGAATGATGCTCAACGTACACTGAGGTGATAACAGAATAAGTGAGGGACATAGATGACAACCGTTAGCCCTTTAACGTCCGCATTTTGTACTCATATCACCGCTATCACAACCACCGTCACCAAACTGGCACCAGTAACACGTAGTTACCGACTTCACAACGAAGTGACAGCTACTCGACAATGAACTTCGAAGAACTCATTATGGCACAAATTTCACAAGGAATAAAATATATTAGAGCTGTTTTTCAAAGTGGATTTTCAAATTCACTTTGACGTTTAAGGGTTAAAAAATTGCTGATTTCCCACAAAAAAAAAATGAGTGGAGAATGTAGGCGTATCATAAGATGACTTTGGCGGAGTTTGTATTTCGAGCGAAATGCCAAATTATCCCATTCCCAAACGGTAAACTCCGTTTCTGGTAATATTGAAGAACTCTGTATCATTCGTACTAAAATTTTCTGCAGTTCCAACGTTACAAAAGGAAAAAGACATTCGCCTTCGTCAAAATATGTTATCACTTAAGAAAAACAGGCCACTCACAATCATGGCGCTAATGAAACTAATTCACTTCTCTGATCGAGCACTCATCGCATTAGCGCTACACACTTTACAAGAATTTATTATGACAGAGCAAAAATGGAGGGGAGCCTGTTCGAAGATACGCTTGATAGACAAGATTAATGCCAGCTTAAGTCTCTCTAACCACAACAGAGGTGTTATCAGAGAAGAAAGTATTAGAAAAAGGAGGAAAGCAACATTTAGTATGGAGTAAAGGGAACGCGGAATTTGTACACAAGGTGCAAAGAAACAGCAAATTGAGAAAGAAGTTCATAAGACAAGAAAAAAGTTCAAGAAGAAAGTACTAGGTGCTGTAAAGTATAACAAAAAACAAAAAAAGTGTCTAAACAAAACAAAAAACTTATTCTATTTCAACTAGATGAATGGCTACCTAACCCTTAGCTCGGGACCTGACATACTCCCCCTCGGAGCGCTAATTCTCATAGATTAAATAGTTATACTCCTGATGGGGCTTGATTGACAAATGATCCCGATACAAATGGTAGAAATACGGGGAATAGCCAAACTGAATACCCAGTCGAACTTTTTCGCCACCTGCATGCACGTTTTTCGCAGCCCCAGAGATTGAATCGCTTAGGCGGCAAAAAACATGCATACTCCGGCGAAAAAGTTAGACAGGGTATGGGAGAGGGGAAGGAAGGGGGGTTCGTCTTACTGGATCACGAGAACGAAACTTTAACACGAAAACTGACCTAAGCTCTTCAAAATAACTTAACCAATAATGCGTCGCTCTGCAGCCCATCATGCGTACGTACACACGCGGGTCAACAGCACGATTCACATCCGGACGTTCTTTGGACACAACGGTGGAAATAATAAGCTACGCTTTACTCAGTGATAAACACACGCGACCGATCCCAGGTGGGTTGAAAGCACGCAGAGCGGGCAGGAGCACGACGTCGACATGAGCACCTTGAGGGAGAGAGAGCAGGCGCCCTGGCCTTGATCACACATCACATGACGGGTCGCGTGAACAGTTCCTGACATGGCGTTATGGGATCGTTCTCAGGTGAACTTTGTGTCCAGGCATGATTGTCGACATGAGTGGCCTTTGTGTGTCGACCCCATACCAAATGATTCTTGAGCGAACTTCGCGTCTAGGCATGACTCGTGAGGGGACTTGGTGTCGAGCACATGAAGCACAAAGAGATGATTCCATCCCAGCAATAATCAAATCTGACAACTGACCCCTCGCACCAAGTGACAAAGGAACCAACCATAATAGTGACTGGCAACGCTGTAGTGGTTGTAGTGTGACGCAATCCCGTAGTGGCAGCAGCACGCAATACCGCAGTGGCAGCGGCACGCAATACCGCAGTGGCAGCGGCACGCAATACCGCAGTGGCAGCGGCACGCAATACCGTAGTGGCAGCGGCACGCAATACCGCAGTGGCAGCGGCACGCAATACCGCAGTGGCAGCGGCACGCAATACCGCAGTGGCAGCGGCACGCAATACCGCAGTGGCAGCGGCACGCAATACCGCAGTGGCAGCGGCACGCAATACTGTAGTGGCAGCAGCAAGCAATACCGTAGTACAGCAGCACGCAATACCGTAGTGGCAACAGCACGCAATACCGTAGTGGCAGTGTCACGCAATACCGTAGTACAGCAGCACGCAATACCGTAGTGGCAGCAGCACGCAATACTGTAGTGGCAGCAGCAAGCAATACCGTAGTACAGCAGCACGCAATACCGTAGTGGCAACAGCACGCAATACCGTTGTACAGCAGCACGCAATACCGTAGTGGCAGTGTCACGCAATACCGTAGTGACAGCGGCACGCAATACCGTAGTACAGCGGCACGCAATACCGTAGTGGCAGCAGCACGCAATACCGTAGTACAGCAGCACGCAATACCGTAGTACAGCAGCACGCAATACCGTAGTGGCAGCAGCACGCAATACCGTAGTACAGCAGCACGCAATACCGTAGTGGCAGCAGCACGCAATACCGTAGTGGAGGCACGCAATACCGTAGTACAGCAGCACGCAATACCGTAGTACAGCGGTACGCAATACCGCAGTACAGCAGCACGCAATACCGTAGTGGCAGCAGCACGCAATACCGTAGTGGCAGCAGCACGCAATACCGTAGTACAGCAGCACGCAATACCGTAGTGGCAGCAGCACGCAATACCGTAGTACAGCAGCACGCAATACCGTAGTGGCAGCGGCACACAATACCGTAGTACAGCAGCACGCAATACCGTAGTGGCAGCAGCACGCAATACCGTAGTGCAGCAGCACGCAATACCGTAGTACAGCAGAACGCAATACCGTAGTACAGCAGCACGCAATACCGTAGTACAGCAGCACGCAATACCGTAGTGGCAGCAGCACGCAATACCGTAGTGCAGCAGCACGCAATACCGTAGTACAGCAGCACGCAATACCGTAGTGGCAGCAGCACGCAATACCGTAGTACAGCAGCACGCAATACCGTAGTACAGCAACACGCAATACCGTAGTGGCAGCGGCACGCAATACCGTAGTGGCAGCGGCACGCAATACCGTAGTGGCAGCAGCACGCAATACCGTAGTGGCAGCAGCACGCAATACCGTAGTGGCAGCGGCACGCAATACCGTAGTGGCAGCGGCACGCAATACCGTAGTGGCAGCAGCACGCAATACCGTAGTGGCAGCAGCACGCAATACCGCAATGGCAGCAGCACGCAATACCGCAGTGGCAGCGGCACGCAATACCGCAGTGGCAGCAGCACACAATACCGTAGTGGCAGAAGCACGCAATACCGTAGTGGCAGCGGCACGCAATACCGTAGTACAGCAGCACGCAATACCGTAGTGGCAGCGGCACGCAATACCGTAGTGGCAGAAGCACGCAATACCGTAGTAACAGCAGCACGCAATACCGTAGTGGCAGCGGCACGCAATACCGTAGTGGCAGCGGCACGCAATACCGTAGTACAGCAGCACGCAATACCGTAGTGGCAGAAGCACGCAATACCGTAGTGGCAGAAGCACGCAATACCGTAGTGGCAGAAGCACGCAATACCGTAGTGGCAGCGGCACGCAATACCGTAGTACAGCAGCACGCAATACCGTAGTACAGCAGCACGCAATACCGTAGTGGCAGCAGCACGCAATACCGTAGTACAGCAGCACGCAATACCGTAGTGGCAGCAGCACGCAATACCGTAGTGGCAGCAGCACGCAATACCGTAGTACAGCAGCACGCAATACCGTAGTACAGCAGCACGCAATACCGTAGTACAGCAGCACGCAATACCGTAGTGGCAGAAGCACGCAATACCGTAGTACAGCAGCACGCAATACCGTAGTGGCAGCAGCACGCAATACCGTAGTACAGCAGCACGCAATACCGTAGTGGCAGCAGCACGCAATACCGTAGTAAAGCAGCACGCAATACCGTAGTACAGCAGCACGCAATACCGTAGTACAGCAGCACGCAATACCGCAGTGGCAGCAGCACGCAATACCGTAGTACAGCAGCACGCAATACCGTAGTACAGCAGCACGCAATACCGTAGTGGCAGAAGCACGCAATACCGTAGTGGCAGAAGCACGCAATACCGTAGTGGCAGAAGCACGCAATACCGTAGTGGCAGAAGCACGCAATACCGTAGTGGCAGAAGCACGCAATACCGTAGTGGCAGCAGCACGCAATACCGTAGTGGCAGAAGCACGCAATACCGTAGTGGCAGAAGCACGCAATACCGTAGTGGCAGCGGCACGCAATACCGTAGTACAGCAGCACGCAATACCGTAGTACAGCAGCACGCAATACCGTAGTACAGCAGCACGCAATACCGTAGTACAGCAGCACGCAATACCGTAGTACAGCAGCACGCAATACCGTAGTACAGCAGCACGCAATACCGTAGTACAGCAGCACGCAATACCGTAGTGGCAGAAGCACGCAATACCGTAGTACAGCAGCACGCAATACCGTAGTACAGCAGCACGCAATACCGTAGTGGCAGCAGCACGCAATACCGTAGTACAGCAGCACGCAATACCGTAGTGGCAGCAGCACGCAATACCGTAGTAAAGCAGCACGCAATACCGTAGTACAGCAGCACGCAATACCGTAGTACAGCAGCACGCAATACCGTAGTACAGCAGCACGCAATACCGCAGTGGCAGCAGCACGCAATACCGTAGTACAGCAGCACGCAATACCGTAGTGGCAGAAGCACGCAATACCGTAGTGGCAGAAGCACGCAATACCGTAGTGGCAGAAGCACGCAATACCGTAGTGGCAGAAGCACGCAATACCGTAGTGGCAGAAGCACGCAATACCGTAGTGGCAGCAGCACGCAATACCGTAGTGGCAGAAGCACGCAATACCGTAGTGGCAGCGGCACGCAATACCGTAGTACAGCAGCACGCAATACCGTAGTACAGCAGCACGCAATACCGTAGTACAGCAGCACGCAATACCGTAGTACAGCAGCACGCAATACCGTAGTACAGCAGCACGCAATACCGTAGTACAGCAGCACGCAATACCGTAGTGGCAGCGGCACGCAATATCGTAGTGGCAGCGGCACGCAATACCGTAGTACAGCGGCACTCAATACCGTAGTGCAGCAGCACGCAATACCGTAGTACAGCAGCACGCAATACCGTAGTGCAGCAGCACGCAATACCGTAGTGCAGCAGCACGCAATTCCGTAGTGCAGCAGGACGCAATACCGTAGTGCAGCAGCACGCAATACCGTAGTGCAGCAGCACGCAATACCGTAGTGCAGCAGCACGCAATACCGTAGTGCAGCAGCACGCAATACCGTAGTGCAGCAGCACGCAATACCGTAGTACAGCAGCACGCAATACCGTAGTGGCAGCTGCACGCAATACCGTAGCGGACGTGCACAATACATTGCTGGCTCAAAGCAAAACAACAGAGTAGCTGCCCACCAATATGCATCCACGATGCTGGGAACACAACGAACAGTGAAATATGACGTTTCCAAGCTCCACAGCGTCGATCGATTTCAAGTTAGATCAAAATATACGTAAATGTTTAGATTGAACCTCCCGAACTACAAAGAGAAGCACCCAACAAAAATAGGAGGAAGGCACCATTTAATACGGAACATAACAGGGAACCTTAGCTCAAGGTGTGACCCACATTATGTGTATAAAAACAGCAATATTGAAAGAAGTTTATGAAACATTAAAAAAGTTGAACAAGAACAGTGTAAGTGCTGAAAAGTAATAAACTGAAAATAGCTTGTAAAAAGTAAAAAAACTTATTCCGGTTCAAGTTTTCAACAAGAGAAAGGCCGACCTAACCATAAGTTCAAGACGTCATATCTTCCTCCTGGGAGCAGAATTCCCGTAGATACAACAGTTGTATACCCCTGAAAGAATTTTGATATTTTGATCCTTGGGTTTTAACATTAATTAAACCGGGAGGAAAGCAGCGAATCCAAATCTGAAAGCACTGTAGATCCAAGTAAATAAAAGCTCGAAACTATTGCCAGTGACTCCTAACTTTGTCCAAGATTGTGAGATGACGTCAATGTAAAGAGCCACAGCGATTTTGAAGTACGTAGGTCTATGGTCTATACATTACAACATAAGTCTAAAGCGACCCATAGACGATCAATTTTATTGTCAATATAATTGTCAATAATGAATATTGACAATTAAATTGATCGTCTGTGGGCTTCATT
Organism: Morinoia aosen; assembly: GCA_030386875.1. Classification (NCBI taxonomy): domain Eukaryota; kingdom Metazoa; phylum Arthropoda; class Malacostraca; order Amphipoda; family Talitridae; genus Morinoia; species Morinoia aosen. Next base: position 46,570,676 of record CM059556.1, on the reverse strand, counting down.
GACGACCGTCAATTAATTGACTTAGTGGGACAAAAAACTCATCAATATATGAAGTCAATGATATTGACAATTAAATTGATCGTCTATGATCCGCTGAACGCATCAAGCTTGTCTTCAGCAATACTTTCCTCAACTAGACCACATGTTGCCTTATGCTTGAGTGTGAGTTAGTCTCAAGGTAAACACTTTGTAGAGAAACCGTAGCAAGCAGGTTCAGCCTATATGCCGCGATGCTAAACTCACATCTGAAAATATTAATGAGAAATGTTCCCACGCCAGCCGGTAGATTTTATTTATATAAAATTTCACGATAATATTCGTAAGCTCTCATTTTTTATGAGGGTCAACGAGAGTTGATCCTAGAAGACAAACCCAGTTTTCATCGAGGATTATACGAGAGAAGACTCTAGTCAAACACTATCTCATGACGCAGAGTGGGCACTAATTTTGAGCAATAATTCCACACGTATCGGTACTCAACATCATACTGCTGGTGATGACTAAGATAAAGATAACCGCTAGCAGTTCTAGTTTCAGATACAACATCGGTATTGAGAAATTTCCGTTATATCGGCATATACACGTAATGCAAGTCGATGAACTTCAAAGCCTCATACTTTTCCTGACAAAAACTTTGTAGATACTCAAAAGCCTTTAAGACATAAGAAAGTCCGCCGATGTAATAAAAAATTTCCATAACTGATGTTGTACCTAACACCAGTGCTAGAATCAAGAATTAATATGATCGGCACCAAAGAAATGATGTTGAATACTGGTACGCGCAATATTATTCTTCTAACTAGCCTCCCGAAACGTTTTAAGGAAGTTCGAGCATTATATTTGCGTGTCAGTCATTTTTGCAACCGACAATGGTTCGTCGCGCCGGCAGGGAGCTGATGCTCATCAAACGTACCTTTAGCTCGTCTGGGGGTGAAGTTCGTACCATTATACTACACCACCACAGCCAGCAGCATTAGGCCCACACCACCACAGCCAGCAGCATTAGGCCCACACCACCACAGCCAGCAGCATTAGACCCACACCACCACCAGCAGCATTAGACCAACACCAGCACCAGACCCACACCACCACCACCACCACCACCACCACCACCACCACCACCACCACCACCACCACCACCACCACCACCACCACCACCACCACCACCACCACCACCAGCACACCAATAATTACACGCCCTCGTCAAACAAACTGCCAGCAACACAAAGGCCTCAGCCTGGTTGAGCCTGACGAAAAAATGACGTGCGGTACGTAACTGATGTGCACGCATGCGGTCACGTCGCCCACCCTCACGTAGGTGATCTGATATACAACAAACGGCGGCCGCAATAGGGAAGGGCCCAAGCCCATACTCGCACAAAAGACTTAACCCGTCTCCACATGGTCGACCTACCAAGAGGTTTGAAGAAAATGGGTCAACTGTGCAACTTACTGTACATTCACTAATCATGTTAGAAGTTTCATTGGGGGTTCATTGTAAAGAGAGAGAGTTGCTCTTTCTGTCAGTGGGGAAAAAAATACTGCTACCCCAATGAAAATCTACGAAATTCGAGTTTTTATTTCGGTAAAATACAAAAAACAGAAATCAGAAAATCACTGGCCATTTTTTATTTATTGCACTTTTATGTTTTTTTATGATGCATTTTCATAGATTCTGAGTTGCTGAATCTTGTGGTATGTGAATTTTTTTTCAGGTCCAATAGTTCCGGAGTTATGTGCACTATATGTAAAATACAGTTTTTATTTTTTAGTTCATTTTGTGTATAGGCTGTTATCAAGCAGTTTCATTGCTTGTAAAGAGTTTGATATACATAGAGCTTTTCCTCCCGAATACAATGGTGGTATTATTTTTCGCCTTGGAGTAAATCTGTGGATTTGGACTCCCATTTTTGGAACAAAAAACATAAGAAAATAAAAATGATGGCGACCTTCTTAGAGGCAGAGTGTGTGCTGGTATGCCTCAGCTACACTGCTGGCCTTATAAGAGATTGTGCAGCGCCGGTAGCTACACTCCAGACTGAGCAGAAGAGTTCATACAGATTTGAGCTTGTTACCTCTCCTTCCCTGTTCCCCCCACCTAATTTTACCTTACACCAATGAATAGCGCTAAACGAGACGCTTAAGACCGTATATGGAGACCCTAGGTTTGCTGATGGGAAACATGTGCTAGCTTTGCCGACCTTCTAAGAGTCCAGGACGTGGCGACGGGTTAAGGCGTGCCTACGTACTGTTTATGGCTGCTTTTTGAGTATCAATATCAATAACGCATAAATGTTCTCAAAAGCTCTGAAACTTGCTCAGTATTAAATTATATAGGCTTGAAACGCCTCAGTATTTGTACAGTGGTGTAGAGTAGTATAGTACTTTTTTTGAGGCGTCGTTTCCATTGCAAGAACGTTTCCACGGAGAAGAGAGAAAGGACCATTTAGCACTTCCTAAGGAGAACGTGGAAGCTATGAACAAAGTATGTTCTCACACAGGATATCCTGCGCACAGAATCGGTAAGTTACGAATGGAGACAAAGAAAAGACGAAGAAAAGATTACGAAGAAAGTACGAACACTGAAACAACGTGGACACGAAAGACAGAAGTCCTGAAGACCTACCCACAGCTGAGGAAATCTAACGTAATCCCCCTGGGAGAGCCAGTCCCCACAGCATGAGATGGACAAACTCAACTAACCTAAACCTATTGCCTCTCTAATGCCCCCTGACGGGTCTCAATATTGCAACCAAATCTCCAATACATGAACGTAAAACGATCCACCTAAAATTCATTAGTATTGCTTATTGAATAAGCAATACCAACGGAATAAGCAATACTAACAAGCAATTGAAGTATTGCTTATCGGAATAAGCAATAATATCGGAAACGCTATATTTAACATAAAGGGCTGTCTCCCTAAATACAAAAAAGACATCCAGGAACTTGGTTAAATGTGCACGAGAGAAGTTAAAATACCAAGACTCGGTTTTGGGAAACGACAGAACAGCACAGGCATCCATAGCTTAATATCAACGTTATGAGACGGATGGTATCAAAAAGCTCGAGTTATTGACATCGGTGGAAGTCCCTGCAACGAAGAAGCGACCTTTTCGCGCTGGAGATAATGAATGTAGCGGAGCCACGCAGTTCGAGATTACAAATGAATACCTAACTTTATTTCACGAATTAAATTGAATACCCCAACTACTGGATTTATACAGGCTTCAGTAAGCACACACGTTAAAATTATTCACGGAAGCAAAAATTTCTGGTATGATACTGAACTTGGAATGGAAATTTATATGTGGACAGGAAAATTCATACAACGGATGATGTAGGGATAATTAACCTCAGGCTTTCCTACCTCTGGATAAACGGTAAGTGCAGACAACAAATTTAATACCATGAGCACGGTAATTATCGGTTATTGTTCACTATGTCTTTTCGAATTAAACTGATAATTACTAAAACAATTCTCAACAACCCCACAAAACGGAACATGAAATTCGAACAAGCACATCATCGGAGAGTAGCTCACGGCACAACCACCACAGATTAGATTATTAGTTAGTTTAAGCCTCCCTATCCGCAACAAAGGCTATTCCAAGAGGGGAAGTAAGAAGGCACCATTTAGTATGGAGTTAAGGAAACGCGGAATCTATGCAGAAAGGGCATAGAAACAGAAAGCTAAGAAATATCATGAAACAAGAAAAAGTTGAAGAAGAAAGTAGTAGGTGCCGAAAAACAGGACAGCAGTGAACCGAAAAAAGATGGTCCATAACAAAACAAAAACCTATTCTATTTGAACAAAAAGAAAGCCTACCTAACCTTTAGCTCAGGCCCTTACATAGTCCCCCTGGGAGCGCTAATTCCCATAGACACAATAGTTGTATCCCCTTGAGGGGGCACAACCACCACAAAACCTTCAACAGCTACGCAAACAGCACACAGCAACCAGAAGATAAGAAAGAACACAACCCCCTGCAGGACACAGGATGCACAGCCACCCTGCTGAACATGCCTCCAGCACGTACAGGCGGTCCTGTTCAATCACTGGAAAACTACGTGGCACAAAAATAGGCTTGTTTTGCACGGGCCCTGCAGTTTGCAGCCAAATGCCGGAAACTAAATAAACTCGGCGGCCATTGTTTACCGTGCCGGCGCTCGCAGCCGCTCTCCGGCCTGAATTATAGCCGTAAAAACCTGCCTCGAGTCGTCAACATCAAGGGAAAAGTGAGCGCGGGAAGAGCAAGAGGGAAGCAGCAAAGTAATCCCTCTTCCACGCAAACAATCATGATGAGGTGTCAAACGAGCAGTAAATTTGCCAGTATTTCCCCCGCTTTTCTTGGGCCCTTCGATCTGGTGGTCGTATGAAGGTAATAGCGACCGAGACCAGTGTTCAATTTCAGCAAGTTTGCTAAAAATATCCGGCACGCATGCAGAGAACGATAATAGAGTACAGTATACAGTACTGTAGACAATGGGCAGTGTGCAACAATGTAAACTGCGTGACTGGTTCGTATGAGCTGGTTAAGGTAGTTCAGTAGTACAAAAATCAATGCGGGCCAAGATCAGTTCGTGAAACAGGTTCGCTACCCCATGCCAACCTATAGACGTTTGTCTGGCCTTTAAATAGAAATGGTGCACATTCTCATATGCACACAATACAAGACAATACAATTATTCCTTCACATGCATTTTCTTTACAGCTTTAAGAATGCAAATTTATGCTTACTAGTTTAAACAAAATCAATTACGTTAACAGCTCACTGTCTCGCACATATGTAGCGCTCATAGCTACACCGAACACACACATTCCACACACACACACACACACACACACACACACACCATACTTAGTACGCAGAAAATGACACATGTCACGAGATATGGTCCCTTCACCTCCTTGTTAACAATTCATTAACATGAAGATCAGGTTCTCGGAATAGAGGAATGGCACACCTCCAGGCTATATACACAACACAAATTAAATGAATAATAATCGGCAATCACCGTACATATACTAAAAAAGAAAAGGTACTCACCGATTAGTTGATACACGACTTACATCCGCGCGATTCTGTGCGCACCTGTATCGATGAGCTGCCTTTGCATTGACGGATATTTATATACGCCATATGAATTCAACATGAATTTATAATTACGGCAGAATTGATACAATACGATAACATTGACTCACAATCCATGAACATGTCATTACAACCCAGTTCAATTTTACAACCTGCCTCAAAGCCTACCCTACTGAATTACACACAATTGATATCCCAGTAAATCTGGCCGGCCAGCCCTTCCCTCACTTTCCCACACATGAATATGACAGAATACCCCTCAATTATTGTGGCGTTCAGCAGTACAGATGTGGTCATAACGTTCGTTCACACGTTCCTTCTCAAAGGCACGAATCCAGTTCAGTCTCCACAAGTGATTCTCAGTTCAAAAAAATTTATGACGACCACCTTCCAAATCTCCACTTCTGACTTCTAGCGCGTAACCTCCAATCACGTTAGACATCTGCGACGACCGCCCTGCCTGCAAATAATTTATCAGCTCGTTACTTCTTTTAATTGCCAAAAAATTGTGCTCAAAAATTATTTTAAATTTTTACGTTAATGTGACATTATTTTTCATGACTTTTATTTCAAAACTTCTTTTCAAAAGGAACTGTATATCTTATGATCCGAAATACTCCTTACCCGCCCAACTGTCGTTCAAATTATTACTTCATATACTGCACAGTTTGGTTACGACGTTTTCATTTCTGGAAAATAGACGTGACATTTTTTTTAATTTCATTTTAATTTACGGGCTCAAAACAACTTATTCAACTTCCTCTATACGTTCAATATATTCAATATTTTCACTTATATTTTTCAGAATGCTTTTCCAGTATGACACTTGGTTACACGTACTTCTTTCTATGATGATGCACCGCGTTAGACTGCTCGCATCTAATCAGCTCTGTCCCTCCGTTCAAAAGCTGTACTCCCCCTTTTCTTTGTGAGACCAATCGTGTTCTCACGGGCTTCTTGAGCGTCCTCCTAGACTTCCCTCTAACGTTCCCATTGGTTTTCCCTGAGGCTGTCCTTTTCTTATTTGCTGTTGAAATGTTTTGCCAAGCGCGCCGTAATCTCCGCCTTCTTCTGAGGTTGTTTGCTTTTCGATAATATATCGCTCGCTCTCTAACGGACCTCCTAAGCCTACCATGGTGTGTCATAAATCTGTCACCCTCTTCTGTCCAGCGTCCTCAGCCCCAACGCTTACAAGTGCTTCCAATAAATTTCTCTCCATGTGGTTCAGCCGAACCCTCTCAAGTTTCGCTGGCCTCTTCTCCTCATGTTATTTTAAGATCGCCCTGTCTACAAACACTTTTGTGGAAAGGTTTCTCTGCCCTGTAAGAGATCTTGTAACCAAGTTCCCTCACACATTCCTTCGTGGTAAAATAAATACAAAACTGCCCGATGCTCTTCAGAATGACCTTACCAAAACATTCTTTCAACGAACGTGTGGACTCGATCACTCTCAGTACTGCTGAATGCGCACCCTACAATGTTTTAACAACACATAAAGCAAAGCCCACTGACGTATTTTTTTATTTTCAAAGTACAAAATTTTGTTACACGTAAATTTGTTACACATGATCAAAAACTCGAATTTATTACACCTGGTTAAGATTTTCCCTAAATTCTCATTTTTAATTCGAAAATTGATTATTCTTAACAGATTCTTGACACACAGATTAGCTTACAACTTAGTTTCAGCTTCCCTCACCGAGAGAGGAAGGAAGAAGGCACCATGCAGTATGGAGGTAAAGAAACAGGGAATCGAGTTAAGTGAGTATCCAGTCCCTGCGTGTAGGAACAGCTCAATTTAAAAAGATCACGAAACAAGAGAAAAGCAAAAGAAGATAATCATAAGCGCAAAAAACGGATAGCAGACAACCGGAAAACTTATGAAAAACCAATTCTATTTTAACAGAATGCCTACCAAACCCTCAGCTCGAACCCTTATATCTGCCTCGTGGGAACACAAATTCCCGTAGATACAACAGCTGTATCCTCATGAAAATAAACACAAACACAAAAAAACGATATTCCTACAACATCGACCACATACAAACAAACAAACAGCACACGGTGCACAAACTGCTACTAGACAAAGCCGCACAGACACGCATTCGGGCAGTAGGTGAAGGCTACACACGACCACAGGCGCACCTGGCACGCTGATTAACTCCCTCCTGCCAGATTTCTCCCCCCTTCCCCTGTAGCTGATTCATCAGGGCAGCCTCAGCGGCTGCACAGCGCAGCCGCAACTTTACATAAGCACAATGTTTGTTAATCTTCACACAAAAGCTCCGCTCAATAGGATAACTTCGAGGAGACGCGATCGCTTCAATGTCAGCAAGCAGGGGTGCACTCAGTGCTATGTAAACGTAGTCAAATAATTGTGAGAGTGAAACAGAGAACATTTGCGGGACATAATTACGTACACGTTATGAGAGCGAATGGTGGATACTCTATAGTTATTTGTCTCACTTATAATGAAAACAAAACGGTATATTTATTGGATTTTGGAAATAAGTCAGAAGTGTATGTTTACTGTTAAGTGGTAGTTTTCAGTGTATACAAGATTACTATTGTTATATTTCAGGTTTTACCACCACAGTCACGCAAGCGTTGATTTCGGCAGTGACTCTCAGTTAGAGTGTATACAAGACTGAAAATATATAACTTAGCACTAGGGCGTAATAACGTCAGATGTTTGGGCGGTAGTAGTTAGCAATTACGCTGCTTAAACAAATGAGCGCGTCTCGTTAATTGAAGAAATAAACCAATTGTTCTCATGAAAGTCATTAGCCACCAGATGAAGGGATTCATTGCTCTTCACCTCTGTTCCCCTCGGCTGGGCCTGGCAACAATGAGTATATTCACTTTGTTTCAACATATGAAAAATTGCAAGTCCAAAGCCAGGGTTCGCACAGGAGTCACCAGACCGCAAGACACGACTATTTCTAGCGACGATTATCATTTCTATGCATACTAATAAAAATTTAGTAAACATGTTGGTTTGCATGGTTGTTAGCTTGTCACCGTCCACAGTCCGCTTTCAGTGACAACATGAGGCAAAATTCAATATCCTGCTCCCAATTCAATAAGAAGACAAATTTCACTATTTACATTGCAAATAATACATCTTTTCCCATCCCGTCGTAGAGATTAGACTGGATTAAATAAGTTAATTTATGCCTGCCCAGCATCGATAAAAGTGTTACAAAAAGAGTAATGAGGAACGCACCATTTAGAGATGGAATCTATGCAGAAAGATGTGTTCTCGAAAGAATAGATATTAGTTTAAGCCTCCCTATCCGCAACATAAACGTTCTAAAGAGAGAAGGCACGTAGTCCTCCTCGGAGCGCTAATTCCCATAGATACAATAGTTGCATAGGTGACAAAACCTTCAGCTCAATAGCTGTATTCATCCCAACAGTACGTAAAGGATGTAATTAATTGAAGCATCCTTATGTTTATCCCACACGCTGGTTTTCGAGAAAGAAAGCGCTAGGGACTGTAGAGTGACGACACATTGTATTTAACGACGCGACGTTGGAGACCTGCACAAGCCCACCCGTATTCAGACACTCGCACACTGTGAGCAACTACATCTGTAAATGACAGAAGAGAGCATGACGTTAGACGTTTTATCTTTATATTTGTAATACGATCCGATAGTATACGTATTAACTAACACTATTTTTAAAATCAATTTGCGGGAAATGTTTCGAAAGAAGAATGACAAGCTCCTTTTCAAGTTTCTCCGATTGTTCACCGAAGAACGGAAACGAGAGAAAGACATGCTCTCCTCAGTCATTTACAAGTATAGTAGTATATGGGAGTAGTATTAAAATAAATAGTATAGAAATACATGGGAAATAGTAATAAATGGGAGCGCTAATTCCCATATGGAAGCGAATTCCTATAGCCTAGATTTTATGTTTCAAATAGCAGAAACTGATTAAAAAGAAACGTTCAAAGCTTTACGCACATATTTAGCAACAGTGAGCAACAACAGTACGGATAAAAACTTTGGGACCGTTTTTATGATGAAACTGACACAAAAATTAAGCACGACGCATACCACAGCGCATTCGACCACACGAGATTGGAAGAAAACTACAGGGCGCGGCGCGGCGAGACGCACGTGATCAGTTTGCTTGGGGTGGCGGTCAGTCAGCGAGCGCAAAAACGCGTGAGACGGGCGCGATGACAGCGTCAGATCACAGGCTAAATGGAGCGCTATACTGACGCCGCGGGCATGCGCGATATGGCTCGCCTGACATGCCTCCCTCGTCTGCTATACATTAATGGTGGCTTGGCCAGATGAGAAGGCCGCGCGCGCCTGGCAAATGTATCTGTGAGGCATGTCTCATTGTCTGGTACACTTTGAAGATTGAAGTCATGTAAACAACCAAAGTGTGTACGTCAGGCGAACCTCACATGTCGGCATCAGTGTACAATGTGATTAGGTACAGGGACACCAATACTGAACAAGAGTTACAACGTCAGTCTGCCCAGCACGTACATGCGCGCTGTACAATTCCACTTCACCATAATGATGGGGAGGTTGGCTGATGAAGTGGCGAGTTCAACACTTACAACAAGCCTGGAATTTGAACCTCAGCGAGATGTTAAGGTACATATTTTATTCTTGGGGATTTAAGTTAACAAACGAAGTACAGGCGCCATGCGGAATGAGTGCTGTGCACGATTCAGTTTGATGTTTATGAGCAAATGATAGCAACAAAAATAAAACTGGGCAACTTTGAAGTATTGCTTCATCTGAACTTCTGAGAGATAACACGTGCAGCAGCAGCATGCTTGTGTCAACTCTCTACCCCGTATAAAGAAAGGGAAGGCAGTTGTTTGCGAGCTTTGCACGCGTTCTCCCTCTCCCTCCCTGACGTTGTGCCGTCACCACCTATGCGTTAGAGCCCTGCACAAACACCAACAAATTGCTCAGCAGCTACCATTAACGATACCACCGCTCGCAAGTCCCCACTACATCTCGCCATCTCCGACTACTCGGTGTTTAGTGAAGCTCTTAATGAATGTCAGAGAGCATCACTTATAAACGAACGTTACCGTACCGTCATAAATGAAACCTTAGTACTGTCTTTTTCAGCCTTACTCCTAAGTTTAAGTGTATGAATGAGTCGCTAACTACTCAACTGAGTGAAAATACGGATATAAAAGCATCAATTTCTTACTGATTACTTGACATTATGTGAGTGATAAGCGCATCTGGGATACGGTCTTTACTACCTCGCTTTTTTCCAGCATAGTTTCTCCAAATGGAGACAAAATAATTCGGAATAATGAGTTTAAACGCGTGTATTCGTACGCGTTCAATTTTTTACCTTTATCTGTGGGATATAATTTCAAAGCAATACATTAAGTCGGCAGCACATAAACAGGATTTAACGACATTGTACCAGAGCGTGAGTATAGTAGAGATATTACTCCCCAATGTAATAATATTATTCTTTGAATAATTGATCGTTTAGTCGATCTCTCTGTTCTCAGTCACAAACTATAATGAGAATTCCTGAATACTTCATAACAACTGCAAATTTCTGTTTTTGAATTGCAATTCATAAACTTTGACTTAAAATCATTGCAAAGTTATCTGCACACAGAAATGAATGGAGGAATCGAAACAAAAAAGACGCGTTTTTTAAACGCGTCACGGCACAGAGAGAGATAGAGAACAATCAAAAGTTTCCACGGATGAATTATTACTTTAACATGAAACAACGCCGTCATTTTAGACAGAGCGGGTAAACTGCAGCGTGTAAGAATCTCGTTTTTTTTAGATATGTGATTGTGATTCATGTTGCCTACAATGCAAGTCTCACACTTACCTTATCCAGGTGTCCTGGGTGCTTTCAATTGCATGAATTTCAATAAAATTAATCAAACCATAGAAAAATACAAATAAATAAATGATAATTACAATGAATAATAGAGTAAAATACAAAGAATGTATTTTACTAACTATATACAGGCAGACAGAGGTTAGAGATAACAATGGAGAACTGCAGAGTTTACTGGTAAGGATGTTGTACAGGACGGGGATGCGAACCAAATGCGCGGGCCCTAAAGAGCTCACCGCTTATAAGACCTCTGAGGTGCACGGGGGAAGAGGGGCATGGATGGCGCTTGGCGCACATACCTCCCCCCTTTACCCGGATAGGTATTCAATTATAAATAAATAAAAAAATATTATTCGGGCGGATAAAACAAAAATTTTCAATTTTAAACACAAAATCCGCCTCACATGCGTGTAATACTCAAAGGTAAATCTATTAACTCGGAAATACACTGGTACACCTGATATCAAATTTAGTAACAGTACTTAGCTCAAGAAGTATCAACACAAACCGCAACACAAACTGGGAGTAATCCATAACGCAGATAGCACCGTCCGTCACCGTAAAAAAAACACAACACAATAGAACTGATTATTAATAACGCAAAGCAAAAAGTATAAAGGCCGCTGAAGCGATAAAACAAAAGAAGCCCTTTACTTCAAAACGTAAAATTAAAGTACTCGGTACAACACCATTACACAGAACATGGTTCGTACTAGACTATAACATTAAAAGAAACCTGATTTTAAAAGCGATTGTTTTAATAAATGAAAAAATTAATCAATAATTTTACAGCGCATTTAGAAAACATCGAGTTAAAGCGTTAAAATTAAATACATGAGTAAAACGCCAGTTAAAACAACAAAAGTCATAGACATTAACGCAAAAACAATAATTTAAACCCTTCGTAAAAAATAGTGGCCGCTGCCACCGCGGAAAAATACCGCGATACAACCTCAAATCATAAACACTAATAGTCGAAATTTTGGTAAACCCACTCTGAACCTATCAAAACTTAAGGTAAAACTCAACGCACGAAAACGAAACGTCAGTAAAAACAGTAAAAAGCGAAGCGTGAATAACATACGGTTAAATAGTAAACAACCATAAATCGCTGTTCAAAGCAAGGCAAAAGGAATGCTAAAATCAAATGGTCAATGATTAATTGGGGAATGATTAGAAGTTAATTAATTATTTCAAACTCACTCAGTTTAAAAGTAAAAATTAATTAACTTCTAATTAAGTTTAAGTTTAAGTTTAATTTAATTTTGCTGAGACAGCAAAAGTGCACCGCCGCATCGACTCGTCAGCCAAGTCAGCATATCCAAGTCAGCGCATGCCTCTCGCCGGCAACGAGCTATTTTTAGCTGCGAACTAATTAAAAATTCACAGGCGTGAGCAAGGAAAAACAAAAAAAAAATAGAACAAACTTTCATAAACAGCAAATTCCTCACAAGCACGTATTCACCGAATAAAACCTCGAATTTAAAAACATAACCAGAAAGGTTACTTCAGTTCAAAGAGATTCACCATGCTGCTTTTTGCAAACGAACACTACAATGCAAAATTAGAAGCAAATAGATTATAAGCAAAACGTTTACGAGAATACAACGAAACATAGCAAAAGCACTGAAAATACTTGGTATATACATAAGAAACATACGTAAGAACGTACTTCAAAAATCAAATCAAAATCAATTTTCACGTTAAATGCTTGACAATCACTTTTAATCTTTCAATCAGTTGTAAATTGTCAATTGGACAATTTTGGTATTCAAGAAAATAAATTGCATTCTTTTAGAATTAAAACATTTTAAATTACATAGCACAAAATTTTACTGAACATGAAATTCAGATAGGCTTGTAAAATGACTTTTATGATGCACTAGATCGTTTCAACGTGCTCAAAAATTATTAACTGAAGGATTATTAAATGAAGCCTCTCTCATTGACAAATGACTATGAAGCAAATTGAATTTTACTCCCACACTGAATTAGTGTGGACTCTCACGTCCAAAACACATCTAATTCATGACTATTCACCAGTCATATCAGTCACTAAAAAATGTTTTAACAACATTAACAACATTAACAACATTAACAACATTTAACAATATTAATGACATTTGTGGCACTTTACCATAATCTTTAATGGTCACTATCATAACTAGTTACCTAGTCATATACTGCTTCACAATATTACTACCTTCACAGTATTACCAACATTACTGCCTCGTGCCAATACTAACGCGTACGAAATGCTGAGCACAGCTCTCGGCCTTGCGCCGGCGTACAAAAAAAACATCTGCCTCTGCATCAAGCAAAAAAAAAACATCACACTCACTCGTGTGCGCTGCAGTGCAGCTGCACTGGTAACTTTACTCGATACTCTTTACCAGTGATACTTGATACTCGATACTCGTTACTCTTTAACTTATTACCAGACAACCACGTGTGGTTAATTAACGGGCATCTATCGCCTCTCATTATTATTCGCCAGCACAATGACAACCGCAATCTACAATGCCTAACTCTGACCGTCATGGTATCAATGGTATTACTTCCACCGCATGAAATTATGAACTGAAATCAGAGTCCCAATGAAAATCAACGGTAACAGCTTCTGCAAAAGCTTATTCACTTAATTGTCTGCGCGAATTACTCAACAGTATTACTCGACCTCGCTGGTAAATTTACCTGGTAACTTTAAACCATTTTACCAGATATATCCACAGACTTGTCGGTATCTTTACCAAGCGCTGCAACGCTTTATTTATTCTCTCACGGACATTCACTCTGCCGCGGTATCTTCTCTTTTTGCTCTATTTTTCTCACATTTTTCTCACATATTTCTTCTTTCGTACTCAGAGCAATAACATCAGGAATGTATCATCTGAACATCCATTATTACTTACTTCACTTGAAAGAGTATCTTCCAACTTTAATATATTTTTAATTCTCGAAATCACATTGCATTTCTCAGTACATATTTCATCACTATTACATCATTTCAATGCATTGTACTACTTTTACATCATCTTTTAACTAATTCCTGTCATCTTAATACAGCGAATTGTTCTTTCAATAATTGATCCTTTGATCAGTAGTACTTCCTCGAAATCAAAATGCAATGATTCTCTTGCAAACAATTTTCCTCTTACTCTCTAACTGCTTGAACGTTGAGTTTTACAAAGGTCTTCAGCATTACCTTTGGGCAAATTGGAAACGCACCTCCCCCTGCAGCATCCTATCAGACGCAACCAGCAAAAAAAACTCAAATATGATCTTTAAAAATGACACAATAAATGTCCAAAAAATAGTCACCCCAAAAATGACCTTTCTGCCCGCAAACAAACAGGTATACTTTTAAAGAGCATTTTGCAACTGACCGCCTCGCTCAAATTACAGGGAGCATTACATGACCTAACTGTTGCACTGGCTACAGAGGCATTTAAGGATACTTATGTCTCTTTCGCCAACATCTCATCGCTAGAAAAATATTCGTGGCAGTCATTGTACTCACTACAGGCGCGTTGGTTACTGGAATTTCAGGCATAGTTACGTTGCTAGTTCGATTTCTAGGTATTACACAAATAACAATTACTGCTCAACTGAGCTTACGATTGCTCAAAAGCAAATTTTTACAACAGTTACTAAATCAATACAAATTTAGTTAATTCACTTATAACAACACTCCAAGAAAATAGCGCCACTCACTTTAAAAAACAGCTCTCATAGCATCTTAAAAACAGCTCATGTCTAGGGGTTATTGAACACACTGCTTGCACTCTGCAAATGCAAAAAAACTGCCTGGCAAAAACTCTACTTCTGCTGACGAGCGCTTTTACGCGGCTCGGCCGATGAATGTATGAAGGGAGGCGCACTGCACGCTGTCTGCCTCACGCTCAATAAATATCTAGGCTACAACGGAACTGTAACAATTATAAATATTTATTGTTGCTGCGTTACTTATCTTAAATTGTAGTTTTAGTTGTCGTTGTTGTCGAACGATGTCGCGGTCTCTGCAGTCGTTGGAAGCGATGCACCGTTACTGCTTCGTCCGTAGCACGAAAATAACGCAGCTGTAGTCGGTTGACACACCTCGTAGATGTAGTTTAAGATCTGTAGCCGCCCTCTCGCAGATCTCTGAAGCTCTCTGTAGAAGCTGTCCTTATTCTCGATTTCTTGTTGCTCTGACTGTCTCTTCAGATTCTTCTTAGAAGTTATAATTCTTGTCGTCACCAGACGATCTTCTCGGTAGTTCTCTTAATTTCTCTGTAGTTATCAGTAATCTCCTCCGCCGTGTTGATTTGCTGAAGTCACTGGATCTTCTTCTCAAACTTCTGTACTTCTCAAACTTCTTCTTCTCAAACTTCTGTACGTCGAATACTATATCTACTTGACTTCCCAAATATATCTTCACGAATTCGTGGGTCCGTCAACTCTCTGGCCACCAAATATACAGGCAGACAGAGGTTAGAGATAACAATGGAGAAGGGCAGCGTTTACTGGTAAGGATGTTGTACAGGACGGGGATGCGAACCAAATGCGCGGGCCCTAAAGAGCTCACCGCTTATAAGACCTCTGAGGTGCACGGGGGAAGAGGGGCATGGATGGCGCTTGGCGCACAACTACAAACGCAAAATTTGCAGCTGTCGCACAACATACGAGGTCATTATGAACTGCCGCATCCAGAGCAAGGCCCACGTCTGAAATCATCGTGATCTACACACTGTAACTTGAGCTACAGCTTGACAGACCGAATTATGAAGTGCTCAGCATTGCAAACAGGTCTGCAGCACAGCCTGACAAACATATTTGTATGCCCGGTGCCAGCGTATGTCCTAGAACGCCGTGCAAGCGCGAGAGGAGGCAACGGGAACAACAGGAGTGTGGGAACAAGAGGGGCGTGGGAACAAGAGGAGCGTGGGAACAAGAGGGGCGTGGGAACAAGAGGGGCGTGGGAACAAGAGGGGCGTGGGAACAAGAGGGGCGTGGGAACAAGAGGGGCGTGGGAACAACAGCGTGTAGGAACAAGAGGGGCGTGGGAACAACAGCGTGTAGGAACAAGAGGGGCGTGGGAACAACAGCGTGTAGGAACAAGAGGGGCATGGGAACAAGAGGAGCAAGGGAACAAGAGGGACGTGGGAACAACAGCATGTAGGAACAAGAGGGGCGTGGGAACAACAGCATGTAGGAACAAGAGGGACATGGGAACAAGAGAAGCAAGGGAACAAGAGGGGCGTGGGGACAACAGCATGTAGGAACAAGAGGGGCATGGGAACAAGAGGAGCAAGAGAACAAGAGGGACGGCTCACCTGGATCTGGAAGAGCGTGTAGGTGTCGTCCAACATGAGGATCTTGACAGCGAGCATTTTGCCCCCCGCCTTGTGCGGGGTGGCGGGGGGCGTTCTGCCCGCCCCGCCGGACGCGGGGGGCCCGCCACTTCTGGTGCCCGCCACCTCGCCTGCCCCACCACCGCCACCATTGCTGGTGACGGAGGCGGCGTTGGGAGCGCTGCCTCTGTTCAGCGACGAGGCAGAGTTGCCGACGCCGCTGGAGTTGGTGACGTTGTTGCTCAAACTCCCGCCTCCGCTCACGCTCACGTCCGCACCGGCCATCTTCTCCGGGACTTGTTGTTGCTCACCTAGCTACCGCTGCTTGGTGTTGCCCGCACTCGTTCGCTGGCACAACCGCGTCACTGATCCCAGCTCGCCACTAGTTACCGATGCAACACTTGACCGTTGCGTCACTGGTTGTAATTCACTAATTACACGTTACTGGAAACGGCCCGCAACACTGTGTAGACACACGTCATCGGTCAGCTTGTGAGATGCACGCGCAGGCTCTACTTTCACCGCTAGTATCCTGTACCACTAGGGGACTGAACACCAATGAGCACACTTTTCGACTAGTATCGACCACTAGTGCAGCAATCATCACATTATCTAGGCACTAGGGCGGGAACTGGAAATAATCTCGCTATCAGCGCACCTGAAGGAACGCTAACTAAGCCAGTGCTATGCCACTAATAGATAAGTCGCTAGGTATCGTCAGTTATCTTCACTCCGCAACAGATCGTGATTGTGCGAGGTGGTGGAGCGATCCAGTATAAGGAATAGAGTAATACAAAACCTGGACCGATGGCGTATAAAGGATAAAACAGTATTTGGAGCAATAGAATTTTAGAAACAATTCATACAGTACCTACAAAAATAAATCAACAGTGGTAAAGCAAAGGAGAAACAGTTTCACAACAAACAGAGATCACACAGCGACCGACCAGATCAACACTAAGGAGAGATCACAAGTAAACTAATCTCAGAAAATAAAACTCGAGGAAACAATAAAATCTCAGCGCTGGTCATCATCAAACCATGAACTTGGTGACGGACTTTTCAAGTGCCAAGAGAATTCTACAGCTGCAGCATCAACTGAGCGAGCGAGTGCGGTCCATGTAACAAAAGCACGACTCGACCAAACAATGTCTCCACCAACTTTATCTAGCACTAAGCCGAGGAGTATTTCCAGACAACTTCCCAGGTGCACCAAGACAGCAGCTACGAGCGCACACTACGGGGCGCGGGACCACTTCACAGCAGAGCGCGTGTCATCGTAGCGGCCTCCTGTGCGCTCTGTCGCGTGATTCCGTCACTGTGTCGAGGTGGTCGCATCGCCTCCAGAGTGCAGGGCGGAGTTCATGCCACGGCCTGCGCAAAAGAAACGGGGGTCAATATCTAAATTGGCAGTGATGAACAACATCGAAATTAATGAGCACGATAAATGATTGCGGGTACAACCAATGAAATGTTCGAGAATGGTGGTTTCGTCTTGACGTTTCTATGACACAAGGAATTTTACAGAAATCTTTAGTTATCAATTAATCCTCATAACGGTTCACTCTACAGGGTCAAAAAACAAGAGCAGTATTTGCTGCCAAACAACTCCCCACTGCCAATACAACTTCCCACTGCCACTACAACTCCCCACTGCCAATACAACTCCCCACTGCCACTACAACTCCCCACTGCCACTACAACTCCCCACTGCCACTACAACTCCCCACTGCCACTACAACTCCCCACTGCCACTACAACTCCCCACTGCCACTACAACTCCCCACTGCCAAACAACTCCCCACTGCCACTACAACTCCCCACTGCCACTACAACTCCCCACTGCCACTACAACTCCCCACTGCCAAACAACTCCCCACTGCCAATACAACTTCCCACTGCCACTACAACTCCCCACTGCCACTACAACTCCCCACTGCCACTACAACTCCCCACTGCCACTACAACTCCCCACTGCCACTACAACTCCCCACTGCCACTACAACTCCCCACTGCCAAACAACTCCCCACTGCCAATACAACTTCCCACTGCCACTACAACTCCCCACTGCCACTACAACTCCCCACTGCCAATACAACTCCCCACTGCCAATACAACTCCCCACTGCCACTACAACTCCCCAATGCCAACACAACTCCCCAATGCCAATACAACTCCCCACTGCCACTACAACTCCCCACTGCCACTACAACTCCCCAATGCCAACACAACTCCCCTTCTCTCCTTATACGATCAAAACAATCAAAACCTGAATTGGTAATAACTTGATAAATGCGGGCACCACCACCAAGGCCAGCACCCACCACCACCAAGGCCGGAACCCACCACCACAAAGGCCGGCACCAACCACCACAAAGGCCGGCACCCACCACCACCACCAAGGCCGGCACCCACCACCACCAAGGCCGGCACCCACCACCACCAAGGCCGGCACCCACCACCTCCAAGGCCGGCACCCACCACCACCAAGGCCGGCACCCACCACCACCACCACCAAGGCCGGCACCCACCACCACCACCACCAAGGCGGGCACCCACCACCACCACCACCAAGGCCGGCACCCACCACCACCAAGGCCGGAACCCACCACCACAAAGGCCGGCACCAACCACCACAAAGGCCGGCACCCACCACCACCAAGGCCGGCACCCACCACCACCAAGGCCGGCACCCACCACCACCAAGGCCGGCACCCACCACCACCAAGGCCGGCACCCACCACCACCACCACCAAGGCCGGCACCCACCACCACCACCACCACCAAGGCCGGCACCCACCACCACCAAGGCCGGCACCCACCACCACCAAGGCCGGCACCCACTACCACCACCATGGCCGGCACCCACCACCACCAAGGCCGGCACCCAACACCACCAAGGCCGGCACCCACCACCACCAAGGCCGGCACCCACCACCACCACCAAGGCCGGCACCCACCACCACCACCAAGGCCGGCACCCACCACCACCAAGGCCGGCACCCACCACCACCAAGTCCGGCACAACCACCAAGGCCGGCACCACCACCAAGGCCGGCACCACCACCAAGGCCGGCACCACCACCAAGGCCACACCTCCACCAAGGCCGGCACCACCACCAAGGCCACACCACCACCAAGGCCACACCACCACCAAGGCCACACCACCACCAAGGCCACACCACCACCAAGGCCACACCACCACCAAGGCCGGCACCCACCACCACCAAGGCCGCCACCACCACCAAGGCCGGCACCACTGCCAAGGCCGGCACCACTGCCAAGGCCGGCACCATCACCAAGGCTGGCACCACCACCAAGGCCGGCACCATCACCAAGGCTGGCACCACCACCAAGGCCGGCACCACCACCCAGGCCGGCACCACAACCAAGGCCGGCACCACAACCAAGGCCGGCACCACAACCAAGGCCGGCACCACAACCAAGGCCGGCACCACAACCAAGGCCGGCACCACAACCAAGGCCGGCACCACAACCAAGGCCGGCACCACAACCAAGGCCGGCACCACAACCAAGGCCGGCACCACAACCAAGGCCGGCACCACAACCAAGGCCGGCACCACAACCAAGGCGGGCACCACAACCAAGGCGAGCATCAACCACCACCATGGCCGGCACCCACCACCACCAAGGCCGGCAACACCACCAAGGCCACACCACCACCAAGGCCGGCACCACTGCCAAGGCCGGCACCACTGCCATTGCAAGGCCGGCACCATCACCAAGGCTGGCACCACCACCAAGGCCGGCACCACCACCAAGGCCGGCACCACCACCAAGGCCGGCACCCACCACCACCAAGGCCGGCACCACCACCAAGGCCGGCACCCAGCACCACCAAGGCCGGCACCCACCACCACCAAGGCCGGCACCACTACCAAGGCGGGCACCACCACCAAGGCCGGCACCACAACCAAGGCGGGCACCACCACCAAGGCGGGCACCACCACCAAGGCCGGCACCACAACCAAGGCGAGCACCACAACCAAGGCGGGCACCACCACCAAGGCCGGCACCACCCCCAAGGCCGGCACCACCACCAAGGCCGGCACCACCACCAAGGCGAGCAACCAACACACCTGAGGGCTGAGAGTCCCACAACACACCGCCCATAGGAGCACACGTGAAGCAGCGGCGCTCAAAATAGCACCACTCGAGAGGCGTCGGAAGCTGGGGCACTTGCGCTCATGTGTGGAGGTGCGCGTGTGTGTGTGTATAGCTTGTGTGCGTACAGCTCCTCAGCGCTTGTGTTCAAGTACTGTTCCACCAGCACAAACACAACAGCCTACGCAAACTATCTACCTTCACGCCATTGACTGCATTAAACCGTTTACGCAATGCTGCAAGACAGAAGTGGATTTTGTATTAATGATCCATGCTGTTCAGTAAAATTTTATTTCATCGATTAACGGCTGAAAAATTTTTGCCGCACGTGGGTATATCCCCAAAAACGCTACTCTAGTTTTTCAACAGCACAATCAAGTTGATTCAATGAGTGATTCACGGGGGATGGACAAAAATATGTAAACGCCTGGTGAAATGCATGCTTGAACGTAAATGCTGATTCTAGTCAACCCTTTTCGAGGCGCTGTCGCATTTGCTGACAATCGCCCCATGTGCGATATCCCAAAACGTTGCTTGATTCAGTCATTCTGAGAACAGAGTTCTGAGCGGTTGTGAACGCCTCTTGTTTGAGCTAAGCGATTCGAATGTGGACAACTGTTGGTGATCGTATGGTGGGTGCTTTCGGTACTAATATGGACGAAATGTTTGATGTTGGAAAAAGCGCCGTATCGAAGACTTGTACCACGTACAAGAGAAGCAGAGAAATATCATCTGCTAAGTAACAAAGAGGACGCGACGGGAGTGTGAGCCGTTTGCAACAAACGGTCATTGAAGAAGATTTTGATAAAAATTAAACAGCAAAAGTCACTGCTGAACGGAATGCGAGGCTGTCTAAGCCTGCCTGCACCAAAAAGTTTGGAAGAAAGCTCAATAGGCAGGGATTTTAACTGCTAGCTGAAATAACTTAACCCCCACCAGTAATCCCTCTACAAGAAGTAAAGGTGGTGCTGAAGCTATAAAACCAAGACAGTGGATGACAGTCAATTGGTATGATGAGTCTTGTTTCGCGCAATTTCCCACTTTGAGCCGAACATGTAACATGCGAGTGTAGTCCTAAACCTATATGAAGCAGACTGCTTGCTCCAAAGAGTAAAACAAAACGAGTATTTGGTCGTAATTTGGGCAGCGAAGTCGCAATATTCCATGAGCCCCATGGTTATACTACATAGAAGGTCGCATTGCTACTAAAAATTACGTGAACATTTTGACCAACCCTATCATTCCATGGCACGGTGTTTGCTCCTCAATGATGATCCTGTGTTCCACGACTATAATTCCCCTGTCCACACATCTCAGGACTGGTTTTGTGAACATGAGGGTGGTTCGCCGCATATCCCCTAGCCACCAGTCACCAAATTTCTACATTATTGGGTCTTTATGAGCTACTTTCATGAGACAGGCGAGTGATCGCAATCCACCTCCATCATCGTTATCTGATCTTATAAACTGGCCACCATTTTGCAGGAAGAATGGTATCAGAATACCTTGGAACCATACAAAACCTGCTTTTACTTATTCTGAGAAGACTGTAAGCTATTTGGCATGCCAACGGTATGCCTTCACCGTATTTGGCACAGTAATGTGTTCGTTTCATGCGACTCCCCATTTTTGTCTAACCCATGTAACTTTACACTGCAACTCTGTGATTACAGCAGTTTACTAAAACGGGCAAAAGTTGGGAAAAATTGGTCAGATAGATACATAAGCACTCTCTCGGAGAAGCTCCCATAAAATTTCTTATACAAACCGCAAGCCATCCTTACGAAAGAGAAGATTATAACAAGTGTTGTGAACTTCGAACCCAGTAATTCGAACTGAGGAGCACTTAGCCCCTCTGGTTATTCATCATAGACGGGATCATTATGCCCAGGCCACGGTGTGTTAGTACACACTGAGCATTACTCCGAGTGGAGCTCAGGAGTCAAATAACACCACGGAGGGCTATGTATCCTCGATACACTGAAAGAATAAATTATTTTCCACAGGGCATTCTCTCCTCCGTCTCCTCCCTTCGGAACCCTTCCTCCTCCAACAGCGCTATCTGACTGCCCGAACCAATTTACAATTCGCAGTAACTGAAAGTACCCCTGAGAACAAACGCAGCACATCTGAGATGAAACTTTTGTTGAGACACTTTAGTGAAACGCAACACAAGGAGGGCACAACACAACCTCCAGCCAACACAGACATGTGCATGAGTAGTCACGGTCTTGAACACCGACACTATTCTTCAGCAATGGCAAGAGAAGCCGAATCACAAACACCTTCAGCAGTGATGCAATTAAATCACTCTCGCAAACTGAAAGTCAATATGAACTAAAATGAGGATGAGCAACACCAGATTAAGTCAGATTATGTTAGCTGAGACCTTTCTAACCGCAACAAAGGTGTTATAGGAGAGGAAGCACAATTTAGTAAGGAATTAAGTGAACGCGGAATCTATACACAAGATTTCTTCGCACACAAGATCCTTGCGCATAGAAACAGTGAGTTAGGAAGGAAGTTTATGAAATAAAATGAAAGCTGATAAAGAAAGTACTAGATGGTGAAAAATAGGATAGCAGTAAACGGAAAAAAGGTGGTCCGGGACAGGGAAAACAAAGTCTTTCCCCATAAAAAAGCCTGCCTAACCCTCAGCCCGCTAATTCTCATTACTGCAAAGGTTGTATGCCCCATACAGGGGTACGCATCACCAATGCGGACGATAAAATCATCGACGATACTGAGCTCATGAGCAATGAACTGAGGAGATCTGATGAGCTCGTGAGGAGAAACACAAGCGTATCATATATACCTTCCGCAATCATTAGTAATTACAACTAGATACAACACCAAGAGAAGAATGACAATTTCATTCCCTAACTGAAAATTCAGTTTGAGCAACAACCTCAACATAACTGGCGACATCATCATGACCATCACACGCAACACTATCGTTGACTCCAGCACCAGGAACATGAAGCGCCATATCATCATGAATTCCCTATGAACAGCACGCAGGTTGTGCCGACACTAGTAGTGGCACCGTCACCAGCAGTCAAATGATACCGTATAACTTGCAGAGAAATTAAAAAATCCCGAAAAAGTTCAAATTAGTAAAAATTCCAAGTTTAGAAAGATGAATTTCAACACCATAATATGCCCGAATCAAGACAGGTTGCTGCTTTACAAGGATCGCAGCCTGTTTTCACATAAAAGGATAATACGTATTTTTTCTGTTAAATGGTTAGTTTATTCACGTGTCACTGAATAATATACATGTTTACGATAAATCAATAAGCGCATACGAGCACCTTCAACTACGCACATTCCCTGATCTCCCCTTTGGTTTGCGTAAACAGTACGTAAAAATAAGTATGAATCACACAGGATTCATACTTGTTTGTACTATCTGTTCTATAATGGTGATGAATTGAGAAATGTAAGAGGATGCCAAGTTGGCATCCTCTACGTGCTCGTTGGGCTTTTTCTTAATCGTCCACAACCCAAATTTAAAATAAAACTTACAGAATTTGAAATTTAGTTCAGCAAAGAACCTCTTTGAATGTATCTCACGAATATACGTGTGCACGATAGGGAAATCTAATTCTGCGGAAATAAACAAGAAAAAAATCGTGATAAAACTACGTCGTGAGCAGATACGTCGTACGTAGAAGCATCGTTCATGTGCACTTATTAATGATCTTGTTGAAATAAAAAATGACAATAATGAAAATCTACCAAATGAAAGATAAGTAGTGTTCCTAAGTATGGGTAAACAGATTTGCCATCAATGAAATAAGTGGATGCATATTGATAATAGGTTGACCAGAAAATATAGGAAACTAGTATTAAAACTTTTCTGACCAGACAGGTGATGGCTTGCTCAAACACCTAAATTCATTAGCTCAATTCATTGCAGAAAATCCACATTGCTGATACGGGTCGGGTTGATTGATTGATTAAAAATTAGTTTTAGCCTCTCTTTACCATAACAATAATATGAGTATTCATAGAGAGGAAGGATGAAGGCACCATTTAGTATAGAGTTAAGGGTACCTAGAATTGTTACGATTCCGATCATAACGTATGAGGAAAGACCATTCAGTGGAGGACGCTTTGTTCGTTTGAATCGATCGTATCAGTTCTGATGCATGTCGAAATACACGCTAACGGCCGCTCGTATCAGCTTCGTCACATCGACTCCAAGACGACGAAGGAACAAGGGCGTCGTCCAGCCAAAGAGGATGCCAAACGCCGACATCGGAAAGGTCCTCTTGTAATTATTACTTATGTCATTATTTAAAAGCGTAATGTCAATTCGAGTACCACTCCAATTATAGAGAATCGATGTTCCTTTTACAATTATAATTCAATACGCTAAACTCAAACGAAACCGCTTGCTTGTGGAAGTAATCCGTCTTAAGACTGTGAAGTAACTATTATGTAAAGTCATACAGAAGGACGCTATAGCGCTACCCTCCTCGAGGGACGCGAGGGCGACAGGGCGCTTGTGACTCTGGTTGAGAGATAAAGTTCTTCTCGAGATCTCCCTGCCGCCCTACGGGGCCAGGCTTGGCCTTGCCTCAGTTATTAATAATCTGTGACACATTAACGTAAAAACAGTTACAAAGCCCATTATAATCATCATCCCGGAACCCACGAACGAGATGCGAGTCTTGTCGTTATAAGTGTACCTCTTTTCCCTTAGCGTTTCTTGAGGTAGTCATTCCATGCCTAGGTTTATTGACGCTTAAAGCATGCGTACGTAGTATTACTTTGTATGTAAGCTAGGTGCGTTGATTCGTTTCGAGGAATTAGATGATGTGTCATTACATTGACATGATTCTGTGACTATCTTATAACTAATAAACTAATTGCTGTGGTTCAAGTCTCATGAATTTTTCATTAAGGATGGTGATATTGTATCACTGAGTTAGAAGGTTGCGCTACCAAATATAACTGAATGAATTAAAGCCAATACTTCATACTCACGAGATACAGTTACGACTTATATTCTTCTCCTGAGGTGGTGGCAGCATGTCAATCAATTAATTAATATTTATGACGCGGACATTGAAAAGTCTCGTCTACCTTTGAATAATTAAAAATAGAAAAATTTTCACAAGAAAGTGTCCCGACAAAGATGCAAACAAATGATGCATAGCAGTGGAAATCCCGTCCCAATAAGACCTACATAACAGTGACGGCGTTATCGGTGGGATTTTAGCATTTTTCATCTATTCAAAACAGACATACATTACAGAATCTATGCACAAAGGAGTTCCCGCAAAGGATCCCGTGCGCATAGAACAGTAAGATAAGAAGGAAGGTTACGAAACAATATAAAAGTTGAAGAAGAAAGTCAGAGGTGCTGAAAAACACGACAGCAGTGAACCGAAAAAAGATGGTCCTTTAACACATCAAAAACAAAAATTTTAACTCCAAAAAAAAAGAAGGTCTACCTAACTCTCAGCTCAAGACCTCACATTTTCCTCCTGGGAGCGCAAATTCCCATAGATTCAATAGTTTTATCCCCCTGAGGGGATCCCGGGTCGGGTTAAGTGGATGAAATTATCTGAATAAGAATCACCCCGATAATGTGTCACATCAGATAAGGATTTTAGGAAATATGACTTTAAACTAAGAAATTCTAGTAACGATATTAGGAAATTCACACTTGGTGGAACATAAGCAGGGCTTGTAGTGTTAGGAGTACACATACCAGGTGTCGTTCATTCGTCATTCGGAAGCTTAAACACTGATAAGGCATAGGGACTTGAGAACTGGCATATCAAACTTAGCAGCGTACGAGGGCAGTTGCTTGCGTAGCAAAACGTAAGGCACTTCATCTCATGTGTTTCACAGCAACTATCGGACAAACTAATGGCTGGTCAAGCAAGCTCAGCTCTACAAAAATGTGTGATGTAACGCAGGAACCGCACAGGAATTTGGGGGTTTGAAAAAGGGAAAATTGCAAGCGAACGCAGTAACCATAACATGGACAAGAGTTTTCAAATGACCAGTTAGCTGCAGCATACAGCGTCACACCAGTCTTTTCGAACCTAGCCAAAATAGTCATGAACATTTAAACAAACGAGAGCAAGATGTAGGCGTAATATCAGACGATCACGGGGGGAAGGTAAGAGATTTCAAAAGTCTTATAACATAGTTTTTCCAGCCAAACAATAACAATTTAAGCAAAGTTCTGGTTTCAACTGTAAAAATTTTTACTTTGCGTTTACGTACTGAATTAAATCTTGTTAAGTATGTTTTTTTACGACACATAGGCAGTGCAGTAACTCAAGTTAGTGCACATTTAACGTAGAATTTCGCATCCGAGAGTAAGATCAAGTTAAGTACAGAGTCATGTTAAATATTACACAAATTTTCTTAGGTATAAACTTATAGCCCATGGTCACATTTAGGTGGGGAAAGAACGAAGAGGAGGTTACAACGAAGGTCAACAATACCTGGCGTTATTATGTCATAACTAGTGATGTACCGATGTATCGGTATCGGTATCGGCAGTATCGGCCATTTTTAGTGGTATCGGTATCGGCCAAAAAAATGGTATCGGTACATCACTAGTCATAACTGTATCAAATCGTGCGCACGCGAAACGGCTGATGCAATGACATAAATACTACGCTACAAGAGGACAGGGTTCCATACCGCTCGCACTCGTGGGGCTACACTGGAAGTGAGGGAGCGGCGCTACAACTCGCTCACACTACGGCCAAAGTGTTCATTGCGGTGTGAGCGTACTTGCGCTTTACAGCAAGATATTCCAACAGACAAAACTGCCGGAATTAACTACAACCGTACGTCAAATGAGGAACTTTTTCAAAAGCATAACAAATTCGTTGTCATGAACATAATCATGTTGCGAATAGTATTCCCCACTTCTATACTGAGAGAGTGAAGATTGCTTTGCGATCTGTGTACAATGTATTTCTCTGTGGGCGTGCTAATTGTGACTGACTTGGAAATAGTTCTGTGAAGTTGTGCAATAGTTCGACGGCGCAGCTCAACACCAGGAGTATTTCCCCTTGTGCGATTTAAGGATGATCCTTCGGCGTTACTAGATTAAAACTTTCCTATTTCGCTGAACAGATGTGCCCATTGCATCGAAGATGTTTGATAATGTTGAGCACTTATTCCATTTTACGTTTATATTTGCGCTGCGTATTTTAATTCACCTTCACACCATTTTTTTTAACTCACTTCATTTGTTGCTTTTTATGTGCTGTTCTCAAAATAAAATATTTAATCTTATATGTTGTCATTAACCCATATCGGTCATACCTATTATTGTGTCGATTTGCCTTTCTCTCTGTATCCTTTCATTTCCCCTTCATTTTTCATCTATCCTTTCTTGGGAGGTTTGAATTCCTTCTTCGAGATATGATTAGATGTTAGTTTAAGCCTCCCTAACAACAACAAATGCGTTTCCAAGAGAGGAAGGAGGAAAGTACCATTTAGTATGGAGCTAAGGGGACGCGGACTGTATGAACAAGGTGAATAGAAACAGTCATTTCAGAAAGAAGTCTATGAAACAAGATAAAAGTTGAAGAAGAAAGTATTAGGTACTGAAAAACAGTGCGGCAGCGAAAGGAAAAAAGATGGTCCGTAATAAAAAAAACGTATCACATTTCAACCATAGGAAGGCCTTCCTAACCTAGAGCTCGATCGTGACTTCTCCTTCGAGAGCAGACGGCTCTCCCATTACCAGAAAGTCCCGCGCGAAAAGTTGAATTGCTTAAAACTAGTTTTGTATAATGAAGATATACAGTCTGAATTATCTCACAGAGAAAAAGAAAATAAGGATTCATATGAATCTGAAAAAAATGATTCGGGGATAGCAATTAGGATTGTTCGCCTCAACCTGCATTCTGGATTGCAGGTTGAGGGTCGTGCCTTGATGTATCTTCTTTACGCACCTTTGTTTCTACTACCGTCGTCCAAATAGTTCGTCTTCTCGTGGTGAAATTCGAAAATTGACGTCGGAACAAAAAATGAACAGAATGAGCATTCAAGCGTGGCATTTGGAAATTAAAAATATTGTCTATAGGACGTAATCATCGTGTGCCTGGTTCTCTAAATGCGTTTGACTTTCGTGGTTAGTGTGCTGTAATCGATGCGTTCCAAATTTATGATTCTTCAATATAATTTTTCAAAAGCTAACATTTGTAATCAGGTGAAGTAATTTGACTAGCCAATAATAGGATTTCAGGCGAGTCAAAACTGTTGTGCACCAATTTGTAGTTGCTAGTTCTCTGCATAGCGATCGTGTACTAGGATTTAATTTGTGTGAGTACAATTTTTGTGAAATATTCAACCTTATTATGTCCCAAGCATATTTAGCGAACAGATCCTGCCTCAAGAACACAGAAAACCCATAAGAACACTGGTCATGGAGTCGCAAGTCCATTGGGCATCGAACTTGGTGAAAACCCGTAATAAATTTTATTTGTAAGACAGCGTTTCAAATTTAGGAAAGCAGCAGTGTAAAGCCAATTTTCCAACATTGAAGAAACACACGAGTAGTAATATTCCTACAAGTAACTCTACTACCACTGCTACCAAAGGACAAAATTAAGACGTTGAATACGATTGTGCGGTTTTTACGGTAAGTTTGGTTAGGCTAGAAGTCGTTAAGAAAAACCTGCTTTTCTGCTCTAATACATTTTTAACCTTTTTAAAAAGTAAAAAGAATACAATTGAACCATAATATGTTACCTATTACTCTAAAATTTATGTCGGAGACGGTAGCAAAATAATTGAAATGTTATTTGCATATTCCGGTACGTAAATGAACAATTTACCTAGTGGTATACATATGTACCACTTCGGAGTCAAAGTGTTGACATACACAAGCAGCAGCTGCAACACCACCAAGCAGGAGGAGGAGGCGGCGCGTCACACAAACGAGGCCGAGGCGTAGCAGCCCGACACCTTTAAGCGGTCCACCAGCGTCGCGCCTCACGCACCAAAACGGGCCGGCCCGCAGCTGCCGCTGCTCCACTGAAGCCGCCGCCAGTTTGGGGAGCAGGGCGCTGCAGTTGCAGGCAGGCCACCAGTCCTACCCTGCCGCCAGTGCCTGTGCTACACAACTCAAATATCTAGCACCGCTACTGTTTTGTTCGCTTTTTCTTACACCATTTCCGCTTTCGAAATTGTTCGATATTGCTGTCGCCTCTAAGCATTAACTGCACAGTAATTAACATCAATCTCCGCCAAGCTTGTACGACTGCGACCACCAACACTGCCCGGTACGTATTACACGCACGGTCGGTCACCCTCATGCAACTAATAGCGTCAGTACTGAACAGAGATAATTCTAAATAGCTAAATACCTTCACAACGGCAGTGCTAGTTCAGACATTGGTAGGCAGCATCAATAACACCATATCTATCCCCATCATCACCATTACCAACATCACCATACAGCAGAAACGAGTACAACATTTAAAAGGCCAGATTTTCAAACAATTCACGTCATTGTTATGGTAAAGACGGCAACGATTTTACTTTTTTACCAACTTGGCAAGAGGATATCAAATGTGTTTTCTTTTTTCTAATGACCAAAATTCTCAATTTAAAGGCTTTTCAAAATAAAATTTTCCAGCATACGTACCGTCACCAAGTAGCCAGAAGAAATTACGCGATAAGGTGTACCGCTACGACGGCACACATTATTCGAAAATCAGGCACTGGTTCGATCCTGTTAAAGCGTTTGCCCGCACTAACTTGCTCACAAGCGCGAGCTGCGTAGCACAGCGATAACGAGAAACTGCGAGGTGCACTCACACGCACCGACATACGACATGGCCATTAGCTTTGAACATCCTATTGGCAAGCACCCAAAACGTATCTGCTGGCGAGCAGAACATAGAAAACACCAAGAACCTAAGCATCGATAGAACGCTTAGAGAATAAAATAATAAGGACAAGTAACTCAGTTGAAATAAGACGTTCAAATGCAGCAACGTTTCCTGCGTATAAATTCTGAAGCAACAACATCAAGTACAGTAACACGTACAACAGCTCAAAAAAATCTTCGATATGCCATTTGACAAAAGCTCTTTCTACACACAGGTCTGCCTAGGGCAGAACATCCGAGTACATTTCAGTTTAGATGGTCCACTAGAGATCCAATCAGAATACCAAAAACACATCAACGCAAGCACTGCGCCCGATATTTAACGCTGTTGATTTACGAATATCGTGCGGAGCGCAACGCTCCTCACACCGACGACCCCGGGTAAACCAGAGCCTGCCCAAAAGCAACGTGAGGCGTTGAGACGAACGGCAGCATCGCAAGCGAGAGATCCCCAGTCATAAACTGCCCATACAATAACAAACCTTAAAGAATATATTCTTAAGTCTGGTTACAGATTTCAAAGAAAATCGCTGCTACCTACCAAGTCTGTCACAGATTTTAACCACTTCCCAAACAATTTTTTATATAAACGTTTCGTTTTCAGACAAATTTTTTTATTTTGGCGAGAATGCTTGTTTCACACGTAGAATGGCTTACAACGGCTTAAAATCAACGAGTATATAGGTATGTAGCTGGATTTTGAAAGTAAAGTTTTAGACGAGTATACTCGTCGACGACTGAAAAAAAAGAACATTTTGTAAAAACGTGTACACTCGTTTCTGCCGGGGAAGGAGTTAAAGAAAACAGCTGCAACAGAGCCCGTCTCAAAATTTAGAGAAAACAATCGCTACCAAACCCCCAAACGAATCGTAACCAAAAGCGCTGATAAAGGCAACCACATGCAAGGAGAACAAAGTTTCGAAGACTCTAAACACAAACCAAGGCTCCACTTGCAATGACACTAGTGCGAGTCTCTCAAGCTGTACTGAAGTATAGGCCCAACCAGTCAGACTGAACAAAATTTTCAAGAATCACCACATTAGTAGCTTTCAAGCTTCACAAAGCGCACGTAAATTAGAAACAAGACGCTGCACTGCATGACAACAGTGGTGCGTGTGCTTATCGTCCACATGCTAATTCCTCGTTCCTAACCTGGGAGTCATACTGTCGTGCGAAGCGAACATTTCGACTCTTATACAAATACGAGTATGTATTAACCTTAAGGTAATCGTGCACAAGCTTTTAATATGAAGAATGTGTGATCTTGTGCAATCATGCGTGATCAACTTGAGTTGAGCATCTTATGAAATAGGAAAGAGGCGTGTTTGGTTGACACACCTCCAAAACATAACTAACAAACTGTAAACGCTTTTAAATGTAATGATGCGTACGTGTCATATCGATACAGATTTTACCTACCAACAGATTTAAGGGTTTTATCGCCGTTCGCCATTGAAATGGAATAGCAACAGATTTGAAGAGCCCCTCAAAGAATTGAAGAACTGGAGTAATCGTTTCATTTTCTAGGGAAATGAACAAGTTATTGCCATGAGAACCACTTTCACTCGACTCAGCTCGAACTAATTGCAGGAATTATTTTTAACAAAGGTTTTTGCTCGCTTGTATTTCTGCTGATTTAAGGTGATTGAAACAGAAAATAACTCGCTAAAATTTAGGTTTATAAGTGGCACCACATGAACGCAGCATTTCAGTGTCTCGGTATGCACAGCCCGCTACGATGGAAAGAGAAATGCTAAACAATTACAATGAGACGAAAACGAGAAATGAGAACAAAGAATAAAAAAGGAAAATATGACACTCGCACGCACTTCCCACGAGAGAGGAATAGAAGTATAAAATGGACAGATGAAACTTAGCTACAAATCCAAACTGACTCCTGCAACAAATGTTGCTGATTTCGTGGTGGCTACTGAGAAGCGCTCGTTCACTAAGTTACGCACGAGGAAAGACACTATCGGCATGATTCTCGAGTATAGTATAGGAATCCTACAGGAAGCTCAAAGAAGCAAAGATTATTTAGGAGGGGCGAAAAATAATTATCTTAATGCACCCCGCCTGGAGTCATTTCAGGAATTGCATGTTTTTTTAAAGAGGAAATAATAAGTAAATATATATCAATAGATGAGTAATGTACCTATGACTAGATGTTAGCCGATTTATACTGGGTAAAATTTCGTTGAACGCGTACAAAATTCTGAGACGTACAGCACGCACACTGAAAAACAGAAAACACGAATACTGCCGCTATCAATGCTTACCCTCCTTGTTTGCTTGCGATGCCAAGCGCAGTGTACATACACGCATGGCACCATCCAAACAGCATCAACGCGCGATGTTTTAACACAAACAGCACGCATGCGATAAAATATGTGATCACTGTCTCGTAAGGTGAGGTACGTAGGTACGGATTATTTCCACCGTCTTGTGCACACAACCCATTTACAGGGGCAGTAAACACGCCCAAAATAAACACTTCTATTATACGACATTCGCAAAAATATTTTCTCAGGCCAAATATTCCACGAACAACGAGATGAGTGGCGCTGCGTCAAGCAAATGAACGTCCCCACACTTCACTGAATTTGCCGGCACACACGGCACCTCAAGCCGGCGGGTTCGGGTCGCGATGAGCTCAGCTCCTGCTCAGGCTCCACCAGAGAGCTCCTATACTCTTTTCTGGCATAAGTTCTACAATTTAGCATTTTTTACATAATACATTTCGCCAACAATAGAAATGCCTATGGATCGCTATGGTAAAATTTGAATTAAAACACCCCTTGAATTAAAAAAGGCGTAATATGAGAATTTGGGCCCTAAAAAGGCGAGCCCGGCCAGCCAGGGCCCAGACCCGACGTCTGGCGAACTCGTTAACTATGCAGCGAGCTGGTGCACGTAAGAAAGCAATCGCGGGATGCGACGCAAGCGGCCCGTGCCCGCAACTGGCCGTGAGGCATGCATGATTTGTGCGCCGCACAACTTCCATAAACATACGCGCCATCACCATGCAGGGAGATGAGGCTCCGCGCTTCGGAGCGGCCGAGACACGCTGAGCTGGTCAACTAGCGTCCTGATGACACACCTAGTGACGATCGATCATCTTAGTGTTACATGTGCCCAGTGACATCTTAGCGTTACCTAGTGAATGAGGGGGTAACTAGCGACGCAGCATGCGTCTGGTGTCGTAAATAATAGCGGGTGCTGCGGATGTAGGAGAGTCGGTGCATGTATTCTCACGACGTTTGTCTTTGAATCACATACCGCTCGGAGTGTTGCAAAGCAAGGAAATTCAGCGCTACAACCGCGGAGCCGGAGGACGTCAGTTAGGCCCAGTGTCGGTGCAGCAGCGTGGAGTAGGCCGCAAGCGAGGGCAGGCTGCAGGTCAGCGCACAGCTGAGGTGCAGGCCGCAGGTCAGCGCACAGCTGAGGTGCAGGCCGCGGCGCAGGGCAGCTTTAGGTGCGGGGGGCAGAGTAGGTCCTCAGCAGCTCCCTCCTCCCTCCCTGCTCCGTGCGCCGCAAACTGCTGCTAGTACTGCTGCTGCTGCTGCTGCTGCTGCTGCACCGCAAGTAATAGCTGCAGCATTCACGCAAATAATAGCAACATCGAAACAAATGACACCACCAGCAATATAAATAACAGCATTAGCGAAAAAATAACAGCATAAATGAAACAAATGACACTTGGACCAGGAGCGAGACAAACAACGGCTGCAGCAAGAATAAAAATAACAGCAGCAGCAGCAGCAGCAGCAGCAACAACAAGACGACTAAACAGTAGCGACAAAAGATGGACCAGTGGCAAAAGCAAAAACGACAGTGGCAGTGGCAACGAGAAAAATAAACGCAGTAACAAAACTGGCAACAGATTAGATTATAAGTTAGTTTAAGCCTACCTAACCGCTACAAAAAAAAGAGCGTTTCGAAGAGAGGAAGGAGGAAGAAACCATTTTGTATGGAGAGATGAGAATGAGGAATCTATGCAGAAGGGGGCATAGAAACAGTAAGTTGAGAAAAAAGTTTATGAAATAAGATAAAAGTTGAAAAAGAAAATCAGATGTACTGAAAAACAGGACGGTAATGAACCAAAAAAAGATGGTCCTTAACCCTTTACTGCCTGAATTATTTTCTGTATCAAAAAAAATTGAGTTCATTTCCAGGTACTATGTCTTGCTGGTTGATACTGTCAACAATGATTTTGAACAAATTCCTTATAATAAAAGAAACATTTTTTTTGTGACGCATTCGTCACAATCGGCAATCAAACGAATATCTGATTTTTTATCAATTCGACCAGCTCATTGGTAATCAAGGAAATTAAACGCATTAAAAGTGGTAAAATTAAGCGTTTCCTCTTTCATTTTCCAAACAACATTGAAATAACAACATAAATATATAAACATGCTCCTTTAGAATCTCCATAATAATTTCTGGGCTGAAACTAAAATAAAAATTATTCAGTAACTTCCTAAAGTTTGGAAGTGCTAGTAACCATGATGAGTGGAGATAGCTTCTTAGCCCAGTGCATTCTGGTGTTTGGCAATATTGAAATAGAAAAATACACAAGAAGGCCAAACAATTTCTGCAATTCCTTCTTACTAAGGCCAAAAGGCTTTTTGTATATTTTTGAAGAGCAAACCAGTTTGAGGGGAGATAGCGCCTTTAGGAAGTTTTCATTCAATATTGAACTAAAAGCAATGAAATTTGGTATACTGATAGAAAATGCAATTCAAAATGATTTGTCCTTTATAAATTAATGCGATTTTGCCCCTAGAAAACGAGATATTCATAGAAACAAAATTTTTTGGGGGGTTTTTCAAAATGCATTTTCTCCGACAGTAGCTGAGTAAAAGTAATAATTTTAGTGTCAACAAAAAGATGGTCTTCCTAACTCTCAGCGCAGGCCCTCACATTTACCCTCTGGGAGCACTAATTCCCATAGATACAATAGTTTTATCTCCCTGAGGGGGGAAAATAGCATCAAGAATAAGAGTAGAAACAGGGAAACGAGCACCAGCACGAGGCAGTAACTAGGCGCGGGCAGCCACAGCAGCACCGCGTACAGCAGCGCACGTGGTGCCGCGCGCCTCACACTCGTAGGCACGACTTGTGCCTCACGGAGTGCTGTTCCGTCAGCTATAGAGACACTCAACTCGTCCATAACACGCCGCTTCCTCACAAAAATAGACATAAAATGCGTATAGACTAATACAACCAGAAGTAAATATAGATAGATATGTCGAACAGCAGTAAGAAAACAACATGTGCATATTTGCGTAGTGCCTCAATGAAATAAAAAATATTTATTTTGATGTCCCCTCAATCATAGAACTAGTTCAAAAGACGAATATTTCTGTTACCTCATTCAACTGAGGCGCTTGGAAGAGAGCCAGCAGGGCTGATCACACGCTGTACAGGCAACGTGGCTCACAATTAAAGCTCTCCTGCAGGAAATTAATTATCAGAAAACTTGGGAAGATAAGAGGGATTTCTTGAGAAAATTGAAACGTGGAGAGTCTTAAATTCGAGCAAGACGAAGCTCCAGCTCATGCAGGGGAATTTACAGCCATGCTGCGAGCAATTTTTTCACGCTGATTTATTCCACCACTTGTGACGCGTCGTGGCAGCCTCCACTTCGAGATCTGAGTGCCCTCCGGGATATTTAAACGAGGAAACTTATGCAGAAACGTCCTTCTAACTTAGCGTTACTCAAAATGCATTATCGCGAAGGAATCAGTAGCACAACCCCCGAAGTTTTAATTAATGAACACAACTGACCGTTCTCTTGTGAGACTAATGATTGCAAGAACAGAGTTTCTAGTAGTTTAAAGTATCATCATTAAGAATATTATGTTTTCGAAAATCAAACTAGAAATCGAACATACAGACTGACATATTTTTTTCAAATAAACCAACATAAGGATGGGACCTTAAAAATAACCACTTCGTTCTCAATGAGCGTGTGGTCAAAATGCTTCGTTAAAAAGATACAAGGACTTGAAATTTGAAACGTAATGGAAAAAATTCGTACTTTGCGAGTCGCAGGAAAATAAAATGTAGGAGTTAGGAAAGCATGAGAGCATTTTTATGAAGAACACAATAAATATAATAACAGCCTTAATAATTATGACTACAATAAACCCATTTTTAAATTAGGTATTTACGAAAGACATTCGACATGACGCCCATCTTTTGCGACGCAGGCGTTCAAACGCCAGTGCAATGATTGCGGGACGCTATGAAAGACACTATAGGAGTTTCCCGAATCCTTGCGGTGACGGCAACAAATTACTGATAAAGTCTTTTTCGGAATGAATCGGCGTTTCGCACACCTGACTCCCCAAACGTCCCCCAGCAGAAGAAATCTAGGGGCGTAATATCAGGAGAACTTGGTGGCCCCAAGTTCTCTTTAGAACATCTTTTGTGAATGCCTAACCTAATTTAAAAGTCTGTTTTTATGTCCTTAACAACAAAGCTTTCTTATCATTTACATTTTATTTCTCTACCACTCAGAGTACGAATATATCACCAATACGTTTTGTACTTTAAGCTCTTGTAACTCTTTAACAAAGCATTTTGGACCACACTGTTATTGAGTAAAAAGTGTTCATTTCAACGGTCCCAGCCTTGTGTTGAAGTTTGTTTAACCAAATGCCGGTCACCCTGTGTATGGTTTCTCTAACAGGCAGATTTTGCACTTTAGTTAGCAGATCAATACACACAGCTAAGGCAAGAAAACTCAGCCTTAAATACCCCAAAACGGAGCAGCTGTTGAACACATCACGATTGCTGCTCCCGTGCACGTACGGGGCAGCGAATGCTCACAAATGTAACAGCAATGCAGAGTTGATGTGCAAAAGAATCAATAGGATACTTAGAATTATTCCGTTAAGAAGTAATTCACGACAATGTTCTCAAGATTCCAAGAGTTTGTAATCCCTATTCGAGGCCAAAACCTTTGCGTAGATTGCAATACCTGTAAAAATAAACTAAATTATGATAGAAAATAGACATCCATCTCAGGAGATTTAAGCATTTCCTAACAAATTAATCCAAAAAGGACGGTATCAGGAGTTATTTAATTAAAAAAACGAATATGAAAAAAACTGTCAGAGTATGGAAATGTACCTCGTCCTGTCAAAATCAATTGGAACAATCGTAACATGAACATATCGCTCCGTATCTCCGTACAGCAAGGCATCAGTATAGTAGAGAGGTTTGTCACGCACAAGGGACCCCCTGGCGTACTTGAATTTTCGAAGAAAAAAAAAGAACGACACCCTTATTTGACGAAAGTATTGCTATTACAGCGCAAGAATTGTTAATAGCATGAAATGTCAATAAAATGCACAAATAACAAAGATTGAGATCGCCCTTACAGCGAAACCGACAATAACCCTTCGAAGAACGGACAAATTATTTTCCTAAGAGCTGCACAATGGGCGAATTTCCATTTACCGTCATTTACCATGCAATTCCCGTCATGTCTCTTACCCCTCTTAGCTCTGACCTGGAGCTGAAGAACTGCATATGAGTTTATGAGTTCGCAATAAGCAGCACCCATAAGACGCACCACAGACGCAAAGAGATGAACCCATCTACTCCTGAAACCAGCAAAATCCGACACTCGGAGACCGAGAAAAGCGACAGCTGCAAGGCATGATGAACCCTCGGCACCTGACATCTGCAGGCCCTGAACCCTCGGGACCTGACACCTGCAGGCCCTGAACCCTCGGGACCTGACACCTGCAGGCCCTGAACCCTCGGGACCTGACACCTGCAGGCCCTAAACCCTCGGGACCTGACACCTGCAGGCCCTGAACCCTCGGGACCTGACACCTGCAGGCCCTGAACCCTCGGGACCTGACACCTGCAGGCTCTGAACCCTCGGGACCTGACACCTGCAAGCCCTGAACCCTCGGGACCTGACACCTGCAAGCCCTGAACCCTAGGGGCCTGGCACCCAAAAGATCAGAAGCACAACCAGAAAGGAGTGCACAGCGCTGGCCATCAATCGCAAGGCAGAGCAGGTCTCGCAGGCCGCCGTTAAAGGGACTGTGGCGGTCGACGCTGGTCTCAAGAAGAGATCAAGAGCCGTGTATCCACAATACAACAGTAAGGCTAAATCCAATTATAAATCGGAGCATGTTTTTTCAAGCGGCAGTTATGATTATAACAGAGAATAAATTGCAGATAACATAGCAGATCCTGCAATGTTTAATTTGCATAAGAAGTATTACGCATAAAACTTTCTGGGAAAATAAATCTGCAAGTTAAGATTGTGCAAATATCAGACACGGCTCTTGTCGCTCACAGTCCGAAACATACACGTTTCCCCTGCTGCACGTCCTCAACAGAACTGTATGGAAAGTTTCCTGACTTTATTGCGTGACTCCAAGAGAATTTGGAAAAGTGTGGGCAGTACTACGCTCGCACGCTTCAGAAATGAGTGACAAGCACAGCACGTGCTCGATCATAAGAGTGTTATCCAAGAAACATATACTACACCAAGGATAGACATCACCACAGCCCAAGTTCGTCAATAAAGGCCTGTCGTTCCGACACGGGAATGAAAACGTTCGCATAAATTCCGCATTGAGCTATTCCTCAACACCTACTGAAACTGTCTCTCTTTGTGAATGAAATATTTCCATACAAAAACACGTAAACAGACGATCGTTGCAGACGAACAATTACAGCTGAACAATAGCAGAAAAATAATCTCAAAAGGTTGTCTCTCATAGAACAGCATCGAGGTACAGCCGCGTGGTCACTAGTAGTAATGTACCGATACCATTTTTTTGGCCGATACCGATACCCATTTTTTGACCGATACCGATACTCCGATACTTGGAAATACCGATACTTTGACCGATACTACTACCGATACCGATACTTTTAAAGTTATATTAAAGTAAAACTATTATAAGCCCTACATGGGCGTTATAATAAAATTATTTACTAATATATCTAATAATATAACAATATTGACAAAAAAGTTTTCGATTAGGAATGATAAAACTGCTCTTGCTATGTTAACTATATCGTGTGATTCGTTTCCCATACAAAGTTTTTCGATTGCGTTATCTTTACGCTTTATTTCGTATGATACCGTTATCTGCATGTAAGAACAAACAAGTATTCACTGTTTAGCAATCTTTATTTGCCAACTGAGGTTATTATCCGACTAAATTAATTAAAAATGATATTTTTCACCATTTACAGGCGTAAACTAGTAATATAATGTAGCATTTAGTCTCAGAAATAGCAGCGTGAACGCAAGTAGTATACGTACAGTAAGTACTAACTTACTCAGTGTTCAGAAGCAAACACGGCTTTTTTCGGTTTTGGGGCCTATCGAATTTTAATGTTTTCTTTTCGCCTAAGTATGTATTTAAAATATGAAAAACACGAAAATGATAAACATTTTGTTGAGAAATTATTTATTAAGCCTGAAGTTGGCTTATATCCATTTACATTTTTTGGAAATACTGCGGTTTCTCGGTACATTTTCGCCACGCAAATTCACACAGATATGAGTCCATCATTTGTTGTTGAGTGCCTCCCTGACGTTTTTTTTCATTTTTAGACTATGCCATACACTCTCAATCATTTGGGTGTGTGCACCTGTTGCAGGGTCCACGAAGTTTTCACCATGATTAACAGTGAGGTGTTTGAAATTATACCCTTGGTTAGGTTAGGAACACTTAATGAATAATTTCTATACAAAATGGTTATCTTTTTCTTGTTTTTCACACCAAAATACAGCATTTGGCGAAAAGAAAACATTAAAATTCGAGAGGCCCCAAAACCGAAAAGATCCGCAAATACGCAACCAACTATAAGATTGTTCCTGAATATTTCAAACATCTTAAAATAGAAGAAAAATGCAAGATTCGTAATGTGCGGCGATTTGCAGGCTAAATTAAAATAAAATTTTCAGTTACTTCTATATTAATTTTACAAAAACTTTAAAATGCGCCTTCACCTTTATTTATTTGGTTTGATTTTTGTTAGCCTGTCACATACGTTAAGAAATGAAAATTGGGTCAAACTATCTAGGTTTTAGTTGTAAAAGTGCAATAATTTTATGTCGCTACTGTGTTTTTACTGTGTTTAACTATTCATGCTACATAGCTTTCACTCACTGGCCGTACGTGACTCGTCGGGAATTAAAAGTAGTAAATTCAGTTAGCGGGCCTGATTAAACGCTGTAATTCAACAGTTAGCTAACTAATTTACTAGGTATGAATAGGCTCTTTATTTGATTACTAGTGTGCACGGCCCCCTCAAAATGACGGGATTCAATACCTTTCTTGAACAAATTTTCCAGACGTGGATGACTAACAAATATATTTATCATAACAGTACCCCAGATAAAAAATATCATTGTACTTGCGCACTGGTGAAACTCGTATCATAGATACGGTCATTATGGCTACATTTATGAGCGTGACTGAGAAATGGAAGAAGCGGACTCCAGACAAATAAACCAAGGGTATTTTTAGGGAGTAGCAGGACCCGTGGAAATTCTATGGACAATATCATAGTTAAGCTAGGTGGACCCGTGAAAAGATACCGTCAACATTACTCAACTTTTCCTGTCCTAACCTATCCTAACTGAAGCTATCCTGATACAATATCAAACATATCAATGCATGTAAGGGCATCTTTCAACGTTACCCTGAGATGTTCGGTATCCATGATACAGCACACTCAGACATCCTATGTTTCTTAAGAAGCGGACAGCAAACAAATGTTTAAATAAATATATAAATAAACACACAACGGGTATTATTCGGTTAAAATACTTTTACTTTCACGATTTATGACCTTCATTTTCATGATAAAATACGTATTACTGGAAAGTATCGGCCGAATTTTGCCGATGCCGATACCAGTATAAAATGACCGATACTGCCGATGCCGATACATCGGTACATCACTAGTCACTAGCGTTACAATAATCAGTAACTCATTTAGCACAAATGCTTTACGCCTGCTCACAGGCCAGATGCTCACTTACCGCTCTCTTCCATGGCACGAGACTGAGCCGTTCTACAAGAATACACCCTTAGCGAAGTGCGTCTTATTCAAACGGAAAGTAACAAGTCAGCGTTGATTTGTGTTGACGCGATGGTTGCATACTCCTATTGGAAAATGAAATGCAAATTCAACCCACCAAGTTTTTGAAAAAGTACTTTACACGATATCAGTAGCTGAAAACAGGAGCATGCGCCGCGGGATTGTCATTATAAAAATCAAATAAACAGACAACATTGGAAAACCAAAATTTACTCCTGTGGTTTTCTTCTAGTTTTTATGTTTTTTCTAAGGAACGGGATGGTGAGATTTTCGGGCGTTTAGTGCACGTGGAAGTTGAAACGAAACTGAGGCATGCAGCGCATTAATCAAAACTTGAAGACCGGCACGCCAGGCCTGGCCTTGGCACCCGTCACGGGAGCGCTCGGTACAGACGCCCATGAAGGTATAAAAGACAGGAGGGAGCGCTGGATGCGTTTCCTGTAACCTAGCTGGCTGTGTGCTAGCAGCCCGTATGGCTGTGCCTGCCGACCTTGAACCACTGCTCTAGTGTAGTGAGCAGTGATTGTCAGACCGTCGTTGCGTTAGTGTGTCGCTGCTGGCAACATGGTGAATTCCTGCAGCGCTTCCGGTTGCAATGCGCGCAACGACAAAAAGAATAACATCTCATTGCACAAGTAAGCACTAAATCTAGGTAACATTCATACTTTTGGAGAAGGCTTAAGTAAAATTGCAGTTCAGGCCCGTGTATTTTAATTTCGTTTATTATTTATTAGGCTATACATATTTGCACAGTATTGTTCAGCGTAGAATTCAAATTTGAAAACCATTTCATTCAGCGATCTCTACTTTTTGCGTTATAGCGTTTCAAATGTGTAAAATAATACGCATCCCCCTCAACAGCACATTACTAACTTATGTTCTTAAAGCAGCATTCACACGATCAATATTACTTAAAATATTTACTATTAGTGTAAATACATTGATCGTCTGAACGGCATACTGATAGACTGATGAAAATATTTATGTGATCAAAATTTTCTGAAATTTCATCAAAATTTGAGCATTCTTGGATTGATGGAAAGTACTCTATATGAACGTGTGAACACAACCAAGAGTTCGTCCAGCTGCCAAAAATCGTAGAGTTAGAGCCGGTCTCTCATTACTGAAATGCCTCCCCTCTTTGTGGAATCTTCCTCGGTTATTCAAAATATCCAGAAGCTAATAATATATATCATCGTTCATTCGGAGCTGGTTATAAAAGTCTTCCAGCTCCGTTACCCTTATGCCATTAAATCAATTCACATAAGTGTACATATTGCGTTTCAATATCCACTCCTCCCCCGATTTCTTCCGATTTCGTCTCTTTTTCTGTAGCAAAACAATTAGTAGCTCAAAATTTTTTGGCCCTGATTTAAGCACAACATTAACCACTTCCGATAGAAAGTCCGAGCAACTACTGATAGAAATATCGACAGTACATTATTGATCGTGCGAACTCGATATATTATTAATAAGTTGAATATATTATAGATTTTTTTACATTATAATTATGAAAGAAAAAAGAATAAAAAAAGAGCTGTACACGTGTGCGTCAAATGGTTGTACGCGCACATAGTGCCGGCCCGTGTGCGCTGTGCAGCAATGGCTGAGTGGCTGACGGTGTGCCGCCGCCGCCGCTTCAGTTTTGCGTAAGTATTGCTCTGTTTCCTCTCTGTATATTGTTTCATTTGCAATGCATTGCTGTTTTTTAGCACTGGTCATGTAGTTTAATGTTTCAGGTTGATGTCTTTGCGTTTTTTAACAATTATTCGATATAGTTGTGTAGTTATAGCCTGAAACGTGAATTTATTCCTATGCAGTACAGTGTTTGGTACCCCTCCCGAGTGGCTGATTGCTGCCCGAGCTGGCTTCAATCTGCACTGAGGCGCGACTGTGTAGCGCTCCCTCCTGTCTTTCATACCTTCATGCAGACGCCTCCAGCAAGGGTCCTCTCTTCGTGATTAAGATTATAAGATTAAGATTAAATATTAGTTTAAGCCTCCCTAACCACTACAAAAATGAAGCGTATCGAAGAGAGGAAGGAGGAAGGCACCATTTAGTATGGAGATAAGAAAATAAGGAATCTATGCTGAAGGGGCATATAAACAAGATGAGAAAGAAGTTTATGAAATAAGATAAAAGTTTAATAAGAAAGTCAGAGGTGCTGAAAAACAGGACAGTAGTGAACCGAAAAAAGGTGGTCCTTAAAATAACAAAAAACATTTTATTTCAACAAAAAGAAGGCCTACCTAACTCTCAGCTCGGGCCCTCACATAGTCCTCCTGAGAGCGCTAATTCCCATAGATACAATAGTTGTATCCCCCCGAGGGGTCCTCTCTTCGTGAGCCGGTGGAGCAACGCGTCTCCCTCAGCACAACTCGAGTAGACTACAACTCGACTGCTTTGTAAGGTAAGATGTTAGTTTAAGCCTCCCTAACCGCAACAAAGGCGTTCTAAAAAGAGGGAGGAGGAAGGCATATTTTAGTGTGGAGGTAATGATTTATTGATTATAAGTTAGTTTCAGCCTCCCTTACCACAACTCAGACGTTCAACGAGAAGAAGGAGGACATCATTAAGTTTGGAATTAATTAAGGAACGCTGAATCTTCGCTCATGATGTGCTCCCACATAAGGTCCCACTCGCATAGAAACATTAAGTTGAAAAGGAACAATATGAAACAAGATATAAGTTGAAAACAAGTCAGAGGTGCTCAAAACCAGGATAACAGTGACCTGAAAAAAGACGGTCCTTAACAAAACCAAAAACATTTTATTTCAACAAAAACAAAGCGTATCAAACTCAGTTCGGGATTTCACATTTCCACACTGGGAGCGTTAATTCACATCGATAAAACAGTTTTATCTCCCTGAGGGGAGGAAGGAGGTAAAAAAGATAGAAACAAAAAATTTTTATTTCACAGCAAACGCCTACCAACTTTCAGCTTAGGGCGTACATTTTCTAACCCTGGGAGCGCTAATCCCAATAGGTACAATAGCTGTATTTTCTAGAGGAGGAATGAAAGATGAGAAACAAGTTAGCTTACAGCAATAAATTTCCATGCACAAGCACAGTGCATTTGTTTCATCACAAAAACGCATGAGTGGACCGATTATTTGACTGCTTCACTATCAGTAATACAGAAGCCATGATACGATTCTCCCCCTTGAAACTAAAAAGATATTTCCTTTGCGGCGTGTTTTCAGCAGTGCAGTGCCCTTTAATACAGACAGAACGCAACAAGCGGGGGCACTCGCGCCCAGTAGCTCAGAGCTCGAGGTCACCGCGTCACCTTTGGTTAGCGCCGACATCCCGCAGTGGGGACTCCAGCACGGATAACTTGCATTGTTTTTCGAACGCTCTACTTTCCCTTGAATTTG
Source organism: Morinoia aosen (assembly GCA_030386875.1). Lineage (NCBI taxonomy): Eukaryota > Metazoa > Arthropoda > Malacostraca > Amphipoda > Talitridae > Morinoia > Morinoia aosen. Next base: position 46,525,896 of record CM059556.1, on the reverse strand, counting down.
GCTTTCATAAAAATTATACGAAAGTTTTAATGGCATGAAGAGTAAGGTATATACAGAGTCTACCGTTGGCAGCTCAAATTTATCAAAATATGAGCATGTATAGTAGATGTACCTTGATTTTGTCCTTTTTAGAAAAATAACATTAGCAGAGTCAGATTAAATTATATTATAAGTTAGATTAGATTGCACAAGTTAGCTTAAGCCTCCTTAACAACACATGTTTTAAAGAAAGGAAGGATGAGGGCACCATCAAGCATCGAGTGGAGAGAAAGGGGAATTGATGCACACGGTGTCCCCACTTAGTACTCCCCGTGCATAGAAACACCAAGTCTGGAAAGAAGATCAAGGAACAAGATAAAAATTGAAGCAGAAAGTCAGAGGCGCTGAAAAAAGGAATATCAATCAGCTGAAAAAGACGGTCCGCCGCAAAACAAAAACATTTCAACAAAAAGCGTACCTACCCTCAGCTCGGAACCTCACATCCCCCTGGGAGCACTTATTTTTCAAGATAGAGTAGTAATAGTAACCCCTGTGAGGAGTTTCCATTTTTCAGCTTACTGTTCACTAAAAAGAGCACAAGGTACAGAACAGTAACACTACCATGGCATATCGCTGGTTCAGTATGCCGATTTTCTGCACAAAAATAACAAATGGAAGAGCATAGCCAGAAAGAAGCCCACCGCAACGACCAAGATTGGCGTGAATGACTTGAATGACTCTACGCCCAGAGGCGGGAATTGCACTCCACCCGAGATTTCATTGACTCAGCAGCCTGCAGTGATTCTTATCCTCACCAGCCGCGTCACTGTGACTGGTCACACTGTCAAATGTGCGCGTAATTAGTAACTATACTTACTCTAATGCTTAGTGATGACCGTAAAGTACAGCGTTAAATTACCATTTTTTATTCATGACTTCCTTTTGTAGCAAAATGCGGCAAAGAAAAGTTTGTCAGAAATATGAAAACTAGCGTTCGCCTAAGTTTCCATTCTAACTACCTGGGGCCGACTTCCAAGAAATTTGAGTTGTAGCGCTAAAGTAGGGTGTAGCACCAAGTCCATTTTAATGAACTTACGCTGTCAGCTGCACCGCTAAAACGAAAACCTCAGAAAATTTCGCTATTGGTCGCTGAACATCGCTAAGCTCGCACGGCCACGTTGCCGGCGTTCAAAAGACGCTCGCTCCAATTTTATGCCACAGAACATCCGTTAAAGCATCGTGTTTAGTAACACGCTCTTACAGTAACTCTCAAATTCAAATATTTTAGCTTATGGATAACCTACCACCAAAAGAAAGCGCTCTTTATTAAGGTAAAACTCATCTAAAAATTGTAATGGTTAACTAAGGCATGACCGTTGCGTCAATCCAAGGCACAAAAACTTGTATTATACGCACAAAACAATCCCTTAGGCAAGCGAAGACCGTATAAATATTGCGCATGTTCGCTTCAAGTGCGCTCATCTTCCCAGTCGTACATCGGTCGTTACTGACGTGTCAACAAATTAAGCACTTCACGGGAACATCCATAACGACGTCGCTCATAGCAGTATTTGCTTTTGCTTCATTCCCAGCCAGCAGCAGCGCAGCGTGGATTGCCTGAGTTGATCGCATGATCAACACAAGATCGTGTGATGTTTGCTTAAAATTAAAGCCACTCTTATTAATATCCCCTTGCGTTTGTTTGGAATTAAAGCCATCTTCATGATGTACTGGAGCTCGTTCAAAATTAAAGCCATCCTCATGATATGAACTCGCACTCGCTCATATCATCTCACTCAGGTGTCCTGTTCCTCTATTGAAATTTATGCTGTTTAATTTCCAGCACAGCGAGGTTGGAAGTGCGATCTCGCAGTAACATCGCCTTCATCGAATAGCGATTAACATAGAATAGCAATTGTTTATCAGTTAATTTAAGTGAAAAGAAAGTTTTATGCTCATCAACTTGGGCCTTGAAATGAAGCCTTAAATCTATTTAACTAATGACGCATTTCAGCAGGCACAAAAGTGAAAGCACAACTGCTATGAAAGATGAGCACCATTATAAAGGTAAAATATCAACATAAGTAACCTGAAAATCCGTATCTCGAATTGCGTATCATAGCTCCCTATTTGAATGTTACATCGAACAGCCTAAAAAGTATCATTAGCAGTCTTAAACTAATGTGGAAACGCAAATTTAAAAGTAGCAAAACTACACACAAGAAGCACTATAACTGCACATGAAGACCGAGGGTTATTTATAATTACTATCGATTAATTGCAGGATTAAAATAAACTTCCTGGTTTAGATATAATTGCTACACACCAAAGACACAACTACAACAAATATTTAGGTTCATGTATAACAACAACACACCTACATGCACCACTAACACACACGACGAACCACAAAGCAAAGCAGTTCTAAATTGCGATTGTCACCAGAAGTTGGAATCTCAGCTGCACACCAGTTCGTATTAGCTCTACCATCCCGGCAGAACGAGTGAGAGCTTTAAAGAATACATTTAAAGTTGGCCGATACAGACAGTAAAGGTAATACAGCAGACCCACCCGCATGTGCCCCGCACAGCGACTTATAAATGACCTCAGCGCTCACCTAGTCACATTGGCACATGGAATGTACGGGTATTTCTGCAGTCGCAGATGTGCCCACACAACACACAGGTGCTGTGTTCGCACGCCTACACCTGCTCCACTGTCTTAGATAAATTCTACATAGAATTTCAACGAAGACGTGTACAGAATGCGGTGTTTCACTCTAACTATTAAAGAACAGAATGAAGGAAAATACATTTCCAATTGATACTTTTGCTATTAATTAGAGTTACCAAAAATATCTGAGGACGATCACAACCAAGCTTAAGGGAAAATATAAGAAAGATACGTGCAAGGTCCAGCACATTAAATCAAAATATAAATTCGCCTAAACCTCTCAATAGAAAATGTGCTCCAAAGAGAAGAAAGAAGGAGGCACAATTTAGAATTTAATGAAGGGAATGGGAATCTGTGTTCGAGTGTGCTCCCACACCGAATCCCTTATACTGAGAAACAGTAAAATTAAAAAAGGTGTATGGAAGAAGATGAAAGACAAAGAAGAAGGTAATCCGTGTTTAAAATAAAGACTGCAGTAAACCGTAGGAATATAAGATTACATGTTCATTTAAGCCTCCCTAACTGCAACAAAGACGTTCCACTCTGAGGAAGAAGGAAGGCACCATTTAGTATGGAGATCAGGGAACGTGGAATCTATACACAAGGTGCATAGAAACAGTAAGTTGAGAAAGAAGTTCATGAAACAAGATAAATCAAGTTGAACAAGAAAGTAATTGAGGTTTAAAAACAGGACAGCAGTGAACCGACAAAGAGAGTTATTTAAAATAACGAAAAAAAATATATCAAAAAGGCCGCCACAACTCTCAGCTCGGGATCTCACGTAGTCCACCTGGGAGTGGAACCGTACAAAGGTTATCTGTAGATTTTCGATCATATAAATTTGTTTAAGCATCCCTAACCCCAACAAATGCGTTCCAAAGAGAAGAAGGTGGGAGGCACCATTTAGTATGGACTCAACGGCACGTGAAATCTGTGTACAATATGCATAGAAACAGTTACTGAAGAAAGTAGCTTACCAAACAAAATAGAAGTTGAAGTTGGTGCCGACAGAAGATGGTCTGTAACAAATTGAAGAGCCTATTCTACCTGAACAAAAGGAAGGCCTAACTCAAAGTTTTAACATCGATATTTACCAAACTCCTCCCAGGAACGCTATTCTTATACACAACAGTTTTCGCCCTCTAAGAGGAAGACTAACTAAGCAAAAACTTTTCCCATTTCAACTAAAGAGCTACTTAACCTTCACCTCGGCACCTTGTATTTTCCTACAGAGTGAGCTAATTCCCATATCTACAGTAGTTGTAACCCCCTTGAGGAGACAGTACACTCCAGTGCTTTTGCCACCTAAAAGAAAAAAAAAAGAAAATCTTTCTCAAGTGACACTCCAACTTTAGCTACTTTAACTTAAGCCTGAATAAAATTACGGTTAGGTCGCAACGAAATCGAGTAGAAGTTTTTCAAGATAAGCATATTGGTCCAGAAAAAAATCAACGCGCCTTTAAAGGACCTGCACGAACGCACGCGCGTTGTGTGAGCCGGCCATGCGGAACACAACGGACGAAGAAAGGAATGGAGTACGGGATGGGTGACGCACTACATCGAAACGGGCCTGCCAACTCTGGGAGGAGCTCGAAGTAACCTGCACTGCGCTCATACTGCACGTAAGCCTGGCTTCCAGCACTAGCATGGTTTTCTTTTCATGACATAGTAATTATTTCCTTTTATCGATAGCCGAATTATTAAATGTTATACGTCCTCATTCAATGTATTTCTCAATCATTCGTCAATTATGATCATTCTAAGTTTTCACCTCTATAATTATGGACACATATTTAATCACTGGTTAACTGATTTTAAATTACTTTTAGCCTCCCTTTACCCCAATAAAGATGTTCAAAGAGAGGAAGGATAAAGGCACCATTTAGTATGGAGGTAAGGGAACGTGGAATCTATGCACAAAGGGTGTTCCCGTAAAATCGCGTGCGCATAGGAACAGATAAGAAGGACAGTTATGAAATAAGATAAAAGTTGAAGAAGAAAGTCAGAGGTGCTGGAAAACAGGACAACAGTTAAACGAAAAAAGATGGTCCTTTAACCAAACAAAACAAATTTTTATTCTACAAAAAGAAGGCCTACTCTAACTCTCAGCTCAGGACCTCACATTTTCCCTCAGGGAGCGCTAATTCCCATGGATACAATAGTTGTATACCCCTGAGGGGGAGATATTTGATGAAGAAAACATTACTTGAATCTAGTTTGTTAATAACGTGAATAGATAGGCAGAGTTTCGCAAGGTGATCTGATGCCTATGAATAAAGGTCATTAGTATCTAACACCTCCCAACTCATAACGAACATTTAGCGATACAACCCAGCCAAACAGATTAGATAAACCACAAATAGATGCTAAATAACCCACAACGATTTTTAGAACGCTTCGCTGCCAAATTAGCTTCACGCTGCACAAGATGCACGGAGGGCAAATGAAAGCAACCGAACAAAAACAAGGGAACGCACAGATCCCACAATGTTGAAGGCAGATGCTAAGGCGCGAGTTTGAGGCAGGTCTCGGAGATTTGCATTTCGAGCAGATGTTATGGGTTATCAAGCGATGAGAACTCCACACTTCACGAAATACAGAGAATTGTTTACAAGTATAACACACCCCTTCAAAACGTAATAAAAAGCCTGAGGCTTAAATAACTAAGCGATGTAAACTGGCAAAAGGCTCAAGGCATACTCGCCCTAACGGGCAAGGAATTTATACGCCCACTCGAAACAGAACTCCCCGTTGTACAGCCTAGAGAGGCCATACTGTACGAGGGTAAGCTTGAGGACAACTCGTGGTAACGAACTCGTTTCATTGATGTTTTAGGCTAAAGTATAAATGATAAAAATGTATGAAATTATCCCTAGTTAAGCCATTAGTCTACAAATTCATTTCCATACAAAAATCTTGCTAAACTTATCAATTTCGAGAATGAGTATACGGACGAAAATGATATAGAACTCGCCCTGATCGAATGTTCCACAAAGTGCCGGCGCTACGAGGGTGATGAGAGTGACGCCGAAGACGGGGTTAGGAGGGCCGGGACGATGCGGGCAGCACTCAGGAGGGAAGTCCCTGTTCCTGACAAAGTTCCTGAGAATGGCTTTGTTCTGTTCTCTCAGAGAGAACTCCCAGGATGTTCTATGTCGGATTGCAGATATTCAAGTTGAATACTTGCGAAATACTTGCGACGTTTATGTCTTCAGAGGAGACGGCGCAGTTGTTTTCGGGTATGAAAGAATAACCCAGGCTTGACATACTCTCGTTTCTTAACGTAGACATGCTCATTAAATACCTCACGCAGAAGGAATTTCATTTGAAACACAAAAATTCACATTTTCGAAAACTATGCAACTAATTGTCGAATTATCATTCACTCTCTAGTGCAGCACACAGTAAAAGCGATACTGCTTATTGTGCATCCTGAGGAATTTCCAAAACACAGCTTCACTCAAGATCAGATTTCATGATAGGCTACTACTGCGAGCTCGAAAAGCAACCAAGTAAACAGCGGAGAGCGTCATCAGCGTTGGACTAGACAATGAAGGACCAGTGCACGTGGTTTGCGTATCGTCTCATAAGTGAACGTCTGCACTGGGAGTGGTGATCTACACCCACATGAGGCGTTCAGTCACTTCAGTGATCATACCGACATATCTCGAGACTGGCACGGACCAGTGTAGTGGTTCATCTCATGAGTATCTATCTAAACTTTATTTAAAAGAAAACATAAAGCGAAAATAAATTATTCTATTACTTTTGAATTTTATTATAGATCAGCCATATACGCCAAGAATCCACAAGCAAAAGAAATCTACATCTCTCAAAATAATTTTAACCTACGATACATTTTTACAATCAGCGTTGCTTAAAGGACACTGACCTAATTTGCTGAACGACCGAGCGCTCACTGATGCGACTCACAGCCGTAAAACTCCATTAGCACGAGAACGATATCAAAATCAGAGAAATAAAAAAAATTGCTCGCAGCAAGACAACATTCGTCTACAAAGTAAAATCCCAACCAGTTCGCTACTTACGGCTTCGGACGAGGACAAGTTTCGAAGATTTGAACTACTAAATTCACATTGCAACAAGATATCGGTCTGAACAATTGTTGCAGATCTCAAAAATGCTTTATGACTGAACATTATATCGATCAATTGCATGAAGTCCGTAGAACAAACAATGGAAGATATGTTTATTCTTTTGTAAACACTGAACAATAAATACGTAGAACGAATTCAACTGGCAATCCTTGGTGAAATTACGTATTATCTATATCATTGCTTTTTTTGTTAGTTTATGACTCTCTAACTAAAACAAAGGCGAACTCAAGAGAGCGACGAGAAACGACTATTTAGCATGGCCATGGACTGTAGAAAACGGGGGAATCTGCGCACAAGATGTTAGGTTATATTAGATTAGATGTTAGTTTATGCCTCCCTAACCGCTAGAAAAAAAGGGTTCCGGAGAGGAAGGAGGAAGGCACCATTCAGTACGAAGATAAAGGAACGCAAAATCTATGCAAAAGGGACTTAGCAAATGTAAATTGAGAAAAAAGTTTATGAAACAAGATACAAGTTGAAGAAGAAAGTAGTAGGCGCTGAAAAACAGGACAGCAGTGAACCGAAAAAAAGTAGTCCTTGACATAACACAAAGCATTTTATTTCAACAAAAGGAAGACCTTCCTAACTCTCAACTCATGCCCTCGCACATTTTCCTCCTGGGAGTGCTATTTCCCATAGATACGTGCACAAGATGTTTCCCTACAGGATACCCTTCGGATAGAAACGGTAAGATGAAAGACGAAGAAAGGACAAAGAAAAGGTAACAAAAAAGTCATAAAAGCTGAAAAAAGTAAAATGGGCACGAAAGATATAAGTCCCGAAGACCTATCTACGGATATAACTGAGGTAACCTGACGATATCCCCAAGAGGCGCCAGTCTCCTTAGCAGAGGATAGCCCAACCTAACTTCTCCTAACCAATTACCTATCCCATGCCCCGTGAAGGGAGATAAAATTACTTGCCATGAAGCTCTATGTGCACAGCAACCTAGATTACATCACCGAGCAGCGCAGCACAGCATGGTAATGTTAGATAGCCATCCACTCCTCGGGCCCACGAATTTGGGACACGACAGCAGACGTAGGTAAGTAAGAGAGCAGCCGCTAGGCAAGAGACGGACGCATGACAAGGGGGCAGACAGACGCAGGGCAGGGCGGAGGGAGACCAGACGACGTACAAGGAAGGGACCGGCCAAGTTAGAGCCATAATGTCCGCCTCCAACTTTGCGCGAGACAAGTTCCGGGCCTGACGGATGCGCTACGCTGAAGACGAGGCAACAGCTGCGCTCAGTAGCGATATTACGCTTGATATCCCATGCCGTGCCGAGCATAGCGCACCATGTCATCACGTTAAGGAGCGTGAGAAGTTTGCTCATGGAATCTTGCAAGCGTGTAAGGTAATTTAATTTTCTCTCACTGCTTTGCCCATAGGGTATAAATGATGCTTGCTCATGGAGGATTTCCACACTCGGCTAAAAACACTTTAACAAGATAAAAATGAAGAAAGAAGTAGATAGACGCCGCGAACACATCCATTTTTAAAAGGAAGTCGGTTACGCGAAATGCTGGTCAATAGTTGTCTCCTTGGAGACGGCGCAAAGAAATAGATGAAATAATGAAAGGAACGAACCACACGGGGAAGTTAGCTGAACACATTCTTCAAATGAACAAGCAATACCAAAGAAGAAGCAGTAAAAACAGTCTTCCTTGATATGACAGGTAGGGTCTACAGGCGCGGTATTGGTTTGCTAACTAGTTCTTTCAATTGGAAAGGGCTTCTCGTAAGTGACCACGCGCGTCGACCACTACGATTGAAGTTTTGAAAAGACTTTTCAGTGTCTGGGTGGTCATTAATTTTCCAAGCATCGGTACAAATAATAGTTTTCTGACAAAAATATCACTTCCTGCTGAACAGTACAAACGAACTAGTATCCTTTCTACAACTTTCCTGAATAACACCCATCTCCACCACGGACACTGAGTGAACCGCACCGTACTCCCGAGTACAATGCATGCACTTCCGATAACCTGGGAGCACAAAGCGAGCAATTCCGAGCACTTCCGTCTGCATACACAGTAAGAGCAGTTCAAATGCGTGCGAGTAACTTAAGAGCACCTGAGAGTAACTACGGGCAAGACACAAGCCCTTGCGAGTACACGAGACAATGCCATCACAAAGCGCTCCCTCATACCCCCAGGACGCTCATTCAGCTCCCGCAGGCATTCCTGAGATCTGGCTCGCCAGCGTCACGAGAGGCAGGCCACGCACAGACTCAGCGCTCTCATAAGGCCCGTCCACACTTCGACCGAAGTGTGAACAAGACCGACGAACAAGATTCGACTGAATCTTGTGTTTTTCGGCAGCCCGCAAAACCGAACACAGATGGAAAACTGCCAGATTTCAGTGTCTTCGTGCTTTCGAAACTGTTGGAGAACTCCGACTACAAACTTTCATAGAAACAGCGAACACTCGCTTGTATATGTATTGTTGGTGTTTTTGCTCGTGAATTGCTTGTTTTCGACTTTTTTTCCTATTTTATCGATTTAATTATATTTTTCTCGCGAATACAGTAAATTCTAGGACTACACGGATACTGTATTTACCGAAATTAACTTCGTAACTTGTACAATATTTATTCAGTAATAGCATATGTCAATAGGTTTAGATTTGATTGATTGAATTGAAACATATCATTGCATGTACATTTAATTAAAATTAAAAACGAACTGCCAGCATACTTCGGCTTCACGCCGCCGAAAACGTAGTTTGGACATGATTCAGAAAGGTTTACGTTTTTGTTCGCGTTTTGGTGTGTTTGCGGTTGATGAAAAGTTGGTTAGTGTAGACGGGCCTTAACACTCGGGAGTAAACATAAGTGCATAATTTTACTAATAACAACGTAGAAGCTAAATACAACCCCTCCCCCCTCCCTTCGGTGAGCACAGACACCCCAGCTGCTAATTCAATGCTTGTAACCTAAGCTCGCGTTTCTTTGTCAACAAAACAAACGCTGTCCGAGCTTAGCTTTGCCAAAGCGCGCTATGACTGTAGTGATGTACCGATGTATCGGTATCGGTATCGGCAGTATCGGCCATTTTTAGTGGTATCGGTATCGGCAAAATCCGGCCGATACTTTACCGATACTTTCCAAAAATACGTATTTTATCATTCAAATGAAGGTCATAAATCATGAAAGTAAAAGTATTTAACACGTTAGTTGCGATGGGTTAAACCGAAGTTCAATATTCAACTTGAATTTAAAGTCAAAAGTGATAAGCAAATTTGTAAATATCAAACATTAACTGGGTCCCGTATATTAAAGGTTGTTCTGAAAGAGTCCAGCGAATCTTAAAACCATTCAATGTTAAATTGGCTTTCGAATCTTCGAATACAATAAAAACAGCCTAATCAGACTTAAAGATAAACGATACAATTCTGAAAAAAGTAATCTTATATATAAATTATAATGTAAAAATTGTGAAGCATGTTACATTGGGGAAACGGGTAGAAATCTTTAACAACGAATTGATGAGCATGCGAAGAATGTGCAGAGGAAGAATAGGTTATCCCTCGTCTATTAGCATTCCGAAGAAGATAACCATTCTTTTGATTTTTAAAATGTATGTATATTATAAAATGTTAAAAATTAATACGCTCGAAAAATTGTCGAAGCAATGTACAGTGTTTAGGAACCTAACAAAATTAATCGTCATCTTGATGTCCCCCCGCAGTTTCTTCCTATGCTCATCAGTCGCCCTTGATCAATGATTTTCGGCTTGCATGTAAAAAATTTAAAAAAAATGTTTTGTATACTAGATACCCGCGGATACCATAAGAGGTTTGTTTAAAAATACATCGTTCCCCTGATGACGGCTAGAGCTAATCTAGCCGAAAGCTTGGGTTAAAAAAATCAAATTTGTCTTTGCTGATCCCAAAATTTTGAAAAAAATGTCTTTTAATTATTCAATATGGCCTGAAAGCTGCACAAAAGCGACATGGTTAGGAAAACGCGCAAATTACGGCGATCACAACAACCTATCCAATACTACTAACCTATCCTGATTAAATTTCAAACATATCATTGCATGTACAGACGATCTTTCAATGTTACACTGAGGAATTCGGTCTCCGTGATACCGCAAACTCAGACATCCTATGTTTCTTAAGAAGCGGACACCGAACTAATACATAAACTAACATACAACGGGTATTATTAGGTTAGGTGATTGTTTAAGTATCGGTATCGGTAGTAGTATCGGTCAAAGTATCGGTATTTTCAAGTATCGGAGTATCGGTATCGGTATCGGCCAAAAAATGGGTATCGGTATCGGCCAAAAAAATGGTATCGGTACATCACTATACGACTGCCTTAATTTTGTCAAAGAGAAGAAAATCTCCACGGATAAGCTTTTTGTCTCCACGCTAACGCCATGCAATTTGCATGAATAACTCTTCAAGAGGACACAACTATTGTGCCTATGGGAATTAGCGCGCCCAGGAGGAAAATGTAAGGTCTCGAGCTGAGAGTTAGGGAGGGCCATCTTTTATTTGAAATAAAATATTTTCTTGTTTTGCTAGGGACCGTCCTTTCCGGTTCAGTGCTGTCCTGTCTTTCAGCTTCTCCGACTTTTGTCTCCCAACTTTTATCTTTTTTCCTAACCTATTTTCTCAACTTACTGTTTCTATGCGCAGGGGATCCCGTGCGTGAACAAACCTTGTGCATCGATTCCGCGTTCCCTTAACTTCACACTAAATAATGCCGTCATTCTTTCTCTTTTTGAACATTTTAGTTGAGGTAAAGGAGGCTAACGATATCAATAAATTATGCATGAATCCTTTGATTAGAAAAATAATGACTTCTTACCATAGACGATATTGAAAATTAAGGAAAAATGCTACTTAACACGTAATGCCAGTTCGCATGTTCCATCAAATGAACCTAACCCCAGAAACGGATTCAAAAGAATCATGGTTGGTCAGTTGACCAGGCGCGGTGCCGAGCCTCGCACAGCAGCGCGGGATATCAGCAGTACCCGAAGCACGGGAGGACGGAGCCAGGGGGAGGAGGCATTAGAGAGCAGCCGGGCTCGTTGGCATGAGCGGTCACGCACACTTGTATCGCTACAGCGGGGGGTGCGTGCGCCGCATTTTAGCACTGGGCGTACTCCTGTGAGTACGGTGGCAGGAAGGCAGCGATAGGCTGCCGCCGCTCCAATTTCACGGAAAATAGCAACACTTGCAGCAGCGCTGTGGGCTGTGCGCAGTTGCCGGTTAACTCTCATCTTCAGGATATCGCATCACGGATGCTGGACTCACATCACGGATGCTGGACTAAATGGACACCAAGCATCACGAACATTGAATTTTCGGGATAATGGGCAAAGAAATGTGGAGTATCACAAGCAATGAACATCCGGTATCACGAATACTGCAATATCCAGTATTAGGGATACTGAATTTTCCAGTGTTATCAATACCGAAATATCCGGTGCTACAGACATTAACACGTTAACTGCGATGAGTTAAACTGAAGTTCAATATTCGATTCGACTTTAAAGTAGATTGTGGTAATCAACTTTGAAAATAGCAAGCCTTAACTGGATCGGGCCTTTATTTAGCTTTCATTAAGTATTAATAAAAAATGAATTAGTGTTAGCAGGGGGGTCAGCAGCACTACGAAAATTAAAAAAGTGACCACCGGTGGGTCACTTCGCAGGAAATGTGTTAAATTACTCAGAATAGCGATATTCCGATCACACTTCCAGATATTTTCTCAAACATGAGCAAATAATGGGCTCCAGAAACTTCTGCTTTACAGATCTGAAGCAAGAAGCTGATAAATTGCATTGAAAATAAGTAAATAATCTGCCTTACCGCTTTCCTGATGCCAAAGACACCTTTGACTCAAAATGAAGACAGTACCTTGGTACAAGATGATAGAACACATACACATCGACACACTATGTTTACTCTGAATGCAAATATATAATGCACATCACACGTTCGCGTCTGGGTCAAATCAACCTCTTTGAACATCGACTGAAGTTTTTTATTTTACTATATTTCCTGAATACTTCATCTTTACAATTTGATGTCTTCTAGTTCGACACTATACTCAAACATGTTCATGTTCAGTAATTTAAATTCAAGAGAGGAAAGGCTGAGAGAAGCACTTTGTCATCGAGCCGCTGTGAGCCGAATCATGACGCAGGATACTTAATTAATTCCGCACATGTCTATATTTCGTCAAAACCATGCATGAAGCACTCTCGGAGCGCTCATCCCCAGTTGGGCTATGGATGTGCTCAAAATATGAACGTCGAACATGGTGCATAGCTTACTGAATCTTTCTCTAATTTCCCTTTAAATTGAGCTACGCAGATACGTGGAAAACGCGTACACGGAAAAAGTATTTCAAATTTATTTAGTATCTAAATTGCAACATCGCGTTTCATTTACAAGCACGCGAGGCCAAACAGATAATCAAACTTGAAAACGAGTAGCAATTCTTTGATCAGAAAACGACGGGCCAGACCACACTGCCAGCAACAGGAAGCTTTCGAGTTGCCACTCCTCACATTGGTTCTTGAAGGTTTTAAGTCAGACATTTGACTCTTTCGAGAAGATAAATTTTATGATAGCTTCCAAACATCTAATGATATTTGGTCATAATGGCTTTTTAGGGCCTAAATTCTCCGATTTAGCTCAATTTTACGAGTCCAAACACAACGGAGAATTTCAGCGAAAAAAGAACTTCTTAGGCAGAACAACCTGTGACAAAGTTCAAATAGTGACTAGAAGCGTAACAAGGCAGAATTTGCGTGAATTTCTGTTCATTAGTATAAATAATGACCGACTAGATCGCTCTCAACTCGTCAAAACAACGTGTGACTGAGTTAAAGCTAAAGAAGATAGGTTAGATGTTAATTTAAGCCTCCCTAACCGCAACAGACGTTCCAACGAGAAGGAGGAAGGCACCATTTAGTATAGAGTAAAGAAACGCAAAATCAATGCACAAGGAGCATAAAAACAGAAAGTTTAGAAAGAAGTTATTGAAACAAGATAAAAGTTGAAGAAAGTGGTAGGTGCTGAAAAACAAAACAGTGAACCGAAAAAAGATGGTCCGTAACAAAACAAAAATGCCTATTCTTTTCCAACAAAATGAAGGTGTCCCAACTCTCAGCTCGGGACCTCTCTGATATCTTTTGGGAGCGCTAATTCTCATAGATACAATAATTGTATCCCTCTGCCGGGAAATTTATAAAAGAAAAACGAAGCATTTCAATAATTTTCAATATGATTTCTTTATGGATACTGTACAACAAGGGAAATATAAATTAAGCCCCAACATTCAGCTGAATATGTTTGTACTGTTATGATATGGCGAAAGTGTTGCGTTCTAGAACGATAAATTCTAATTCCATACCAAATCTAAGGGATAGTATGAACAAATTTGCTCTAAATATTATTTCTATTGATCAATCTTCAACTTTCATTGGGATTTCCAAGACGATAAGATGCCTCAACTGCAAAATTGTACCCGGCATTCTTCTAACTAAACGAAAAAGGACACCTAAACGCGCAACACAATAGACAGTTCATTATCATTCATTAGTCACCTAGATTAAAAATGTTCACGTAAGCGACTTCTCTTCTCTTATCTTTGAACAGATTTATTTTTAAAGCTTGGGAGGTGCGAGAGTGAGCCACCATCAGCCACCATTTCGTCTGCGGGCGCTGCGCTACAGCACAGCTCCTCTGCCCAGCTCCGCCTCAGGTTCGTCGCCCTCAGCGAATGCCACTTGTTTAGAAGGGATAAGAGTTAGGGTCAAGCTAAAAAAAAACTCTCATCCAGAAATAGGGCGTTTGCATTAATCCTTGAAATTGAAATTTCATGGTTAAATTAATTCAGAAAAGGTCAACTGGTCAACCTGTTGAGCGCTTATAACGGGCTACAGCTCAATTAAGTCTTTGAAATTGCAAGCTTGTTAATTAACTACGTCAATTGGTCTCTTGTGATCAAGGCTTCGTTCCGTAATCAAAATTTACTCTTAGTAGTACGCAAGAAGTTAAATAAAATGATTGAGTCACTAGAGGCAGCCTAGGGAGGAGCAAGCTTTACCGGAGTTTTGAAATCATACTCTGTTCTGTCCACGATAAAAGAGGAGTCGCATTCTTCCTTACGGATCACCTACACAATTTCTAACCACAAAAAGTGCGTTGTTCGTTTCCTGGGGACGGTTAGAAAAAAATCCGTTGAAAAGTAATGCTAAAAATTTATTTCGCTTGTTTTTGCACCTCCTTAGAGGGAAATACGGAATAGATTACGTTTGGAATGCAAGGAGAAAGCAACGGCTGCGCACGGGCGTCAGCATCTCGAGCCAAATTAGTGCACGACAGACTCTCCCTGGAGCACACTACAATATACAACATCACTCCATTACGTATGTGTTGCTGCCTCTGTCTAAACCCTAAAACAATCGAGATACAAGCACTAGCAAGAAGTGGGATAAAAATTTTGACAGCATCTCTGCAAACTGGATCCGTCAAGTAAGTTTGCCTTCACAATAGAAAAGAAACAAAATTACGGTACCAGACCCCAGAGCACACGATGCAACACAACTTGGTGTTACATTCCATTTTTTCCCAAAGAAGGAGTACTCACTTGTGACAACAGGATCTTGCTCGCTCCATTCCTCATTCATGCCTTCTTTTTCCGTTCATGCGTTATTCTACAACTCTCTCCTCTCTCACCAACTTCTAGCTCCCCTCTCCGGCACAGCCCGTCGACTTGTGCGCACGACAACAAAGACGAGGAGGCTGAGACAACAAACTCTGGAGAGAGACACGCAGCCTGTGTTGTGTGTATAAACTGCTCACGAGCACATGAGGAAGATGGACAGGCTTCTGTCAACGTGAATGCCAGCAATGATACAAACTAACTAACAAACAGAGGCTAAAAGTAAGTCCATAAAATGGAAACCAAAACACACGACAAGACCGCTAAGGCAGCAGCAAAATTACCGTGGCACCAGAAATGTCAGCACAAGTAAAGTTTCCTCAGCTTCAAAACAGCAACACATCTTGACACTCAGCAGTTAATCGCAACCGTCGCTGGTTTGAGATTCTAGAATATTGAGAATTGCAGCTCCCTTACATAGTGCTCCGCTCCTCCCCGCCATCGAGGGATGGAGAAGCCATTGTCAACAGTGATGAAGTGGTCACCAAACCTCGGAAACCAATCAAGTAAAAATAGGCTTTAATCAAGGTCTTACAAGTTTGGGTTATTCCCTTACGCTAAAAATTTAGCATTCATTCCATGTCTTGACTACTTACTTCTAAGTAATAAAAAGATAATTAATTACTCAATTTTATTCCACTATGTCGATTGGTACGTGAAAATTGAATACATTTACTCAAAGACTCATGAAATAAGCACAAAAAATCACCAGTCGCATAAATTATACTATTGACCATCGTGATTTTTTTTTTTGAACCGTTGAGGTAAACATCAAAGTTGAAGTGACATGTGTAAAAAAAAACTAAAAATAGAAAACAGGGTAGATCTAAAATCCATGACTGATACACCAAAAACTGAACAGAGGTAAATACGAAGAATTGGAAACATGATAAACAAATCAAGAATTGAAAATAGTACTTTGCTCGATCATAAGTTAGTTTTAGCCCTCGTAACTCCAACAAAGGTGTTCTAAAGAGAGGAAGGATGAAGGCACCACTTAGTACGAAGTTAAGGAACGCAGAATCGATGCACAAGGTGTGTTCCCACACAAGATAGCCTGAGCATAGAAACAGCAAGTTAAGGTTAAGAAACAAGATGGAAGTTGAAAAAGAAAGTAATAAATGCTGATGAACATAACAGCGGTAAATGGAAAACTATGGTCATTTAAAAAGTAAAAAACATTCTATTTCCGCAAAAAGGCTTTCTTAACTCTCAGCTCGGTACCGCACATTTTCGCCTTGGAATCGCTGAGCTACAAAGATACAATAGGTGTATCATCCTGAGAGGATTTCAAAGAGTAAAATAAAAATCAATACGAATGCAAACTCAACATATGCACGCCGTTCTGGCCAAGACACAAGAAACAGCAGTAGCACAAACTAAACAATGCTTACACTATCACAAACCACAACAGGCTCCAGCACAAAAATGCAGCTCACCCTACATCGGGTCACAGGCTCGAAGACAATACAAACACGGACCCCCGTCGTTCCTAAAGGAAATTAAAAATGATTTCCGCCATTTACTCTCTCTAAGCGTATTGTAGAATGGTCAATACTCAATTGCACATTATTGGGGTTAATTTGCATAATACTTCATTAAACATGAGCAAGTCCTTGAATGGTTAACCATGTATATAGCTCAGAAACCTTGCGCCATCTACAAAGAAAAGCCTGATTCATAAAGATATCATACAACATATGCCCTAAAGAGAATACTTTCTTCTTATTTGAATAAAGCTAAGAGTAGAGTACTGAAACAGATAGCTTGAGGCTCCGTTCTTACCGCAAAAAAGTTTTCATATGAAAAATTGAAGGGAGCATTTAGTATGGACCAAAAACTATGAACTACACCCAAGGTGGGTTCCCAGACACTCCAGACTGCGCATAAGAACACTAGGTTATGATAGAACAGGAAGAAAAGACAAGGACGAGAGGGAAAGGAAGGTAGGGAAAACTGAAAAAAGCCAAGAGGCTCGAAAGATAGAATTAGATTAGATTAGTCGTTAGTTTTAGCCTCCCTACCCAGCAACAAATGCGATCCAAAGAGAGGAAGGAGGAAGGCACCATTTAGTATGGAGTTAAGGAAACGCGGAATCTACGCAGAAAGGGCATAGAAACAGTAAGTTGTGAAAGAAGACCATGAAACAAGACCAAAGTTGAAGAGGAAAGTAGTAGGTGATGAAGAACAGGACAGCAGTGAACCGAAAAAAGGTGGTCCTTAACATAACAAAAACATTTTATTTCAACAAAAAAGAAGGCCTACCTAACTCTCAGCTGGGGCCCTGACATTGTCCCCCTGGGAGTGCTAGTTCCCATAGATACAATAGTTTTATCCCCCTGAGGGGAGAGATAGAATTAGATTAGATTAGATTATAAGTTAGTTTAAGCCTCCCTAACCGCTGCAAAAATAGAGCGTATCGAAGAGAGGAAGGAGGAAGGCACCAATTAGTATGGAGATAAGAAAATGAGGAATCTATGCAGAAAGGGCATAGAAACAGTAAGATGGGAAAGAAGTTCATGAAATAAGATAAAAGTTGAAGAAGAAAATCAGAGGTGCTGAAAAACAGGACAGTAGTGAACCGAAAAAAGGTGGTCCTTAACATAACAAAAAAACATTTTATTTCAACAAAAAGAAGGCCTACCTAACTCTCAGCTCGGGCCCTCACATTTTTCCCCTGGGAGCGCTAATTCCCATAGATACAATAGTTGTATCCCCCTGAGGGGTCGAAAGATAGAATTCTCAAAAGCTAACTGCCAACGTAATGGGAAGAGATAACTAAAAATCAATTAAAAACGAGCACAGCTGAGCGAAATGTAGAGAAATATTGCAAGAAGTCTTGCAAGAAAAGTATGAGAAAAGGCGCAAGAAAGGAGACCAACAGACACGCGACGTAACAAGAGGTGTTAAAGCTGCTACACCCACGCGGCGCCCAGCTTGCAGGCTCCTCGTGTGTCCGGCCCGCTGTGCAGGAGCGAGCCTCAGCTGTGTGCCTTGCTTCGGTTGTGCCTGCTGTGGCTGCAGTTACACGGCAACGGTTGTGGTGTGGCAGCAGTTACACAGCAACAGTTACCGACAGCAGTTGCAGTGTGGCAGCAGCTACACAACAGCAAATGTGTGGTCCTAGTTACTCGGCATCAGTTTCACATTAACGCTGGCCACTTCAACGTGATGAGTTATGAACCAGAAGTTCTTCAGTTTTTTGACTCCTACCTGAATTCCACATCAGATTAATGCGTTACTGAGGCTGGAATGCAGGTCGGCGCCATTCGGACCTACATTGCTTCTGAGTAAGACTACATAAAGAATATTTAGACACTATGTTTACTATGTACACGTGAAAATTATCTCCGCAACTGCAGCGCTCAGCGCAGTGTTGGCTTCCAAAACGTCATCTCAGAAACGACCAACACAAAAAATCGCCACAACATTGGCGCTAATAAATTCATTAAACTCGAAAAATAAATAGGGATTTCATGGAGACAAATATACCTTAAAATCTTTCCAAAATGCAACAACTGCGGTCATACTGACACGCAGACGTGGCCTCTATAAACGGAACTTCAGTTACAGCCGAAAACAACGAAAATTCGAGGCAAAGCTTTCGAATAGGGTGTAGCATGCTGTCTTGCTCCGGACAGCAAGCATCCAATGAGCCCCTGGCGGCTGAAAATTCTAAACGATTTACACTCACCAAAAGCATGTACATAGTTCTTAGAACGACGTAAGAAGGACGCAATGTCTAACAGTCAACAACCTTGGCACCGTGAGCCAAATGAACTTTGAAGCTTCTATGACACCCATTAATATGGTGAGATGTGAATTCTCTTCACCGCTATGCGTGCGAAATTAGCGAAATCATAGAGTAACGCCGAGCACCGCACACTCGGGGGGTCACGTGACGTGCGTTGTGATGATGGGGGTCACGTGACGTGCGTCGTGATGGTGGGGGTGAGGTGACGTGCGTCGTGATGGTGGGGGTGAGGTGACGTGCGTCGTGATGGTGGGGGTGAGGTGACGTGCGTCGTGAGGGTGGGGGTGACGTGACGTGCGTCGTGATGGTGGGGGTGACGTGACGTGCGTCGTGATGGTGGGGGTGACGTGACGTGCGTCGTTATGGTGGGGGAGGGTCACGTGACGTGCGTCGTGATGGTGGTCACGTGACGTGCGTCGTGATGGTGGGGGGGGTGACGTGACGTGCGTCGTGATGGTGGGGAGGTCACGCGACGAGCGTCGTGATGGGGGTCACGTGACGTGCGTCGTGATGGTGGGGTCACGTCACTCACGTGACGTGCGTCGTGATGGTGGGGGTGACGTGACGTGCGTCGTGAGGCCCGCGTACGAGACACAGCCCGGCGCAGGGGGAGGCACGAGAGGGAGTGTGGGGGACGCACGGCCGCACACCGCAACACGGACCCGTGACGCACTGCAGCCAAGTTCAGCGCGCACTCACAATGGTCTTTCTAATGCATAGAGAAACTTCTTTGATGCTATATCCCTTTCTGAAATAGTGTAGTGGGTTAAAAAATTCCTTATCATTCAGGAATTACCCAGTTAGAAATGATTGTCCGCACTATGCATGAACAGCCTGGGAACGTATTCATCCCCTCACAAGATGGGTAACACAGTCTGCAGCTTGTTTGGTAGGTATATAGCTATTCCCATCCTGTGAAAAGGATATCTAAACACTGCGTATGACTAAAAAATTAACCTTTTTTTAATTACAGTTAATTTATACCAATCAATATTCACTTCGGTGTTATCCCAACGACCAAAAAAAATACATATTGAAACAGGTCATTTCTAAATATTTCGCTAATGAATTATAACTATCTCGAACAATGTTTTAATTTTTGGTAATTGGGTACTCTAGTTTCGATGTTTCTTTTTTCTATGTGCGTACTAATTCCCTGGGTAGATTTGCCAATTTCAATTCCTTAACAACACCAATTAAAACGAATGAAGAAGACATGATATGGAGTGCTTCAGTAACATCACGCAGGAAAAGAGACATTACATTGTGGAACAACTTTCAATTCTGAAATAAGAATTTATTCGCATTAAAACAATTCAGTTATTATCATCTTAAAATATTGTTTTCTTTAATTAAAGTGAACAAATTCCTTGAAGTCGCCTTGACGTGATTTATCGAACATTATCAAATGTCATCTTATATTATACGCCCGCGTACACTAGCTTATATGTACATACATACTTATTGCCTCTTTTTCTCAAATGAACTGATCTCATAAGACAGTAATAAAGCTATCTCAAGTTTAAGAGAAATGGTAACTACAACTAGCCAGAAGAAACGCAATTTTTGCTCACCGGGACGCTGGGGATCTTGAAAACCACTTCCATAGCTCCAATCATTACATCAACATCACAATTTAGCTAGCTCTGTCCAAAAACGTGCCCCCTATTCATGTACCAACTCGAAAATTCTCTTATACCGCGCCATTTGAATTTGCAATAATATGCAAACAATTTTATTACACAATAGAACTTCTTTTATGACGTTAAATTATTCGACGGCGGTATACTTCTACGAGGTAATCAAAAAAGTTTTGTCCATTTTTGATTAGCCATTGAATGAAGTTGAAATATATACGTAATGCGTGTAGCAATTGTTTTCAGATTCGGACAGCCGAAAGTAGGAACATCAGACGTTATAAAAATTAAAAACACGCGCACCGTGTTTAGCCATCAGTTATATCAGCAGGGCAGCAGTGGACAAGGATGGAAGTGTCTGCAGATCTCGTTTGTGGCTGTTTGTTTTACGACTTCAAAGTGGGCTAATCAGCAGCTGCATCAAGTAGCCGCACATGTCAAGCGTTCGGGGATAGTGCTATGAATGAACGTACAGCAAGGCGTTGGTTTCAAAAATTCAAGTCGGGAGATTTGTCCCTCCGTGATATGAGCCTCGCAAGGGACGACCACAGGTCTTGAATGACGGAATCCTGAATGTGGCCATTGAACAAGACAGTATTCTAACGTGAGGTGAACTTGCAAAACAGTTCAACGTTTCTGGTGAAACAGACTTCACCTGCACCGCCTAGGTAAGGCGTACAAAGTGCATGGGTTCTGCACAGGCTGTTGGAGAGACAACGAGTGGCAGCCTGCGTATCGCTGCTTTTTCGCCACCGTACTGCATCCTTATTCAATTGAGTTCTTACCAGTGATAAAAAGTGGGTTCTGCACAAAACTCCCAAGCATTCCAGACATATGTTGTCACCTCAGGATGCCGTCCCACACCGCAAGACCGCCTATGCAACCATGCAAGATCAAGCTTTGTGTCTGGTGGACAGGTCGTCAAGTGGTTCATTATGAGCTGCTACCAACGGGCCAAACGGTCACTGGAGAGCTTTATACTCGCAGCAATTGGAACGTGTGCAACAGGCATTACACCAGAAGGAGCCAGCGCTGGTGAATCGCAAAGGTGTGCTTTTCCTCTACGACAACGCCAGGCCGCATGTCGCGCGAGTGGTCAGGGATACCATACAGCAACTTGGGTGGGAGACTTTGTGTTATCCACCTTATTCACCTGACCTTTCGCCATTCGATTATCACCTCTTGCACTCCCTGGATAATCATCTTTGCGGGAAACCCTATACCAATAAAGCAGACTTGCGCCAAGCCCTCACTGACTTTTTTGCGTCCAAAATCCCCGAGTTTTACCGCAAGGGGATTGAACAGCTGGGGACACGTTGGCAGGAAGTGCTGGCTGCCAACAGTAATTATTTTTAAGTCAATATATAAGTTACACATACTGTGAAGCGTTTTCTAGTTTTCCTTTAAAAACGGACATAAATTTTTTGGTTACTTCATAATATGCAAAATACCTCGGTAAATCTGAAGGATATGTCAGTTATCGATTTTGTAAATTTCGATGCCTAAGCATAGTTAATTAGATGGAAATAAACAAGTTTTCTTCTATGCACTTTCCGTCTCAAATGAGTATTTTATTAGTTATAGCGGTAAATGACTTACCGTAACTCCAATGTTTGAAGCGGCAAGTAATTCAAGAAGCACGTCGGACAGCAACACTGCAATGCGCACTCGCTTCCAGCGCGATCGTCATCAAAGACGAAACCAGACCTACCGTTATACCTCGTTAAATACTCATTTGACGAAAAAAGTGTATAGAAGAAAAGTTGTTTATTTCGATGTTATTACCATGATTCAAGCAACAAAAATTCAAAAATCGATGAGTAGCTGTTTATTCGAGCGCATTCGTCATCATAGACGAAACTAAACTTACCGCTATAAATCGTAAAATACTCATTTGAGACGGAAAGTGCATAGAAGAAAACTTGTATATTTTGATTCAATTAATTAGGTTCAGGCACCAAAAAGTGGAAAATCGATAACTGACATATCCTTCAGATTTACCAATACCTCAAATGAAGTAAGTAAAATTAATTGATAAGTAACCTGCACCTGCACCATTGACCTTATGATATGGCAAACTGTGAGACTTAAGAGCAATAAATATTTTCTCCTCATTGAACAAGAAATCAAATATTGCACAAAAAACTACTTCTCAAATGAACAACTCTACCTAATCACTAAACCATAAGAAATGAAGGCTACTACAAATAGTAAACTGGCCTTTTTTCACATCAAAGCAAATTAACTTTTACCCAACAAAGCTCAATATCAGAATATAATATGAGTTCTTTCAATTGATTTTTATAAATAGATCAAATTACAAAAACATGAAAAGACAAAGAATTCAAACTGCTGCAATGCCCTCAAATGTTGATTATGCTACACCATTTGATTCTACAAATAAATGCTACACTTCAATAAATTACTAATTACAGAAATTATTACTAAGGTCACTAAACCATAGATCATTATATTAACTAACTCAAGGTCTTTCTAGCCACCCTAAAGATGATCTCATGAGAGTAAAGAGGTAAGACCAATCAGTATGGACTGACTCCAGAACCTGTGCACTAAGTGCATTCTCAGACAGGACATCTTGCACATAGAAGCACAAAGTTAAAAAGGAAGAGGAAGAAAAGAAAGAAATAGATAGCAAAGGTGATATGAAAACTGAAACAGCCAATTCAAGCACGAAAGATAAATGCACCAAAGGCCTATAGAGCCAAAGCTAAAATATCCCAATAGTATCCTCCTGTGGGTGCCAGTCTCCATACCATAGGGGAAACAAATCTAACCCTTTAGCATATCTTATATCAAAGGATTGAAAAACCATGTCTTACAAAGAGAAATCTACTGCTATTTCTGCAAACAATACTGAGACATGTATACTTGAATTTGGATGCATCTAATATAATTTCATAAAAACTTTGTCACAAGCATGCTTTACAAGAAACCATATGTGTTTACTATAATGTATAAAAATGCCATTAACATTATAAAAAATTCTGCATGACAATGAGGATTTTTTTAACAAATTATCAAGAAAATTACAACAGCATCTGTAATAGCCACAATTCTTACTTCAAATAAAATTTACTTTAATGCCATCCACTGATTTAAACTCAACACTGAAGCCTGCACAGGACATAACCACATATAGTATCAGTGAACACAGCTACCAACACCTCCGAGTGAGTGACACACCAAAGCATTACACAAATTCCTCATGGAAAACAATGTGAAGTAGATTACTCCTACTAGACAAGAGGCATCTATGCTCCAATTTGGTCCTGTAACTTGGGCCATGGTCTAGATACTTCAAGATAGTAAGAGTGAACCCGATGTGACAGACTTTGAAGCAGATCAGGATCATCAGTCATATTAGTGAAAACAATGTAATTATTTACCTCTAGTTAATTTAAAGCCACCAACAACAGGAAATATTGAACTGCAAGTTACTTCCATAAATATTTTGCCTTAAAAGCTTTTACCTCAACTGAGTTCAAGAATTCAATAAGATCTATATTCATTTTAAGTTCCTTAACCTAGTTTGTATGCATAAGTTCATTCTAACACAAATTAGGCCTAATTAAAAAAGGTAGATTAGTATTACAGAGAGTGACAGCAATACTTGCTAGCACTATATCCAAAGTGATAAATAAGATGAGTATTTCAATGAGCGTAACACTCATGCACAATATTGATTCAAGCGCCTGAAACACGCGTGCTATGTTCTAGATACAAGTAATACTTTCAACACAATAACTAGCAAACTAATGACATCTAATGGATCCCTACAAGTGAAACTGATGACGATTTCTGATAATTTTGAGCACTGGAATACAGTGCAGCTAGACTTTCAAGCGGCACAGGTCACTAGTTTTGCAACTAATTATACGAAATTGGCAGGTGAAGTGGCATTGCCCTGTACGTCTTCACTATGGCCTCAATGGTATTTTTTGAGCAGGGTACAATCGGCAAACTTCTCCACGGCGGAAGAATCCTCGAAGTGGGCAAGCGGCATCATTTCATTCGATGCGGTGTCAAGGTATCAATTCGAGCAAACCAACATCCAATAGAAACGAATACCTAGAACGACTATGAATTATTCTAACATTATATTCGTCACTCTTGAAATGACATAGCCTCGCTCATATGTGAAATACATATTAAGACGATGATGCTCTCCAATGCCCGCCGCATTTGGAGGTTTGCCACTTAACTGGCACAAATGGTATCCACTTTACGAATTATAGATTGAAATAAGCACCCTACACCAGCCATAAGTACTCACCGATGTCGAGAGGGTAGATATCTTTGAGCATAAAATCCAACGTTAAGTCTCCTTCAGAACGCGCACAAGATAGCACATAGGATGACCACATGCAAGCGCCGCGCACACCTACCCTTTCGAACGACTGAAATGATACTGAATAAAGTGACAGCCAGATGGCGGGGCCTGGCTGTCAAGGAATACTCCGAGTGGCTGATAAAAAAGGCACTTGTGGTAGGCCAAAAATACCCATAACGGAGTAGTAAGCACCTCGTAAAATTGTAATCACTTTGCTAAAGAAACTATTGGATCACTGGCCGCACTTTATCTCACTCATGGGGAAAAACAGGAAATCTTTATTGCTTAACAGTACTCTTCACCTCCTTTCCAGGTGCCTTCATTTGTTTAAACTGGTTCTGGAAGTCAATTATGAAGAGAACTGAACGCAAATAAGCTACTATGCACAATTATTTTTGAGACATTTCATTTGCTCACATTGTGTATTGACGGACAACCAATGTCTCACTCATACGCACAGGTTGGGTGAATTTTCAGAACAATCTACAACTGTCTCGAACTGTGACACTAAATATAGAACGCCCGCTATCAGACGCGAAGGCTTTCTAATTTTGACCGGGAAAAACTTCGGCATCTGGTAAACCTGCCAGGTACTCCTGAGGTACGCAGTGTTTGCCAGCGATCTGAAGACGAGGGCGAGGTAAAGGATGAAGCCTAACGCCTGTAGCTTGACAATGATCGGAGGGTCCTAACAATTGCGAAGGTATCTAATATTCCTTTCTTTATTTTTTCGTATAGGACTCAAAAATAAGTGAAGATTTGATTATGTCGCAGGCACTATTTATGATATTATAAATAAATACGACAGATAACCGTAGTCCATGACCTACATGAAAAACTGTGGAGAGAGGAACTGAAGAACAGTTATTTAGAATAGGATTCACTGGGCATCACGCCATTTCTCGTCGCTTAATTTTTTTCTGTGTGTTAAATGTAGGCTATAAAATGACTCTCAGAAAGGACGGTTATCTGGAAACATAAAACGTTGCAGATTATAGCCTACTAAATAGTCCTTTCCAAATTAGTTACTTCCTGATTTTTGTCTGTGGTAACCGAGTGGTCACTATTGGTATATGGAAGTTGAGCGGCTGATTTCCTAGAGTTAGTCTAGTACTTATTGACATTCATCAATCCCATTTAGTAAAACTGTAAAAAACAGCGTCTACGACCTGTAACTCAGGTTACAGCTGCCTAGTGAGTCAGCGTGAACGTTATTTCAAACGGAAGGTCGTGCATTCCTGCCCCTGCAGTCCGAGCCTAGTGTTCCTTCACGATGAAAAAAGTAAGAAGTAGACCGCAATTCCCCCAATCAATTCAAATCGCTGAACTGAATACCGACGTGACCGGTGCCAATAACCATAGAGACCTCTTATTGAATATAAGGTAACTGAAAACTAACGTGTGAGATGATGTATAAAAACTACAATAGAATAATTAACACTTACTTTACATATTACTAGTCAGTATTATATTGTAAAACGTCAGGTGTCTCCTTAAATTTATAAATGTATTTTTGTACGTAATTTTTCTTATGTTATTATACGATGGGAACCTCATGAAACACATTAAATAGGTTGTTCCGTCTTGGTTGGTTCGTTTCTCTTTCATGCTCTTAAAAACACCCAGTCAAATAAAATAAAATAGTTATTAAATTTGTTATACGGACAATGTGATTTGAGTAAAGCAGAAACCAATTTCGAATTGCACTTGTAAGGCTACTACAATGTCTATAAATATATTCTCATGAGTGCAGGATACTTAATGACAGTATCTATGATACGAGTTCCCCCACTGTCCAAATACAATAATATTTTTATCGCAGGTATTATTGGGATGGATATATTTGGTTGTTAGCCACAGGTGCAAGATTTATCTCAAGTAAGTATCGAATCCCGTCATTCTTGACGGATCTTGTACACTACATAGTAGTCAATATTTTTCGTAGATAAATTTTCCAGACGTGGATGACGAACAAATATATCCATCCTAATAGCACCTGCGACAAAAAAAAGTCTTGTACTTGTGCACTGGTGATACTAGTATCACAAATACGGTCATTAAGCATCCTTAATTAGGAGCGTCACAGAGAGACCAAAGAAGCGGACGAACAAATATATAAACACACCAAGGGTATATTTGATCGTCCGTTCGTAATACCAAAGGTATTAGGTGAGAAGAAGATAATGAGACAGCTCCGCAAGGGTCACGTGTACTTCTCAGTTCCATGTGGAACTTCCAGTCCACCGACTACAAACGCATTACTGGTAGAGAGCGGACTGTCTCACGAAGTGGCATCCGCATTGTAATTCCTAAGGAAGATTTTATTTTAGTCTCTGACTCTTTTGTGCTTCATGTGAGGCTCGTATGAGGATCCAACTTCACAAATTCGCGAGGGACATAGTTACTGACGTACGTTGTGTAATTCTAAACCTTCTTCCCTTTGAAGAAAACGCTTCAAAAATGTAGAAAAACTTTCCAGACTTTAGGCCCACTCGTCGAGAAGTATCATGTGTTTGTTAATTTTCTTTCAAACACTAAAGCTAGAGCGCTTTTTCGGATCAGACCCATCTTTTTCTGTACGCTAGCTAAAATTCTTTGCATTTCCATTATTTTTAATTAACTTAGCGTTTGTTCAAGTTTGAAGATGATTCGAATACTGTTTTACCAAAATTTTGGTTTCTTCTTCTACTTCCCAGTGGCGAAAGAAAATTTCACCTGTTCCTCTCAGGAAGATACAACTATTGCATCTACGGGAATTAGCACTCCCCTCCCAGGAGTAAAATGCGTGGTCCGGAGTCGAAGGTTAGGAAGATCTTTTTTGCTGAAATTTAATAGGTTTTTTGTTTTCCTAAAGATCATCTTTTTTCTCGGTGCGCTGCTGTCCTTTTTTACCACTTACTGACTTTTTGTCATCTCTCATGGCCTTACTTTTCAACTTATTGTTCTTGTGTGGAAACACACCTTGCACATAGATTCCGTGTTCCATAACTCCATGCTAAATGGTGTCTACATCCTTCCTCTCTTTGAACATCTTTGTTGTAGTTAGGGAGGCTGAAACTAACTTATAATTTAATCGGATTTCCTCCGTTATCACCAGCCCATCAAGCAAATTTTCAGAATCGTTCTATTCACTCGCAACGTCAAGAGGAAACGAACTTCAAAAAGTTCAAACGAACTTGAGCTCCTCATGTAGCTCGAGTTCAGTTACACGGAACTTTTCAACCTCGACACCAGGTTTAGAAACAGAAGTGACATAATCAATGCTATGGTAATAGAGCTCATCATGATCATTTCAGCAGAAAATGTGACCGATTTCAAACAAAACGCACTGCACATCGATGCGAAGTTTGTTCACAAGTCAACGATAGCACGGATTTCTTGATCACTCCGAATGATGAAAATGTTCGAGCATCTTCAGGTTTATTAAACTCTGCTAATCTTGACCGCCTGCCTAAATTGCCACCGTTTATTGTCTGCTGCCATTAGTAACGCAGAGGAATTTTAACTAAAACATAAGGCAAAATCCAACACCCGGCTTTTATGCTTAAACACAGGGGTTTAATTGACCTCCATACCATCGTAGATAATTATATATATAATTCAAGTCATTCACTAAGACAGTGCAAGCAATTCTCGTTTTTGCTTGCTTCAATCGGCCTTTCTAACCCCCACCATGTTAACACAATAATCCGAAAGATATTATTACGAAATAATACCTTCGACAATTCGTTCTAAAGTTCTTTGTGGATTATCGCACATACGATGTTACAATTACTATCGAAATGCTAACTGCCATCGTAGGAAATGTTTTACTCCTAATTTAATTTCTAACTCTATTGAGCGTTAGAACTTTTTTACACACAGAATTCGATATTTAAAGTTAAGGGATGAAAAATAATGAAACGGTCTACTACTACAGCAGAAAATTGGACAAGTTATCTAGATAAAAATTACAATTCGAAGTTGAATTATTAATTATAAAAACGCGATTAAATGAACTGCGGGTTATCTAGTAAATTTGAGCATCATTTATTCAATCCTGCGTTTGTCGTTCGTCTGCCCTCAATTCGCCGCAAGTCAGAATCTCTAAGGAACGTACACAACCGCCTGGAGAGCGTCGGACTCACACGGAGAGTAGGGCTGACGCTGCACAGACTCGGGCACCTCGACTCCACACGGCGGCGAGGTAATGAAAGGCTCCAGCGTGATTATGCAGTTTTATTTTACTGTTCATTTACAAGAGTTTTTAAAGGTAAGCGAGTCGTCATAAGGAAATGAACCTTCCTTTCCTGTCTCCCATGTACCGTGAGATCAGGCGATCTCTGCTTCGAGTGAAGAAAAAGAAGCAGTGGGGAGTGAAACGGGGAGAAGGGTTTAGGACAAAAGCAAAGGGCAGGGAACGGAAGAGAAAGGAGGATGCAAGAGGATATAACGAAAAGGAAGAAGAAGAGCTCAAGTTTAGTCCCCCCCGCAAAAAAAACGCCAACTGCAAGAGATTTCACAGGACCGGCCAGGTTGCCTCAAGTAGGACCTAGCAACAAACACGCAGCAGTTGAAACAGCCACCCAACGCGTTCAGTGAGATATTGTGAAGGGGAACAAATTGCAGCGTCAGCAACGCCACTCGGGGCCCGTATGAGTAACGCGTGTTGGTTTGAGCGAGCACATGTACACTAGACACAGCGAGTGCGCGTGCCAGCACTCCGTCAGGCTCAGAGTGTGGGTATCAGTATAGCTTTCCTTTTAAACTTTATACACAGGAAGGTATTAAGAAAGTACTCTCGCACTAATAATATTAATAATAATAATTAATAATAATAATAACTTAAAGCTACGTGCTATGTACAGAATTACCTGCGTATGAACACGCTCTATTTACTTTCACCCTAAAAAAACACCTAATACATGTGCAGCTCAATAACGGTCAATAAAACATACCCATGTGAACGAGGTGTCGAAAATTATCACTATTATTACAATTAGGCAAAATTCTCGTGCACGTAAAAAAACGGAAACAATTCAATACTTACGATTAATATTTACAATAGACAAGTTAGACACTGCTTCTTCAGAACATAGCCATTCAATTTTCTTTTAGAGCAACTAAATAAATAAAATAGTTGCAATAACTTCACAGGATCAACTAATAAAAGAAAAGAATAGCATATTATTCCAGACGAAGCGGCCGTAACGCTCTAAATCAAAGCCAGTGTTTACATTTGTTTGTTGAGACCGACCGCAAAGACAAATGAATAAAAATAGGAGAATAGAATACAGAAGCTCGAGCCAGAGTTCGTAACGAAGAGAAGTCGCTACTCATGAACAGAAAGCGCAAGCTTGCGTGAAACTGACCAACTTTACAGTGGTAAGCTACAAAAGATTGCCACGTCTTGTTCTGCAGGTTACCAAACTTGGCTTTTTGCAGCAAGTCAGGCAAGGCTGGCAGAACCCGAGGTACGCCGCTCCGAGCAGAGCTCGTAGCAACGAGAGAGGCGAATGAAACAGGACCTATGGAGAACATGCGGCAGATAAAGACGACAGAGTGATCAGACTCGATAGAGGCAGGTGGAATGGGACAGAACTACACTAAAGAATCCAAAACCAAGTGATTCACACACAGCAATTTCCTGCTCAACTGAACAAAACCATCGCACATAATTGTTGTATATAGCAGCACCAGTCACGTCTCACGAAGCAAAATATTCTTAAGGTAGGCACAGGAAAACATAAAATGAAGAGAGAGCAACAGCACGTAATCCAAAATCACACTTTTTGCTAGCCAATACATAAACGCAGTAATCAAAGGCACTAGAAATAACTGAACAATTTCATCATTATAATTATTACTTTGACAACGCTTGACAGAATCCGGTGAAGTAAAGCGCCGGTGAGTGCACAACCACGAGGAGTTGCCTCACACAGCCGTGAGGGCACCAAGCTGTTGAGTGGGCTGGCACAGCTCGCTACAGCTGCGCACGCAATGTCAGCGCAGCAAGGCAATGCCATAATGAGGAAAGCAACATCAGCATAAATCAAATCCACTTCACTAAAACACGAGGTATTCAGTGATAGGGGCTAACTCCGGAGAGAGCACAACGAACATGTTTGATGAACGTAAATTTATAAGAATACTCTGTAGAGGACAGACACTACTTGAATACTCAATTAGCTAAGGAATCCTATCTATGTCCTGCAGGAGACGATATTATAGGACACAGAAGTAAAACCCTACAAGCCCAATGATTTAATCCATGTCAGCTTCGACCTGAACTACCACCGATGCATATCAAAAAATAACTCAAGATACACTAATAATGTTCAAAAAACTCTATACGCAAGCATGATCATCGCTAATAGCCATTTCGATGAAAATGTTCAATTTTTTCTAGTCGCATTGTGTATCAAAACATTTTTCATGATCACCATCTTCACCTCTACGGTATTCTTTCAACTATTTCTAACTGCTAGGGTTCTAAAGAATAATTATTGCTCAAACTATACATTTTATACAGGCATTATTATCATCATTATCATATTTACGGTATAATAAACATCGTTATCTAGGAGACAGTGGTTGAAGTCGTGCACTTACATAGTACAAAGTGTACATAGCTTAGAAAAAATCCTTTTTTGTAAGAATTTTCAACACATTCTTCAGCCACAACTTTCTTCAATACCTACACTCGGTAAACTCGGAACCAGCTCCTATAGCCTCCACACACTGAAATCACAATCGAAGCTGCCACTTTGGTACATGCTTAGTTAAGTCAAGAGTGCGAGCTCAAAATATGAAATTCCGCGGTTAAGTGGACACAATGTCGGCCAATGCGTCCGAAATTTAGAGTCCATTTAATTATTTTCAGACCAGTAATTATTAAAATAGATAACTCACTTAACATACATTGTTCAGTTTCAACTTTCTACCCATAAAAATGCAATGACTGCCGCACAAGGTCAGCGCTAGAACGGGCGACAGATGGTCAAATTTGTAAACATCAGTAATTTCGTGGGCATACCTGTCAGGTGAGTCAGAAAAGGTACACTAGAAGGAGCACAGATTCTGCAAGGTCTACAATATCAGCATTCATTGTGATGTTAACACGCTCAGTGAAAGTCATTTCACTAACGTCTGGCTCGCCCACAAGAACCTGCCGCGGTTAAAAGGTAGCTACAAGAGAAGAAATTGTCGTACATTCACAATTTTTATTTATCCACAGCAAAAAGAATTTTTAGCAGAATTGAGAACAGAGCGTGCATGCGACGAATAGAGTTCCTTAACATTGTGGATCAGAGAGAGATTGTATGCTTCCACTCCGAAGTTTGACTACTGATTAATAATAGTTACTGTTTCAATCAAGTCTGTAGATAGAATTCTGTTGCGATACTAAGAGTACATTTACTTAGTGAGAAGAGGATTCTTGAATCAAAACAAGCAGGATACACAACAAGGCTAAAACGAACCAAAAGAACTTGAATCACAGAAAGGCCATAGCCTGGTTGAAGAATAACGCACATGGAAAAACACAAGAGAGATACGAGCAGTAGGTAGCATCAAAACCCTCGTCACACCAAGAGCAGAACATGCAAGGGAGCTGAAGTGTGCAGCGCTCCATCTGGCCTCCGTTGTCATCCGCAACATTGGAGCCACGCACGCGACCAAGAGCCACAGAAGCATCAACACCCTAAAGTACGTCACAAATAATCACGTCCATTTTAATGACTGAACTCTCAATATTGCCAACAGCTTTACCTTTTGTTGCCCTGAAATGGATGTTAAAACTTGCCTAAAACAAAAATAGTTATGCTAAAATGAAGGTTGAATTTACCGTAACCTGAGGAAAAACAACTCATCGTGTGGGATTATTCAGCATGATAACAGAAGCAACACCGGTGCCTAGGTCTCAAGATTATGAACTGCCAGTTGCCACACATGACAGCTCAAGCGATAGGGAGGTGTGTAATACAATGCCATCTCCTAAAATTTCGTTAGTAAGGATCCAACAATAAGTTCAAATTTGACCGACATTGAGCTTAAAAATAAGGTTTGTAGATGGGTCTAGGTACAGAGGCTGTCGAGGCAGAACTCTCGCTTACGAACCGTTAGCTGCCAGGCTCCATGTACGGTCAACAAATCAACATACGTGCGTAAAATTAACAATACTTTCATAGCATCGGACCCACTCCAAATTCTGTCTATCTCTTCTCTTATACATAATTCATTAGCGTGCAAGGTACAATTCAGACTCTTCCCACGCTAATATAATTGTAGAATTCAACAAATAAAATCAAGCTGCAAGAATAAATAAAAATTCGTGAGCAGCAAATGGAAGTAACCAAATCAAGGATTTATACTTATTCCTGTAATAACAATTAAAATAAAAAATAATTACAGTTTGAAGAGAGCCATATTTCGTAAGCTGTACATTGAAAACCGTACTAGGAGAAATACATGAAACCAAACACGGCGTCTCCCAGAAACCCTGAATGGTTGTGTTCAGATGCCGATGAATTGCAAGAGAACTTGTCCTTCCGCACACGCTACCTTCACTACAGGCATAATTGTACTATGTTATGATTGGGCTGAAGAAGTACACAGGGCCAGTCTCCAGGTAGCGAAGAACTGAAGAGCATCACAACAAATTGGGCACTCGCAATGAATAGGTACCTGATCACCAAGGAGGCCAAGACGCACTAGGACAAGGCAACATTCACGACACGAAGGAGTAAAAGAAAGAACAAGAGGGCTCCTCATAACGTTAGCGCTCCTAAAGGAATAATTGTACCAGATTCGAACTCGCTCGAGATCACATGGGCGCGTGTGCAGTCCGATCACAAGGACGTGCACGCAGCAGCAGTGGCACACGTGCGTCTAGCGCGCCTGTGATGCGAGCAGCGGCGTGTGACGGCCCCCTTATTTCACCGGAGCGGGGTAGCCAGGCGAGCTGTTCTGATTGCCGGCCACCCACGTGCTGAATACGTCCCTGCAATTAATTCATGTCATCAAGCATGCTGCTCATCGGGAATTACTCAGCTCATTATTAACGTATTAGTCATAAGACTACCTCACCCACCATAAAGGTAATCTCACGAGAGCAAACAGAAGATACCATTTTGTTTGGAATTTAAGAAATGTTGAATCTATGCACAAAGTGTATTCCCACACAGGATCCTTGCGCCGAGGAACAGCAGTAGGAAGAGCGGGTGCAGGGGGGGCGCACTGCAAGTTATGAAGAAAGGAGAAGAAAAGAGAAAGATATGGCAAAGAAACAAAGGATATGTGAAAGACGAACTCCCGAAGGTTTATCTATAGCTGAGGTAACCAAGCAGTATCCCCTTAGGAGGGGTGTCAATCCCCAGACCTTATGAGACAGACAACCCTAAGTAACCTGAACCTATTGTCTATTTCATGTCTCTTGAGAGAGTTACTCAACCAAGTGCAGATTTGAATTTTCAAGATTTTCTGAGCAGACAAACCAGTCCAGTGTAATGCAGAAGATTAGATTATTAGTTAGTTTAAGCCTCCCTATCCGCAACAAAGGCTTTCCAAAGAGAGGAAGGAAGAAGGCACGATTTAGTATGGAGTTAAGGAAATGCGGAATCTATGCAGAAAGGGCACATAAACAGAAGGCTAAGAAAGAAGATCATGAAACGAGAAAAAGTTGAAGAAGAAAGTAGTAGGTGCTGAAAAACAGGACAGCAGTGAACCGAAAAAAGATGGTCCTTAACATAACAAAAGCATTCTATTTTAACAAAAAGAAAGCCTACCTAACCTTTAGCTCAGGCCCTTACATAGTCCCCCTGGGAGCGCTAATTCCCATGGACACAATAGTTGTATCACCCTGAGGGGGTGTAATGCAGAAATGGACCAATACCTTACGTAAATACTAATAAGAATACATCAAAATTTAAATATGTATAGAAGAAATAAAAAAGTGGCCAAAAATTAGGTACTGTATATGTTGATAATATGGTGGGGGTAATTCCTAAACTTTAACATTCTTGGATTTTTGGTCACACAGGGTAAGGAGAAAGTTCGTCAACAATATCAAGAAAAGGAACATAAAACTTTAGAAAACTTACAAATGAATTAACAGGGTTTT
The DNA here is from genome assembly GCA_030386875.1 of Morinoia aosen. Classification (NCBI taxonomy): domain Eukaryota; kingdom Metazoa; phylum Arthropoda; class Malacostraca; order Amphipoda; family Talitridae; genus Morinoia; species Morinoia aosen. The sequence continues at coordinate 46,490,584 of CM059556.1, read as the reverse complement.
TATGTTTATAAATGTTTTTGTTTGCTGCCACAAACACGCCTCACCCTAAAAAACACTTTCTTACCAATCTAAAACATTGCGTCAACCAATGCCACCACTAATAGACAAAACGTAGATAACTCACACAGAAGAAATGTTCTTGTGGCTCAGGAAGTAACTAATGCAAGCAAGATGCAGCATCACGGAAATCGTATCGAGTGTTAAAGCATTCAAAGAGTGAGGTTAGTAAAATCATTCAAATTTACAACGATTTTGGCGGCACATCGAGTATTTTTACGCCTTGCAGACCTCGAAAAGCCTCAGCAAAGATGAACTCATCCAACTTATAGCATTGAAAAACGTTTTAGAACTTCAGTAAATATGTTAGAAAAAATTGAAGACCATGAAAGTGTACGAGTGGCGAGGGATAATCGTTCGTAGATGACAGCAGGGAAAAAGGTCTTATCCCCGGAGAATGCGTAAGAAAACTGATTTTAAATATTTATAGGTGACATTAGTATGTTAAATTTGTTTGGAAATGATAGTGATAACTATGAGGACAGGGTTGAGGGCAAAAGATCAATTACAAAATTGAGTGAAAGACTGTAGCTTATACTCCTGCAAAATGACCTATCACTACACCTGAAGCCAGCCTAGAAACCTGCGCGGAAGAACTCAATGCTAAACTGTTCAGTTTAGAGTGAAGGACTGGATCTCTACAACAGCTGCAACACCTGAAGCATACACCCCACACCCGGCAACGCAGCGCCGCCGTACCTGCAATGGTTGACGACGCACTCGTCGCTGCAATACTCGTTCTCCCACTCTGCGCTCTGCACGGCAGGGTTGTGGCAGCCGGACCTGATGCAGTGGCCGCCCCCTGCTCCCCCCGCCTCCTGCTGGTGCTGCGCCCCCCCTGTCTTGTTGTTGTTGTCGCCCCCTCCGTCGCTGCTGCTCTCGCTGCTGCTGTTGTTGTTGTTGTTGTTGTGGTTGTTGATGCTCGTGTTGTTATTGTTGTTGTTGGGGGCGAGTGTGTTGACTACGTTGTTGTTGGGGGAGTTGGCGTTAGAGGAGGTGTTGGGCATAGCAGGCGAGGAATGTTGGTGTTGATGTTGTGGTGGCTGTTGCTGCTGCTGGTGATGAAGGGGAACGTGTTGGTGAAGTTGCTGTAGCTCAGGGGAAGCCTGTGGAGGTGGTTGTTGGTGATATTGAGGTTGTGGTGCATACTGCTGTTGTTGCTGAGATTGAGATGGTGGTGGTTGTTGTTGGGGAGGACTGTGTTGGGCCTGCATGGATGAGAGAACAACATTAGCATTTGCAGTATTCTACAATCCCATCTACATAGAGAGGGCAGTTGCCGATGCTCTCGCTCTTCCTCCCTCCCTCTCTCTCGCAACTTACTGAACATTAAAGGTTGCATAACTGAACATTAATGCAACGTTTGCCACATTTCCCTCGCACATACATTTACTTTATGAAATGTACCCATGATCATTAAACGAATGGTTCAGTGTTGTTCCTCTGATTCGGCAGACTGAATATGGGAAAGCAGATTCAAACAATATTAGATCCTGTTACAGCATTTGTTTCATGCATACTATCAGCATATAGTGCAGTCATAATCAACACAGTAGCGACCGAGGCTCAGCACAGATGCAATCAACAGTGGCTAAGATTAAGCATAAAGTGGGACGACGCAACCACCACTCCTGTTACACCTCAGCTTAAGACAACGTACGAAACCAACTCAAGCAATACACGCTCGATTTTAGAATTGAGTTGAACAAATGTATCCGAGTTACAGTTGCATCCACTAAACATACGTAAACATATGCAATTTAAACCTACAGACACACACTGCACAAAAATATTTCACCATTTACCCATTCTACTGTAGATTCTATCAATTTTTAGCCAAATCTATACGTGGCTTTGATACAAAGAGCGCTCATCGCTAATAGCACCAACTCAAAAGGGCATTACATGCATCTTATTAAAGCTATTATAGTATAGCATCATTTTGTTTAAAACTCTCTAAACGGGACTGATGACAAGACAAAGGAAGCTACGCTGCTAATGTGGGAGACGACTGGAAAGCCGCTCTTTCAAGAAGTGCAGCCAAAATGACCATCCTAAAAAGAAATCCCACATAGGATAACCCTAAATTAGATTTCAAAGTTGGTGTGGGGGGCTGTGTCTTTCTTTATTGCCTTCATACTCTAGCTCAACATAAGATGGGATGATGGAAAGGGACAAAAATTATTAGAGGTAATTCTAGAGAGTGCGGAAGTGACACCAAAACTGAAGTGGGAGGAGTGATGGTCAAAACGCAGTGGCCAAGAGGAGCTGACGAGATGGAAGGAAGCCTCACCTGGTTGTAGAGGTGGGGAGAGTGAGGAGCGTGGTGCAGAGGGTGGGGAGGCTGATGGGGTGGGGCTGGGGAAGTGCTGTTGCTCGCAGGAGATCCCACGCCTGGTGATGCCTGCACACCCAGGCGTGCAACATTAGCTTTCTCGATGGACACAGCAGCTCTCAAACTCAATACTCAGCAACACAACCCACAGTGTACACAAAACACCTACGCATTAAAGGATAATCGAAGAAGTAAAATTTAATGAACTCCTCTTCTGCCGTGACTTCATTTCCGTGAGTGCAAATAAAAAACACCTAAGCTCTTCCTACTGCTGGCAACACCCCCACAACCACATCTACAAAAACTTTCCTGGTTTTGTCCAAGCATCGTATCTGGCCACTTGGTTCAGAAGTTCAACAATCTTGGACGTCCTCCTGATCAACCTATTCGTGACTTTATTACTGAACCTCACCTTCCGCTATTGCGCTCATCCTCTATTGCTTGTATAAATTAAACTATTTCACCTTCACAGCTGTGGTGAGCTGGAACTTTTTGGCAGCATTTCATACTGGCATTTGCTGATCCTTGCACATCAACGTTGGATTATCTCAAGTTTCTTACAGAAAATAGGATTCCATTTTTGATGAGCCGCAACTGTTATCGCTGGGTAGAAAGTAACTTGATTTCTCATTCTAAGAGCTTGTCAGTACATATGAAAGTTTTTTATGAGGTCACGGGAGGTTGGCTAGTTGGAGTTCGAAATCAGGGGTCTCCATAATTTCCAATCTTAGAGCCATACTGATTACTCTAGTAAGTTCCAAGCATCAGAACCGTTTTAATTTTCCTCCCATTACCTATAATTTCTGGAGTAGTCGCCGAGTACGAACCATTACGTGTCGCGGGCCTGATTGAACACTAGGGGGCCGAATTTCGCCTGCGAGCCGTATTTGGAGAGAACTGACCTAGTTCACTTACAATACCGACCCCTTCACCTAGATGACTCACCACAACACCTACGACTGATGCATGCACTGCCAAAACTTTCAAGCACAAATATGTGCCCTACCATCATAACTACACACCACAAACACCTACCCTCGTTCTACAACTGCACAACACAAACACCTACCCACTCCACAACACAGATAACACCACAACACCCAGCCTCCATGCTGACCAATAACCTTGGAGCACAAGAGTTGTCCGTAGTTACCTGCTGCGTGAGGTAGCCTGGAGAGGGCCCAGGGGCCCCCATGCCCCCACCCCCCAAGGGAGGGAGGTGCTGATGCTGGGGCATCATGGCACCGCCCGAGGGGGGCATGGGCTGGCTCATGGGGGGCGCACTGCCCATCATAGCTCCCTCCATCATGGGGCTCATATGAGGAGAGGAGGGGTGGGGTGGCATGGATGGGTGTCCCATGGGGGACTGCTGGGGAGGCATCTGAGGGTTCAGGCCCCCAGGGTAGCCCCCACCGGCACCACTCCCTCCCCCACCTCCGCCTCCGCCGTTGTAGGCCTGCGCGTAGTGTGGGGCGAAGCCTTGCGTGCCCCCGGGGTACTTCGAGTCTCCCTCGCCTCCCTGCACACACGTGAGGGTCAGCATGCCTCCCTCTCCACAGCAACGCTCAATACAATCCTACCCAACTAATTCTAGAAATTTGAGTAACAACATCACTGAACAACAGCTTAAACAAGTCTAAGCTTAGAATAAACGCCCCTTCCCAAGAAGCACTTGAATTAGATAATCTAAGCATCCCTATTCGCAACTGAGATGTTCCAATGGGAGGACGAATTAAAATATTATTTGGTACAAAGTTAAGAGAATGAGGAATTTAAGAACAATATTTGCTGAAAAACAGGACATCAAGGAATTGAAAAAAGATGGTCCACAATAAAATGAAAATTTTGTTCTGTTTCAACCAAAAGAAGACCTACCTAACCTTCAACTCGAGACCTCCCATTTTGTCAGTGAGTATTAATTCTCACAGACACAATAGTAGTATTCCTCTGGTTGGACTCCTCCCAGAGGGTCACTACACTTTGTACAGTCCATCTTAGAATCAACATAGTGAAAACTAGGCGCAACAAATGTCAGGCGTGTCCGTGCTAAGATTACAACATTTCTACAAAGAATATCAGGATTTACCACCAGCGTGCATGACGCCTTTACGTTTAAGGGTTGTTTGTGCACAAGCACACTCTCAAAACTCACCTACTACAATAAAGATAACTTGACTACCCACATATTTTAAATTAGAGAAGTTATTTATTTTTACAACAGTGTCGTGATTTTGGAAGTCGAGCGCGAAACTTTTAGAAGGCTTTTGTATAGGATGTCTCAAAGAAACTGCACCAGCATCATTTTTACATTAGTTTAAGAGGTTACAAATAAACTGATGTGCACATTATGTAGAAATTATGAAAAAAAACATCACAACCAAAATTATGTTGGCGTGACAGTCAATCGGTGGTACAGAAAAATGGAGGTCGTTTATTTCAACACACGAAAAGAACCTAGCTATGACTACAGAAGCACAAACTTGCAATACAGGGTATAGGTGATGGTGAAGTCCTCATAATTTTATACAAATAAACCCACAAAAACCCAAGATGATGGACACAAAACCCTCAAAACTCACTGAACAACTGACATGAACGCAACAATAACCATATCACAACAGACAGAAAAATAGCAATAAGCATACAAAGACGACCAGAACACACGACACACACAGACCACACAACACAAGACACACACAGACCACACAACACAAGACACACACAGACCACACAACACAAGACACACACAGACCACACAACACAAGACACACACAGACCACACAACACAAGACACACACAGACCACACAACACAAGACACACACAGACCACACAACACAAGACACACACAGACCACACAACACAAGACACACACAGACCACACAACACAAGACACACACAGACCACACAACACAAGACACACACAGACCACACAACACAAGACACACACAGACCACCCAACACAAGACACACACAGACCACACAACACAAGACACACACAGACCACACAACACAAGACACACACAGACCACCCAACACAAGACACACACAGACCACACAACACAAGACACACACAGACCACACAACACAAGACACACACAGACCACACAACACAAGACACACACAGACCACCCAACACAAGACACACACAGACCACACAACACAAGACACACACAGACCACACAACACAAGACACACACAGACCACACAACACAAGACACACACAGACCACACAACACAAGACACACACAGACCACACAACACAAGACACACACAGACCACACAACACAAGACACACACAGACCACACAACACAAGACACACACAGACCACACAACACAAGACACACACAGACCACACAACACAAGACACACACAGACCACCCAACACAAGACACACACAGACCACACAACACAAGACACACACAGACCACACAACACAAGACACACACAGACCACCCAACACAAGACACACACAGACCACACAACACAAGACACACACAGACCACACAACACAAGACACACACAGACCACACAACACAAGACACACACAGACCACACAACACAAGACACACACAGACCACACAACACAAGACACACACAGACCACACAACACAAGACACACACAGACCACACAACACAAGACACACACAGACCACCCAACACAAGACACACACAGACCACACAACACAAGACACACACAGACCACACAACACAAGACACACACAGACCACACAACACAAGACACACACAGACCACACAACACAAGACACACACAGACCACACAACACAAGACACACACAGACCACACAACACAAGACACACACAGACCACACAACACAAGACACACACAGACCACACAACACAAGACACACACAGACCACACAACACAAGACACACACAGACCACACAACACAAGACACACACAGACCACACAACACAAGACACACACAGACCACACAACACAAGACACACACAGACCACCCAACACAAGACACACACAGACCACACAACACAAGACACACACAGACCACACAACACAAGACACACACAGACCACACAACACAAGACACACACAGACCACACAACACAAGACACACACAGACCACACAACACAAGACACACACAGACCACCCAACACAAGACACACACAGACCACACAACACAAGACACACACAGACCACACAACACAAGACACACACAGACCACACAACACAAGACACACACAGACCACACAACACAAGACACACACAGACCACCCAACACAAGACACACACAGACCACACAACACAAGACACACACAGACCACACAACACAAGACACACACAGACCACACAACACAAGACACACACAGACCACACAACACAAGACACACACAGACCACACAACACAAGACACACACAGACCACACAACACAAGACACACACAGACCACACAACACAAGACACACACAGACCACACAACACAAGACACACACAGACCACACAACACAAGACACACACAGACCACACAACACAAGACACACACAGACCACACAACACAAGACACACACAGACCACACAACACAAGACACACACAGACCACACAACACAAGACACACACAGACCACACAACACAAGACACACACAGACCACACAACACAAGACACACACAGACCACACAACACAAGACACACACAGACCACACAACACAAGACACACACAGACCACACAACACAAGACACACACAGACCACACAACACAAGACACACACAGACCACACAACACAAGACACACACAGACCACACAACACAAGACACACACAGACCACACAACACAAGACACACACAGACCACACAACACAAGACACACACAGACCACACAACACAAGACACACACAGACCACACCAAACACGGCTGACCTTAGAGACGAGCGTGGCGCGGTAGGCCGCCAGCTGCTTCAGGTATTCCTTCTTGGCAACTTCAGTCTTCTTCTTGTAGACATTCTTGGTGTCGGCATCAAGAGAGTCCCAGAGCGAAGCCACAATTTTGGACACTTCACCAAAAGAGGCGTTGGGGTTCTGGCCTCGAATGTTAGCTTGTGTGTCGCGGAAGAACAACGCATAAGCTGACACCGGTCTGGAGAACAAGCATAAAATGTGTTCATTTCAGTAGTTCCTCAACTCAGCAAATACTATTGTAAGAGCTTTTCAATAGCTAAGATGGTGTACCAGTAGAGTTAATTTTCACTTCATTGCACATTCCATCAAGGAAATGGTGGAAATTTTATTTAAAATCAAGCTTTGGATTGATGGAGCACAGGCACACCAAAATGTTGCCTGGCAATGCAGAGCTATGCTCGCTTGATCTGAGCCTCTAGATTTCTCTTTTTAGGCTGTAACTGTAGAGTGAGCAGAAAATGGAACAATCCTCAAAGTGGCCAAACTAAAAATAGACATACAGTGCATGAGAAGATTTCCAAGTTCCTCGGTAATTTTCCGACAGGCAGCCCTCAAGAATGCGTTTCCACACACTAACTAATATTAGAAGCACGTCTGCTCAAGTATATTTAAGGGTGTGGGGAAATTAAATTACCAATAAATTGAGGATGGGAAGAGAACAATGAAATACTGTTGAAGATTACAAGAGACTATTCACCTTGCACATAAATTGGACGCATGTTGTTCAATGACCCTCTTTCTGCCACATTTACTCTCGCACACCTTTTTTATAACTTTCAATAGATGCAAGCAGTTTCTCCATCAAAATTTCGTCCTATACTTTAACTCAGCAGCAACTTAAAATCAACAGCAGACTGTGGTAGAATAAAGGCATCGACCTTCAACAAGGATCAAACGGTAAATGCTAGCCATTCAAATTCGGAAAAAATGGAAGCCACAATTCTTCATTACAGAAGAAAAAATTTTGGCTTGACAGCACTCCTGAGTTATCCAGAAGTGTGCAAGAGCATGAATCATGGGAACAAGTAAAATTATCAAGTTTCTTCAGTTCATGGGAGGCGAGGACTAAAATTTCGTCACAGAAATGCTCGTTCTGCTAACAAAAAAAAGAAAGACTTTCACATTTTGAAGACAGCTGTCCAACCCAAGGAGGAGGCCAGCTTTTGGTGATTAAAATTATTCATGCTATCTCGAATGTCATCAGATTGCTTTCCTGGCACTGAATCACTCTGAAAAGTAAAATTTATGTCCTCAGTAAACAGCTTTTCAAAAGATAAGACAATCTCTTCTCACCTGCTATTCTTCAGCTCATTAAGAAGGAGATAAGCTCTGTCTACAGGCTTTTTCTGGAGACCGGAGAATAGTCAGGAGCTTTTTGCTTGAAGGGAGAAAGCTTGCCAGTTTTAATGATGACTTCCACAAATTTCCTAACATTGACCATCAATTTGATTTCGTCATCTTCTCCATCTCCATGGACTACTTTGGATTTTAACTGACTTCTACTGACTTTACAGGCGTGAGCAGAGTGAAGGGATTCACTTTAAACAAGGATTATCATATTAGTTTGAGCCTTTATCTACAACAAAGGCAATCTCGAGAGAGTGAAGAGAAGAGACCACTTGATATAAACTGTAGAAAATGGTTAATCTACACATGAGATACCCTGTGCATATAACCAGCAAGTTAGAAAGGAAGGGAGAACCAAAAATAAATCATAGCGAAGATGGCATACAAGCTGACGTAAAGTAAGCCAAAAAAAAGCTTCAAAGGCACATCTCTAGCTGAGCTAACCTAACAGTATCTTCTCTGTGCCTCTGTGAGCGTCGGTCCCCACAGCATAGGACAGACCAACCTAACTCTCCTAAACCTATGGCCTAGTTATGCCCCTACTGGCAGGCAGTAACTCCTGGGACAGTCTTTGTTAGCGCTATGTTGATCAAATACATCCATAATATTATAAGCATTGAATTTTGACTCATTTAGCTCTTCAATGCTATTAGAATTCAACACCATCCAGCAGTGAAATTCAATACTAGTTTGATGTTAACTCATTTCCCTAAATATCAAAAGATTGAGAAAGCAATAATTTATTTGAGAAGCAATTAGGATTTCATTGTTTCCTAATTTCAAGATGGAAGGTACTTCAAACTAGCATTGATTTTCAATCAAAGAAGAGCTCAGGGACTCCTGCAGTACCCCGCAAATTAACGCCTTTTTTTAGTACATCATGTGTGATGCTTGATATGAATGGAAATGCTTCATAATGAAAACTGGTAAAACATGAGTTCTATGAAAATAAAATAATCTTTCTTGAAGATGGCGAATCAACTTCATTCATAACAGCTACTGATAAGAACACAAAATGCAAACCTGATCAAAATAGAAGCAATACTATAAAATACAAATATTGTGCTTGACACAATACCAAACTTTAGTTACTACATCAAGAGTCGCTGCAAACTGATATCCTGATCAGCACCCTCCTGCTTACTTGTGTGGTTCATTGGGGTCTTTCTTCTTTTTGTTCTTCTTTGAGAGCTTTGGCTTCTTGCCCCTGCCCGCACCAGCTCCGGCCGGCACATCACCTCCATCTGGCGACGGCCGCTTGTTGTGGCGGGTGATGTCGTCATTGGAGTCCTCTGATCCTGGGGATGGAGACTCCCCCGACGCTGGGGACTCGCCTGGCACTGAGGAGGGCACGCCCCCCATGGACGGGTGATAGTAGCCCCCCATGGGAGGCTGGCCCCGGCCCCCCATCATGACGGAGTGGGGCGCTGTGTACACGGGGTTGCTGGGGGACATCATACCCGGGTGGGTCATGTAGCTCGTTGAACTGCACAGCACGGCACAACGTCAGTGTATTGTTACACCAGCATTAACATACATACTATTGTATTATAATAGTTTAAGAGTTCCCAACTACAAAATAGAAGATCAAGGAGTTATTCTTACTGTTCAGTATGAAGTGAAGGAAATGGAGTTAACAGCAAGTTGGAATGAGGAGGAAAGATCAAGGAGTGAAGGCAAAGATAACATGAAAATTGGAAAAGGCTAATAGGGTATAAACCACAAAAGTCCTGTAACTTACTTATAGCTGAGGTAACCTATTAAGTTTTTCCCCTGGATATGTCAAACACACATCAATACAGCAGCTCTAAGTACCTATCTAGCATCCTTTCATGAGGATAATGTAAGAGCAAACAGTGTGATGTTTTTACATGGAGTATATCATATTGACGATTCAAAGATTGAATAAAATAATTTTCATACGCATGATCAGCAACACGGATGATCAAGAAATGCATAACTAAGAAAATCTACAACAGGCAGGAACAAAATAACAAATAATCATGGTTTTTATGTGAAATTACCATGATATTTTTATTACCATACATAAAAATTGCACATATCCAACATACCTAACTCTTTATCTGAATGTCTAATTAGTGTATGTTTAGTGCTCATGTTACTTGATGTAGGCTATAATGATTGAAAGGTTTCACTGATCAAGGGCAACAACTTTTACCATCCAACAAAACTTAAGGAGACAATTGACACACCACAGGTGCACCTCAATAAGTTCTTTGAGAAGATGATGGATGGAAAAGTGCATTCAGGAAATTCTAATTAAATATATTGCTCCTGATGTGCAGCTCTAACTAAGGCAAGCATGAACCAACATGAGCCAGAAATATGTTGAAGGGGCTGGAATAGGAGTTATTGCAATATAGTGCTATGCCAAATAACTGTAATGCCTGGTCTCCAAGATATAATCAATTAGCTGTAACTGAAACTACACAATCATGACAGAGCCACAATTTCATATGAGCCAAGAGAAAAAAAAAATTTGATTTCAAATGAGTAAAAGTTAGCCATTGAAAAAATTTGAAATTTCATTATAGTACTTGTACCAAACTATTAGTGAACATATATTAAATAATTGCAAAACAAAACAATACTTCATGCCTAGAAAGGTTGAAAAAGTGTCATTGCGAGACACCAGAGTGACCAGTAGAAGAGAATGGATAGAGGAACATAAGGATTGTCTGGCTACCTAAATGAATTCTTGGCTAGAAAAAGTAACCAACTGATGGGTCATCTTAATATGGCAGGGCTCTCCAACAATAAAGCACCATTAAATGGTGCCCCGCTAGGATTTTTGGATGCAGGTTGAGAAATGAGAATTTTTTACCTTTCCTGACTTGAAGAGCTGTGTACCACAAAAATTTCAGCACACTATCTGAGATAACTGAAGTAATGGGATAATCACAGTACCATAATTAGATGATAATAAACACATCTACACATACCAATTGGTAGAGAGAATGTCGTCGAATTGATCTAGTTAGAGAACATTACACTACGCAACAGTCTGCTGCAGCACTCACCATGATGGCCGAGTAGGAACTAAACCCCTAGGCCCATGCAAATATCCATGGGGCAACATCACACTGAGGCCACCACTAGCTACTATACAGGCCTCTAGAACAGACAGCAGGTCAGGAAAATGTTACTAGATTTACTGCAAATAAAGAAAGCAATCAAAAAATAAGGCAAAGCTGTGAAGAACCATACTTTTGTAAATCAATTACATGCATAGTTATTTACATTCATAAATAGCATTCACATCACAAAATTATAGAGAACCAATATATATATTATTGAAAACAAGACGGCAATGGGAGCTATGATAACTGTATAAACAAAATGCTCAAGCAAGCAGTTAAAACAAAATCACACAGTAAAAATACAAATGCACTTGACTATTGGAAACAAAAACTTAAAAAACTGGGCTAGAACACGTATGTGGTAAGATAGAAAAAGGGTAAATTTCAAAAAAATAACTTACAAGGAGTTCTAATTAATTTTCAAAATAGAACAAAAAAATTAAATATTTAGAAGACAAAAGCAAGCACACAGATTTTTCAAATCACAGTTACATCGAACTTCACATAACAAAGTTTATATGTTTGTACGCTACCTTTTATTCACAGGCGAAGTTGAAGTATCTTTGCATTCCATAGCTAAAACCTAAGCTTCTACAATGACTAGCTACAACCAAATAATATTCCTATGAACTAAGTAAATAAATAAATAAAAACCTGTTGAAACATTAAATTTGAATGATAACTAGTAATTTGGAATTTATTTGCAATCAATGAACAAGTACAAATTTGGTGAGCTGTCAATGTAATAAAATTTTATTGCTCAGCACAAAATGATACCATTGTGCTTATAGCAATGATAATCTGATGAACAAAAATTGTATCAAGTGAGAATGTATGAATGTTAAATTAATAAACAATAGATTCCTCCACTGGTGTAACTAAAAAAAGGCAAATGCAGCATATCAATAGAGAGCATGTTAAGAAAGAACCCCATATGTACAAACACTATTCCATTTTTGGAAAGTGAAGTACCTTTGCACTGCTAAAGATGGAATTTTCATTCCAGTTGCAGTCAATCATTCCTCAATGCTGATAGCTTACACTTCAAATTAAGCATTGGATTTACTTACTCATCATGACCTGATGAACACTTGTCTAAGAACTCCCAACAGGGAGATGTTGCTAATAACCTAAATAACAGGTATCAATATGAATTAGTACTCCCAGGAAAAAGGTACAATTGTATAGCAGTTAGTCTAAGGGTTTATTTCCATTAAAAAGATGGTTTCACAGAGGAAAGAGAAGAGATCATAGAGTATGAGCTAAGTAAAGTGAGGAATCTCCACACAAGGTGCATTCCCAAACAGAACACCTTGTGCATAGAAACAGCAAGTCTAGAAGGAAAAGGCAGAGAAACAAAGAAGAGATGTCAGAGATGGTGTAAAAACAGAATGAAGCAACATGAGCAAAAAACCAAAATTTCAAAGGCTTATCTATAGCTGAGGCAACCCAACAGTATCTCTTCTAGGACCACCAGTCTCCACAGCATTGGATAGATTAGATTTCAAGTTGAAGACTCCCTCCCTACAGCAAAGGTGTTCCATAGAGGAAAAGGAGAAAGACACCATTTAGAATGGATTTCAATGTATGGGGAATCTATGCGCTAAGTGTGTTCTCACACAAGCTACCCGTTGGATGGGAATAGTAAATTGAAATAGAAGTGCATGATGCAAGATAAACATTGAAGAAAGTAGTAGGTGCTGAAAAACAGGACAGTAGTGACCCAAAAGAGATGGTTCATGACAAAAAATATTCTATTTCAATAAAAAACCTATCTAACCTTTTACTCAGGACCTCATATTTTAAGCATGGGAGTGTTAATTCATATAGATTCAATTATTTAACATAACTAATCAAAGCCTATTGCCCCTGAGGGGTAGAAAGAAAAAGATCCTGAGTTGAATGTTAGGAGAGCTTTCTTTATTTAAAGTAAAATTGATTATTTGCTTTGTTACAACCATGTTTTGGTTTACTGTCCTTTTTTCAGCTTCTATTACCTTCATCTTTTATTGTGTTTCATAAACTCTCACTCTTCTATTTTAATGTGCAAAGTGTAGAAACAACATTGTGCATGAATTACCTGTTCCCTTTAATCTATGCTAAATGGTACTTTATTCTCACAAGAACACATTTTCCAGACTTAGGTTCAAACTTATTATTATCCAATTTTCTAAGACAGCAAACAAACAACAAAAAATGAATATTCAGCAATAATATGGCAAATTCAATCAGCATTATTACAACAGCAGAAGCTGATGATACTCATGAGAAATTGTTTTTGAGTGCCCTGGCAGTTACTCCCACTCAATGTGTTCTTTCTGCTGAGTTTAATTTATTCACTTTTTAATTAAATTTTGCATAAAATCATAGAATACTCAATAAAAATATAAGTTCCCATTTTCCTTTGTTATCTATTGTGTTCAAGCAGCAAACTGAATTAGTTGGTGAGTAGAATGCAATCCTGCATCTTGAAAATAAACTACTAACTCTAAACTCCCACATTATTGTTGGATTCTCATTTTGTTTGTTACTTGTGCCTAATGTTTCAATTTTAACGTTTAGTATTTTTACCCATGTTTTATTTGTTTCCTTGATTGTAGAATATGCATTCCTACAAGAAAATTCTTTATTGACTATGCTCAATATAGATCTATTATTCTTTTAGAGCCCTATGTTTTTAATAAACTTTATCTCTCATTACCCCTAGCACAAAATTTTACAAAAGTTTGTGTCTTATTTGTTCTTATTTAAGTAGAATGATAATCAGCAAGCTCTCTTACTCAACCAATTATGCTCTTGTTTGCCAGGTTTCTAAATTTTACTTTATATTTTGCACTTTCCTAGATGAAAATAGAGATGAGCCAAGCTATTGACATTGGCAAGAATTTGCAATTTGCATTAATTGACATTCACACACAGTAAAATTTCCAATTTGCTATAAAAATTCAAGTGATTGTTATTCCACTAAATATTCCAAAGTTTCCTTCTTTTGTCAGGAAAAACTCTTCAAAACCTTTGTAACAACTTCAGCCAATCAAAGAACAACATGTTATGAACATTTAAAATTACAAAAAAGTTTTATTTAGCCTTCAAATTTGATCTTAAGATTCATACAAGCATGCAGGTTGATGCTTCATAATTTTTTACTAAAGAACATGACTGCTCCTAAAGAGAAAGGTAACAAGTGCTTCATTGAGATCATGCATCATTGAGCAACATATTTTGCCCATCCTTCAAATTGTGGATCCCAATCAGAGCAATATTCTCACTTTGAGGTGACCCAGTTGGCAAGCCCTTAATCAATAGTTTTGTAATTGCTCAAGTATTGCAGGGAAAATCCTGAGACATCAATGCAAACAAGTGGTAGTCCAACAAAGCCAAGTTTGCAGAGTACAGTATGTGGCCTCTTACTTCTTTTGCTGCATGATGCCAAATTGCAAGCATTATTTTTTCCCAAACATTAGAACAGTTTGAAGCCTCCAAAGAAATCCAATGTCATTTTCTTTTAAAAGAACCAAACAATTCTGTGACTGATCTTGACCAGTTACTCAAGGATACTTCACAGTTTGCTCTACCCAAAGATTTCCAAGTTCCTCTCAAGTCATGATCCTGAAGATCCATGGTTTCAGCTCAATGTTCACTTAGCATCTTCCACAACATGTTTTCAGATCATGAATGAAAAGTCTAACAGCTGTACAAACTTATCTTACCTATGAAACTATACTTAATTTTTCAAAAGACTTCAGAACTGCATTGACAATGGCAGCCACATAGAATGTGAAAATTCATAAAACCTCTTTAAAAATAGTTACACCCAAGTAAATTGCACTTAGAAATTTTTAATATAATTTTGTATTTTTCTTTGAGTAACTTTGAAAATAGCTGCATGGATGTTATCAGTTGTTTTCTTGAAGTAATTTCTAATTTCTGTGAGCAGATTAAAATCAATATAGACCATTTTAGTGCGCTCGTGGAAATAAAAAATTAGGTTTTTAAGAATCGGTAAAACACATTTGAAGACGTTTCACAAGATAGACATTTTGCTACCTAATACATAATTTTTGAGATATAACAAAATTACGTTCAGGTAGGAATAACATTATATAGCCGGTCACATAGTCACCGCATTGTTGGAACATGCCCACTGTTTTTGGCGAACAAAAAAGCACCGGTTTGGGTAAGTTAAGGTAAGCTATTTTAGATTTATTTAGGTTAGTTTACTTAGTTAATCTAACCTAACCCATCATTACGTCCTAACCGTCCGGCATATTTACGTGTCTGTTCCTTCACTTTTAACTTCGATGTTCCTGTAGCTTCAGTGTTGAATAACTTGAAAATTACCTATCAGCAAGCCAAATGTTTTTAAATGTGCTCCTTTAATGATTTGTGGGAACAAATTTTTTTTCAATTTCCATTGGTGCATTTAAATCAATATTGACCAGTTTAAATTAGGGGAGAAGCTTGAAAGATCTCATATCTTAAATACTCAAATGGCAGCTACTTATTCTGTTGTGCCAGCACAGCTGATCTGCATTTTTTCAATCCAGTCACTAAGTGCTACAGTATTTCTTTGAACAATTGACATATCAGCTATGCATTCATTTGATTGGTCTGATATTATAGGAGAAATAAATTATTCTAGCTGTAATTAGCATTAATTTCTCTCTGATGACTGGAAAGGGCAAAAACATTTGAAGGGATACCTTCAAGAAAGGTTTTGCCACTTCTCATATTTTCCCCCATCAATCTTTCAAATAAAACCAAACCATCTCAGTATAAATAGGACAATTCAAGATCAACTTTGCAAGCCTTATGCAGCTCATAGCAATCCACATTTCAGCGCACAATATTACTGAACAATTCCCTTGAGAGTTCATTTATTTAATTTTTTCCTTAGCACTAGATGTCTCTGGATTCTGAGAGGCGATGGAGAACTGAAACAAGCACACAATATAGAACCTCTATATCCTTGTAAAGAATATTTATATTTTTTTTTATATGAATTTCAGATACTCTGAAATTCAATTTAGGGTTAAAGTGAATTTTTTTGTATTCACGGAAATTAAAAATTCCGTTCCTAAGAATCACTAGAAGAACACATTTAAAAATGTTTTACATGAATGACATTCTGCTCGCTAATGTGTTATTTGTGAGATATAACAATACTCACAGATAGGAATAACATTATATAGTCGGTTGCTTAGTCGCCGCATTGTTGGGTCACGTCTACTTTTCTGGCGGGACACGCCCACTTTTTGTTGCAAAAAGAACAGCGTCGGTTTGGGTAAGTTAAGGTAAGCTATTTTAGGTTGATTTATGTTATTTTAGGTTGGGTTACTTAACTAACCTAACATTAGCTACTCTAACCTCACCAATCGTTACGTCGATACCGTATTACAGCACGTTTACGTGTCTGTTCTTTCACTTTTACATACGACGTTTGTATAACTTCAAAGTTGAATAATTAAAAATTTATGCATCAGGAAGCAGAATGTCATTCTTGTAAAATGTTTTTAAATGTGTTCCTTTTTTGATTCTTGGGAAAGGAACATTCAATTTCTGTGAGTACAAATAAATTCACTTTGACCCAATTTATTATTACCAAACATTCAAAATGCATTTTGAAATCTGAAGCATTTATTTTTAACATGGTACTAGTTTTTATTTCCATTGCAAATTAAATCATATAAAAAGAGGTGATATATTTAATTGGCAGTGTCAAGAAAGAATTAGTTCAATCAAAGAATGCAAAGAATAAAGGATATTTGTACAGGAGAGGACAAAATTGATTTTTCAATTTTTGCTGCCTAAACATAGTTAAATAGATTGAAATAAACTATTTTTCTTATATGCACTTTTCATCACAAATGAGTTTTTAAGGAGTTATAGCGGTATGTTAATTTTTGTCTTTGATGGCTAGAATGGGCTCAATCATTGGAGCATGTCAGAAGGGAGTACACTAGAGTCTTCCCCTCAGAACAATTTCTTTCTGCTTCTAACACTAGAGTTGCGATAAGTAATTTACCGCAAATAACTCATTGAATACTCATTTATGACGGAAAGTGCATAAAAGCAACGAGTAAATGTTGAGCGTTGGGTGGTCATCGATTTTTGAGTTTTTGGTGCCTACACCAACAGAATTAGATCAAAATGAGCAAGTTTTCTTCTATGCACTTTCTATCGCAAATGAGTATTTTACAAGTTATAGTGGTAAATGACTTACCACAACTCTAGTGTTTGAAGCTAGAAGTAATTCATCCAGCACGTCTGATGGCAACACTGCAATAAAGTCTTGCTTTTGAAGCGCTCATCATCAAAGACGAAACTAAACCTACCGTTCTAACTTGTAAAATACTCATTTGTTGCAAAAATTGTATAGAAGAAAAGTAGTTTATTTCAATGTTTTAACCGTGATTCAAGCAACAAAAATTTGAAAGTAGCTGTTTAGTGCTGAAAGTAGGTAAGTAGTTGTTTATTCAAGGGCATTTGTCATCAAAGACAAAACTAAACCTAGGGTAATGTTCGAATGGCCGTACGGTTCGAATCGTTGGTCATTCTTAGTTAATTTTAAATTTTGAAATTGGTAGCAATCCAAAAGCCACCCCGTAAGACGCGTAGCAGAATACACCACTACAGGCATTGCGGGTTGAGTTTTTAGATAGCTACCGAGCGCAAAAATTTAAAATTAACTAAGAATGACCGACGCTTCGAACCGTACGGCCATTCGAACATTATCCTACTACTATAACTCATACAATACTCATTTCTGACAGAAAGTGCATTGATGAAAACTTCTTTATTTCAATCTAATTAACTATGTGTAGGCACCAAAAACTTGAAAATCTATGACCACCCAATGCTCAACACTTACCCAAAAAATTGTTTATTTAGATCTAATTATCTATGTTAGGGCTCCAAAAAGTGGAAAATCAATTTTTGTTCTCTCCTTCACATTTACCGAATGTGAAGGAGAAACAAACAAGGAGAAACGACTCATTTTCTTAACTTAGCTCTAGTCTGACCAGTCTGCACAGCCTACAATAATTATTCTCTTTTGGGAGGCTGCATTTGACCAACATTCTTACTCATTAATGAATCAATAATGATACAATATTAAAAAATTTAGCAAACTAATTTCAAACATGACTACATCTTCCAAGCCTGGATAGTTTTATGCCCTTCAACATAATAAAAGAAATTCAAAACCCAGTACTTTGTAATGAAAATCAAGAGGCATTACAACAACAACAACTAAAAACGCCTAAGCTGAAGTGGAAATGAATTGATAACACTAGCTCTAGAATATTTTTTGATCACCATCACAATGCAATAGACTAAGTTGAGGCCAAATAACTATTTTTTGATTACCTAAAGGTTTTACGATTGTATCATTGACATTAGTAATGCATTTTAGAAATACAACAACGAATTCAAAAATATGAATTAACCACACCTCATAGAGAAGCACACAGGTCAACGAAAATAAACAATTCTTTGACGTGAAACATTCCCGGAGTTACAAGCAACCCTTATCAGCTGATCCAGCAGTCAAGCATGAATGTCTCCGCGATTAAATCCACTTGTATACAGCACTGATAAAACTATTATTTGCTTCCAGTAAACTCACAAATAAAATATTTTGGCAATAGTTCTTGTGGCATTTACATTAACGACAATTCAATATTTACCACACATATCTTTACATTTACAAGATCACACCACACTTCCTCGTGCTTCTGCCGACCGCGGTAGCAGGGGCGGATAAAGTTGACTTGAAATATTCCCGGAAAATAAATTTATTTCCCTAAATACCAGCTTCTAAAATGAATGAACATATAAAAAAACATTTTTATAGTTTGAATACAAGTATAGTTTTATAAGTATCAATTTACATAAAGAGGAACCAAAATACGAATTAAGTTCACTATCATATGGGAAGCTTCCGAGTGCAGGTACAAAAAGCACTAATCATGCTCCAAGAATTTGCATATGAATAAGTATAGAAAACAGTGAAGCAAGAAGCAAAACGCAAGAAGCTAAGCTAAAAAAAATCATGAAAAGTTATCACATGCAGCTAAAAACATTTTTGTACTTGAATAAGTTAATATATAATAATGAGGAATGTATTTATAGAAACTTACGCCGTTGTTGGAACTTGGCCAGCGATTGAAGGGATGTACATCTGTTGGGGAGGGAAATGGGGATTGTTGCCGCCCAAATCCACACCATGATGGCCCTGAAACAATTAAAAAAATTGAATTGCACGCACGATTTGAAAATGAGCTCATTTTACTACAGAACAATAAAAAATCCTAATATGCATGATTCACTAAAACATGCTTAATCCTACGTAAACAATACTAAGATTGCAGTTAGACACATCTTGTTCTATTGAACACTTTATTAAAAATTAGGAATTTTGAATTAAACTACACTCATCATCAGGGGCTGGAAAATAGCAAGAAGATAATGATTACATTTTTGCATTCTTTTAAAAATTTCGTGTGACAGTTTTCATATACGAACTATCATTCCTAAGATTTTCGATATTCACAATTATACGGCAAGCAATCTGACCAATATGTATCAAGCAGAACACCACTGCGAATAAATATGTTTTCATGTTTAAACTGTCAATACCATAAAATGAATTCAATATTCGGCAATATGTATGAATGGCAGTAATGTTACACAGGCAAAAGGATGATTCGAGCACGGCAACAAGTGTGTCGCCTGATTCCCTTACATTACATGTGAGAGACAGTGTTCTAAAAGGATTATGAGCATTGTCGCTCAATAAGGAGAAATGCTTATTTTTCCCAATGTCGGCTGCAGTCTAAGTTCTACAGTG
Source organism: Morinoia aosen (assembly GCA_030386875.1). Classification (NCBI taxonomy): domain Eukaryota; kingdom Metazoa; phylum Arthropoda; class Malacostraca; order Amphipoda; family Talitridae; genus Morinoia; species Morinoia aosen. The sequence continues at coordinate 46,469,958 of CM059556.1, read as the reverse complement.
CAAACCACTGTGCGGTGTCAGTACAAAACTGGTCCAGATCGTCGGGACTTGGAGCATACCATTAATTTCGAGATTGTCCCCTGAACATTTTGTCGTACGGAGGAAAATGACTTTTGTTTAATATATATAAAATAATTGAGAATTAGAGAAGCCTCGCCAACGTACTTGTCTTCCATTCTTTTTGAATCTAAAGTGCATGAAGGAAGCTGGAGGCGGTACATCTGAGATTCTGCTCAAACCTCCTGCTCGTATTTTACACGAATTTCCTGCGACGCTTTCGCATAAGTGGTGAAGCGATAAAATCAGAGTATATTCTTAATCTAAATCAAAGGGGGTTTTCATAACTGAATTCATCATACATTAACATATTTACGCGCATCACAATATGACACAAGCAAATTCAGCAGTATTTATAAAAAAAAATAATTTCCACAAATCTTGCAGTAAGTTACTAGATATTTTTATTCACATTTCTTTCCCATCACTGTTCTACTGCAATTAGACATGCCAAAATCCAATAAAAACCATGTTCTTCACGTTATGAACGTTCACCGTCTTCTTTTAGAGGCCATTATGTATTTATAAGCATTTTCAAACTTAGAGTAAGCTACCAAAATGAACGTATTTTGTTTTCCCTCAATGTTTTATTCAACAATTGACATGAATTCCATGACATCTAAAATGGTTCCCCGACCAATAATGGAGCTTTATTTTGAGAAATGTTAAAAAAAACGCAATGCATTTTATGAGCTAACTATTTTGGAGATGAATTACTCTCCTCGTTTTTGATTCTTCTCTTCATCAACAGTACACGTTTTTATTTTCAATGCTTCAATTAAACATGGTTCCAATACTTCAATTATATATGATTTCAATGCTTCAATTATATATGGTTTCAATACTTTGATTATGTTTGGTTTCAATGCTTCAATTATATATGGTTCCAATACTTCAATTATATATGGTTTCAATGCTTCAATTATATATGGTTTCAATACTTCAATTATACATGGGTTCAATACTTCAATTATACATGGTTTCAATACTTCACTACCGCAAATTAGCCGTCAAACGTCATTAGAAATAGTACACGAAGGTCAGCACAATTAGAAGCAATAGGGACCTCCGAATACACCTATCACATGCATGCATTGTCGCTTCGCCCTGCAAGTTCACTTGCTTAATTACGCAATTACTCTTCGAGGAACCTAATCATTAGGAAAAATTACTCTTATCATGCAATAATTACTCCTTTCTTTAGTGCTCCATCAGCTAGCATCGTAACCTGTAGTATTTATTGTATCATTTATTCTGAGCAACACATCTTTGAGGAAACTGAGCAACTAAATATGTCTTGCATTACAGTGTCACAAAAGCTTGTCAACTACAGACATAAAAACGCTTTTAACTCCTAAGCCAATACACGAGTGTGTAGGGCGGAAATTGCTAGGATAAAACATTCCAAATCTCTTTACAAAGTGGATGCCAACTCCCCTGTAAGAACAGTATTTGATGCAGTTTACAGGCGTGTAGTACCTAACGCTCAACTCAACAGTTGAATGCTTTGCCTTCTGTTAAATGCTCCTTTACTGCTAAGGTTAGATCCCTTTTGAACAGATTTAGGCATCTCACACGTCCATAAAAATCGCTGCCAGGGACTTTTGCATCGTATGAGGCGTCAGGTTTAATGGACATAAATGGCTGAAGCGCAATTAATGTAGACAATTATTGGTCGAAGTTCGTAAAATTAATATCGACTCACACTTTGCATTGACTGCGTCACAAACTATTTGCCTGGGACGTTTTACGTATTTTTCTATCTATCACACAAGGAAAAGACTTTGAATATTTTGGCAAACAAAACGGTACCTTTTCAACCTGTTCATAAATTATCTTTCTTCCTCAATTCTCGCAAGACGACAGAAACTAAATGTTACATACTATGAGTATTCACACAGTATACTTTCAAGCACTTTGGTGTACGGGGAGCACTGTACAAGTATTTTAATGTATTTTTTCCCTAAGAAAAGAGAAAACGGTAAACACGGGAAACAATAGGGTATTTCAGAATGCTACTCCTCCTTCAGTTTTAACCTAAATAAAAACCGGCTTCATTTCATTGTAAGCAAGGTTATAACCACTGAACCATGAATTGCGGGAATAATGTAGCGGTGAGAAGTGATGGAGATCCCAAAAGAAGGATAAATCATTTGAAAATGAATTATCTGACTTTGCTAAAATATTTGACACTTTAACAGCATCATGCGCCTAGATAACGCGCGGCGAACTGCCCGTAAGCTGTATCATGCACCGCTCTGACTTTGTGCTCCGTTATGGCCACACTTTGCTATTGTGTGTGGCGCATGTTATTAAGAATTGAGGATACATTTCTGAATAGCCAACAATTTTTACGATACGTTAATTATATCTCACTAAACCCCAATACTTTTATGAACAGCAGTACTCCATTTCTCCCTGTCACGGCCTGACTCCGTTAGCGTTAGCACTAGTTGAAACTAGATGTAGGCAAAAATGACTGTCAGCTTCAGAGACGAGACTAAAGAGCAAAAGATGATCAGAAAGAATGTGAAGTAAACCTTGGTGTGCAGTTGTGACGAGTGGCGGCACCTGACTCGAGCTAGGGAAGGTTTTGTGTTGCTTGTATGAGAGCGGCGCTGATGTGACGGTGGCCAGTGGCCACATCACCGCACACAATATATACGAGTAGGCACTCACTCGATGTCCGAGCGTAGCCAACGAAGAACCAACACCAAACTTCAAAGAGTAGAAAAAGCTAACCACTTGGAAAACTTTAGAAAGTTTTCTACTTCTTTGAAAAACTAAAAAATTCTTAGAGAATTCGTTTACTTTTTCAACGATTTTTACTTTCAACTCTCGCATTTGAAGCTCTGTTACAAGTTGAGACCGTGAACTACAGCACATCGACAAAGCACGGATAAACCAGGGCTGTTTGATTCGAGGTGAAGAAACAGAGTTCTACAGAGGCGGAATGAAAAGACCGTGCAGAGAGTTATTGCTTCTACAATCTCCATGGAGTCCTGTGAAATTAAATTAAGAGCAAATGGCTCGTACATACTTTTGTATGCACGTCAGCATCATTACGCGTTTAATGTTGACAAGATGTGCTACAAAAAGAAAAATTTCCAAAGTGGCACGAATGTTGAATGACGAATGTTGCAACAACTTGCATGTGGCTCCAACATGAATGCTACAATAGGAAGATCGAAGCAATTTGAATACTGGAACAACACGACTGTTGCCACAACACGACTGTTGCCACAACACGACTGTTGCCACAACACGACTGTTGCCACAACACGACTGTTGACACAACACGACTGTTGCCACGACACGACTGTTGCCACGACACGACTGTTGCCACGACACGACTGTTGCCACAACACGACTGTTGCCACAACACGACTGTTGACACAACACGACTGTTGCCACAACACGACTGTTGCCACGACACGACTGTTGCCACAACACGACTGTTGCCACAACACGACTGTTGCCACAACACGACTGTTGCCACAACACGACTGTTGCCACAACACGACTGTTGCCACAACACGACTGTTGCCACAACACGACTGTTGCCACAACACGACTGTTGCCACAACACGACTGTTGCCACAACACGACTGTTGCCACAACACGACTGTTGCCACAACACGACTGTTGCCACAACACGACTGTTGCCACAACACGACTGTTGCCACAACACGACTGTTGCCACAACACGACTGTTGCCACAACACGACTGTTGCCACAACACGACTGTTGCCACAACACGACTGTTGCCACAACACGACTGTTGCCACAACACGACTGTTGCCACAACACGACTGTTGCCACAACACGACTGTTGCCACAACACGACTGTTGCCACAACACGACTGTTGCCACAACACGACTGTTGCCACAACACGACTGTTGCCACAACACGACTGTTGCCACAACACGACTGTTGCCACAACACGACTGTTGCCACAACACGACTGTTGCCACAACACAAATGTCGCCACAACACAAATGTCGCCACAACACAAATGTCGCCACAACACAAATGTCGCCACAACACAAATGTCGCCACAACACAAATGTCGCCACAACACAAATGTCGCCACAACACAAATGTCGCCACAACACAAATGTCGCCACAACACAAATGTCGCCACAACACAAATGTCGCCACAACACAAATGTCGCCACAACACAAATGTCGCCACAACACAAATGTCGCCACAACACAAATGTCGCCACAACACAAATGTCGCCACAACACAAATGTCGCCACAACACAAATGTCGCCACAACACAAATGTCGCCACAACACAAATGTCGCCACAACACAAATGTCGCCACAACACAAATGTCGCCACAACACAAATGTCGCCACAACACAAATGTCGCCACAACACAAATGTCGCCACAACACAAATGTCGCCACAACACAAATGTCGCCACAACACAAATGTCGCCACAACACAAATGTCGCCACAACACAAATGTCGCCACAACACAAATGTCGCCACAACACAAATGTCGCCACAACACAAATGTCGTCACAACACAAATGTCGCCACAACACAAATGTCGCCACAACACAAACGTCGCCACAACACAAACGTCGCCACAACACAAACGTCGCCACAACACAAACGTCGCCACAACACAAACGTCGCCACAACACAAACGTCGCCACAACACAAACGTCGCCACAACACAAACGTCGCCACAACACAAACGTCGCCACAACACAAACGTCGCCACAACACAAACGTCGCCACAACACAAATGTCGCCACAACACAAATGTCGCCACAACACAAATGTCGCCACAACACAAATGTCGCCACAACACAAATGTCGCCACAACACAAATGTCGCCACAACACAAATGTCGCCACAACACAAATGTCGCCACAACACAAATGTCGCCACAACACAAATGTCGCCACAACACAAATGTCGCCACAACACAAATGTCGCCACAACACAAATGTCGCCACAACACAAATGTCGCCACAACACAAATGTCGCCACAACACAAATGTCGCCACAACACAAATGTCGCCACAACACAAACGTCGCCACAACACAAACGTCGCCACAACACAAACGTCGCCACAACACAAACGTCGCCACAACACAAACGTCGCCACAACACAAACGTCGCCACAACACAAACGTCGCCACAACACAAACGTCGCCACAACACAAACGTCGCCACAACACAAACGTCGCCACAACACAAATGTCGCCACAACACAAATGTCGCCACAACACAAATGTCGCCACAACACAAACGTCGCCACAACACAAATGTCGCCACAACACAAATGTCGCCACAACACAAATGTCGCCACAACACAAATGTCGCCACAACACAAATGTCGCCACAACACAAATGTCGCCACAACACAAATGTCGCCACAACACAAATGTCGCCACAACACAAATGTCGCCACAACACAAATGTCGTCACAACACAAATGTCGCCACAACACAAATGTCGCCACAACACAAATGTCGCCACAACACAAATGTCGTCACAACACAAATGTCGCCACAACACAAATGTCGCCACAACACAAATGTCGCCACAACACAAATGTCGCCACAACACAAATGTCGCCACAACACAAATGTCGCCACAACACAAATGTCGCCACAACACAAATGTCGCCACAACACAAATGTCGCCACAACACAAACGTCGCCACAACACAAATGTCGCCACAACACAAATGTCGCCACAACACAAATGTCGCCACAACACAAATGTCGTCACAACACAAATGTCGCCACAACACAAATGTCGCCACAACACAAATGTCGCCACAACACAAATGTCGCCACAACACAAATGTCGCCACAACACAAATGTCGCCACAACACAAATGTCGCCACAACACAAATGTCGTCACAACACAAATGTCGTCACAACACAAATGTCGCCACAACACAAATGTCGCCACAACACAAATGTCGCCACAACACAAATGTCGCCACAACACAAACGTCGCCACAACACAAACGTCGCCACAACACAAACGTCGCCACAACACAAACGTCGCCACAACACAAATGTCGCCACAACACAAACGTCGCCACAACACAAACGTCGCCATAACACAAATGTCGCCACAACACAAATGTCGCCACAACACAAATGTCGCCACAACACAAATGTCGTCACAACACAAATGTCGCCACAACACAAATGTCGCCACAACACAAATGTCGCCACAACACAAATGTCGCCACAACACAAATGTCGCCACAACACAAATGTCGCCACAACACAAATGTCGCCACAACACAAATGTCGCCACAACACAAATGTCGCCACAACACAAACGTCGCCACAACACAAATGTCGCCACAACACAAATGTCGCCACAACACAAACGTCGCCACAACACAAATGTCGCCACAACACAAATTTCGCCACAACACAAATGTCGCCACAACACAAATGTCGCCACAACACAAATGTCGCCACAACACAAATGTCGCCACAACACAAATGTCGCCACAACACAAATGTCGCCACAACACAAACGTCGCCACAACACAAATGTCGCCACAACACAAATGTCGCCACAACACAAACGTCGCCACAACACAAATGTCGCCACAACACAAATGTCGCCACAACACAAATGTCGCCACAACACAAATGTCGCCACAACACAAATGTCGCCACAACACAAATGTCGCCACAACACAAATGTCGCCACAACACAAATGTCGCCACAACACAAATGTCGCCATAACACAAATGTCGCCACAACACAAACGTCGCCACAACACAAACGTCGCCACAACACAAATGTCGCCACAACACAAATGTCGCCACAACACAAATGTCGCCACAACACAAATGTTGCCACAACACAAATGTCGCCACAACACAAATGTCGCCACAACACAAATGTCGCCACAACACAAATGTCGCCACAACACAAATGTCGCCACAACACAAATGTCGTCACAACACAAATGTCGCCACAACACAAATGTCGCCACAACACAAATGTCGCCACAACACAAATGTCGCCACAACACAAATGTCGCCACAACACAAACGTCGCCACAACACAAACGTCGCCACAACACAAATGTCGCCACAACACAAATGTCGCCACAACACAAATGTCGCCACAACACAAATGTCGCCACAACACAAATGTCGCCACAACACAAATGTCGCCACAACACAAATGTCGCCACAACACAAATGTCGCCACAACACAAATGTCGCCACAACACAAATGTCGCCACAACACAAATGTCGCCACAACACAAATGTCGCCACAACACAAATGTCGCCACAACACAAATGTCGCCACAACACAAATGTCGCCACAACACAAATGTTGCCACAACACAAATGTTGCCACAACACAAATGTCGCCACAACACAAATGTTGCCACAACACAAATGTTGCTACAACACAAATGTCGCCACAACACAAATGTCGCCACAACACAAATGTCGCCACAACACAAATGTCGCCACAACACAAACGTCGCCACAACACAAACGTCGCCACAACACAAACGTCGCCACAACACAAACGTCGCCACAACACAAACGTCGCCACAACACAAATGTCGCCACAACACAAATGTCGCCACAACACAAATGTCGCCACAACACAAATGTCGCCACAACACAAATGTCGCCACAACACAAATGTTGCCACAACACAAACGTCGCCACAACACAAACGTCGCCACAACACAAATGTCGCCACAACACAAATGTCGCCACAACACAAACGTCGCCACAACACAAACGTCACCACAACACAAACGTCGCCACAACACAAACGTCGCCACAACACAAACGTCGCCACAACACAAATGTCGCCACAACACAAATGTCGCCACAACACAAATGTCGCCACAACACAAATGTCGCCACAACACAAATGTCGCCACAACACAAATGTCGCCACAACACAAATGTCGCCACAACACAAATGTCGCCACAACACAAATGTCGCCACAACACAAATGTCGCCACAACACAAATGTCGCCACAACACAAATGTCGCCACAACACAAATGTCGCCACAACACAAATGTCGCCACAACACAAATGTCGCCACAACACAAATGTCGCCACAACACAAATGTCGCCACAACACAAACGTCGCCACAACACAAACGTCGCCACAACACAAACGTCGCCACAACACAAACGTCGCCACAACACAAATGTCGCCACAACACAAATGTCGCCACAACACAAACGTCGCCACAACACAAATGTCGCCACAACACAAATGTCGCCACAACACAAATGTCGCCACAACACAAATGTCGCCACAACACAAATGTCGCCACAACACAAATGTCGCCACAACACAAATGTCGCCACAACACAAATGTCGCCACAACACAAATGTCGCCACAACACAAATGTCGCCACAACACAAATGTCGCCACAACACAAATGTCGCCACAACACAAATGTCGCCACAACACAAATGTCGCCACAACACAAATGTCGCCACAACACAAATGTCGCCACAACACAAATGTCGCCACAACACAAATGTCGCCACAACACAAATGTCGCCACAACACAAATGTCGCCACAACACAAATGTCGCCACAACACAAATGTCGCCACAACACAAATGTCGCCACAACACAAATGTCGCCACAACACAAATGTCGCCACAACACAAATGTCGCCACAACACAAATGTCGCCACAACACAAATGTCGCCACAACACAAATGTCGCCACAACACAAATGTCGCCACAACACAAATGTCGCCACAACACAAATGTCGCCACAACACAAATGTCGCCACAACACAAACGTCGCCACAACACAAATGTCGCCACAACACAAACGTCGCCACAACACAAATGTCGCCACAACACAAATGTCGCCACAACACAAATGTCGCCACAACACAAATGTCGCCACAACACAAACGTCGCCACAACACAAATGTCGCTATAACACAAATGTCGCCACAACACAAATGTCGCCACAACACAAATGTCGCCACAACACAAACGTCGCCACAACACAAATGTCGCTATAACACAAATGTCGCCACAACACAAATGTCGCCACAACACAAATGTCGCCACAACACAAATGTCGCCACAACACAAATGTCGCCACAACACAAACGTCGCCACAACACAAATGTCGCCACAACACAAATGTCGCCATAACACAAATGTCGCCACAACACAAACGTCGCCACAACACAAATGTCGCTATAACACAAATGTCGCCACAACACAAATGTCGCCACAACACAAACGTCGCCACAACACAAATGTCGCTATAACACAAATGTCGCCACAACACAAATGTCGCCACAACACAAATGTCGCCACAACACAAACGTCGCCACAACACAAATGTCGCTATAACACAAATGTCGCCACAACACAAATGTCGCTATAACACAAATGTTGCCACAACACAAATGTCGCCACAACACAAATGTCGCCACAACACAAATGTCGCCACAACACAAATGTCGCCACAACACAAATGTCGCTATAACACAAATGTCGCCACAACACAAATGTCGCTATAACACAAATGTTGCCACAACACGAATGTTGCCACAACAAAAATGCAAGAGCACCCAGCCTCACCTGGTGGGGATACATGGCGCTCTGGTGGCCCCCCATGCCGTGCTGGGGCTGGTGGGGGTGGGGGTGTGAGGGGGAGCCGCCCTCCCCCACGCTGCCTCCCTCGCTGGGGTTCATAGAGGGGTTGTTGAGGGGCGAGTCGAAGCGTGCGTACTGGTGCTGGCGGGACACATCAAACGCACATGTTCACTTCGTAAAGGCAATATCCTATTTTAGTCACTAAGTTAATGATTCAAATTAATGATTAATGTTAAAAAAGAATTATTATTATTATTATTACATAATAAAGTTTTAGCCTCCCTTTACCACGACAAAGATGTTCTAAGAGAGGAAGGCACCATTTATTATGGAGTTGAGGGAACGCGGAATCTACGCTCAAGGTGCACAGAAACAGTAAGCTAAGAAAGATGTTAATGAAACAAGAAAAAGTTGAAGAAGAAAGTAGTAGATGCTGAAAAACAGGACAGCAGTGAACCGAAAAAAGATGGTCCGTAACAAAACAAAAACTTATCCTATTTAAACAAAAAGGAAGCCTACCTAACCTTTAGCTCGGGCCCTCACATTGTCCCCCTGGGAGCGCTAATTCCCATAGATACAATAGCTGTATCCCCTTGAGGGGTTGTTAAAAAATAAATTAGTATGATCGTTCGTAACAGTAACGCATGTATTTATTATGATGATATGAGTACTTACACGCAAAATGCAATTTTATCAGTGTCATAATTAGTCAATTGAAGTGAGGTAGTCCACATGTGGGAGTACCAGAGCATTTTCTCGTTCTCGGACGCATACGCACACACGAGTATGCATTGTGTCCCACAATAACCCGAACCGAGTATTTATTTTCCCGTATCAGTAATAACATCATAATACTGCTTGAAATTAAATGCTTATGGTATTTTTATGATAGTATTACTGATACAGAAAAATAAATACTCGGTTCGAGTTTTTGTGGAATACTGTATGGGTCCGAACACGGAGCCATGTTCCTACAGGAAGGATTAGAGGCAGTCAGAAACTATAAGTGGAATCAAAGAGTTTGCTCATACGACACAAAGAACTCGGATGTAAAAAAAATTATTTTCTTTGTGGTTCTCACTAGAGAACATTATTGGTTGCAGCGGCGTGATGAACGAGCGGAAAGATTTATGTCCGTGTAATGATAAGTTAGCAGGTGGGCTGCTGTGCCGACACTACCATCTCATGTCTCTACTCAACTGCAGTTTTCAGACGATATACGTCCTCGTATCGGTAAAGTTAGCAGCGCAACTTATAATATAGTTGACTTGTCTACGTTACGTGGTGTTTAGTTTGATTTTTTGTTAAAAATTTGAGTAATCAGCATCCGGCAACGCTGCAGTGCTCCGATTTCAAATGAACAACTCTCCCACTTGAGGAGGTTGGCCAGAAAACAGCACGTAGTGTAACCACATCAACTTAGAACTTACGCTACGCCGATGTGAATTGCTAGCAAATCTGAGCGCGGGACGACCGACTCCGACACATAAAATTCCCTCACCACAGCGCCAGCAGACAAGCGAGGTTCGATACCACCTCACACACGACCCCATGATCACACCACAGGGGCGGCCTCAAACATTTGCGTAACGCATCACCGACGTGTAGAAGAACTACCAACACGCGGACTGCGGGACCCTCGCTCTCGCTGATCCGGGTTTTCCATCGCAATGCCCGCAGGAGCGGCGCGACAGATTTGCGGACGCGCGCTCCGGAGTCCGGAGGCGCATCCGTCGTGCGGCGCGACTTGTATACGAGACGCGCACCCGCTGCTGGGACACCTTGGCTCACCTGCTTTGTGCCGCAGTAATGCACAGCGGTCGGTGCCGTTCACCGCGGGACAGCATATCAGGGGATAGATTTTAAAACAATGTACGCCATCAGTCGGCAGCAAATGTTCTCCTGTCGACTTGCCTATACTTTGTGATGGTTTTCCACTCAATTTTTCGTTTGAGGTTTGAGTATTGAGCGTCTAGAAGCCCTTCGAGGTAACCGCCGTCTTGAGGACAGTTTACAACGATATTGATCCGACTATGACGGTATTAAAAACTCGATGCTTCTGAACGAAACACCCTGCACAACCAGTATGTCGATTTTCAAAAGTAGGTGAACTTTGTCGCAGGTCTTCAAGTTTCTGCTTAGTTCAGCTAGTGAAGTCAGATAACATAGATGCCTAAGTTACTGGTACCAACTACGGCAGGGCGATGGTCACGGGGTTGTGGTGGTACTCGGTGGGGTGGCACCAGAAGTAGTGGTATCGAGTGGTGGTACTGGAAGCGGGGGTACCGGAACGATGTAACCTCTTTTAGAATTGAAAACAATCTCGGTCATACAGCGATCATATACAGGACAATACAAATAATCGCAATCCTGTTCGCAACATTCGTTGCATTGATTTTAGAACTTTTACCTGCATCAAGATGAAACTGTTTATAATGAGGAATGAAAATGAACGACCAGCCATTTCACACACCAACTCGCACGCCACAGCTGATAACTTCTTGGAGGACGGATGATATGAACGGACACCAGGTAAATGTTATATTCTCGCGGTGTTTCTATCAGATATTTTCAGCCAAGAACATTGAAGACCTGCGAGTGAATCAAGTCGTGTTGAGCCTGCAATTTTGTGGCAGCTATGCCTAATGAGTGCCGCGTTTGGCTGGTGGGTGAGGCAGCACTCAGCCACACGTCCTGATCAGCCAGTTCAGCTACGTGGCACCACACATCCAGCCACACGCCACACGTCTGTACCAGCCACTACCAGCCAGTTCAGCCACGTGGCACCACACATTCAGCCACACGCCACACGTCTGTACCAGCCACTACAAGCCAGTTCAGCCACATGGCACCACACATTCAGCCACACGCCACACGTCCCGACCAGCCAGTTCAGCCATATGGCACCACACATTCAGCCACACGCCACACGTCCCGACCAGCCAGTTCAGCCATATGGCACCACACATTCAGCCACACGCCACACGTCCCGACCAGCCAGTTCAGCCATATAGCACCACACTTTCAGCCACACGCCACACATCCCGACCAGCCAGTTCAGCCATATGGCACCACACATTCAGCCACACGCCACACGTCCCGACCAGCCAGTTCAGCCATATGGCACCACACATTCAGCCACACGCCACACGTCCCGACCAGCCAGTTCAGCCATATGGCACCACACATTCAGCCACACGCCACACGTCCCGACCAGCCACCTCACTTGTTTGTTAAAACTTTTTCAAATTAAAAAAGTTTGCATTGCCTTCATTGTGCATCTCCCCCGCCCGCCGCGCGGCAGATATGCCTCAATTCTAAGCCTCATAACCTATATACATTTGGCGTGCGTGTCCCCGCGTGCAACACGCACCTCTTGTCCAAGTGGAGAGCTCGAATGAAACTCTATTGCTCTTTAATTTAGCTCCAATATTTTCCTGGGCTTTTGTACGACAGAAAGTGCATTCCGGTGCGGTACAAATTCATTGCTTTTCATTGCACGGAGTGAATTTGCATATTTTAATGAGTTTGAGACTATTTTTGGGCTTCTCGTACAACTGAACCAATACGCGTCTCCTACCGTCCCTAAGAAAAGACAACTTGTGGAAGCTCTTATGTAATGAAATTCCTGCGCAAAAACGACTTGAGATTTTTTTTACAAGCGACATTAGAGGAAAATGAAAAAATACGTTGGAGTATCTTCGCTAGTTGCGTGAGAAAGTTGAACTAAGCGAAATAAATGCGCTGAGTTCTGGAAACATATTTAGCAAAAGAAAATAAGGCTTTCCTCGGAGGGTTGCACGAAGTATAAACCCAAAGTCTTAACTCCAACCACACAGTTGGTTGAAAGTTTCACTTAAAGTCCAATACAACGAAGTGAGAAGGTGACCTGTTGGGAAGCGCACAAGAAATCAGTGAAATATGAATGAACGCGATGAATATTCTGACAATTCAAGTTTCATATTTTTAGAATTAAAAATATTTTTGTCTGTAAGCATTCACTTCAAGTAACCTCCAACTCGACCTTCAAATTGATGACGACTACCACAGGTGTTTAATACGCCGTTTCATCGTTGTGCGTGGAAGAATCAGTCGCAACGATGATCCGGATATTTATAAACATATTCATCCGGTTTTTCAGATATGGTGTTTCGATGATTCTTGGAAATTGTTTTTTCTAAGAAAATGATGATTCTACAACCAAAGCTCATGTCTGGCAAAATTATCAGGTGTAGTATATCTATCTATAACGTGGTACACTTAAAATGGTCTTCACGCTCGCCAGATCTCAACTCATTTGAGCACTTGGGGAGAGCATTAAAAGAATTAATTGCAGTTAGAAATATTACATTCTCCAAAAAACGAAGATTTTGCTTCCGGAAGAGCTGAAAATCTGCATAAATCCGAGAAATTATGTACACGAGTTTGACGATAACATGCATATGTACTTATATTAAGTACTAAGTGTTACGATATATATGTACATTCATATTTCATGATATTTTTTGGCTAAATCACGTAAAGATATATTCATATTAGATGATATTTCATTTCTCTTGACATGATTTTTGGCTAAATCCCGTGACATTTAGGAATGTGGAAAAACCGTTGGCTTTGGCTCGATATATGCGTAAGGGCGATTTTTCTCTGTTCTAAGCAAAGGAACAGCGTTGTTCTCAGGTTTCGAAGAGGTGGGCCATAAATATCTGTCGAGCTGCTCAAGTGGTCAACGTTTCAACCAAACTTGCTAAGGTTCAGGCGTCCACAAACACACAGTCTTGCACACGAACACAAATCTCAAGCCAACACACCCACACAACACACACACACACAACACAAAACGCACAGCACACATACGTAGGCGCGGGAACCCTCGCACCTTGGCAAGCACCGCATCTCTTCGGCCAATCAGCGCTCTGGAAGACATCACACGTGGAGGTGTGTCAGAGCGCGGACCAATGAGAGCGCAAGTCTATAGAACCGGCAAGCATCCATCGAATCAAAATTGAGAGACTTTCTCAGTAGCTTGGAAGAGTCTCAAACGTTCCGGAAAGAAAGAGGCGACACACATAAAAGGAGGGGACATGAAAATTCGGGAGGATATTTTCTGTCATACACGACGAGAGATGATCTTTTTTGGTACACGGATCGGGGATCCGGCCGCCGCCGTGATCCCCGTTGGAACAGCCACTCGAGAAGATATCAAGAAAAGTGCACCCGATACAGAGCTTACATGACTACATCGAATCTCCAGAAGTTAGCAACGGACCCAGCAGATACTGAAGTACCACCGGCATCAAATTCCGCTCGAGACGCAACAACTTCGAGGTGACCACCGGCACCACGTACAGGAATGTGTCAAATCGTTCTCCCGAGAGAACATAAATGTCAGTTCTACGTCGACTTCAAGCTAGCATGAACACTCCAGCATGCATTTAGAACTCGCACAGCTGCCAAATCTTCAACGTCAGGAATCGCAAATTCCACAGTGGTTAAGCTGTTCGGGCAATGAGAGCCGTGAGCGCAACTAACGAGCGCTCTGGGCGCAGCGTCTTCGATTTTGTCAGCACCGGCCGGCGCCTGCGATTAGAGCGGCCGCAGCGAAGAAACATGATTGCGGGCGCCCCTCAAGAGTTGAACGGGCACGGAATTAGGTGGCACCTGCAACGCATCCCAGAGGAGTTGAAAATTTGTGGTATCGAGTATTTTGAAACAGTGCTCTAAAGTGTATTAGTGGAAGTCAAAGTGGCACGCCGTACAGTGCATTAAAAGTGGCGCGCTGTGTAATGAATTTGTGTCTGATGTTAACGCGATAAAATACGAAGCATTTCTATATTTTTGGATACCTTGTTGTGAGTCAAGGGTAACCGGCATGTGTCATCATTGTTCTGTGCTTTGTGTTGCGTAGGGATTGCTATAATTTTGTGCATTTTGTGAATCGTTGTCAGCTCTTGGGTATTGATAATAGATTTCCGCGGGGAAGTTTTACATTTTGGAATGGCATGTTGTGGTGAATTTCACACATTGGTTATTGTTATGAGCATCTCACATTAGTGCACTGGTGCACCTTTTACTATTGCATTCAAGTATCTCCCTGTGCGTATATCCACGTGTTCTTAAGAATAAAGCTATTTTTAATCTCTCAATGTTTATTATTCTCCCCATGCTTGTCAGCTCGGTAATCGCGAAGTACACACCAAGTAAACACTGTTGATTTCATACCTTTCTGTCCAACTCTCTGACTGTGTGTTTCATATCTTTATTTTTCTTTCTCTTGCTGCCGGGGGTTTCAATTCCTCCTACGTTACGTGCTTAACAACAGCATAGTATCGTGACATAAGTTTTGAAAGAACTTTTTACCGAAATATCACCAGAGACCTAACTCAAAAGCACTTCCCTTGGCGATACCAACTGATGCCTCAAACGATGCTAATCCCGATAGTATTACCGATGTCAGTAGAGATAACAGCGACCGATACAGCAAATACTGTTCATGGATACATTATCGACGCTGCTGATACCGATACTAATCACCAAGTACATACTCAACAGGTCCGATACAGACACCAGTCGGCAATACAGTACATATTGCCGGTACAGATCATTCGATTATTCATTCAACGCGTTAGAACAATGAACTTCAGTGTGGGATTGAATGTTGAGCGAAATTCGAATGAATGTTCGAGGAAAAAAATGTTCTGTTCGTCACTCATGAAGAATATACATAATGAGTTTGACGACGTTAGTTCGAGGCATTCTGCTGTCTGTTGGAGATATTGAATAAACCTACGCACATGACATGTATCAATTTAATTGAAATAAATCATACTTTTTATAGGACGAAGAAAGGATGGGGGTGGATACTGACCTGTTGAGGGGGGTAGTGGGAGGACGGGGAGGGAGAGGGAGCGTGAGGAGGAGGGGCGGGGGAGTGCAGACTGCCTCCCACTGACAGGGATACGTCAATCCCACCGCTGCCACCAACGCTCACGCTGGGCTGCACACCGAAAATAAACAAAAATAAAATAAAAACAATCCCACCGCTGCCACCAACGCTCACGCTGGGCTGCACACCGAAAATAAACAAAAATAAAATAAAAACAATCCCACCGCTGCCACCAACGCTCACGCTGGGCTGCACACCGAAAATAAACAAAAATAAAATAAAAACACTGAGGGGAAATTAGGCATCGTAAAATTTCAAACAATAGGTAACAAAATTATTTCAAATGCGTGTAAATCTTTCAAATAAGTGTGGGAAGAAATCTTCAGTTATAAAGTTTTGGGTTCTAACGTACAAATGATATACAAAATTACAAAAAAATATTTGAAAAATTAATAAACAGTAATTTACACGAATGGACTTGGAAAAAAAATTTCAATTACTTTTTCTCAATATCTGGGATGAAGTATGAAATAGGCACAATTTTTGTCGAATCAATTTCATTTGAAATTATATTTCAAATAAAGCCGCTTGCCAACTGATCAAAAATTGAAAACCAATAAATTAAAAGTAGAAAATATCTTATAACGAAGGAAAAATTAACAAATTAAGGACTTAGTGACGAGTAATGCATCTAAGAAGCTAGTTGAAAATCTCAAAAATTATTTGCGCCGTACTTGAAATGAGGGTTTCTAACAGGGTTATAGAGGAAGATTACTCCAACCTGCGTAGCTGTCTTCTGCATCACGAAGGCTACTGTCGTAGATTGTTGTCGATTTCTGTAGACATTCCTTACCCGCTATTCCCAAACATTTTCTATATGTACTTTTAAAATCTGGAGAACAAGCTCGATGACGCGAAAAAGAGGGATATCATTGTCGTAAAGGAAAATTTTGGGCGTGCGAGCATTGGAAATCGATTCATTATCGTGTCGGAAGAACGATCCATCACAAGAGAAACAAGAGCTCTGTGTTCTTATGGTTTCTTTCTGAAACATGGCAATATAATCAGCTGCGGTTTGACGTCACAGTACAACGCTAAGTTTCGTTGCGCCACATGAGGAAAGACACCCCACACCATGACGGAACCTCCGTCACTGTGCTGCGTAGAAAACGTTTCAGGGGGTAGTTCCAGCATCATTGGAAGCCAATAGGACTGTGTGAGTTGAATTTTCTGATCAGAGTACAAACTTCCTGCATCTCTTCCAAGTCCCATGTTTGTTGCTCCCTATAGCTAACTTTAAACGGTTTACTCCGAGAAGTGGAGGTGAAACACTTATAGATTCGTTTCGTTCCAAGAGTCGCCTGGTGGTTATTTGGATTGCAACTGACAGTACAAAAAGATATTTTTCAGCTTTTCAATCGTTCTTAAACCCATGATCAGAAGAGAAGTGCTCGGCCACCAACTTCTACACCCCTGGTCACCAACTGGAACCCGGTAACTAAAACCGGACGAGTATCTGGTCACCAAAACTGGGTTTCCAGCAACCAGGACCAAATATGCGGTAACCACCAGCATGTATCTGATTACCAAGAACAAGTCTCCGACCATCTAGAAATAGAATCCGGCAACCTAAAAAAAGTACTAGGGGACCGAGAAAAAGTACGAGGGGACCGAGAAAAAGTACGAGGGGACCGAGAAAAGTACGAGGGGACCGAGAAAAAGTACGAGGGGACCGAGAAATAGTACCAGGGAATCGAGAAAAAGTACCAGGGAATCGAGAAAAAGTACCAGGGGACCGAGAAAAAGAACCAGGGGACCGAGAAAAGTACCAGGGGACCGAGAAAGAGTACCCGGGGTCCGAGAAAAAGCACCAGGGGACAAATAAAATGCATCCAACAACCAAGAAGAAGTACCCGGCGACCAAGCCAGGGCACCCGGGCCCAGCAGCACCCTCACAACCGGTGCCCCACCACCGCAGCCGCACAGCGCGTAACCGCACGCCGCTGCGGACCGCGGACCGCGCGTGCGCGTTAGGCAACATCGCACTTGCTCCCCAGATAAAAATAGAATTGCATTGCGCAACGCCGGCCTTCACAGCAGCACGAGCCCGAAATGTGCAACACCGCGCGTGTTGCGCAACCTGGCGCGTGTGCAGCCGTGCGTGTTGTGCCGTGTAACGTGTACGGCGTGTAACGAGTGTGTGCGGCGTGTAACGAGAGTGTGTGTGGGGTATACCGAGAGTGTGGCGTGTAGCATGTGCAGTATGGCGTATCGTGCAGTGTGTGTATTGTGTTGTACGGCGTGCATTGTGAAATATCGGTGTGTGTTGAACCGGGTGTGTTGTGCAGCATGCGTGTGTTGAGGCGAGTGTCACGTATGTTGTGCATAATGTATTACTTAGAGCACGTGCGTTGAAAAGAATATGCATTGTGTGGCATGTCCACGTAACAACGTACAGTCCACACACAATAAATACGCGAGTACGAGAAGAACAAGAAGTACTGCCACAGCACCAACACCACCCGGTCCCGGAGAGCTAGGTTTGAGTTTGCACCCGAAGCGAGCCCCAAAGCGAGAGGGTTGCGCAGTTTCACACTCTAGAGGGGACGGAGAGGCTGCCCACTCGAGAGGAAATAGAGAGAAACAAAACAAACGTTTTGCTAGCAAATTACCAGCAACCTAAGACCAGCGTTACTGACGCGGCGGTTCCGTCAGTTTGGCCTGTTCGTTTAAAATTTGAGCAACGAGCAAGCCGTCTTTCCGAAGTGTGCTGACCAAGGCAAAACGAATCTCTTGCATTTCTGTCACAGTGCAAGTGATGCAAACAGTACTGGAAGAGATGCTTGTCTCATAGATAAATTTAGTAATCAGCATTAAGGACATACACCGAACATCAGAATATAACACTATAATATGCTTAATTTATTGCTGTCTGAGCATAAACTCATTAAATCCAGCTTCTGGGGTTTATTTCATGTTCATCTACTGGTGCAGTCATGTGATGTTCATATACTGGTGCAGTCATGTGATGTTCATATACTGGTGCAGTCATGTGATGTTCATCTACTGGTGCAGTCATGTGATGTTCATCTACTGGTGCAGTCATGTGATGTTCATCTACTGGTGCAGGCATGTGATGTTCATCTACTGGTGCAGTCATGTGATGTTCATCTACTGGTGCACTTATGTGATGTTCATCTACTGGTGCAGGCATGTGATGTTCATCTACTCGAGTCGTAAAGCAGCCTTAAATTACCTTTAAGCTAATTCAACTAACTGGATTAAATTTACTACAGATGTTTAGGTTTATTGAACAGTTATATAACTCAAAGAAGCTGTTGATTTTTGCACCCATTGGATAATTTTCGAAATTGTTGAACCATTATGAGATTCAAGTCTATCTCAGTTAGTGTAAATTTGGAATTATTAAGACGTGGTAGCCTCGAAAAAGGAGAATTGTCCAAAATTACTTCAGTTAGATTATTCTTGAACAATTTCGAAATGTCAAATGAAAAAATTGCAATCCATTAAACTCCGACCCGAAAAAATTTACATTTGCGTATCATTTTTTCCGCAAGGAATTCCACATCTACAGCGACACGTGGAATATCATTTGGAAAATAGTCAATGGAACACCGTGATATGAAAGGAGTATTTAGAAAATACCCGACGGGAGGCAATAATTTCTCCTCTTTAGAGATTCTAGATTGCGCTCAACCAAAAGAAGTTCTCTGTACAGCCGTGCGATGGCTGCACATCAAACAACCTCTCTGCGCCCCTCACCCTTTCTCGCCCCTCCTTTTTTTCCAAACGGAGCTCACACACGACTCGATTGATATCGATGTTATATCTTTGTTCATCTTCGCGGAAACCGAGAATAGTTTTGTGCATCATCAATCGAATATTATTTGAAGGCCAGCTATTCAGTTTTGGGAAGTTACAAGATTTGATTGCACCTACGAACAATAGATTTCTCCATTATTTGCCAGACACATCTTTTGAATCATAACCGTCGTGTTCCCACGTAGGGTACACACTAGAATCAGAAATAAATGAATAAAACCAAAGATTCACAGATAAAGTCCATAAAGTTCAAAGATTCAAAAAGCAATATGGCCAGTTACCATTATCCAGCAATATTCAATATTCAATACAAGCAAAATTCAAAAAGCAATATAATAACTTCAATTACCGCTTCGGCCTAAAACCATTTTGAGCTGATCGCTTCTGCGGGTGTTCTTGTTCTTTTAACTGCTTCACATGCTAGCTCTCACCTCATATTGCGCTCTAATTTCGTTTGTTGACAATTAAACTTTTATTTCATTCGCCTTTAATGAACCGTAATCAATCAGGTGAGATTAGTGTTTACTGCAGAAAGAAATATACATTGGGTATGTATCCAGAGAACGTTTGCCAATAGAGTGAACTATATTGAGACACATCAAAGGAACGTTCAGCGAAAATGAGAGAAGCGGCAAGTAAATAAAAGCGATCTCACATAAAGGTCGATCACACAAGGATAAATCAATCTATCTCAAATAGGACGAGTTACGATCGACCAAATTGTCCATAAAGGAAATAAATGTACACCCTGGAAAACAGAGGTCTGTAGGAAAAATGTTTTCCAGTTTCTTATCACCGAGTGGAAATCACTGCATTCCCACGACGCTTCAATGAAGTTAAAATGATACCTAGAACACAAAAGTAGATCCTTCGAAAATTGAAAAAACGAGCGAACTTAAACCTACACCACAGCTCTCCACGACAAGGCACCGGAGATTCTTCAAGAAAAAACGATCTTTCTCGAAGAACGACCAAACGGACTTCCATTCTGTACAGCATACCACGCGCACACACACACACTCCACACAACACACACACAAACTCTGCCTGCAGACACACTCCACACATACACACAAGTGCCGTGCCTGTGTAGCACAAACACACATGAGTTCAGCCTGGTATTGCAGTACAATCCAGAAACTCCATCAGGATACTGATTCTAGCGCACTTTTTGCCCCCTATTAAACTATTCGAATAATTCTAAACTTTTACTCAGGACTTCTTAGATCAAATAGCGTCGCATTCAGCTCAGCTTTCCTGCGCGGCGCTCCTCGCGAACGTGAACGCTCAAACATCTCGCTGAATCTCGTCTATTTGATGACGAACAAAGGTACAACTTTGAATTTGTGCGTAACTTGTGAGAGCCAAGCGTATAGAACGCGTATTTTCCCTTCAAACGCGTCAGTACGCGTACAGTAATTGGAAAACTTTATTTTTTATAGATAAGAACCATGATACTTGTACACGTTAATTATACTAAATAAAATAAGTTTCCTCAAAATCACTTACACGCAAGATACAAATGGCATATTGAAATGTTCATTACTTGTCTTCTGAGTTCGAAGCTCAGTTCAATTTAAATGAAAGAAAGTAATAACCAGGCATTGGAATATTTCAATTCCATGTTTTACAAACTCCTCGTCCAATTCTAAATAGGAAAACCAATTGAAAATTGGTGTATCCAATGAGCGATGAGCTCGGCAGCGCCGATGCTTCACCGCCAGACGAGGTGGCGCCACCTCCCGTACGAATAACATTAGGGGAGTCTAAAATGTTTGGGACGCGTTATGAAATGCTGGGAATTGTGACGTACCTCGCGTATTCTGCTGCTATTGCTCGAAATGATGACGTCATGAGTTTATTCGATTGTGATTGGTTAGGATATCCAGATGTGAACGGTCTGAAAATAATGACGTATTTCGTTTAAGCAACGCTATTGGTGGATGATGAACATTAAGAAAGGAGAGCACGGTGATTGGCGGATAGCACACGCCTCTGAAATGTTCTTCAAATACCATTTATGTTTGGACGTGTTTCAATTGTATTGAGAAGCAGTTTAATTTATCAGAGAGGAGATATAGGAGCTTCTTATTTGCACATTGCCTTTACATTTCAAACGGAAGCATTTTTATGCAAAACACATAGAGAGAGTTGAAGGGCTTTTGATGTACGCGAAATTTCCCTAATAGCCGTTCAAAATGCACTCAAATCTCTTCATCTAGAATTCTGGATGTTTAAATACACCGTGTATTTTTAAAATAAAATATTAAAATAAAATTAGGGTTGGCAGGTTATATAGCACACTGCTAAAGGTGAAATGAAAGTCTTGTTAATATTAGACACGAGAGTAGACCGCGAGAACTCGTACAACTGGTGATAAAATAACAAAAAATCTACGGAGCTGCGCGCGCCACGCTTCAATTACACTCGAGATGAACGCAACAGTTTACATGAATGAAAATAAAAAGAACAAGGAATGAGACCTCAACACAATGTACTGTAAAGAAATACTAATAGAAATATAATATCATGTGTTGACGGCTTAGTACATGTAGACTTGCTCAGTTGCGTACTACATGAGTACATAGCACCGCGAAGCGCCATGACGTACAGTACCTACAACACAGCGCAACACAGTACAACACACAGTTCAGCGCAGCATTACCGAGCCGTTACATGCCCTTGCAGCAAGTGCGCTCAGTACACGTACCGCACGGCACAGCACTGTACAGCCAGTACCACCCGGTACAGCACTGTGCACCAGTATGACACGGTACTGCACGGTATACCAGTACCACACGGTACACCAGTACCACCCGGTACACCAGTACCACCCGGTACACCAGTACCATACGGTACACCAGACCACACGGTACACCAGTACCACACGGTACACCAGTACCACACGGTACACCCGGTACACCAGTACGGCACCACAGTAATCCAATACGAGAGCAGTTCTGGAATTGAAAAGGGGGAGTCCATTAAATATTCATAGGGGAGGCGGGGGAGGCGGGGGGGAGGGGGGGGGCGTTAATATACGGAGTGGGGGAGTGGTGCAGGGGGAAGGGTTAGAGTGGGGGAGTGGTGCAGGGGGAAGGGTTAGAGTGGGGGAGTGGTGCAGGGGGAAGGGTTAGAGTGGGAAGTGTTACAGATGGAAGGGTTAGAGTAGGGAGTTCTGTATGTGGAAGCATTAGAGTGGGAGAGGGGAGTGTTAAAGATAAAATCATTGGAGTGGGAGAGTGTTACAGATGGAAGTGTTAGAGTGGGGGGCGTTACAGATGGAAGTGTTAGAGTGGAAGAGTGCTCTACATGAAAGCATTAGAGTGGGAGAGTGGGGGGGGGGGGGGGCGTTAGAGATGGAAGTGTTAGAGTGGTCACGCTGCTCTGCGACACTATTGAAATTGAGTGGGCTGCTGGAGCTGTGATGGGCACTGAGTGGAGTGGGTTGAGCGGGCCGGAGCAGCACACCCACATGCCACAGCAGCCACACAAACCAGGGTTGGCACATAAAATACCCACAAAAAAACACCCAAAAAAGCCCAAAAAACCCACGTAAAAAAACACTAAATAGTGTTTTTTGGGGCTGTTTTGGGTTTTATTAGTGCTATTTAAATTTAACTTGTTTTCAAGCTTATAGAATCAAAATGAGCTAAATATTTATATTGTCAAAAATTTGTCTAAGGCATTTGCATGACCATGACAATAAATATTGAAAACAAAAAAAACACCTATAAAAATAAAATAAGAGAAACTCTAACCACAAAAAAAAAAACTCGAGCGACTAGTATACTTCCATGAGTTTCATTTCCAAAGTAAAAAACAAAAACTAAGAAACAAATGCAGTTTGACTATTTGAGAGCATAGTGACTTCTGAATTCTTCCTCTGTCTTCTAGACTAGACTGCTACTACAGTACTACTGTGTTTCTTTTTCTACAACCACTGCCATTTCATCATTTCCATCCACATCATGATCATTCGTGAGGTGGCGATATAATGAGACCAATTTCTGTACGCGTTCTGATCCTAATCTATTTCTCAATTTATTCCACACAATTCCAAATGTTTAGAAAATTCTCTCAATGGATCCTGAACTTGCGGGGCAAGAATGAAGATTTCTTATAAACTTGCAGAAACCCTCTGCCAGTGTTTTTTCAGGAATCTGCATTTTCTGCTGTTTCTAGTCTTGAATTTCCCACCATCAACGAGGAGTCATTGTCTTAGTGATATTCTTGTTGAACTTGTGTTTTGGGAAGATGTTGGAGTCCTTCAATTTATACAAATAAAGCGCATCGATGAACTTCGGATTGTTACTCAGCCAACCATTCTTCAATATCTGTCTCCTGTGAGGGCTTTGCCTGAAATAAGTCTAACAATTACAATCAGATGGGGCAAGACACGACCGCAGCCATCATGGGGTATGAAAATAAAGAAACAACTGGCCTATGGTGAGCATTCAACCTACACTGGAACAAATTTGACGATGGAATCTGTTAGAGCATTTATTTTTAATCATTTTAGTGTTTGTTGAAAAAAGATCCTGAACTGCAAAAAGTGATTTTTTTGGTAAATTTTGAAAAAAAATTTTGGCATGTCACTACATGTTGTAACATGTAACAGTGTGGTTGACTGACTTGACTTGCGCAGCTAAGCACTCCAGCTCACACAATACACATGTTAAGTTGTTAACAGCATGACTGTTGAGTGATGTGCAGCTGTCTTGCTTCAAGTTGCTTGTGGTGGTTACTTATGATCTGCATGGTGCTTCCCTCTCACATGACTTGCGCCTGTCTGCTGCTAAAACAACTTACTATGAATTGACATGCATAGCAATTCTCTTTGCACATCTTATATCTTGACAGACTGCAGAGCTATGTCCCTATGCATATGGTAATTGGTAAATGGTAATTGTGATGGACAAACTTGATTCATATATTGTTCATATAATGTAATAATTCATATAATAATGTAATATAATGTTGGAAATAAAGTAATCAAATAACAATATTTACTCATCAAGTGTATATATAAATAAATCTGGAAAAGAGGCAACTGGAGCTGTGTGAATTACTCTTCTAAACAAAAACAGGTATTACAAAAAAAACAATAAAGCCCTCCAAAAAAACAATATAACCCAAAAAACCCAATAAAACCAAAAAAAAAATTAACCCAAAAAACCCACGTGGGCTGAGTTTTTTAAAAAACCCAGGGTTTTTTCCATCCCTGACACAAACTCCACACAACCACACAAACTTCACACAACCACACAAACTTCACACAGCCACACAAACTCCACACAGCCACACAAACTCCACACAGCCACACAAACTCCACACAGCCACACAAACTCCACACAGCCACACAAACTCCACACAGCCACACAAACTCCACACAGCCACACAAACTCCACACAGCCACACAAACTCCACACAACCACACAAACTCGCCCAGATTACTTCATTACAGTTAAGAAATGAACTGCACAATCTGTGTACGGTTAGAAGGAGTAAATCGTATTTCTGTTTGTTTATCTCTTCTGGACTGTGTGCTGCACACACGGCCACTGCCACTACCGCTGGTACCAATAAGGTACCACCAATACCATGAACATCACACGCACACTACGAGTACTACCAAATGCCACAGGTATCCACAGCACGCCAGGTACGTCCTTTAATACAGGTAACACCAGTACCACTGGTAACAGCAATACCATGGTAACTAACAAGTACCAGCAAATACTGCAGATACCATTCAAGACGACAGGTACAGATTAAATTATAAGTTAGTTTAAGCCTCCCTAACCGCTGCAAAAATAGAGCGTATCGAAGAGAGGAAGGAGGAAGGCACCATTTAGTATGGAGATAAGAAAATGAGGAATCTATGCAGAAAGGGCATAAAAACAGTAAGATGGGAAAGAAGTTCATGAAACAAGATCAAAGTTGAAGAAGAAAGTCAGAGGTGCTGAAAAACAGGACAGTAGTGAACCGAAAAAAAGTGGTCCTTAACATAACAAAAAAATATTTTATTTCAACAAAAAGAAGGCGTACCTAACTCTCAGCTCGGGCCCTCACATTTTTCCCCTGGGAGCGCTAATTCCCATAGATACAATAGTTGTATCCCCCTGAGGGGAGACGACAGGTACATCAGTACCATGGTTACCAACAAGTGCTACATGTACCAGAAAATACTAGAGATCCCATTTAAGACCACAAGTACACCAGTAGTATAGTTACCAACAAGTACTACATGTACCAGAAAGTACTACGGGTATGACAAAGTGTCCCCCGTACCGGCTAGTCTCATGGATACTATCATATACCACAGGCATCAGCAAGTACCACAGGCATCAACAAGTAACACAGGCATCAGCAAGTACCGCAGGCATCAGCAAGTACCGCAGGCACCAGCAAATACCACAAAAATCAACAAGTACCACAGGTGCCACTAACTACCACGAGCAAAAACCAGGTATCACGGGTGCAATCAAGAACCACAGTTACCACCAACAATCACAAATGCCCCAGGTATCCCAAAGCATCACAGATACCTCCAAGTACCACAAGAACCACATGAAGTATCATGAACCCAAAATATCGCCAAATACTACGGGTACCAACATGTCCCACGGGTACCACATGGTACATCACGTACCACAGATACGCACAAGTACCACAGGTACCAGCAAGTACCACAGGTACGCAAATGGCTCCTAATCAGGCGTCTTTCAGAGCGGGGCTGCAGTAATGGACGAGAAGCAAAATTTAAATTGAGTTTCCATGCTTTGGGGAGCGGGGGAGGTGAGGGGAGGGGGGGATTGCAAGGAGTGGGAGGAATGAGTGGAGAGGGGGAATAGGAGGATGGGAGTGGGAGGAATGAGTGGAGAGGATGAATATACAAGGAAGGATGGGAGGAGTGGGAGGATTGTGGTGAATGCAGGATAGGGGGAAGTGGAGGAATGTGGGAATTGAGGGATTAGAAGGAAATGGGAGAATGAGAGGAGTGGGAGTAGTAAAGATGAAGTGGAGTGAAGCGAGAGGGGGAGATGGAGTGGGAAACGAGAGAGGGAGAACTGAGGGAAATACGAGAGAGGGAGAGAGATAGGAGGCGTAAGTACTGCAGCAGTAAGTATGGCAAACAAAACAGAAAATTATGTTAAAATGATAAAGTCAAGAACTGCAGTAAAATCAAATAATAAGTACAAAGAAAAGAAACAAAGATAATCATCAGGCAAGAGACGAAGGGAAGAATAAAAATTTAAACATTGGTGTACAGAAAGAAACAATTGAAATATAAAAATAACGAAGCACTGAAAACCAGCAAAAAGAGAGCAAGAAACAGAGAAGAAAGGGTGCAAAATATGGAGAAAAAATAAATTCTACAGCGTCTCAACATGTTCATTGCCCAGCAATGCAGGGGGAATACAGCGGCAAATGTACAGCGGAAGGGCAGTACAACGCTCACTTACAACGCAAATTAAAGGAATCACGTTCCTGAGTGACAACCGGCACATACTCATTTCAAGACATACTCATACCTACATTTCCAATTGGTCGATTCTTAGGGAATCTCACGCGTAAGAGAAAAAGAACCACTGTAAAATTATCGTTTTCATTATTTATAATGGCGAACGTTTCGGAATATTATTCCATCTTCAGCGCTGAAGATAGAATAATTTATCAAAATGATAAAAACGTTCGTTTTTACATTGGTGCTCTTTTTTTATATTACTTATACTTACTCATTAAAAAAATGTGCCAGACCCGTTTGGCCAGGGTACATACACAACTATTTCTCGCAAATGCTTTACATAAAATGTATTTGTAACGGATCGTCTTGGTAATAGCGCACGGGAATTTCAAATCTTCGCGATCTTATTACCTGACCCTTTTACAGGACCATAAGACCCTCTTTCTAAAAATACCTCAACATATTGAGTGTTTTGCTAAGTTACTTGTTTGGAGTTCACTCGCCGAGAGGCAGTTCCATCCTCACTTAGACGTGACAACCTGACGCCAGTGCCTGTCCCATGACGGCGGTTGTGGCAGCAGTAATGTGCGTGCAACAATACCCACGCTGGAGGGTTGACCCTTTATCGACCAACGTCTTTTTCGAAGGACATTAAGGAATCACTCAGATCGTTCTTACATTCTAAATGCTTCGATGAAAAGTTCACACCGCACTGGGTTTCATGAAGGATAATACGAGGGAAATTAGCGCAATATTTCGTTGTAGTGCAGAACAAGTCGGCCGATATGTACCGGGTTGCGGCGAGGCGTGCGGTTGTGCCCTGTGAGGCGCCTGGAGACGCAGCGCGGACGGTGGGCAACCATGCAGGATCCAACAAAGATTATCTGAATTCGGTGACAACATGTAAGTTATACAGCGTGCATGATGAGCGCTACTTGAGCGCAATGCGAAGCACAACATTACCGATTAATGCTTCTTATCTTCAATATCTCACACTACTTTAATGATGATTGATAAGCGATTTTAATACTTATATCGATGGGTAATTAATGTCGCAGCTACTGCCGCTGCTATTTCAAGAACTGAACGCTGAGATTGAACTACCATCACGACAGCAGCAACTGGCCGAGGTATTCTCAATTTTTTTTTTCTTTTGCAGCATACGTGCGCCATGGGAGCAGTCACGTGACAGCGGCGCAGGGCAACAGCCAAATTGTGACCGCAGCAGCGCGAGTTACCTGCTACTGCAGCCAATATTCCATGATAAACAAGAAAAAAAGCGGGATAAATTGTCATCAGAAGCAGCTAAAAATTGCCACCAGGTCCAGGCAAAATTGCCACCAGATACGCAGCGGAATCGTTGCCAGATTTACGATATAATTGCCACCAGGTTCAGGCAAAATTGCCACCAGATATGCAGAGGAATCGTTGCCAGATTTACGATATAATTGCCACCAGGTTCAGGCAAAACTGCCACCAGATACGCAGAGTAATCGTTGCCAGATTTACGATATAATTGCCACCAGGTTCAGGCAAAACTGCCACCAGATACGCAGCGGAATCGTTGCCAGATTTACGATATAATTGCCACCAGGTTCAGGCAAAATTGCCACCAGATACGCAGAGTAATCGTTGCCAGATTTACGATATAATTGCCACCAGGAACAGGAT
The DNA here is from genome assembly GCA_030386875.1 of Morinoia aosen. Lineage (NCBI taxonomy): Eukaryota > Metazoa > Arthropoda > Malacostraca > Amphipoda > Talitridae > Morinoia > Morinoia aosen. The sequence goes on along the minus strand of CM059556.1, from coordinate 46,440,401 downwards.
AAATTGCCATCAGAAGTAAATAAAGCAGCTTCCGAGTGCAGACACACACACCGACCCTGCCTGCACACTCTCGAGCTGAACTCCTCAGCAGCTACCATTGCTAATGCTACTATTTATTGTTCTCAGCATTATTGCAAGAATTTATTCCTAATTATTGCGGTGACAGCTCCGAGCTGAGTCAGGTGAGCTTTGTGCCGGAACCACCACAACCTCACCACCATCACAGCAACCTAAGCACCATCACCGCAACCCCTACTACAACCTCACCACCACGACCACTTAACCATCACCACAACCACCCAGCCATCACTACAACCTCGCCACCTCTCAAAGACCACCACAACCTCACCACCCGATCACCACCAGCACCACACCACCACCACCACCCACACAGCGAGCCCAAACGAGCGCGTTGCGACACAGCATTGCCTCACGCCGTGACCGCGACGATATTGCTTCAAACACATTATTGTTTACATTTGGATTGCATTTACTGGTCATTGTCTGGCGGTGCGTGTGTGTGTGTTGTGTGTGCTGCATTGTGTGCCACACAGCTGTGCGGGTGTCGCGCACAGCTGTGTGGGTGTCGCGCACAGCTGTGTGGGTGTCGCGCACAGCTGTGTGGGTGTCGCGCACAGCTGTGTGGGTGTCGCGCACAGCTGTGTGGGTGTCGCGCACAGCTGTGTGGGTGTCGCGCACAGCTGTGTGGGTGTCGCGCACAGCTGTGCGGGTGTCGCGCACAGCTGTGTGGGTGTCGCGCACAGCTGTGCGGGTGTCGCGCACAGCTGTGCGGGTGTCGCGCACAGCTGTGTGGGTGTCGCGCACAGCTGTGTGGGTGTCGCGCACAGCTGTGCGGGTGTCGCGCACAGCTGCGTGGGTGTCGCGCACAGCTGTGCGGGTGTCGCGCACAGCTGTGCGGGTGTCGCGCACAGCTGTGTGGGTGTCGCGCACAGCTGTGTGGGTGTCGCGCACAGCTGTGTGGGTGTCGCGCACAGCTGTGTGGGTGTCGCGCACAGCTGTGTGGGTGTCGCGCACAGCTGTGTGGGTGTCGCGCACAGCTGTGCGGGTGTCGCGCACAGCTGTGTGGGTGTCGCGCACAGCTGTGCGGGTGTCGCGCACAGCTGTGCGGGTGTCGCGCACAGCTGTGTGGGTGTCGCGCACAGCTGTGTGGGTGTCGCGCACAGCTGTGCGGGTGTCGCGCACAGCTGCGTGGGTGTCGCGCACAGCTGTGCGGGTGTCGCGCACAGCTGTGCGGGTATCGCGCACAGCTGCGTGGGTGTCGCGCACAGCTGTGCGGGTGTCGCGCACAGCTGTGTAGGCACCATACCGCAGTACACATCACACAACACACAGCGGGCAACAAATACCTTCACTACTAGGTGGGTATATGCCTAAACACACAACAATACAAGTCCCAACTGCTCTATTATTTAACCACCCTCCACTCACACACCGCACTGTGCGCTGGTGCTGGAACACAGCGGCGCGTCACGCAGGTAGGCGTGTTGTGTGGCAGACACGAACACATTGTGTGGGGTGTGTGGTGAGGCCACCGTGAGGTGAGGGTAAGCTGAGTACTGTGGCACGAGTACTGTGAGGTCGCAGAGAACGCAGCACTCAACTATAAGCACTATGAGACACGTATCAAGTTCAGTACTCTGAGGAGCACGTGGCGAGCGTTGTACGAAACTAGAAATCTATCATAACACACAAAACATACACGACTATCACACACCTCATGCACACGCCACACAGCACACGCCACACAGCACACGCCACACAGAACACGACACACGCCACACAGAACACACAACACAGTACACACCACTCCGTATCAATAACACACCTGCCTGCTGGTCAAACTTCAACTCTCTCAAATCAGTGTGTGTGTGTGGTGCAGGTGTGACAGACACCTGTGTGTTGTGTGAATCTGGGCAGGTGTGAGTGGCGTGAGTGGCAGCAGGGAGTGGTGTGAGTGGCCGCAATGAGTGGTGTGAGTGGCAGCAGCGAGTGGTGAGGCATCACCTGCCACTCAGCACCACACACCACAAGCACACAGCATCTCAGAAGATGTACAATACACTAACAACATTAGAGAGCAACATCACCACCGCACCACACCACCGCACCACCAAAATTTGGACATGTACCACCACTCAGCCAATAACACAGTGAACATTAATGCCTAAACAACGCTCACGTGATCAAAAAGTTACGGACAATTTAGTTTTTAAATATTGTCCTAAAAGAACATTCGGTAACTTCTACATCAATCAACGGATTTAAAGAAATAAAGTATCTATGAAATCCTGAAAAGCACAAGTTTCATTCTGTTTAATTTTATACCTCGGTGGGTACCGTGTTGGTAGTGCTGTAAACTCATCCTTCGAAGTAGTCATGGAGGAGAGAATACTTCATTGGTCGCAGTAGGCAGTTGCTACAAAGATGAGTTCGTCTTCTGCCCAGCTTGTCATTTTGGGGCAACGCTAAAACGTATGCATTTTTTATTAGAATGTAGCTTCTATGCCAGGCTGTGTTAATTTCGAAAAAAAATAAATAGATAAATTAATAAGTGAATTAAATAACGTTTCGAATAAAAGTAGTATTTTTAGGAATTTTATAATTACTTTGGTTTTAAAATCCACTCACTAACATATGAGTTATTACATATTCATATAGGCCCCACAATTCCAAATCCATCTGTATCATAAAATAAGGCCTAAACTCGCATTACGTCAAATTTCAAGCCGCTGCCGCAGCAAAGGCGGCCTATGTATTTTTCTAAAATTCAATGAAAAGTAAGAATTTATTTTTCTATTACAATGGACTTCTGAAATTCTCTTTCCATGTCGAAATATTCTGGGAAAATCACAATTATGTTTTCGCTCAGAAAAGACACGGAGCTCCGGAGTGCCAGAATGTTTCGTTCAGGCGTCCGTAACTCATCGCTCGAGCGGCGTATGAAGCTTGATGAAAAATAGTGAAACATGCATCAATTACCTCGTATAATAATTGGAATCAAATTATAAAATAGCGAAACGAAAGAGAAAGTGTAACACAAAATGTAGCTTTCTAGGGCGGAGATATCTGTAAAACGTGGGAGTAATGAGAACAATTCTGCTGTTGGTGGGGCCTGAACACACACAGATGGAGCAACAACACACACAGATGGAGCCACAACACACACAGATGGAGCAACAACACACACAGATGGAGCAACAACACACACAGATGGAGCCACAACACACACACACAGATGGAGCAACAACACACACAGATGGAGCAACAACACACACAGATGGAGCAACAACACACACAGATGGAGCAACAACACACACAGATGGAGCCACAACACACACACACAGATGGAGCAACAACACCCACAGATGGAGCAACAACACACACAGATGGAGCCACAACACACACACACAGATGGAGCAACAACACACACAGATGGAGCAACAACACACACAGATGGAGCAACAACACACACAGATGGAGCCACAACACACACACACAGATGGAGCAACAACACACACAGATGGAGCAACAACACACACAGATGGAGCCACAACACACACACACAGATGGAGCAACAACACACACAGATGGAGCCACAACACACACACACAGATGGAGCCACAACACACACACACAGATGGAGCAACAACACACACAGATGGAGCAACAACACACACAGATGGAGCAACAACACACACAGATGGAGCCACAACACACACACACAGATGGAGCAACAACACACACAGATGGAGCAACAACACACACAGATGGAGCCACAACACACACACACAGATGGAGCAACAACACACACAGATGGAGCAACAACACACACACACAGATGGAGCAACAACACACACAGATGGAGCCACAACACACACACACAGATGGAGCAACAACACACACAGATGGAGCAACAACACACACAGATGGAGCCACAACACACACACACAGATGGAGCAACAACACACACACAGATGGAGCAACAACACACACAGATGGAGCCACAACACACACACACAGATGGAGCAACAACACACACAGATGGAGCAACAACACACACAGATGGAGCAACAACACACACAGATGGAGCAACAACACACACAGATGGAGCCACAACACACACACACAGATGGAGCAACAACACACACAGATGGAGCAACAACACACACAGATGGAGCAACAACACACACAGATGGAGCCACAACACACACACACAGATGGAGCAACAACACACACAGATGGAGCAACAACACACACAGATGGAGCCACAACACACACACACAGATGGAGCAACAACACCCACAGATGGAGCAACAACACACACAGATGGAGCCACAACACACACACACAGATGGAGCAACAACACACACAGATGGAGCAACAACACACACAGATGGAGCAACAACACACACAGATGGAGCCACAACACACACACACAGATGGAGCCACAACACACACACACAGATGGAGCAACAACACACACAGATGGAGCAACAACACACACACACAGATGGAGCAACAACACACACAGATGGAGCCACAACACACACACACAGATGGAGCAACAACACACACAGATGGAGCAACAACACACACAGATGGAGCCACAACACACACACACAGATGGAGCAACAACACACACACAGATGGAGCAACAACACACACAGATGGAGCCACAACACACACACACAGATGGAGCAACAACACACACAGATGGAGCAACAACACACACAGATGGAGCCACAACACACACACACAGATGGAGCAACAACACACACAGATGGAGCAACAACACACACAGATGGAGCAACAACACACACACACAGATGGAGCAACAACACACACAGATGGAGCCACAACACACACACACAGATGGAGCAACAACACACACAGATGGAGCAACAACACACACAGATGGAGCCACAACACACACACACAGATGGAGCAACAACACACACAGATGGAGCCACAACACACACACACAGATGGAGCAACAACACACACAGATGGAGCAACAACACACACAGATGGAGCCACAACACACACACACAGATGGAGCAACAACACACACAGATGGAGCCACAACACACACAGATGGAGCCACAACACACACACACAGATGGAGCAACAACACACACAGATGGAGCAACAACACACACAGATGGAGCAACAACACACACAGATGGAGCAACAACACCCACAGATGGAGCAACACACACAGATGGAGCCACAACACACACACAGATGGAGCAACAACACACACACACAGATGGAGCAACAACACACACACACAGATGGAGCCACAACACACACACACAGATGGAGCAACAACACACACAGATGGAGCAACAACACACACAGATGGAGCCACAACACACACACACAGATGGAGCAATAACACCCACAGATGGAGCCACAACACACACAGATGGAGCAACAACACACACAGATGGAGCCACAACACACACACACAGATGGAGCCACAACACACACACACAGATGGAGCAACAACACCCACAGATGGAGCAACAACACACAGAGATGGAGCCACAACACACACACACAGATGGAGCAACAACACACACAGATGGAGCAACAACACACACAGATGGAGCCACAACACACACACACAGATGGAGCAACAACACACACAGATGGAGCAACAACACACACAGATGGAGCCACAACACACACACAGATGGAGCAACAACACACACAGATGGAGCAACAACACACACAGATGGAGCCACAACACACACACACAGATGGAGCAACAACACCCACAGATGGAGCAACAACACACACAGATGGAGCCTCAACACACACACAGATGGAGCAACAACACCCACAGATGGAGCAACAACACACACAGATGGAGCAACAACACACACAGATGGAGCAACAACACACGCAGATGGAGCAACAACACACACAGATGGAGCAACAACACCCACAGATGGAGCAACAACACACACAGATGGAGCCTCAACACACACAGATGGAGCAACAACACACACAGATGGAGCAACAACACACACAGATGGAGCAACAACACACACAGATGGAGCAACAACACCCACAGATGGAGCAACAACACACACAGATGGAGCAACAACACACACAGATGGAGCAACAACACACACAGATGGAGCAACAACACACACAGATGGAGCCACAACACACACAGATGGAGCAACAACACACACAGATGGAGCAACAACACACACAGATGGAGCCACAACACACACACACAGATGGAGCAACAACACCCACAGATGGAGCAACAACACACACAGATGGAGCCTCAACACACACACAGATGGAGCAACAACACCCACAGATGGAGCAACAACACACACAGATGGAGCAACAACACCCACAGATGGAGCAACAACACACACAGATGGAGCCTCAACACACACACAGATGGAGCAACAGCACCCACAGATGGAGCAACAACACACACAGATGGAGCAACAACACACACAGATGGAGCCACAACACACACAGATGAAGCAACAACACACACAGATGGAGCCACAACACACACAGATGGAGCAACAACACACACAGATGGAGCCACAACACACACAGATGGAGCAACAACACACACAGATGGAGCCACAACACACACAGATGGAGCCACAACACACACAGATGGAGCCACAACACACACAGATGGAGCAACAACACACACAGATGGAGCAACAACACACACAGATGGAGCCACAACACACACAGATGGAGCCACAACACCCACAGATGGAGCCACAACACACACAGATGGAGCAACAACACACACAGATGGAGCAACAACACACACAGATGGAGCAACAACACACACAGATGGAGCAACAACACACACAGATGGAGCCACAACACACACAGATGGAGCAACAGCACCCACAGATGGAGCAACAACACACACAGATGGAGCAACAACACACACAGATGGAGCCACAACACACACAGATGAAGCAACAACACACACAGATGGAGCCACAACACACACAGATGGAGCAACAACACACACAGATGGAGCCACAACACACACAGATGGAGCAACAACACACACAGATGGAGCAACAACACACACAGATGGAGCCACAACACACACAGATGGAGCCACAACACCCACAGATGGAGCCACAACACACACAGATGGAGCAACAACACACACAGATGGAGCAACAACACACACAGATGGAGCAACAACACCCACAGATGGAGCAACAACACACACAGATGGAGCAACAACACCCACAGATGGAGCAACAACACACACAGATGGAGCCTCAACACACACACAGATGGAGCAACAGCACCCACAGATGGAGCAACAACACACACAGATGGAGCAACAACACACACAGATGGAGCCACAACACACACAGATGAAGCAACAACACACACAGATGGAGCCACAACACACACAGATGGAGCAACAACACACACAGATGGAGCCACAACACACACAGATGGAGCCACAACACACACAGATGGAGCCACAACACACACAGATGGAGCCACAACACACACAGATGGAGCCACAACACACACAGATGGAGCAACAACACACACAGATGGAGCAACAACACACACAGATGGAGCCACAACACACACAGATGGAGCAACAACACACACAGATGGAGCCACAACACACACAGATGGAGCAACAACACACACAGATGGAGCAACAACACACACAGATGGAGCAACAACACACACAGATGGAGCCACAACACACACAGATGGAGCAACAACACACACAGATGGAGCCACAACACACACAGATGGAGCAACAACACACACAGATGGAGCAACAACACACACAGATGGAGCAACAACACACACAGATGGAGCAACAACACACACAGATGGAGCAACAACACACACAGATGGAGCAACAACACACACAGATGGAGCAACAACACACACAGATGGAGCCACAACACACACAGATGGAGCAACAACACACACAGATGGAGCCACAACACACACAGATGGAGCAACAACACACACAGATGGAGCCACAACACACACAGATGGAGCAACAACACACACAGATGGAGCAACAACACACACAGATGGAGCCACAACACACACAGATGGAGCAACAACACACACAGATGGAGCAACAACACACACACAGATGGAGCAACAACACACACAGATGGAGCCACAACACACACAGATGGACCCACAACACACACAGATGGAGCAACAACACACACAGATGGAGCCACAACACACACACACAGATGGAGCAACAACACACACAGATGGAGCAACAACACACACAGATGGAGCCACAACACACACAGATGGAGCCACAACACACACAGATGGAGCAACAACACACACACACAGATGGAGCCACAACACACACAGATGGAGCAACAACACACACACACAGATGGAGCCACAACACACACAGATGGAGCAACAACACACACACACAGATGGAGCAACAACACACACACACAGATGGAGCCACAACACACACAGATGGAGCAACAACACACACAGATGGAGCCACAACACACACAGATGGAGCCACAACACACACAGATGGAGCAACAACACACACACACAGATGGAGCAACAACACACACAGATGGAGCAACAACACACACAGATGGAGCCACAACACACACAGATGGAGCAACAACACACACAGATGGAGCAACAACACACACAGATGGAGCAACAACACACACAGATGGAGCCACAACACACACAAATGGAGCAACAACACACACAGATGGAGCAACAACACACACAGATGGAGCAACAACACACACAGATGGAGCCACAACACACACACAGATGGAGCAACAACACACACAGATGGAGCAACAACACACACAGATGGAGCCACAACACACACACACAGATGGAGCAACAACACCCACAGATGGAGCAACAACACACACAGATGGAGCCACAACACACACACACAGATGGAGCAACAACACACACAGATGGAGCCACAACACACACACACAGATGGAGCAACAACACCCACAAATGGAGCAACAACACACACAGATGGAGCCACAACACACACACACAGATGGAGCAATAACACCCACAGATGGAGCAACAACACCCACAAATGGAGCAACAACACACACAGATGGAGCCACAACACACACAGATGGAGCAACAACACACACAGATGAAGCAACAACACACACAGATGGAGCAACAACACACACAGATGGAGCAACAACACCCACAGATGGAGCAACAACACCCACAGATGGAGCCACAACACACACAGATGAAGCAACAACACACACAGATGGAGCAACAACACCCACAGATGGAGCGACAACACACACAGATGAAGCCACAACACACACAGATGGAGCAACAACACACACAGATGGAGCAACAACACACACAGATGGAGCCACAACACACACAGATGAAGCCACAACACACACAGATGAAGCCACAACACACACAGATGGAGCAACAACACCCACAGATGGAGCAACAACACACACAGATGAAGCAACAACACACACAGATGGAGCCACAACACCCACAGATGGAGCAACAACACACACAGATGGAGCAACAACACACACAGATGAAGCAACAACACACACAGATGAAGCAACAACACCCACAGATGGAGCAACAACACCCACAAATGGAGCAACAACACACACAGATGGAGCAACAACACACACAGATGGAGCAACAACACACACAAATGGAGCCACAACACACACAGATGAAGCCACAACACACACAGATGGAGCAACAACACACACAGATGGAGCAACAACACACACAGATGGAGCAACAACACACACAGATGGAGCCACAACACACACAGATGAAGCAACAACACACACAGATGAAGCAACAACACACACAGATGGAGCCACAACACACACAGATGAAGCAACAACACACACAGATGAAGCAACAACACACACAGATGGAGCAACAACACAGATGGAGCAACAACACACACACACAGATGGAGCAACAACACACACAGATGGAGCCACAACACACACAGATGAAGCAACAACACACACAGATGGAGCAACAACACACACAGATGGAGCAACAACACAGATGGAGCAACAACACACACACACAGATGGAGCAACAACACACACAGATGGAGCCACAACACACACAGATGAAGCAACAACACACACAGATGGAGCAACAACACAGATGGAGCAACAACACACACACACAGATGGAGCAACAACACACACAGATGGAGCCACAACACACACAGATGAAGCAACAACACACACAGATGAAGCAACAACACACACAGATGAAGCAACAACACACACAGATGGAGCAACAACACACACAGATGGAGCCACAACACACACAGATGGAGCCACAACACACACAGATGGAGCCACAACACACACAGATGGAGCCACAACACACACAGATGGAGCCACAACACACACAGATGGAGCAACAACACACACAGATGGAGCCACAACACACACAGATGGAGCCACAACACACACAGATGGAGCAACAACACACACAGATGGAGCAACAACACACACAGATGGAGCAACAACACACACAGATGAAGCAACAACACACACAGATGGAGCAACAACACACACAGATGGAGCCACAACACACACAGATGGAGCAACAACACACACAGATGGAGCAACAACACACACAGATGGAGCAACAACACACACAGATGGAGCAACAACACACACAGATGAAGCAACAACACACACAGATGGAGCAACAACACACACAGATGGAGCCACAACACACACAGATGGAGCCACAACACACACAGATGAAGCAACAACACACACAGATGGAGCAACAACACACACAGATGGAGCCACAACACACACAGATGGAGCAACAACACACACAGATGAAGCAACAACACACACAGATGGAGCAACAACAACACACACAGATGGAGCAACAACACACACAGATGGAGCCACAACACACACAGATGGAGCAACAACACACACAGATGGAGCCACAACACACACACACACACAGATGGAGCAACAACACACACAGATGGAGCAATAACACCCACAGATGGAGCCACAACACCCACAGATGGAGCCACAACACACACAGATGGAGCAACAACACACACAGATGGAGCCACAACACACACACAGATGGAGCAACAACACACACAGATGGAGCCACAACACACACACACAGATGGAGCCACAACACCCACAGATGGAGCAACAACACACACAGATGGAGCAACAACACACACAGATGGAGCCACAACACACACAGATGGAGCCACAACACACACAGATGAAGCAACAACACACACAGATGGAGCCACAACACACACAGATGAAGCAACAACACACACAGATGGAGCCACAACACACACAGATGAAGCAACAACACCCACAGATGGAGCCACAACACACACAGATGGAGCAACAACACACACAGATGGAGCAACAACACCCACAGATGGAGCAACAACACACACAGATGGAGCCACAACACACACAGATGGAGCCACAACACACACACACAGATGGAGCAACAACACACACAGATGGAGCCACAACACACACACACAGATGAAGCAACAACACACACAGATGGAGCCACAACACACACAGATGAAGCAACAACACCCACAGATGGAGCAACAACACCCACAGATGGAGCAACAACACACACAGATGGAGCCACAACACCCACAGATGGAGCAACAACACACACAGATGGAGCCACAACACACACAGATGGAGCCACAACACACACACACAGATGGAGCAACAACACACACAGATGGAGCCACAACACACACACACAGATGAAGCAACAACACACACAGATGGAGCCACAACACACACAGATGAAGCAACAACACCCACAGATGGAGCAACAACACCCACAGATGGAGCAACCACACACACAGATGGAGCCACAACACACACAGATGAAGCAACAACACCCACAGATGGAGCAACAACACACACAGATGGAGCCACAACACACACACACAGATGAAGCAACAACACACACAGATGGAGCCACAACACACACAGATGAAGCAACAACACCCACAGATGGAGCAACAACACCCACAGATGGAGCAACAACACACACAGATGGAGCCACAACACACACAGATGAAGCAACAACACACACAGATGGAGCCACAACACACACAGATGAAGCAACAACACCCACAGATGGAGCCACAACACACACAGATGGAGCCACAACACACACAGATGGAGCCACAACACACACACACAGATGGAGCAACAACACACACAGATGGAGCCACAACACACACACACAGATGAAGCAACAACACACACAGATGGAGCCACAACACACACAGATGAAGCAACAACACCCACAGATGGAGCAACAACACCCACAGATGGAGCAACAACACACACACACAGATGGAGCCACAACACACACACACAGATGGAGCCACAACACACACACAGATGAAGCAACAACACACACAGATGGAGCCACAACACACACAGATGAAGCAACAACACCCACAGATGGAGCCACAACACACACACACAGATGGAGCAACAACACACACAGATGGAGCCACAACACACACAGATGAAGCAACAACACACACAGATGGAGCCACAACACACACACACAGATGGAGCCACAACACACACAGATGAAGCAACAACACACACAGATGGAGCCACAACACACACACACAGATGGAGCAACAACACCCACAGATGGAGCAACAACACACACACACAGATGGAGCCACAACACACACACACAGATGGAGCAACAACACCCACAGATGGAGCAACAACACACACACACAGATGGAGCCACAACACACACACACAGATGGAGCCACAACACACACACAGATGAAGCAACAACACACACAGATGGAGCCACAACACACACAGATGGAGCCACAACACACACAGATGGAGCAACAAAAACACACACAGATGGAGCAACAACACACACAGATGGAGCCACAACACACACAGATGGAGCAACAACACACACAGATGGAGCCACAACACACACAGATGGAGCCACAACACACACAGATGGAGCAACAAAAACACCCACAGATGGAGCCACAACACACACAGATGGAGCAATAACACCCACAGATGGAGCAACAACACACACAGATGGAGCCACAACACACACACACAGATGGAGCAATAACACCCACAGATGGAGCAACAACACACACAGATGGAGCCACAACACACACAGATGAAGCAACAACAACACACACAGATGGAGCAACAACAACACACACAGATGGAGCAATAACACCCACAGATGGAGCAACAACACACACAGATGGAGCCACAACACACACAGATGGAGCAACAACAACACACACAGATGGAGCAATAACACCCACAGATGGAGCAACAATACACACAGATGGAGCCACAACACACACACACAGATGGAGCAACAACACCCACAGATGGAGCAACAACACACACAGATGGAGCCACAACACACACAGATGGAGCAACAACACACACACACAGATGGAGCAACAACACCCACAGATGGAGCAACAACACCCTCAGATGGAAAAACAAGAACACAGATGGAGCAACAACACCCACAGATGGAGCAACAACACCCACAGATGGAGCAACAACACACACAGATGGAGCAACAAAAACACACACAGATGGAGCAACAACACACACAGATGGAGCCACAACACACACAGATGGAGCAACAACACACACAGATGGAGCCACAACACCCACAGATGGAGCAACAACACCCACAGATGGAGCAACAACACACACAGATGGAGCCACAACACACACAGATGGAACAACAACACAGATGGAGCAACAACACACACAGATGGAGCAACAACACACACACACAGATGGAGCAACAACACACACACAGATGGAGCCACAACACACACAGATGGAGCCACAACACACACAAATGGAACAACAACACAGATGGAGCAACAACACACACACACAGATGGAGCAACAACAACACACACAGGTGGAGCAACAACACACACAGGTGGAGCAACAACACACACACACAGATGGAGCCACAACACACACAAATGGAACAACACAGATGGAGCAACAACACACACACACAGATGGAGCAACAACAACACACACAGGTGGAGCAACAACACACACAGGTGGAGCAACAACACACACAGATGGAGCAACAACACACACAGGTGGAGCAACAACACACACAGGTGGAGCAACAACACACACAGATGGAGCAACAACACACACAGGTGGAGCAACAACACACACAGATAGAGCCACAACACACACAGATGGAACAACAACAACAACAAACACAGATGGAACAACAACACAGATGGAACAACAACAACAACACAGATGGAACAACAACAACACACACAGATGGAGCAACAAAAACAACAACAACAACGCTATAAGTTACCAATACCAGTACTGGTATTGCTAGAGCGTTAGCGCACCTAGTTCGCTCGGAACTTGCTAGGAATATCAAGTGTACCAGCCAATTGTGGATAATAAAAACATGTAATCTGCACTAGTTATTGAGCAACTAAATCTTAATTTTATTTTAACGAGCACTTATGACCAGCAATGGGAGAAATATCAAAAGTTAAGAGCAACAAAACTAAACAAAGCAGCGGAAACGAGCGTCACCAGCACCCAACACGAGTAGGAGTAGCAAATTGGACACCAGGAACTGCTCGTACCGTGTACTAGTACCAGTCCACCTTAACCCATCAGTAACTAAACTCTCGCTTCTATTTCTATACTACATAGTTTTCGATCACCATTGACCAGGGACTGAGACCGTCCATGAGAACTGTTTAGTGAGAGATAACATCTATCTAAATGCTCACAAAACTTTGATAGCCTTGTTTGCTTGCTTGATCGCCACCGTCCACGCTCTACATACAGAACAAAATCTAACACGCAGCTGCTAGTATTAATGTAGAGAATAAATTAAAACCCCTTGCCTTTAGTGCTAACATTGGCAAAATACAATGCTTTCGTTTCAATAATTATAGAGAACATAATTTCGTTCCCACACGTATTGTGGCTACGATGTTTGTTATATTTATTCTACAGAAGGTATTTCCCACAGATAAAACATACAAACCCCATGAAATAGTGAGGCAAGGGTTGCCTAATACCGAAGAATTTTTTCGACCATAGTAGTACGTACAACTACTTTTATAATTTCACAATAAGTGTTGGTACAAAAGGCAGAGTTGATGTACCAGCACATGACGAGCGCTAGGTACGGCCGGTCGCCACTCAGCTACAGTAGTTGCGTACGAGAAGATACAATTTTCCCCAAAATGCCGTTGGTTGGAGCAAAAAAAAATATAAAATAAAAAAACACGGACGTTTGTCCAAAAAGAGCGAGTAACGAGCGAAAACTTGTGGGAAACGGCGCACGAAACACGGGGTGAAACGGGACGAAACATTCCAGCAAGAAAACTTCTCAGGCGAAGCGAATTGAGAAAAGTTTCAAATGATTTGCTGCTGCAAAGAGAAAAGAAAATTCACGGCGAAATTCGGGAAAAACACCGAAATTCATGAGGCATTCATTCACTGAAATGATCGTGAAACTGAATGTCAGCTGCGTGAGTCGCACTCAGCTCGTGAATGATGAATGATGGTACGGTGGATGATGAATGATGTTCCAGTAAATGATGAATGATACTCAAATGAATGAAGTTTCAGTGAATTGACAGGTATTCTAGTGAATGAGAGGAACAGCCGTAAACGAAGCATAAAAATTGCACTGCTTAATAATACAAACGCGTACCAATAAAGAAAATCTTTATTTTATCGTGGGAAAAGATTTTTCATTTTAAAAAACCTACTGGAAAAAATGAATGCATAATCCACTCAACTCAAAAGTTAAATACGCAAAATATTGAAGCAGTGAATAGGTAATTATTGAAATGATTATTGCACTGACACTAACTAAACATGGCGCATTTCTGGGCTACATTTAACAGAAGTAGACAATCGACACCGGCAAGGGACCTACAAACATCACATGGGATTTTGCGTTCGTTTCACCGTTGACATGCGCACACACATAGATCCCTCACACACTACGGCACGCAATGATTTACGTGAAAGTCTTAGATAAAGCCAAGCATACGGTTTACTTTCGACCAAAACTTGTATGGCACATGACAAAAGTGTTCAAGCAAACAACTTTATACTTATACTTATACTTAGTAGGGGAGTTTGTTCTTTAGAGCTAATGAAGACGGTTTTCATTTGACGAAATTAGGCGTCCACGAGTTAGTTATGATGTAATCGCTCGTTCTTCAAGGAAAATATTTTCAATTGTGAAAGATTCTTTGGACATCTTTGCTTGCTCAGATTCTTCGGTGTTCCCCAGAGTTTTCAGTCGGGTTTGGGTGCGACTACTGGCTTGG
Source organism: Morinoia aosen (assembly GCA_030386875.1). NCBI lineage: Eukaryota > Metazoa > Arthropoda > Malacostraca > Amphipoda > Talitridae > Morinoia > Morinoia aosen. The sequence continues at coordinate 46,423,909 of CM059556.1, read as the reverse complement.
CCTCTGGAGAACATGAATTTCATTTCTATTTAACCGCTCGAAGTTAAATTTGCGTGCTTAGGAACGTTGTCTTGCTGGAACGTCCACATGCAATTTTTGGAACGATATTCTTCCCTCAAAGGACATGATAACGACGCCATCCATGTTCCCTTCAACGATCGATGCGGGATGCAACAGTTCAAATGATTACTACGTCCAATACTAGTTTAGATTTCCCTTTTTTTATTTTTCCCATTTTGATGTGAACCATTAACCTTAACGGGCCAAAGTGTTTTTCTCGTAGTCCCAGTATCACAACCTCTGTCATTAGACTGACGCTGGCATCAGGTTGTCACCAACATCAGAATGTGGATGAAACTGCCATCTGGCTTAAAGCTTCATACAATACATTAGGGCACACATTCGACAAGGAATAAATAGTGCTAGCATTGTAAGTGTGTGCCACGGCACGTGGGGCCGTTGAGGGTTAGTTAAGCCATCGCCTACCTGCTCCACACTCCGTGTAGCAGCGTAGGCCCGCAGGCCGTACCTACCGACCTCCCCACAGGACGGTTGGTATCGCATCCAATCCAATTTTTGTGTCATTAAATCAAAGAAATCAAATAAAGTTGTCTGAAACTGGTTTGCTTTGTCTAAATGTTTTTCAAAAAAAATTGTGAATGATTTGTACGATAACATTAGAATTTCACAAGGTTTAAACTTGATGTTATACCTCTGAAAATCTCTACAGATGATTCTGTCATTCACCATTGTAACGGAGCTTCCATATCTATCTCCACCTCTTTCCGAGCAGCCATCGTCTTATTTTTAACATTCCTCATCTTTTTTTGACGTGGGTGTGTCATACTCCTTACATGGACCAATATTTTAACCAGCAGTACAAGGTACATTTAACGAGGCAGAACTCTCTTTCAAAAAAATTATTTTCAAACGTGGTTTGAGACGTGGTTTGAAAATAAATAAACATTATTTTCAAACGTAGTTTGCTTCCGGGACAATCCTGAAACCTCTTTTACCTCAGACATGACTTGTTCTGGCGATCTCTCACAACGGAGGATACTTGTTCCGTAACTTTTCTCCGGACCGCTTAGGTTCTTGTTCTACCATCTTCTCGATTGTTGGAGGATTTGTTTCTATCCAATATTTTTTATCAGGGTAAAAACTATTTTACAATCATTATAATGAAATAGTTCAATACTTTTGTCAAGAACCGCATGTTTTTCTAGTAAGTGATTACGTACACATGTTAAATACAACGTTTTTTATACATTTAGGTGAATTAATTACTAGAGTTGTTATCTAGGGAGTTTTCGTCCATGTTGGCTCACCAATAGTTTTATAAAGGTAAAATTTCAAGTGTACAAATACTCCTTTCCCCAAACTGAATAGTGAATACTACACACAGTCTAGCTACCTATATACTCTAAAAAGAATACACGAAGGGTGATGCTTGCTAATTTAAACATTTCTAGAATATTAAAAATTGTACTTTAACATACACACATACTTAATAAACCTACACAAAAAATTCACTCCCAAACACACTCCCTCACAATCACACACACAAACAAAAACATCAATCAATAAACACATGAAAAACAAACACGCGCACAAACCACAAACCAAGTCTCAACAACAAGCCCCTCAGAAATATACCCACCAACACCACAAACAATACACGTACAACTTCAGCCCCCAAAGACTAAGAGATATGCATTGGTTTTGAAACGCAGTTCGAAACTGGAAATAAAATATAAGATGGCCACATACAGCTGCAGTAGAACACACGTGTGTAATTGGTTATTCGTTTATCAATCAGTTGTTCGACGAAACAAACATTTGTGCACCACACACAACTTACACAAAGCCCACAAGACACACAACACATGCGCAGCCCACAATGTACACTACACGCAAATGAAATACATTCCAAGTGCTGCAAAACCTCAAAATCACTCTAAACAACCTAGTGAAACTAATCCATCAATTTAATACAGTAATGAATACAAAATTACTACACATGTAATATATACACAAATATAAACATATTCATATGTACATACATATGTATATATACATAATTATGCTCATTGATACTTGAATATATACATATATACATAAACATGTTCATTTATACACGTATATATACAAACATACTGCTACACAAGTGTACATATCGATGGAAGCAAGTCCCCTATATAGGGGAGGCGTGGGGGAGCAGGGGGGGCAAGCGAGGGGAGGCGTGGGGGAGCAGGGGGGCAAGCGAGGGGAGATGAGGGAGATTTGAAATGGAATAAAATGGGGGAGTGAAGCGTGCACTGAGAACGGGGGAGCAGGGGGGTCCCAACGAGGGGATCCAAAGGGGGAGCTGGGAAGAGGGGGAGCAAGGGGAGGTGCAAAAGAAACGGGGAACACATGTAATGGAGCGGGGCGGTGGAAGGGAGGTGGAAGGTAGAGGCGGAAATCAGCAATTAATTGAAGAAATGCGCTCCACCGGTACAGGAATTTGTCTCCGTACAGTGGTGGCAGAGGAGTATCTGTGGTGAAATGTGCGAGTGGTGGAAGTGGGGGGAGTGGTGGAAGTGGGACGGAGTGGTGGAAGTGGGACGGAGTGGTGTGAGAGGGAGTGGTGGAAGTGGGACGGAGTGGTGGAAGTGGGACGGAGTGGTGGAAGTGAGAGGGAGTGGTGGAAGTGGGACGGAGTGGTGTGAGAGGGAGTGGTAGAAGTGAGAGGGAGGAAGTTGTCATGTTCCCGCTGTAGTTCATTTTATATTCTTCGTTACACGTTGGCAAAAATTTGTATTCACAGCTGAATATTCATGGGCACTGTCATAATTCATATAGCTTATTCCCAATCTACACTATAATAAGAGAGGTGTCCGTCTATCCGAAGCCAGCCTGCAGTGTGTGATGAGCGTATCTGTGATACAAGCTCCAGCCCTATATATTTTGACGGGTCGTGTTCACGCGGCCTCATCAACTCTCGAGAGATGGTATTTTTTTATTTCTTACGGCCTTTCTTTCATTTCGCCCTTTTTTATATCAAATACAGGGGGTGGACTAGTCTGTACTATAATGAGAGAGGTGTCCGTCTGTCCGAAGCCATCCGAAAGTGAGATGAGCGTATCTGTGATCCGCCGAAAGTGTGATCTGAAGCTATGATGAGCGTCTCTGTGATGCAAGCTTCACCAACTCCACAATTTCCAGTGTATTAATCCATCAGACTCGAGTAGAAATGAATATCACGTGAATTCTTAGGAAATAGGAACGTGTGTCATGTGATTTGTAGAACATCATTATACATTTTTGATGGGCCGTGTGCACTGAGCCCCATCAACTCTCAAGAGATACAATTTTTTCATTTCTTACAGCCTTTCTTTCATTTTGCCGTCTTTCCTATTTCAAATAAAGGGAGGTGGACAAGTAATCGTTACAATGGCCGACGTTAGCTGCCAATGTAGGATCCACTTACAATACACAATAATAATACAAGAAACAATGTTTCTAACTCAATACTGATTTGATTTGTGTGTGTTCACAATTCAATGTATAATACTTTCATGACTTGAATATTCATAAAATGATTATTATAAAAGTTATTGAAGTCTTAAAAGCTTTATATATTAAATTGTAAACACACACAAATCAAATCAGTAGTAAGTTAAAAACATTGTTTCTTGTATCATTATTGTGTATTGTAAGTGGATCCTACATTTATTCACATTGAATTACATGGAATTAGAATGGATGACAAAATTTTTATTGCTAATGCAAGAATGTATCTGGATAGTAATGTATAAATATAAATTGTAATCAAACGGAATCGTACATTAGTATTCAGTGAATCACACTTGTATATTTCTTTTAAAGATTAAATCTACATATCGTTCAATGATAACCTTTTGTATTTACATGTATATGATTTCATATATGTGATAAAGTGGAATTTAACGTATATAAATGTCTATGAGTGTAAATAAATCCTCGAAACCAGTTTTGCGTATAACATCTAATAGATACATATTTAACACAAAAACTCATATTAACAAATTATTATGTCATTTTTTAACTCAGCTGAGGGTTGGATTAATTTGAACTTGACTTGGATTAATTTGTACTTGACTTGGATTAATTTGAACTTGACTCGGATTAATTTGGACTTGACTTGGATTAATTTGAACTTGACTCGGATTAATTTGAACTTGACTTGGATTAAATTGAACTTGACTTAGATTAATTTGAAGTGAATAAGGTGTAGTACTAAATAAACAGTAACTTGCCACTCATGCAACTCACGCCCCGTAGTCACAAAATGTGCACGCAGCACCAAAATAGTTGGAGAGCAGCAGCAGCAGCAGCAGCAGCAGCAGCAGCAGCAAGGTAACGCAGCGCAGGGCAGCGTAGGCTTCTACAGAAATGTCAGTTATGCTTGTACTCTTCGTGATTTGTACCCTTCTCTATCTTGAACGTTCTTCAGCGCAGAGCTGATCTGCTCAGATCTCAGTGTGTGCTAATCAGGCTATTCATTTTGGATTAAATTCAAGTCAGGACACTTCAATCCAATCTGGGTATATAATCCAGTGTGAGTATTAAATCTGTTTGTGTATTTCATCCTATCTAGATAGTTGAACCCAATCAGGGCAATAAATTTTAATCTGTGTAATAAAATCCTATCTTGGTATTTAATCCAATTTGGGCATTTAATGCAATCTGGAAGTTGAATGTAATCTGGGTATTTAGCGCAATCTGGGCACACATTTCATGAGGAGCGCAATGCCGGCTCGGGGCACCCACACCGCCGCAGCAGCGCAGCCGTACCGCAGTGCCGCTGGTGTTGTGGGCACCGTCACTTGTTGGTACTGGTGGTACTTACACTCCCAACACACCTGCCCGACGTGTGGGAGCGTCACACTCCCGACACACACCAGAAATACTCCCAAACCCAAAAGCGACAATTCCAACTGACGCACACGTTGCTCCGTAACACACAGCAACGAGCTTGACTTCACCTGCGGTATGGTGAAGCCTTTTTACACCACCATACTTCACCGCCTTTTTGTATGGTGTCTTTAGTCAGTGCACGTCCATAGAATTGCTATGTATAATTGATTAGTTTTATTCCGTGCAGGCATAAGGTAATCACATGCCACAAGTATATAGGCTCTTCATTACACGGTAATGTCAGCAAAGAGCACCGATACATCACAGCATCACAGCGCGCAAGTCCGCAGCCTCACACTGCTATCACCACACAGCTGCACGCGCCACTCTGCCTCATCATTAAAATAACCCATTTTCTATCGCTCGTTATACTTATATGTCTCCGTCCCACGTATTTCTCTTACTTCTTCTTATTCATTGAATTTCATTTCCTTCATGTCGTAAACATTCACTCATTACTTATTCTTCGACGTTCATTTCATTTGACTCATTTATTCGAAACATTTCAGTTCATTATGTTCAACTCATTTTATTCATTTATTCCTCATATTTTCGTTCATCACTTTCAACTCGGCTTATTTATTCAAAACATTTCCAAAGAACCGTTCAATCTAAATGTACGAAGAGTTTCGCTCACACCGACGCTAACTCAGGGTCTCGCAACGAACCAATGTGAAACTTGCTTCTCAAACCAAATGTTATTACTTTTCAAAATGCTATGTCGAATTCCATGTTATTCCCCGGCATTTGAACGAAACCCAAAAAAGTTATTCTGTTCCGCCCCAAACATTCTGAAAAGCTGCCTGAGCATTTCACGTTATTATGTCCAAGTTTGTTTCATTCATTGCAGTGATATAGCTTCCGGGATGAACGGAAATATATGAGAAAGTTGCAAGTAAAGTGATGCATTTCACTCCGGCTTTCCTAAACTTACCGCTTTCGAACGAAACATTTTGAAACAAACACGGGGTAATATTCAGAATCGTCTTAAGGGATCGTTCAGCTTTATTTTTTTATCTTGTCAATTAATTTCGAATGTATTTCAGTAATTCGATTAGTTTTGCGACTCACTATACGGAAAATTACGACGGATGTACATTCAAGTCTCGGACGTGTGCTGCAAGTGTGCGTGTGTGTGTACATGTTACTGCTAACACGGCACCGTCATTTCTGCGCGCACTTATTTACCCTTTGGGCGTGCGATAGATTAGTTATGGATATGATATTGAGTACTTGTGTTGTGTGGGTAGCTATGTTGTGTTGTGTAGCTGTGTTGTGTTGTAGGTGTACTAGAGCCACATGACCGCCACCCATCCCGGCCACACTTCCCAGCCACACATCCCGGCCACACTTCCCAGCCACAGTTCCCAGCCACACATCCCGGCCACACTTCTCAGCCACATTTCCCAGCCACACATCCCAGCCACACATCCCAGCCACACTTCCCAGCCATATATCAGGGACACATCCCCGCCACACATCCCAGCCACATTTCCCAGCCACACATCCCAGCCAAACATCCCAGCCACACATCCCAGCCACACATCCAAGCCACACATCCCAGCACCACATCCCCGCCACACATCTCCGCCACACATCTCCGCCACACATCCCCGCCACACGTCCCCGCCACACGTCCCCGCCACACATCCCGGCCACACTTCCCAGCCACACTTCCCAGCCACACATCCCAACCACACATCCCAGCCACACATCCCAGCCACACATCCCAACCACACATCCCCGCCACACATCCCAACCACACATCCCAGCCACACATCCCAGTCACACATCCCCGTCACACATCCCAGCCACACATCCCCGCCACACATCCCAACCACACATCCCAGCCACACATCCCAACCACACATCCCAGCCACACATCCCAGCCACACATCCCAACCACACATCCCAACCACACATCCCCACCACACATCCCAACCACACATCCCCGCCACACATCCCAACCACACATCCCAGCCACACATCCCAGCCACACATCCCAGCCACACATCCCAGCAACACTTCCCAGCCACACTTCCCAGCCACACTTCCCAGCCACACATCCCAGCCACACATCCTAGCCACACATCCCAGCCACACATCCCAGCCAAACATCCCAGCCACACATCCCAGCCAAACATCCCAGTTACACATCCCAGCCCCACATCCCAGCCACACGTCCCAGTTACACATCCCAGCCACATATCCCAGTTACACATCCCCGCCACACGTCCCAGTTACACATCCCAGCCACACGTCCCAGCCACACGTCCCAGTTACACATCCCAGTTACACATCCCCGCCACACGTCCCAGTTACACATCCCAGCCACACATCCCAGCCACACGTCCCAGTTACACATCCCAGCCACACATCCCAGCCACACATCCCAGTTACACATCCCAGTTACACATCCCCGCCACACGTCCCAGTTACACATCCCAGCCACACATCCCAGCCACACGTCCCAGTTACACGTCCCAGTTACACATCCCAGCCACACATCCCAGCCACAAATCCCAGTTACACATCCCCGCCACACGTCCCAGTTACACATCCCAGCCACACATCCCGCCACATTTCCCTAACTTGCAATACAAGAAATCGATGGCAGGGCAGATTGGAAGTAAGAGCTGGGGACGCGAGGGGAGACAGGGAAGGTGTTTAGAAATGGCGGGCACTGTGGGACGGCGCTGTGTGATGTGTAATGTGTTGATGGGTGTGCTGGGGGTGTGCTGGGGGTGTGTTAGGGGTGGGGTGGTGTACTGGGAGAGTAGGGTGGTGTGCTGGGGGTGGGGGTGGTGTGCTGGGAGGGGGGTGGTGTGCTGGGAGTGGGGGTGGTGTGCTGGGAGTGGGGGTGGTGTGCTGGGAGTGGGGGTGGTGTGCTGGGAGTGGGGTGGTGGGGTGGTGTGCTGGGAGTGGGGTGGTGGGGTGGTGTGCTGGGAGTGGGGGTGGTGTGCTGGGAGTGGGGTGGTGTGCTGGGAGTGGGGGTGGTGTGCTGGGAGTGGGGTGATGTGCTTGGAGCTGTGTGTTGGGAGTGGGGTGGTGTGCTGGGAGTGGGGGTGGTGTGCTGGGAGTGGGGTGGTGTGCTGGGAGTGGGGGGTAGTGTGCTGGGGGAGTGGGGGGTGGTGTGCTGGGAGTGGGGTGGTGTGCTGGGAGTGGGGTGGTGTGCTGGGAGTGGGGTGGTGTGCTGGGGGTGGGGGTGGTGTGCTGGGAGTGGGGGTGGTGTGCTGGGAGTGGGGGTGGTGTGCTGGGAGTGGGGGTGGTGTGCTGGGAGTGGGGGTGGCGTGCTGGGAGTGGGGTGGTGGGGTGGTGTGCTGGGAGTGGGGGTGGTGTGCTGGGAGTGGGGGTGGTGTGCTGGGAGTGGGGTGGTGTGCTGGGAGTGGGGTGATGTGCTTGGAGCTGTGTGTTGGGAGTGGGGTGGTGTGCTGGGAGTGGGGGTGGTGTGCTGGGAGTGGGGTGGTGTGCTGGGAGTGGGGGTAGTGTGCTGGGAGTGGGGGTAGTGTGCTGGGGGAGTGGGGGTGGTGTGCTGGGAGTGGGGGTGGTGTGCTGGGAGTGGGGTGGTGTGCTGGGAGTGGGGTGGTGTGCTGGGAGTGGGGTGGTGTGCTGGGAGTGGGGTGGTGTGCTGGGAGTGGGGTGGTGTGCTGGGAGTGAGGGTGGTGTGCTGGGAGTGAGGGTGGTGTGCTGGGAGAGTGGGGTGGTGTACTGGGAGAGTGGGGTGGTGTGTTGGGAGTGGGGTGGTGTGCTGGGAGAGTGGGGGTGGTGTGCTGGGAGAGTGGGTGTGGTTTGCTGGGAGAGTGGAGGTGGTGTGCTGGGAGAATGGGGGGTGGTGCGCTGGGAGAGTGGGGGTGGTGTGCTGGGAGAGTGGGGGTGGTGTGCTGGGAGAGTGGGGGTGGTGTGCTGGGAGAGTGGGGGTGGTGTGCTGGGAGAGTGGGGTGGTGTGCTGGGAGAGTAGCGGATGACATGCCGTGAGAATATACATGATGAGAGAAATCCTGCTTCACTCCGGCAGAGAACACAGATACTCTGAGAGTATCCTCAGGTACTAAGGGAGAGTAACTGGAGGTGACCTCGAAGAATACTCGGTTGTATTCTTGAGAATCTATCGGTGTCACTCCAGGAGAGTTAAGTGCAGTATGGCTGGAGAGTAGTTCAAGAAATCGAGAATACGAGGCACGAGGTGCGACACACTATCCTCCACGTCACCGCCCTACACAGGTACTCTCCCTACTCTCTGACGTGCACCTACCCTCGACTTACTCTTCAAGTGCAGCACACTACCCTCGGTTTTTCCCTCGCTGGCGACTGACGTGTGCGCACATCAGCTGGAGGTGTCCGTGTGTTAGCTGGGTGGTGCGCCTGTCCACACACTTCTGTGTCAACGTGCGTGTGTGTATGTGTGCGTGTGATGGCGTGCGTGTGACGGTGTGCGTGTTTGCATGAGTCGGTGAGCGTGTGAGCTGGTGTGTATAGTAGTATATAGTAAAACTGATAGCTAAATGACATACATGTATTCTGCCCCACACACCCACAGCACCTCAACACACTACACGCTTGGTGTGCGTGCTCTGTATGCAGTATACACATGTTTGACACTCCGCTGTTATACAGCACTCTATATACGCGCGCCGCTACCTATCACAGCGCCACACAGCCACGCACACATGTACGGCACACACACCACACACGACCCCCAGCGCACACATCGCGTGTGTGGGTTCACTGAGTCACACATAAATCGTGAACTTGTAAACACATATAGAAAATTTTTCAAAAATTTTAATTTCCAATCATACTTGCTGGAATAAATTTACGATAATGACGGGTAGGAGAATACTGTATAGAGAATATCATTAATATAAGTAATAATAACATATAAATATTCAGTTCGTGCACTCAGTCCCCATCGCCTTCACTGAACTGCACTTTGCTCTTTTATCTCTCTTTTCCGACGCCTGTCTTTCTTATCTCTTTCCCTGTTACTTCTGGTCACTTGCTCAAACTTCTCATACCTCAACTTTCTAACTTTCAGTTCTTTTGTTCCTCTTCCGAACTTTACTCCCCCCCTTCCTTCCTTCCTTCCCCCCCCCCTCCCTCTCTCCCGTCCTTCTTCCGCAACTTTTCCTCCCCGCTACGCTACCTCTCACTTCCCTCATCATTCCCCATCTTTCTTCCCTTCAATTTCTCCCCCTTCACTCCTCTGTTTTACACAACGACCACTTCCCCCGCTGCAGCTTACCTTAAATTCTCCCCACAACCCCCTACCCCCCCCCACCCCCCTCATTCCCCCCCTACCCCCTCGAGAAAGTTAGTCTCAGCACTCGCTTTCTATTCCGCGGAATCGCCGAAAATTCGCCGATTTTTGCGCACGTTAAAAAATTCACCGAAAAAAACTGGAGAAATTTTTCTAAATTCCGTCAAACATCGAACATGAATTTGATTTCCGTCCAGGCCCGGGTGGGTCAAATGCATGGATGATCTGCGCTGAATGTGTACCGCGGTGACTGTGCGCTGAGCTGAATGTGTACCGCGGTGACTGTGCGCTGAGCTGAATGTGTACCGCGGTGACTGTACGCTGAGCTGCATGTGTACCGCGGTGACTGTACGCTGAGCTGAATGTGTACCGCGGTGACTGTACGCTGAGCTGAATGTGTACCGCGGTGACTGTACGCTGAGCTGAATGTGCACCGCGGTGACTGTACGCTGAGCTGAATGTGTACCGCGGTGACTGTACGCTGAGCTGAATGTGTACCGCGGTGACTGTACGCTGAGCTGAATGTGTACCGCGGTGACTGTGCGCTGAGCTGAATGTGTACCGCGGTGACTGTACGCTGAGCTGAATGTGTACCGCGGTGACTGTACGCTGAGCTGAATGTGTACCGCGGTGACTGTACGCTGAGCTGAATGTGTACCGCGGTGACTGTACGCTGAGCTGAATGTGTACCGCGGTGACTGTACGCTGAGCTGAATGTGTACCGCGGTGACTGTACGCTGAGCTGAATGTGTACCGCGGTGACTGTGCGCTGAGCTGAATGTGTACCGCGGTGACTGTGCGCTGAGCTGAATGTGTACCGCGGTGACTGTGCGCTGAGCTGAATGTGTACCGCGGTGACTGTACGCTGAGCTGAATGTGTACCGCGGTGACTGTACGCTGAGCTGCATGTGTACCGCGGTGACTGTACGCTGAGCTGCATGTGTACCGCGTGACTGTACGCTGAGCTGCATGTGTACCGCGGTGACTGTACGCTGAGCTGCATGTGTACCGCGGTGACTGTACGCTGAGCTGCATGTGTACCGCGGTGACTGTACGCTGAGCTGAATGTACACCGCGGTGACTGTACACTGAGCTGCATGTGTACCGCGGTGACTGTACGCTGAGCTGAATGTACACATCGAGCTGAAGTGGCGCACATTTCAGTGCAGAGGCACACACACACACACACACACACACACACACAAATACATAACCTTTCATACATACTTCAACTAAGCAGTGTTGAGAAGCTAAGAGTCACATTGTAGAAAGAAATGTGACCTGAGCGATGTTTCATGTGGTAAATCCTTCGCACGTGAGATAATTCATCTTATAATCAATATTGAGTATCCATTAAATACTGATCCAGACTGCTATAAAACATTTGGCGGATCGCTTCAGACGCAACATTCGGTACAGGGAATGTCTCGCCGCCCAACCAACATTGAACAGCCGTTGGCGAACGTTCACTCTCCAGTTAGCATCTATAAAAATATAGGACATTTCACCATCAACTTATATTCACCATTTCAATGCAAGAACAATCATCAATATGTATTGTATGTAATTAGTACGCATTATACGTTAATTACGATTTCAATGGAAGAACCACTCATCAGTATGTAATAAGTATGTATTATTGTAAGTTAAGATTTCAAAGAAGAACACTGATCAGTATATATAGCATGCATTACATATAAGTTATCATGTAGTTACACGTAGTTATGTATTTCCAAGGAAGAGCGCAGATCAGCATGTGCAGCATGCAACTGCTGCACGCTGCCTCACCAGCAGCAGCAGCAGCAGCACGCCGCGGCCTGACCAGAGCCGGACAGTTCGGGTCGACAAAACAACGCATCAGGAGCGCGCTGCCAAATCTCGACAATTCAAAATTCTCACGAAATGGACGCGAATATTTAATTAGAAATAAATCAAACCATTTGTAAGCAAAACAAGTAACATGCGAATAATATTACACCGTAAACTTGACCAACGTTAGCAAAGGTTTTCCATTTCCATAAACGAACAGAAAAAATGTAAGGATGAACACTGTTAAAAAGCGACAGAAGGTTTCAGCTGCAACACAGACACGCTTGCACATGTTCACGCGACCAAGAACAAATACATCTTATTGAGCATGCCGCCTATGTAGCAGGGAGCTGAGCGTGACGACATCAACTGGAGATTTTGAAAAGGAAATACACGGTGAACGTATCCAGAAACAAACGAGAATTTCAAAAGTGCAAAATGCTCTTGGAAACATTTTCAATACATTAAAATCTATTATCGCAATTAAACAGCAGTCGGCGGTGTTACGTAGCATACTTTCTATCCTGGAAGATAAACAGCCATCATTGTAGGTGTGTTGAAATTAATTGTGGCCATTTCTTATATTTCTGAAGGTTTGTGTACTCTTTTGACACGTTTTAGTATCCGGTACAATTTCTGCTTCTCTCACTTGCACGTCCCTGCTCAGTGGCCTCGTGGTGTGCTTCCATACCTCAATTCCGCATGACACTATCTATACTACTACCCTATCTATACTACTATATGCTATCTCTATTATCATACTATCTATTATTTATCCTTGTTCCTACTATCTGGAGACGTGAGTTCCATTCATTGCACACTCATCACGTCTCCCCAATCTGCGCAGGTTTTGAGCGTATTGGCGGTTCTAAATCAACGTCGCGATTTTTACGTTTCACATAAAATCAAGATTTATTTAACTAAAACAAAAGAGAGATGAAAATGCGCAGAAATTCTACGCCCTTTAAACAGAACTTACATGAAATTAAGACAAGAATGTACTTCAAGAAAAGAAGGTCCCACTTTTTTAAGGAATTGTATGCCTAAAATTAACCATCTAATATTTTCTTATTGTTGGCTCGTCATGAAGGTAAAGGACCTCACCTAAGCTAGTCTAATTTCAAATGATTGACTAAAACCATTACGAGCGCGTTGATGAGAACGTAGCATCATAGTGACGCCAGCAGACTGCTGTACACGCCATTTCGCTCGCTTATAACCTTTTTCCCGGCGTGCGATTTTTAGACAATTGTAATGCAGAATTGAAATTTAAAAAAAGTGAAATTTTTATTTTTAAAAATCATACTGAAAGTTGAGGCAAATTGGTCGAATACTTCGACCACATTAATTATTGAAAGGGTCTAAAAAACCCTCATTAGAGCAGCCGCCCCCTAATGCTGGAATGTACGAACGGATAAGCCCTCAAGTCACGATTTGCGACAAACATATGTGTAAATATAAACTCTGATATATTCACACAGCATCGCCAATATACTCCTTCCAAGGAAATGCGCCACAAAAATTAATTCATTAATGCCAGAACTATTGCCACTTGACACAAGCGTTGAGGTTTATGCATGCAGTCCGCCCCGCGTACTGTGTGCAGCTGACATGCAGCGCTGACGCGCAGCACTCCAGCGTGAACTGAGCCCCAACTGTTGGGTGACGGAGCACTGGTCACACGTGCAGACGTGGCTAGGCACCTAGCCAGGTGCCATGTTCAGCCTATGGTACTTGACGTGTCTACACACTTGACAGGTGCGCCTGTCCCGTCCATACACCTGACAGGTGTACACGCCACCTGACACACACGCCTGTCCCGTCTACACACCTGACAGGTGTACACGCCACCTGACATACACGCCTGTCCCGTCCACACATCTGACACCACGTACAGGCGCACACCTGGCCACACAGTCGTGCGTGGCGCACATGAAGTGCTTGACGGAAGGAGAGCTGCAGGCAGATGCGGCTGCGTGAGGGTACCGCACGAGGGAGGCGGTGGAGAGGTGGTCAGTGTGGGGCCGGGATGCATCTGTTGTGCAGGTCATTAGGCAACGTAAGAAACGTCACTTACACAGGCAATGTAGTGTCACTTTTGAAAACGTGGCTATTAGAATTATCTACGTACTTATTGTAATGTGTTCATGAAACAATATCAAAGTTGAAGAAGAAAGTATTAGGGGCTGAAAAACAGGACAGCAGTGGACCGAAAAAAGATGGTCCGTAACAAAACAAAAACCTATTCTATTTTAACAAAAATAATGCCAGCCTTTTCTTTAGCTCGGGCCCACACATAGTCCCTCTGGGAGCGCCAATTCCCATAGATACAACAGTTGTATCCCCCTGAGGGGTACTGTAACGGCAATAAAATGAGGCCAATACACACACACAATAAACTGCAACAATAACAAAATGAGGCAACACCCGACACATTTGACACAACACACAAAGAACACAACCAGGGCACAATTAGCACGCGCTGGAGAGGGTGTAGCAAACTTAGTAAAGTCGCTATTCAGGTTTTTGCCCGCTGTTCTGGCAGGCCTAGTTTTTACGCCCCAAATGTGGCTGTGTTAAACACTACAGTGGGCACAAATTTCTAAATCACTCAATAATTTTACCGGAGTAAGTATAAGTTCGGAGACTTCCGATGCTAACCTTGGTCTAGGAATGCCTCTCTATCGCTCGCTCAATTTAGCGGCGACCGACAGCGCTGCTCTCGTCGCTTATTCTTCGCATTTACCCCAGCACAATCCGCAGGGAAGCTCTCAACGTCATTACTAAATAAACCGAATTTTGTAAGTCCGGCATGGTTATGCAGTCTTGTTTTCGATTACTAAATTCAGTATATGATATTAATAATGGATCGTTGTCGTTTTTGTTACATATCGGGTGTAGTTGGGACCCAACTATGTATTGCCCTAAATTGGCGGGAGCTCCTGAGAAGTTCTTTGGATAAACTTCAGTTTTGTAGTGGCTGTGTTTTCTTGACTCAATTTTAAAGAGTAATATTTTATTCTTGCAAATTTTTCTTTACAAAACAATGTTTAAGGTAAATGGCAATAACACAAAATGTTTTGAAAAAGGTTGAACGCAAACAATACAAAATGCTACTTAAGTTTGAAAGAATTTTTTTCATTTTTCGTAAAATACCTAAAAAGTTAAACCCAAGTCTCCCCTCTAAAAAAAACATCAGTAACATTCATGATAAACGCTCAACAGTTTACGTTCCACTCGTAAATCATACAAAAAATAAGAGTTTCAAACAAAACCAGAGTTTTTTTTTCAGACGGAACGCCACGTTCAAGACACCACGAGAGCACTCCGTATTGACACGCTATCAGGAATCTAATAACCAAATAAATGCGCTTGATTTCCACTGCACTCGCCTGCGCGGCCCCGAATTTGGCGACATCCGAAAGCTTACCTCCTCACTCGTCAATCGCGGGACTTAATTGTTTCATCAGGACAATGCTCGGCATCACACAGCGATGATAACCACACATCTCTTGAAAGAATAGGGTTTCCAAAAATTGCTCCATCCCTTATGTTCTCATGATTTTATTCCATCTGACTATGATTTGTTCAAGACGCGGCACAACATTTGGATGGTATGAGGTAGAAGTTTGAAAATGAGCAAAGTTTAAACTTTTCGTTAAAAAACTTGAACATGAATATGTCGCTTTTACAAGATGACTGTCGGATAAAATGAGGCTCAGGAAAGGTATGTAAATTAAAATAAACATTCCATTTTTTTCTAATGCATATCTAACATCTTCGCAGATATGTCCACGTCTTCATGATTAACATAGCCCTAGACATGACAATTCCGTTTGTTCCAACAAGCCACAGCGATAGAATTTAAAAGTTATATAACTTCTTCAGAGCTATGCTGCAAATGCGGCACACTATCAGTATGAGAACAGACGAGAACCATCTACATCAGATCACCTTTAACTGTATTATTATAATTAAAATTAATAGAGTCTAACATTACATACTAAGTTCACATGCTCAGTTGGTTATGAATAAAAAGCTGCAAACCATGAACAAAACGTTCGAACGATCCAGTACATCAACCGCGCAAAAGAAGAATGAAATTTCGCCGTGCTTTAAATTACCACACTCAATAATCACGAGTGACATATAACTATACCTTAGCCTCAAAATATATAACTATACCTTAGCTCGACGCACGGAGCACATGAAACAGCTGTAAAATATCAAGCAAGAAGAGCTCAAAAACGTTAGATTGAGGCGTGCAGCAGCACTTGTCAATACTGGCGCCGCTCTAACGTGGTGTTAACTTTCAAATACAAGACAAGTGCGACTGTTGCATGCTACGTACGCTAATATTAACTTCGTTAACTCCATGGTTAAATATCGTATCAGCATGTTTTGACAACATAGGTATAAAATCCCAAATATTGTCACTAATTAGGTAGAATAAGATATTATTACTGGAAAAATTGAAAAATGAATGTGGAATACTTGCTATACATGTGATTTGAAATTACTGAACATTTTAACCATGAAGAGTTGATCAGGAAGATGAAGCATTTACAAATATAATCCCGAAATGTAGCCAACTCACTCGCATATGAACACAAGTACATACACATTCACAGACAACCTACACGTGATTATGGTCATTAAGTAAAGCAACTTTACAATCGATGTTAATGCCAAGTACGTGATAACGATCGTTAGATCAAGTGCTATCAAATAATAGTGAATTTTTAATTAGCAAACGCAAATTTATTTTTTAAAGTTTAATTACGAAAGACTTTCAGTTGAACACGAGCGAGTTCAACATCTCTCAATAATATCGGGGGAATTAGAAAAGAGCTAAGAGGGGAGAGAGCGGCACATAGACGACCGTGACCTACATAACACGCTTAGTGTGTCTACATGTGTGTGTCTACATAGCGGGTCTACTTGGTGTGTGTTTAAATGTGTCTACATAGCGGGTCTACTTGGTGCGAGTCTACATGGTGTGTGTGTGTCTACATTGCGTGTCTACTTGGTGGGTGCTCAAACGTGTCTAAACAGCGCGTCTCCACGGCGCGTCCAACATGGTGTTTGTACGTTGTGTGTACGTGGTGTTTTTTACTTTGTGCGTAAATGGTGCGTATACAAAGCGTTAGTCTATACATGGCGTGAGTCTACTTTGAGTGTTTCTGTATGGTGTGTGTACACGATGTGTGTCTACACAGTGCGTGTCTACACAGTGCGTGTCTACACAGTGCGTGTCTACACAGTGCGTTTCTACACAGTGCGCGTCTACACAGTGCGTGTCTACATAGCGCGTGTCAACAGGGTGAGTCTACAGTGTCTCCAACGGTTACAGCAGATCCTGACCAGCCATCAGAACACTGAGGACACACTGGCAGCACACACACAGCACTACCGCGCACAGTCACCAGTACACAAGGACATCAACCCTCAGAGATATGCTCAGGCCGCGCACAATACCAGGGGCCAAACTGTCCAAACAATTCACTTCGTCGTAGCGGCAAACCGGCAGCGCAAGTTTTCAGGTAGACTTGGCTACGCTACGTGCAGTTTTTCTTGTTCAGTTCCTCATCACTCGGCAGGTTGTCATCGAAACCTAGTAGAGTATTTGGCCAACAACGCTAATGTTGTTGTCTGTGTGATGTTGAGTTAATCATATGTCATACTAGTAGGAACGCGCTCGCTCGTGCTACATGTATGAATCTTTCAAACCTCACAGCGCATCTCAGGCCATTGCGGCATGCAAGCACGTGAGTACATTCGGCGGAGGCATAGTTAGAGACGCGAGCACTTGCTTATTTTGTGGTGTTCCTGACCACAGTTGTGTTGTGTGGCCCGTTTGTGTTGTGTGGCCCGTTTGTGTTGTGTGGCCCGGTTGTGTTGTGTGGCCCGTTTGTGTTGTGTGGCCCGGTTGTGTTGTGTGGCCCGGTTGTGTTGTGTGGCCCGGTTGTGTTGTGTGGCCCGTTTGTGTTGTGTGGCCCGTTTGTGTTGTGTGGCCCGGTTGTGTTGTGTGGCCCAGTTGTGTTGTGTGGCCCAGTTGTGTTGTGTGACCCGGTTGTGTTGTGTGACCCGGTTGTGTTGTGTGACCCGGTTGTGTTGTGTGGCCCGTTTGTGTTGTGTGGCCCGTTTGTGTTGTGTGGCCCAGTTGTGTTGTGTGGCGCAGTTGTGTTGTGTGGCCCGGTTGTGTTGTGTGGCCCGGTTGTGTTGTGTGGCCCGTTTGTGTTGTGTGGCCCGTTTGTGTTGTGTGGCCCGTTTGTGTTGTGTGGCCCGGTTGTGTTGTGTGGCCCGGTTGTGTTGTGTGGCCCGGTTGTGTTGTGTGGCCCGGTTGTGTTGTGTGGCCCGTTTGTGTTGTGTGGCCCGTTTGTGTTGTGTGGCCCGGTTGTGTTGTGTGGCCCAGTTGTGTTGTGTGGCCCAGTTGTGTTGTGTGACCCGGTTGTGTTGTGTGACCCGGTTGTGTTGTGTGACCCGGTTGTGTTGTGTGGCCCGGTTGTGTTGTGTGGCCCAGTTGTGTTGTGTGACCCGGTTGTGTTGTGTGGCCCGGTTGTGTTGTGTGGCCCGGTTGTGTTGTGTGACCCGGTTGTGTTGTGTGGCCCAGTTGTGTTGTGTGGCCCGGTTGTGTTGTGTGGCCCAGTTGTGTTGTGTGGCCCGGTTGTGTTGTGTGACCCGGTTGTGTTGTGTGGCCCAGTTGTGTTGTGTGGCCCAGTTGTGTTGTGTGACCCGGTTGTGTTGTGTGGCCCAGTTGTGTTGTGTGACCCGGTTGTGTTGTGTGGCCCGGTTGTGTTGTGTGGCCCGTTTGTGTTGTGTGACCCGGTTGTGTTGTGTGGCCCAGTTGTGTTGTGTGGCCCGGTTGTGTTGTGTGGCCCAGTTGTGTTGTGTGGCCCGGTTGTGTTGTGTGACCCGGTTGTGTTGTGTGGCCCAGTTGTGTTGTGTGGCCCAGTTGTGTTGTGTGACCCGGTTGTGTTGTGTGGCCCAGTTGTGTTGTGTGACCCGGTTGTGTTGTGTGGCCCGGTTGTGTTGTGTGGCCCGTTTGTGTTGTGTGGCCCGGTTGTGTTGTGTGGCCCAGTTGTGTTGTGTGGCCCAGTTGTGTTGTGTGGCCCGGTTGTGTTGTGTGGCCCGGTTGTGTTGTGTGGCCCGGTTGTGTTGTGTGGCCCGGTTGTGTTGTGTGGCCCAGTTGTGTTGTGTGGCCCAGTTGTGTTGTGTGGCCCGGTTGTGTTGTGTGGCCCGGTTGTGTTGTGTGGCCCGGTTGTGTTGTGTGGCCCGGTTGTGTTGTGTGGCCCGGTTGTGTTGTGTGGCCCGGTTGTGTTGCGTGGCCCGGTTGTGTTGTGTGGCCCAGTTGTGTTGTGTGGCCCAGTTGTGTTGTGTGACCCGGTTGTGTTGTGTGACCCGGTTGTGTTGTGTGGCCCAGTTGTGTTGTGTGGCCCAGTTGTGTTGTGTGGCCCGGTTGTGTTGTGTGGCCCAGTTGTGTTGTGTGACCCGGTTGTGTTGTGTGGCCCAGTTGTGTTGTGTGGCCCAGTTGTGTTGTGTGGCCCAGTTGTGTTGTGTGACCCGGTTGTGTTGTGTGACCCGGTTGTGTTGTGTGACCCGGTTGTGTTGTGTGACCCGGTTGTGTTGTGTGGCCCGGTTGTGTTGTGTGGCCCAGTTGTGTTGTGTGGCCCAGTTGTGTTGTGTGGCCCGGTTGTGTTGTGTGGCCCGGTTGTGTTGTGTGGCCCGGTTGTGTTGTGTGGCCCGGTTGTGTTGTGTGGCCCGGTTGTGTTGTGTGGCCCGGTTGTGTTGCGTGGCCCGGTTGTGTTGTGTGGCCCAGTTGTGTTGTGTGGCCCAGTTGTGTTGTGTGACCCGGTTGTGTTGTGTGACCCGGTTGTGTTGTGTGGCCCAGTTGTGTTGTGTGGCCCAGTTGTGTTGTGTGGCCCGGTTGTGTTGTGTGGCCCAGTTGTGTTGTGTGACCCGGTTGTGTTGTGTGGCCCAGTTGTGTTGTGTGGCCCAGTTGTGTTGTGTGGCCCAGTTGTGTTGTGTGACCCGGTTGTGTTGTGTGACCCGGTTGTGTTGTGTGACCCGGTTGTGTTGTGTGGCGCAGTTGATGCCCCGCAACCCTCAGGATGCTACACAAAACATTAGAACATCAGCGTGAATTTGAGGACATCAATATTTAAGAGCAAGCACCGTGTAATATTTCACTCTATATTGTAATATTAAAGAAAATATTCAAATATAATACTCAAGAAAACATTAGAGTGTAATACACATGGAAAACATTTGATAATTACGATAAGACTGGAGACAACATTACAAAGGTGCTCGTGAAGACACCAGCAGCCAGCACACGACACACCATCACGGGGCACACATACGGGCACAACGCAGCACACGGAGCAGCAACGGACACAAGTTGTGCAGCACGGAAGGCAGAAGCAACACAAAACATGCCTGTGTGTATGTTAACACAACACATGCTTGAGTGTGTGTGTTAACACAACACACATGCCGCTTTACATGTGCCCTGTTTACATTCCTTGGCCTTGTTTACCTGGGCGGGTGTTGTGTTGGTTACCTCTTTAGGTTGTTTACCCGGCTGTACTGTTTATCTGGTTGGGTTTACCAGATTGGGTTGTTTACCTGGTTGGGTTGGGTTGTTTACCTGGTTGGGTTGGGTTGTTTACCTGATTGGGTTGGGTTGTTTACCTGGTTGGGTTGGGTTGTTTACCTGGCTGGGTTGGGTTGTTTACCTGGTTGGGTTGGGTTGTTACCTGGTTGGGTTGTTTACCTGGTTGGGTTGTTTACCTGGTTGGGTTGTTTACCTGGTTGGGTTGGGTTATTTACCTGGTTGGGTTGGTCTGTTTACCTGAGTGGGTTGGGTGGTTTACCTAGTTAGGTTAATCCTACAGCCAGGCCCAACTTCACAAAGTTGCACCGCACAACCACAGCGGTTGCGGTACAACCACACGCAGTCACCAGTGGTTTGGCGGTTCGCCGATGTTAAACTTTAATTTAATATTCCAACATGAATAAGCAAATCTTTTCCATTTCCTCATTGACTTAGAACACAGGTGCAATGGTTCATTGGAGTTATTGACTAGGAGTGTGTACTAATTTAGAGTCCTGCTTTGATGGAAATGGTTTAGCGATATACCAGACACATCCATTGACTTGACATAATTATTTAACGGCACATAAGGCTATTGACACAACACGAATGACACAGCAGGACACAAAACACAACTACCAACACAACAGGGCACAAAACACAACTACCGACACAACACAAATGACACAGCAGGACACAAACACAACTACCAACACAACACAAATGACACAAAACACAACATCAACACAACACAAATTCCCGCCACACGAGCAACATTCCGCTCCGCTCGCCCGGTTTCCGACTCGATGCCGCAGATACCGACCGGTTTCTGGCGCCTGCGACACCGCGGTTTCTGCGCTGCAGCTCGCTGCGAGCGGTATCTACGGAGCGGTTTCGCGCACTTGCGAGCCGGTTTACTTTCTGATCACTCGGTTTCCGAGCACTGAGCGGCGGTTTCCGTTTTGCGGTTTCTGAATTTTTCGCACGCGTATCCGGTTTCTCTGAGAAACCGCGCTCATTAAGACCGATCTACGCGAGAGCGGCTTTCGGTTTCTGCGCTCGTAATCTAGAGTGAGAAACCGGTTTTTCTGTGCTGAAGTACTTCGTCGCACGCACGTCTGTGTACTGTGTACAGGTTTGTTTTACTTACTGTATGTGTGTATACTGTGTGCGTGTGTCCAGTACGAGTGTGTGCACTGTGTGGGTGTGCGTACTGCACATGTGTGTGCACGTACAGCATATATTAAGAATATGCATTTTTTGAACACTTGTTCTCATGCATGTATTTGAAAAATATGAAATCAACTTAATAACATACAAATCATTATGTATACATTTATACAAACACGGGATACATATATAAGGTATAAATGGTTATATATATATATATGTATATATATATATATATTATAACATGAATGAGCACAACTGAGAGGCTAACTGCGGTAGGTTCTGTTTCGATAGTGTACGGTAGACTACAGCTGTGGTATACATGCAACGTTCACACGCCACACACACAACACACAACGTACACTATACACAACACACACAGCGCATACAGCGCACACAACACACACACCACACACACAACGCAAGTACACATGTACACCACAACAAGCACCCTACGCTGTACCCTCCGACACAGGCGTACCAGCCAGTATACAAACACACACACACAACACATGCTAAGACACACACACACAAGACCGCTGTGTAGTAACACAGTTGTGTGCACGAGTCCAACTAGTGTACACAGACATGATCAACATTGTAATGTCCGTGAGTTAAAATCAATAACCCACGCCAATAACACATACATTTCCGCTCCAATGAAACGAACATGAGATATTTAATATCGCATCCAAATGAAGTTAGCAAACTAATTTAAGAAATAATAATGAAGAGGACGTAAGAAGAAGCTTATGTGGCAGTTCCATGTTCCTGTTCATGTTGCTGTTGTCAATTTATTTATGCTTTTGTTATGTCGTTGTATCAAATTTCCATGCATTTGCCTACATAAAATTTGATTACGACTCGAGCGCCAGCAGACGTAACCCGCAACGCGCGCCATTTTGAGCCCAACCGACACTAGCTAGCCACAATATATCTCAGCTGCTCTACCTCTCGAAAAATTTGACTACTAACTTTCAGCCATTGAGCGAACTTTGCAATGGAATATATAAGCACTTTAATCATTATTAACGGATATTGAAAGAAATTTTAAAAAGGAATAACTGGGAAAGTTTCCTTCAAATGAAAATGGAGCTCATGCGAAAGGATGGAAATGGTTTGCGCTGCGCTACGGAGCTTTTAAAAGTCTATATTGAGAAGGGAATGTGGATCTCGTTGACATTCAAAAATAAACCTTAATACACCCGAGCGTAAGGACTACATTAACAGACCAGCTACAGAGACATGCTTCCTTCAAACTCTCCAAAGTTCTTTCGAATTTAGACGAGTCGCGAGTTTGGAAATTGAACCTTATCGCACGACTGCATAGGAACTGCTATTGATTACAGTGAGGGAACTGGTAATAAAATTGATGAAAGTCTTTGGATGCAATCGACCTTATTTCACGGGCAAATAGGGATCATTTCGCCGAGTTCTCTGTAATATCGAAGAAAAACATTCCATATATCACATGAAAGTAAAATAAAAGTCGCCTTTATCGCAATAGCACGTGAAATAGATTTGAGACACGGTATCATATGTGCGTATTGATGCTCGTACCGTATTAACGCACACGTACCGGAACACGGCGGTCTCCGTGTGCACATCTCGCTATCATACGCACATGCATGTTGGAAGGCACTAGAACATTAATTACTTATTATACGTACATATGTACGTGTACAGCAAACGCGTCTTGGAATATTCCTTCAGGCAAGAAATTAATACCGAGGAAAATGAGACTCATGTTTAGAATTGAACATAAATATATAATTTATTGAAATGGAATCGTAAGCAAATAAATGTGCACCAAACATTTACGTAACTTCTTCGTTGAACGTTTCCGTACAAATACACACATAAATATACATCATACAAACAATATACGTTTTCGTACACGCATCAGCAAAAGCAAAGTTTCACATTCAGGGCAAATAACACATCAAATCAAAGCAGGAGAGGTAAATACAAGGGCACAGAACTACAGCAACACACACACACACGGTGGTACACACGGCAGTACACAGCGCAGGTCAGTGCTGTCCTCAGTACACAGCCGCTCTACAGTACCTGTACCAGTACTCGTACCAGTACTCGCATCAGCCCGTGTACCAGTACTTGTATTTGCACCAGTACTCGTACCAGTCTCTTCCTGTACTGGTACCAGGGCCCAGTATCAGTACCTGTACCAGTAGCACTATCAGTACCTGTACCAGTACTATTACTCGTAACAGCCCCTGAACCAGTAGCTGTACTAGTACCAGTGCCCAGTATCAGTCCCTGTACCAGTGGCTCTATCAGTATCTGTACCAGTACTTGTATTTGCACCAGCCCCAGTACCAGGGCCCAGCACAAGAAGCACCACAGCACCAGTGCCCGAACAGCGCTGAGTAACTCAGCAATATTCAGGCGAGTACACAGCCACCACACGTACACAGCTCCTGCGTGCAGCCAGTCGGGCTGTGTACACTGTGTGCTACACACACGCCCAGTGTACATGTACGCCGTCTAACTGTGACCAGTTAACTGTTCACCCACACCTATAAATAAATACATATATATATATATGTATATATTTATTTATTTATGTGCCCTTTACCTATTGCGGTAAAGAGCATATATATGTATATTAATATAAGAAGAGCATATATAAGAATACATATATATATATATAACACAACTACCGACAGGTGAGGCAACACAGCTATATATATATATATACCTACACTAACCTACTGCTATGAGACAAAACGTATTAAAGTATTCAAGGGAATAAAGACAAAAAAATCAAAGCCATTTCTTTTCAATATATTATAGTAAAATCAGGAAAAAATGAGAGCGCAGCGCTGTTAGCGTGAGTGATTATAGGAGCTCTAGCTACTCCAAGCGCTGCTGTACCTGCTGTACGTGTGGGTACCGCACATGTGCGTTAGCTTGTCACGCACACATTACATATCAGGCCACGTGTTGAGCCACGGCCACATATCATGTGCAGCGTGTGTGAGTAAGTGAAATGTGTGTGAAATACACAATACGCACATGTCAGCAAGTACACACGTACAGCTCGGCGCAGTCTCGTGCACACACGTACATGAGTGTGTGCGTGTGTGTGTTTCGAGCACGGGCGCATTACAAAGAAACAACACACACTGAGTCCGCACACAACACACAGACATCTAAGAACACACAACACAAACAGATGGTGGACGAGGTAAACACAAGATCAAGCACAACACACAGCACAAACGTGCGCCGCACAACACCACCAACACAAAGTGTCGGTCCCTGCAGTTGAAGTCACACATCGCAACACAACTTGTCTCCAGCACGATGTTTGGTGCTCGTGCTGCTCCGGTCGTCTAGTTTATTGCTATCTATTCCATTATATGCTATTTTTTATTACTTTGCACTATATTATAATGGATTATGCTATATTACATTATATATATATATATTATGTATGCTATATTACATTATAATATTATATCATATTACATAACTACACTATATTGTACCGTATTAGATCAAATTAGGCCAAAATATTGAAATGCATTGTATAATACCACGTTACGCTCTTTTCATCAAACGATACGGACACCATCACTAGGTACGGACAACATTACAACATGCATCAAATCAATAGGTACCACATGTGTAAGTGCGGTATATGACTTGTACATCCGCTGTACACCACATATGTATGTGCATATACCTTATATACATATATATATATGACTTTGAGCTATTGATATATATATATATATATATATATATATATATATATATATATATATATATATATATATATATATACTGTACAGTCATACATATCGTGTATTGTACACGATATGTATGACACGTGGAATACGACATGCAGAACATGCGGTGCGCGCAAGAATTCCATTATTCCCAAAGATTTCAACAAAATTATAAAAATTAATTAAAACCAAAAGAAAGAGAACAAAGGCACGACAAGAAAGCGTCTGTGTAGTTGCGAGTGTGTGTGTGTGTGTGTGTGTACGTGCGTGTGCGCATACGTGAGCGTGTGTACGTTTCGTGTGCACACGCGTTAGTGTACACGAGCGCACACGTGTTTCGACACAGCGGAAGGGAGAGAGAGGGAGAGGGAGAGAGGGAGAGAGAGATAAAAAGTGAACAAGAGGAAAAGACCGAGAAAAAATAAAAATAAAATGAAATAGAAAAACGAGAAAGAGAACAAAAACAGTAATTAGATGTAGGAAAGCACAACAAGAAAGTAATTAAAAAAGCCAGAACTCACACATGCAACACAAAATGAAGAGTTACGAACAAAATTCATCAGGAAAGAGGAAACAATCCGAAATCAAACAAAGAATTACGAAAATGGAGAAATATTAGCAGTAGATAAAGAATAACAAGCAATAAAGAAAGAAACCAAATTAGTAAAAAATCGCAAAGTAACACGAAAATAAGACAAATTACGAATGAATACGAAGTGGTGATAGAGTACGCAGCAATAAGTAACGCGAAGGAATAATGGGACAAAAAGAATATCGCGTAGCACTTTACGAGAGACAACAGACGATATATCAGTTCTGTGAGAGTAGATTACATGTAAGTTCAAGCCTCCCTAACCGCACTATGCTCTGTTCCAAAGTACTCCACACGCCCCCCTCAGTTACTGCAACACCTCACTTCCAAACTACCTTCCTGACCATATTTTGAAATGTTTTCTACCCAAATTTGAAGGTGATGGAAAACTTGCATTTTGAAGCCCCGTTCTAACAAAAGAGAAGGGAATTTAATAACTTCTACAATCATCGAACGTTGTGATTCCAGAATTTAGGATCGAGCTTTTTAGTTTTTGTCCCTTGCAGTTTGAAGTGTATGGTATTAAAATGCTTTAGTGGCAGGCGTAGATCATTTACATTACTTCAAAGCAGTTACGCACTCACTTCCAATTTTGCTTTGATTTTCAAGTTAAGGGCAACTTTCTTACTTCTATCAATGCCAGAATCGAAAATTTCTTAATGATAAAATAAATTTTCATCCTTCCTACTCGAACAGATCATGATTAAAAAATGGGCAATTTCTACTTCGTATTTTAGTCGTTGACCAGAAAATTTAAATAAAATGAATTGCAGCCATCGACATAATCTTTACCACTCCATGCGTCATTTTGGGTTGCGCAAGTCAACGCTGTCACGGTTGGTCGAGTTAAAAAAAAAATACGAAGTTTTCATGTCTCTCCTATTTCATCAACTCTCCTATCAACATTTCGTCTACATATATAGTTGTGCAGTAGGTGTATCGCGGTATGTAGGCCCCACAGCTCGTGCATCACGCGTCAGAGAAGAAGAACACATCCGAGATACTTTCCGAACCTCAAGCAGAGTTCCAGCGCAATGCTAATTTTAACGACTCTGAAATTTAGATTTTCGGTTCAGTACGTCAAGCGCAAGGATTAAGAATTGTAAGCTCCCTTATAATACACAAGCTTAAACCGAGTCTGAATGATACTTGGAAAATCGTTCATCACAACTGGCAGGTTAGCTGCGTTTTAGACAGGGCCCGTCATTTATACTTGCACTTGTACAACACAAGTGTGCCTACACCTCAGCTACTCTCAGCCGCGTTTAACTCCACAGGTACGTTCGTGTTCACCTACCTGCTGTAGTACACACTTCTCTCTAAATAAAATACTGCCATGCATGTATACTGTATATATTTTCCGATCATTACATAATTAAATTTTACACAGTTTAATTACAATTACAGGTGGGATTTTCCATTCATTTATAAGTGTTTTTTACATGCATTCAAAATTGCGTGACCATTTGATCACACAATTTCAACAACGGACGGAGAACTTTCTTAAAATTCTTAGAACCGCAATTTTCGCTGATCGTTCTCTAGAACTAGGGGAGTAGCCACAACTTTGCTACAATAAACAGACAAAACACACAAGACCAACACGCTGAGAGCACCAGGTGAGTAAATTCAACAACACAAAGTGCAATTTTCTGGTTAAGTTATCGCGAGTTAGCTTTTCTGTATATAGCCTAAAACCATTTTAATGTGTACATTAGTAAAAATTCATGCTAGAAAACAAATCATTCTGCTGTGCCAAACCTGCCCATTTTGGAATGTTTACCATATCTGACATGAATGATTTGCTACTTCAGCATTCTCGATTTATTTTTTCTTGTACTTCGCAAACTGTACTAGTCAATGCACAATAGTGCGTTGTAGGTGGTGCTGCCGCGCGGCCAGCAGCCACCGTCAAATATAGCGCCGCCGCAGCACGGGACTCCAGCTGCTCTCGCGGCATCACCGGTCGATACAACAGAGCACAATTAATAATTAAATCACACGAAATTATTACGCAAGACGTGAATTACGACGCACAACACGGAAGTATCAAAACCGCTAACCCGTTCAAAACAGTTACATTTGAAATAAAGAAACGGTACACCGCCTGAAAAGTGTAAGTGGGTGTAATTACTTCTCTGTCACACGCATGGCACACGCGTTGAGCGAATTGCGTACACGTGTCTGGACGACTCGAGGAACAAAATATCTCTATCTATACCTCGTACTCACTAAACCCCGTGTTCCTCTGCGTCATTGCCCACGAACATTTCGAAGCAGAACTGGAGAAGCGCTTCAGGAGTGAGTGAATCCGTTGCATTCAGCTGTTTTTTTTAAGTAAAACGCTGGAGGTTTGAGCAGGTCAACTTGTCATAATGTCTTTATATGCTAATACACAGCCTGCTGTTCGCAGTTGGCTTGTTTCTTTGTTAGTTTTCTTGCCCGCTTGCTAGCTGAACTCTTTTACTCTAAAAATGAATCCCTGACCACTACTTTTAATTTCTGTTTCTGTTTTTTTTATATGGCAAGTCATTCATATAGTTCAAAATAGCATTCGCAAATCACCTCGACACCAAAACACAGAAGGAAGAAGCAACGCGCAGCTGAACGACTCATTCAAAAACAGCAATCCCAAACGAGGTAGCGTCGATAATAATAAAATAATAATAATAATAATAATAATAATAATAATAACAATAATATAATAATAATAATATCGCCGTCACTTGTGTAGCTAGCGGCTGTGGAGCCTTCTCTTCCAGGCACGGGACGGCGCCTTAGCATTGTTATGTGCCTAAATAAATGAGTGAAATACATATTTTTGCAGCAATGTATTCCAGAACTGTACTTATAGCGTTCAGAACATTCATCTATACATGTCTGTAACTTACAGTATATAGAGTGTGCACACGGTATGCAGCGTACAGTGTAACCGGGATACACGGTAGCCTACACACAGAGCACGGTACAGGTACACGGTAGCCTACACACGGTACAGGTACACGGCACACCTACACACGGTGAACCACGGTACCCAGTCAGCATTTATTAATGGCTGTTCAATGGGGTGACGTAGGAAACGAAGGGTCAGTACTGGATTCCCGTGGAAAGTGTAATTTCAGTACGGGATTAACTCTGGCTTCTCTTTAAAGAGTAAATTTACGTCTCGGGCGAGTTGGGTCAGTAATGGGTTCCCATTCTCAACGAGAGTATTGTGGGAAGCCTGTTTCGTTCCGGTATATTCATTTCAGTTGAAAAGGAAAACCGATTGTAAGCCAGTACTGGCACTCCAAGAAAAATACTATACCAAATACATTACTGGAAACCAAGCGTAAGAATATGCTTAAAAATGCATATTGTGTAGTTATAAATTAAATTAAATTAAATTATATAAACACCTGGTGTTACGCTACAAGGGAAATAATTTAATCGTGAAATATAAAAAAATACAACGAGCAAAAAAGTTGTGCGTTAGTGTATGTTTCATGAATTTGTAACGCCAAGAAATTTAAATAAACGTTTAAGTACCTAAGAATCATTCATTACAGCAACCATACCTGATTACTAAATCCTTACAAACTACTATTAACATAAGGATTTTGTAGATACGAAATTGTTCAATAGTTATTTGCTAAAAAAAATAAAATTAGGCTAGGTACCATGGTACAGAGTCACCAATTATGGGAACCGAATCACCCATACTGATTGATTTTTCTTACAAGGCGCATCCTTCACTGAGAGAAATTGTCTATTCATCATGTATCTCAAAACCGGTCACGGTGTATCGTACTCGACATCAATCGAAAAAGGGGAAAGAGAGATAGGAAACGACGATTTATGTTTGTTACGAAAAATAGCCATCAAAATAGTAACTCTAATGTATCAAATTTGAGAAAACTCGATTAAACACATACATTCAAGAACCATTTCGCGGCAATGAAATTAGAAAAAAAATAAAACATTTACAATACAATAAGGTCTTAATAATTTATGAACGCAAATACTAATTCTAATGACGCAGTCAGAACAGTACCTATAATACATCAAACTCTGTTGAACACATAGGTCGAAGAAAAAAAACATTTGACATCAGTTAATATGAAGAAAGTAAGGTAATAAAATATTGACAATACACCATGGTCGTAATAAATTAATGAAACTGTTCCTGTCCATACATAAAAAAACTTTTTACAAGTTACAGGCCCTATATCACCTCGAATAGTAATTATTCATCAATGAAGTTCTTAACTCTTTGCTTGATGGATTTTAGTTGAATTAATTTTGGCTTGTATGAATAATAATTTTGGCTTTTTGCTTATATAAATAATTGAATCATTGGTTCGAGTAAAATATCGCTGTGAATAGGTGTTAAGACAAACTTGCATATGTAGCTTATAGGTTACAGCAAGTTGTCCTTTCAAAAGAGCAACTTTTATCTATAGCCTGTATGAAGTGTAGGAGCCTATAGTACTTTGCCGGGAAAAATGGCATGTTGAGTTTCCCGTTAAGTTTCGTTGACAGAAAATACACATATATTAACAAAGTTCATTTAAATTTTGGACTTTGGTAACTAACAAGAACTAACATATAAGCAGTTGATAATAAGTGCATAAATGTATGGAAAACTTGAATAACTACCTAAGTTAAATGTTTTAAGATTATGGGCAGAACAGACATTTCTTAGTAAGGAAAACTCTTTTATTTGCGCTTCCACTAGGCCTATACGTATATCGATTGGGAAGTAATAGACTTGAAAATTTTAAAGTATATCAAGTTAGTGCATTTCAAACAAATGCTTGTACGTTTTCTGGTTTTCAGGGCATTTTAAATCTGTATACAGGGTTTAAGTCTGTTGAAATGTCATGCTTTGTCACCAATTAGCCCCCTTTAATATCTAGCGGGTATTATGCACTATAAAGACACGTATACCAATTGAGGACTCTAATATTATAGTTTAGTAGAAGCCAATATTGGCCATATTTCATTGCATGTATCAACTTTATTGGTGATAAGTTTTTATCTATCACATCGGGCTTACATGTTTTATGTAGCTGCACAAGCGGTCGTGTTAAGAAAAATGAAGAGACTCTTGCGTAGAACTATACTCTTCAGCGCAGGAATTTAGAATAGAATTATTCTAAATAAAAAAATGTAGAAATTTTCGTAAATAATTATGCTATGTTCGATATTTTTATTTAATAAACGTATAGATTACAGAATTACTTGCGGAAAAGTGTTGATAAAGTTAATGTTGGTATTACTACGCAGCTTTTTTAAACAAGCAATAACCTAAACCTGTCAGACCGGTGTTTGTGTGTGTGTGTGTGCGCGCAAAAAATTCGCGCGTATTTAGCGTGTTATCAACTGTATAGGCATTGTGCATTGTTTTAGGATATTCATAACTTAAAATTAGGGTGTTTAAGTTTACCATGCAGCTATTTCTGTTCTTTTGTGCTCATAAAATGAGAAGTAGCTAGGCTTAGTTAGATTAGGCTATGCCTAGTCAGTGTTGAAGTATGACCCAGGCAGTGTAAAGTAGGGCTACCTAGCTAGGGTAAAGGCAGGACTGACAGGCCCTGCACTAATAAGCTAACTCTCCTTCTTAACAAAAAGCAATGGAGAAAAGGAGCAGGCTCTTTACTCCAATTGCTTTTTGTTAAGGAGGCCAGTTATTACTGCAGGGCCGGTCGTTCCTGCCTTTACCCTAACTACCTAAGTTAGGCCTAGTTAACTATACCTAGTTAGCCTACATACGGCTAAGCAGTGTTGAACTATCTAGGCCTAGTTAGAACTAGCCTAAGCTGTGTCTAACTCCTTTTAATAGGCTATAGTCTTTTGGGACAATTTTTGTGACTGCCACTTCTCTAACTAGAAAATAGAGTTGAGGCAAAATATTGATATAATATTGAAATCACAATACTATTTATTACTTCTCACAAATATGAGGGTGAAAATGGATTTTTTTTCACTTTTTTTGACCTTTTATTTTACAAAAATTAGGGTAATAGAACTTGACCTTTCTTGTTTTAACCTATTCTTGGTCTGTGTGTGTCTATTTTACTGTTTTCAATAATTTTAGTGAAAGAAAAATCAATTTTTTTGCTCTCCTCCCTCAAATTTTTGATAAGGAACAGATATTAAAGTGAATTTTATCAATGTTTCTCCCTAAGTCTGTTTTCTAGAAAAGCAGCAGATTTAAAATTTGACAAAAAGAAATAAATTTATATTTATATGGTCATCTGCTAAAGTATTACCAAAAACATTGCTGCCCATAATCAGTAAATAAATGTGAATGCAGCCCATGAGTTACATTTAAGTTTTAATCGCTCACAAAAGGCTGTATTAAATTTGTTCCGTGGCAACACTTGTGTTTGTATTTTATTGCTGAAACCAGGCTAGATTTTAATCTTTTTCTCAGAGGTTTCAAGAAGTTTCCATCATACATATCCTTCTATGGATAGGCCTAACTAGTCAGCAACAAAGTGTTTTCCCCAAGCAAAAATATATTATTTATGCAGTAGTTTAATAAAATTGTCCCTACAAACCTTGTTACCACCTTCTTTCTTGTAAAGTAGAAATTTATTGGTAGAATCTAATATTTTTTGAGTTGTGATAGGAATTTCTGTTAAGTTTTTTGTGTATTAAATAAGATTTCAGTAGTAACTGTACTTGTACATAGAGTGGGTTAGCCTATGCACTCTGTTAATTGTTCATGAATTAAGAAGTGTACCTATGTGCAACTGTAAATATTTAAACCGTATTTTTCAAAAAAGCTGTTATCCTCCCCAGTAGGGTAGATGCAGGAGTGCTCGGCCCTGTCTTGTTTCTGCTTGTACATATTGAGATTAAAAAGTGTTACAAAAAGAATTTAATTATACTAAGGTAGGTTTTTAAGCACTTTTTTGTAGTTGTGTAGTCCATTTTTCATTGTGTGATCCTTCACATGGTGATCCAGTAGCCCTTGCAAAGCAGTTGGAACCACCAGAAGATTCTTGGTCTTTCTACAGCTGCCAAATCATTACATCTGCCAGTAAGTAATTTTTGTAGCTACGTGTCATAAATTTTGGTCGAATTATGTTCATTTCTACATCTGAATTTTCAATATTTAGAGCATGCATACACACATGTTAATGGTAATGATAAAAGTTTTATATGTTAGTAACATTTTGATTGCCAAGGCATAATTTTAGTGATACATCCCATTAAAATTCACCAATTATACAGTGATTAATTACTCATAAAGTGGGATTGACCCAGTGATTCAGGGTCACTGATGAACTGTGACCCTGTAAGTCAATGAAATAATTTCTCATTTAAAGGAACTATTTGAGGCAGCAATAATAATGATGGCTGAAATTTTATTTAATCTATTGTGCCTATCTGCAGCCATTTTTGTATGAGAAACAGCAAAAACTGTCTTTAGAAGTTTTTATCTAGTGGATGATTGTTTAGTTCATTCAGTGCTGCAATATTGTGTAGAGTGCTGCAGTATTGTGTACAGTGCTGCTGTGCTGCATAGTGTGCGGCAGTATTGTCTACAGTGTTGCAGTGTTGTGTGCAGTGCTGCAGTGTTGTGTACAGTTCTACAGAGCATGCTGCAGTGGTGTTCAGTGCTGCAGTGTCATATACAGTTCTCCAGTGTTGTGTGTAGTGCTGAAGTGTTGTGTTTATTATGTTGGGCAAATTATTACTAGGTTCTCTGGGTCTAAAATGTTTCTTATTTGTAGATTCCTACAAGAAGTGCTACCGGCTGCTGGATGGTTTTGACACGGACAGCGGTATGTCATCTGTGGAGTGGAGTGATGCTGGTGGCCTACAATCTTCAAGGTAAAATTTCTTAGAAAATAGCCAGTAATAGCAGTTTTTTCAACTGGGCATCATTAGCAGCTATTTCTAATGTCACAGTGCTATAAAAAAGGGTAAATGTAAGCAATAATAATGTCATTGGTAATAAGGTGTACGTACCAGTGACCAATATCATTTCAGGTATTGTGCAACATGGGTACACAGAACTAGTGTCTTTAGCTGCCACTATGTAGAATATACTGTATATGTATGTATTTTATGTAAATAGTTACATATTTTCACAATTGTTGCTATAGCAATTCAAAAATATGAAATGAACTCAGCTGATAATGTTGCTTCATGGTGTGTGCACTACTAAGAACATCTTATTTCTGTTCTAATTGGTAGCTACATACCTAGGTATTATATGAAGATTCAAAGTTAGGTTTAGGCTCAACAAGCAATAGTGACAATTTTATATTCTGTACAACATTATTAAAAGTATATTCAATAGTAGTCTATTCTTGATGAGGAATAGCTGGACTACATAGAGGGTAAATTATTACCTATCTCATCAGGTGCTGGCAATTTCCACCAGTTTAATCATCCTGAGATTGAGCAGAGGGTTGAACTGCGGCATAATCCTGGAACTGGTTGATGGCTATTGCACTGCAATAGTGGTTGAAACCTTTTGAGTATTTTTCGGGTGGAACTTGGTTTCAAAACCTTTCTTCACGGCTGCCGTGTTGCTACTTGTCTTATCCATCCTAGCAGATGATGAACTTGGATTCTTTAGCAGCAAAGGGTGAATCTTACATGAAGCTGAACAAAATGTTCACCTAATAATAAAGTTAACTCCTAGTTCAGCTTGAATTTCAAACCAAGTTTAACTTTCAGTGAAGAATCTTCTCTGCCGAAGAGTCCAAGTTCATCATTCTGAAGTATGGAGTAGTAAAGTACTCGGCACTTCTGCTGTGACCAGGGTTTTTAAAATGAAGATTTTTTTCAAAGACAGGTATTTCAACGACTCCTTGACATGTTCTCTGATTCTACCTCGATCCAATCCGCCATACCTGTTTTTACTCCCTCCAAATCACGTCGAAGGGGTGTTGGGGTGGGTGGGTTTCGAATACCAACATTTGATGAGGTAATATTTAACTCTTTATAAGGCTCGCGTCTCTCTTGACAGAAATGAAATTCATTAAATTAATTTTCAAAAATGAGTTGAAGCCCTAACCCATAAACTTACTCCAGTTCGACCCTCAACTTGTAGCTTTCTTTTAATAATTTCTCTATATGTCAAGCTATAACTTAGCATTGTGTTCATGACGTTGACCTATACTGTGGAACCCCATTTTGCCCCAAAGCACAGACGTAGTTGCTTTTGTGAAACTAAATTTTCTGGCAAATTGTTAAAATTATCATTGCAAGAAAAAAATCCACTTGGCAATCTTTTTGCCAGTTAATTGAAACAATTTCTTGGAACACGATCATTAAACTAAACCTGGCTTGCCGGTTGTGGACCACGTCATTTATTCAGTCGATATTGATTACGTGGTCCATATTGTGTATCACATAAAATAATCAGTTAATTTTTTTAGTTTGTGATATAGCACAGTATGAGAAAGTTAGCATAACTATGTAGGTATGTAATATACTTACAACTCATCCATTTAAGACCTTTCATTAAGCAGTAGCAATGCTATTGTACAATTAGCTAATGTCAGCCTTAACGATCAGATCTACTGTGGATGCCTCCAGTAGTTCAGACGCACCTCAAGCGCGCTGTTGCTGCCAGGACTTGACAGCTGCACTTTCAGCGAACGTACGATCTTTCTGTACTTGTTTCCTATAATTAATGGAGAGGGAACATACGTGACCAATGTGTTTTAGCTACTAGCTATTATGTGTTCGTTTTTTCCAGGCGCTCTACGGTGGACAAGATTTAGAGACGTGTCCCTCACCGACATAGAGTTAACGAACTGCGTTGCTCCTGAGGCAGGCTGTGGACTGGTCCGGAAGTACTCGCAAGCGTAAACGTAGTAAGTACCTTCTTTTTGAATTTAGAAACCATTTGTAATCCATCTGGATTTAGAGATAAAATTAGAATGTGTAGAGTATTCAAGATTTTTCTCTATCAATTTGAATTTCATAACCGAATTGGGCGTTTGATTGAATTAAGGTTTGACTCAGTGAAGTTATACATTGCAATATTTATAAGTATGAAAAATGCAGAATTTTATTTGATGATGTACAAAGATGCTGAGAATATACATTAAATCACCTTATATTTACTAAGTTATTTAAATTACAATAATTATGAATGAATTTAAATAAAACTGCATAGGTTTGATTTAAATGAGAAGTAAATTTACGAAAATAATGGTGAGCTCGAGGCTACGGTTGTAGTTGAGTGTAGTTTACATGAAGACATATCTTGCCTCAAGTGTGCCAGGTAAAAATCAACACTGTTGAACACCTGAAACAAGTGATTTCAGCCTCAATTCAGGAAACAACACCTGCTATATTAAATTTTTTCCGGTGCACGGCCCCTCAGGGGGATACAACTATTGTATCTATGGGAAGTGACGCTCCCGGGGGGATAATGTCAGTGCCCGAATCACTGGTTAGGTAGGCCTTCTTTTTGTTGAAATATTGTGTCTTTTGTTTAGTTAAGGGCCAACTTTTTTCGGTTCACTGCTATCCTTTTATTGAGCACCGTCTACTTTTTTCTTGAACTTTTTTTCTTGTTTGAACTTCCTTCGTAACTTGCTGTTACTATGCGCTTGGTATCCTGTGCGGGGCACACCTCGTGCATAGAATCCCCTTGTACGTGTCCATACTAGATGGTCTCCTTCATTATTCCTCTGTGATATCGTCTTTGTTACTGAAAACGGAGTCTTAAACCACTAATATAATAATAATTTCCGGTGCACGGTAGATCACGGGAGACTATGCCCAGCCGTGCAAAAGGAGCAAATACCAGAGCATATTAAAATGAATTGATTCAATTTCGAGGTATGGTAGATGTTCTTACTGTTATAAAATTTCAGCATTTGAACATAGAAATTACGAGGAATTTCTAAATGACCTTGTCAGCGTATGTATTTTTTTGAGGTATTGCTGTACGTATGACATGTGTATAGGGAAGCTGTTAGAACAGATGAATTTTGAGATATGTTCAATATCATTCGGTGTCGAAACAGAAAATGACGAATAGTGGTAGCCCAATCTGCCATGTTGCAGATGTTTAGGCGCAAAACGTGTATTTTTGTACTGCATTCTGAGGCACAAATATTCAATTAAAAGCTGTACTTCGATTGTTTGTCTCGTCAGACTAAGTTAAAACAATGTAATTCTATATATTTAAGGTGTTTGCGAGTGATTCTGTGAGAGGGAAAACGATAGCACGTTCTTTGGGATGTGGGAATCTATGCACGAAATTTGTGTCGTTCACCTGCTACATTGCAATATTGAGATTGGAAAAAACTAGGAAGTTGGGAGTAAAAACTGCTAGAAGAACGAAAGAGCAGTAAATGGGAAAATGTAACCAGTTATGAAAAAAATCTTCGAAAACATAATTAGCTTGTTGAGATGCTGTTCAACTTTTACCTAACTCATAGCTCCGGCCCTTACTTTCTTATAAAGTGTTGCAAATCCGGAACGTTCAATATTCCTACCCCGGTAAATGGAAGTTGTCAAAATCATTACTGTTACGATGATTTTTTCTAAGCGAAATTGTATTGTTTCAGATAGTGCAGTGGGATGCTCAGCTGGTACGTCGGTTGGTGCGCCCTGTGAGCAAGCATTTGTGGTGGAGCAAGAGTATTGTGCGGCGGGATGCTCAGCCAGTACGTTTGTTGGTGCGCCCTCTGAGCAAGTATTTGTGGTGGAACATGAGTGCCCCAATCGAGAAGAACAGTGCTCCGTCCTCGGGGGAGCCCTCGAGACATCGTTCTCGCTTTAAAAGTTGATTTCGTTGAACATTTTTTTCTTTCATAAAAATGAGAGAAGTCAGTGATTAGAATTCATTACTTTGCTTTACAGAAAGTGAGCGGATATTATTTGAACAAGAGTAGCTTCTCAGTAGCTTTGTGCATTATTTTTACTCAAGGAAACGCATCCATCTTATTATTCTGTATTCTTGATTCGTTTTTTAATAAGCCCCTCATGATGATACGAACAGCATTTCAATAAGACTTGACACTGTTTTATTTAGTTAAGTGTTTGTTCATTTGAGTTTTTATTTGGCATGCCATTTAATTGAAATAGATTGAGCTTTCTGTTTTGCTCCGGACTTTCGTTATGGGTTTACTGCTTGCTGTCTTTTCTTCAGTTCTTGTGACTTTCTTCTTCTAATTTCCATTCAAGGATGTAATGTGCGGGGCACCCCTCGTGCGTAGAATCCCCTGTACGTGGCCATACTGGATGGTCTCCTTCATTATTCCCTCTCTTAGAACACCTTTGTTGTGGTTAGGGAGGCTTAAACTAACGTATGTAACAAACTCAAAAACTATTGAAATCTGATTATGTTTTCTGTTCTATGATTTGTTTGC
The DNA here is from genome assembly GCA_030386875.1 of Morinoia aosen. Classification (NCBI taxonomy): domain Eukaryota; kingdom Metazoa; phylum Arthropoda; class Malacostraca; order Amphipoda; family Talitridae; genus Morinoia; species Morinoia aosen. The sequence continues at coordinate 46,385,445 of CM059556.1, read as the reverse complement.
ACGCTTATAGAAAGTGGAAGTTTATTTAACTTGTTTTTGTTCAAAGTGGCCCTCTGTTGATATGTATTTCATGGAAATAGTCGGATTTAGACCCCTCAGGGGGATATAACTATTGTATCTATGGGCATTTACACGTCCAGAGGGATTGTCCCGATGTGGTTAGGTAGGCCTTCTTTTTGTTGAAATAGAATAGAGTTTTGTTTAGTTGAGGACCAGCTTTTCCGGTTCACTGCTATCCTTTTCTTCAGTACCTCCTACTTTCTTCGTCACCTCCTACTTTCTTCTTGAACTTTTTCTTGTTCGAACTTCTTTCTTGACTTACTGTTTCTATGCACTTGGTGTCCTATGATGGAAAAACACACCTTGCTCATAGATTCCCCGTGCACGGGCCTATACTAGATGATCCCTTCATTATTCCTCTCTTTAAATCGTCGTTGTATCGGATAGGGAAGCTTAAACTAATTAATAATCTAATCTTATTTAGATGTGTATGACAGCAATTGATCTCGATTAATGGTACCAAAGGCACTTTTTTCATGGTGGTTAATAGACTATCTTATGTTATGTGTTATGTAGTATAAAGTATTTCTCTTTGTTTCTTTCTTCTTTCTGACATGCTGCTTCACCGTTGCTATGGCGTTATATATTGACTCGAACTAGACATTAGCTGTAGGCTGATATATCTGGGAACTTGTAAAGCAATAACTATTTATATGAAGGATTTAGGTTGTAATTTTTTGCTCTGGAACGTTGTAAAAAGTAGTAGAATTTAAAAATGGAATCATAGTAGACACCCTGTTATTACTGTTCATAATGTATCATCTAATCAATGTATCATGTAATTTAGCCATTTTCGCAAATAAATTTCGTCCAATTGAGGTAATTTGCTCCAGTGCAGTAGCTATATGCCTTATTGTTAAGCCACTTCGCGCGCCTGGTGGGATCTTGGTTTTGGGTGAGTCTGTGCGTGTGCCTGATTCTGGTTTATTATTATCATTATTTTATGCTTGAACGCGATCTTTACTGTCGCTCCATTAAAAGAACTTTATACGTTGATTTCTTTAAATATATGTGAATTTTTTAAATCAGATTCCTTATCCTGAATATCTTATAGTTTTTTTATTTGTTCATGGGAGTGAATTGTTACTTATATCTGTAGATGTTAACTAATCAAGATGCAGGCTTGCCTGCACTACTCAGTCTTGACGCAAGGAGCTTCGGTCTTACGTCAGGACAAGTAGTGCAGGCAAACCAGTGCTAGGATAAGATAGGAATCCCACAATTCTGAACGGGTCAGGGCAGGATTCCCAGCGTTAGAAACGGAATACTGCTGGCAAGCCAGTGCTAGGAAAAGATAGGAATCCCACAATTGTGAACGGGTCAGGGCAGGCTTCCCAGCGCTAGAGACGGAATACTGCAGGCAAGCCAGTCTTACGGTAATGGGATATAATATTTTGCCCGTGCCTCAGGATGGTCTTCCGTTACTGGTCCGGCGGTAAGAAATGGGCTGCCTTCGTCAATCCAATACCGGACAGCTTGGACATTCCGTGAAAAGTCCAGTAATGAGCTTACTGGGTGAATGCTGGTTCTCCTTCTCTGTGCTCTGTAACGACCCTTTGAACAGCCATCGACAAATGCGGACTGGGTACACTCACGTGAGGTGCAGTACAGACGCACGGTACAGAGCAGCAGGTGCCAGCACCGCCAGCACGACTCACCTGGAAAGAAGGAAATAGAACACATTAAACAGACGTCAGGAACTGAGGTGCTGGGGGCGATAGGTGTAGTGAGGTAACGCTGGTTAACTTGTGAGGGTTGGGTGGTGTGTGTTGATTGTGTGCACCACACACACCTGTACATGCACACATCAGTTCAAATACACACCTGTATATTGACACACCTGTACATGCACACACCTGTAGATTTACACACCTGTACGCTAACGAACACACACACACCAGAACACAAGCACACACACGCACGCCCAGCCCTACACACTCCAGTACGTTGCTACACGAAAACCAGCAATAACAACACAACACATGTGACACACACACACGATGTGCGAGTAATGCCCAGAAAGTGTACGTGTCACGCACAGCGAGTCAATACACGGCGCTGTCCCGCCGAACTGCGCTGCGTGGCAAGTGCGGGAGTGATGTACACAAATAGGCGACAGAAAATTCAAATTTCTATAAAATTGGAAAAAAGTCATAGAAACTTAAAAAAATATCAGCAAACTATTATCTTCGAATCATGTATATTTCTATGCGTTTCTAAATTCTCAAGACGAAGCTGTCTGGAAGACCGGCACGACCGGCCCGCTGCCCTCAGGGGAACAGCCTACCCAACCCACTTCCCCACCTCCCAAGGTCGAGCTGGACACACCGAGGTGTTCGAATCGGAAGTTCAACAACATGCAATAGTTGTTGATGAAAATATTCGTGATATAATTGGAGGAAATATTTTAATGCAGAATAAAACAATAAAGAATAATTACCCGATACAATATTTAAAAGAAGAACATAATAATATTCAATGGTAGTTGATGAAAATATTCATGATATAATTGGAGGAAATATTTTAATGTAGAATATGACAAGATACAATGATTACTCGATAAGAATATTTAAATGAACATAATAATATGCAGTGGTAATTGGTGAAAATATTCATGGAATAATTTGAGGAAATATTTAAATGCAGAATATTACAAGACACACTAGTAGTCGACATAAATGGTTCAATGAAAAATATAATAATACGCAAAAGCAAATGACGGAAACCCTTATGTGGACAATACAAGTAAATGACGTGTGCGTGTGTAGAGCCCACCAGATGTGTAGTACACGCACTGGCTTGTGTGTTCCATCAAATGACACGCCACACACACGCTGTACACATCAGTGCTACGCTCGTACGTACGGTAAGCTGCGTGCGAGGCGCACACAGAGTGTACGCAGACCGTGTGTACACACGCTGCCGTGTGTGTGCCGTGTACACACGCTACCGTGTGTGTGCCGTGTACACACGCTACCGTGTGTGTGCCGTGTACACACGCTGCCGTGTGTGTGCCGTGTACACACGCTGCCGTGTGTTTGCCGTGTACACACGCTGCCGTGTGTGTGCCGTGTGCACACGCTGCCGTGTGTGTGCCGTGTGCACACGACAGTACCTGCACTACGCGCCACCTAACCTCTCACCTGGAAACGCATACGATAACAGTATTTTCGGTACGAAAGCGAGGTTTCACTGTATGCATATTCGCGTCCGGCACGTACACGTACGTCCCTATACGTGTGCGCGCAGCACACGCACACGTTCGGTACGTACACTCTCTACAGAACAAATGAAAATCGCTAGGGACGGCACTAGCGCACCGCTAGCTCAGTTCTCCAGAACTATGGATGTATACAGACTGCACTTCAGTTCTCAAGTATCTCTCTCTGGCTTAACTTCTGTTATCCCTACTACATGTGCTATCAACACTACATTTTATGTAGTACTCACTGTTATGTAGTTAAATTTGTCCTAATAATTAAGTAGCTACCGTTATTTTTACACTGAATTTTTCATTCTACCTTCCTTTCACACATCGTTATGCTCAATAATGATATTGTAAGCGATGGTCACAGCGCAACTTCTACTTCAGGCAGTAAATTGTATTCCGAACCCATGCTTTAGACGCTGAAGTTCAGCAGCTGCGCTAATGCGTCAGTTATCCTACTTGTACGCACTTGTGTAAATGCCCTCCCAGCACACAACGTAAGATCTAACGCTAACATCATCATTAACATCTTGCATGGGTGTATGACTCAAAACACCACACTAATATTGATATTAGTATATAAACTACCACATCAACACCCTTTAATATTATTATCTAAACTAACTATACCACACCAATATTAATATCTAAACTACCACACCAGCACCACACTATTATTAGTATCTTAACTACACCACAATAATTTTAATATCTAAACTAACATATCAACACGACACTAATATTAATATCTCAACACACCAACGGGACACTAACATGAATATCTAAATCAACACAATATTTCCGGCGAGGAGGAAATCCGAGTTTGCGTTGGTTTGCTTCCGCAGTCGCGCCAGCGCGGCCTGCGCTCTCCACCAATCACAGCCCCGTCGCCCCAACGGAACATTCCCCCCCCCCATCCTCCACCTCCCCCACCCCCGCCTGACCTACCCCCGATACTGTCTCCATCCCCCACCCCCTCCCTTCACCCGCTGCTTCACCTCCCCCTTTTGAATAACTCCCCTCATCCCCACCCGCATTCCCCAACCCTGACGCGCGCTTCCCCTCAAGCGTTCCCCTAACCCTCTTGATACACTCACCCTCGTTTTAACCCCCTCACCCCCCTCCCTCCAACCTCTCCCTGGGGCCCCCATTTCTTCCTGACCTCTACCCCCCTTGACCTCCCGCCCTATCCCCCATTCTCCCCCCCTTCTCCCGTGTGAGGCGCCAATTTTCAAGACTTTCGCCGTTGCTCGCCACACATTATTAATAACATGGAATTCATCATCATTATTATTATTATTATTATTATTATTATTATTGTTATTATTACGACATTAAATATTCACGAAACCAATCACAAATTTTCGTCATCTTGTAGCAAAGTTCACTGACAGAAACATAAATAGAACTCGAGATTTCAAGTTTGCTTTAATTAATTGGAATGAGGGCGATGCTGGGAAATTGGAGCAGAATATGCGGCGCTGGAGCACACCTACACCTCACGTACACGTCACGTACACACCACGTCACGCACACATCTACATATCGGCACGTCCGTATACATCACTAACTCACGTACACACTAAACACGCCAAAACGTACACAACGTGTATGGTGAGTCCAGCACACGGGATAAAAAAGCAACAATATAGCCCAAAAATCACAGTAAAGGTCAGGACGCACTCACACACGCACAAACACACATATACAGCACACACACACATAGACACAGCACACACACACATACAGAGAACAGCTGCACATAGCCGCAGCACTGCAGGTTACAATCAAGCAACACACCAGACGAGCAACACCAGCACCACCCAACGCCTCAATGAGTTCACCCTGCAACACCAGCGGGGGAATGGTTACAAGAGCGATAACAAAGTGCAAGTCATCGTCGCTCTCTGTCACTGGGAATTCAACACGGTTGTTATCAAATATAGATATTGTTAGTTATGATATGGATAGGGTCATCACAGTGCAACACAGCACCCCACAGCATGCGAACCGTGCACCATACAGTACAGGGTAGCACACAGTACCGTGCACCATACAGTACCATGTAGCACATATGTCGAGAATATGTTCAGAATGATCAAATTTTGCGAATTAAAAATGAAAATTCTTGTAAGTGTGTGTAATGTAACAAATTTGTGCTTACGTAAAAAGTTGTGTCTTGAAATGTCTCAGATAATCCCAGCAGCCAGAGGGGTCGCTTCAACATGAATGTTTTATGTCGCTTCAACATGTATGTTTTTACGCCTGTATGTTTTCTTTCAACTTAGCAATGTTAGGAGGCTGCGATAAGGTGCGAGAGTCAAACGATGTATGTTTACAGTGTGTCTTGTTTCTGGAGGGGCCTATGTTGTGGTTATGCGAGCGAGCCTTGGGAAACTCGATACGGTCGAAAAATGCCTACCCAAGCGCGAACAAAGTCGCCTTGTAGTCAAAGATAAATCGAGACACTCAGACCGAGAGAGTCGGCAAACCAACGGTCGGTTCGAAGGAGCTGAGCGTGAGAAGAAAAATGATGCTAAGAAAGAAATAAAGGCAAGCGGCGGCACGACCAATTAGAAAAGAGGGAGGCGGGCACTCCGAGGCTCCTAAGATTCTCATAGGCCGAAGGTGAGAGTTCTCAACCCTCGAAGAGAATGCGCCAGGGCTCACCGCTCAAGGCGTCGGAGGAACAAGGGACAGTTCGACCGGCGTAACCGTAACGTGAGGTGCAACCAAGAAACGCGGGTGTGTTCACAATAACAAGCGTGCTTAATGCAATAATAAGAAAAGTGGCTATATTGAAAATTATACTAAGTTTCCCGCTATAATGTAATCCAGAAAGTAACACATTCTCGTTTCACTTGCAGAAATTTTACGGGTTCCCGTCACCACGTTCACAAAGGGGAAATTTATCAAAAACATAACCCACCGTGGGAGTTATTAATGGAACATGGAGATGCTGCACTAGAAGGGAGGGTAAGAGATGCATTTTAAAAAAAAAGAAAGAGTAAAGATAGTGTTGAGATAAATATTGCGATAATTCATTGTCATTCACACACTGATGCGCTTAAAAAGTAACAAGTTAAATTTTTATCTTTGACAGGCGGGACGGTTAATTCAGTCATACATCTGAGGATTGATCAGCTCGAATGAAGGGAATCGACGTGTGAACATGCTGAAGCGTAATGAGCAAGATGACGTCATCACTAGACATTTTCTGAACAGTGAACAAGACAGGCATTTGAACTGAAGCGAGTCGCGGACGAATTTTGTGGTTGAAGTGACCTTCGCATACTGGGCTGCTGGGGGCGCTGAGACATTGTAGGCATTATTTGTGTTGTGTTTGGATGCATAAGCAATCTGCGGTCAAAGGCTGGCCAGCCAAATTTCTGTGTAATTATGTGCAGTAGGTCATTTGACGTATGCTATTTGCTTTCATTACTTAATTGGAATTGCTCCTAACACCAATCATTGTGTGTGCGCTCACTGATGTTTGTATCACGTATAACTGGGAATTATAAATGTTAAGCATAATTCACCCTGTGTATCATGCCCCACAATATTAGAAGCAATCCATCGTAATGCAACGGAGGGCGCCCAGAAAATGCGCTGCGTAAGTGGGTCAGCGATCCCCGGTGAGTACCTTTATTTTAGTACATGTGCTGTAATTGCCGATGATAATTCATTTAATTTGTGTTGTGTATATAGCCTGGAGGTGTGCCATTCCTCTATTCCGAGAACCTGATCTTCTTGTTAATGAATTGTTAACAAGGAGGTGAAGGGTAAACACATCTCGTGACATCACAATTTGGCAAAGATCAACGCGATCGCTTTGTAATATTTTGTGAGTGTAGTATGACAGTTGCATTGTATTTTTTTTTTTGCGTAGTTATTTCATGTGCAAAACGTACAGAAATTCAGTAGAGGTACATGTCTCGTAGTGATGATTTTCTGTGTTCCGGTGGGAGAAGCCAGCAAGCACACGGCCATATAGATCAAGAAAGTGAAAGTGGTTATATAAGTGATAAGTTTGAGTGAGAAAATTCTGGTGTGTTCACTCAATTAATTTCAAAGTTTCAGTAAAAGTTTTACAGTGAGTAGGTGTGGAAAACATTTGAGTGATCGCAAATTTTTGAGTTTTTGGAGAAAGTGAATAGGAGAAGATCGACACTATGCCTGCCCGTGGGAGAAGGAATCACGACCGCAGAAATGCGCCAGCAACGCCACCACAACCCGAAGAGGAAGCAGTAAACATGCCCGTGGTAACGAGTTGCGTGGGGACCATTGGTGCTAAATTCAGGAGGGGCGATAATGTGGGGGAACATATGGCAAGATTGAAATTTTTGACGGGTAATCTGAATAACAGTGAGCAGGTGAAAGCCTTCTTCCTTTGCCTAGGTCCACAAGAGGCAAAGGAATGCAATTTAATAATTGATACACTAACGAACCTACGAGAAGCAGAAAACTGGCTGCGCTCTTACGACGACCAGGTCGAACATCCGACGCAAGCGCTGTTTGAAATAGTAACCAAGAAGCAAACAAGCCGAGAAGGAGTTTCAGAATACCTGACGCGCCTGGAAAGGCTGTACAACGAGAATTATCTAGAAAATCCGGAACGAGTCCTTGTAGATTTGATGTGGCTCGGATTAAGGGAGAACATCACGAGACCATTTCGAAGTGATGCGCGACCTACGACAGTACAAGAACTGAGAGACATGGCAATCGAGGTGGAAAATCGACGGATAGTACCAGTGCCAAGGGAAACGACAGAGAAGAGGGAACCGGAGAGAGAAAGAGCGCAGCGAAGCGAGAGGAGGCCACAGCATGAGACTGCACGTGTCGGCCATACGATGCGGCATTCACCACAACGGCCTAGAGGCTACCGCCATGAAGTGCCACCCTGGAGAGAAAGGAACAGACAGATACGACACTCTCCTTATCATCGAAGAGGAAATTATGAAGCACCCCACTGGAGCGAAAAAGGCAGACTTAGGAGTCATCAGCACCAAATTTACCACACAAGAGAACCACAGCCGCAACCGGAAGTAACACCTGCACCTGCAATGGACTTGGCACAGTATAAAGCGGTGCCACCGCCGTGCGTCAACTGTGGAAGATTTGGGCACCTAAGAGCTAATTGCAGAGTGCAACAGTTTGCAGGACAGCCAAAAAACGGAATAGGAGACCGTTAGCTCCAATAATAAATCCCAGCGTGATACTCCAAGTGAATGGTAAACCTGTTACCGCACTTCTTGATACCGGAGCAAATATATGCTTGGTTAAAGAGCGTGTGGTTGCGGGAATTAAAAATGCTAGTGTGAAAGGAACATCGACTGCATTAAAAACAATTGGAGAGGAACCCGTGCCGGTGCTGGGAAAGATTAATGTGCCAATCAAAGTTAACGGTCAGAAAATTGTACAGAGATGCTTTGTTGTGAAGGAAAATGCATTCCCAGGAGACCTGCTAATAGGGGTGGAAGTAATGAACAAAGTCAACGCAAAGATAGACTTCGGAAAATGTAGGGCATCCTTCTTTGGAACTCACGTGAACATGTTTTCAGCACCAGGACACGCTTCTCCGAAAATTCTGTGTGTAACGCGGGAAGAAACATCTGTAACTCTGGCTGAGGACATTACAGTGAAGCCTCGCACGCAAGCCATGGTAAAGTGCCGAGCAGATGGCAAGTTTGATGGGAAGGAAGTAATTTTAGAGCCTAGAATTAAGTGGGCGCCGTACGTCGGAGCCACCGCTGCAAAGGTACAAAACGGGTATGTTTTAATGCCTGTACTTAACCCTTTTGCCGAAGAAATCGCTCTAACTGAAGGAGCAATAATTGCAACATGCCACGAAATCGCGAATGAAGATGCAGCTGCAGAAGAAAACAATGCGGAAAATAGCGAAGCAGAAAATCACCGCAGAGAGAAGCGCTTTCAGCAAATTGATGAGCTTGACCTCAGTCACTTGGTTGCTGAAAAACAAGAACAAGTTAGGAACCTGTTGAAGGAATATCACAAGACGATTAGTGCAGACGAGATGGATATTGGCCATGTGAAAGGAGTGAAATACAAAATTTTGCTGAGTGATTACAGGCCAATTCAAACGAAAGGGTGGCGTATTCCATACTCCAGCCAAGAAATTATTGATAAAAAGGTCTCGGAGATGATCGAAGGAGGAATTGTGCAAGAGAGTACAAGTGCTTGGAAAAACCCGCTCGTACTCGTAAAGAAGCCAGGAGGAGGCCACAGAGTTTGCCTTGATTTGCGAGCTGTAAACATGCGGGTGATAAACGAGCATTATCCGATTCCACACATTGTAGGGACACTGGAGGAGGTGGCTGGCAAAGAATACTATTCCATTGTCGACGCAAAATCAGCCTTCCATCAAATTGAGCTAGATGAAGAAAGTAAGCAATACACGGCATTTCAGACTCGACAAGGCAACTTCGAGTTCTCTAGGCTACCTATGGGACTTAAGTGCTCAACATCAGTGTACCAGAGAGTAATTTGTCATGTTCTGAAAAGGCAACTTGGAAAATTCGCCGCTATTTACTTGGATGACGTGTGCGTTAACTCTATGACTTTTGAGAGTCACCTAGAAAATTTAAGGGAAGTGTTGCACGAGTTTCAATGTGCCGGAGTAAAAATAGGCTTGGACAAGTGCAAATTTGCACAGAAACAAGGAAAGTACCTAGGATGTTACATCAGTCGTGAGGGACTTATTCCAGACCCCAAAAACGTTGAGGCCATGCAAAATTACCCTAGGCCCACAACCGCACGCAAAGTCCGCTCGTTTGTAGCAGCGCTCAACTTCTATCGGCGGTTCATCCCGCACTTTGCCACAACCGCTGCACCTCTTAATGCACTGACTAAGAAGGGCCAAAAATTCAAGTGGAATGAACAACACGAACAAGCCTTCTGTAAACTTAAGCAGCTCATGATAGAAGCTCCAGTTCTGAAGAAACCTTCTCTTAATGAGACGTATTACTTGAGCTGTGATGCCTCAAATGAGGGCTCTGGCGCGGTCCTTGCGCAAAAATGTGACGGAAAGGAACAACCGATCGGATACTTCAGCAAAAGATTCAATGATGCTGAAAAACGCTATTCAATCACTGAACGTGAAGGATTAGCAGTGGTCGCCGCTGTAAATCACTTTTCACCTTACCTGTACGGCAATAAATTTGTTGTAATTACTGACCACACAGCTCTCAAATATTTGTTCAAAGGTAAAAATACCAAGAACAACAGAATTATGAGATGGGCCCTAACACTCTCTCAATATGATTTTGAGGTGATGTATCGGCCAGGAACTCAGAACGTGGTGCCCGACGCATTGTCGAGAAATATTGCGAACGACAACGAAGAAGAAAATCCAGACGACGAAGCACCTAAAACAGTGTTCGTCACGACGATGTTAGATGAAACTCCCAATGTACAAGAGGCGGAAAGTAAGTTGCAGAAAGAAAATGTGAGAGCAGAACAGTTGAAAGATCCCGTTTGGGGGCCAGTTCTGAGGTATCTTGAAGGTGACAAATCAGGGAACGCTCCAAGTCTCGCTCTGAAATCCGAAATCTTCACTGACGGAGGCATCTTGCATTTCAGGAAGACGCAACGAAAGCCTAACAGAACAAGGCACCTGATCGTGGTGCCAGACGCTCTGAGAGAAGCAGCAATAACGTTAGCGCATGATAGCACAATTGGTGCACACCAAGGTCGTGCTAAAACGTGGAAAAAGCTCATGGAATTCGGGTACTGGATTAACATGGCGCGTGACGTTAACAAGTACGTCGATTCGTGCATGCAATGTCAAAAACGTAAGATCAACAATCGCATTTGTGTTAGCATGGGTTCATTCCCTGAAATTGACAAGCCTCTGGACAGAATAGGCGTTGATTTAATCGAAATGCCAGTGTCGAATGAGGGCCACAAATACATCCTAACGGTGGTCGATCACTTTAGCAGATATGTTGCAGCGTTTCCGCTCAGAAGCAAGACCACTGAGGAAGTAACGAAAGCGTTGACGAAGTTCGTTACTACGTACGGCACTGCCAAGACTCTCATCTCAGACAGGGGCACCGAGTTCACGTCAGCTTTGTTCAGAAATGTGTGTGAAAAATTGAAAATAAAATACTACAACACTTCAGCATATCATCCCCAATCCAACGGAATGACCGAACGGCAAAATCAGAATATCAAGACTGTTTTATCACACCTTGCCGCCAACGATCAATCTTCGTGGCCTGATGCACTTCCTTGGACGTGCCTAGCGCTGAACACAAGTTATCAAAGTGTAATTGAAGAAATTCCGTATTATTTGTTTTTTGGTAGGGACGCAGAAATTCCTGTTGTTGACTGGCTGAGAACACCTCGCATGGATTATTCTCTTGGGGACAACTACAGTGCAGAGGTAAGCTTACGACTCCACAATGCGTTCAACATGGTGAAGGTAAAATCTAAAGCCTCACACGATAAATCGGTGCAGTTAAAGGAGCGCGGAGTGAAAAACAGTCAGGTGCAAGTGGGCGATATCGTCTTGCTGCATAATCCGACGGGAAAGGCGGAAGTTGCAAATACATGGCCTACCGATTGGGTCGGGCCTTACCGGATTACAGTAAAAACAGAGACGAATGCCACAATAAAGGCGCTCTATAGTGACTGCGAGAGAAGAGTTCACCTCGATAGATTGAAAATTGCACACTTGAGGGGTGAAGCTTACCCCTGCAACCAGAATGCCGCGGCGCCGCCAAATGCCGGATGTGAAGCTATCGACAGCGAGGACGAAGATATGCCAGAAAACGCTGCGACTGAACAGGCTACGTCGGTGACTCAGCGAAAATACAACTTACGTTCTCGGTGTAGGTGAACCGCCAACTAGAAACGAACTGCGGAGGACTGAAATCATGCGTAAACTTGCCTTTGCGGGATGTGTTCTTGTGTGTTTAATTTTAAGAAAACTCTTGCGTAGAAGTGAGTTTTTAGCGTTGTATTGCTTTAATCTAAATGTGTTCTTTAGTAGTATTGTGTCATTCTAGCTGTGAATTGAAACTAATCTCACTCACTAGAGTGTGATGCTTGGTTCAATAGGAATATGCTCTAGGTTATGTAACTCTAACTTGCTGTGCTCACAAGAAATTTCGTTTGGACGAAAATCTTGGTGAGTGATCTAATCTTACACTGTGCTTAATTCTCATTTCCTCTTTTGCTAAGTAAAGGGAAATTGAGCGTTTATTAGGTTAACTTCGTGTGTTTCTCAAGAGGAGTACTTTGTTTCCTTTGTAGGATGCTTATATTCTCGCCAGCTTCTCGTGAAGCGTACGCGCTTCATACGAAAGAGCTCGATCGAATGAATTAAGTTTCATCAGAAGTTCTTAGGCTGAGGCTATCTCAGGCTAGATGATTTATCTATACCTTTAGACCGTTCATTTTCACAACGGGGAAAATAAGTTTAGCGTCATATTAAAATTTCGTATTCTTTTGTACTGTAGCGTTGAAGTTCTGACTCTGTGTCTTACTCGTGCCCTGAAAGAATATCGTAAACACGGTATTCTGGAAGGAATTATTCTCCTCTTACTATGTAGAAGTATAGTACATTTCTTTTCAGACTTAAGGAATTAATTTCTTGGTAGATTAGCGTCGTATGTACTTCAGCACAGAACAGGCCGGAACAATTGCATAACACGAATATGTCTCGTATGAGCAGCAAATTAAGGAAGGATCACGTGGAACATAAGTAATTATTTACAAGAACGAAGAAGATAGAACTACAACACGACATGGGGGACACATTGCACCTGCGTTGGAGATGTTTAAAAAGGATTGCCCAAATTCAAGCGTTGCAGTGAGAGGCAACAAAGACGAATTTATAGCTGGAAATGTCACATCATGCTTAAGAAAGGACGCCGGACACACAAGTAATTACCTCGGAGCCGCTTGTGGTTGAGTTGTAGCTGAGCCAACGGGCCACTAACAAGCTGGAGCAGGAAGGAATTCTCGACTAATTAGCACTCATGCTTCGTAGTGGAAAACACCACAGAACGACGCAGCATCATCGTGAGGAAGGAAGAAAAACGAAATTAAAGCATGAGATATTATTGGGTGCCGAGATGTACTAGCGTTTAAAAATGCTTTTATACAGTGGGCACTCAAATGAAACAATAACAATGCTTTTATGTGCTTGAGTGTTGATATTTACTTAAGTATTTCGGAATTTGCGTCGTGACATTTATGCCTGGTGAGGCATTCCTGAAATTCGAATGCAAGTTCCTGTGGATTTTGACTAGGCAAATTATCACATTGGAATATTGAAGCCGCATTTTAGGCATCTCTATTTATACGTGAAATAAAAAATTAAAAGAGATTACGTCGGATAGCCTTTGGATGATACGTACGGTCTTCAAAGAATATGAACCCATGGAATTCTCGCACTAATAATAGTGGTTACTAGGAGAAAATAAAAATATGAGCTGGTGTCTGCCAGAGTTTCTACGTCGATGTCAAGGAATACTGAGATTCTACGTCGAAATCGAGGAATACTGAGAGGAGTTCCACTGGATTCCACCGCGCATACAGGATACCACCGCCGGATATACCTCGGACTCTTCAGGATTACTTCGTAGGATGCAGAACCCTATCGCGAAGGGAAACTGCAGTGAAGGAAATTATCGACGATTCGACTCGTATTTTCCGCCAGATCAATATAACTTACTGACGTATCGATTTGTCTGATCAACGAATCGACGTTCATGAGTAATCTGGCGATTAAATAACTGAGTTGAATAAACCTCATAAAATATACGTGAAACATTGCACTTAACATGATTTGGTGGTAATTTGAATCGTGATAATGATACATCTTACAGAATGGAATCGTGAAGTTAGTGTGGTGTATAGAAATTTCATACGAGTCTGGATATGGGGCTCGAAATACTTCCTCCTGAAATTAAGGACCCATCTTCAACGCGTGTGTGAAGCTATTGAAATGGCAGAAGAGAAGCATGAAAAGAGAGCAAATTCGTCAGCTATACCAAAGGAGTGAGCATCGAACCGTCAACTACAGCGGCAAGGATTTGGAGAACAGAAAACGCAAGCGTAAATTGAAACTACGAGACATAAAATCATCGATACTTTAGGATGTCTGAGGAGTGGGAAAGATGCCCGTGAAATTTTGTGAATGTTATTAGGGTTAAGTACTCAAGTATTTAGTACGCACTTTACTTCGTCAAAAAAAAAAAACAGATACATCGGTTAGAAGATCACGACACAATATATTACGCTGTGGCTGATAGTAATGATTGTAGTGTTAATTGTAAGGTACACTGTTTCTGCGGAACAATGTTTAGATGATAATGTGCTTAAGTAGAATTTACCATGTGTGTCTTATATTGGCTGCATACTGTAGTACTTATTATTCAATAAATAGCTGAAAGCTAATGCAAAAAAAAAATTGTCAGGCCAATTTTTTTTTAACTCTAGGAGGGCCGTCCTGTCGAGAATATGTTCAGAATGATCAAATTTTGCGAATTAAAAATGAAAATTCTTGTAAGTGTGTGTAATGTAACAAATTTGTGCTTACGTAAAAAGTTGTGTCTTGAAATGTCTCAGATAATCCCAGCAGCCAGAGGGGTCGCTTCAACATGAATGTTTTATGTCGCTTCAACATGTATGTTTTTACGCCTGTATGTTTTCTTTCAACTTAGCAATGTTAGGAGGCTGCGATAAGGTGCGAGAGTCAAACGATGTATGTTTACAGTGTGTCTTGTTTCTGGAGGGGCCTATGTTGTGGTTATGCGAGCGAGCCTTGGGAAACTCGATACGGTCGAAAAATGCCTACCCAAGCGCGAACAAAGTCGCCTTGTAGTCAAAGATAAATCGAGACACTCAGACCGAGAGAGTCGGCAAACCAACGGTCGGTTCGAAGGAGCTGAGCGTGAGAAGAAAAATGATGCTAAGAAAGAAATAAAGGCAAGCGGCGGCACGACCAATTAGAAAAGAGGGAGGCGGGCACTCCGAGGCTCCTAAGATTCTCATAGGCCGAAGGTGAGAGTTCTCAACCCTCGAAGAGAATGCGCCAGGGCTCACCGCTCAAGGCGTCGGAGGAACAAGGGACAGTTCGACCGGCGTAACCGTAACGTGAGGTGCAACCAAGAAACGCGGGTGTGTTCACAATAACAAGCGTGCTTAATGCAATAATAAGAAAAGTGGCTATATTGAAAATTATACTAAGTTTCCCGCTATAATGTAATCCAGAAAGTAACACATTCTCGTTTCACTTGCAGAAATTTTACGGGTTCCCGTCACCACGTTCACAAAGGGGAAATTTATCAAAAACATAACCCACCGTGGGAGTTATTAATGGAACATGGAGATGCTGCACTAGAAGGGAGGGTAAGAGATGCATTTTTAAAAAAAAGAAAGAGTAAAGATAGTGTTGAGATAAATATTGCGATAATTCATTGTCATTCACACACTGATGCGCTTAAAAAGTAACAAGTTAAATTTTTATCTTTGACAGGCGGGACGGTTAATTCAGTCATACATCTGAGGATTGATCAGCTCGAATGAAGGGAATCGACGTGTGAACATGCTGAAGCGTAATGAGCAAGATGACGTCATCACTAGACATTTTCTGAACAGTGAACAAGACAGGCATTTGAACTGAAGCGAGTCGCGGACGAATTTTGTGGTTGAAGTGACCTTCGCATACTGGGCTGCTGGGGGCGCTGAGACATTGTAGGCATTATTTGTGTTGTGTTTGGATGCATAAGCAATCTGCGGTCAAAGGCTGGCCAGCCAAATTTCTGTGTAATTATGTGCAGTAGGTCATTTGACGTATGCTATTTGCTTTCATTACTTAATTGGAATTGCTCCTAACACCAATCATTGTGTGTGCGCTCACTGATGTTTGTATCACGTATAACTGGGAATTATAAATGTTAAGCATAATTCACCCTGTGTATCATGCCCCACAATATTAGAAGCAATCCATCGTAATGCAACGGAGGGCGCCCAGAAAATGCGCTGCGTAAGTGGGTCAGCGATCCCCGGTGAGTACCTTTATTTTAGTATATGTGCTGTAATTGCCGATGATAATTCATTTAATTTGTGTTGTGTATATAGCCTGGAGGTGTGCCATTCCTCTATTCCGAGAACCTGATCTTCTTGTTAATGAATTGTTAACAAGGAGGTGAAGGGTAAACACATCTCGTGACACATAGCACCGCGCACCACACAGCACCGCGCACCACACAGCACCGCGCACCACACAGCACCGCGCACCACACAGCACCGCTCACCACACAGTACCCTGCACCGCGCAGAACCCAGAGTAATTGAAGACTTAGCTATATAACTGATGCTGCTATGTCTGTAATTACGATCATTCTTTCCTCACTAATTATGTATAATTAGAATCAGTATCAGTATTATTATCGTGAACATAATTAACAATAGTAGGAATGTCATTTCTGCACAGAACATTTCCCAATATAAATAAGAGAGAAGAAAACCTTAGAAGCATTCTATTTGAACGTTACGATGCTCCGCTCAGTCTCAACAACCAATAAGTTATTGAGACGCCGTTTGATGCCTTCCTTCAGTTGTGCGTTCTGTGCATCGCTGTGCGCCGGCAACAAAACGATGAGCGTGCTCGTCGCAGTCATTGAGCTCGTAAAATTCTGACATCCTCTCTGCATTTCAGTGAATACTACACAACCTCACGATACTTGATCCTGCGACCACAGAATTAACACTGACAATTCCAAGACTTTAAACTGTAACCCTTCATATTTCGACTAGCGTATCTGTGAGTTACTGTGTGTACGTGCCATCACCTAACGGAATACAGAAAGCTAACTCCCTAAAGATAGAGTGTGAACAGGTGATGTACTTCTGTTCTCTTTCTTAAGTGTTTTTAGCGACACTTCGTTCTGTGTTCGTAATTTTTGTTCATCTGTTTCCAACTTTTTTCTTGACCAATATTAATGAAATATTTACTTCTTCTGCTGCTTTCAGATTTTGATGAGAATCATCACAGAATCGGAAAACTGTTTAGTCATGTTCACTACCTTAACGGTTAGCAATCGTAGCAGAGGCAGTAATGTAACAATTCTATGGAGAAATTGGTAGTGGCAGCAGAGGCAGTAATGTAACAATTCTATGGAGAAATTGGTAGTGGCAGCAGAAGCAGTAATGTAACAATTCTATGGAGAAATTGGTAGTGGCAGCAGAGGCAGTAATGTAACAATTCTATGGAGAAATTGGTAGTGGCAGCAGAGGCAGTAATGTAACAATTCTATGGAGAAATTGGTAGTGGCAGCAGAGGCAGTAATGTAACAATTCTATGGAGAAATTGGTAGTGGCAGCAGAGGCAGTAATGTAACAATTCTATGGAGAAGTTGGTAGTGGCAGCAGAGGCAGTAATGTAACAATTCTATGGAGTAATTGGTAGTTGCAGCAGAGGCAGTAATGTAACAATTCTATGGAGAAATTGGTGGTGGCAGCAGAGGCAGTAATGGAACAATTCTATGGAGAAATTGGTAGTGGCAGCAGAGGCAGTAATGTAACAATTCTATGGAGAAATTGGTAGTGGCAGCAGAGGCAGTAATGGAACAATTCTATGGAGAAATTGGTAGTGGCAGCAGAGGCAGTAATGTAACAATTCTATGGAGAAATTGGTAGTGGCAGCAGAGGCAGTAATGGAACAATTCTATGGAGAAATTGGTAGTGGCAGCAGAGGCAGTAATGTAACAATTCTATGGAGAAATTGGTAGTGGCAGCAGAGGCAGTAATGGAACAATTCTATGGAGAAATTGGTAGTGGCAGCAGAAGCAGTAATGTAACAATTCTATGGAGAAATATCTAGCATCAGCACATACATGCACATGCACGCCTGTGTTGTATGTAAACGTGTGTGGATTCATGTCTGTGTGTATTGGGAGTGAATGCGTGCACGTATATGGTGTGTCCTGTACATACCACGTTCAAGCACTCGCACAACACACAGGTACACACATCCCACACAACACACACCCCACACACATAGGTACACACAAAACAACACATCCCACACCCCACACACCCCACACACATAGGTACACACAAAACACACATCCCACACCCCACACACACAGGTACACACAACACACACCCCACACACACAGGTACACACAACACACCCCACACACACAGGTACACACAACACACCCCACACACACAGGTACACACAACACACCCCACACACACAGGTACACACAACACACACCTCCCCCACACAGGTACACACAACACACACCACATGTACACACAACACACCCCCACACACAGGTACACACAACACACACACACAGGTACACACAACACACACCCCCCACACACAGGTACACACAACACACACCACACAGGTTCACACAACACACCCCCCACACACAGGTACACACAACACCCCAATTGAAAATTATCGCCCTTTTCAGGTAGTAAATTAGTCGTACAAGGTCGAAAACGGCCCAAAAGGGCCAGAAATCACGACTTCAAACCGACTCCTACCTATACTTGGCCTATTAGGGCTTGAAAAGGGCTCTTCATTCAACTGGCCTTTTATAGGTCTAGTCAATGGCTGTTTGCGGGCTCATTCGGGTCGTTTACAGTCGTTTTCAAGCCTTTTCGACGACCTCTATTTGGACGCGTAATAGATTGTAAAAAGACTCGTAATCGTAAATGTTGTACAAGTCGTATTACTTCAGTAAATGTAAAGAACTAAATGAATTTCAACTAACCTAACTTAGTTAAGTTAGATTAGGTAAGGGTGGCCAAAGTTAGTTTCGATTAGTTTCATCAATTAATTATTACTATAAATTTCGGTTTAGTAGTTAAAAAAATATTATGCTCATGTAGATATCCAGAGCTGGTCATAGATACTTCAAAATGTATCTAGATACTAGATACTTCTCCAAAAGTATCTAGATACTAGATAATTTTCTTTGAATTCTCTCTGTCTCACTACTTCATCGCTGAGCATTCAACTTGTAGTGCTTTACCCTAGTTACCCCTCAAACCTCGATTCTAGTCCTTTTATGTTCAGTAATCTTAATATATCCCAATGTAAATTTATTTCAGGTAAAGTTCCCACTTCTCCGCCGCGTATCACCGATACCTACAGCCGGAGAGTATATAAGTAAGGCCGCTGCTTCACTCGCCTCAAATCGGAACTCACTAGGCGAAGGAGCCACAAGACCCGGCCTTACAAACTCTTCATAACGTATAGGAAATCTGATGTTGGAGCGATCTGATCTGCTCCATTATGCCACTGTTGTAAATCAATACTTAGTAATTTTCATATTTATTTCGTTAATAAATAAAAATTTTAATTTTTATTGGTATAATGTTTCAATTTGGGACTTTTGATTCCGTATGTCTTTTTGTTTTTAAGGCCGGGCGTGAGGCAGCCCAAAAGGGCCGGTATTAGCCTTGATCAAGCAGTAAGGAAGCCCAAAAGGGCCGGTATTAGCCTTGATCAAGCAGTAAGGAAGCCCAAAAGGGCCGGTATTAGCCTTGATCAAGCAGTAAGGAAGCCCAAAAGGGCCGGTATTAGCCTTGATCAAGCAGTAAGGAAGCCCAAAAGGGCCGGTATTAGCCTTGATCAAGCAGTAAGGAAGCCCAAAAGGGCCGGTATTAGCCTTGATCAAGCAGTAAGGAAGCCCAAAAGGGCCGGTATTAGCCTTGATCAAGCAGTAAGGAAGCCCAAAAAGGCCAGGACGAGACTCGTTCAAGCAATGGAAAAGCCAAAAATGGTCGTGAATAGCCTCGTTCAGGTAGTAGAGAAGCCCAAAATGGCCGTTGCATTAGCCGTTTCGATGCCCAGAAATAGCCGTTTAAAAGGGTAGACATTTGCTCCGAAAAAGGCTAATTTACTGCTTGAAAACGACTAAACTCTTGGCTTATAACTGCCTGAAAACGATCTGTAAAAGGCTCAGAATTTCAATTGGGACACCCCCACACACAGGTACACACAACACACACACACACACACACACACACACACACACACACACACACACAGGTACACACAACACACCCCCACACACAGGTACACACAACACACCCCCACACATAGGTACACACAACACACACACACACACACAGGTACACACACACACACCCCTACACACAGGTACACACAACACACCCCCACACACAGGTACACACAACACACACACACACACACAGGTACACACAACACACCCCCACACACAGGTACACACAACACACCCCCACACATAGGTACACACAACACACACACATGTACACACAACACACCCCCACACACAGGTACACACAACACACACCCCACACACACAGGTACACACAACACACACCCCACACACACAGGTACACACAACACACACCCCTCCCACACAGGTACACACAACACACACCCCCCACACACAGGTACACACAACACACACCCCCCACACACAGGTACACACAACACACACCACACAGGTACACACAACACACCCCCCACACAACACACCAAGACGCCAGCAGATTCCCCAACAGCGCCCCACGGCCGCTCATTTCATACAGCGGCCTACTTCGAAATGGGGGAAATCTAACCCACTCTTCCTGAGGTAGAAATCCCCCTATTCTTATCTATTGGGTACATGTCTACCCAGTGTTATTCAGATAAAAATCTACCCAGTGATCTGCAAATAAAAATCTACCCAGTGTTATACAAATAAGAATCTACCCAGTGTTATCCAGATAAAAATCTACCCAGTGTTATGCAGATAAAGATCTACCCAGTGTTATACAAATAAGAATCTACCCAGTGTTATCCAGATAAGAATCTACCCAGTGTTATGCAGATAAAAATCAACCCAGTGTTATCCAGATAAAAATCTACCCAGTGTTATCCAGATAAAAATCTACCCAGTGTTATCCAAATAAGAATTGACCCAGTGTTATCCAGATAAAAATATACCCAGTGCAATCCAAAAAACTACCCACTTTTACTCAAACTAAACCCCTTGACAGAACAGAAATACATATATCTACTCTTCATAAGATAAAAATCTACCTACTCTTCATTAAATAGAAATCTACCTACTCTTCATTATATAGAAACCTACCCGCTCCTAATTATACGAACCTATAGCTATACTAAATTTTATGTATACAACCGCCCCTCATTACACACATAGACACTCGTCATTAGCTAGATAAATATACCCGTCGCTAATTAAGCAGGAGAGATATACCCCGCGATAATTAGATATGCAACCACTCCAATTATGCTATTAAAACTAATGAATCAATTGTGACCTTACAGCGATCTCCAGCGCTGTGCTTACTGTGTGGATCTGTGTGGGGTGCTTACATCTCTGTGTTTGTGTGGTGGGTATACATGTGTGTGGTGTATGCACTTTGTGTCGTGCGTAGTGTGTGTACATCAGTAAGTCTGTGTGGTGTGTGTACATCTGTGTGTTTGTGTGGTGTGTGTAAATCTCTGTATGTTCGTGTGTAGAAGACTTCTGGGTGGCGGTATCATATGTGTGAGCGCACACATTCCAGTCATAGAACCTAAGCACATGCGTGTACGTGAACATGCGTAGGGGAGCCACACACATACACACACCTGTGTGCGTGAGCCAAAGCGTGGTGTGCGCACCGTCCCAAACGCCGGCGTTCTGCCGAGTCCGGCATTCCAGTCCATATCGTCCAAGAGATGAATTAAAAGATTCATCAATCATCATTAGCGCCAGAGCAACTAAAGAAAACAACTGCGCCACAATTTTCACGTCCACAAATCGTTAACAAAATTATAAAGTAAAAGCGCGTCGCACAGTAAAATTTACTGGCATTTTCTTGTGAGTTTTCCCGCTTCAGATTAGCTCACCTCAGAGATGCTTAATTAGCGGACCAAATTTTAGCTTTTTTCGACGTGTTGTCAAATTACATAGCGCCGTCAGTCGGTTCTTTATGGTGCCTTCACCATAATTATGGCGCTTATTTATGGTGCTGCCTTCATCAACACCACCAACACCCCCAGCACCATCAATACCACCAGCCACGGGTTGAAGACACTGTGTAGCTTCCGATCACAGAAAGCTGCGGAATAAAACATTGTGCCTTAACAGTTCTCTCAAGAACAGAAAACTAGCGAGTAAATTTAATGTCTTCATAGTTTTTTTAGATACCAGAGAGCTACGGAATAAAATATTATTATCTAACAGTTTTTCGATACCAGGAAGCTACGGAAAATAATATCGTCTTGACCGTTTTTTTTCGATACCAGAAAGCTTGAATATTATATGCATTGACATTTTGTGAGTATTATTAATATTATTAATATTAAAAGTATTAATATTGAACGGCATAGGACGTAGTACGGTCACTGAAGTGTTCCTTGAACCGTTCCAAAATAAAACTAAACATTTCATTTCATTCAAAGTTACATTTAAAAGAAACGCAAGCACGCTAACATTTCACAAGTCTTCGGGCGGAGCGAATAAAGCTCTCCACTCGCCTGCAAGGAGTTTCCAGCCAAGTTCAAGCAGGCATTTCAGTGTGTGTTGCTACTATTGGGAAAAATTATAATTTTGCAGATTACTCAGGGAATTTCACGAGGAGCACATTGTATTTAATGGAAACTCTGTACAGAATTTGTGCATGTAATTGGGAGAGAAGAAGTGATAGTGCGGGCGGTTGCGACCAGAAACCAGAGCAGTAAGAAAAAACATCGTAACATATTAACTTTTTGGTACACATGTGTACCACGAGGTGAAAAGCTCATTTACGCACCGGCATCAATGAATACCATAAATATCATTTACGTACCGGTGTCATGAATATCATTTACGTACCGGCATCAATGAATACCATAAATATCATTTACGTACCGGTGTCATGATTATCATTTACGTACCGGCATCAATGAATACCATAAATATCATTTACGTACCGGTGTCATGAATATCATTTACGTACCGGCATCAATGAATACCATAAATATCATTTACGTACCGGTGTCATGAATATCATTTACGTACCGGCATCAATGAATACCATAAATATCATTTACGTACCGGTGTCATGAATATCATTTACGTACCGGCATCAATGAATACCATAAATATCATTTACGTACCGGTGTCATGATTATCATTTACGTACCGGCATCAATGAATACCATAAATGCCATAAATACCATAATTCAGCACCACCCAACACACCGGTGTCATGAATATCATTTACGTACCGGCATCAATGAATACCATAAATATCATTTACGTACCGGTGTCATGAATATCATTTACGTACCGGCATCAATGAATACCATAAATATCATTTACGTACCGGTGTCATGAATATCATTTACGTACCGGCATCAATGAATACCATAAATATCATTTACGTACCGGTGTCATGAATATCATTTACGTACCGGTATCAATAAATAATCATGAATACCGGCATCAATGAATATCAATACGCGACTTTAATTTAGAATAGACCACAGGGTACAAGTTGAGATATTACCGAGCAATAACAATTTTTACACTTACAAAAGTTAGAGATGTATTTGACCAGTGAAGTTGGTTTTCAACTCAGCTACTAACAACCTAAACAAACCCACCGTAGCAACCACGCAAACGTACCTAACGCGTTGAACATATTAGTAGAAATCACAAAACATTCCTATACCAAAATATACGACGATTATGGGACAATAACCGTCACAACATTTAAAACATCGATCTCGATGAGAAAAACATCTGTATGTAGGTTAATGTACGTGCAAATTCGCGCTAAAATACAAAATATTAATATTTCTAGGATGATGTCAATATCGACCAAAAATATGATGTTAACATCGATGATCAAAACACCTTAAATAATGTCGACATTAAAATCGAATGTCGAATTGGGAGAGGAAATCTTCCATTGCGCGTCTGGTGACGAAGTCTCGACATGACGGGAGGTTAGTTGGAACTTCCAATAGCATTGCTTACAATGTGAATGTGAATATTGACATGATTCTCAGTAACTTTAACATGATAATAATACGAATGTTGGCGATACTGATGTAATATTGGTTCAAATGACACAAACATTCGAACCAATGTTGAAATATGTGCAGATGATGTAGGTGCAATCACTTAACTTAACATGAACGTTAATAAGTTCCACGTAACATCTGAGTAAATGTCATAAACAGGCGCTTTAATGTCGATATATAAGCTGAAAATATTGAGGCAAATATACGAACTTTTTAGAAAGGGGAAAGCAGCACGATAGGTAATCTTCAATACACACCCACACGCAAAACGGCACCCAACTTTATAATACCAAGTATTGTAATACATAATTTTGCACAATGAATAGAACAAAAAACTAGGTTAATAAGGGTTGTATCAGAAATTCCTACATGATGTAAAACAGAGAAAACCTAATTCATCAATTGAGAAGTAAATTAATCATTTAGAAAAATCTAATCGATTACTCCAAAACAACACAACAAAGAAAAGAAACTAAAACATTTGTAAGAAACAATTGCAGCATCTGGCGACAGTGTCATCACCACCATCTCCCCTTCCCCTCCTCACTAACCAGCACACCACACCACCACCTCCTCCCTCCCTCTCACCAACACAACCCCCCAACCACCACATCACCCCCCCCCCCCCCCCCCCCCAACCACCCCACAGAGAAAGTGGTCAGCACATCCGGTGTGTGGATGGAGGAGCTGATCACACAGTTGTGTGCTGAGTGGCGTATACAAGTTCCATGAACTGCGCATTATTTCCACAGGGCCGTGCTGTGTAGCAGTGCTGCCAGACCTGGGGGATTTCCCCCAGATCTGGGGGAATGTGCGGTAGTCTGGGGGAATGGGGGATTCTCTGAAAAAATTGCAATATTCTGGGGGAATTTCGATACCCAATCACCGTTATGAAAAAATTACTGAAATTCTGCTAAAATATTTTATTAAATATTGAAGTTCCATGGAGGCTAAGACACGTACGTATAAAACTAGAAAATACACCGAGTGTACTTCACTATACACTGGGGGGAATACTTACAGCGTGATTTCGAACGCGTTAAAAACGGGTTTCGTCGTCGTTCGATTTGAGATCACGCGCGCACGGTTCGTAACGAGCAACTAACCAACTTCAGTTAATCAGTTTAGCGATAGTTGAGCGCGTGGCCGGTCATTGATTTGTGTTCGTATACGACGCGGTCTTCTGTCGTTTTTTTGTGATACCGGGCTTTTATTTAAACACCCATGATGAGTGAGGGTGCGGAATCTCTTCCGAAAAAAACCAAGTGGTACAAGCAATCATTTAAAGAAGAGTGGCTCAATGTTCCTGAATTGAAAACATGGCTGAGGCGTGATGCAAATGATCCTAACTCTGCTTATTGTAATTGTTGCAACACTACTCTCGAAAATTATAATAAATCAATGTTAAAAAAGCATGGTGATACCTTGAAACACAGGAAAAATTACGAATGCGCAAAAAAAAGTTGTGATATTTCGCAGTTTTTGATGAAACAACAACCAAAAGAAAGCGAAAAGATTGCAAAAAGTGAACTTTATATTGCTGCGTATTTTGCTGAGCATGACATACCATTCTCAAATGTGGATCATTTCCTGTCTATGAGTAAAAGAGCATTCCCCGACAGCAAGATAGTTCAACAATTGTCCATGATAAGGACAAAGTTAACGTATATAATACAGGACGGTATAGCTTCACATGAAAGGCAATCCCAAGATGATATATGTAAAGCGCAATATTTCTCTATAATAATAGATGAGAGTACAGACATATCCGTAACACAGGTGCTAGCTGTCGTTGTTCGGTATTTCGACAAAAACACGTTAAACGTCGTTGACAGACTCTTAGAT
This sequence comes from Morinoia aosen, assembly GCA_030386875.1. NCBI lineage: Eukaryota > Metazoa > Arthropoda > Malacostraca > Amphipoda > Talitridae > Morinoia > Morinoia aosen. The sequence goes on along the minus strand of CM059556.1, from coordinate 46,359,280 downwards.
ACAGTGGTCGTTGAAGACGGGAGCGCTCGAGGTCTTTATGCTTCACTTAAAGCCCTATTTAACAACAGAGGAATACTTATACAAAACATAATTGGCTTAGGTGCGGATAACTGCTCATCAATGATGGGAGTAAAGAATGGCTTCCAGAAATTATTGAAAGATGACATACCTTCGGTATTTGTTATAGGATGCGTGTGTCATTCCTTCGCTCTGTGCGCCAGTCATGCTGTAACCGTATTGCCATCCTATTTTGAAGCATTTCTGAAGGATTTGACCTCTTACTTCAGTCGCAGTAGCAAACGGAAGAACGATTTTCAACTGATTCAAGAAGCAGTGTCTGCGCCCAAACACCAAATCCCCAAATTGGCGCAAACAAGATGGCTGTAGCGAGAAAATGGGATAAGTGCTATTATTGACAACTACGACGCGCTACTATTGTATTTTCAGAGTGAAACAACCGTTGATAAATTTGATGGAGCTCAACGAATTTACGAGGTTTTGAACAATTCAGGAACGAAACCTTTACTTTTATTTCTGCAGTACATCTTGCGAAAAGTGAATTCGCTCAACGTCGAATTCCAGTCCGAAAACTTTCAGTTACACCGCTTACATATGATGGTAACCACAGAATGTAGAAACATCCTAAGTTGTTTTGTCACCGAGAAAATAATGCGGTGTGCCAAATTTTCAGATATCGACCCAATCAATGCATGCAACCACAAAAAAATGGATGACATTTACTTGGGAGGACTAGCAATGATGCATTTGATAAATAAACCATTGCCCACCGAAGTGTTGCAGAGATTCAAGAATCATTGTTTGAAATTTCTTGTCGAACTATGCGTTCAAATAAAGAAAAGATTTTCACTGAGTGAAGAAAGTTTAATTGCCAAGTTGAACGTTCTGGATCCAGCTGTTGCTTCTAACACAAGTGTATCGCCAGCCTTCTTAACCCATCTTATTAGCAAGTTTCCTAATTTAGTACACAGAAGAAGTGAATGAACTTGACGATCAGTGGAGAAGCTATCGGCTCACAGCTAAAGAGCTCCCACTTCAAGTGTCAAATGATAACATACCCCACGCTACTGGTATGATTTAGGTTCAATTAAAGATGGTCTTGGAAACTCCAAATTTGCACTACTTTCACAGTTTATGCTAAATTTAACATGTTTACCGCATTCTTCAGCTTGCGTTGAACGCGTATTCTCCCAAGTCAACAACATCAAAACCAAGAAGACGAATTCATTCAAGGCTAAAACGACGGCTCACAGAATTTTGGCAAAACAATCAATCAGGAAGAATGATTGTGACTGCACCAAATGGGAGCCAAGCAAGGCGTTGATTTGTGAAATCGAATATGGAACAACCTATTCTAAGTATGCAAAACGATTGGAAGACGCCGCCAATGAGACGGTGACTTTAGAGGCCGGAGAAGAGGAGTGAGTGGAGATTTAATAACCATTGGTAAGTAAATATATATAAATAAATTTTCTTGTTTTATATTCTGGGGGATTTTAGTTGATTCTGGGGGAATTTTTCGGTCGCGTCTGGGGGAAAGTAAAATATCTCGCTGGCAGCACTGCTGTGTAGTACAGAGGACCGGGCTGTGTAGTACAGATCGAGGAGCGGGTGCAGTACACACACCACATAGAGCCCGGTCAAGTGTATCCTTAAAACGATCGCATTGAATCGTACAACACAAACGCTCACAAGGAGCATCTAAATACTCGTATATAATCCACACATGTACACTTCACAAGCGTATACCACACAAATGTAGGATACACAAATCTACAGTGCACAAACGTACGCTACACAACACGGTCCCCGCAGACGTACATAGCACAGCACAACTGCACCACACAGCCCGTCGTGTAGGTGCCCCACTAGTCAGCCACCAGCGGCAATAAATATATTACTATTCTTTTGTTCTCATTCAACTGAAGGAAAATTATTACTATCCGTATCCAAATATTACTATAAGTGTTTTCATTATTCTCAACATTACTTTAATGACAATTAATTTCATTATGATCACCATCTTCATTATCATCACTGCATTATTGTCATTATCTACCCTATCGTAGTTGTAAAATTTTACACGCATACTAACACAAACACAACATTGATGATTTAACAACACCAATAACATCTATAATAATATTACAGCAATATAGGAACACCAACAACAGCAACACAACAAAGAAGCACCAACAACAACAGCAACACAACAAAGAAGCACCAACAACAACAGCAAAACAACAAAGAAGCACCAACAACAACAGCAATACAACAAAGAAGCACCACCAACAACAGAAAAACAACAAAGACGCACCAACAACAACAGGAACACAACAAAGAAGCACCAACAACAACACCAAAACAACAAAGAAGCACCAACAACAACAACACCAAAACAACAAAGAAGCACCACTAACACCAATTAGCCAAGCAACAGCACCACCCACACAACACACAGCATACACGGCTATCGTGTATGGAAAGTTATAATTTCCCCAAGCTCTCTTTCTCTACGCTACACGCAGTATGTATATATATATGTACTAACCTTGCAGTGTAATTTTGCTGTAAGCTGAACTCAAAATGTGAAATTTTAAATATCGGTGCCGTGAATTTTTGCAGCATTTTCATCATCATCTAACTTGGTCAGCCAAAAAAAGGTTTTTCATCAACAGTATGCTTGCAGTTTGATCACCTAGTGTAATAACATACATGTATACTCCCTTACTTAACACTCGATATTTTCCCCAGAATGCTATAGAAAAATTAATCTTTACAAAAATTCCTCAAACTCTGGACAACCCGTAAAATTATAATTCGTCAAACATCCGAACTACCCACAAAATCTCGAACAATTCCTCACACATCTGAACTACCCATAAAATCCAGCATAATGCCTCAAACATCAACTACCCGTAAAATCCTGTATAATTCCTCGCACCCATAAAATCCTGAGTAATCTGATTTTCCGTTAAAACTTTCTACGAAGTCATTTCCACAGGCATGAAGAACTTCGACCAACTTCCCACGTCTCCTCAACGTTTAATTTCTTGATGCTTTCCTTCCATGAAGTCCATGAACACCAAACCTTCACATCTATGATGACTACCATGTACATTATGAGGTAGAAGAAGCACAACACCAAACCATCACATCTATGGATGACTACCATGTATATTATGAGGTAGAAGAAGCACAACACCAAACCATCACATCTATGGACGACTACCATGTATATTATGAGGTAGAAGAAGCACAACACCAAACCATCACACCTATGATGACTACCATGTATATTATGAGGTAGAAGCACTACAGAGCAGTTCTGTTCTTCATCTCCACGTCTTGCTGCAGAAGAACCGCCTGCAGCCAAAACTGTGCACTGTGTTCGAACAGGTGGCGCAACTTCACTGCTTCCTTTGAACAACCATTTCCTCTACCTTTTATTAACATCGATTTTCGTTAAAACGTTAATTGTGACAAAAATAAGAGGTCCATGTTTCATAACCAGCCGTGTTTACCAACGGAAATAAATGACAAAGCACACAGCATCAATGCTTCAATTGCCTTCCACGATTTTCCATCTCATTTTTCACTGCTGTTAAGTTTAAAAAAATCACACACCGTTCACCAACAACAAATTCTCAATATCTATTTCCGAGAAGCACTTTTATTCAACGTAAAGTAATAATAATAACATGAACAACAATAACAAATTGGACCTCCTTTCCAACACCTCTCTCCTTATGCTAACACAATCTCTCTCCCCCTCCCCCTCTCCCCCTATAATAACCCGACTCCCTCGTTTAATAACCCCCACTTTCTCCCCTCCCCCCACCGGGCCGGAAGTTAGCTATCACGGACAGTTTACAGTTATTGCGCTCATTTTTTACAGTTACAACTAGAGTCAATCCAACTGTCTAGCTTAACTGCTCGCGCTCCTCCAGCTTTCTGTAAGAACTCCGGCTGATGTGAGTGTTGTGAGCTGCGCGCTTCGAGCACGCTTCTTCTCGAATATGCACGCATCTAAACGCTCAAGCATTCCTGCGTCTACGCGGTAAAACCGTTATGCACCTATGAGTGTAGAAGTGCAATGCACTCTTCAACGTATGCTGGAGTAGATATAGAAGTGCAATGCACTCTTCAACGTATGCTGAAGTAGATATAAAAGTGCAATGCACTCTTCAACGTATGCTGAAGTAGATATAGAAGTGCAATGCACTCTTCAACGTATGCTGAAGTAGATATAGAAGTGTAATGCACTCTTCAACGTATGCTGAAGTAGATATAAAAGTGCAATGCACTCTTCAACGTATGCTGAAGTAGATATAGAAGTGCAATGCACTCTTCAACGTATGATGAAGTAGATATAGAAGTGCAATGCACTCTTCAACGTATGCTGAAGTAGATATAAAAGTGCAATGCACTCTTCAACGTATGATGAAGTAGATATAGAAGTGCAATGCACTCTTCAACGTATGCTGAAGTAGATATAGAAGTGAAATGCACTCTTCAACGTATGCTGAAGTAGATATAGAAGTGCAATGCACTCTTCAACGTATGCTGAAGTAGATATAGAAGTGCAATGCACTCTTCAACGTATGCTGGAGTAGAGACGGAGAATACAAAGATATAGTGGGTGGAGTCCAGGTGCAACACAGAGACAAGGAACAATGCACACAAAATTAATATGAGCGAACAATACCAAATCTGCTTTTGAACATATTGAGGTGCACACAGCAGGCACCCCAGCAGTGTTACATAGCACCAATGAAGTAAAATGAGGAACATAAATGAAGGTTGATACGGTAATACTATGAAGGGCTAAGTTCAATAAATGGTACAACAACTGAGTAGCCATAGTACGCGTCACACACACAATGCTGGAGTGACTATTCACTCTACAGTACACGCCACACACGCAGTACACAACTCCAGTTACAACAAATTATAACTTCTCATGCAGCTCGGTGTCAACTTTCTTAGAAAGTTGCGTCCTCAATAAAAATATCCATTTCTCTGCAAACTTTCTTTTCGAGAAAAAAGGTTTGTGACGCAAATTTTGCAATTTCCAATACAAACATAAATTTTCTGGCCGTATAAAACAGATTTGAACGAACACTATTTAATGACCGGGAGAAAAATTAAAATTACAAACGTTCGACCTCATGACTTTCATGACACGAATTTCGTTCACAAATAAAAATTATCAATACAAAATAAATAATTCGATTGAATAGTTACGAATGAGTAATCAATTAGAGAATTATGAAAATTAGACTTCAAATGAATGGTTAAAATAGCATTTTCCGTAAAAAATAAATTGAAAACTAACGAAAACTTGAATCGAAATTTCAATGTCGAATTACGTTATAACTCCTCAGAGCAAGGCTCAGAATATTCTCTAATCGGCAAAAAATGAGTAATGATATCAATATCAAGGTCGTAAAAATAATGAACTAGCATTTACTTCCAAATGAATTTTTGCTAGTTCATAGAGTAGACGGTTGCTATTATTTGATATCAATACCAAACAAAAGCGTCATAAGGTGCCTCACCTCGGAACACGTTCCACAGTCTTTACTTATACAACACTGGATACGTCATGCCTCGTCAACGTATACTACGCAGACCTAATTTGTACGGGATTAGGAATAGATCTGCGACATTGGCGAGATAAGTTGCAATTTTCTTACCACTATAGGATATAAGATCTGCATATTACAAACACTACGATGACAGTTCCCTGCGCGTACACAAACGTGGATAGCAACACCTAACTCCAGTGGGTCTCTACCAAGGACCTCCAGTGCTACAGTCTCGGGTGTGTTGGGAAGCATCGTTACAAAACGTCATACAGCAGCCTCACACAGGTCACAGCTTGCTCAGTAACCGGACAGCTCTCCCCGGACAATTATATTATTGCTCCCAGACAACTGCCCCAGAGATTTTTTGGCTGCCCGACAACCTCCCATTGGAAGTATAAAATAAAATTTACAATGTTTACAGCGAATAATATAGTGTAATTTTCTTCAAAAATTCTACTTTTAAACTCTGGTTGTTTTAAGGAGAAATTGAAGCGACTTTATAGAATAAATAAATTGCAATATTCAAACGCTAAAATTTAAGCTTTTGCATGGTAAGGTTGAGTAAGGTAGAGTCAGGTTTGATTAGGATAAATTAATGCTAGGTTACGTTCGTTAGCTAACGCAACATAGTTAATTAAATGTAGGCAGGAGCAATTGTTTGGGGGCAGCTGCCCTACAGCCCCCACACGCACAAGCGTTCACGCACGTAACGCACCCAGTGCCCGCATACTTGAATGAAGCCATGTTTCTATTCGCGTATTCAACTTCCCGTCAAACGTAAGCCATAAAAATTAACTCATCCAAGGCTTTATCTTCATGCACTTGTTTTTTCCTACATCTGTTGCGTGCACTAAAGCGCCTTCTGCGCTATTGTGGTGAAAAAACTGCAACACATTTTTCCAATATAAATATTCTTAATTGCGTACAAGTTTTATCACGGAGTGATATCCAATTTTCTCTCCCAATTCCGCAAAAATTTTCATAATTCTATACAAATCTCTATATTTCTGATCAAATATTCATCATTCTGATCAAATATTCATCATTCTGATCAAACCTTCCTAGTCCTGAACAAATGTAATTGATGCTGCACAAATCTTTACAATTCTGCACAAATCTTAGAAGTACTGCGCCAATCTCCACACGTCCGGACGCAGTGCCCGGACACCGAAGTTCAGCCCCACGCCTCCACCGTCAGCTCCACACCACACGATCGCAGTACTCAGCTCACTTTGTACAACATTTCTCTATTTGCTCTAAACACCCATCATAAATATTCAACTTCGAGCAAACTTTGAGCTGCAGTAACAGTCCCGTTCCATCATAAGTTTTCAAATTGAGCATTTCTTCAATTCCAGTCTAGAATCGCAATAACGTTGCTGCCAATCAATAGCTGGATAATGATAAGAATCAAGCGACTCAGCTTCTATTGTGCAGGTAAATCGTGTTCCTCGCACGATCTGCATATCTGAGTGGCCTGTCTCACGCACATCAATTTCACGTTAATGAAAACTCACATATGCAAATTTAGCAACACAAACTTAGATATGCACAGTTAGTAACACAAAGATATGTACATCAGCAGCTCTATCAGAATGTCTCGAAAACATTTGAAAAACCAAGACTTTATTGAAATTGTTTCGACTGAATGAGTGTCACAATTGTCTTGGAATAAAGAAATTTCGGTCAAGGAGGATCAGGTGAGAAAAGTATTCATTTTCAACAAAAAAATTCTGGCGAGGCGAAACTCTTTTGACCAATTTAAAAAAAACATTTTCTACACACCTTTGGGATAATAAATTTAATATTTCTTCATCTTTCTCATAACAACACACGGCTTGTGGCAGATAAGTGGTTCAAATCTTTCAAAAATATTATAACAACCGCACCTAAGCCTCACGTATTTCTGGAAATATTCTGTACTTGGGAACCGTTGTAGCACAATCGTTTTCATGTTTCTGACTCAGGTAGACTGTTTTGTGCCACTATTTTTAGTACGGAAATTTTATAAAATTCATGCCATAATAAAAGATATTTTCTCCGTTTCCCTCGATTGGAACGCTAGTTTATACTGATTAGTTTACGCTGATATTTGCGCACATGCTTACTTGTGTATAGTATATGTGTACGTGTGCATGCTGCGCGTACGTAGATAGGTGAATGTGTCACTACGTAATACTTCATTTCACTTGATTATTATAAAGCATATATAAAATATACATACATTTTTTGCGCGATCACCCACATATGATAGATAAGACGCTTATCGACCAATGATCTTTTCGATACAATATTTAATAAAACATCGTTACAATATTTCATTAGAAATTGTAAACAGCAACACATACTGAAAGAGTTGTCACGAATTTCCTTTGCTCATTATCCTATATTTCAGAACATCGCACAGCATTTTTATAGAAAGCGTATGTATTATGATTACCTCGATGTATAGAAATGTATTTGTGTATGTTTACGTGTTAGGTGTATTTATGTGCATGTATATGTGTATATATTTACATGTATATATGCACATATGTGCGTACTAAACTGACAACTAGCATTTTATCTCTAAAGATAAGGGCCTTTTTTCTGTTCACTCTCAACTTGTAAAATTACCTAACTCGTCATCTCTTTATTATTGTAAAGTATTCAGGTAAAAAAATTATAAATTCGTTGTGTGATCATCCATTTATACTTAAAAATAATGCTAATCAACTTATGACCGCTATGTTACAAATTTCTAATTAGAAATAAAAAACTTGTAATTTCCGTGGTCCTCATTCTTATATTTATATTTTTTTCATGCTTCCTTGAAATGACATTTTTAAACATCTGCTGAAACAAGCAATTTCTAATATTACTTCCTGGAGTCACGAATTTCAAAGTTTTATGTCATGTACATGTAAACTGTCAAAAGTGTTTCCACCCCACAATGAAAATGCATTGTCCATGATGTTGTGTTGTCTCTTATAATTATTATTACATGTATCATCAGATGTAGATTAAGCTACATTAGGAGTATATTGCCCTCAATCATTTCTCTTCGACTATAGTGACATGGGTATTACAATATTCATGTGTGTATCATCCAAGTGTATTAACTTTAAGATATTTTAAAAACCAATGATTGTACTTTTGTACAACCTCTATTGGAAATAAAGTGTTTTTCTTTCTTTCTTTTTCAGAGCCGGGATGCTGAATGTGCAGAGCTGGAGAGCAGCAAAAACTAAAGTCAATACTAGGACCCAGTGAAAGTCGCACGGGAAAGTTAACTATAGGAGTTACCTGTACAAGTTACCGATGAGACATACCAATGAACGTTAATCTTGACAGTTACCAGTGAAAATTAATCTCGATAGCTACCGATGAAAATTATACTTATAATAAGCTTCGATGAAAGTTATACTTCGAAATTACTAAGGAAAGTTACACGTAAAACTTACTAACGAAAGGTTACACTTGGAAGTTACCGAAGAAAGTTACCAGAGAAAGTTACGCGTGAAAGTTACCATGGAAGTAAAAGATAAGTATTCCCTGGAATTTGTCGCTCAGTGAAGGCGTGTGGTGACTGTAATGAACTTACTGAATTACCTCCATTATTTGCTATTGCATATATCAAATTATGCAGGCACTTATGACGGTATTTCAGCACTACACGCCTACAGTACACAGGCAGGCCCACAGTACACAGGCAGGCCCACAGTACACAGGCTGGCCTACAGTACACAGGCAGGCCCACAGTACACAGGCAGGCCCACAGTACACAGGCAGGCCCACAGTACACAGGCTGGCCTACAGTACACAGGCAGGCCCACAGTACACAGGCAGGCCCACAGTACACAGGCAGGCCCACAGTACACAGGCAGGCCCACAGTACACAGGCAGGCCCACAGTACACAGGCAGGCCCACAGTACACAGGCAGGCCCACAGTACACAGGCAGGCCCACAGTACACAGACAGGCCTACAGTACACAGGCTGGCCTACAGTACACAGGCTGGCCTACAGTACACAGGCTGGCCTACAGTACACAGGCAGGCCTACAGTACACAGGCAGGCCTACAGTACACAGGCAGGCCCACAGTACACAGGCAGGCCTACAGTACACAGGTAGGCCTACAGTACACAGGCAGGCCTACATGCAGTACACAGGCAGGCCTACATGCAGTACACAGGCAGGCCTACAGTACACAGGCAGGCCCACAGTACACAGGCAGGCCCACAGTACACAGGCATAAGTTGAGGCAGGCATAAAACAAAACATATATATACTAGCACTAATCAGTCGGATGCATGTGATTTATAGGTTCGTAAGTACGTAGTATACGGTGGATATACAGTACATTCCAAGGCTTATTACTGAGTACTGACAACAAATACGGTGGATGTACATTCTCAGACTATTTATTAACAAATAACACAGAAAAATCAAATATGCCCAAAATAACCCAATAAAATATTGATGCAGTCACCTGCAGGCGTGAATACCCTATGAATTAACAGATCAGAAACTTTAACTTAAATGACAGCTTCATAACTCATATTTTTATGGAACATTTGCAGGTTTTAACTGATGAAAGAGGTCGCTCACATGGAGGTAAGATGATGGAATGTACGAGAAGTAAACACGTAAATAGAACAGCAGTGCTCGCACAGCCGCTCAATTTCACACGGTCCGCAAAATGCTCCACAATAAGAAAAATGCGCACAAAATAGCGCGCTGCATTAAATGAGGAGCTCAAATTGGTGAGAGTGCTAATGTTGTGATACAAATTTGGTGCTCTAGCAGCGTGCTCGGGAGATGCCGACGCCACGCAGCAAGTAACGATGCGCTCTACCCGCACTAACTTTTCTTATTGTTGCTACGATTCTTTTTTGAATGATCGCATCATGCTGCACAATTGATGAGAACATTTTTCTGCTATCAGGCATTGCTGACTAACTGTGAAGAAATATCTCCAAAGCTGAGTCATCTAATTATAAACTGGAATTTTTCCTGGTTAGACAAAATAAACCAATAAAAAACAAATGCCTTAACATATAACGTAATGTTGCTCAATTCAGAAAAGTACCGTACGTAGTGAAGTGACGCGACCTAATCACAGAAGCATGGGGTAAATATCTCACACGGCACCAAACTCGTCTCCCTAGCACAGCACCGACAGAACATCGCAACTTGATCATAGCCAATTTGATGGAACTCTTACGGACGTTGATGCAAAACTCCATCAACATTTAGGGCAGGCGATGCAATTCCAGAGCAAAAGCAGCCAAGACTGGGAAATATGCAGTAATCGCCCTATATAACAACATAGATATCGCTCGCTCCCTTCCATGGTGTCTCCTCTTCACCAACGCTCGTCTCCGCACCTAAATATTTCCGATAAACTGGCGAATTATAATAAAGAACCGCTTGATTGTAATAATCATTTTTATTACTAAACTAAATACTAATAAATAATGACACATCGTAACTAGATAAGGACATCAAATTTTTATTATCGAACTGCAATTTAATCGGTTTGACATAATCATTTGTGTCGACATGTAGAGCAAATTAGAAAATTGGAAAGTTGGTGTCGTCTTAATTACTGACGCGCTCATCACACACCTTCAGCAGTTCAAGTAATCACAAATAAATTAACGCTATTATAAACTGCAAATGGTACTCATGAGTGAATAGTCAGAAATAACCGTTATTTGTTAGTTAGAGCCGTAATTCCTCATAAAACTCGTTCAAATGAAAAAATTAAATGCGTGTCATGTTTTCAATTCTTCATTAGTTTTATTAGACAACGCGACTTCAATGAATAGAAATACATTGGAATGCAAGACGAGACATGATCTCTCAATACACCTCGAAAGCTCATTTCCCTTCTTGCATTCCAGTTCATTTCTCTTCATTGAAATTAAGTTATCTGAGAAATAGATGAATTGAAAAAAAGACACGCATTTAACCATTTCATTCCAACGAGTTTTGATGAGTAATTTGCCAGGCACCCAGCCCAGTCTACAGCAGCTATCAGAGCACCATCACGCAGAGGGATGCCTCATGGAGTGCTGCGCGTCTCGCACAACCAAATGAGGCACAAGAACACAGCTTTGGCACTCAAATTTGAAGGCACGAGTACGCTAGTGTTATCAAAATCCCAATGCTGACGTTCCATTCACAACACCAAAGTTGAACAATATTCGAAAAAGCTCGAAAATCATTTATTTTCCAGTAAGTTGGTAAGTGAATAATAGCATTAATTACTTTCTGATTACTTGACCAATCTAAAGAATGAGATGAAAGTGTGTGATCCAGCCCTAAATACGTCATTAATTTTCTTAACACTCATCAGTGGGATGCGGACGCCAAGAAGTGTATTCGCATGAAAATAAGAGATTTCAATATATACGTCACATAGCTCAAACAATATTAATGGTACAAAACAATAACTACTTGTTTCATTTAGCTTTCGCAGAGCAAGCACGAGTTCATTAAACTGAGTGGAAATAATTATTCAGCACTTAAACATTTACCCACGCGTCACCACGGGAGATGGAAACCACAGCCAGAAGCCAACAACGAACACAACTTCTCTTTCTGATCACCTGCGCAGACGCTGACGGTGGCGCTGTGTTGTGTGCAGCGCGCGTCATGTGCAACACACACACACCGCACACATACCTACCACACAGCAGTCAACACAAAGCAATGAACCGCACTAAAAACAAACGAAACAAACATCTTACCACACAACTAATAACACACAAGAAATAATGGCACATCACACAACAAACAACACACAACATCACATCATACAACAAATACACCACACAACAAACATCACACCACACACCACGCAACAAACGACACACAACACACCACATAACAACAATACACACCACACAACAAATACATCACACCACACACATCACAACAAACATCACACCACACAACAAACAACACATACCACACAACAAACAACACACACACAACAAATACATCACACCACACACATCACACACCAAACAACACACACCACACAACAAACAACACACCACACACCAAACAACACACAACACACAACAAACAACACACACACAACAAATACATCACACCACACACATCACACACCAAACAACACACACCACACAACAAACAACACACCACACACCAAACAACACACACCACACAACAAACAACACACACCACACCAAACAACACACAACACACCACACAAGAAATAACACAAGACCGAGAAAGTAAGAAAGCGGCGGAAGTGAGCGCTTAGAGAGCGGGAGGGGGGGCCGTGATATGCGGGGGGGAGGGGGGTAAGTAAAGGGGGGTGACGTAGCGGTGAGATTACGCCTGATAGCTAAACTGGGGTAAATAACGGATAGAAGTGTGGTGTTACTGTCGAGTTTTGTTGTAGTGCATAGTGCTGCGGTGCAAAGTGCTGCAGTACACAGTGCTGCAGTACACAGTGCTGCAGTACACAGTGCTGCAGTACACAGTGCTGCAGTACACAGTGCTGCAGTACACAGTGCAGCAGTACACAGTGCTGCAGTACACAGTGCAGCAGTACACAGTGCAGCAGTACACAGTGCAGCAGTACACAGTGCTGCAGTACACAATGATGCAGTACACAGTGCTGCAGTACACAGTGCAGCAGTACACACTGCAGCAGTACACAGTGCTGCAGTGCTCAGTGCTGCAGTACACAGTGCAGCAGTACACACTGCAGCAGTACACACTGCAGCAGTACACAGTGCTGCAGTACACAGTGCTGCAGTACACAGTGCAGCAGTACACAGTGCAGCAGTACACAGTGCAGCAGTACACAGTGCAGCAGTATACACAGTGCAGCAGTACACAGTGCAGCAGTACACAGTGCAGCAGTACACAGTGCAGCAGTACACAGTGCAGCAGTACACAGTGCTGCAGTACACAGTGCTGCAGTACACAGTGCTGCAGTACACAGTGCTGCAGTACACAGTGCTGCAGTACACAGTGCAGCAGTACACAGTGCAGCAGTACACAGAGTGCTGCAGTACACAGTGCTGCAGTACACAGTGCTGCAGTACACAGTGCTGCAGTACACAGTGCTGCAGTACACAGTGCTGCAGTACACAGTGCTGCAGTACACAGTGCTGCAGTACACAGTGATGCAGTACACAGTGATGCAGTACACATTGCTGCAGTACACAGTGCTGCAGTACACAGTGCAGCAGTACACAGTGCAGCAGTACACAGTGCAGCAGTACACAGTGCAGCAGTACACAGTGCAGCAGTACACAGTGCTGCAGTACACAGTGCTGCAGTACACAGTGCAGCAGTACACAGTGCAGCAGTACACAGTGCAGCAGTACACAGTGCAGCAGTACACAGTGCAGCAGTACACAGTGCAGCAGTACACAGTGCAGCAGTACACAGTGCAGCAGTGCACAGTGCAGCAGTGCACAGTGCAGCAGTACACAGTGCAGCAGTACACAGTGCAGCAGTACACAGTGCAGCAGTACACAGTGCAGCAGTACACAGTGCAGCAGTACACAGTGCAGCAGTACACAGTGCTGCAGTACACAGTGCTGCAGTACACAGTGCTGCAGTACACAGTGCTGCAGTACACAGTGCAGCAGTACACAGTGCTGCAGTACACAGTGCTGCAGTACACAGTGCTGCAGTACACAGTGCAGCAGTACACAGTGCAGTAGTACACAGTGCAGCAGTACACAGTGCTGCAGTACACAGTGCTGCAGTACACAGTGCTGCAGTACACAGTGCTGCAGTACACAGTGCTGCAGTACACAGTGCTGCAGTACACAGTGCAGCAGTACACAGTGCTGCAGTACACAGTGCAGCAGTACACAGTGCAGCAGTACACAGTGCAGCAGTACACAGTGCAGCAGTACACAGTGCAGCAGTACACAGTGCAGCAGTACACAGTGCAGCAGTACACAGTGCAGCAGTACACAGTGCAGCAGTACACAGTGCTGCAGTACACAGTGCTGCAATACACAGTGCTGCAGTACACAGTGCTGCAGTACACAGTGCTGCAGTACACAGTGCTGCAGTACACAGTGCTGCAGTACACAGTGCTGCAGTACACAGTGCAGCAGTACACAGTGAAGCAGTACACAGTGCAGCAGTACACAGTGCAGCAGTACACAGTGCAGCAGTACACAGTGCAGCAGTACACAGTGCTGCAGTACACAGTGCTGCAGTACACAGTGCAGCAGTACACAGTGCAGCAGTACACAGTGCAGCAGTACACAGTGCTGCAGTACACAGTGCAGCAGTACACAGTGCAGCAGTATACAGTGCAGCAGTACACAGTGCAGCAGTACACAGTGCAGCAGTACACAGTGCAGCAGTACACAGTGCTGCAGTACACAGTGCAGCAGTACACAGTGCAGCAGTACACAGTGCTGCAGTACACAGTGCAGCAGTACACAGTGCAGCAGTACACAGTGCAGCAGTACACAGTGCAGCAGTACACAGTGCAGCAGTACACAGTGCAGCAGTACACAGTGCAGCAGTACACAGTGCAGCAGTACACAGTGCAGCAGTACACAGTGCTGCAGTACACAGTGCTGCAGAACACAGTGCAGCAGTACACAGTGCTGCAGTACACAGTGCTGCAGTACACAGTGCAGCAGTACACAGTGCAGCAGTACACAGTGCAGCAGTACACAGTGCAGCAGTACACAGTGCAGCAGTACACAGTGCAGCAGTACACAGTGCAGCAGTACACAGTGCAGCAGTACACAGTGCAGCAGTACACAGTGCAGCAGTACACAGTGCAGCAGTACACAGTGCAGCAGTACACAGTGCAGCAGTACACAGTGCAGTAGTACACAGTGCAGCAGTACACAGTGCAGCAGTACACAGTGCAGCAGTACACAGTGCAGCAGTACACAGTGCTGCAGTACACAGTGCAGCAGTACACAGTGCAGCAGTACACAGTGCTGCAGTACACAGTGCAGCAGTACACAGTGCAGCAGTACACAGTGCAGCAGTACACAGTGCAGCAGTACACAGTGCAGCAGTACACAGTGCAGCAGTACACAGTGCTGCAGTACACAGTGCAGCAGTACACAGTGCAGCAGTACACAGTGCAGCAGTACACAGTGCTGCAGTACACAGTGCAGCAGTACACAGTGCAGCAGTACACAGTGCAGCAGTACACAGTGCTGCAGTACACAGTGCAGCAGTACACAGCACAGCAGTACACAGTGCAGCAGTACACAGTGCAGCAGTACACAGTGCAGCAGTACACAGTGCAGCAGTACACAGTGCTGCAGTACACAGTGCAGCAGTACACAGTGCAGCAGTACACAGTGCAGCAGTACACAGTGCTGCAGTACACAGATTGCCTCAACACCGCCGTATTGAGCCATACAATTTTCACACCCATAAAAATGATGGAGTGGCATCATTAGTAGCATTTTCATTTTGCAGTGAGACTCTTACGAGCGTAGAATATGAGCGAATAATTGGAAATGTGCAATTAATGCAGAGTAATTGCAATTTGTACAAGTGGGACCGCATTTCTCAATAATCTTATCTTATAAGCTTCACTTGCATTACTCTGATGATTACATTTGCTCGACTATAATTTACGAATTAGTCTATTACCTCCAAAGCTGTGACGCTGAACTAGGAGTGTCGGGAGTGTAGAGATGCATCATCATCACATGCATGCGCTGCACAGTGTGTACTGCTACACAGTGCAGCAAAACTCAACGGCACGAAACCAAGTTTTGTGAGCAATCAAGCAAAAACGTTAAATGACCGATACATTTGATTGCAAACATGTTATCGATTCTAACCTAATCTGGTGATAACCTCTTTTATCGTCCTATCAAATGACAATAATGAGAACAATATTAAGCCAATATTCTTATTAGCCATTGTAACTCATGGACATAATTATGTGAGGGAGTTGGCGGTTGTACAATGTTGTCTGTTTTATTGTACTTGTGGATGTTGTGCTGAACTTCAGGGCACCTGCACAACACAGGCACCTGCACAACACAGGTACCTGCACAACCTAGGCACCTGCACAACACATGCACAACACAAGCACCTGCACAACACAGGCACCTGCACAACACAGGCACCTGCACAACACAGGCACCTGCACAACACAGGCACCTGCACAACACAGGCACCTGCACAACACAGGCACCTGCACAACACAAGAACCTGCACAACACAGGCACCTGCACAACACAGGCACCTGCACAACACAGGCACCTGCACAACACAGGCACCTGCACAACACATGCACAACACAAGCACCTGCACAACACAAGCACCTGCACAACACAGGCACCTGCACAACACAGGCACCTGCACAACACAGACACCTGCACAACACAGGCACCTGCACAACACAGGCACCTGCACAACACAGGCACCTGCACAACACAGGCACCTGCACAACACAGGCACCTGCACAACACAGGCACCTGCACAACACAGGCACCTGCACAACACAGGCACCTGCACAACACAGGCACCTGCACAACACAGGCACCTGCACAACACAGGCACCTGCACAACACAGGCACCTGCACAACACAGGACCTGCACAACACAGGACCTGCACAACACAGGCACCTGCACAACACAGGCACCTGCACAACACAGGCACCTGCACAACACAGGCACCTGCACAACACAGGACCTGCACAACACAGGACCTGCACAACACAGGTCCTGCACAACACAGGTCCTGCACAACACAGGCACCTGCACAACACAGGCACCTGCACAACACAGGCACCTGCACAACACAGGCACCTGCACAACACAGGCACCTGCACAACACAGGCACCTGCACAACACAGGACCTGCAAAACACAGGCACCTGCACAACACAGGACCTGCACAACACAGGCCCTGCACAACACAGGCCCTGCACAACACAGGGCCTGCACAACACAGGCACCTGCACAACACAGGCACCTGCACAACACAGGCACCTGCACAACACAGGACCTGCACAACACAGGCACCTGCACAACACAGGCACCAGTACAACACAGGCACCTGCACAACACATGCAAAACACAAGCACCTGCACAACACAGGCACCTGCACAACACAGGCACCTGCACAACACATGCACAACACAAGCACCTGCACAACACAGGCACCTGCACAACACAGGCACCTGCACAACACAGGCACCTGCACAACACAGGCACCTGCACAACACAGGCACCTGCACAACACAGGCACCTGCACAACACAGGCACCTGCACAACACAGGCACCTGCACAACACAGGACCTGCACAACACAGGACCTGCACAACACAGGCACCTGCACAACACAGGACCTGCACAACACAGGCACCTGCACAACACAGGCACCTGCACAACACAGGCACCTGCACAACACAGGCACCTGCACAACACAGGCACCTGCACAACACAGGCACCTGCACAACACAGGCACCTGCACAACGCAGGACCTGCACAACGCAGGACCTGCACAACACAGGACCTGCACAACACAGGCACCTGCACAACACAGGACCTGCACAACACAGGCACCTGCACAACACAGGCACCTGCACAACACAGGCACCTGCACAACACAGGCACCTGCACAACACAGGACCTGCACAACACAGGACCTGCACAACACAGGCACCTGCACAACACAGGACCTGCACAACACAGGCACCTGCACAACACATGCACCTGCACAACACAGGCACCTGCACAACACAGGCACCTGCACAACACAGGCACCTGCACAACACAGGCACCTGCACAACACAGGACCTGCACAACACAGGACCTGCACAACACAGGCACCTGCACAACACAGGCACCTGCACAACACAGGCACCTGCACAACACAGGCACCTGCACAACACAGGACCTGCACAACACAGGACCTGCACAACACAGGCACCTGCACAACACAGGACCTGCACAACACAGGCACCTGCACAACACAGGACCTGCACAACACAGGCACCTGCACAACACAGGACCTGCACAACACAGGCACCTGCCCAACACAGGCACCTGCACAACACAGGCACCTGCACAACACAGGACCTGCACAACACAGGCACCTGCACAACACAGGCACCTGCACAACACAGGACCTGCACAACACAGGCACCTGCACAACACATGCACCTGCACAACACATGCACCTGCACAACACAGGCACCTGCACAACACAGGCACCTGCACAACACAGGCACCTGCACAACACAGGCACCTGCACAACACAGGCACCTGCACAACACAGGACCTGCACAACACAGGCACCTGCACAACACAGGACCTGCACAACACAGGCACCTGCACAACACATGCACTTGCACAACACAGGCACCTGCACAACACAGGCACCTGCACAACACAAGCACCTGCACAACACAGGCACCTGCACAACACAGGACCTGCACAACACAGGACCTGCACAACACAGGCACCTGCACAACACATGCACCTGCACAACACAGGCACCTGCACAACACAGGCACCTGCACAACACAGGCACCTGCACAACACATGCACCTGCACAACACAGGCACCTGCACAACACAGGCACCTGCACAACACAGGCACCTGCACAACACAGGCACCTGCACAACACAGGCACCTGCACAACACAGGCACCTGCACAACACAGGCACCTGCACAACACAGGACCTGCACAACACAGGCACCTGCACAACACAGGACCTGCACAACACAGGACCTGCACAACACAGGCACCTGCACAACACAGGCACCTGCACAACACAGGCACCTGCACAACACAGGCACCTGCACAACACAGGACCTGCACAACACAGGCACCTGCACAACACATGCACCTGCACAACACAGGCACCTGCACAACACAGGACCTGCACAACACAGGCACCCGCACAACACATGCACCTGCACAACACAGGCACCTGCACAACACAGGCACCTGCACAACACAGGACCTGCACAACACAGGACCTGCACAACACAGGCACCTGCACAACACAGGCACCTGCACAACACAGGCACCTGCACAACACAGGCACCTGCACAACACAGGCACCTGCACAACACAGGCACCTGCACAACACATGCACCTGCACAACACAGGCACCTGCACAACACAGGACCTGCACAACACAGGCACCTGCACAACACAGGCACCTGCACAACACAGGCACCTGCACAACACAGGCACCTGCACAACACAGGCACCTGTGTCACGAGAAATGTTACCCTTCACCTCCTTGTTAACAATTCATTAACAAGAAGATCAGGTTCTCGGAATAGAGGAATAGCACACCTCCAGGCTATATACACAACACAAATTAAATGAATTATAATCGGCAATTACAGTACATATACTAAAAATAAAGGTACTCACCGGGGATCGCTGACCCACTTACGCAGCGCATTTTCTGGGCGCCCTCCGTTGCATTACGATGGATTGCTTCTAATATTGTGGGGCATGATACACAGGGTGAACTATGCTTAACATTTATAATTCCCAGCTAGACGTGATACAAACATCAATGAGCGCACACACAATGATTGGTGTTAGGAACAATGCTAATTAAGTAATGAAAGCATATAGCATACGTCAAATGACCTACTGCACATAATTACACAGAAATTTGGCTGACAATCCATGAACATGTCATTAGAACCCAGTTCAATTTTACAACCTGCCTCAAAGCCTACCCTACTGAATTACACACAATTGATATCCCAGTAAATCTGGCCGGCCAGCCCTTCCCTCACTTTCCCACACATGAATATGACAGAATTCCCCTCAATTATTGTGGCGTTCAGCAGTACAGATGTGGTCATAACGTTCGTTCACACGTTCCTTCTCAAAGGCACGAATCCAGTTCAGTCTCCACAAGTGATTCTCAGTTCAAAAAATTTATGACGACCACCTTCCAAATCTCCACTTCTGACTTCTAGCGCGTAACCTCCAATCACGTTAGACATCTGCGACGACCGCCCTGCCTGCAAATAATTTACCAGCTCGTTACTTCTTTTAATTGCCGAAAAATTGTGCTCAAAAATTATTTTAAATTTTTACGTTAATGTGACATTATTTTTCATGACTTTTATTTCAAAACTTCTTTTCAAAAGGAACTGTATATCTTATGATCCGAAATACTCCTTACCCGCCCAACTGTCGTTCAAATTATTACTTCATATACTGCACAGTTTGGTTACGATGTTTTCATTTCTGGAAAATAGACGTGACATTTTTTTAATTTCATTTTAATTTACGGGCTCAAAACAACTTATTCAACTTCCTCTATACGTTCAATATATTCAATATTTTCACTTATATTTTTCAGAATGCTTTTCCAGTATGACACTTAGTTACACGTACTTCTTTCTATGATGATGAACCGCGTTAGACTGATCGCCTCTCATCAGCTCTGTCCCTCCGTTCAAAAGCTGTACTCCCCCTTTTCTTTTGTGAGACCAATCATGTTCTCACGGGCTTCTTGAGCGTCCTCCTAGACTTTCCTCTAACGTTCCCATTGGTTTACCCTGAGGCTGTCCTTTTCTTATTTGCTGTTGAAATGTTTTGCCAAGCGCGCCGTAATCTCCGCCTTCTTCTGAGGTTGTTTGCTTTTCGATAATATCGCTCGCTCTCTCACGGACCTCCTAAGCCTACCATGGTGTGTCATAAATCTGTCACCCTCTTCTGTCCAGCGTCCTCAGCCCCAACGCTTACAAGTGCTTTCAATAAATTTCTCTCCATGTGGTTCAGCCGAACCCTCTCAAGTTTCGCTGGCCTCTTCTCCTCATGTTATTTTAAGATCGCCCTGTCTACAAACACTTTTGTGGAAAGGTTTCTCTGCCCTGTAAGAGATCTTGTAACCAAGTTCCCTCAGAAATTCCTTCGTGGTAAAATAAATACAAAACTGCCCGATGCTCTTCAGATTGGCCTTACCAAAACATTCTTTCAACGAACGTGTGGGCTCGATCACTCTCTGTACTGCTGAATGCGCACCCTACAATGTTTTAACAACACATAAAGCAAAGCCCACTGATGTATTTTTTCTTTTTAAAGTACAAAATTTGTTACACGTAAATTTGTTACACATGATCAAAAACTCGAATTTATCACACCTGGTTAAGATTTTCCCTAAATTCTCATTTCCAATTCGAAAATTGATTATTCTTAACAGATTCTCGACACCTGCACAACACAGGCACCTGCACAACACAGGCACCTGCACAACACATGCACCTGCACAACACAGGCACCTGCACAACACAGGCACCTGCACAACACAGGCACCTGCACAACACAGGCACCTGCACAACACAGGCACCTGCACAACACAGGCACCTGCACAACACATGCACCTGCACAACACAGGCACCTGCACAACACAGGACCTGCACAACACAGGCACCTGCACAACACATGCACCTGCACAACACAGGCACCTGCACAACACAGGCACCTGCACAACACAGGCACCTGCACAACACAGGCACCTGCACAACACATGCACCTGCACAACACAGGCACCTGCACAACACAGGCACCTGCACAACACAGGACCTGCACAACACAGGCACCTGCACAACACAGGACCTGCACAACACAGGCACCTGCACAACACAGGCACCTGCACAACACATGCACCTGCACAACACAGGCACCTGCACAACACAGGACCTGCACAACACAGGCACCTGCACAACACATGCACCTGCACAACACAGGCACCTGCACAACACATGCACCTGCACAACACAGGCACCTGCACAACACAGGACCTGCACAACACAGGCACCTGCACAACACATGCACCTGCACAACACAGGCACCTGCACAACACAGGACCTGCACAACACAGGCACCTGCACAACACAGGCACCTGCACAACACAGGCACCTGCACAACACAGGCACCTGCACAACACATGCACCTGCACAACACAGGCACCTGCACAACACAGGCACCTGCACAACACAGGACCTGCACAACACAGGCACCTGCACAACACAGGCACCTGCACAACACAGGCACCTGCACAACACAGGCACCTGCACAACACAGGCACCTGCACAACACAGGCACCTGCACAACACATGCACCTGCACAACACAGGCACCTGCACAACACAGGCACCTGCACAACACAGGCACCTGCACAACACAGGACCTGCACAACACAGGCACCTGCACAACACAGGCACCTGCACAACACATGCACCTGCACAACACAGGCACCTGCACAACACAGGACCTGCACACCACAGGCACCTGCACAACACAGGCACCTGTACGACACCTAGATAGTCACCTTTGACACATGCGCTACGTTAAGAGACAACGAGCGCAGTTTCGTATCATGAGGCCGACAGGATTTTGAAATATGAATGAATGTTCATATTTGGAAGTATAAAGAAATGAATAAAAAATATGAACGAATAAATATCGGAAATAAAATTTGACCGCTAAGACCAAAAAAAGGAAGTGGCGACAGAATGCAGAGCTTCTCACTTCCGCAACATGGAAGTCACGCGTGAAATGAAGCAAAACCCGCGCAAAATAAGGAACAAGTCCAAGACTGAAGAGTTCGGTGCGCAGGAACTGAACGCAGTTTGGAGAAATCGGCACATCGACGCGCATTGCTTTCCCTAATCGAAAGTCTTTCATACGTCGAATTGCTGCCAAAGAAATGGAGATCTTTGCCCGACAGTACGATATAAAGTGAAGTATAATGTGCATAAATCAGTTTTAAAACATTATTGTTCAAAATAGGGTTTTATTATCGAAGATGCCGCACTGGCGTTTCATCAGCGCGTACAGTGCATTTCTCTTCATTTTCCTCAACCTACTTGCATACCATTTCTGATGACTTCGTTCAGGATTATAGATGGATCAACAGGTAGATGCGAATGTTTGTACTTAAGAGCCGTTTAATTAAGCACAAATATCAAGTGATAATAGCGAAAGACATCAAATGGAAAGGCTGAAGGTATTACAGCCACGCAGAAGAAATTGAGGTGGTCCCCTTAAAATATGGAGCTACGATCAAATGAATTTCACACAATACTTGTCTTCCATTTTCTATTATCTCCCACCTAGACAACGTATTAGTATGCAGTTCAGCATCAACTCTCATAAATACGAACAAAGTTATATGCTCATCAATTTTCCCGAGTTTAGCACGTTCTCCCAGGAATTAATTTCGACAATATTCACATTGCCCAACTGACGAGATTGTGTTAGCAGTGAAGTACTCAATTGGTTTAGGAAATACTATGCACAGAAGTGTTCATATTAATTTAGCCACTAGACCAAACGCGAAAAAAGCCTTAATCAAAAATTGGCAATCACTAGTAAAAACTAATATATTTCGCTCTTAAATACGAATGTACAGGTGACCTATGAAAGATGAATTTAGGCGACTATACGATGGGAAATTCTAATTCTACGCCAGACATAATTTAATCGACGCTGATGAGTTTTGATTACGTTTTCACCCAAATCCGTACATTAGGAGTCAACGCAGCACTTAAGGAATCCTCAGCCCAAAATATTGCTGTGCGCAAGGACTCCCACACATACAGGGGCCGCAGGCTAACAGTAATGGTACAAAATCTGCAGACAAATGCGGCTGAAGTTTTGGCTGCCCACGTCCAAATCAACACAAACCTGAAGGTTTCATACTGAAACTTGTCCACTCGTTTGCCTGGGTATTCAACCCTCAACTGTACGGTGTCCAGAAATAGTGATGACAGGGTAATGCAGGGATAGTCATCAGAAATTAAGGCAGACCAGCACTCGCAGTAACTCGGCCGCGTCAGGACGTGCACAGGACAATGCGCAAGCAACAGCGGCCAGGAGAGGCCTGCCCCTACGTCGGGTTTGTTGCACGACAACGCGCGCCGTCACACAGCGCCTGCACTCCGCCGGGCTGCGGCTCTGGCACGTGGTGGCGCTGGTGAGGGGCACCAGTGAGGTAACCAGTGAGGGAGACCAGTACCAGGTAAGGGACAACAGTGAGTGACATACGTGAGGGGCAGCAGTGAGTGGTACAAAAGAGGGGCACCAGCACCAGGTGAGGTGAGCACCCTCACCACCACCACCACCACCACCACCTCGTGGCAGCACCACCAGCACAGATGAGGGGGTAATAGCAGCAGCAGGTGAGGGGCAGCACTAGCAGCAGCAAGTGAGGGGCACCAGCAGCAGCAAGTGAGGGGCAACAGCAGCAGCAGCAAGTAAAGGGCACCAGCAGCAGCAGCAGCAGCAGCAGCAAGTGAGGGTCAGCAGTGTCAGCAGGTGAGGGGCACCAGCAGCAGCAGGTGAGGGGCAGCATTAACAGCAGCAAGTGAGGGGCACCAGCAGCAGCAGCGAGGGGCAGCAGTGTCAGCAGGTGAGGGGCACCAGCAACAGCGGGTGAGGAGCAGCACTAGCAGCACAGATGAGGGGCAATAGCAGCAGCAAGTGAGGGGCACCAGCAGCAGCGAGGGGCAGCAGTGTCAGCAGGTGAGGGGCATCAGCAGCAGCAGGTGAGGGGCAGCACTAGCAGCAGCAGGTGAGGGGCAGCAACAAGTGAGGGGCACCAGCAGCAGCAAGTGAGGGGCAGCAGTGTCAGGGCCGACCAGCACGCAGCCTCGCCGCAGAATGTCACCGCCGCTGCGGTCCTCTCGCATCACAGCGCCTCCTCTTGTTGTGTTGTTGTTACCTGCGTTGCTGTTGCTCTTGTTGCCTCCGTTACTGTTGCTCTTGTTGCCTTCGTTAATTTAGCTCTTGTTACCTCCGTTACCGCTGTTTCCTTTACTTCCGTTACTGTTGCTCTTGTTACCATCACCTCCATTACGGTTACCACTCCACTACCATCGCTACCACAATCTCCACCATTGCCCTTAGGAAATTCAATAAGTCAATAGATAACCATTTCGATTTTCCGACAGATGAATGCGCAAACAGTATATTGTAAGTTGTGTACTGTCTGTAGGCCCAATGTACTCAGAAAAGCATAATGAGCAGCTGTACTGTACGGGCAGTTCACTGGCAACAGTATACTGTGTAGCTGTGTACTGCTGCACTGGCAACAGTATACTGTGTAGCTGTGTACTGCTGCACTGGCGACAGAATAGTCGGAAGTAGTGTACTGTTAGTGTAGGCATCCTGAGGAAGTAAGGATACATAGAAATATACACACAAAGTATTACATTTATAATGAATCTTGCACACGCGTTTGTCTTTGTGTTCGACCAAAATTACTAAAAAATGAAAATTAGTTCATGTGAAACGTGACCAATAATATAACAAAAATTTAAAGAACAAGTTAACACATCCGGCAAAAAATTTACACACCCAACACTAATTCCCATTAAAGTTTCAGTTTCTCGAAAATTTCCTCAAAAAGTTATTAGTGATCGCAATAATGTTGGTATCGTTCGGATTGTTAGGCATCTGCGTGGCCCTCATCTTCGCCAGATCTCGGACACAGCGCTCCTGAAACTGTTCCCCTGTACAGGGTACTGCCCTGAGGGCCCTCACTTGGTGCTCGTGCCCTTCGCTCTTCGTGCTACTCGCCCCTCGTCATTTGTGACTATGGATACTCACAAGCTAATCTACGCTGGACCGCCACCGGCCCACCCCCAGGCCGCCACCGGCCCACTACCGGACCGCCACCGGCCCACTACCGGACCGCCACCGGCCCACTACCGGACCGCCACCGGCCCACCACCAGGCCGCCACCGGCCCACTACCGGACCGCCACCGGCCCACCACCAGGCCGCCACCGGCCCACTACCGGACAGCCACCGGCCCACTACCGGACAGCCACCGGCCCACTACCGGACCGCCACCGGCCCACCACCAGGCCGCCACCGGCCCACTACCGGACTGCCACCGGCCCACTACCAGACCGCCACCGGCCCCCCACCAGGCCGCCACCGGCCCACTACCGGACCGCCACCGGCCCACCACCGGACCGCCACCGGCCCACCACCGGACCGCTACCGGCCCACCACCAGGCCGCTACCGGCCTACTACCGGACCGCCACCGGCTTACTACCGGACCGCCACCGGCCCACTACCGGACCGCCACCGGCCCCTCACCAGGCCGCCACCGGCCCACTACCGGACCGCCACCGGCCCACTACCGGAGCGCCACCGGCCCACCACCAGGCCGCCACCGGCCCACTACCGGACTGCCACCGGCCCACCATCGGACCGCCACCGGCCCACCACCGGCCCACCACTGGACCGCCACCGGCCCACCACCGGACCGCCACCGGCCCACCACCGGCCCACCACTGGACCGCCACCGGGCCACCACCAGGCCGCCACCGGCCCACTACCGGACCGCCACCGGCCCACCACCGGACCGCCACCGGCCCACCACTGGACCGCCACCGGCCCACCACCAGGCCGCCACCGGCCCACTACCGGACCGCCACCGGCCCACCACCGGACCGCCACCGGCCCACCACCGGCCCACCGCTGGACCGCCACCGGCCCACCACCGGACCACCACCGGCCCACCACCGGCCCACCACCGGACCGCCACCGGCCCACCACCGGCCCACCACTGGACCGCCACCGGCCCACCACCAAGCCGCCACCGGCCCACTACCGGACCGCAACCGGCCCACCACCGGACCGCCACCGGCCCACCACCGGCCCACCACTGGACCGCCACCGGACCGGAAGTGCCAGTTTTCTCGTGGGAAAAAATTCGATCGCAGCGAGCGGTGAACCGTGACGCGTGACGGCGCTGTTCCGTCACGCCCCCCCTGCCCCCTGATGGCCCCCCTCCCTGGTGCCTCCCCCCGTATGTGGAGCAGGTTACAGTTACGCTGCCTAGGCCGCGTGCAGCAAAAATCTGTTTTGCTGGCGGTAGCAGGCGGGGTGGTGGGGTGGCGGGGTGTAGTGGTGGGGTGTGGTGGTGGGGTGCGGTGGTGGGGTGTAGTGGTGGGGTGCGGTGGTGGGGTGTAGTGGTGGGGTGTGGTGGTGGGGTGTAGTGGTGGGGTGTAGTGGTGGGGTGTAGTGGTGGGGTGTGGTGGTGGGGTGTGGTGGTGGGGTGTGGTGGTGGGGTGTGGTGGTGGGGTGCGGTGGTGGGGTGCGGTGGTGAGGTGTGGTGGTGGGGTGTAGTGGTGGGGTGTAGTGGTGGGGTGTAGTGGTGGGGTGTAGTGGTGGGGTGTAGTGGTGGGGTGTGGTGGTGGGGTGTGGTGGTGGGGTGTGGTGGTGGGGTGCGGTGGTGGGGTGTGGTGGTGGGGTGTGGTGGTGGGGTGTGGTGGTGGGGTCTGGTGGTGGGGTGTGGCGGTGAGGTGTGGTGGTGGGGTGTTGGGGTGTGGTGGTGGGGTGTGGTGGTGGGGTGTGGTGGTGCTGTGTGGTGGTGGGGTGTTGGAGTGTGGTGGTGGGATGTTGGGGTGTGATGGTGGGGTGTTGGGGTGTGGTGGTGGGGTGTGGTGGTGGGGTGTGGTGGTGGGGTGTGGTGTGGTAGGTGTGGTGTGGTAGTGGGGTGTGGTGTGGTAATGGGGTGTGGTGTGGTAGTGGGGTGTGGTGTGGTAGTGGGGTGTGGTGTGGTAGTGGGGTGTGGTGTGATAGTGGGGTGTGGTGTGGTAATGGGGTGTGGTGTGGTAGTGGGGTGTGGTATAGTAGTGGGGTGTGGTGTAGTAGTGGGGTGTGGTGTGGTGGGGGGTGTGGTGGGGTGGCAGGGTGTGATGAGGTGGCGGGGTGTCGTGGGGTGGCTGGGTGTGATGGTGGGGTGATGGTGTGTGATGTGGTGGTGGGGTGTGATGGGGTGGCGGGGTGTGGTGGTGTGGTGGGGTGGTGGGGTGTGGTGGGGTGGTAGGGTGGGGTGTGGTTTGGTGGTGGGGCGGCGGGTTGTGGTGGGGTGGCGAGGTGTGGTGGAGTGACGGGTTTTGGTGGGGTGGCGGGGTGTGGTGACGGGGTGTGGTGGGGTGGCGGGGTGTGGTAACCACTTCTCACCACCACTCACCACCACAGCTACCAATCACCACCCCCATCACTCACTACTACTCACCACCACCACTTACCACCACTCACCACCACCACCACCACCACTCTCACCCCTCACCACCACCACTCTCACCCCTCACCACCACTCCCACCCCTCACCACCACCACCACCATCCCTCCCGCCCTTCATCACCACCACCATCCCTCCCGCCCTTCATCACTACCACAACCCCTCACCACCATCACTCCGATCCCTCACCACCACCACTCCCGCCCCTCACCACCCCTCACCACAACCACTCACCACCACCACTCCCGCCCCTCACAACCATCACTCCCACCCCTCACCACCATCACTCCCACCCCTTACCACCACCACTCTCGCCCCTAAAAACCACCACCACTCCCGCCCCTCACCACCACCACCACTCACGGCCCCTCACCACCACCACTCTCGCCCCTCACCACCACCACTCTCGCCCCTCACCACCACTACCACTCTCGCCCCTCACCCCACAACCACTCCCACACCTCTCCACCACCACTCTCGCCCCTCACCATTACCACCACTCTCGCCCCTCACCCCACAACCACTCCCACCCCTCACCACCACCAACACCAACACTACCGCCCCTCACCACCACCAACACCAACACTACCGCCCCTCACCACCACCACTACCGCCACTCACCACCACCACTCACTACCCCTCATTATCACCACTCCCGCCCCTCACCACTACCACTCTTGCCCCTCACCACCACTCCTCACAACCACTCACCACCACTCCTCACAACCACTCACCACCACCACCACTCCCACCCCTCACCACCACCACCACGACCGCCCCTAACACCACTCACTACCCCTCATTATCACCACTCCCGCCCCTCATCACTACCACTCCCACCCCTCACCACCACTCACCACTCACCACTCACCACCACCACCACCACCACACCAGCAACTAAGGCAAACTTACACAATTATAACTTTCAACTTTAACCAAAGTTGAGGCGCAGAACTTTACAGCGCAACTTGAGGGAACTTGACAATGTGGTGAGCAGTTGTGGTGCGCTGCTGTGGCGTGTGTAGTATGTGTTGGGCGTGTTTTGTGTTACACGCTCTGCTTTGTGTAGCGTGTGTTGTGTTACACGCTCTGTTGTGTGTGGCGTGTGTTGTGTTACACGCTGCTGTGTGCGGCGTGTGTTGTGTTAGTGTTACACGCTCTGCTGTGTGTGGCGTGTGTTGTGTTACACGCTGCTGTGTGCGGCGTGTGTTGTGTTAGTGTTACACGCTCTGCTGTGTGTGGCGAGTGTTGTATTACACGCTGCTGTGTGTGGCGTGTGTTGTGTTACACGCTGCTGTGTGTGGCGTGTGTTGTGTTACACGCTGCTGTGTGTGGCGTGTGTTGTGTTACACGCTGCTGTGTGCGGCGTGTGTTGTGTTAGTGTTACACGCTCTGCTGTGTGTGGCGAGTGTTGTATTACACGCTGCTGTGTGTGGCGTGTGTTGTGTTACACGCTGCTGTGTGTGGCGTGTGTTGTGTTACACGCTGCTGTGTGTGGCGTGTGTTGTGTTACACGCTGCTGTGAGTGGCTTGTGTTGTGTTACACGCTGCTGTGGGTGGCGTGTGTTGTGTTACACGCTGCTGTGTGTGGCGTGTGTTGTGTTACACGCTGCTGTGAGTGGCTTGTGTTGTGTTACACGCTGCTGTGTGTGGCGTGTGTTGTGTTACACGCTGCTGTGTGTGGCGTGTGTTGTGTTACACGCTGCTGTGAGTGGCTTGTGTTGTGTTACACGCTCTGCTGTGTGTGGCGTGTGTTGTGTTACACGCTGCTGTGTGTGGCGTGTGTTGTGTTACACGCTGCTGTGTGTGGCGTGTGTTGTGTTACACGCTGCTGTGTGTGGCGTGTGTTGTGTTACACGCTGCTGTGGGTGGCGTGTGTTGTGTTACACGCTGCTGTGTGTGGCGTGTGTTGTGTTACACGCTGCTGTGAGTGGCTTGTGTTGTGTTACACGCTGCTGTGTGTGGCGTGTGTTGTGTTACACGCTGCTGTGAGTGGCGTGTGTTGTGTTACACGCTGCTGTGTGTGGCGTGTGTTGTGTTACACGCTCTGCTGTGTGGCGTGTCATGGGTACTCTTCTCATAATATCGCTCCTGAAGAGTACTGCTAACTATTGCTACTGACGAGTACTGCTAACTATTGCTACTGACGAGTACTGCTAACTATTGCTACTGACGAGTACTGCTAACTATTGCTACTGACGAGTACTGCTAACTATTGCTACTGACGAGTACTGCTAACTATTGCTACTGACGATTACTGCTAACTATTGCTACTGACGAGTACTGCTAACTATTGCTACTGACGAGTATTGCTAACTATTGCTACTGACGAGTATTGCTAACTATTGCTACTGACGAGTACTGCTAACTATTCCTACTGACGAGTACTGCAAACTATTGCTACTGACGAGTACTGCTAACTATTGCTACTGACGAGTACTGCTAACTATTGCTACTGACGAGTACTGCTAACTATTGCTACTGACGAGTACTGCTAACTATTGCTACTGACGAGCACTGCAAACTATTGCTACTGACGATTACTGCTTACTATTCCTACTGACGAGTACTGCTAACTATTGCTACTGACGAGTACTGCTAACTATTCCTACTGACGAGTACTGCAAACTATTGCTACTGACGAGTATTGCTAACTATTGCTACTGACGAGTATTGCTAACTATTGCTACTGACGAGTACTGCTAACTATTCCTACTGACGAGTACTGCAAACTATTGCTACTGACGAGTACTGCTAACTATTGCTACTGACGAGTACTGCTAACTATTTCTACTGACGAGTACTGCTAACTATTGCTACTGACGAGTACTGCAAACTATTGCTACTGACGAGTACTGCTAACTATTGCTACTGACGAGTACTGCTAACTATTGCTACTGACGAGTACTGCTAACTATTGCTACTGACGAGTACTGCTAACTATTGCTACTGACGAGTAATACAAACTATTGCTACTGACGAGTACTGCTAACTATTGCTACTGACGAGTACCGCTAACTATTGCTACTGACGAGTACTGCTAACTATTGCTACTGACGAGTACTGCTAACTATTGCTACTGACGAGTACTGCTAACTATTGCTACTGACGAGTACTGCTAACTATTGCTACTGACGAGTACTGCTAACTATTGCTACTGACGAGTACTGCTAACTATTGCTACTGACGAGTACTGCTAACTATTGCTACTGACGAGTACTGCTAACTATTGCTATTGACGAGTACTGCTAACTATTGCTACTGACGAGTACTGCTAACTATTGCTACTGATGATTACTGCTTACTATTGCTACTGACGAGTACTGCTTACTATTGCTACTGACGAGTACTGCTAACTATTGCTACTGACGAGTACTGCTTACTATTGCTACTGACGAGTACTGCTAACTATTGCTACTGACGAGTACTGATTACTATTGCTACTGACGAGTACTGCTAACTATTGCTACTGACGAGTACTGCTAACTATTGCTACTGACGAGTACTGCTAACTATTGCTACTGACGAGTACTGCTAACTATTGCTACAGACGATTACTGCTAACTATTGCTACAGACGATTACTGCTTACTATTGCTACTGACGAGTACTGCTAACTATTGCTACAGACGATTACTGCTTACTATTGCTACTGACGAGTACTGCTTACTATTGCTACTGACGAGCACCCTAATACTAACAACGAAAGTAGAAATGTACCAGTCAAGAATAAAAGATCCTATGAGAAGAACGATATACAAACCCATAAATTTGCTACCAAGAATATTTCCCTCCGTAATAATGAGCTGCTGTTAATCAACAGGCAACATGATAAAACAAAAGTTAAGAATAGCTCCAATAATGTACAAACTGCAGGGCCTACAAAGCGCATAAGTCAGACGCGTTTTACTTATTTGTCATGTTATAAAAGCATGAAAATGTGTCCCTTGAATTGAGATTTACTACGTCGACATATATCATAACTGATCTCATCATTCAAAGTTATCATTGAACAGTTTTAACTGTAGTTCATCACTCCTACTCATAATTCAGCTCTAGCAACCTATTTTAATCCAACTTTTGTGTCCATAATTCATCATTGGCATCCATAATTAATCACTGATAGTAATAATTCAACCCTTGACCCATAATCCATTGCTTGTGTCCATAATTCATCATTAGGACCCATAATCCATCACATGAACCCATAATGCATCAAATGTACCCATAATTCTTCACATGAACCCATAATCCATCAAATGTACCCATAATCCATCCCATGAACCCATAATCCTTCAAATGTACCCATAATTCTTCACATGAACCCATAATCCGTCACATGAACCCACAATCCATCACATGAACCCATAATCCATCACATGAACCCATAATCCATCACATGAACCCATAATCCATCAAATGTACCCACCCTTAATCCATCCCTTACACTCATAACTCACCACTCGCACCCATTATTCACCCCACATACGCACGAGATATTCATCAGGCGGCTCATGGCGCAATAGTAATTAAATAATTCCACTATCGATTGGGCCTAACAAATTAGACGAAGTAATAACGCAGGAACTCGAGGCGGCGCGCACCGGCAACTGGCAACACGCAAAAGTTCCTCGCTGGTCGCAACGCAAAACTCACCAGAAATCTTAACTTATAAAAACCTGCAAAAATTAAAAGAAATAATCGGAGCAAAAAATTCTACCTGGAAATGCGGTCGTGACTGAATGGTCGGAGCGGGAGGGGAGAGAAGATGGAGGGGGAAAGGGGGTTAGGAGGGGGGTAAGGGAGGGAGGAGGGAATGTACACAGTTCACGCTACACGCTCTCGTCCAGCGGTAGTGACCATTTCATTCATTTCAGCAACCTGCCGCAGCTCCGCCATAGCGCACACGGTCGTGGAAATGCTGTCTGGTAGCAGTTCGAACAAATTATTCCCTCACACACATAGCATTTCGTTGATTTCTCAAAAACGCCACAATTGAGAACAAAATCAGAACGTATGCACATCCTTTGGGCCCTTTATTAGACTAACTTTTTACGGTGATGGATGGTCGCATTGGTAAGTTCGAATACGAATGCAAAATGTTTGTTCCATGAGATTTCCATTTTTTACCCAATTATTATTTCATCACGTACCACCACCATTTGTAATTAGCCCATCATTATTTACCTCTTAAAAAAACATTCGTACGTACGTAATTTCGGTCATACCAAGAGAGTTGGAGAAACCAGGATGTCAACGCAGCGCTAATTCCTTAATTAACGAACGGAGGTTAATACTGCTCCAACAGAGGAATAACTCGTAAAAAAAAACTTTTCCACATATTAGTTCAAAGTTACTCCTGGGTGTGGGAACGTTTGTATTACCAACAGTACGGTGCGGAGGAGATTGGGAGGGGGGTCGGAATTGCTCGCTACCGCACGCTGCCGGTGCCCGCCAACTAGCTGAAGCCACTGTAGTGACACCAGTTAGTGAATGCTAATCGATTACGTAGGTGTTCTTGGGGGAAATTTTATCCATAAAATAGGCATTTTGAACACATCGTGTCCACAACGCAACCCGTGGGAACTGCATTTGTCCAACGTTGTGACTAAAAGCAAGGTGAGAAGGTTCACTTTCCTGCAAGTGTATCTAATGAAATTAAATTTATTTTTAAGCATACTGCAAGAGCAGAGCGTGGACGTGACAATAACCAAGCTAGTAAACTGATGAGACTATCAGAATTGATAGTAAATATGTTTGATGGTAAAACATTGGCGTGCCGGTTTTCCACCACCATTTGGCGGCTGGTCAGGGGCGCCTCAGCACCGCGACCTCACCAACCGTCTTGGTCAGGAGGCGGGTGTCTCACGTGTGTAGCCTGGGTACTGTGTGGTGTGTGCGTGTACTTGTGTACTTTTGTGGTGGGGGTGTACCCACTTGTGTACTTTTGTGGCGGGGTGTATACGCACTTGTGTACTTTTGTGGCGGGGTGTACAGACTTGTGTACTTTTGTGGTGAAGGTGTACGGACTTGTGTACTTTTGTGGTGGGGGTGTACGGACTTGTGTACTTCTGTGGTGGGGGTGTACGGACTTGTATACTTTTGTGGTGGGAGTGTACGGACTTGTGTACTTCTGTGGTGGGAGTGTACGGACTTGTGTACTTCTGTGGTGGGGTGTACGGACTTGTGTACTTCTGTGGTGGGGGTGTACGGACTTGTGTACTTCTGTGGGGGGGGTGTAAGCACTCGAGTACTTTTGAAGTGAGAACGGACCTACAGAATTCTCCGTAATTGCTGGAATTCCCGTCGGCACTCAGGTTCGTCGTAGGAAATTGGACATACACTTACAATAGCCCACCTCTAGCGCAGCCGCGCTGAATGTTCTACTTTTCAAGTCTGGACTAACTCGACTATCTGGAGGATATGAGGCAGGTTCTGTGAGACAGCGACACAGAAACTGCTTTACACAACACTGCGTTGCTCTTCCATTCACACAGGACATACAAAGTGCAAGCGTATTTCAGCCGCAAGAAGGTCACACAATTCACGTTCTGTACGACCTACAACAGCTATGAACCACTCAAGTCCTACAATTTCATTCATCTCATTATAAAAAAGTAGGCGCGTGATTTCTGTTCAAGTGAACATCACCAAATGAAAAATTCACATGCTCGCGTGCGGTTGATGAGGAATTATTTACAGCACACAACACCGCCCATCACCACACATCATACAGCACAAAATGCAGCGGTAGATGTTCTACAACTCTGCTTTAGTGGCCTTGAATAATTGAAAGACATCGAGCACACGCTGTACTCATCGCTGCTGAGTGCAGGTGCGTTGGGTCATCCACACAGCGTCACACACACAGCACTTACACAGCGTCACACACAGCACCTATACAGTGTCACACACACACACACAGCGTCTACACACTGTCACACAACACCTACACACCCTCACACAAAAACAGAATGAAAGATCTCACTTCATGCGAAGAAATTACAAAAATTTCAATCAGCAAATGTACGTGCGTACACTAATTCCACACGTGTGTGCGTGTCACGTGGAAGCCAGACACACAGCGAGGACATACACTACATGCCAATTGTGCAGCCAACACACACCGTATACATACATACACTCACCCAGCACACAAGTACACATACACCTGCAGTACCCAAACACGCGACGCACGCGCCACATTCCGACGTCACAATGGCACAGAAATTACCAAAACTCCTCACCTGCATCACAAGACATTGGACCAACAATAGAGAAGTTCACACGTCACCCCAAGACGTGATAAGCAGGTACACTACATCTGAGAAAAAATCGTCTTCCAATACACCTTTGTCGCGAAGTATTTCAATGCGACTTATCAGCGTCACAATACATGTTTGGCAACACAGCGCCTATTTACGGGACAATTTTAGCGCTAATCGCAACTCTAATTGCTTAAATTATACCGACCCACGCGAGACAGCGTCCTTCTCATGAACGCCACTTAGGAATATTTGCAAGAATGTCTTGTTTTACGGCGGTGAGCAGGTCGCTTCACCACGATGGGTTGAACTAAAATTCAATATTTAACTCAAATTCAAAGTCAATTATAGCAAGCCATATTGAAAAAAAAACATTAAATGGTTCGTGCTTTCATTGAGCTTTGATTAAGTATTTATGGAAACTGAGTTTGTGACTACTGGTCGGTGAGCAGCATCATGAAGCTTGCCTCCGTGTACACCGGAGCCGGCTGACACGACGCGCCCTACGTGTTAAGGATCGTATGAATATTGAGTAAATGCACGCGGGAGTAAAATTATTTTGTCTTCGGTCTCCGTCGCACGGATGCGAGCAAGTGGGGGAGAGTGTGGGGGTGAAAGGCAAGGGGAGAGGGGTTCACTTAAGGGACAGGGAAGAGGGTGTCGCAGGAGAAGGGGACACACGACAGCAGCTTTCGCTGAAACCCAACACTTTCCCTCAAATTCAAGTTGTCGCCAAAAGAAGAAACCGCCATCCAGAAGCTACCACATTTAAATACTCATTTGAACTCTCGCAATTAACCGGAATGTTCTTGTAACAGATGCGAACAGAAGCGCACGCAGTTGCTGAGGTATCTATCCATCAGTGATTCAATCAGTCAATCGATGCTCGTGCATGCGACATCCTATGCAAACCTCAACTTAGATGGACAAAAAATAGTTTTGGTTATTCATGTAATGCGATACGTCCTTCAATTTATGAACAGCTGGAACTGATTCTAATGCACATTAGTTGAGAATCAGATGAGAAGTTACACATAACTCGGGTAGAGCTACTAATGAACTCACCTTGTGGGAATACTGGTCGAACATTCCGTTGAAGTCCATGTCGTTAGCGCCGCTGCCGACGTAGCTTGTATCCATGATACGGTGAACAGCTCTCTATAATGGCTGGATCCACAGTCCCAGGTCACGATCAACTCAAATAAAATTAGCAACTTCACAGTTCAAGGCCACGATGAGTCTTTAAACTGGTCCTCAGATAGTCATTTTTCAAGCCACGACGCGGAGCGCGAATTTAAAAAGCCTATGCGCTTGTGCCTGAAGCACTTCTTTTAAAATTTCAGTCTTAGTTTTCACTATAAAACACTATTACTTACAATCAAAGAAAGAATGAATGTCTGTAACGGGAAAAAGTTGGTCAGCGATCACAGCAGAAGCAAGGGTTTGCTATTATTTCACTTTTCCGTGGACTGCACCTTAAAAAATCTGTCACAGACAACGTTTAGCAAGTGCCAACATCACAACTGTCAACACCATTGAGGAAGGATACGCCACAAAAATGTTACAAACGTCCACAAACAAAACACATTTCAAGTCACTGCAGTAGAGACATGCTTGACACTGTCGTACGTGCAGTTGAAGTTAGAGAGTTGAGTACAGTAGAGATAAGCAAAAGCAGAGGGGAAGCAACAGCCACAACCCACACATATGCATAACACAACACACAGCAACACAGGCGCAATCCATCCACCCAAATACATGCAACACATCCACATGATCCCGTGATGCCGAAGTCTGACAGCCAGCGAGAGCAAGGAACTGCGCAGGTCATGAACAGTAGAGTGCAGGGCGCTCAGTATAGCTCGTTGAGAAATTAATACTATGCTTGAAAAATATGAAGACAGTTAACGATACTTTGATACCGTGGGTGCAACGAATGCCACGTCGCAGAGTTTCAACCGAAGTAAAGGGGCGAGGCGACATGAGTCGCGTAGCTGTGTTCACACTTGCTCACCAGCTGATAACGAGGCTGCGACACACTGCATGGCCTTCAAATGCTTCACTGCTCTTCTATATTTACCTAACCTTGCAAAGTTCAAACTAAATTACCTTTTGACTTGTATTCTATATCATTTGTCGAGTTTGAGCGATCGTTATTGTGACAGGATATACGGAGGAGACTCGAAGATTTCCGATTCAGTCACCAGTGAGACACGGGGCACACCTTCGGAATAACAGCTTTGGAACAAATTTGCTATGCTGTACGGCATGGAAAATGAGCATGAACACTTTTTCAAAATTGGAATATAAAATGCACCAAGTACACTCATGAAAATGGACATTATTTCATTACTCCTACGAAACCAAGTGAACTCCCAAAACATTTACTTCAAATTGTCGTTGGAAGAGATTTGAGAACACTGAATTTCTAATTTCACTGAGTATAACGCAGACTAAATAAGAACAATAAGAGTGCAATCACAGCAAAGAAATGCTGCCGTGGTGCGTGTTATGCTATAAAAGCAAGCTATCATGATCGTTGTTCCCAGCATAAAAATGAGTTAAATGTAGTACATATTAGAGCAAAAAATGTTATTACGGTCAATGCTCAAGACATAGAAGCGAATTTTGGTGGAAAATGTTGAAACGAATACATGAAGTTATGATTGAGAGCATCAAGCGAAATGTAGTGTATGTAGAGACCACAGAAGTGAGTTACGACGGCCAGCATTGGGACCATAAAGCGCTAATGAGCAACTACCGAGTGGCACGTCACGTAGATCGCTGTGCGCCGCCACACTCACGCGTGTTCGAACCCATGCACTCCACACACACCATGTGTTGTGCAGGATGCGTGCTGCCACTGGGGTGATGTGTGTGTGCTGGACTGGGGTGTTCTGTGTTATATGTGTTGGAACTGCGATGTTACATGTACTGGAACAGTGGTGTAATGTGTGCTGGATCTGGGGAGTGGTGTTTGTCATGTGTACGGAACTGGGGTGTTGTATGCACTGGAACTGGGGTGTTGTGTCTATTATATATACGGGAACTGGGGTGTTGTGTCTGTTATATATACGGGCACTGTGGTGTTATGTTTGTTATATGCGCTTGACCTGTGGTTTTTGTTGTACGCTACGACGTTGTGTTACCATGTTTGTTACAAGCAACAAAAGTATGCTGTTATACGTTTGTCATATGTCCGGCAACTGCGGCCTTATAGGTTTGGCTTATATACTGGAAGTGTGGTAGTACGTGTTTGTGATATGAACCGAAACTACGATGTTTTGTGCACTGAAACTGTGCTATATGTTTGTGGTACGGACAAGAACTGGTGTTATAGGTTTGTTATATGCGCTGTAAATCAAGTGGTGTCCTGCGAAAATTTGTTTTATGCAGTAAAGATGTGGTGTTAAATGAATATTTGTTACGTGTGCTCTAAGTTATGTAGTATATAAATATTTGGTGCGTGCGCTAGAAGTAAAGTTTTGTATAATTACGTTACAAAAACTGGAACGGAGAGGCAATGTAAGTTTATCCTTAGAAGTAAGAACTTCATGAGCTGTACTATTAATACGAGCTGTTATGTATAATTATGGGCCAATAATTATGTTATCTAGCTTTAGAGGTCAAATGAACAATGTTTTCTCTCTCCCTCCTTTCCTCCCTCTC
The DNA here is from genome assembly GCA_030386875.1 of Morinoia aosen. Taxonomy (NCBI): domain Eukaryota; kingdom Metazoa; phylum Arthropoda; class Malacostraca; order Amphipoda; family Talitridae; genus Morinoia; species Morinoia aosen. The sequence continues at coordinate 46,319,720 of CM059556.1, read as the reverse complement.
TCTCTCTGGCGCCACCGAATTTGTTTCGCTGTTTTCCGGCTTCTGCCGTGTGAGTGTGTGCGTGTGCGTGTAATTACACCAGGATAGTGCGCACGCACCAATACACGCGTCAGTGAAAATACATATAAATTGATAAATAAGTACACGCACATTAATACACGCAAGTATTAGTTAGTATACCCTCACACATCGACGCATACACATCAACACATGCACACATTTATAAGTCAATGTATGAACATTGACACACAAATTCACATCAATACGTACGCACATAAATACATACTTGCACCCTGAACATACAGTATACATACACATGCTCATCAACACATGTAGATACATACATGAAAACGCATTTTCACACATGAACACGTACAAAAATGAACACCTACACACAACACGCACATGCGTATCACAAAAACGCTGGCGTACAAGTCCCTCAGACGCTCGAATTCAACAAAGGTAAACGAATTCTACGAATATTTCACTGCACCCTCACTATTTCGCAACCACAGATTTCTTTGTCTCCACTCGCCAGTACATTGTTTCCAGCCAGTGATAACTTTTCAGAGAGCGGGCCGCGCTATTGCATCCGTTTTCCAGCATTCAACATATCAATGAGTTGAAGTTGAACTTTTGCTTCATGGCGACACATTCAAAATGAGCTGGAGACAAGAGAGAGCCTGGGACGCGTCACATGCTTCACGCGACCAACAACTCCACTACGTTCACAAAATAAAATTACAATGTATTACTTCACAACTATTGATCGCTATCATGAACACGGTACGTGAACGACGATTAACTCCCTCAGTATACTTAACCTTCGAAGTTGTCATTAATACTTGACGTTGGAGGGTAAACTTTTCCGACCATCGATCGTTTACACACGCACGCGTTACATTTGCTAAGCCTCTGTCGCTCGCTATCTGTGTGTTCAAATCAAGTTAAAGATAATAAATGTGTAGTGCAATGTACAATGAGAAGTAACAACACTAAATGGTCAGTGTTGCCACTCCGTGACCACCACCACTCGAGTTAGGTACAAGAGCTACGGCCCATAGAGGCAACAGATCGCAGTTCAACAGAGAGATCCATGCGACTGTTCGCATTGCTGGCTACATCCACTGACGATGTGCAGTTCGAAGCTACTACGAAACAGAACTTATCGCTACGATTTGCAGTTCAGTCGCAGGGTAATTACGATTCAACCCCAGGCTGACAGGGAACATCAACATTCACGATACGGAGCAACTTCTAGTACGTTTTTTTTCGCGAGTGAACGATCGGATAGAGCTTACATGCTGAAATGATGTTCAATTATTTATTTTTTTTTCAATTAATTTACAGTACATACACGGAGATAATGACTGTTAGTATACCGTATGGAAACACGTTATAAAATTTACCTGAGTCTATTACCTTACACATTATGTTAATATCACAGACATACAACCCAATTTTAAAATGTTTCGAATCCACTGAGTGTCACGATGAAATGCACAGTCATTTCAGATTATATAACTATTACCGACTCTTAGAGTGCTAAAGTATGACACATTTACAACCTTATGCAATATGCAATAGTCTGATAAAAACCCAATGTCTCTCTTAATGGCACTTCCAAACTCCACACTAGCAGTACGATTAAAATATACAACGAAGTCATGAAATCATGAATTCGTTTCCAGCAGCGCTGCACGGCGAACACTTTCATTCAAACAACTTGCACAATTCGACACCATTGTGAGTTGCAATTAAAAACGCACCTATATTCTGGAATAGATTTTCCAACACCAGGAGTCAGTCCAAACGGACGCGGCACAAACGAAACAAGCGCACGAGTTTCGAAGGTTATTTTTAGTATTAGTGAAGCAAGTATCCACGATACAGAGAGTTGATAAAAATGAATGCATGTTCACAAGCTGAGCGGTAAGCGATAGCTGCTCTCACGCAGCACGACACGGTTGCACCAATAGGAACTCGTTAAGTGCCGTCTATCGGAGGTCGTATCTCTTGAACAGTAACTGGTTTTCTCAGGAAGTTGATTGTCTCTTCCCTGTTTGATAAAGGTAGAAGTACCTGCAGCACCTTGGCGTAGAGCTACAGCACAGCGCCACCACATACCACTGCACACAGGGTCTTCTACCTCTTAAGTTCTAGAGGTAGATGTGTCTACATCACGGTACAGATTTTCCTTCACAATACATTGTACTGACGGGTTTTGGCAGGTGGCCGTTAATGAACGTATATGCAATTACAGAAGACGATAATTTTGATATGAGTTATCTTATCTCGCACAGTACAAGTCATTTACTTTCCTATACACGGAGGTTTGCTGAACTTCAATGAAACTTTTCACCCGCAATATTACAGCCTTTGTGCTTATCACGCAATTTTTCTGTTAATGGTCATTAAAAAAATCTATTAAGGTCAGATAGAAGAGAGGTCACGTGTAAGCTGAGGCACAGCGCGCGAAGCACACAGCCCTTCCTCACAGACGCCGAGGCGGCAGTGAGCTCTGAAGGGTCCCGCCACGGGTCGCCCCTGAATCGGAAAAGTTACCCTGAATGCCAACTAAGAGTTACCCCAAGAAAACCAATCTGAAGTTTAAACTCCCTTTCAAATATTGATTTTTGGCAGGCTTCCCTAGCTTGCATCGATCGCGCCAACCTGTCGAAGGGAAGCACTTAAACGAATCAGAATGTTGTGCGAGATTTGTTTGCTGGATGATATTGCAGCGAGGTTCGCTTTATGCGTTGTCTGATGCACTTGAATTTGACGGGCGCTACAAAAGGTCTTTGAAGGCAGCAGAACATGATAGCAGTGCAAATGTCATATGAAATGAGAAATTATACGTCTTAAGAGTCTAAATTAAATTATTTCATTCGATTATTAAATCGTTTTTGAGCCTTGTCAAACCAACCCACATACGCAGGTCAAAATACTTAAGAAATGATACTGAAAGTAACCCAAATGAATGAAAACATCAATTAAAAAAAAAGGTTTGAATGCAAAAACTCGAGAAATAATGCCATCCATTACTAACACGAAAGATTTTTCTGATGAATAGTAACTTGAAATAATATTTAGAAACATAATACATTTATTGAAGATAAAAGCAATTAAAAAATATTATTTTTGAAAATTCTTGGTAATTCTTTATTATGATATTTATGACTCAGCCAATAAATAAAAATTTCTAGTGGAATACAAGAGACAACGAAGATAGTGGATTATTTAAAAGATTTCCTTACAGTTCTATGTAGTGAAACTGCCGCCACCAGCGCACGTCAGAGAATAGAATGAGCATCACTCATTTTTAGGTCAAAAACTGTCCGAAAGAATACTGTACGAGAAACAAGTCTTAATTAAATAACTTAGCCGAAGTCACTTCATCAAACCATAAATGAAGTGAACTTCATGTGGACACAACTAGAAACTACGTCGATGACAGGAATGTATGCTCCACGAAGGTTGTTCACCCATGAGTGTTCTCATATCAATGCCACGCAGCCAAGTATCCTACCCGTAAATATTTCAATAATTTAGTTTCAAAACTATCCTTTCGATAAGTGTTTCTTTATAAAAATCAAATGACTATGCTAAGTAGAAAAAAGGATTAGAATAAAAGTGAGTAATAAATTAATTTTGCATTAATGGCGAACGAAATTATCAAAATCTGTACAAGGTTGTAATGTAATAATGCGTGTACGAGCCAGAAATGAGCATTAAAGTTCAAATTTTACTAAGCTGTTTCACACAGCCTTATCATTTTAATTTATTTTCTTTCAATTATGGTACGACATAAGATTTCTTTAGAGCTAACAAATTCAAACGACGCATCAGTTATCGCAACGATCTCTACAATAAAGAAAGTTCGGAGAGCACATTGTCGAGAAATGTGGAGATACTCAATAAAAGTCCAACATGATATTCGAGGTAAATAGTCGCTCGAATATTCTTATTCGAGGAAAATTCCCTAAACGCAGTTGTACTCCGTCGCTGCCAGCCCCTCCCGCTCCCCGCCTCAGCACCCCCACCTCAGCCCCCGCCCCTTCTCCCTCAGCAGCACAAACCGTGTTCAAGAACGCGATATCATTCATCCATCATTACAGGAAATTTACTTTTCACTAAAATTCCTCACTAACATTGCTGTTGAACACTAATCCAGAGTCTTAGAACTCTCTAGCATTCGTTCAATTTTGCTTCGTACGTTGAACGGAAGAGGTGAAATGAAAATAATAAATGACGAATTCGACACATAATATATGTAAAATCCAACTGAGTCCTCGAACAACCCCAGAACAAGTGAAGCCCCCGCTTACCCGGCCCCACAGCCCCCGCACCCCCGCGTCCCGCGCAAGGCGGTAGTTGCCAAACGCCCATAGAGAAGATAATTCAAGCAAGAGTATATGGAACAGAAAGATATCTTTAAGACCTGCAGGATCATAGGAGCTTTGAAGCGATGCTCGCTGTTGGCGGAAGGGATTGCAGTCTTCATCGACTTGCAGGTGCGAAACGTAGCTGAATTAATAAAGGATCATGAACAGAGAATTAAAGATAATAGTGACATTTGGTAAGCTGTCCAAAGAAGACAAATAAAGCCCCAGTAAAATGTAGTGAGGAAATAAGGCAAGGAAAATAGAGCGATATCATAGAGAGAAGCTTGCGATAGATCCGAGCATTCCTTTTGCTGCCAGCGCTCTTGCGTTACTAACATGACTGTTAACTTACTGTCTTGCTCTCACGTTCATTTGCATGACAGTGCTGTGATTTGACTTGCGAGACTGTATGAATGGTCTCTGATTTATATTACATTTCCAGCGATATTTGTTGCGACCATCACACACTCAAGTTTACAGAGCGTAATGAAGTGCAAAGTTTACATTTCAAGTTATATTATAACTTAAGCTATGAAGAGTGAAGTTAATAGCTCACCTATTGTTACACAGACATGGTATTGACTGGACTGTAGCACACCACATCCGCCGGCGCTTAGAGCGGCCGCTTCACATTATAGCTCATTTGTGTAGCTGGCATTCCTCCGTTGTTACGGTTATTTCTACGTTACAGTTAATACAGTGCTACGGACACCACAGTGCTGCGGACACCTCAGTGCTACGGACATCACAGTGCTACAGTCACCACAGTACTAAGGACATCACAGTGCTACAGTCACCATAGTACTACAGACATCACAGTGCTACAGTCACCACAGTACTAAGGACATCACAGTACTACGGACATCACTGTACTACGGACATCACAGCGCTACGGACATCACAGCGCTACGGACATCACAGTGCTAGTCACCACAGTACTACGGACATCACAGCGCTACGGACATCACAGCGCTACGGACATCACAGTGCTACAGTCACCACAGTACTACAGACATCACAGTGCTACAGTCACCACAGTACTACAGACATCACAGTGCTACAGTCACCACAGTACTACGGACACCACAGTACTACGGACATCACAGCGCTACGGACATCACAGCGCTACGGACATCACAGTGCTACAGTCACCACAGTACTACAGACATCACAGTGCTACAGTCACCACAGTACTACAGACATCACAGTGCTACAGTCACCACAGTACTACAGACATCACAGTGCTACAGTCACCACAGTACTACAGACATCACAGCCATGTTTTCTCAGTGTCACATGACAGAGTACTGCTCCCAACACTGCTCGTGGTGCAGTTGTGCGTGTAGGTGTTGCTACCACCGCTACCGTGCCTGTGCTCGTGAAGCGAAGTAAGGCGAATTTATTTAATGATTTTATTTGAGTCGAAAGTAGAGTTACTACCACAATGATGGTGTTGCAGCTGAGTGTGTCATATGTAATAGTGTTGCAGCTGTGTGTCATGTGCTCTGCTGTTGCAGTTGTGTGTCACATGTCACAATACTTAAGAGTTACAAATATTATGGTGGAGCTGTCATAAAACGATATGTAACTAATGTCAATTCCCTAAACGCATTCCCTGCAAGAGTGACGTACCACTAGTGTCATTGTATCCCTACAGGTAGTTTCATTCCATTCTCAACTGTAAGTACGTGGAGTGAAAAATGCGGGCCGCGTAAAATGCGTGAAACAACTGGTATGAAACCTCTGGTTAGAACTAATTCATACGAGACAGCTTTTGAGAAAACACGGACAAGAAACAGCTGATGTAAAGCATTTCAGGAAAACAATTCGTAAGACAAAAATTCATGTGAAGCAACTTATCAAAATAATTCTGCTTAGCAACTAACATTAATTAGACAGATGATGTGAAACAACTAGACGGAACTACTGACATCTGACAACTGATATGAAATAACATGATCCATCTGGGACTGAAACATACAGCTGCTGCTGGCAGTTGCAGCTGCAGCACTGATGCGACACGTTGTGTTCAGTGACGGGTGCCACTAGTGCCAAAACTGGTCTCACTCGTGAACGTATGCGTGTCCGCCACGTAAGCTTCGTGATTAGTTGTGCAACTAGCATGATTGTTCATGTAACTAGCATGATTGATGATGTAACTAGCATGATTGGTGATGTAACTAGCATGATTGGTGATGTAACTAGCATGATTGGTGATGTAACTAGCATGATTGGTGATGTAATTAGTATGATTGGTGATGTAACTAGCATAATTGGCCATGTAACTAGCATAATTGGTCATGTAACCGGCATGATTGGTCATGTAACCGGCATGATTGGTCATGTAACTAGCATGATTGGTCATGCTGACGCTGGAATGTGCTGACATTGGAATGAGCTGGCGCTGAACATTGCGACAGCACATTTAAACATTAGCACAAAGTACGCAATGAACGCTTTCACAAGTATATTCAAATCGCGCTCGTACCAACTTTATAGGGAAAATGTGTAGCCGGTGTTAGGACTGCGTATCTGAGATGCGCTAGCTAGGTATAATACGCCGAGTGTTTCCTTCACTTGTCCTACACACCGTCACACACATACACACCGCCACACACGTACACACAACCGCACACCTACACGCCGCCGCACACCTAAACATCGCCGCAAACCTTCACACCGCCACACACCTACACATCGCCACACACTTACACGCCGCCACACACCTACACGACGCCACACACACACCTACACACCACCACACACCTACACACGGGCACACACCTACACACCGCCCCACACCTACACACCGCCCCACACCTACACACCGCCACACACCTACACACCGCCACACACCTACACGCCGCCACACACACACCTACACATAACTACACACCTACACACCGGCACACACCTACACACCACCACACATCTAGACACCACCACACACCTACAAACCGCCCCACACCTACAAACCGCCCCACACCTACACACCGCCACACACCTACACACCACCACACACCTACACACCGGCACACACCTACACACCACCACACACCTACACACCACCACACACCTACACACCACCACACACCTACACACCGCCACGCACTGAACTCTGCAAATTCCAGCTAGTTTCCCGGGCCCGAGTTTTCAAGTTTCATAGCGCTACTGATCGCAGCGTAAGTTATTCCAAGTCAAGTGGCGTAAGGTTACTGTCGTTATTGGGTTAACTGTCCTTTGGTTAGTAGGAAATTCATGATTAAGTTAGGTTATGAGTAGGGTTTGCTATAATGGGTCATATGAGATAAATTAAGTAAGGTTAGCGTGAATTTCCTCCTGTGCCAGACACAACAAATGTGAGGTTATGATGAGCTAGAACAGAGGTTGCCAACATGGGGGGCTTGCACCCTCTGGGGATGCGGGAAAAGTCCAGGTAAATAGGAGGATATTGGCTAAATGTTCGCATTTTGATTTTAGATGGTGTGAGATTCGAATGAAATTTCTTTTGGGGTGCGGGGCAAAAAAATATTGGGAACCCTTGGATTGAAATTTAGGTTAATTTATAGTTTTACCCAACCAACAAATTTGACATTTTCGGTGCCATATACACGTAAATTAAACAATTCGGTAAATGTGTAGCGTTTGGTACCTAATAGTCGATTTTTAAATTTTCGAGGCATGAGCATTGTTAATTAGGTTAAAATATACAAGTTTTCTTCTATGCACTTTCCGTCGCAAATGAGTATTTTACCAGTTATAGCTGTAGGTTTAGTTTCGTCTGTGATGGCGAATGCGCTGGAATAAACAGCTACTCAAAGATTTTCGAGTTTTCGTTGCTTGAGTCGTGGTAAAGACATCGAAATAAACAACTTTTCTTCTATACGCTTTTTTCGTCAAATGAGTATTTAACGAGGTATAGCGGTAGGTTTGGTTTCGTCTTTGATGACGATCGGGCTGGAAGCGAGACGGCATTGCAGTGATGCCGTCCGACGTGCTTCTTGAATTACTTGCCGCTTCAAACAATAGAGTTCCGGTCAGTAATTTACCACTATAACTCTATAAATACTCATTTGCGACGGAAAGTGCATAGAAGAAAACTTGTTTATTTCAACCTAATTAACTATGCCAATGCCTCGAAAACTAGAAAATCGATTATTACCAAACGCTACACATTTACCAACAATTCCAAGACATTTTATATAACATATTGCTAGATTTAAATGTATATAGCACCGAAAATGTCACATTTGTTGGTTGGGTGAAACTATAATTTGACCCAAATTTGAAAGAATCGGTTAGGTTAGGAGCAGGATGCATAGGTCAGGTTATAATATTTCAGCGAAAAATCTAGCCATAAATTTTTCTACGGGTCTTTCTTGCACATAAGATAAGAAAACACTTTCGAGAATGCACAATTCGCTATCGCAACCAATACCCAAATCACTTCATGTATTTCAGGCTAAACGGAACTTCTGAACACCATGTATTTCAGGCTAAACGGAACTTCTGAACACCATGTATTTCAGGCTAAACGGAACTTCTGAACACCATGTATTTCAGGCTAAACGGAACTTCTGAACACCATGTATTTCAGGCTAAACGGAACTTCTGAACACCATGTATTTCAGGCTAAACGGAACTTCTGAACACCATGTATTTCAGGCTGAACGGAACTTCTGAACACCATGTAATTCAGGCTGAACGGAACTTCTGAACACTGCGTATTTTCGGTGTTACGGAACTTCCAGACGTCTTGTCTTGTTTTTGGTGGTTATTGGAGCTTCGAAGGCTGGTCCATGTAGCTCCACGTCAGAAGGGAGGTTTTCTTCTTGTTCTGGGCACTGTCTGTAGTAAAGAATAGGGATGCTTTAATGGAGTGTCCTTTGAATGTGGTTTGCAGTCATATGTTTCAGTAATTTCAGAGTTTATATCGCTCATAAAATTCATACGTTTTACAGAAGGGAACTTCCAGACGTATTTTGTGACTTTACAATTGGATTTCCGGACACGTTTTATGTTCCCGGTACGGCAGAAATTCTGGAAATTCTGTATTTCCACGGTTACAAGACTTCCGGACATTCTTTGATTTCCATTGGCAGCTGAATTTCCATTTATTATTTACATTTCTCGTACAGATGAGTTTCCGGACATTCTTCGCTTGTTCTGCATACCTGAATTGGTCGGGAATTCCAGTACCGACCGAGTTCCTTCTGGAGCAAGAACGCCTGTGTTAGCCGGAGTACAAATGACTAATCTCACGTATAACTATAATGGATCGAGCTCGTGAAAATCTCAGTTTAATAATGAAACGAGAAGCGAACAGCAGATAAAAATCTGAATTGCACACTCTTTTGCAATTTGAAAGTCCATATTCAGTGTGGAAGTAGAGCAGAGTCAACATATTAAATACGTTTCAATGAAACCGAATAAAATACTTTTGTCGCTGAAACCAACCAAAGAACTGTTTTCTTAATATTCTAGAACACAGTTTTCTAAAATGATCTAGGATATGACGCACATAATACACATCATGAATACGCTAGGGCTTATTCGCTTCTTATATGAATGGGAACGTATGACTCTTGAATGTATGAGTGTGTGAGCATGACAGGAAGTGAAATGTATGACTCTTGAATGTATGAGTGTACCAGCATGACAGGAGGTGAAATGTATGACTCTTAAATGAATGAGTGTGCCAGCATGACAGGAGGTGAAATGTATGACTCTTGAATGTATGAGTGTACCAGCATGACAGGAGGTGAAATGCATGACTCTTAAATGAATGAGTGTGCCAGCATGACAGGTGGAATATATGACTCTTGAATGTATGAGTGTAACAGCATGACAGGAGGTGAAATGTATGACTCTTAAATGAATGAGTGTGCCAGCATGACAGGTGAAATATATGACTCTTGCATGTATGAGTGTTCCAGCATGACAGGAGGTGAAATATATGACTCTTGAATGTATGAGCGTGCCAGCATGACAGGAGCAGCATGCCGCCCAAGAACTGAGCTGTGCTGGGACGTGCATCAGAATGACAGCAAGGAAGGGACGACCTCAGAAAAGCGCCGAAGGAAGGAAACAAAAGTTCGGCGAATGCAGCCCCTTCGACAAGAAATCTTTCACAAATCTTTCATTTCGACAAAAAACTCAGAACGTCAATTTTCCAGCAGTGAGTTTGTTGTAATTCTTCAGTAACTTTAGCGTTGAACGGAAAACAGTTCCGGTCTTATTTTACAATTCGTTGAAATACTTCTTGATGTGTTGAGTGCCGGACCGTGTGTGTGTGTGTGTGTGTGTGTGCAGCGCTTCGCATTTGTTTCTGGACAGGCAAAGTGAGCAACACTCGTGAACATGTGCTGGAAATGATTGACTCTACAGGTAATGATGTTGAATATCGTCTTGGGTACTGGTGCTCTATAATACCATACAATGTAGATGCATTATCTAGATAATGGTGGACTGTAATATCACGATACGGGTGTCTCATAGGGGTACTGGTGCGCTACAATATCGTACAACACGGGTACTTTAAATGGGTACTGGTACACTCTAATACCGTACAACACCGGTACTATAAATAGGTACTGGTATGCTATGATACTACAATGTAGGTCCATTGTATGGGTACTGGTATACTATAATACTATACAATATAGATCCATTGTATGGGTACTGGTGCCAAGCAAGCTCAATAGCAAAATTATTGATACCTCTTGCAAGAAACCGAAAAATAATGTTGAGTGTCGGTCCCATTTCTCCTTAACATTATAACTTCCCTTAAACTTTTCATAACTTAAAATATAAGTGCTATTCCCGCGCAAATAATGTATTTTTGCGGGTAATACTTCGAGAAAATGTTACATATTTCAAAATGTCCTTACGAAAGAGGTAAGATTTTTTTGGGACACCATGTGCGTATGTAACCGTAGAATAATAATCAGGGTTGCCAGATTGGCAATTTCATGGCCAATTTACACAAAATTGGCCATTTTTAGAACACCGTGGCCATGAGAAATTCACTTGGCCATTTTTAGAAACATCACACAATTCAAAAAATAGAAATCCTGCAACATCTCGAGGAGGTGCTTTCGTCGTAATAATGTCAAATTGAGTACAAAAGTCATTAGTATTGTAATTTTTAATGAAAAAATGTCCATATATTTCGTAGAGGCCATTTTGGCCATCATTTTTAGCAAAATATGGCCATTAACTGACGGATTCATCTGGCAACCCTGCCGTAGATGTCTGCGCTATAGACACCGTGCAACGGGGCCCGTCCCGTATAGAGGCAACGAAATTATCAAGTTTGGACCAGGCTCTAGAGGGCAAGGAAGCAGCGCAGTGAAGTAAGCATAACAAGACACTAATTTGATCAATTCTTTATTCATCCAAGGGATTCGATGCATATTTTTCTGAAGGACTATACCCAGTGCAAGACGAGTAAGGAGTGCCTTATCAATATTATCTATTTACACTTGTTCTCAGAACGGATTCCCTCAGCATGAGTAAGTTAATCCATACAGAGTAAAATCCAGTCATTGTGGAAATGTGTCAATATCATTGGAATGTTGAATGTGTCATGGATCAACTTGGCTGGAATGTTGAATGTGTCATGAATCAACTTGGCTGGAATGTTGAATGCGTCACACATCAACTTGCCTGGAATGTTGAATGAGTCAGTATCAACATAACAAAAATGAACACTACTCAGATCACCAAGTCCACACTCCAACTTAGAGTTGTTTACGTTCAAGTTAACTGGACTTGCTGCATTCCTTGCGAGAAAAGTTCCTAATTCTGCAGTACTTCGTGTAGTTCGCAGCGTACAAACGTGAAATATTACCCAAAAAATACATTTTTGGCATGCGAATTCGCTTTTTTTTTACAAGCTAAGAAGAATTAAAGGGAAATTTCCGTTTGAATTCCAAAAATGGACCTTTGTAAGAGATCATGGTAGACGCAGCAAAACCGACAGCTCTGTGTGATGGAGTAACGGACGGATGACTTAGAGAAACAATAATAATATTAATGAAGTGCTCGCGGTATACAGACATGCGCCTCTACACACGCCTCAGATGTACGCCGTCTCCAGCTGCGTTGACTTCACCAGCTCATCAGCACCGCAGCTGCGCATCTGCTGCACCGCGCAGCTGTTGCAGCTAAAAATCAGCAGCAGATGTAATATTTACATGCTAATATTGATGCAGTAATAGCGCAAGAAATATTTACGATAGGCACAACCACACAAATATTGCGGCAGGCTCTCATGGGACCGCGTGGTGCTTGGTGGTCACGCTCGCACAGCTGTCGAGCGGAGCACGTGCGGCAGTAAAGGAAAGCACGTGCAGCAGTAAATGAGAGCACGTGTGGCAGTAAATAAGAGCACGTGCGGCAGTAAATAAGAGCACGTGCAGCAGTCAATGAGAGCACGTACGGCAGTAAGTAAGAGCACATGAAGCAGTAAATAAGAGCACGTGCAGGAGTAAACCAGAGCACGTGCAGCAGTAAATAAGAGCACGTGCAGCAGTAAACCAGAGCATGTGCAGCAGTAAATAAGAGCACGTGCAGGAGTAAACCAGAGCATGTGCAGCAGTATAAATAAGAGCACGTGCAGCAGTAAATAAGAGCACGTGCAGCAGTAAATGAGAGCACGTGCAGCAGTAAATAAGAGCACGTGCAGCAGTAAACCAGAGCACGTGCAGCAGTAAATGAGAGAATGTGCAGCAGTAAATAAGAGCACGTGCAGCAGCAGCAGCAGGGCGGCAGTAAAAAGCTGCGTCTCATACCAATTTAACTTCGTAAATTACATCTCAAATTGAACGCCTCTCCCAACAATGCCCCCCTCCCTCTCACCCCCCTCTCTCTCATCCCCCTTCCCCTCCTGCTCTCTTTCTCACTCTCTTTCGCTTATATCACCCGTGCCTCTCCTTCTCTCTCTTTGCCCCCTTCCCACTCCCTTTCGCTCGCTTTCTTCCCTCGCCTCCGCTTCCGTGCTGCCTACCCCTTGTATTTCTCGTCTCTTTCTCGGACAGCTTCCTCGTCTCGTCCGCTTCTGTGCTTCTCACCACTTGCATTTCTGGCGGCATTTGTTAACTTCTCCGCTGTTCTTTGCCTCCTTCATTTGTTGTCGCGAGTGTCATTGCTTGCATCTCTCTCCTTCTTCTCCTCCTTCGTGCCACCCCTTCCTCCGCTGCATCACGTCACCACATATGGTCTAGTTTCTCCTCGTCACCACACACTATTGCATCACTCATCAATACTCACATCACTACGCATCACGCATCACCACACATCATCACACACCACGCATCATCATACACCACACATCAGCACACACCACACAACACATCATCACACACTGCACATCACCACGCATCACCACACACCGCATATCACCACACACCACACATCACCACACACCACACAACACCACACACTAGATACCAACACACATCACACATCATGTTTCCATTCATGAACTTATGCCCTGCCCGCAGAGCCTTTACTCTACTGCTATCTCTCGGCTCCCCTCTCTCGGCTCCCCTCTCTCGGCTCTCCTCTCTCGGCTTCCCTCTCTCGGCTCCCCTCTCTCGGCTCCCCTCTCTCGGCCCCCCTCTCTCGGCTCTCCTCTCTCGGCTCTCCTCTCTCGGCTTCCCTCTCTCGGCTCCCCTCTCTCGGCTTCCCTCTCTCCGCTCTCCTCTCTCGGCTCTCCTCTCTCGGCTCCTCTCTCTCGGCTTCCCTCTCTCGGCTCCCCTCTCTCGGCTTCCCTCACTCGGCTTCCCTCTCTCGGCTCCCCTCACTCGGCTTCCCTCACTCGGCTTCCCTCTCTCGGATCCCCTCACTCGGCTTCCCTCTCTCGGCTTCCCTCTCTCGGCTACCCTCTATCGGCTTCCCTCTCTCGGCTCCCCTCACTCGGCTCCCCTCTCTCGGCTCCCCTCTCTCGGCTCCCCTCTCTCGGCTCCCCTCTCTCGGCTCTCCTCACTCGGCTTCCCTCTCTCGGCTTCCCTCTCTCGGCTTCCCTCACTTGGCTACCCTCTCTCGGCATCCCTCACTCAGCTCCCCTCTCTCGGCTTCCCTCTCTCGGCTTCCCTCTCTTAGCTTCGCTCTCTCGGCTTCCCTCTCTCGGCTCCCGTCTCTCGGCTTCCCTCACTCGGCTTCCCTCTCTCGGCTTCCCTCTCTCGGCTCTCCTCACTCGGCTTCCCTCACTCGGCTTCCCTCTCTCGGCTTCCCTCACTCGGCTTCCCTCTCTCGGCTTCCCTCTCTCGGCTTCCCTCACTTGGCTACCCTCTCTCGGCTTCCCTCTCTCGGCTTCCCTCACTCGGCTTCCCTCTCTCGGCTTCCCCCTCTCGGCTTCCCTCTCTCGGCTCCCCTCTCTCAGCTTCCCTCACTCGGCTTCCCTCACTTGGCTACCCTCTCTCGGCTTCCCTCACTCAGCTCCCCTCTCTCGGCTTCCCTCTCTCGGCTTCCCTCTCTTAGCTTCGCTCTCTCGGCTTCCCTCTCTCGGCTTCCCTCTCTCGGCTCCCCTCACTCGGCTTCCCTCTCTCGGCTCCCCTCACTCGGCTTCCCTCACTCGGCTTCCCTCACTCGGCTTCCCTCACTCGGCTTCCCTCTCTCGGCTTCCCTCTCTCGGCTTCCCTTTCTCGGCTTCCCTCACTCGGCTACCCTCTCTCGGCTTCCCTCACTCAGCTCCCCTCTCTCGGCTTCCCTCTCTCGGCTTCCCTCTCTCGGCTCCCCTCTCTCGGCTTCCCTCACTCGGCTTCCCTCTCTCGGCTTCCCTCTCTCGGCTCCCCTCACTCGGCTTCCCTCTCTCGGCTTCCCTCTCTCAGCTTCCCTCACTCGGCTCCCCTCTCTTGGCTCCCCTCTCTCGGCTCCCCTCTCTCAACTCTCCTCTCTCGGCTCCCCTCTCTCGACTCCCCTCTCTCGGCTCCCCTCTCTTAGCTTCCCTCTCTCGGCTCCCCTCTCTCGGCTCCCCTTTCTCGGCTCCCCTCTCTCGGCTCCCCTCTCTTGGCTACCCTCTCTCGGCTCTCCTCTCTCGGCTTCCCTCTTTCGGCTCCCCTCTCTCGGCTCCCCTCTCTCGGATCCCCTCTCTTGGCTCCCCTCTCTCGGCTCCCCTCGCTCGGCTTCCCTCTCTCGGCTTCCCTCTCTCGGCTTCCCTCTCTCGGCTTCCCTCTCTCGGCTTCCCTCTCTCGGCTTCCCTCTCTCGGCTTCCCTCTCTCGGCTCCCCTCTCTCGGCTTCCCTCACTCAGCTTCCCTCACTCGGCTTCCCTCTCTCGGCTTCCCTCTCTCGGCTTCCCTCTCTCGGCTTCCCTCTCTCGGCTTCCCTCTCTCGGCTTCCCTCTCTCGGCTTCCCTCTCTCGGCTTCCCTCTCTCGGCTTCCCTCTCTCGGCTTCCCTCTCTCGGCTTCCCTCTCTCGGCTTCCCTCTTTCGGCTTCCCTCTCTCGGCTCCCCTCTCTCGGCTTCCCTCACTCGGCTTCCCTCACTCGGCTTCCCTCACTCGGCTTCCCTCTCTCTGCTTCTCTCTCTCGGCTTCCCTCACTCGGCTACCCTCTCTCGGCTTCCCTCACTCAGCTCCCCTCTCTCGGCTTCCCTCTCTCGGCTTCCCTCTCTCAGTTTCCCTCTCTCGGCTTCCCTCTCTCGGCTCCCCTCTCTCGGCTTCCCTCACTCCGCTTCCCTCTCTCGGCTTCCCTCTCTCGGCTCCCCTCACTCGGCTTCCCTCACTCGGCTTCCCTCTCTCGGCTTCACTCTCTCGGCTCCCCTCACTCGGCTTCCCTCACTCGGCTTCCCTCTCTCGGCTTCCCTCTCTCGGCTTCCCTCACTCAGCTTCCCTCTCTAAGCTCCCTCACACTCTACACCTCACAACACTTCTCCACACAGCAAAACTCAGACGTCATTTCTCGTAACACAGACACATACATCGTCGCACACACACTGGCACACATCAACACATATGTGTATCTCTACACCCACCTTGAATAGACACTTTAAACATTAACTACATACACACACACTACACATACACAGACAAGCACAGCAAAGTTCTCAAGTTAAATAATTTAATCCAAACTCGTGAAATGGCAACATTTTAGGTGCAAAGGAAGGGAGAGTGAAGAGGGAGTGAAGGGCGAGTGAAAGGCGAGTGGAGGGGGTGTGAAGGGGGAGTGAAGGGCGAGTGAAGGGGGAGTGAAGGGGGAGTGAAGGGTGAGTGAAGGGTGAGTGAAGGGTGAGTGAAGGGTGAGTGAAGGGGGAGTGAAGGGGGTGTGAAGGGGGAGGGAAGGGGGAGTGAAGGGGGAGTGAAGAGCGAGTGAAGGGGGAGTGAAGGGTGAGTGAAGGGGGAGTGAAAGGGAGTGAAGGGGGTGTGAAGGGGGAGTGAAGGGGGAGTGAAGGGCGAGTGAAAGGGGAGTGAAGGGTGAGTGAAGGGGGAGTGAAGGGGGAGTAAAGGGGTAGTGAAGAGGAGTGAAGGGGGTGCGAAGGAGGAATGAAGGGGGAGTGAAGGGGGAGTGAAGAGGGGGTGAAGGGGGAGTGAAGGGGGGTGAAAGGCGAGTGAAGGGCGAGTGAAGAGGGAGTGAAGGGTGAGTGAAGGGTGAGTGAAGGGGAGTGAAGGGGGTGTGAAGGGGGAGTGAAGGGGGAGTGAAGGGGGAGTGAAGAGGGGGTGAAGGGGGAGTGAAGGGGAAGTGAAGGGGGGTGAAGGGGGAGTGAAGGGCGAGTGAAGAGGGAGTGAAGGGCGAGTGAAGGGGGAGTGAAGGGGAGTGAAGGGGGCGTGAAGGGGATGTGAAGGGGGAGTGAAGGGGGAGTGAAGGGGGAGTGAAGAAGGGGTGAAGGGGGCGTGAAGAGGGAGTGAAGGGAGAGTGAAGGGGGAGTGAAGGGGGGTGAAGGTGGAGTGAAGGGTGAATGAAGGGGGGGTGAATGGGGGTGAAGGGGGGGTGAATGGGGGGTGAAGGGGGAGTGAAAGGGGCGGTGAAGGGGGAGTGAAGGGGGAGTGAAGGGGGAGTGAAGGGGGAGTGATGGGTGAGTGAAGAGGGAGTGAAGGGCGAGTGAAGGGCGAGTGAAGGGGGAGTGAAGGGGGGGAGTGAAGGGCGAGTGAAGGGCGGGTGAAGGGCGGGTGAAGGGGGAGTGAAGAGGGAGTGAAGGGGGAGTGAAGGGGGCGAGTGAAGGGGGTAAGTGAGGGGGAGTGAAGGGGGTATGTGAGGGGGAGTGAAGGGGGTAAGTGAGGGGGGTGAAGGGGGTAAGTGAAGGGGGGTAAGTGAGGGGGAGTGAAGGGGGTAAGTGAAGGGGGTAAATTAAGGGGGTAAGTGAAGGAGGTAAGTGAGAGGGAGTGAAGGGGGTGAGTGAAGGGGGTAAGTGAAGGGGGTAAGTGAGGGGGAGTGAAGGGGGTAAGTGGAGGGGGAGTGAAGGGGGAGTAAAGGGGGAGTGAAGGGGGCGAGTGAAGGGGGAAAGTGAGGGGGGTGAAGGGGGTAAGTGAGGGGGGTAAGTGAGGGGGAGTGAAGGGGGTAAGTGGAGGGGGCAAATGAAGGGGGTAAGTGAAGGATAAGAAGTGAGGCATGTGATAAAAGATGTGCAAGAGAGAAGTGAGGGAAAGCAGAAGAAAGATGAAGAATAAGTGAGGCAGAAATTAGATAGAAAAGATGGGAGAAGTGCGGAGGTAGTGAAGGGAATAAGAGAAGATGGAAGTGAGGAGTGAGGAATAAATGCACAGAAATAGATCGGAAGTCAGAGAAAGAAATACCGCGAGTTCAACTAACTCATCTGAACACGACGTGGCTCAAAATCCCGCAAGTTAACAAGACGCTCACGAGACGCAACAGCGAAGCGAAGGAAGCGCATTTAATTGTTTAGTAATGTGTGAGTGTGTGTGTGTGCGTATGTGTGTGCGTATGTGTGTGTGTGTGCAGTGCGGTGTTGTCGCTGTGAATTGCGTCCCGAATCACTGCTAGAAAAACATGTGTAACTTAAAACCGGGTGATTTTAGACATGGGGTCTAAAAGAATCATTAAAAATTTCCAAAATATCGGATGGATTTAAAAAAGTACTCATAAAATCGTGAGAAGTGAATCTGCGCAGTACGCGGGCTGTTCGTTGCGTTGTTGGCGAGATCTGCTCCAATACCCTGGATTTAAACCTATACCTGGATTTATACCTGGATTTATGGTCCCATACCCTGGCCCAATATTCCAATATCCAATAAATCCAACATCCATAGCCATAAATCCAATGTCCAATATGGCCCAGTACCTGGTCCAATACCATGGATTTATACCTAAACCTGGACTTATACCTGGATTTATACCTGGATTTATACCTCGGTGGGTGCCTTGCGCTGGTGGCTGCCTTTAGAGACGCCTGAATGGAAGAGTTCACCGCAAGAAGTCCACACATCCACACCCGCGCAAGGCATCCACCGAGGTAGAAGTAGCGCCAAGTGGAGCGGATCTCGCCAGCGCTGCAATGAACTGCCGGCGTAATCGCGCCGATTCTTGTCTGCACACAAGGAATATTGAACTAAAAAAGTCGTCAATATAAAACTAATGCTTCTCAAAATAGCATAACTGTTTTATTTTTGAAAATCCGCGCGCCATTTACGGAGTCATTCAAGATTCTTTTACGACCCATATTTAAATGTTACCCTGTGTATGGGTCTTAAAACGCTCATTGAAAAACAGAGCAACCTAAATTACAATCAATATTCATAGTGAGGACAAAAAAGTCCAAATCTTATCTGGTTCTGAGCAAAGTACACCTCCAAATTTCCGAAGGAGAAATGCTTCAGTACATGGAGAATGGGAATATCTCGCAAAATTCTACGGAACTCACTTGAAACTTTTCAGATACACAAATTTTGTTCACCCAAGAAACTACAGCGCAGCAATAAACTTTTGGCGGAACGACTGTCCCCAAATAATTACGTCAGTACTCTTTTGACACTGACAACCTTTCATAACAATATATATCACCGAACTGTACATTACACCATTGCTGCTCTGAGCTGAGGTGTGAGATACAGGTGGAGGTTGTACAGGTGGGGGTTGTACAGGTGAGGGTTGTACAGGTGGGGGGTTGTACAGGTGGGCGTTGTAAAGGTCGGGGTTGTACAGGTGGGGGTTGTACAGGTGGGGGTTGAAAAGGTGGGGGTTGTACAGGTGGGGGTTGTACAGGGGGGGAGGGTTGTACAGGAGGGAGGGACAGGTGGGGTTGTACAGATGGAAGGCTAATACAGGTGAAAGGGGCGGGGGGAGGGGGGTTGAACAGGTGGGAGGGGCAGGTGGGGTTTGTACAGGGGTTGAGGGGGTGAGGCTGAGCAACACGTGCTGGTTGCCTACCGTCGCTCAGCAGCTGTTGCCAGCTGGTTTGGGGGGTATTGGGGGGGGGATTGTACAGGGGTTGGTGGGGTTGAAAGACGGGTTGAAGGCAGGACAGGAGACGTGGTGTGGGTTGTGAGGGGTTTGTGGGTAGGTTTGGGTGATGAGGGGTTGGGTGTGGGGTGTGTGGGAACCGAGAGAGGATAGGGAGTATGGTGAAGGGAAAGAAGGTGGCAGTGAAGGGAAGGAAGGCGGCAGTGAAGGGAAGGAAGACCGCAGTGAAGGGAAGGAAGGCCGCAGAGAAGGGAAGGAAGGCGGCTGTGAAGGGAAGGAAGGCGGCAGTGAAGGGAAGGAAGGCGGCAGTGAAGGGAAGGAAGGCCGCAGTGAAGGGAAGGAAGGCCGCAGTGAAGGGAAGAAAGGCGGCAGTGAAGGGAAGGAAGGCGGCAGTGAAGGGAAGGAAGGCGGCAGTGAAGGGAAGGAAGGCCGCAGTGAAGGGAAGGAAGGCGGCAGTGAAGGGAAGGAAGGCCGCAGTGAAGGGTAGGAAGGCCGCAGTGAAGGTAAGGAAGGCGGCAGTGAAGGGAGGGAAGGCGGCAGTGAAGGGAAGGAAGGCCGCAGTGAAGGGAAGGAAGGCGGCAGTGAAGGGAGGGAAGGCGGCAGTGAAGGGAAGGAAGGCGGCAGTGAAGGGAAGGAAGGCCGCAGTGAAGGGAATGAAGGCGGCAGTGAAGGGAAGGAAGGCGGCAGTGAAGGGAAGGAAGGCGGCAGTGAAGGGAAGGAAGGCGGCAGTGAAGGGAAGGAAGGCGGCAGTGAAGGGAAGGAAGGCGGCAGTGAAGGGAAGGAAGGCGGCAGTGAAGGGAAGGAAGGCGGCAGTGAAGGGAAGGAAGGCGGCAGTGAAGGGAAGGAAGGCCACAGTGAAGGGAAGGAAGGCGGCAGTGAAGGGAAGGAAGGCCGCAGTGAAGGGAAGGAAGGCGGCAGTGAAGGGAAGGAAGGCCGCTGTGAAAGGAAGGAAGGCGGCAGTGAAGGGAAGGAAGGCGGCAGTGAAGGGAAGGAAGGCCGCGGTGAAGGGAGGGAAGGCGGCAGTGAAGGGAAGGAAGGCCGCACTGAAGGGAAGGAAGGCGGCAGTGAAGGGAGGGAAGGCGGCAGTGAAGGGAAGAAAGGCCGCAGTGAAGGGAAGGAAGGCGGCAGTGAAGGGAGGGAAGGCGGCAGTGAAGGGAAGAAAGGCCGCAGTGAAGGGAAGGAAGGCGGCAGTGAAGGGAGGGAAGGCGGCAGTGAAGGGAAGGAAGGCGGCAGTGAAGGGAAGGAAGGCGACAGTGAAGGGAGGGAAGGCGGCAGTGAAGGGAAGAAAGGCCGCAGTGAAGGGAAGGAAGGCGGCAGTGAAGGGAGGGAAGGCGGCAGTGAAGGGAAGGAAGGCGGCAGTGAAGGGAAGGAAGGCGGCAGTGAAGGGAAGGAAGGCGGCAGTGAAGGGAAGGAAGGCGGGAGTGAAGGGAAGAAAGGCCGCAGTGAAGGGAAGGAAGGCGGCAGTGAAGGGAGGGAAGGCGGCAGTGAAGGGAAGGAAGGCGGCAGTGAAGGGAAGGAAGGCGGCAGTGAAGGGAAGGAAGGCGGGAGTGAAGGGAAGGAAGGCGGCAGTGAAGGGAAGGAAGGCGGGAGTGAAGGGAAGAAAGGCCGCAGTGAAGGGAGGGAAGGCGGCAATGAAGGGAGGGAAGGCGGCAGTGAAGGGAAGGAAGGCGGCAGTGAAGGGAAGAAAGGCCGCAGTGAAGGGAAGAAAGGCCGCAGTGAAGGGAAGGAAGGCGGCAGTGAAGGGAGGGAAGGCGGCAGTGAAGGGAAGAAAGGCCGCAGTGAAGGGAAGGAAGGCGGCAGTGAAGGGAGGGAAGGCGGCAGTGAAGGGAAGGAAGGCGGCAGTGAAGGGAAGGAAGGCGGCAGTGAAGGGAAGGAAGGCGGGAGTGAAGGGAAGGAAGGCCGCAGTGAAGGGAAGGAAGGCTACAGTGAACGGAAGGAAGGCAGCAGTGAAGGGAAGGAAGGCCGCAGTGAAGGGAAGGAAGGCGGCAGTGAAGGGAAGGAAGGCCGCAGTGAAGGGAAGGAAGGCGGCAGTGAAGGGAAGGAAGGCGGCAGTGAAGGGGAGGAAGGCGGCAGTGAAGGGACGGAAGGCCGCAGTGAAGGGAAGGAAGGCGGCAGTGAAGGGAAGGAAGGCGGCAGTGAAGGGAAGGAAGGCCGCAGTGAAGGGAAGGAAGGCGGCAGTGAAGGGAAGGAAGGCCGCAGTGAAGGGAAGGAAGGCGGCAGTGAAGGAAAGGAAGGCCACAGTGAAGGGAAGGAAGGCCGCAGTGAAGGGAAGGAAGGCGGCAGTGAAGGGAAGGAAGGCGGCAGTGAAGGGAAGGAAGGCGGCAGTGAAGGGAAGGAAGGCCGCAGTGAAGGGAAGGAAGGCGGCAGTGAAGGGAAGGAAGGCGGCAGTGAAGGGAAGGAAGGCGGCAGTGAAGGGAAGGAAGGCGGCAGTGAAGGGAAGGAAGGCCGCAGTGAAGGGAAGGAAGGCGGCAGTGAAGGAAAGGAAGGCCACAGTGAAGGGAAGGAAGGCGGCAGTGAAGGGAAGGAAGGCGGCAGTGAAGGGAAGGAAGGCTGCAGTGAAGGGAAGGAAGGCCGCAGTGAAGGGAAGGAAGGCGGCAGTGAAGGGAAGGAAGGCGGCAGTGAAGGGAAGGAAGGCGGCAGTGAAGGGAAGGAAGGCCGCAGTGAAGGGAAGGAAGGCGGCAGTGAAGGAAAGGAAGGCCACAGTGAAGGGAAGGAAGGCGGCAGTGAAGGGAAGGAAGGCGGCAGTGAAGGGAAGGAAGGCTGCAGTGAAGGGAAGGAAGGCCGCAGTGAAGGGAAGGAAGGCGGCAGTGAAGGGAAGGAAGGCGGCAGTGAAGGGAAGGAAGGCTGCAGTGAAGGGAAGGAAGGCCGCAGTGAAGGGAAGGAAGGCGGCAGTGAAGGAAAGGAAGGCCACAGTGAAGGGAAGGAAGGCTGCAGTGAAGGGAAGGAAGGCCGCAGTGAAGGGAAGGAAGGCGGCAGTGAAGGGAAGGAAGGCTGCAGTGAAGGGAAGGAAGGCCGCAGTGAAGGGAAGGAAGGCGGCAGTGAAGGGAAGGAAGGCGGCAGTGAAGGAAAGGAAGGCCACAGTGAAGGGAAGGAAGGCTGCAGTGAAGGGAAGGAAGGCCGCAGTGAAGGGAAGGAAGGCGGCAGTGAAGGGAAGGAAGGCGGCAGTGAAGGGAAGGAAGGCGGCAGTGAAGGGAGGGAAGGCGGCAGTGAAGGGAAGGAAGGCGGCAGTGAAGGGAAGGAAGGCTGCAGTGAAGGGAAGGAAGGCTGCAGTGAAGGGAAGGAAGGCCACAGTGAAGGGAAGGAAGGCTGCAGTGAAGGGAAGGAAGGCCGCAGTGAAGGGAAGGAAGGCGGCAGTGAAGGGAAGGAAGGCGGCAGTGAAGGGAAGGAAGGCGGCAGTGAAGGGAAGGAAGGCGGCAGTGAAGGGAAGGAAGGCGGCAGTGAAGGGAAGGAAGGCTGCAGTGAAGGGAAGGAAGGCTGCAGTGAAGGGAAGGAAGGCTGCAGTGAAGGGAAGGAAGGCGGCAGTGAAGGGAAGGAAGATAACAAAGCCACACGGAGCAAGGCTGCCATAACACGCAGCTGGAAAAGAATATAAGTCAGAGAGCCGGTAACTGATCAGAATAAGACATAAGTGATGTTCAAATAGTTGTAGAAGGAAATAACCAATAAGATAGAATGTGTTCGTTTATAAATAGTACATAAATTATAGGCCAATAAATCGTAGGCGGTTATATTTTTGATACCAGAAGGTCACTAATGAGACACGTGAATAAGTGAAATTTAAAGACGAGCGGAATGTTACTTGAAGAATTCACTGGATGTGTATTCTAGAAGTGATCAAAACATGCACAAACAGAGCATGACTACCCAACTCGCCTCACTGGATGGTCTACTTAAAGCGCTCAGACCTTTATGTATTATCAAAGAGTAGATTTAACGAGCATAGATGTACTGAGCAACAGAAAATGTATAAGCAAAGAAAACGAAGACCTACTGAGCGCACTCAGCGCATATACGTAGTACATAATGATCTGGTACATGCGTACAACTTATCCTTGTTTCATTCTACACTCACCTCTCTCATCAATCTGTGCGCGAGGAGCTATGTGTAGTCTCAGAGTGAGTGTATACCCTCCCTTTACTGTATAAAATATTCATTCAGAACATTTATTGTCGCCGTCCAGACGTACATTCAAAAGTGAGCAGATCCTAGCGCCACACACCTACACGCCGCCCCACACCCACACGCCGCCACACACCTACACACCGCCACACACCTACACACCGCCACACACCTACACACCGCCACACACCTACACACCGCCACACACCTACACACCGCCACACACCTACACACCGCCACGCAGCGAACACAACAATCCCCTGGCAGCTTCTGGGCCTGGAGTATATAATTGTTTCATGTTTTTCATTCAAGTTGAAAAACTTCATTTTTTCCCGGGTGTACATCAGGATGAGTCAGCATAACTCACTTTCTTATGAGTTAACATGAAACCTGTTCACATTAAGTTAAGTTAAGTTTCAAAAATCATAAAATTACAATGGTCCTGCTCGTAAAATATGAGGGAAAAATAGCAAAAAATGCATAAAAACAATGAGGGTATATCGCCCTCGACAAGGTTGTATCGAACAAGTGCGGTAGCGGCAGTCACGGCAAGGAGCACAAGGCAGACGCATCGCCACAATCTATACTATAATAAGTGCCGCGTCTGTCCGTCGGTCTGTCCGTCCGTCCGAAGCCAGCCTGCAGTGTATGATGAGCGTATCTGTGATACAAGCTCCAGCCCTATATATTTTGACGGGCCGTATTCACGCGGCTTTATCGACTCTCGAGAGATTGTATTTTTTATTTCATACGGCCTTTCTCTCATTTCGCCCTCTTTTTCATTTCAAATAAAGGGGGATGGACTAGTATTTATCACAACTAGTGCACACGGCACGTCAAAAATGACGGCACTCGATAGCTTAATTAAATCAGTCTCAAGATGTGGGAGACAAACAAATACATCCTTCCCAATAGTACACGCAATTTAAATATTCTTGTACTTGTGCACTGGTCAAACTGGTATGACATGCAGATACGGTCATTGAGCATCCTTATGAGCGTGGGAGAGAAAGACGGACCAACCAATTTTAAGTGTCCAATGAGATTCCCAATGTAACAAGATAGGAGAAATCACAAACAAAATATAAGTCAATTCATTTATAAATTTAAGAAGACTCCTGGCGCTTCATTATGTACTATTGATGAGGCAAAATTGTGAAGACAACTAAAGTCCACGGTGGTTTTGTGCCTTGGTTCATTTGTCTGCAGACTGTTATGTATGGAGTGTGCAAGTTACGTACTGGGTGTGTACGGAGTGTGTAGGTTACGTACTGGGTGTGTACGGAGTGTGTAGGTTACGTACTGGGTGTGTACGGAGTGTGTAGGTTACGTACTGGGTGTGTACGGAGTGTGTAGGTTACGTACTGGGTGTGTACGGAGTGTGTAGGTTACGTACTGGGTGTGTACGGAGTGTGTAGGTTACGTACTGGGTGTGTACGGAGTGTGTAGGTTACGTACTGGGTGTGTACGGAGTGTGTAGGTCACGTACTGAGTGTGAACGGAAGGAGACGCACATGAGGCGGCAGAGTTATGTGTGCGGTGTACTGTCTCTACCGCATTCAGTACATCATATTCACTATCACCCTCCTTAGTACACTCTTTATCTCCATTACTCTCACTATCACACTCACTATCTACATCACTCTCACTATCACACTCACTATCTCCATTACTTTCACTATCACACTCACTACCTCCATCACTCTCACTATCACACTCACTATCTCCATTACTTTCACTATCACACTCACTATCTCCATCACTCTCACTATCACACTCACTATCTCCATCACTCTCACTATCACACTCACTATCTCCATCACTCTCACTATCACACTCACAATCTCCATTACTCTCACTATCACACTCACTATCTCCATCACTCTCACTATCACACTCACTATCTCCATCACTTTCACTATCACACTCACTATCTCCATCACTTTCACTATCACACTCACTATCTCCATTACTTTCAAAATCACACTCACTATCTCCATTACTTTCACTATCACACTCACTATCTCCATTACTTTCGCTATCACACTCACTATCTCCATCACTCTCACTATCACACTCACTATCTCCATTACTTTCACTATCACACTCACAATCTCCATCACTCTCACTATCACACTCACTATCTCCATTACTTTCACTATCACACTCACAATCTCCATCACTCTCACTATCACACTCACTATCTCCATTACTTTCACTATCACACTCACTGTGTGAGAGGGATGCCGGTGTGTGAGAGGGATGCCGGTGTGTGAGAGGGATGCCGGTGTGGGAGAGGGATGCCGGTGTGTGAGAGGGATACCGATGTGTGAGAGGGATGCCATTGTGGGAGAGGGATGCCGGTGTGTGAGAGGGATGCCATTGTGGGAGAGGGATGCCGGTGTGTGAGAGGGATGCCATTGTGGGAGAGGGATGCCGGTGTGTGAGAGAGATGCCGGTGTGTGAGAGGGACGCCATTGTGGGAGAGGGATGCCGGTGTGTGAGAGGGATTGCGGTGTGTGAGAGGGATGCCGGTGTGTGAGAGGGATGCCGGTGTGTGAAAGGGATGCCGGTGTGTGAGAGGGATGCCGGTGTGTGAGAGGGGTGCCGGTGTGTGAGAGGGATGCCGGTGTGTGAGAGGGGTGCCGGAGTGTGAGAGGGATGCCGGTGTGTGAGAGGAATGCCGGTGTGTGAGAGGGATGCCGGTGTGTGAGAGGGATGCCGGTGTGTGAGAGGGATGCCGGTGTGTGAGAGGGATGCCGGTGTGTGAAAGGGATGCCGGTGTGTGAGAGGGATGCCGGTGTGTGAAAGGGATGCCGGTGTGTGAGAGGGATGCCGGTGTGTGAGAGGGATGCCGGTGTGTGAGAGGGGTGCTGGTGTGTGAGAGGGATGCCGGTGTGTGAGAGGGGTGCCGGAGTGTGAGAGAGATGCCGGTGTGTGAGAGGGATGCCGGTGTGTGAGAGGGATGCCGGTGTGTGAGAGGGATGCCGGTGTGTGAGAGGGATGCCGGTGTGTGGGAGGGATGCCGGTGTGTGAGAGGGATGCCGGTGTGTGAGAGGGATGCCGGTGTGTGAGAGGGATGCCGGTGTGTGAGAGGGATGCCGGTGTGTGAGAGGGATGCCGGTGTGTGAGAGGGATGCCGGTGTGTGAGACGGATGCCGATGTGTGAGAGGGATGCCATTGTGGGAGAGGGATGCCGGTGTGTGAGAGGGATGGCGGTGTGTGAGAGGGATGCCGGTGTGTGAGAGGGATGCCGGTGTGTGAAAGGGATGCCGGTGTGTGAGAGGGATGCCGGTGTGTGAGAGGGGTGCCGGTGTGTTAGAGGGATGCCGGTGTGTGAGAGGGGTGCCGGAGTGTGAGAGGGATGCCGGTGTGTGAGAGGGATGCCGGTGTGTGAGATGGATGCCGGTGTGTGAGAGGGATGCCGGTGTGTGAGAGGGATGCCGGTGTTTGGGAGGGATGCCGGTGTGTGAGAGGGATGCCGGTGTGTGAGAGGGATGCCGGTGTGTGAAAGGGATGCCGGTGTGTGAGAGGGATGCCGGTGTGTGAGAGGGATACCGGTGTGTGAGAGGGATGCCGGTGTGTGAGAGGGATGCCGGTGTGTGAGAGGGATGCCGGTGTGTAAGAGGGATGCCGGTGTGCGAGAGGGATGCCGGTGTGTGAGAGGGATGCCGGTGTGTGAGAGGGATGCCGGTGTGTAAGAGGGATGCCGGTGTGTGAGAGGGATGCCGGTGTGTGAGAGAGATGCCGGTGTGTGAGAGGGACGCCATTGTGGGAGAGGGATGCCGGTGTGTGAGAGGGATGGCGGTGTGTGAGAGGGATGCCGGTGTGTGAGAGGGATGCAGGTGTGTGAAAGGGATGCCGGTGTGTGAGAGGGATGCCGGTGTGTGAGAGGGGTGCCGGTGTGTGAGAGGGATGCCGGTGTGTGAGAGGGGTGCCGGAGTGTGAGAGGGATGCCGGTGTGTGAGAGGGATGCCGGTGTGTGAGAGGGATGCCGGTGTGTGAGAGGGATGCCGGTGTGTGAGAGGGATGCCGGTGTTTGGGAGGGATGCCGGTGTGTGAGAGGGATGCCGGTGTGTGAGAGGGATGCCGGTGTGTGAGAGGGATGCCGGTGTGTGAGAGGGGTGCTGGTGTGTGAGAGGGGTGCCGGTGTGTGAGAGGGATGCCGGTGTGTGAGAGGGGTGCCGGAGTGTGAGAGGGATGCCGGTGTGTGAGAGGGATGCCGGGGTGTGAGAGGGATGCCGGTGTGTGAGAGGGATGCCGGTGTGTGAGAGGGATGCCGGTGTGTGTGAGAGGGGTGCCGGTGTGTGAGAGGGATGCCGGTGTGTGAGAGGGATGCCGGTGTGTGAGAGGGGTGCCAGTATGTGAGAGGGATGCCGGTGTGTGAGAGGGATGCCGGTTGTGAGAGGGATGCCGGTGTGTGAGAGAGGTGCTGGTGTGTGAGAGGGGTGCCGGTGTGTGAGAGGGATGCCGGTGTGTGAGAGGGGTGCCGGAGTGTGAGAGGGATGCCGGTGTGTGAGAGGGATGCCGGTGTGTGAGAGGGATGCCGGTGTGTGAGAGGGATGCCGGTGTGTGAGAGGGATGCCGGTGTGTGTGAGAGGGGTGCCGGTGTGTGAGAGGGATGCCGGTGTGTGAGAGGGATGCCGGTGTGTGAGAGGGGTGCCAGTATGTGAGAGGGATGCCGGTGTGTGAGAGGGATGCCGGTGTGTGAGAGGGATGCCGGTGTGTGAGAGGGATGCCGGTGTGTGAGAGGGATGCCGGTGTGTGAGAGGGATGCCGGTGTGTGAGAGGGGTGCTGGTGTGTGAGAGGGATGCCGGTGTGTGAGAGGGGTGCTGGTGTGTGAGAGGGATGCCCGTGTGTGAGAGGGATGCCGGTGTGTGAGAGGGGTGCTGGTGTGTGAGAGGGATGCCGGTGTGTGAGAGGGGTGCTGGTGTGTGAGAGGGATGCCGGTGTGTGAGAGGGGTGCTGGTGTGTGAGAGGGATGCCTGTGTGTGAGAGGGATGCCGGTGTGTGAGAGGGGTGCTGGTGTGTGAGAGGGATGCCGGTGTGTGAGAGGGATGCCGGTGTGTGAGAGGGGTGCTGGTGTGTGAGAGGGATGCCTGTGTGTGAGAGGGATGCCGGTGTGTGAGAGGGATGCCGGTGTGTGAGAGGGGTGCTGGTGTGTGAGAGGGATGCCGGTGTGTGAGAGGGGTGCCGGTGTGTGAGAGGGATGCCGGTGTGTGAGAGGGGTGCCGGAGTATGAGAGGGATGCCGGTGTGTGAGAGGGATGCCGGTGTGTGAGAGGGATGCCGGTGTGTGAGAGGGATGCCGGTGTGTGAGAGGGGTGCTAGTATGTGAGAGGGATGCCGGTGTGTGAGAGGGATGCCGGTGTGTGAGAGGGGTGCTGGTGTGTGAGAGGGATGCCGGTGTGTGAGAGGGATGCCGGTGTGTGAGAGGGATGCCGGTGTGTGAGAGGGGTGCTAGTATGTGAGAGGGATGCCGGTGTGTGAGAGGAATGCCGGTGTGTGAGAGGGGTGCCGGAGTGTGAGAGGGATGCCGGTGTGTGAGAGGGATGCCGGAGTGTGAGAGGGATGCCGGTGTGTGAGATGGATGCCGGTGTGTGAGAGGGGTGCCGGTGTGTGAGAGGGATGCCGGTGTGTGAGAGGGATGCCGGTGTGTGAGAGGGGTGCTAGTATGTGAGAGGGATGCCGGTGTGTGAGAGGGATGCCGGTGTGTGAGAGGGGTGCTGGTGTGTGAGAGGGATGCCGGTGTGTGAGAGGGGTGCTAGTATGTGAGAGGGATGCCGGTGTGTGAGAGGGATGCCGGTGTGTGAGAGGGGTGCTGGTGTGTGAGAGGGATGCCGGTGTGTGAGAGGGATGCCGGTGTGTGAGAGGGATGCCGGTGTGTGAGAGGGGTGCTAGTATGTGAGAGGGATGCCGGTGTGTGAGAGGGATGCCGGAGTGTGAGAGGGATGCCGGTGTGTGAGAGGGATGCCGGTGTGTGAGAGGGATGCCGGTATATGTGAGGTATAACACAGCTAAAATGAGAACTACAGTGTCCGCTATGATCTATACGCTGCCCGTGACCCGTTTAAGGTTCTTCACTCAACAATTAGCGTAACTCATTCTTTGTGACCGCAATATGTGTCTCCGCTGTGTCCTCAACGCAATGCTCGTGTAGACATTGCAACTTGCGCCTCACGTGTGTGTTTGTGTTGAGGTGTGGGGCCCCTGTTTTATTTCAACAAGCTGAGCGGGGAAGGTAACTGTAAGTGAAATGAGATAATAAAAGATTGATAAATACGAGAATAGATTAGATGATACAAGCAGAGCATTGTTTTTTGTGTGCATTTATCAAAGAAATAAAACTGAGACTGTGGCCGGCACACACACTCAGTGCGTGCAGCGACGGTCGAGCCCTTCTTGTTATTATCCATAATGATGTATTCCGAGTTCACCGCTATTTAATACTAAAATTCTAAGTAATTCAATTGAACGCTATTCATTAATAAAATTCAAACTAATTAAGTCAAACGCCATTTGATAATGAAATGCAAATTAATTTGTTAAAACGCTATTTCATAATAGAATCTAAACTAAGTTAGGAGATCTGATGCACGTTTTGTCTGCTGGGGTTAAAAACACACATACTGTCTTGAGAACGTAATTACTCTGCAGGAATTACTGCGATAATTGTGACCCGTGGCGGACCTGGCGCTGCGGAGGGACTTCACGAAATACTTTATTTTGGCCTCAATTAATTGTAATTCATGATATACAGCTTATAATATTAGACATAACTTGTAATGTGAAATTTTAACACGAGAATCGTATGAGATAATTATGAAACTTTGACAAGTTAAAAATAAGTGTTTATACAGGTGCGTTATATACTCGGTCGTATGTACTCATATGCGTTACACGTGACATGTGTTTGTCGAGCCGCCACGGCAATGTGGTGCACGACAATGTAGTGCACAGCAATGTGGTGCACGACAATGTGATGCACGACAATGTGGTGCACGGCAATGTGGTGCACGGCAATGTGGTGCACGACAATGTGGTGCACAATGTTGTACACGACAATGTGGTACACGTCAATGTGGTGCACAATGTGGTACACGACAATGTGGTGCACAATGGGGTACACGACAATGTGGTACACGTCAATGTGGTGCACAATGTGGTACACGACAATGTGGTGCACAATGTTGTACACGACAATGTGGTACACGTCAATGTGGTGCACAATGTGGTACACGACAATGTGGTGCACAATGTGGTGCACGACAATGTGATGCACGACAATGTGGTGCACGACAATGTGGTGCACGACAATGTGGTGACGAAGAATGTGATGCAGCACAACATGCCTCGTTAACTTCAGCGGTGATCTAACCCCATTGCAGGTATCTTACGCATCTTATCTTACGTTAGCCTTTGTATGTTTGTTTGTACGTGTTGACAGCTGCATAGCGTCCCGCCTGCGGTAGTCTACGGGGCTCTGTATCTTATCTTGGCTACAGGCAGCCTTTCTTACCCCCGCACAGTATCTTGGCTACAGGCAGCGTATCTTACTCCCACACAGTATCTTGGCTACAGGCCATGTATCTTACCCCCACACAGTATCTTGGCTACAGGCAGCCTTTCTTACCCCCACACAGTATCTTGGCTACAGGCCATGTATCTTACCCCCACACAGTATCTTGGCTACAGGCAGTGTATCTTACCCCCACACAGTATCTTGGCTACAGGCAGTGTATCTCACCCCCACACAGTATCTTGGCTACAGGCAGTGTATCTTACCCCCACACAGTATCTTGGCTACAGGCAGCGTATCTTACTCCCACACAGTATCTTGGCTACAGGCCATGTATCTTACCCCCACACAGTATCTTGGCTACAGGCAGCCTTTCTTACCCCCACACAGTATCTTGGCTACAGGCCATGTATCTTACCCCCACACAGTATCTTGGCTACAGGCAGTGTATCTTACCCCCACACAGTATCTTGGCTACAGGCAGTGTATCTCACCCCCACACAGTATCTTGGCTACAGGCAGTGTATCTTACCCCCACACAGTATCTTGGCTACAGGCAGCGTATCTCACCCCCACACAGTATCTTGGCTACAGGCAGTGTATCTTACCCCCACACAGTATCTTGGCTACAGGCAGCGTATCTCACCCCCACACAGTATCTTGGCTACAGGCCATGTATCTTACCCCCACACAGTATCTTGGCTACAGGCTGTGTATCTTACCCCCACACAGTATCTTGGCTACAGGCAGCGTATCTTACCCCCCACACAGTATCTTGACTACAGGCAGTGTATCTTACCTCCACACAGTATCTTGGCTACAGGCAGCGTATCTTACCCCCACACAGTATCTTGGCTACAGGCAGTGTATCTTACCCCCACACAGTATCTTGACTACAGGCAGCGTATCTTACCCCCACACAGTATCTTGACTACAGGCAGTGTATCTTACCTCCACACAGTATCTTGGCTACAGGCAGCGTATCTTACCCCCACACAGTATCTTGGCTACAGGCAGCGTATCTTACCCCCACACAGTATCTTGGCTACAGGCAGCGTATCTTACCCCCAAACAGTATCTTGGCTACAGGCAGTGTATCTTACCCCCACACAGTATCTTGACTACAGGCAGCGTATCTTACCCCCACACAGTATCTTGACTACAGGCAGTGTATCTTACCTCCACACAGTATCTTGGCTACAGGCAGCGTATCTTACCCCCACACAGTATCTTGACTACAGGCAGTGTATCTTACCTCCACACAGTATCTTGGCTACAGGCAGTGTATCTTACCCCCACACAGTATCTTGGCTGCAGGCAGCGTATCTTACCCCCACACAGTATCTTGGCTACAGGCAGCGTATCTTACCCCCACACAGTATCTTGGCTACAGGCAGCGTATCTTACCCCCCACACAGTATCTTGGCTACAGGCAGTGTATCTTACCCCCACACAGTATCTTGGCTACAGGCAGTGTATCTTATTACCCCCACACAGTATCTTGGCTACAGGCAGCGTATCTTACCCCCCACACAGTATCTTCTTAAAATTAACGATCTTCTATTGTTATACATAAGATTTACATTTTACGTTCACCATTGTAAGTTTTGCGAACATAAATTACTCACCTGAATGAGAAGCGAGCACACTGGTAGTCCTGTAATATCGAAGTCTTGTAGCAACACGCACGTAGGATCACCAAAGATACCTATACATCTCACTGGCAAGTTATCTGTCTCACACACCACATAATGGCCGCCAATTCGAAACAGATCACTTCACAAAGAAAGTTTTACTTTGGCGCCGGACCACCCACGTGTTGACAGGAGCGACGAGCTGCGACAACCTCACACGGCTGCGGCGCGGGATCAAGTGAGTGCGACAGCCAATGAGCGGCGCGCTAACATTTTGATTGACCAATCAGGGCGCACGATCAATGCGCGCCAGACATGCGGTTGTGCTCTTCAGATAATTACGCTCGCTGAGTAATCCTTAACAAAGACAAAGCCGGTCATTTGATGACGGTGGTGGAATCGCAGTACCTGCAGTTGCAGGCGTGTTATCGCGAGGCTGATCATCGTGAACTTAACTATCGTCAAGTGAAGGCGCGGTGCCGCCAGCTGGTTAACTTGAATTTACTTAGCTCAATTCGGAAGATGGTTAACTTTAAATTAGGAAATACGTGAGGTTTACCGGACAAGTGATTTTTAACGACATGAAATTCATGCAGAATGGGGGAGGAATGCAGTCTTTTGGAGTAGCTGGCGAGTTGCTTTATATTTGCAGACACGGCGGGGTCTTCCTCAGTATTGAGGGTCTATGCCTCAGCATCAGGGGTCTACATCAGTATGAAGGGTCTATACCTTACAATCAGTGGTCTACCTAAGCATCAGGGGTCTAGCTCAGCATCGGGGGTCAACACCTCAGCATCAGGGGTCTACACCTCAGCATCAGGGGTCTACACCTCAGCATCAGGGGTCTACCTCAGCATCAGGGGTCTACCTCAGCATCAGGGGTCTACCTCAGCATCAGGGGTCCACACCTCAGCATCAGGGGTCTATACCTCAGCATCAGGGGTCTACCTCAGCATCAAGCGTCTTCGTCAGTATTAAGGGTCTATACTTCAGCATCAAGGGCCTACCTCAACATCAGGGGTCTACCGCAGCATCAGGGGTCTACCTCAACATCAGGGATCTACCTCAGCATCAGAGGTCTTCCTCAGTATTAAGGGTCTACACCTCAGCATCAGGGGTCTACCTCAGCATCAGGGGTCTACCTCAGCATCAGTTGTCTACCTCAGCATGAGGGGTCTACTTCAGCATCAGGGGTCTACACCTCAGCATCAGGAGTCTACCTCAGCATCAGGGGTCTACCTCAGCATCAGGGGTCTACCTCAGCATCAGGGGTCTACCTCAGCATCAGGGGTCTTTCCCAGTATTAAGGGTCTATACCTCAGCATCAGGGGTCTACCTCAGCACCAGAGGTCTACATCAGCATCAGGGGTCTACCTCAGCATCAGGGGTCCACACCTCAGCATCAGGGGTCTACACCTCAACATCAGGGGTCTACCTCAGCATCAGGGGTCTACCTCAACATCAGGGGTCTACCTCAGCATCAGTTGTCTACCTCAGCATCAGGGGTCTACTTCAGCATCAGGGGTCTACACCTCAACATCAGGGGTCTACCTCAACATCAGGGGTCTACCTCAACATCAGGGGTCTACCCCAACATCAGGGGTCTACCTAAGTTCGTGGAAGACTACGTGTACGTCAGAGTGTCGAGTGCACGCAGCAGTGACACGCACACGCGTGCAGCGTACAGCGGCCACACGTACACGTCACAACACCGTCATGGCGGCGTGCAGTAAGTCTCCCCACACACCCGCGTACCATCTCTGCATGGAGGTCATGTAGATGGTATGAATGGTAATGAAAATAAGTGAATAATAATTGGTTAATTAATGAAATAATAAATGAAATAATAAATGAAATAATAAATGAAATAATAAACGAAAGAATAAATGAAATAATAAATGAAAGAATAAATGAAAGAATAAATGAAATAATAAACAGAATAAAACCTGCGCAACAGCACAACGCAACACTGAAGAGCTTTGCTGCACCGCTGGAGCACCGCAACACATTGCGCTACCGCTGCTGTGTGCGCAACGCTGCTGTGTGCGCAACGCTGCCGTGTGCGCAACGCTGCCGTGTGCGCAACGCTGCCGTTTGCGCAACGCTGCTGTGTGCGCAACGCTGCTGTGTGCGCAACGCTGCCGTGTGCGCAACGCTGCTGTGTGCGCAACGCTGCCGTGTGCGCAACGCTGCCGTGTGCGCAACGCTGCCGTGTGCGCAACGCTGCTGTGTGCGCAACGCTGCCGTGTGCGCAACGCTGCTGTGTGCGCAACGCTGCTGTGTGCGCAACGCTGCTGTGTGCGCAACGCTGCTGTGTGCGCAACGCTGCTGTGTGCGCAACGCTGCTGTGTGCGCAACGCTGCTGTGTGCGCAACGCTGCCGTGTGCGCAACGCTGCTGTGTGCGCAACGCTGCCGTGTGCGCAACGCTGCTGTGTGCGCAACGCTGCCGTGTGCGCAACGCTGCCGTGTGCGCAACGTTGCCGTGTGCGCAACGCTGCCGTGTGCGCAACGCTGCCGTGTGCGCAACGCTGCTGTGTGCGCAACGCTGCTGTGTGCGCAACGCTGCTGTGTGCGCAACGCTGCTGTGTGCGCAACGCTGCTGTGTGCGCAACGCTGCCGTGTGCGCAACGCTGCTGTGTGCGCAACGCTGCCGTGTGCGCAACGCTGCCGTGTGCGCAACGCTGCCGTGTGCGCAACGCTGCCGTGTGCGCAACGCTGCTGTGTGCGCAACGCTGCCGTGTGCGCAACGCTGCCGTGTGCGCAACGCTGCTGTGTGCGCAACGCTGCTGTGTGCGCAACGCTGCTGTGTGCGCAACGCTGCTGTGTGCGCAACGCTGCTGTGTGCGCAACGCTGCCGTGTGCGCAACGCTGCCGTGTGCGCAACGCTGCCGTGTGCGCAACGCTGTTGTGTGCGCAACGCTGTTGTGTGCGCAACGCTGCTGTGTGCGCAACGCTGCCGTGTGCGCAACGCTGCTGTGTGCGCAACGCTGTGTGTTGTGTTGCATCACACCCTGCAGCTAAAGAAAGCAGCAGTCAACAATTGAACGTCTCAAATTCTGAGCAGGACTCAAAGATTCATCCTGTCTAGATCTCCATTCAAATGTTTATTTTAGAAAAGAAGTATTTTAGAGGAAATTTCCATTTAGTGTTGTGAAAGGAACGCGGAATCTGTGCACAAGGTGCATTGACACAATAAGTTCAAAAAACACGGTCATGAGACTATAGGTGAACGCTGAAGAAGAAAGAAGAAGGTGCTGAATGATAGCACAATGATCTACCGAAAAATTATCTTCTTTAGCATAACAAAAAACAATTAATTTGAATGAAAGAAGGCCTACCTAACTTTCAGTTCGGGACCTCACGTTATTTATGGGAATGTTAATTCCCATAAATAACCTCAGCAACCCAGGATGTACACATGGACACACACATCATGCCATGTTGACCTCAACTCCCACGGGCGTAAATCTGTCTCGTGTTCCATATATTGATGCTTGCATCACAGCATGGCCGGCACAGCATGGCAGGCACAGCATGGTAGGCACAGCATGGCAGGCACAGCATGGCAGGCACAGCACGGCAGGCACAGCACGGCAGGCACAGCATGGCAGGCACAGCATGGCAGGCCTCACTGCACGGCAGGCACAGCACGGCAGGCACAGCATGGCAGGCACAGCATGGCAGGCACAGCATGGCAGGCACAGCATGGCAGACACAGCATGGCAGGCACAGCATGGCAGGCACAGCATGGCAGACACAGCATGGCAGGCACAGCATGGCAGGCCTCACTGCACGGCAGGCACAGCACGGCAGGCACAGCATGGCAGGCACAGCATGGCAGGCACAGCATGGCAGGCACAGCATGGCAGGCACAGCATGGCAGGCACAGCAGGGCAGGCACAGCATGGCACTCGCCTTGAAGTTCCTCAATGTTTTGCTTGTGATATTTATAATATCCATCACAGTCGCGTGTGGCTGCATCATAGTGAGTGTAGTGGTGTGTGTGGTGCAGGTAGATAGTACACATCATCACAATAATTATCCTCACCATCACACAAGTTCCGTGACCCCATCACACCAACAGGTGTGACGCACGCGCGGTCCGGGAAGTTACGTGTGCAGGTGTGGAGTGCGTACACGGTGTGCTGCCTGCACCTGCACACCTGCACCTGCACCAGCACCTGCACCTGCACCTGCACCTGCACCTGCCCCCTACACCTTCACCTGCACCTGCACACCTGCACCTGCACCTGCTCCTGCACACCTACACCTGCACCTGTACACCTATACCTGCACCTGCACCTGCACCTGCACACCTGCACCTGCACCTGCACACCTACACCTGCACCTGCACCTGCACACCTGCACCTCCACCTGGACACCTGCACCTGCACCTGCACACCTGCACACCTGCACCTCCACCTGCACACCTACACCTGCACCTGCACCTGCACCTGCACACCTGCACCTGCACTCCTGTACCTGCACCTGCACCTCCACCTGCACACCTGCACCTGCACCTGCACCTGCATTTGCACACCTGCATCTGCGCACCTGCACCTGCATCTGCACCTGCACCTGCACACCTGCACCTGCACACCTGCAGCCGCACCTGCACACCTGCACCTGCACACCTGCACCTGCACACCTGCACCTGCACACCTGCACCTGCCCACCTGCACCTGCACACTGAACACCTGCACACCTGCAACTGCACACCTGTACCTGCACACCTGCACCTGCACCTGCACCTGCACACCTGCATACCTGCACCTGCCCACCTGCAACTGCACACCTGCACCTGCACACCTGCACCTGCACACTTGCACCTGCACACATGCACCTGCACACCTACACCTGCACACCTGCACATGCACACCTGCACCCTCACACCTGCACCTGCACACCTGCACCTGCACACTTGCACCTGCACACCTGCACCTGCACACCTGCACACCTGCACCTGCACACCTGCACCTACACACGTGCACCTGCACACCTGCACACCTGCACACCTGCACCCCTGCACCTGCACACTTGCACCTGCACACCTTCACCTGCACACTTACACACCTGCACCTGCACACCTGCACCTACACACCTGCACCTGCACACCTGCCCCTGCACACCTGCACCTGCACACCTGCACCTGCACACTTGCACCTGCACACCTGCACCTGCACACCTGCACCTACACACCTGCACACCTGCACACCTGCACCTGCACACCTGCACCTGCACACCTGCACCTGCACACCTTCACCTGCACACCTGCACCTACACACGTGCACCTGCACACCTGCACCTGCACCTGCACACCTGCACCTGTACACCTGCACCTGCACACCTGCACCTGCACACCTGCACCTGCACACCTGCACCTGCACACCTGCACCTGCACACCTGCACCTGCACACCTGCACCTGCACACCTGCACCTGCACACCTGCACCTGCACCTGCACACCTGCACCTGCACACCTGCACCTGCACACCTGCAAACCTGCACCTGCACACCTGCACCCGCACACCTGCACCTGCACACCTGCACCTGCACACCTGCACCT
Source organism: Morinoia aosen (assembly GCA_030386875.1). NCBI lineage: Eukaryota > Metazoa > Arthropoda > Malacostraca > Amphipoda > Talitridae > Morinoia > Morinoia aosen. The sequence goes on along the minus strand of CM059556.1, from coordinate 46,281,140 downwards.
GCCCTCACCACACACCACCCTACCATCACCTGCCCTCACCACACACCACCCTACTATCACCTGCCCTCACCACACACCACCCTACCATCACCTGCCCTCACCACACACCACCCTACCATCACCTGCCCTCACCCCACACCACCCTACCATCACCTGCCCTCACCACACACCACCCTACCATCACCTGCCCTCACCACACACCACCCTACCATCACCTGCCCTCACCCCACACCACCCTACCATCACCTGCCCTCACCACACACCACCCTACCATCACCTGCCCTCACCACACACCACCCTACCATCACCTGCCCTCACCCCACACCACCCTACCATCACCTGCCCTCACCACACACCACCCTACCATCACCTGCCCTCACCACACACCACCCTACCATCACCTGCCCTCACCACACTATATGAACACTACATATCAATAAATTAGAATACCGCAGCTCAAGCCGTGTGACGATGGTGACGAAGGCTTCATCTAATTTCTTGCCAATGTAGTTAATTATTCCAGTCGGTGGGTCAAAGGACTTGGTAAATGTACTGATTCATTATAAGTGAACGCTGCCCTGTTTATTCAACCAGTACCACCAAGTACTGCAAATACATTTGCTCAAATTATCTACTTTCATAACAATATCGAATAATTGCAGCACGCTCAAAATAAACAATATATGCAATACACTCATTTTCCAATATCGCCACGGTTTTGATTTTGAAACATTAGCTTACTAAAGGTGATCAGTAAGCATAATTTAGGTCGAGTCGCCGTATGTGACTGGCCAACCACAGTATTTCTCGGTCACTGTTGAAAAATTATAGTCTTTGTCAATTACCATAATGCAAGCAGGAGTGAGGCGTGCACACGTCTTTTACTGTCAGCACAAGAACGCAAGCAGCGCAGAAAGGAATATGTGAGAATATCTTCCGACTGTCCCCCAAAGGGCGCGCAGGAGACAGTATTGGCCGGAGGACAGAAGGACTCTCAGAAGAATGTCTCCACCTCGCCGCGGCAGGAGGCTGCCACTGAGGAGGGCATACCCACACCAGCAGGACACACTGATGACCCCCATTACTGAACAGAAGCTCAGGACAGGGCACTCAGCAATGGTGGCTCCACCTAACTATCACTAATTACTGTCGCCTCTGCCCTAATGACTTCATTTGTATGCACAGCGCCACAAAATGCAGCAAACTCCACTTCTGGGCGCACATGCTGCTCCGCTCGTCTGGTGGTCCGGCAGGCCTGCATGGTTTGCGGATAGCAACACGCGTGTAGCACACGGTCACATGCAAAAATGCTTAGAAGGAAGGGACTGTAACTCAAAATTGAAAAATACTGCTTATTCTTAAAATACATACACCCGGTATTTAATCACATGAAAATCAGTTATTTCTCGTAACATTAGCGACGTTGTTCCTTGGAGCAGATATACCAGCTATTTTGTGCCCCAGATACAAGCTATTTCGTATCACAGATACCAGCTATTTTGTATTCACAGAAAACAGCTATTTCGTGCTCACAGATACCATCTTTTTCTTAACACAGATACCAGCTATTCGGTATCGCAAATATCAGCTATTTCACATCATAGATACCAGCTGTTTCGTAAAACATATATCAGCCATATTGTAATACAGATACCAGCTTTTTCGTAACACAAGTATTAGCGGTTCCTCATCACACAGAACATAATTTGTTCGATGAAGTGTGACGGTAACTTTCCAAACATAAAGTCACAATTTACACCAATGGATAAAAAGGAAGGATTGATTAAGACCATGATAAACAGAAAATATTAAGAGGACTTTCAGATCTTGCAATAGAGTTTTACGGTCGTGGGAATCAATTTCCCAAAATGGAGATAAATCATTTTGTTATTGCAAACTTATAGGGTTTTGGAGTCGGAGTCGCGTGCTTTAGGGGGGAGTCGGAGTCGGAGTCGTTTTTTCGAATGCGATGGAGTTGAAGCTGCATAATTTGGAGTTCTTTAATTTTTTCTAAAATCTATTAATAATTGTTCACAACCGGATGTAAACAAACAGAGTTGAAATACTTTGCAAAAATGATAAAAAACGTGCAATGTATTAGCTGATTATTTTGTTCACAGTACGAAACAGAGTATCTACATCTATTACCTAATACTGTCACTGATATCTAGTTATTGTGGGTTCGTATACATGCATATGATACATACGAGTACGAAATACAATTTTCATACAGGAGTGATGATCCATATCTTACAGTTATAAAGCAGGAATGAGTCATTGAAAACATCGCAAATCCATTCTTTTTATTTCTTGTCTCGTTTATTTTCCCATCAATAAATATGACGGAAATACTGTGTGAACTAGTAGTAAATGCATTGCAAGTTACTTGCAGGGCAGCTCAGCTGATGCAATACATTTTACTCACACAAAGTGGCAACTCTGTAACGCTCTTAATGTGTCTATATTCTACATAAGTGGTTCCCTATAACCATCTTTTCTGGTCGTTATGTTATGTTATGATGCATTGATTGATGGTAACTCGATCGTCTTAGCAGAAACCTTTAGTTATGCTGTGATCGTTAACATTTCTAGTCGTTAGGTTATGATATATTGGTAATGACTAGTCTTCGCCTAAGCTAAAGCTATAGGTTCTGATACCTAAATACTTCTAGCCTTCAGGTTTTGTTATTACTGTTGGTAACGGAAATTTATTTAGCTTATTCTAATGTTAATAACTGGAATATTAGTTAATTTTTCAGCAATACGTTATATACTTATGTGCTGTATATTGATCTCTTTATTTGGTTTACTTCTTAATTTTAGGTCAATCTAACATGTAATAAGAATAATAATGGAAATTTCTGCAAATTTCTTATGTTATTCCTTGAGTGTTGCTTGGTTCATTCAGAGTTATATTGTCTTGTACTATATCATTAGCATGTTTTATTTTTAGCTTCTGATCACTTTTTAGTTTTTTAGAAGGCATTTGGGGAATTTTATGATAAGGTTTTTAAAAATTCATAAACTGAAATAGCAGCTGCTGTTCAGCATTATACAATCAATTACTTCTTCGTAAGGAAGATTTGGGAACGTTTTAAGACAATCAATACCGATAATGGGACACATGAAACATAAAAATACAATGCAAACGAGGTGCAGTGAAGGAAATAACACAACACGAGCAAAAACCTGACTTAGTCGCACATATCTAGTAGCTGAGAGCAATGCACGTATCCAGCTGCAATGGTTGTTGCATTTATGCGATATTACGAAATTTCTTGTTGAAAATCTTCCAAATTGCACCAAATATATAAAATGAATATAAAATGGTGGTCTATTAAAGTAATAAAATAGAAAATACAGGGTAAAAAGTTAGAAGAGAGAAAAATGATACCATATTACATACAAGGAAGCTAAAAGGAGCTTTAAATCGTATACAAAACGTACCAGCAGAGTCGCAGGTCCACTGAGACGGAGGCAGAACGAAATTTGCCTATTATAGCCGTGATATAACATAGTGATGAGCTATGATATGGCACCTGCGCTGCATGGTGACTCTGCATAGTGTAGATACGGAGTGTAAATGGTAGAGCAAATCGTGCCTACCTTTGCTACAAATATATCAAAATTTTTGGCATTTCGAGTATAGTAATTAGATCAACTATTATCATTACGCTGGATTTGGTGCATACTTTGAAAATTTAATTTATCATAGACTAAAATTGTTGATGCTGATATATACTTCTCAGGTTTGGCACTGCCTACCTTACCTTCTCAGAGGGCACTTGTCTGTAACATCCACTACGTATTTATAGTGACCCTTGATTTTTAACACTCTTTAACCAATTTAAATGTCCTTTGTAAGAAATGAATATCAAAACACATATATGTACAGGTCTCAAAACCTATAACCATTGAGAAATATAACAGTCATCTTAAAATTAGTGAACAGTTGGAGTTGAGTTGCAAAATTGTGAATAGTTGGAGTCGGAATCGCAAAGAGTGATGTCCATCCCTGTAACAACAGCCCCAAAGCACTACACTGCCTTCAAATACGTGAATAGTTAAGGCTATGTAAGATGGATGTACAGTATAAAGTTATGTTGTTACCACCACACCCTAACGTGCCCATCTTTCTAAAAAAACTGAATCTGGACTCATCGGACCCCATTACATGCTTCCAATCCTCAATAGTTCAATCTCAAAGCTTTTTTTCAATTTGTTCCTGACACTAATTACTTCTTGGCGCATTTGTACTTCGCTAAATTTATTTCCTCTGACTCTAGACGCACAGTCCTTCAAGAGATTTAAAAAAAATTCTCTAGTAGTCATTTACGTGGTTGTGTGCCTGTATTTCTTCACCAATCTCTTCAAAGAGCGTTTGTCTGTTATCCAAAACGTTGGCCATTAATTCCACCATTTGCACGAAATGGACCAGGTTCGTCACCTTGCTTATAGCGCGCTATTATTCTCTGTATCATTCTGATTGGATACTGAGCTAATGTCCTGAGTTGATTTTTGCTTTTGATGAAACCAATGATGCCTACTCTATGAAATACTGTCAGCTCCCTTCCACAGGTCTTCATATCTCCGGTATGAAGTAAAATTCAAAATTTTATATGCCCCCAAAACAAATCTTTATTACTTGATAAACACTTCCAGAATGTTGCCATACATACTTTTGCTGAAGTGAACTCTGAAAAGATTGAGGGAGAAATGGATCAATAAATACAATTTCTTAATGCTATTTTGGGAAGAATACCGCATGGTCCTCCGGAACGTTGAAGGGTTGAGCCAACAGTGAATTTATCTCAGAATTTATTCAAGTCCAGCCAGGGTGACGTAATTTGGAGCTTCTTCTCGCTCAACTGCCACAAGGAAATGTAATAAATGCGTAATTCTAAGCAGGAGTTGCTCGGATGGGCAAGGGTCTGGAGAATAGAATGATTTACACGAACAAAAGCGAGGCGCAGTACAACCTTCACAAATGGTAGTGTACGCACTAACCCAACTCACACACTACACGGAGTACCGCTACGGCTACCACAAAATACTCGATGTGTAACGGGAAAATTACTGTGGTTAATAGTGCACAGGTGTTGCGAAGATTGATATAGAAACCGTTCAGACTTTGAGGTCAATTCTGAATCTTTGCACCAAGGTTCTGTCATTGGGGGAGAGGTAACTGTTCTATACTATGTACTTAAAGTACTAGGAACACAATATTATTATTAACATCAATAATCATCACCTTAGTGTGGATTTTCATGAGCTACTAAACGCATGCCTTACATGGAGGTGAGTGAGTTCCTGCAGACGAAGAGGCTTCCAGACCCTCGCTTCCGTCCCCTCATCACCACCTGGACGCAAAAGATCTGCCAGACTCAAGCGTTTGTCTTCTGGAGGGGAGTTGGCAATGAAACTCGAGCCACATTGTACCAAGTGTGACCATCGTGCGCTGCAACACACACGCAAGATAAAATAAATAACATTTTTGATGCATGATTTTTCGTGAACAGTCCCCTTATTCCGTATACTGGAGTACGTATTTCATTAGTTCAGCGTATATATATACAATAAGTGGAGATATTATATAACTGGAGATATTATATAACTCAAACACACTTTTTCAAGTCGCGCTAGTCAACACATTCACCAATGGTTCATTCTTCCGGTATAAGGACCAAATTCCTTTGCTTCTCCGTTCTGGTCTTGTCTATAAATCCAGTTGTGCACAGTGGGCATCGACGTAGGTCCACTCAACAACCCGTACATTACGTGTCAGACAGGCGGAATACGTCAGAATAAGTTCTAGAATTGGGACTCGTCTTTGTCACCCTCCACACTCTGCACTGCCATAAGGTCTCATGCAGAGGAACAGTGTGAAGTCAGAATTTTTTATTTTGATTTCTCCATTTTAGAACCGGTTCGTAACGTAATTCTCGAATCATTATATATATATATATATATATATATATATAAATATACATATAAGACCAAACCCAATTTTAATGATATGCAGAGTGCGCATCCCGGGCTTTTAGTTGGGTAACTGTAGCATTAGGGAACGCTCTAATGTTTACTTCTCAATTACGTCCCATTTTGCTTCTCGTCTACTTTTTCTTTACCTCTGTGCAGCTTTTAGGGTAAGGCAGTCTCTTCGAAATTACTGTTGCATAAACATCTCCAGTAATGTATAGTGTGTGTAATTACCTAGTCAGTATTTTTCTATTCTCTGTTTACATTTGCAGTCTTACAGCTGATGACGGGTCAAGGCCCGAAACGTTCTTTTTAGTATCGACCACAAACAATTGTGAACAATGTGGAACTCTTTGGTTATCGCCCTTAACTTGAATTTTTCTTAAGACCGCTTACTGAGCAAAACTTACCAACTTTTGAGAAACGAGTCTACAATATTCGTTTAATGAGACGTCTGCATGTGGGTTTATATAACAAGTCTACAATATTCGTTTAATGAGACGTCTGCATGTGGGTTTATATAACAAGTCTACAATATTCGTTTAATGAGACGTCTGCATGTGGGTTTATATAACAAGTCTACAATATTCGTTTAATGAGACGTCTGCATGTGGGTTTATATAACAAGTCTACAATATTCGTTTATTGAGACGTCTGCATGTGGGTTTATATAACAAGTCTACAATATTCGTTTAATGAGACGTCTGCATGTGGGTTTATATAACAAGTCTACAATATTCGTTTAATGAGACGTCTGCATGTGGGTTTATATAACAAGTCTACAATATTCGTTTAATGAGACGTCTGCATGTGGGTTTATATAACAAGTCTACAATATTCGTTTAATGAGACGTCTGCATGTGGGTTTATATAACAAGTCTACAATATTCATGTAATGAGACGTCTGCATGTTGGTTTAAAAAACAAGTTTACAATATTCGTTTAATGAGACGCCTGCATGTGGGTTTATATAACAAGTCTACAATATTCGTATATTGAGACGTCTGCATGTGGGTTTATATTACAAGTCTACAATATTCGTTTAATGAGACGTCTGCATGTGGGTTTATATAACAAGTCTACAATATTCGTTTAATGAGACGTCTGCATGTGGGTTTATATAACAAGTATACAATATTCGTTTAATGAGACGTCTGCATGTGGGTTTATATAACAAGTCTACAATATTCGTTTAATGAGACGTCTGCATGTGGGTTTATATAACAAGTCTACAATATTCGTTTATTGAGACGTCTGCATGTGGGTTTATATAACAAGTCTACAATATTCGTTTAATGAGACGTCTGCATGTGGGTTTATATAACAAGTCTACAATATTCGTTTAATGAGACGTCTGCATGTGGGTTTATATAACAAGTCTACAATATTCGTTTAATGAGACGTCTGCATGTGGGTTTATATAACAAGTCTACAATATTCGTTTAATGAGACGTCTGCATGTGGGTTTATATAACAAGTCTACAATATTCATGTAATGAGACGTCTGCATGTTGGTTTAAAAAACAAGTTTACAATATTCGTTTAATGAGACGCCTGCATGTGGGTTTATATAACAAGTCTACAATATTCGTTTATTGAGACGTCTGCATGTGGGTTTATATTACAAGTCTACAATATTCGTTTAATGAGACGTCTGCATGTGGGTTTATATAACAAGTCTACAATATTCGTTTAATGAGACGTCTGCATGTGGGTTTATATAACAAGTCTACAATATTCGTTTAATGAGACGTCTGCATGTGGGTTTATATAACAAGTCTACAATATTCGTTTAATGAGACGTCTGCATGTGGGTTTATATAACAAGTCTACAATATTCGTTTATTGAGACGTCTGCATGTGGGTTTATATAACAAGTCTACAATATTCGTTTAATGAGACGTCTGCATGTGGGTTTATATAACAAGTCTACAATATTCGTTTAATGAGACGTCTGCATGTGGGTTTATATAACAAGTCTACAATATTCGTTTAATGAGACGTCTGCATGTGGGTTTATATAACAAGTCTACAATATTCGTTTAATGAGACGTCTGCATGTGGGTTTATATAACAAGTCTACAATATTCATGTAATGAGACGTCTGCATGTTGGTTTAAAAAACAAGTTTACAATATTCGTTTAATGAGACGCCTGCATGTGGGTTTATATAACAAGTCTACAATATTCATGTAATGAAACGTCTGCATGTTGGTTTATGTAACAAGTCTACAATATTCGTTTAATGAGACGTCTGCATGTGGGTTTATATAACATGTCTACAATATTCGTTTAATGAGATGTCTGCATGTTGGTTTAAATAACAAGTCTACAATATTCGTTTAATGAGACGTCTGCATGTGGGTTTATATAACAAGTCTACAATATTCATGTAATGAGACGTCTGCATGTTGGTTTAAAAAACAAGTTTACAATATTCATTTAATGAGACGTCTGCATGTGGGTTTATATAACAAGTCTGCAATATTCAGTCTAATAAACTAAGCCTACCACATTCCTTCACTGAAATTCCTGCTGTTATTCAAATTATATAAATATAATATAAGCAAATAAAAAAACTGTTTTTAGTTTCAACTAGCAATAACACGGCACCTGACAGTAACAGGTACACCTGTCAGTAACAGGTACACCAGACAGTAACAGGTACACCAGACAGTAACAGGTACACCAGACAGTAACAGCTGCACCTGACAGTAACAGGTACACCTTACAGTAACAGGTACACCAGGCCGTAACAGGTACACCAGACAGTAACAGGTACACCAGACAGTAACAGCTGCACCTGACAGTAACAGGTTCACCAGAAAGAAACAGGCACACCTGGCAGTAACAGGTACACCTGGCAGTAACATATGCAGTACTGCAGCAATATTCTGAAGAAAAGTTTAATGAGAGATAAAAAAGTTCGAGATCAATTAGGCGTTCCAATTCCTTTGCGCCATCAACTTATATTGGCCCCAGCGCCACAGCCCACACCTGACACGATACTGTTAGTTTAAGTAGGAATGTAGCCAAAAAAAAAATAAATTCTTGCACCTTTTTGAACTTTCTGTAGAGAAAAACGTGAGTGGGATGGTGATGGTGTCGGAGAGATCGTTATGGTAGCAGCGTTGAGGTCTCTGCTGGCGTGCGGGAGAGAGGAGAGTTGGCGAAAACTGTTTATTTCACGTGAAGTTGGGCAGTGAAATGTGTTGCGCCTGACCGGGGTTTGATATACCTCAGTATTAACTCCCTTGGCTTGTACAGCTGAGCACTTATTCCTGATATGTTGATACATGACACATTCAACATTCCAGCCATGTTGATACATGACACATTCAACATTTCAGCCATGTTGATACATGACACATTCAACATTCCAGCCATGTTGATACATGACACATTCAACATTCCAGACATATTGATACATGACACATTCAACATTTCAGCCATGTTGATACATGACACATTCAACATTTCAGCCATGTTGATACATGACACATTCAACATTCCAGCCATGTTGATACATGACACATTCAACATTTCAGCCATGTTGATACATGACACATTCAACATTCCAGACATGTTGATACATGACACATTCAACATTCCAGCCATGTTGATATACGACACATTCAATATTCCAGCCATGTTGATACATGACACATTCAACATTCCAGCCATGTTGATACACGACACATTCAACATTCCAGCCATGTTGATACATGACACATTCAACATTCCAGACATGTTGATACATGACACATTCAACATTCCAGACAAGTTGATACATGACACATTCAACATTCCAGACATGTTGATACATGACACATTCAACATTCCAGCCATGTTGATATACGACACATTCAACATTCCAGCCATGTTGATACATGACACATTCAACATTCCAGCCATGTTGATACACGACACATTCAACATTCCAGCCATGTTGATACATGACACATTCAACATTCCAGCCATGTTGATACACGACACATTCAACATTCCAGCCATGTTGATACATGACACATTCAACATTCCAGCCATGTTGATACATGTCACATTCAACATTCCAGCCATGTTGATACATGACACATTCAACATTCCAGACATGTTGATACATGACACATTCAACATTCCAGACAAGTTGATAAAAGACTAAAAAAAGACTAAAGGGTGTTGGCCTCTACTTTTTTCATCACATCACATTCCAACGGCCACCAGCACGCACTACAGGCTGGCCCTCGCCTGCTAACTTTTCACCGGCACCTGCAAGTTCAGCCGCCGCTGTACAGCCTCCGCTCTGAGCGGCTAAAATCACGCGTGCTCCAGCGAAAAAGTTTCCTTCCAACACAGATTGCAGTCGTGCATTGTGACGTTAGACTTTCTTGAATTTAGGACATTTTCGCTTCATCTTAGGCTGAGAGGGGCCTGATGACATCATTACACTGTCACCGCTGCTCGACTCGCAGAGAAGACACGTAGGCCTACAGCAGCCTAGGCCTCCGGGCGCGCTACCTGCGCGTGATCGCTTGATTGACACCTCGTGAGGACAGAACTCATCTTTATTCATGCCTCACTCATGTTTATTCATGCTCAACTTTTAAACGATCTCATAATCTTTCAAAAGTACAAGGGAATGTTTACAAGTCTTCGCTCTCTCTTTCTAAGCGAACACGAACATACTTGACCGAACATTTTTCCTTGAAGTCGACGGTTGGACGCGTAGAAGATATCATTTCCGTCAAATATTACTTTAGGTAAGTTGGCCAAACTTCTGCCATTGATAACTAAACTCATTCTATGTTAATGAAAATTGAACTGCGGATTTTCATTTCACAAGCTGGATTTTATTTTTGTTACAAGCTGGATATTATTTCAGCTGAAAAACCTTACTCCTTGCAAAAGACGAAGCACTAGCAAACTTCCGACGGGAATGAACCTTATGAACTTTATATATATATTTATTTATTTGGTTTTATGTGTTTACTCTCGGTTTTTTCCATCGTTGAGGTTTCTACATTGGTCAGGGTAATCCTATCTCAGCGGGGTGATGAGTGTCGTTCTTCGTCATAGCTTCACTGCCTGATTAATTTGGAGTTCAAATAAAATGGATAATCTTAAGATGGCCATGCCAGAAGGGTGCCGGTATATTGTAACATGTGCGATACTTTGTGCACTGGGTAACATAGAGTAACTCCTATTTTTGAATATTGGGTAACTTCCACGCTGATGTACTGTTTTTTACAAATAGATATGGGGTAACTTCAATACACACAGGTGTAATTTCCATACAGACATGGAGTAATTTCCATACAGACACAGGCTTACGAGCTTTACAAAGCGGAGTACATTCCGACAGAATGCAGGGACAATTCTGGCAGCATGAAAGGTAAATTACCAAAGTTGGGATAGTTCATAGCTAGACTATCACACATTCGTGTTATGACCCAGCATCGATTTACGTGACAGTGGAAGGTGCTGACGAATTTTCTGACACATCGAGCTTGATTTGTAACGGAGCTCCAAAACATGCAAGTTACGACGCTTTTTTTCGGCGAGGGATGCTGTGCCTCATGAGGTGCGGGTAGCTCTAAATTCTTTCTAAACAGAGCACAGAAGTTCCAAGTGCAGTAGCATTCGAGTACGCTGAAGTGCGCATGCGTGAGAGCCATCACCAATGTTTGCACGGTCTCGTTGTCTGAAGGCTTCACCACAGGCTCTTCCCATCACTGCGTGGCAGCGAACATCCTCTTCTCAGTAAACATAAAATATAAACATTTGTAGACCTTCAAAATGACATATTTCATCTTCACTTTGCTGATCCAAACAACGTAAGAAGAACAATTCAACACAAAATATCAACATTTGAAGACCTTTATGCTGACCTATTATATCACCACTTTACTGACCCAAACCATACAAGAAGACCAACACACAGCCTCAACATTGCCTCTGTGTACACACAACACAACCACTGTAGACAGGCGCCAGCTGTCTCCATCTGACAGGGGTAGACAGCAGACAGGTGGTCTGTCTCCATCAGACAGGGGTAGACAGCAGACAGGTGGTCTGTCTCCATCAGACAGGGGTAGACAGCAGACAGGTGGTCTGTCTCCATCAGACAGGGGTAGACAGCAGACAGGTGGTCTGTCTCCATCAGACAGGGGTAGACAGCAGACAGGTGGTCTGTCTCCATCAGACAGGGGTAGACAGCAGACAGGTGGTCTGTCTCCATTAGACAGGGGTAGACAGCAGACAGGTGGTCTGTCTCCATCAGACAGGGGTAGACAGCAGACAGGTGGTCTGTCTCCATCAGACAGGGGTAGACAGCAGACAGGTGGTCAGTCTCCATCAGACAGGGGTAGACAGCAGACAGGTGGTCTGTCTCCATTAGACAGGGGTAGACAGCAGACAGGTGGTCTGTCTCCATCAGACAGGGGTAGACAGCAGACAGGTGGTCTGTCTCCATTAGACAGGGGTAGACAGCAGACAGGTGGTCTGTCTCCATCAGACAGGGGTAGACAGCAGACAGGTGGTCTGTCTCCATCAGACAGGGGTAGACAGCAGACAGGTGGTCTGTCTCCATCAGACAGGGGTAGACAGCAGACAGGTGGTCTGTCTCCATCAGACAGGGGTAGACAGCAGACAGGTGGTCTGTCTCCATCAGACAGGGGTAGACAGCAGACAGGTGGTCTGTCTCAGGCTGTTATTATCGAGGCGGCTTGGGGAAAAATTCTGAAATTTCTTCAGGGATAACCACGCGTCAGTTATTGCTGTTATTATTTTTTTGTATCTTGACTGATCGTGCTGAGTGCAGGTGATTATTGTAGGTGGGGAAAGCTTATGTATTTTTTGTCGGTGTGGATATTTGTTGTCTAGTGGCAGGAGGGCTGAATTAATGAAAGATACTTCGTGACTGATTCGTGCTCATCTGCTCTGGCCAGTTGTGCTGCAGCTGGCCAGTTGTGTTGCAACTGACCAGTTGTGCTGCAGCTGACCAGTTGTGTTGCAGCTGACCAGTTGTGCTGCAGCTGACCAGTTGTGCTGCAGCTGACCAGTTGTGCTGCAGCTGACCAGTTGTGTTGCAGCTTACCAGTTGTGCTGCAGCTGACCAGTTGTGCTGCAGCTGACCAGTTGTGCTGCAGCTGACCAGTTGTGTCGCAACTGACCAGTTGTGCTGCAGCTGACCAGTTGTGCTGCAGCTGACCAGTTGTGATGCAGCTGACCAGTTGTGCTGCAGCTGACCAGTTGTGCTGCAGCTGACCAGTTGTGCTGCAGCTGACCAGTTGTGCTGCAGCTGACCAGTTGTGCTGCAGCTGACCAGTTGTGCTGCAGCTGACCAGTTGTGCTGCAGCTGACCAGTTGTGCTGCAGCTGACCAGTTGTGCTGCAGCTGACCGGTTGTGCTGCAGCTGACCAGTTGTGTTGCAGCTGACCAGTTGTGTTGCAGCTGACCAGTTGTGCTGCAGCTGACCAGTCGTGTTGCAACTGACCAGTTGTGCTGCAGCTGACCAGTTGTGTTGCAACTGACCAGTTGTGCTGCAGCTGACCAGTTGTGTTGCAACTGACCAGTTGTGCTGCAGCTGACCAGTTGTGCTGCAGCTGACCAGTTGTGCTGCAGCTGACCAGTTGTGCTGCAGCTGACCAGTTGTGCTGCAGCTGACCAGTTGTGCTGCAGCTGACCAGTTGTGCTGCAGCTGACCAGTTTTGCTGCAGCTGACCAGTTTTGCTGCAGCTGACCAGTTGTGCTGCAGCTGACCAGTTGTGCTGCAGCTGACCAGTTGTGCTGCAGCTGACCAGTTGTGCTGCAGCTGACCAGTTGTGCTGCAGCTGACCAGTTGTGTTGCAGCTGACCAGTTGTGTTGCAGCTGACCAGTTGTGCTGCAGCTGACCAGTTGTGCTGCAGCTGACCAGTTGTGCTGCAGCTGACCAGTCGTGTTGCAACTGACCAGTTGTGCTGCAGCTGACCAGTTGTGCAGCAACTGACCAGTTGTGCTGCAGCTGACCAGTTGTGTTGCAACTGACCAGTTGTGCTGCAGCTGACCAGTTGTGCTGCAGCTGACCAGTTGTGCTGCAGCTGACCAGTTGTGCTGCAGCTGACCAGTTGTGCTGCAGCTGACCAGTTGTGCTGCAGCTGACCAGTTATGCTGCAGCTGACCAGTTTTGCTGCAGCTGACCAGTTTTGCTGCAGCTGACCAGTTGTGCTGCAGCTGACCAGTTGTGCTGCAGCTGACCAGTTGTGCTGCAGCTGACCAGTTGTGTTGCAGCTTACCAGTTGTGCTGCAGCTGACCAGTTGTGCTGCAGCTGACCAGTTGTGCTGCAGCTGACCAGTTGTGTTGCAACTGACCAGTTGTGCTGCAGCTGACCAGTTGTGCTGCAGCTGACCAGTTGTGCTGCAGCTGACCAGTTGTGCTGCAGCTGACCAGTTGTGCTGCAGCTGACCAGTTGTGCTGCAGCTGACCAGTTGTGCTGCAGCTGACCAGTTGTGCGGCAGCTGACCAGTTGTGCTGCAGCTGACCAGTTGTGCTGCAGCTGACCAGTTGTGCTGCAGCTGACCAGTTGTGCTGCAGCTGACCAGTTGTGCGGCAGCGGCACTGCACACACATACATGTACACAAGCGCCACAAGAGCGGCAGTGCTGGTAGTGCTCGCCACCTCTGCCAGCAGCGGTGCAACAGTGCAACACAGGCAGGCCAGGCGGTGCACTCTGTACGTGTGGTGTTGCAGAGGACGCTTTGTTTTTGTGCATTTCATCTCGGCGTGAGGATATCACTTGACCCTTTAACGCCCAAGTCGACTGTACGGTCCTCTTTCAAAAATAACAATAATATATTGTATTTCTTATTCAATTTGTTCACTAATGTGTCCTTTGAACTTCAGTGCCGAGTGGCAGTTCCTTCCCCATCTTGATAACAGTGACTACCTAATGCCAGTGTCGGTTTAGTGATAGTGGTTGTGATAACGGTAATATGAGTATAAAAATGTGGGCGTTAAAGGGTTAAACTCTCGCAGCGCCAAAACTTAACGCGCCAACACCACACTACCTTCACAACAACATCAACGCAACACAACAACACCGACAGAACATAGCGCCAACACAACACTACGACACCAATAGTAAAACACCAACACAACACTACAACACCAACACAACACTACAACACCAACAAAACACTACAACACCAACACAACACCACAACACCAACAAAACACTACAACACCAACACAACACTACAACACTAACACAACACTACTACACTAACACAACACACCCCTAACCCAATAACACATCACTAAAACAATACCAGTTCAACACTATAATACCAACACAACACACCACAGCTCAAACACAACATCACAACGCAGCAACACAACACTAACACACCACAACACAACCCAAACAAGAGGGGCAGGTGCGTCACAACGCCGCACAGCCCTGCAGAGACGGAGTGCCCAATTAGGGCAGGTATCCTACCATCGGGGGGGGGAGGTGAGGGTTGGAGCTAGGGAGTCACGAGGGGATTAGTTCCCTAATGAGCTGTGTGATAGTTCACTTTTTGAATCTCATTCATTACAGTGACATTTATTTTGTGAGTGTGGACTGAGAATTGTTCTGATGGTTACTGAGCGCTGATGTGTACTGACGAGAGTATGTTGGTGTCCAGTGTTGCTGTCCCGTGTTGCTGTCCCGTGTTGCTGTCCCGTGTTGCTGTGCCGTGTTGCTGTCCCGTGTTGCTGTCCCGTGTTGCTGTGCCGTGTTGCTGTGCCGTGTTGCTGTGCCGTGTTGCTGTCCCGTGCTGCTGTCCCGTGTTGCTGTCCCGTGCTGCTGTGCCGTGTTGCTGTCCCGTGTTGCTGTCCCGTGTTGCTGTGCCGTGTTGCTGTCCCGTGTTGCTGTCCCGTGTTGCTGTCCCGTGTTGCTGTCCCGTGTTGCTGTCCCGTGTTGCTGTGCCGTGTTGCTGTCCCGTGCTGCTGTCCCGTGTTGCTGTCCCGTGTTGCTGTCCCGTGTTGCTGTCCCGTGCTGCTGTCCCGTGCTGCTGTGCCGTGTTGCTGTCCCGTGTTGCTGTCCCGTGTTGCTGTCCCGTGTTGCTGTGCCGTGTTGCTGTCCCGTGCTGCTGTCCCGTGTTGCTGTCCCGTGTTGCTGTGCCGTGTTGCTGTCCCGTGTTGCTGTCCCGTGTTGCTGTCCCGTGTTGCTGTCCCGTGTTGCTGTGCCGTGTTGCTGTGCCGTGTTGCTGTCCCGTGTTGCTGTCCCGTGCTGCTGTCCCGTGCTGCTGTGCCGTGTTGCTGTCCCGTGTTGCTGTCCCGTGTTGCTGTCCCGTGTTGCTGTGCCGTGTTGCTGTCCCGTGTTGCTGTCCCGTGTTGCTGTGCCGTGTTGCTGTGCCGTGCTGCTGTCCCGTGCTGCTGTCTTGTGCTGCTGTGCCGTGTTGTAGTCACGCCTACTGCCTCGTAATACTGTAAGAGTTGCAATGAACATGTTGATAACATCAGAGAAACGAGTGAGGAAGAAATGCTAAGAATATGTTTGTAATATGTCGAAAACGATCAGAAACATGCGAAGAACATAAAAGAATCTTGGTAAGAGGTCGAGATCTTGTCTATAAACTGTCAACAACCTGTCAACAACGTGTCAAGAACGCGTCAAGAACGCGTCAAGAACGCGTCAAGGTGTCAGGAACATGCAGGCCCGTGCAAGGAACACGTCAAGAACGTGTGGCTGTCATGCGTTGCTCCCGCCCTCCCCCGATTGTTCGGTGGTTCAGTGATTCTCTCTGTTCAGCTGAACACAAGGGCTGCCTGAACTCCTGTACATATTCCCTTATTCGTCTCCTATGTCTTCGTTCACGTTTACTCAGATCGTTCTTTCTTACTCTGCCACATGATCTCATTACACTGCGTATTTTCCGTTGCTCTTAAAAGGGATTTTACGTCTAAATCATGCCCACGTTTTTTCTGTCATTTCCTCTCTTATTACATTTGGTTTCCTCCTCCCTCTCTGTTCCTCTAACGGCCTCCTTCTGTTGCCTCTGCCTCTTGCTGTTGCCTTTGTTTCCTCCTGTTGCCACTAATTAGCCCCCAATTCCACCAACACAACACAGCACAAACACAACACAACGCGACGACACAACCCGGCACAACACCAACATAATAACACAACAACACAACATTAACACGACCAGGCACAACACTAACACAACAACACAATTTACTCAAACATCCCCTCCTCTACCGTGCCCCTAAATCCCTCGTTAAATGCCCCCACACCCTCATTTCCCCTTCCCCCTGTAGGCCGTACAGAAAGCCTATTGGACGGCCCGATGGAATATTTGAGGAGGCCTATGTGGTGGGCATGAGGTGGTGGGCATGAGATGGTGGGCATGAGGTGGTGGGCATGAGGTGGTGGGCATGAGGTGGTGGGCATGGGGTGGTGGGCATGAGGTGTTGGGCATGAGGTGGTGGGCATGGGGTGGTGGGCATGGGGTGGTGGGCATGAGGTGGTGGGCATGAGGTGGTGGGCATGAGGTGGTGGGCATGGGGTGGTGGGCATGAGGTGTTGGGCATGAGGTGGTGGGCATGGGGTGGTGGGCATGAGGTGGTGGGCATGAGGTGGTGGGCATGAGGTGGTGGGCATGGGGTGGTGGGCATGAGGTGATGCAGTCAACAATAAACTGACCGTTTCAACAACATCCAGTCCGACAACATTTCCGCGGTAGGAGCTGACTCACGCTTTTTGAAGCGGACCTTCCTAAAAAAGGCGACTTTAAACAACAACATTTATTGAAGTTCACTCAGAGGCACAGATCTTACTTCACTTTGTTTAAATAATTAAGTTTTCTGTGAAATAAAAAAACTGAAAGTTTTCATAGCACATCAGGCAGACAGAATATCGTCTGCCGTTCATCACATTCCGCTGACACCAACACAACACACGACGCAGAAACACAACACTCACGGAGACACGAAGCAACACTATCTCACACTGGCACATCAGGATTTATTTTCATTTCTATGTCTATATTTTTTTATATGTCTGTGACGCTCAGTTTAGAAACTGCACAAGTTTCATTCTAGCGTGTATATACCTCGGGCGCATTAATATTACGTATTCCTCTTGCTTTTTATGGGCTCAATTTCCATGTCGAAATTTATCCTGGACTAATTCAGGATAAATTCAAAAATTCAGGAATCAGGGATACTTTGAGTGCTCAACTAGTACGTGGAGCCCAGCTCCTTATGTGGCCGTTGTTGGTGGGTGTCCCATTTTTCGGATACCATTCAAAGAAATTGAAAACACTTTGCCAAGATTTTGTAATGATAATTTTCGGGCCTTTATATTCTTCATGTTCTAGAATATAATGGCATGGTTTGATATTAATTCTACTTTAAAGATGCACTGCTAGCGGCATTTCTTTCCTTTTCTGGAATTTTAGCAGCGCGGTGCGGGCTGTGCCCTGAGCCGCGCGTGAGGGCAGCGGAGCGTGTGCACCAGCGTCGTTTGCTGAGTTGTTGTTCCATTTGGGAGTGAGGCAACACCGCTGGAGTGGCTCATATGAACTGATTATTTCTACGAATAAATTCAAACTTTTTCATACTTGCTTTGCTAATTTTGACCTCCGTATTTTAGAGACCTCACGCCTTTACAAATTAAAACCATCACTTAACGATAAGCAGAGCATGGACCCTGTGATAATAGCAAATCGTTTAAATGTGCATTCGTTTGCCTTTCTATGACTTCATTTTTAATTTTTTTAACTTAGTTTTTGTTCATAATCGTAAAACAATTTTGTGATCGAATTGGAACAATTAACGTCTAATTCTATCTTTTAGTATATCCAGATAATTAGCCGAAAATGAGCGTAGAGCTCAAAACGTCACGATTGAAATGTTTTAAGGTGTGATTTTTTTTGCGACAATCGTTTATTGATTGCTAAAAAAACGTTCGTAGCATAAGCCTCCTCATTTGACGCAGCCACCAACCACAAAACTGAACATTCGTGCGTCGTCCAATGAGAGAGCCGAAATTTGGTTCAGAAAATTGTTCCCCTTTACAGCTCGGGGTTCTTTACTTTCGAACCATAACATGAGTGATTGCACATGTTTTTTTCTTTATTTAATTTTGTGATTATAGATAGCTTACAAAAACTAATTCGCTATTTAGGATAAATGTAAATTTTTTATGTTATCGATGGAGACTTCTGTTTGAGTTGGGATCACCACGATAAAAATCCAGTTACTTCTGTGGCCAGTCAGAGTGTCAAGTTTAGCATCGAGAAGATGCATTTTGAACTCTGTGAAGGAAACAACCAGCATGTATGAGTTCTTGCCATTCATACTGAAAAGTGTTACATTTTTACGATGTTTGTAGTTTAGGTTTCATTAGTGGTGTTCAAGTTACTGAGTTGCATAATATGCACCCATTTACTTATAGCTATTGACATAAAGTGGGAATAAAATGCGCAGTTGTTTATAATAATTTTTAGTAGCAGTAGTAGTAGTTTAGTTTTTAGTAGTGATCACGAGGTGTGAGGAAAGTGTTTTTATTGATTATACTTTAATTTATGGGAAAAGTTGGAGAAGTGCCTGATGACACAGCGAGAGCTCAGCAGACAGCGACCTGCCAAGTCCTGAGCTGCTCACGTGGCGGACCTGGAGCTCAAGTTCTCCTCGTGTCATCCTTTGTGGAACTGATGGAAATCTGTCGGTGGCTGGTCACTGGGTCTGGGTCTCCAATTTTTGTAGAGAACTAAATGAATTTGGACAAGGAACTTTGTCTGTGAAGGAGAGTAACTCCACATCCTGAGAATGAGTATATGCATAAAAACAATATTTGCATCAGAGGAGCAATATTTACATCAATGGTGGGGTGAGATTTGAGGTGTGGGCAGTGGCAGTTGGCGTGGAGAAAATAATGGATTTTTACTTTTAAGACAACTAAAGAATTGATAAATAGGAAAAAAGAAGTTTCAAAATGTTTGTTTATGCACGACCGTTTATGCTGCAACGAAAATATGCTAGCACTCTTCTATCAGAAATAACAAATTGATGTTGTGACGACCTACAGCATTTCGAACACCTCTTAAGAAATCTAACACTTTTTTCATGCGCAAACATGTGTACCAAAAACGGGCGAGTATTTAATCTAGATACAAATTTTTAAACCTTAGTTAATTTTTTCATAATTTGAAGTCAAATCATAAAAATAGCATTTCTCAACTAGAAAAACAAACGCAACAAGAAAGTACAGACAAAATTAAACGGACAAAGAAGCAAAACTTTAATAATTCATTCACAAAACTAAGCAAAACCATTACAAATTGTCCCTCAAACAGAAGAAGCACTGCAATAATAAAGTAGCAAAAAATACAAAATAAACTCAATTGTTCAAAATTTCGCTCCACCAGAACAATTTGCTTCGGTGAAGCAGGAGAAGAAGAGATCAGCAATACAACACGCAGAGCACAAAGCGCGCCACCGCCACATTGTGGGGCACTGAAGCGCTCTAATGAACTGCGCCGGCGTAGCCAGGATACCGTGAGTCGCTAAATATCGCGCGGTAACGCCGGTACGTGCCGGTAGCGGTACTGGTGTCCCGGTGACCTCGTTCTCCTCACGGTACCCAAACTGGCGGAGCAACCATGACTGCTGCAGCCCACGGTAGAGAAATAAGGCAGATTCAAACCAGACTTTTTTTCGTTGCCGGCCTGGTATTGCTGAGTGGGGACTGAGAAAAGCAGCGCCAATAGCAGCGCTCATATTGCACCTGGTAGCACTGCTACCCCCAAATTAGGATGCACTATTGGCCTAGCGACATGGCGTTTTGGTGATGTCATAAAGTTGTTTCCTCCACCGTGCTGCAGCCTGAGGGCCGTGTGTGGTGTAGTGGCTCTGTGTAGTGCAGTGATCTGTGTACTGGGTGTAGTGTAGTAATTCGTGCAAAATACCAACACCAGAAACACAACTCCAACCATACTACACTAGCAACACCACATCGGCATCACAACACTACCAATTTAATACCGCCACCACAACATTAGAAGCACAACACTGGCAACACGACACCACAAACACCACAATACTAGCCCCGCGATTGCAAAGGTCGCCCAATGGCCGCTGCGTCCCGTCATCAGAAGTGGACGCAAGCATTAGCGATTCATGAGAGCGACGCTGGAGCGGCGGCTTCCGTGCGGCGGTGCTGATGCGAGCCTCTCTTTTGTTTTATTCAAGTGATAACTAAACTGTGCGGTGCATGTAATGCTGTCGTGAATATGTGTGCGTCAATATGGGAATGACGCGTGTATGTATTGAGATGCTGCAGGGATAGCCAGCATTGGAGCGCCGTATGACCGATGTGAGAAATGGTCGGATTGCGGTTTCTTGAAAACTTTCCATCATTTTAGGTTACCAAAGAAGTGTAGTTTCATTTGAGCTCCCATTTGATAAGCGCTTTCGAAGAATGGATAAGTAATTATTCTACATATAATTATATTTTTCATTAAAACTAAGACTAGGTTTCATTTCGTTGTATTTACGAAAAGATATAATGATCGAAAGTATACATTGTACAGAATATTTCACCTTATTCGCTTATTTCATATCGGAAGGTTCGAGCAGTGACACTGTCATTACATGTAAAAGAATGCTATCCTAAGGTTTCTAATAATTCGAACGACTTTTTTTAATATAATGATTGTAATGTAAAGTTTTTAAATGTCAGGGTAAGTTAACACATAGTAAAAGTTAAATTTTATAAAATTCTTAATTGAGATTTAATTCATGTACGTGCTATTTAGACAGAATCATTATTCTGTAAATTATAACAGAAATGAAACGATTAAATAGTAATGTACGTTTTTCTATGATTGTGTGTGTACGCATTCCCCACACCCAGCGGTTGTTTACACATTCCCCACACCTAGCGGTTATTTACACATTCCCCACACGCATCGGTTGTGTACACATCCCCAACATTCTCCACACCCAGAGGCTGCTCCCCATGCCCACTTGACTCACTTTTCACCCTCCAGAAATCGGCACAAAAACGGCGGCGGTTGCCCAGGCCCTCCTCCAACCAATCATGACTTAGTTTTATTCATAATTCGGGGACCGCAGCGTAGCTGTCGTGCGCCGAGATCTCGGTCAAGGCTGCGCCGCGTCTCCGGCTCGCGTGCTCAATTATTTACTTGTTTGCTCGCGCTTTAGGAACCAGAAATGCTCCTCAACGTCTTCCACAACGCGAGGACCATCGAAGAGATATGGCATATATCCATGGATCTCATTTACTGATATTGTGCCAGTATATTGTATGTGAAGCTGATGCACTCCATATAATGTTGATGACTTTATAATACGCTGGTTTTTATTGAAGTCAGCGTCAATGTACGTGTGTCGCTTTTCTTTCTCTGTAGCATCTCTTGCCACGCAGACCTCAGGTCACCCTGATTATTATAATCTTAGAGATACGTAGACCTGCGCACCCTGATTATTATAATCTAAGAGATACGTAGACCTGCGCACCCTGATTATTATAATCTTAGAGATACGTAGACCTGCGCACCCTGATTATTATAATCTAAGAGATACGTAGACCTGCGCACCCTGATTATTATAATCTTAGAGATACGTAGACCTGCGCACCCTGATTATTATAATCTTAGAGATACGTAGACCTGCGCACCCTGATTATTATAATCTTAGAGACACGTAGACCTGCGCACCCTGATTATTATAATCTTAGAGATACGTAGACCTGCGCACCCTGATTATTATAATCTTAGAGATACGTAGACCTGCGCACCCTGATTATTATAATCTTAGAGATACGTAGACCTGCGCACCCTGATTATTATAATCTAAGAGATACGTAGACCTGCGCACCCTGATTATTATAATCTTAGAGACACGTAGACCTGCGCACCCTGATTATTATAATCTTAGAGATACGTAGACCTGCGCACCCTGATTATTATAATCTAAGAGATACGTAGACCTGCGCACCCTGATTATTATAATCTTAGAGACACGTAGACCTGCGCACCCTGATTATTATAATCTAAGAGATACGTAGACCTGCGCACCCTGATTATTATAATCTTAGAGACACGTAGACCTGCGCACCCTGATTATTATAATCTTAGAGATACGTAGACCTGCGCATCCTGATTATTATAATCTTAGAGATACGTAGACCTGCGCACCCTGATTATTATAATCTAAGAGATACGTAGACCTGCGCACCCTGATTATTATAATCTTAGAGATACGTAGACCTGCGCACCCTGATTATTATAATCTTAGAGACACGTAGACCTGCGCACCCTGATAATTATAATCTTAGAGATACGTAGACCTGCGCACCCTGATTATTATAATCTTAGAGATACGTAGACCTGCGCACCCTGATTATTATAATCTTAGAGATACGTAGACCTGCGCACCCTGATTATTATAATCTTAGAGATACGTAGACCTGCGCACCCTGATTATTATAATCTTAGAGATACGTAGACCTGCGCACCCTGATTATTATAATCTTAGAGACACGTAGACCTGCGCACCCTGATAATTATAATCTTAGAGATACGTAGACCTGCGCACCCTGATTATTATAATCTTAGAGATACGTAGACCTGCGCACCCTGATTATTATAATCTTAGAGATACGTAGACCTGCGCACCCTGATGATTATAATCTTAGAGATACGTAGACCTGCGCACCCTGATTATTATAATCTTAGAGATACGTAGACCTGCGCACCCTGATTATTATAATCTTAGAGATACGTAGACCTGCGCACCCTGATTATTATAATCTTAGAGACACGTAGACCTGCGCACCCTGATTATTATTATCTTAGAGATACGTAGACCTGCGCACCCTGATTATTATAATCTTAGAGATACGTAGACCTGCGCACCCTGATTATTATAATCTTAGAGATACGTAGACCTGCGCACCCTGATTATTATAATCTTAGAGACACGTAGACCTGCGCACCCTGATTATTATAATCTTAGAGATACATAGACCTGCGCACCCTGATTAGTATAATCTTAGAGATACGTAGACCTGCGCACCCTGATTATTATAATCTTAGAGATACGTAGACCTGCGCACCCTGATTATTATAATCTTAGAGATACGTAGACCTGCGCACCCTGATTATTATAATCTTAGAGATACGTAGACCTGCGCACCCTGATTATTATAATCTTAGAGATACGTAGACCTGCGCACCCTGATTATTATAATCTTAGAGATACGTAGACCTGCGCACCCTGATTATTATAATCTTAGAGATACGTAGACCTGCGCACCCTGATGATTATAATCTTAGAGATACGTAGACCTGCGCACCCTGATTATTATAATCTTAGAGATACGTAGACCTGCGCACCCTGATTATTATAATCTTAGAGATACGTAGACCTGCGCACCCTGATTATTGTAATCTTAGAGATACGTAGACCTGCGCACCCTGATTATTATAATCTTAGAGACACGTAGACCTGCGCACCCTGATTATTATAATCTTAGAGATACGTAGACCTGCGCACCCTGATTATTATAATTTTAGAGATACGTAGACCTGCGCACCCTGATTATTATAATCTTAGAGATACGTAGACCTGCGCACCCTGATTATTATAATCTTAGAGACACGTAGACCTGCGCACCCTGATTATTATAATCTTAGAGACACGTAGACCTGCGCACCCTGATTATTATAATCTTAGAGATACGTAGACCTGCGCACCCTGATTATTATAATCTTAGAGATACGTAGACCTGCGCACCCTGATTATTATAATCTTAGAGATACGTAGACCTGCGCACCCTGATTATTATAATCTTAGAGTATTTCCGCTCGCATCACCAATGCGTAGACAAAGAGCTTAGCTAGGCCTCCTCTCCTACATATCCTCAAAACCATACAAAAATGTCAAATCATTGGGAAGCACATCTGTGAAACGGCCTCATTCTTGAGTTCCCAGTCTAACTTTTCGCCGCCTGCGTGCATGTTTTTTGCCGCCCAAGTAATTAAATCGTTTAGGCGGCGAAAAACATGCATGCTCAACCGAAAAAGTTTGGTTGAGTTGACCTGGACATGGTGGTGCCTGTGTGTGGTGTTGTGAGTAGGACAGTCGCTCTTCTACTTCAACTTTGGTGCCTGTGAGTGACTGGCGTCCGGTGGCACGGGACTGAGGTGGGGGGGAGGAGATGGTCGCTCCTCCCGCCACATTCTGTTCCATTTCTCCTCCGTTGAGGCGCCTGCAAATGGACACACGGGAGCATGCACACCTCAGGTATCGCTTCAGTTACCTGGTCAAATGGACCATTGTAAAATAATTTTTTACTAACACGCCAACTTGGATTGCGATCTTCTCAGTTTGCCTAACTGCGCCAACTTGTTAGCTTCTATACCCCATTACGGTGAAGATACACACAATTTGCAAACAATATTTAACAGCATCCTCAGCCTATAAAATTCCAACTCTAGATTCAGCATCTCAAATTCAACTCTTAAAAATACGGTCTTTGAAACTCTGGGTGCGCAGCACTTACTCTGCTCTGCGTGAACCAAACAGCAGGTGTTTGTTAACTACACGTCAATACTATGCGGCCACCATGGCAGTATTGCTCCTACCTAGGATACAACCTCTATGTAGTTAATGCCATTATCAACGCATCATAACTGGACGTCTAAGGCTTTCAATTACACCCATCCGCACCCTGAACATAGCGCACACGGCCTACAGAGAACATCAAGGACAACTTGCAAAGGTATACTTCACAATTCAGTTGCGCAGAGCAGCAACGTTATTACACTCGCCGCCCCGCGCAGGAAGTGCGTGCATGCCACACCAGCAAGCAGGCACGGTAGGCTGTTCCCAGCGGGGCTATGCCCACAGCTCTGCAGGCCTGGGAACGGCACCTGTGTTGTGGTGTAGCTCATTTGACGACAGGAACAGGAGCGTTGATTAGGATTTGTGGTCTTGCACACCGCGTGCCTCGTGGGTGCTGCGTTTGCTGCGAGCATCGTGTGGCGGGGGAGGTTTCGTGTCTGCAGGACGAGCTGCAGGCCTGCGTCTCGCGCGTCATTGATGACTGCATTGGTGTGACTCACTCTTATCCATTGTCAGTGTACATATAAAATACATAGTTCAATATATATATGTATTTATACGTTGAATAATATATATTATTCACATATTAAAATGAAAATAAACATCATAAATCGATTACACATATGCGTCAAAACTAGGTCGTATCAACGACGCGGCGAAGTAGCACAATCGATGAGACCTAAGATATGTTTTGATATCGAGCGCTTGGTAAATATCCCCTCAATTCTTTCTATTCAGATTTTGCTCACAGACAGGAGCATTGATTGTAATCTACAGCCGTGTGGACGAGAAATATAGACAAGACGAACATCACGTTCGATAGGTAAAGCAAGCGCACGGTATCTCCTATGTCAGTATTACGAGAAATTTTCTACAATTATTGAAATATTCATAGGACTATGAACTAATGTTGGGTGCAATGCCTGCTTTGTTTACATTTTGCTGCATCTGGTCTGTTGACAATCATTTACTGCTCCAAGATTTGTACAAATTGTAAATGTTTTCATGAATTCAAAATTCGACGTGTTAAAACCGTCAGCAATTTCAAAAATGGAGGCAAAACGCTAAAAGTTCAATTGGAGCTCAGAACGCGGGCAGGTACGAGAAAAATGAGGGGTGAAATGGAGGTAAAGAACATAAAATTGGTCCAATTTCTCGACGTCATCGTAGGACCAAACCTCACCGTCAAAATTTCAGCCTCTGCCTTCCCCTGTAGCTCTCTACCTGTGTTGTAGACCTCCATACCCCTGTTGTTGTACCCCTCTACCTCTGTTATTGTACCCCTCTACCTCTGTTGTTGTAGCCCTCTACCTCTGTTATTGTACCCCTCTACCTCTGTTGTTGTAGCCCTCTACCTCTGTTGTTGTAGTTCTCTACCTCTGTTGTTGTAGACCTCTACCTCTGTTGTTGTAGCCCTCTACCTCTGTTGTTGTAGTCCTCTACCTCTGTTATTGTACCCCTCTACCTCTGTTGTTGTAGCCCTCTACCTCTGTTGTTGTAGTTCTCTACCTCTGTTGTTGTAGACCTCTACCTCTGTTGTTGTAGCCCTCTACCTCTGTTGTTGTAGCCCTCTACCTCTGTTGTTGTAGTCCTCTACCTCTGTTGTTGTAGTCCTCTACCTCTGTTGTTGTAGTCCTCTACCTCTGTTGCTGTAGCCCTCTACCTCTATTGTTGTAGCCCTCTACCTCTGTTGTTGTAGTCCTCTACCTCTGTTGTTGTACCCCTCTACCTCTGTTGTTGTAGCCCTCTACCTCTGTTGTTGTAGCCCTCTACCTCTGTTGTTGTAGCCCTCTACCTCTGTTGTTGTAGTCCTCTACCTCTGTTGTTGTACCCCTCTACCTCTGTTGTTGTAGTCCTCTACCTCTGTTGTTGTAGCCCTCTACCTCTGTTGTTGTAGCCCTCTACCTCTGTTGTTGTAGTCCTCTACCTCTGTTGTTGTACCCCTCTACCTCTGTTGTTGTAGCCCTCTACCTCTGTTGTTGTAGTCCTCTACCTCTGTTGTTGTAGTCCTCTACCTCTGTTGTTGTAGTCCTCTACCTCTGTTGTTGTAGTCCTCTACCTCTGTTGTTGTAGCCCTCTACCTCTGTTGTTGTAGTCCTCTACCTCTGTTGCTGTAGTCCTCTACCTCTGTTGTTGTAGTCCTCTACCTCTGTTGTTGTAGTCCTCTACCTCTGTTGTTGTAGTCCTCTACCTCTGTTGTTGTAGTCCTCTACCTCTGTTGTTGTAGTCCTCTACCTCTGTTGTTGTAGTCTTCTACCTCTGTTGTTGTAGTCCTCTACCTCTGTTGTTGTAGTCCTCTACCTCTGTTGTTGTAGCCCTCTACCTCTGTTGTTGTAGTCCTCTACCTCTGTTGTTGTAGTCTTCTACCTCTGTTGTTGTAGCCCTCTACCTCTGTTGTTGTAGCCCTCTACCTCTGTTGTTGTAGCCCTCTACCTCTATTGTTGTAGCCCTCTACCTCTGTTGTTGTAGTCCTCTACCTCTGTTGTTGTAGTCCTCTACCTCTGTTGTTGTAGTCTTCTACCTCTGTTGTTGTAGTCCTCTACCTCTGTTGTTGTAGCCCTCTACCTCTGTTGTTGTAGTCCTCTACCTCTGTTGTTGTAGTCTTCTACCTCTGTTGTTGTAGTCCTCTACCTCTGTTGTTGTAGTCCTCTACCTCTGTTGTTGTAGCCCTCTACCTCTGTTGTTGTAGTCCTCTACCTCTGTTGTTGTAGTCTTCTACCTCTGTTGTTGTAGCCCTCTACCTCTGTTGTTGTAGCCCTCTACCTCTGTTGTTGTAGCCCTCTACCTCTATTGTTGTAGCCCTCTACCTCTGTTGTTGTAGTCCTCTACCTCTGTTGTTGTAGCCCTCTACCTCTGTTGTTGTAGTCCTCTACCTCTGTTGTTGTAGCCCTCTACCTCTGTTGTTGTAGCCCTCTACCTCTGTTGTTGTAGTCCTCTACCTCTGTTGTTGTAGTCCTCTACTTCTGTTGTTGTAGCCCTCTACCTCTGTTGTTGTAGTCCTCTACCTCTGTTGTTGTAGTCCTCTACCTCTGTTGTTGTAGCCCTCTACCTCTGTTGTTGTAGTCCTCTACCTCTGTTGTTGTAGTCCTCTACTTCTGTTGTTGTAGCCCTCTACCTCTGTTGTTGTAGTCCTCTACCTCTGTTGTTGTAGCCCTCTACCTCTGTTGTTGTAGTCCTCTACTTCTGTTGTTGTAGCCATCTACCTCTGTTGTTGTAGTCCTCTACCTCTGTTGTTGTAGTCCTCTACCTCTGTTGTTGTAGTCCTCTACCTCTGTTGTTGTAGTTCTCTACCTCTGTTGTTGTAGTCCTCTACCTCTGTTGTTGTAGCCCTCTACCTCTGTTGTTGTAGTCCTCTACTTCTGTTGTTGTAGCCCTCTACCTCTGTTGTTGTAGTCCTCTACCTCTGTTGTTGTAGTCCTCTACCTCTGTTGTTGTAGCCCTCTACCTCTGTTGTTGTAGTCCTCTACTTCTGTTGTTGTAGCCCTCTACCTCTGTTGTTGTAGTCCTCTACCTCTGTTGTTGTAGCCCTCTACCTCTGTTGTTGTAGCCCTCTACCTCTGTTGTTGTAGTCCTCTACCTCTGTTGTTGTAGTCCTCTACCTCTGTTGTTGTAGCCCTCTACCTCTGTTGTTGTAGTCCTCTACTTCTGTTGTTGTAGCCCTCTACCTCTGTTGTTGTAGTCCTCTACCTCTGTTGTTGTAGCCCTCTACCTCTGTTGTTGTAGCCCTCTACCTCTGTTGTTGTAGTCCTCTACCTCTGTTGTTGTAGCCCTCTACCTCTGTTGTTGTAGCCCTCTACCTCTGTTGTTGTAGTCCTCTACCTTTGTTGTTGTAGTCCTCTACCTCTGTTGTTGTAGTCCTCTACCTCTGTTGTTGTAGCCCTCTACCTCTGTTGTTGTAGTCCTCTACCTCTGTTGTTGTAGTCCTCTACCTCTGTTGTTGTAGTCCTCTACCTCTGTTGTTGTAGTCCTCTACTTTTGTTGTTGTAGCCCTCTACCTCTGTTGTTGTAGCCCTCTACCTCTGTTGTTGTAGTCCTCTACCTCTGTTGTTGTAGTCCTCTACCTCTGTTGCTGTAGCCCTCTACCTCTGTTGTTGTAGCCCTCTACCTCTGTTGTTGTAGTCCTCTACCTCTGTTGTTGTAGTCCTCTACCTCTGTTGTTGTAGCCCTCTACCTCTGTTGTTGTAGTCCTCTACTTCTGTTGTTGTAGCCCTCTACCTCTGTTGTTGTAGTCCTCTACTTTTGTTGTTGTAGCCCTCTACCTCTGTTGTTGTAGCCCTCTACCTCTGTTGTTGTAGCCCTCTACCTCTGTTGTTGTAGTCCTCTACCTCTGTTGTTGTAGCCCTCTACCTCTGTTGTTGTAGCCCTCTACCTCTGTTGTTGTAGTCCTCTACCTCTGTTGTTGTAGTCCTCTACCTCTGTTGTTGTAGTCCTCTACCTCTGTTGTTGTAGCCCTCTACCTCTGTTGTTGTAGTCCTCTACCTCTGTTGTTGTAGTCCTCTACCTCTGTTGTTGTAGTCCTCTACCTCTGTTGTTGTAGTCCTCTACTTTTGTTGTTGTAGCCCTCTACCTCTGTTGTTGTAGCCCTCTACCTCTGTTGTTGTAGTCCTCTACCTCTGTTGTTGTAGTCCTCTACCTCTGTTGTTGTAGTCCTCTACCTCTATTGTTGTAGCCCTCTACCTCTGTTGTTGTAGCCCTCTACCTCTATTGTTGTAGCCCTCTACCTCTGTTGCTGTAGCCATCTACCTCTGTTGTTGTAGTCCTCTACCTCTGTTGTTGTAGTCTTCTACCTCTGTTGTTGTAGCCCTCTACCTCTGTTGTTGTAGCCCTCTACCTCTGTTGTTGTAGTCCTCTACCTCTGTTGTTGTAGTCTTCTACCTCTGTTGTTGTAGCCCTCTACCTCTGTTGTTGTAGCCCTCTACCTCTGTTGTTGTAGCCCTCTACCTCTGTTGTTGTAGCCCTCTACCTCTGTTGTTGTAGCCCTCTACCTCTGTTGTTGTAGCCCTCTACCTCTGTTGTTGTAGTCCTCTACCTCTGTTGTTGTAGTCTTCTACCTCTGTTGTTGTAGCCCTCTTCCTCTGTTGTTGTAGCCCTCTACCTCTGTTGTTGTAGCCCTCTACCTCTGTTGTTGTAGCCCTCTACCTCTGTTGTTGTAGCCCTCTACCTCTGTTGTTGTAGCCCTCTACCTCTGTTGTTGTAGCCCTCTACCTCTGTTGTTGAAGTCCTCTACCTCTGTTGTTGTAGTCCTCTACCTCTGTTGTTGTAGTCCTCTACCTCTGTTGTTGTAGTCCTCTACCTCTGTTGTTGTAGCCCTCTACCTCTGTTGTTGTAGTCCTCTACCTCTGTTGTTGTAGCTCTCTACCTCTACACCGCATCAAATATGTTTATAACTTGGCACAGTAATTATTGTCTTATAATAATGGGTAATCATTTGGAGCAAGGATGAGTGGTCAGGGACACACAAGGCTTCTATGGTCAGTTCATGATTAGCTGCTGTTGAATACTATAATTTCTTTCTTCTTCTTAGTCTCCTTTTTATGCTTCTTGCTTTTTTTGTACTTGCTTCGTTATGCGGCTGCTTCTTCTCTGCGGCTGCTACTAGACCTTCTCATGAGCTTACCAGCAGACTTGATAATAATAATAATAATGAATGAAGGCATCTACGGATGCTTTATTTCCAATTTCAAGCCTGATACATATCACCTTATACATTGGATTTTCAAATGCCTTATAACTAACGCCAGGACGCCATCACGCTTTCCCCCGGTCAAGACCGGTACCCATTTCAGACACCTGGGTAGAGTGGGGTATTGTGCTTGGAATTTTTCCCCTATACCCAACAGAGAAAATCGCCACCAGCGCCGGGACTCGAACCAGGGTCTGCCTGGACGGAGGCAAGTTCGCTAGTCTCACGACACGACGAGCACCTTAAAAATGACTTTTTTTGGCAGCTCTGTCTCGCTGAGACGACGGTCACAATATTTGGCAGGTTTTATATGGACCCAAATAGAACATTTTTTGGCACGTTGGCAAGGACCTTTTTGAAGCTCCAATGAAAATCTCAGCGTGTTTTGGGGAGTTGGAAATTATTGCGCTTTCAGTAGGCCTGAAATGCGTGAAATTAGGCTTGGCCAAGCCGCTATGTGGCACCCACACGAAGCTATGTAATCAAAAAATAAGTATAACGATTTATCTTGTGTACAATTCTTGAGATATAAAGTTTGCTAACACATGCACTAGACGCAAAACTTGAGATGTGCCATGGATGAGTTACAATTTTTAATCTACCCATACATGAAAACGTTCTTAAATTGACACGGGCTGCTGCTGCACCTCACCCTATTTAAATAAATTGCGCTCTAGTTTCTCAGCTAAATCGATGGTTAAAAAAATGAAATTATAGTAAAAAAAAAACTTAGCAGATTTCTCACTCCTCAAAAGACAAAGCTGCACTACCTCATTCTCATGCAGTGAGGCTCCAATTTGAGGTGTCGGCGGGAAACGTTCAATTTCAAAATATTTTATAGGGCGAAAATAAAACATTTTCTCTTATTCGTTCATCACAGGACGATATTATCTAATGAGCCCAACCAAGGTAGAAGCAGAAAAAAATGTTTTAATATCCGAATCTAAAATGTGATGGTGTGTGCATATATTGTCCTAATTGTGTATGCTTTGCCCGACTCTACACAATGGATCATACACATTGCCCCCCTCCTCACAACAAGGGGCACACATTGCCCCACTCCCCACAACATGGGGCACACATTGCCCCCAACAAGCAGTGCAGTCAGCACCACCAGGGGAGGCGACAACAAAAGACAAACGCGATTGAACGAATTTCGTGGAGAGACTGCAGCAGACCTGCCCGGTGTGCGCTAGGCCTAGGAGGCCGTGCAGCGCATGTGTGCCGCTCGCCGGCCTCTTCTGAACCTCGTGACGCCGATAAATGTGGCCTCTTTAATTGGGCACGATCTGACGGCCTGTGAATGATGTGTCCTTTAGGCCAGATGTGGCAGTGAGAAGTCTTTATGGACACGATCTAGCGGCCTTTGAATGATGTGTCCTTTAGGTCAGATATGGTAGTGAGATGTGTTCTGAACCCAATCTGAAAATCTTTAATGAAAGCAGACTTATAGATCTTGAATGATAGAACCTGAAAACTATGACTTTATTAGAAATGTATTACGGCCACAATTGCACATCTCATTTCATTTGAACACAACGAATTGAACATAGAAAGATAGGTGTACAGAACAGTTTCATGTACCATGAAGAGTTGTGGCAGGAGATTGGCCAATGTACTGATAGGACTGTATGGAGACAGGCTAGGTACGCAATCGTACCAGGTTGACTTGCCTAGTAGTTGACAGGTGCCCACTTTCAGGGCAGGTTATGATCGGGGCAGGGTAGATTGTTATCTGGTCAGCGTACTGTACAACAAGGCCTGGTCAGCGAAGATTATGATCTATTCAGAATAGACCAAGGCCTGGTCATCGTAGATCAAGGCCTGGTCAGCGTAGATCAAGGCCTGGTCAGCGTAGATCAAGGCCTGGTCAGCGTAGATCAAGGCCTGGTCAGCGTAGATCAAGACCTGGTCAGCGCAGATCAAGGTCTGGTTAACGTAGTTCAAGGCCTGGTCAGCGCAGATCAAGGCCTGGTCAGAGTAGATCAAGGCCTGGTCAGCGCAGATCAAGGCCTGGACAGTGTAGATCAAGACCTGGTCAGCGCAGATCAAGGCCTGGTGAGTGCAAATCAAGGCCTGGTCATCTTAGATCAAGGCTTGGCCGATTAGATTACATGATCTGATCAGAATAGACCAAGGGATGCTCTGCGTAGTTGGCAGTTCCAACTCAAACTCGCCAGTTCGATGCCCCGAGGCCGCTAGCAACAAATGCTCATCTCGAGTAGATTTATACCAGCTTGTGAGCAGAACTCATGCATTTTGCCTCGAGGTTACGACCCAAAAGTAACGTGCCACTTCATTCTTTTATTCATTTATCAAACAGAATGTCAAATTTAATTGCAGTTATATACGTGAGTGTCTGGCATTCCTATGGTCTCTTCCTTCGGCATAGTTATAACAACTTCGAATTTATTGCCCGTATATTGTGTCACCTAATACATGAGCTCTATACTGAAAGATGGTTTAGAAAGTATAATTTTTTGCTTCATCTGCGGCCGAGATGCTGCTCACTTCAACACTCTCACTATATCTACGTGTAGGACTCGAGCATCCATTTTATGCAGGAATTTCACTGTAGCATTTGCCATCACATCACCTTGCGGCACAATTTCCCACAGATACTTGAGGAAGAACATAAATTTTAGCTCAGAACGTTGTTTACAGCCCCGTGCTGGAGCCTCCAGGCCATTCGGGCACGGGCTTGGATCGTACCCGCAATTAGAGTGCGTTTTGTGGCCGAGGTTGTCGGGAGGCTTAGGCCTACCCGCGCTGGCGGCTTATCGCGGCGGCATGCGGTAGCCCGCTCCCTGCTTCCGCGGCATGCCAGGCAAGGTGCCTTTTTAGATAACAGCGTCAAATTAATGAAAATTTAAACGCTAATAAATCCGCAAGCACTTCTCGTGTAGCACAGAAAAAGAGACATGCTTGCGTCCTTTTAAAGTGTGTGAAATGAGCCCGTTTCCGTGAGAAGGAATCATAGCTTCGGAATTTGGCGCGGCGCTTCAAAGAAATTTGGACCTTCAGCGGAATTGGACTGTGAAGTAAACTGAGAGAGTTGTCAGGAATTTAGTCCGCTTCATTGTCTCAAGAGTTGAAAGATTTTGAGTTTTAACTTTCTCCATGTAAAGCATCTACTGTAATGGGGAGTAGTTTGTAGAATGCGTGTGAATGGTTGCATCATGAAAAATAAGGCACGTCTCAAAGTATCTAGTTAGGCTCTCAGCTTGGAAACTTTTGAAAGAGAGCATCTTATGAAAATAGATACAATTTTTCCTACAGCTTTGGACTTTGAATACAGGAGGCACAGATTTAGAATTGAGAATAATCTGTATTTTATTACAACATTTTATTTAGAGGTTATGAAACAAATTTTCAAATGCACACCAGTACTGTGCACAATAACTCATTCGGGATAATTTTGGACTAGATATCAGCTAAATTCAACTTTCACGAGACTTTGATTAGCTAGAAATGAGGGAGAGGAAGCTAGATTTGTAACTCCTAGACCTCAAGTGACAACGTCTCCGAAGCTCGCGAAATCAAAAAGAGGTCGACGAAGGCTGGTAGCTGACGACTTGTGGTCCAATAATTCCTACCATCTTTGAATGAAGTAACAAACGTTAACACTGAAACAGAAACGTGAGCCACTGGTGGTAACTGTGTGTGTTTTCACAATGCTGCTGCCCAATAAATCTCGAACTAAATTTTCATAAATACTTAATCAAAACTAATTGAAGACACGAACCAGTTAATATTTGCTTTTTCAACATTGCTTACAACAATGCACTTTAGATTTGAGTTGAATATTAAACTTCAGCTTTACCTGTCGCAGTCAAACCGTCAAGAAGTTAATTTGTCCATGCATGGTGACAAAGGTTTTCCTGACCGCAACGTGAGAATCACAAAGTCTAGCGTCCCGTTCCAGCAAGACCGAGCTCTCCCTCACACGGTGTGGTGTTTAGTGATGACGTTAGTGGAATTTCAAAACGCTCGCGCACAAGAATTGAATGGATTCCAAGTTCTCCGTTACCACTATTGCAAACATTGTAGTTTTATATTCAATTGATGTGCTGAAGAATGTTTCTATCTCATAAGAACTTGAGTGCACTGAAGTGCTCATATACGTCAACTCAACATACGAGGATGACGCAGTAAGCCGTGCGTGACACATGCGTCAGGAAGCATCAATTGCGTCAGAATAACGTGGGTCATGTGACGCCATTTCATCAAACACACAGTTATAACGCACGTCTTGAAACGAGGACGCCAGGTAAATTATGATTTCTAAACCTAAAATAAATTCACTACAAGAGCATATTTCTTGTGCATCAGTTAGATTCTTGAGATGGTCTGCAGGAGAAGAAAGTTTGCGCCGTTTGGTGCAGCTGCGACACTGCAACATGTTCATAGTACATGAAATTCCGTCTAATTCGTTATGTGTCTGAGCACTAAACATCCTAATGACACATTTCTGAGGCACTTATTTCCTTAAAATTAGTGGCCACTTTATTGACTGTATTTTGACAAAGATTACAGCCCCAAAATATGATGCCTGAGCTGGCGGTTGCCCAAGCTCATGCATGCAGAAGTGGGCGCGCATCTTCCTGCCATGCTGATGCTGTGAGCACATCTGGTGCACGTGCAGGGATCTTTCTTCAAACTTTCTCCCTTAAAGTCATGGCTTTATCTTTATAGCTTATGTTTTCTTCCTGTTTCCGTGCTTAAAAATTACATTTATTTTTATAATAAAAGAAAGCCTTTACTCAAAATTCATGTGGCGTTATGAACTTATATACATCTTGTAGAATTACAAACACCAACACCAGGTGACACACCAACACCAGGGGACACACCAACACCAGGGGACACACCAACCCCAGGTGACACACCAACACCAGGGGACACACCAACACCAGGGGACACACCAACACCAGGTGACACACCAACACCAGGGGACACACCAACACCAGGTGACACACCAAAACACCAGGGGACACACCAACACCAGGGGACACACCAACACCAGGTGACACACCAACACCAGGGGACACACCAACACCAGGTGATACACCAACACCAGGGGACACACAAACACCAGGGGACACACCAACACCAGGTGACACACCAACACCAGGGGACACACCAACACCAGGGGACACACCAACCCCAGGTGACACACCAACACCAGGGGACACACCAACACCAGGTGACACACCAACACCAGGGGACACACCAACACCAGGGGACACAACAACACCAGGTGACACTCCAACACCAGGGGACACACTAACACCAGGTGACACACCAACACCAGGGGACACACCAACACCAGGGGACACACCAACACCAGGTGACACACCAACACCAGGGGACACACCAACACCAGGTGATACACCAACACCAGGGGACACACCAACACCAGGGGACACACCAACACCAGGGGACACACCAACACCAGGTGACACACCAACACCAGGGGACACACTAACACCAGGGGACACACCAACACCAGGGGACACACCAACACCAGGTGACACACCAACACCAGGGGACACACCAACACCAGGGGACACACCAACACCAGGTCACACACCAACACCAGGTGACACACCAACACCAGGGGACGCACCAACACCAGGTGACACACCAACACCAGGGGACACACCAACACCAGGTGATACACCAACACCAGGGGACACACCAACACCAGGGGACACACCAACACCAGGTGACACACAAACACCAGGGGACACACCAACACCAGGTGATACACCAACAACAGGGGACACAACAACACCAGGTGACACACCAACACCAGGGGACACACCAACACCAGGGGACACACCAACACCAGGGGACACATCAACACCAGGGGACACACCAACACCAGGTGATACACCAACACCAGGGGACACACCAACACCAGGTGACACACCAACACCAGGGGACACACCAACACCAGGGGACACACCAACACCAGGTGACACACCAACACCAGGGGACACACCAACACCAGGGGACACACCAACACCAGGTGATACACCAACACCAGGGGACACACCAACACCAGGGGACACACCAACCCCAGGTGACACACCAACACCAGGTGACACACCAACACCAGGTGACACACCAACACCAGGGGACACACCAACACCAGGGGACACACCAACCCCAGGTGACACACCAACACCAGGTGACACACCAACACCAGGTGACACACCAACACCAGGGGACACACCAACACCAGGGGACACACCAACACCAGGTGACACACCAACACCAGGGGACACACCAACACCAGGGGACACACCAACACCAGGTGATACGCCAACACCAGGGGACACACCAACACCAGGGGACACACCAACACCAGGGGACACACCAACACCAGGTGATACACCAACACCAGGGGACACACCAACACCAGGGGACACACCAACACCAGGGGACACACCAACACCAGGTGATACACCAACACCAGGGGACACACCAACACCAGGGGACACACCAACACCAGGTGATACACCAACACCAGGGGACACACCAACACCAGGGGACACACCAACACCAGGGGACACACCAACACCAGGGGACACACCAACACCAGGGGACACACGACCATAGAGAACAAGAGACCACGTTTGAATTAAAATGAACAGTTCGCGTCAATTATTTCCGTTCATTTTCGAATGGGACATTTTATGTGAGACCTGATGCTACACTGCTGTGCTAACGTACTCACAAGACTAGTGCACTACACTGCTGTGCTAACGTACTCACAAGACTAGTGCACTACACTGCTGTGCTAACGTACTCACAAGACTAGTGCACTACACTGCTGTGCTAACGTACTCACAAGACTAGTGTACTACACTGCTGTGCTAACGTACTCACAAGACTAGTGCACTACACTGCTGTGCTAACGTACTCACAAGACTACTGTACTACACTGCTGTGCTAACGTACTCACAAGACTAGTGCACTACACTGCTGTGCTAACGTACTCACAAGACTAGTGCACTACACTGCTGTGCTAACGTACTCACAAGACTAGTGTACTACACTGCTGTGCTAACGTACTCACAAGACTAGTGTACTACACTGCTGTGCTAACGTACTCACAAGACTAGTGCACTACACTGCTGTGCTAACGTACTCACAAGACTAGTGTACTACACTGCTGTGCTAACGTACTCACAAGACTAGTGTACTACACTGCTGTGCTAACGTACTCACAAGACTAGTGTACTACACTGCTGTGCTAACGTACTCACAAGACTAGTGCACTACACTGCTGTGCTAACGTACTCACAAGACTAGTGTACTACACTGCTGTGCTAACGTACTCACAAGACTAGTGCACTACACTGCTGTGCTAACGTACTCACAAGACTAGTGCACTACACTGCTGTGCTAACGTACTCACAAGACTAGTGCACTACACTGCTGTGCTAACGTACTCACAAGACTAGTGTACTACACTGCTGTGCTAACGTACTCACAAGACTAGTGCACTACACTGCTGTGCTAACGTACTCACAAGACTACTGTACTACACTGCTGTGCTAACGTACTCACAAGACTAGTGCACTACACTGCTGTGCTAACGTACTCACAAGACTAGTGCACTACACTGCTGTGCTAACGTACTCACAAGACTAGTGCACTACACTGCTGTGCTAACGTACTCACAAGACTAGTGCACTACACTGCTGTGCTAACGTACTCACAAGACTAGTGTACTACACTGCTGTGCTAACGTACTCACAAGACTAGTGTACTACACTGCTGTGCTAACGTACTCACAAGACTAGTGCACTACACTGCTGTGCTAACGTACTCACAAGACTAGTGTACTACACTGCTGTGCTAACGTACTCACAAGACTAGTGTACTACACTGCTGTGCTAACGTACTCACAAGACTAGTGCACTACACTGCTGTGCTAACGTACTCACAAGACTAGTGTACTACACTGCTGTGCTAACGTACTCACAAGACTAGTGTACTACACTGCTGTGCTAACGTACTCACAAGACTAGTGCACTACACTGCTGTGCTAACGTACTCACAAGACTAGTGCACTACACTGCTGTGCTAACGTACTCACAAGACTAGTGTACTACACTGCTGTGTAACGTACTCACAAGACTAGTGTACTACACTGCTGTGCTAACGTACTCACAAGACTAGTGCACTACACTGCTGTGCTAACGTACTCACAAGACTAGTGTACTACACTGCTGTGCTAACGTACTCACAAGACTAGTGTACTACACTGCTGTGTAACGTACTCACAAGACTAGTGTACTACACTGCTGTGCTAACGTACTCACAAGACTAGTGCACTACACTGCTGTGCTAACGTACTCACAAGACTAGTGCACTACACTGCTGTGCTAACGTACTCACAAGACTAGTGTACTACACTGCTGTGCTAACGTACTCACAAGACTAGTGTACTACACTGCTGTGCTAACGTACTCACAAGACTAGTGTACTACACTGCTGTGCTAACGTACTCACAAGACTAGTGTACTACACTGCTGTGCTAACGTACTCACAAGACTAGTGCACTACACTGCTGTGCTAACGTACTCACAAGACTAGTGTACTACTCTGCTGTGCTAACGTACTCACAAGACTAGTGTACTACACTGCTGTGCTAACGTACTCACAAGACTAGTGTACTACACTGCTGTGCTAACGTACTCACAAGACTAGTGCACTACACTGCTGTGCTAACGTACTCACAAGACTAGTGTACTACACTGCTGTGCTAACGTACTCACAAGACTAGTGTACTACACTGCTGTGCTAACGTACTCACAAGACTAGTGCACTACACTGCTGTGCTAACGTACTCACAAGACTAGTGCACTACACTGCTGTGCTAACGTACTCACAAGACTAGTGTACTACACTGCTGTGCTAACGTACTCACAAGACTATTGTACTACACTGCTGTGCTAACGTACTCACAAGACTAGTGTACTACACTGCTGTGCTAACGTACTCACAAGACTAGTGCACTACACTGCTGTGCTAACGTACTCACAAGACTAGTGTACTACACTGCTGTGCTAACGTACTCACAAGACTAGTGTACTACACTGCTGTGTAACGTACTCACAAGACTAGTGTACTACACTGCTGTGCTAACGTACTCACATGACTAGTGCACTACACTGCTGTGCTAACGTACTCACAAGACTAGTGCACTACACTGCTGTGCTAACGTACTCACAAGACTTGTGTACTACACTGCTGTGCTAACGTACTCACAAGACTAGTGCACTACACTGCTGTGCTAACGTACTCACAAGACTAGTGCACTACACTGCTGTGCTAACGTACTCACAAGACTAGTGTACTACTCTGCTGTGCTAACGTACTCACAAGACTAGTGCACTACACTGCTGTGCTAACGTACTCACAAGACTAGTGCACTACACTGCTGTGCTAACGTACTCACAAGACTAGTGTACTACACTGCTGTGTAACGTACTCACAAGACTAGTGTACTACACTGCTGTGCTAACGTACTCACAAGACTAGTGTACTACACTGCTGTGCTAACGTACTCACAAGACTAGTGCACTACACTGCTGTGCTAACGTACTCACAAGACTAGTGCACTACACTGCTGTGCTAACGTACTCACAAGACTAGTGCACTACACTGCTGTGCTAACGTACTCACAAGACTAGTGTACTACACTGCTGTGCTAACGTACTCACAAGACTAGTGTACTACACTGCTGTGCTAACGTACTCACAAGACTAGTGCACTACACTGCTGTGCTAACGTACTCACAAGACTAGTGCACTACACTGCTGTGCTAACGTACTCACAAGACTAGTGCACTACACTGCTGTGCTAACGTACTCACAAGACTAGTGTACTACACTGCTGTGCTAACGTACTCACAAGACTAGTGTACTACACTGCTGTGCTAACGTACTCACAAGACTAGTGTACTACACTGCTGTGCTAATGTACTCACAAGACTAGTGTACTACACTGCTGTGCTAACGTACTCACAAGACTAGTGTACTACACTGCTGTGCTAACGTACTCACAAGACTAGTGCACTACACTGCTGTGCTAACGTACTCACAAGACTAGTGCACTACACTGCTGTGCTAACGTACTCACAAGACTAGTGTACTACTCTGCTGTGCTAACGTACTCACAAGACTAGTGTACTACACTGCTGTGCTAACGTACTCACAAGACTAGTGTACTACACTGCTGTGCTAACGTACTCACAAGACTAGTGTACTACACTGCTGTGCTAACGTACTCACAAGACTAGTGTACTACACTGCTGTGCTAACGTACTCACAAGACTAGTGTACTACACTGCTGTGCTAATGTACTCACAAGACTAGTGTATTAAACTGCTGTGCTAACGTACTCACAAGACTATTGTATTACACTGCTGTGCTAACGTACTCACAAGACTAGTGTACTACACTGCTGTGCTAACGTACTCACAAGACTAGTGCACTACACTGCTGTGCTAACGTACTCACAAGACTAGTGCACTACACTGCTGTGCTAACGTACTCACAAGACTAGTGTACTACACTGCTGTGCTAACGTACTCACAAGACTAGTGTACTACACTGCTGTGCTAACGTACTCACAAGACTAGCGTACTACACTGCTGTGCTAACGTACTCACAAGACTAGTGTACTACACTGCTGTGCTAACGTACTCACAAGACTAGTGTACTACACTGCTGTGCTAACGTACTCACAAGACTAGTGTACTACACTGCTGTGCTAACGTACTCACAAGACTAGTGTACTACACTGCTGTGCTAACGTACTCACAAGACTAGTGTACTACACTGCTGTGCTAACGTACTCACAAGACTAGTGTACTA
Organism: Morinoia aosen; assembly: GCA_030386875.1. Taxonomy (NCBI): domain Eukaryota; kingdom Metazoa; phylum Arthropoda; class Malacostraca; order Amphipoda; family Talitridae; genus Morinoia; species Morinoia aosen. Next base: position 46,238,957 of record CM059556.1, on the reverse strand, counting down.
CACTGCTGTGCTAACGTACTCACAAGACTAGTGTACTACACTGCTGTGCTAACGTACTCACAAGACTAGTGTACTACACTGCTGTGCTAACGTACTCACAAGACTAGTGTACTACACTGCTGTGCTAACGTACTCACAAGACTAGTGTACTACACTGCTGTGCTAACGTACTCACAAGACTAGCGTACTACACTGCTGTGCTAACGTACTCACAAGACTAGCGTACTACACTGCTGTGCTAACGTACTCACAAGACTAGTGTACTACACTGCTGTGCTAACGTACTCACTGTACGTTAGCACAGCAGTGTAGTGCACTAGTCTTGTGAGTACGTGAGTAGTACACTAGTCTTGTGAGTACGTTAGCACAGCAGTGTAGTACACTAGTCTTGTGAGTACGTTAGCACAGCAGTGTAGTACACTAGTCTTGTGAGTACGTTAGCACAGCAGTGTAGTACACTAGTCTTGTGAGTACGTTAGCACAGCAGTGTAGTACGCTAGTCTTGTGAGTACGTTAGCACAGCAGTGTAGTACACTAGTCTTGTGAGTACGTTAGCACAGCAGTGTAGTACACTAGTCTTGTGAGTACGTTAGCACAGCAGTGTAGTGCACTAGTCTTGTGAGTACGTTAGCACAGCAGTGTAGTGCACTAGTCTTGTGAGTACGCTGTGCTAACGTACTCACAAGACTAGTGTACTACACTGCTGTGCTAACGTACTCACAAGACTAGTGTACTACACTGCTGTGCTAACGTACTCACAAGACTAGTGTAACACTCTGCTGTGCTAACGTACTCACAAGACTAGTGTACTACACTGCTGTGCTAACGTACTCACAAGACTAGTGTACTACACTGCTGTGCTAATGTACTCACAAGACTAGTGTACTACACTGCTGTGCTAACGTACTCACAAGACTAGTGTACTACACTGCTGTGCTAACGTACTCACAAGACTAGTGTACTACACTGCTGTGCTAACGTACTCACAAGACTAGTGCACTACACTGCTGTGCTAACGTACTCACAAGACTAGTGTACTACTCTGCTGTGCTAACGTACTCACAAGACTAGTGTACTACACTGCTGTGCTAACGTACTCACAAGACTAGTGTACTACTCTGCTGTGCTAACGTACTCACAAGACTAGTGTACTACACTGCTGTGCTAACGTACTCACAAGACTAGTGTACTACACTGCTGTGCTAACGTACTCACAAGACTAGTGCACTACACTGCTGTGCTAACGTACTCACAAGACTAGTGTACTACTCTGCTGTGCTAACGTACTCACAAGACTAGTGTACTACACTGCTGTGCTAACGTACTCACAAGACTAGTGTACTACACTGCTGTGCTAACGTACTCACAAGACTAGTGTACTACACTGCTGTGCTAACGTACTCACAAGACTAGTGTACTACACTGCTGTGCTAACGTACTCACAAGACTAGTGTACTACACTGCTGTGCTAACGTACTCACAAGACTAGTGTACTACACTGCTGTGCTAACGTACTCACAAGACTAGTGCACTACACTAGTACTGCTGTACTATGCGCTGCTTCACTCTCCGCACCGCTCTGCCTCGCGCTGTCCTCCCAGAGCAGCCCCGGTGTTGGGTACGAGGCTGGGGCGAAAGTAGCGTTCGATTTGAATGTCCATGCTAAAAATGAAAATACCATTAATTGTGAAATATTCATTCGACCACGTAACTTAGTTGCTTAAAATGGTTACTTTCTGTCAGTGAAAATCCTTGCAGATATCACGCTTGTAAAATGTTATCTGCTTTGGAGTAAAATTTGAATCCAACTCATTTGCAACATGTTTTCTTTTCACCATCGGAGCACTTTAATAATTTTGTAGCTTTCGAGCCTTATAAATATTAACAGGTGCTATAGGTCAGGGGAAGATGGAGACTGAAACAACATTCCGCATGCAAACTCACACAAGACATTTCTGGCTAGTTGAGGGTAATGCGAGAGATTATTTTGAGACACGGTTTTATACCTCTAAAGCATTTTCAATGATTTTGATTGACGTAGAAGGTTGTATGGGTGTTGTACATTTGCTCTGCAAGTTTTCTTGAGGTAATGATGAAGTTTTCTGAGGCAAGAGCTTCCGACATTTCGATACCAAGTATTTTGGACGGCCTTTTTTGGCTCGTCTTCCAAACTGCAATCCCCACTTCACGAACAATGGAATCAGCTCTTGCAGCTCCTTGCATTTGCTGCCTCATCCCCTCAAGCGCAGCTCTCAACAGATCTCGCTGCTTGCTGTACTTACGCGGACACTGTGACGCTCGAGTGGAACAAATTCTATGGGATATTTACAAGGTAACCAAAAAAGTTCTGTCTGTTTTAAAAGAAAAAAGAAAACGCTTCACAGTATATGTAACTGATATTTATTTTTTGAAGTAATCACCATCGGCATCCAGCACCTTCTGCCAATGCGTCCCCAGCTATTCAATCCCCTCGCGGTAAAACTGGGGGTTTTAACCCAAAAAAGTCGGTGAGGGATGGCGCAATTAAGTCTGCTTCATTGGTGAAGGATTTCCCACAAAGATGATTATCCAGGGAGTGGAAGAGGTGATAATCGAATGGCGCAAGGTCAGGTGAATAAGGTGGATAACACAAAGTCTCCCACCCAAGTTGCTGTATGGTATCCCTGACCACTCGCGCGACATGCGGCCTGACGTTGTCGTAGAGGAAAAGCACAACTTTGCGATTCACCAGCGCTGGCTACTTCTGGTGTAATGCCTGTTGCACACGTTCCAATAGTTGCGAGTATAAAGCTCTCCAGTGACCGTTTGGCCCGTTGGTAGCAGCTCATAATGAACCACTTGACGACCTGTCCACAAGACACAAAGCATAATCTTGCGTGGGGTGCATAGGCGGTCTTGCGTTGTGAGGGACAAGGGACAGCATCCCGAGGTGACAACCTATATATGTCTGGAACACTTGGGAGTTTTCTACAGAACTCACTTATCATCACTGGTAAGATACCACTCGTTGTCTCTCTAACAGCGTGTGCGGAACCCCTGCACTTGCTCAGTTTGTACGCCTACCTAGGCGGTGCAGGAGAAGTCTGTTACATCGGAAACGTTGAACTGTCTTGCAAGTTCACCACACATTAGACTACTGTCCTGTTCAATGGCCACATTCAGGACTCCGTCATTCAGGACCTGTGGGCGTTCACTGTGAGGTAAATCACGGAGGGAGAAATTTCCCGACTTGAACTTTTGAAACCAACGCCTTGCAGTACGTTCATTCATAGCACTATCCCCGAACGCTTGACATGTGCGGCTACTTGATGCAGCTGCTGATTATCCCACTTTGAAGTCGTAAAACAAACAGCCACAAACGAGATCTGCAAACACTTCCATCCTTGTCCACTGCTGCCCTGCTGATATAACTGATGGCTAAACACGGTGCGCGTGTTTTTAATTTTTATAACGTCTGATGTTCCTACTTTTGGCTGTCCGAATCTGAAAACAATTGCTACACGCATTGCGTGTATATTTCAACTTCATTCAATGGCTAATCAAAAATGGACAAAACTTTTTTGTTACCTTTAGATAGGGTGAATGTTTGCGCGAAGTTTAATGAAATTTATGAACGAATTTTACCGGAAGAAAACAATATATCTCAGGCATATTGAGGTCTGTGAGTAACGACGAGAGGCAAAAATTCCATGAATTCATTTCGAAACACTCGTCTTGAACATTGGATCATGTCTGTGCGTCAACCTGATACTAACACTGTTGCACTCACGCACGCACAAGACTGACGTATCAGGTTGTCCACATGAAGTGTCACCTTCAGAGAAGTTTTCTTTTCCAACTTTTCAACTTTGTGAAATTGTTCAAGATTATTCAGTAGGACTGCGGCTTAGACTTTTGGAGCCGCCACTATATCGTTCATTTTGCCTCTATATATGTCTCTGATGCTGTTAACATACGAATAACTTGTGAGTTATAACAAGTCATCTATAATCTTGGTCTTGTGCAAAAAAATTTGTCCTATCTAGTCTTCAAGTCTTCGTACGCAGTGATTACAAACATTTTATTCAGTCTGATGTACGAGTAGTTCAAGTTTTGAATATAAATAGTTTTATCAATGTGACCAAGTGTTTCTTCTGTATTTTATGGCATAAAGATTATGGTTGAAACATCGAAACGCAGCCTTTTAATGATTGACAGTTATAGAATTTTGAAAATTGAATGCTCATTTCAGAAAAAATGATAAGTGATTATTTTCGCATTTGAAAACGTGTAGAACTTGAAGTTTTCTTTATCAACTGTACATAAGCCTGATTATTGGTGTGCATATGGTATGTCTCAAGTGTCTTTTATTCCAGGCAAGAATTGCACTTAAAGTGAGCACTTCTGATCTTACGGATATGTTGGCAACCGAATAACATCGAGTCATTTTCTTATACGAACACCTGCTGAGTCTCCTGGCCGCTGAAGCCCAACGAAACATCAAGCGAGCGTTTGGTAAGGATGTTGATAGCAGAACTGTTCAGAGGTGGTAGCAAGGATTGTATACCCCACACCTCTAGAGCTACGGTCCCCAGGACCCCACACCTTTAGAGCTACGGTCGCCAGGACCCCACACCTCTAGAGCTACGGTACCCAGGACCCCACACCTTTCGAGCTACGGTCGCCAGGACCCCACACCTCTAGAGCTACGGTCCCCAGGACCCCACAACTCTGGAGCTACGGTCCACAGGACCCCACACCTCTAGAGCTACGTTCCACAAGACTCCACACCTCTAGAGCTACGGTCCCCAGGACCCCACACCTCTAGAGCTACGGTGCCAAGGACCCCACACCTCTAGAACCACGGTCCCAAGTACCCCACACCTCTAGAGCTATGGTCCCCAGGACCCCACACCTCTAGAGCTACGGTCCCCAGGACCCCACACCTCTAGAGCTACGGTCCCCAGGACCCCACACCTCTAGAGCTACGGTCCCCAGGACCCCTCACCTTTAGAGCTACGGTCCCCAGGACCCCACACCTTTAGAGCTACGGTCCCCAGGACCCCACACCTCTAGAGCTACGGTCCCCAGGACCCCACAACTCTAGAGCTACGGTCCACAGGACCCCACACCTCTGGAGCTACGTTCCACAGGACTCCACACCTCTAGAGCTACGGTCCCCAGGACCCCACACCTCTAGAGCTACGGTGCCCAGGACCCCACACCTCTAGAGCCACGGTCCCAAGTACCCCACACCTCTAGAGCTATGGTCCCCAGGACCCCACACCTCTAGAGCTACGGTCCCCAGGACCCCACACCTCTAGAGCTACGGTCCCCAGGACCCCACACCTCTAGAGCTACGGTCCCCAGGACCCCTCACCTTTAGAGCTACGGTCCCCAGGACCCCACACCTTTAGAGCTACGGTCCCCAGGACCCCACACCTCTAGAGCTACGGTCCCCAGGACCCCTTACCTCTAGAGCTACGGTCCCCAGGACCCCACACCTCTAGAGCTACGGTCCCCAGGACCCCAAACCTCTAGAGCCACGGTCCCAAGTATCCCACACCTCTAGAGCTATGGTCCCCAGGACCCCACACCTCTAGAGCTATGGTCCCCAGGACCCCACACCTCTAGAGCTACGGTCCCCAGGACCCCACACCTTTAGAGCTACGGTCCCCAGTACCCCACACCTCTAGAGCTACGGTCCCCAGGACCCCACACCTCTAGAGCTACGGTCCCCAGTACCCCACACCTCTAGAGCTACGGTCCCCAGTACCCCACACCTCTAGAGCTACGGTCCCCAGGACCCCACACCTCTAGAGCTACGGTCCCCAGTACCCCACACCTCTAGAGCTACGGTCCCCAGTACCCCACACCTCTAGAGCTACGGTCCCCAGGACCCCACACCTCTAGAGCTACGGTCCCCAGGACCCCACACCTTTAGAGCTACGGTCCCCAGTACCCCACACCTTTAGAGCTACGGTCCCCTGTACCCCACACCTTTAGAGCTACGGTCCCCAGGACCCCACACCTCTAGAGCTACGGTCCCCAGTACCCCACACCTCTAGAGCTACGGTCCCCAGTGCCCCACACCTCTAGAGCTACGGTCCCCAGTACCCAACACCTCTAGAGCTACGGTCCCCTGTACCCCACACCTCTAGAGCTACGTTCCCCTGTACCCCACACCTCTAGAGCTACGGTCCCCAGGACTCCCCACCTCTAGAGCTACGGTCCCCTGTACCCCACACCTCTAGAGCTACGGTCCCCTGTACCCCACACCTCTAGAGCTACGGCCCCCTGTACCCCACACCTCTAGAGCTACGGTCCCCTGTACCCCACACCTCTAGAGCTACGGTCCCCTGTACCCCGCACCTCTAGAGCTACGGTCCCCTGTACCCCACACCTCTAGAGCTACGGTCCCCTGTACCCCACACCTCTAGAGCTACGGTCCCCTGTACCCCCACACCTCTAGAGCTACGGTCCCCTGTACCCCACACCTCTAGAGCTACGGTCCCCAGGACTCCACACCTCTGGAGCTACGGTCCCCTGTACCCCACACCTCTAGAGCTACGGTCCCCTGTACCCCACACCTCTGGAGCTACGGTCCCCAGGACCCTACTCCTCTAGAGCTACGGTCCCCAGGACCCCACTCCTCTAGAGCTACGGTCCCCAGGACCCCACACCTCTAGAGCCACGGTGCCAAGTACCCCACACTTCTAGAGCTATGGTCCCCAGGACCCCACACCTCTAGAGCTACGGTCCCCAGGACCCCACGCCTCTAGAGCTACGGTCCCCAGTACCCCACACCTCTAGAGCTACTGTCCCCAGTACCCCACACCTCTAGAGCTACGGTCCCCAGTACCCCACACCTTTAGAGCTACGGTCCCCAGTACCGCACACCTCTAGAGCTACGGTCCCCAGGACCCCACACCTCTAGAGCTACGGCCCCCAGTACCCCACACCTCTAGAGCTACGGTCCTCAGGACCCCACACCTTTAGAGCTACGGTCCCCAGTACCCCACACCTCAAGAGCTACGGTCCCCAGGACCCCACACCTCTAGAGATACGGTCCCCAGGACCCAACACCTCTAGAGCTACGGTCCCCAGGACCACACACCTCTAGAGCTACGGTCCCCAGTACCCCACACCTCTAGAGCTACGGTCCCCAGGACCCCACACCTCTAGAGCTACGGTCCCCAGGACCCCACACCTCTAGAGCTACGGTCCCCAGTACCCCACACCTCTAGAGCTACGGTCCCCTGTACCCCACACCTCTAGAGCTACGGTCCCCTGTACCCCATACCTCTAGATCTACGGTCCCCTGTACTCCACACCTCTAGAGCCACGGTCCCCTGTACCCCACACCTCTAGAGCTACGGTCCCCTGTACCCCACACCTTTAGAGCTACGGTCCCCAGGACTCCAGACCTCTAGAGCTACATTCCCCTGTACCCCACACCTCTAGAGCTACGGTCCCCAGGACTCCACACCTCTAGAGCTACGGTCCCCTGTACCCCACACCTCTAGAGCTACGGTCCCCTGTACTCCACACCTCTAGAGCTACGGTCCCCAGGACCCACCACCTCTAGAGCTACGGTCCCCAGGACCCCACACCTCTAGAGCTACGGTCCCCAGGACCCCACACCTCTAGAGCTACGGTCCCCAGTACCCCCACACCTCTAGAGCTACGATCCCCAGGACTCCACACCTCTAGAGCTACGGTCCCCTGTACCCCACACCTCTAGAGCTACGGTCCCCAGGACTCCACACCTCCTCTAGAGCTACGGTCCCCAGTACCCCACACCTCCTAGAGCTACGGTCCCAAGTACCCCACACCTCTAGAGCTATGGTCCCCAGGACCCCACACCTCTAGAGCTACGGTCCCCAGGACCCAACGCCTCTAGAGCTACGGTCCCCAGTACCCCACACCTCTAGAGTTACGGTCCCCAGTACCCCACACCTCTAGAGCTACGGTCCCCAGTACCCCACACCTCTAGAGCTACGGTCCCCAGTACCGCACACCTCTAGAGCTACGGTCCCCAGTACTCCACACCTCTAGAGCTACGGTCCCCAGGACCCCACACCTCTAGAGCTACGGTCCCCCAGTACTCCACACCTCTAGAGCTACGGTCCCCAGGACCCCACACCTTTAGAGCTACGGTCCCCAGTACCCCACACCTCAAGAGCTACGGTCCCCATTACCCCACACCTCTAGAGCTACGGTCCCCAGTACCCCACACCTCTAGAGCTACGGTCCCCAGTACTCCACACCTCTAGAGCTACGGTCCCCAGTACTCCACACCTCTAGAGCTACGGTCCCCAGGACCCCACACCTCTAGAGCTACGGTCCCCAGTACTCCACACCTCTAGAGCTACGGTCCCCAGGACCCCACACCTTTAGAGCTACGGTCCCCAGTACCCCACACCTCTAGAGCTTCGGTCCCCAGTACCCCACACCTCTAGAGCTACGGTCCCCAGGACCCCACACCTCTAGAGCTACGGTGCCCCAGTACCCCACACCTCTAGAGCTACGGTCCCCAGGACCCAACGCCTCTAGAGCTACGGTCCCCAGTACCCCACACCTCTAGAGCTACGGTCCCCAGTACCCACACCTCTAGAGCTACGGTCCCCAGTACTCCACACCTCTAGAGCTACGGTCCCCAGGGACCCCACACCTTTAGAGCTACGGTCCCCAGTACCCCACACCTCTAGAGCTACGGTCCCCAGGACCCAACACCTCTAGAGCTACGGTCCCCAGGACCACACACCTCTAGAGCTACGGTCCCCAGTACCCCACACCTCTAGAGCTACGGTACCCAGGACCCCCACACCTCTAGAGCTACGGTCCCCAGGACCCCACACCTCTAGAGCTACGGTCCCCAGTACCCCACACCTTTAGAGCTACGGTCCCCTATACCC